>OX456490.1:1441776-2883552 GCA_949748235.1 Platypus cylindrus | reverse complement strand
TCGCCTCGTTGACAAAGAAAATGGCTTGTTGCATCGTAAATATTTATAGAGATTTTTGTACCTTATGGATTTCAAATAGATACTACTAAAACTGAAAGCATACAATATTCAAGCTCCATTGTTTTTGTTTTATGATTTTTATTTAACAATTTCCTTTTATTGCACTATTCCACTATTATTTTATGTATCCACGTAGCTAGCCTTAAGGCTCACTTGTATTGTATACCTTCAGTTTATGTTTAAACCAAACCTGCATATTATAACAAGGGAGCCTAAGCTACCTACTGATTTTCATTGTGTATGTTTTCTTCCGTCCGTATGCCCTATCATTTATGATGAAACTGTTCAAACTAATTAAAATCATTGCTATTCCTGCTACTTCATTCTATATTATGCAAATACACATTTTACAATATTTATTTTAACTTTTTGACTTTATTATTCTGTAACTGCATTTTCATCGGCTGTTTTCGATGTGTATATTCGGCGGTGAATTTGTACATTTAATAGAGTTAACAATTAAAATATAAAATTATAACAAATTATAATAATGGTATTATTATCAATGGTACTATAATACCATAAAACTGTTATTATATCATGTTAATAATATATAAATAATATCAAAACAAATCCTACGATTCGTCAAAAACTCACCGAACTCCCCGTCAAATATACACTTTCTGTTTTTGTTTTGATTTTTTCTTTTGGGTTATGTAATAGTGACAGTCATGTACTGTTATATTTATACTATACCTTTACGGCATTGACACCTTCACCAAAAAATAGAATAAATTGATAATTTGAAAATTCTACTCTTTCTTTACGACTGTGAATCTACACAATAGTATTAATGAAGAAAATTTAATTGAAATACTGCCATCTGCGGTTTAATAAAACTTTCATCATTTGTTTGATATTTAATTAAATATTAGTTTAGCAAATATTTCGCGAAAGTTAGACAACCCGTTATGCATGCATACATCATGCATACACTATACTTATATTCTTATCGTTCAACACAAGATATAGAAGTTTATGTTCATATAGATAGAGAAAGAACAATGAAAAACAGACAGCAATATTCCTTTGAGAAAATACTATTTACGTTAAGTATAGTAAGTATAGTATAGTTGTAGTAGTTGTTCTGTCTGAGAGAATATGTGTTGTATGTAATATGTATATGCATGGGGGAATAACATTTATATTATACTATAGGCAAGCATGCATACAGACATATATGCACCTTTGTATCGTTTGTTGTCATCCATCTAGTTAGCTTCGACTTCACGACTACATATGTACTTATATAAATTAAATACGATAAACGTAAATAATTTTGATATGAGCACATTTTAATATGTAACATTTTTAATCATTTTATTGAACAGTTTCGATGTGTCGAAAAAGAAATGTTATAATTAGTTTGATTTGATCTAAGCACGGGTGGTGACAGTGGCGTCATCGTTGATGTGTTACAAAAATTACTAAATTGCATTTCTACATGAAAAGAAAACAAAACAAATGCATAGCTACTTGAATTATGCGCGGTAACTTTTTAGAAATTGCGAATGAAATTTTTATTATATTTCAACAAAAAGAACTGCAGTCTTGATATTAATATAAATCTTACCTCAAAAGCAATATGTATCTCTAACCTCGGAACTTGTCAGAATAGGCGCAGGCAGAATATATAATCATAAAAAAAAATCCTGAAAAATGTTATCCTTTCATTTCCTCCTTTTCCATCAGATGCGATCTTCTATTTATTTATTCAAAAACGAAATATGTATACGTTATCAATATTTTGACATAATAATAATTCGTATCGTTTTATAAAGTGAGTAAATATCGAGAATATCGTCTCGTTGTTCCCGTTGGCGCTTCGCTATAATTCTATCCCCATTTAAATACATATAAACTTGAATTGATTAAAAGTTTGTTTGTTACTTGCTTTAAGAAATTACAAACATTTCTAACGGATAAACTAATTAATTAATTTCGAGTAGTTATTGAAAGAGTTGCATAGAAATCATTATCGGAATAACGGGCTGCACTTTTCTATTCAAATGCAAAGATTTAAATAGCAATTTATTCAAGTGCCTATTTTAATATTCCATGTGGAAAGTTATAGGGGTGAAGAGGCACTTTCTTTAACTTTTCTAATTAATAATAAAATATTACTTTTTAATGTGCATTTCTATAGAAAAAAATTGCATAAAATTTCAATTTCTTTTGAAAACACAACCAAAAAAAAAAAAGTAACAATAATAATAATAATTAATATTTATGCGATGTTCTCTTTTCCCTTTATCATCGTTTATCCTTATTTTCCTTTCTCCGTCTCATTATGCACTAATTTCCCATCTATTTTTTTCCTTCCGCCCTTCAATCGATCTTCTCTTCTTTTTCTTAAAACACTACACGCAATTTAAAATCTGCCGACAAGAAAAATAATGCGAGGCGGAATTCCAGGGCAAAAAAAAAACGCATACTTACTTATAAAATCTATCCTAGCCATTACCATTGTGATTTATGGAAATTTATTCGTCGTTTTAAACTAAATTTTAAATTTAGAAAAATCTGATAATAATAGTTTTTATGCAACGCATGAGTTAAGTTTTGTTAATTTTTAATTGCGCCCCGAACCGCTGCTCAAGTATTTCCATATAGAAATATTTATACAGGGTGTTAATGAACCTATGCCAATTAATGATATGAAACATCGGTGTCGATTTGTTTGCTTTGGCCTTGAGCAATGGCCAGGTGTGTCCGAGACAATTAAATTTCGATATATTTTGAAGAGTTTTACGTTTTAGTTAAGGTTGTAACTTGTGTATTTATACTGTTCTTCTATGGTAATATTTTGATTTTTAATTAAGTTTAAACCGTAACTCGTACTCATCATTACACTATTTAAATATTATTTAATTAACCTAAACTTAATTTTACATCAGTTTGAACATTTATTTAAACATTAATTCAGGTTCAATTTAATTTTCTGTTCCAATTCACATGAGATTTTCCCATTTTAACCTAAACAAATATAAATATTATGAATAACGAATATACTCAGCAAAAAAGGGCATTTATTAAAACACGTTTCACATAAAGATTATGTTACTAATGACTCACAAATGTACAGTAAACTATCTAGATAAAAGATAAAGGTCGTGTAATAATATATTTCTACACACTTATTATACGCAAACATAGATAAAATTCATAATGAAGAAAGATGAAAAGCGTGTGCGTCAGTAGAACATCTACATTATCACAGGATAATTTCGTTTCTGAATAAGGTTTACGAAATTAGATATAGGAATAGGTACTTGTTTATTTAGTGGTGGTGTGCTGGCAATAATTTCTCATAAAATAAAGGTAACTTGATAATACTGTATAATTATAATGGTTGTTCAGATAGAGAATGGTGGTATATAGATACTATTAATTTTTTAGAATGTCATTTAACGTATCCATGGCTGGATATTTATGTATCGATTAATCTGTAAATGTACAAAAATGAAATCAGTATTACACCTACGTGGTTGTAAAATATAATCATAACCTATAGAACTTTATAAAAAAAAAACAACACGCAAGATTCGAATGAAGTCAGTAGCTATAGGAAATTAAACAGTCTAACAGTTAGTACTATACTTTTTCTACAGCCCGTCTTAATGTAATATACGAAATGTTCTCAAACTCGTATGCTAAATAAAACTGAAACTTTGATTTATTCAATTATCACCTCTCGGCTGATTATACAAATTGTGACAGAATGAAACCCAACAGAGAATTAGAACGGGCGAAATCGAGAGAGAGAGATGAACAATAGCGTCATTTTGAGGGAATGGAACGTAATAAATTACAGGGTAGTATTCAGGTTACGCATTTATCAAAACAAATGTTACTATGGGTGCATATGTACCTAACCTAGCCATAAGCATAACATACATAATTAAAACAATTTCCCTCGCTAAGTAATAAGACATTAGTTTGTGATATATATATATATATATATATGGGTACGTACACTACTAATTAATTAATGTTTGGAAAATGTTTCGAAATTAAATTATAAAATTGAAATCAAACGATTTCAATTGGACGTCCTGCAAACGACGAAGGAAAAAAAAACAGATTGGAATCGATATAATTGGTTCACTCTCCACGAATAGCCAAGCAATAGTATCGTATTAATTCGTTCATTAAACAAAAATATATACAAGGTGTTCGACATAGATTATCAAAAATTAAAATTATCACTTACATAACATTCGTATGATACTTTTATTTGTCTGTGCTCGTTTATTCTTTCGATGTACCGATCCTTTAATATTATTACTCAATTTATTATCAGATGCTTTCGAAATGGTTATTGCCATATTTGTGTATAGCACACCGATAATTATCGTTGGTACAATAAAGAAAATTATACTGCTCATTACAGTTAACGGTATATGTTCCGGCCGAGCATCCAATGCACACATACCGGATTCCTGAAATTAAAATTTGTTTGTGCAATGATTTTTCGGTCAGATAAATTATAGAATTGAATTTGCTCTATCTATTCGAAAATTGGATTTATTTGCACTAAATTTCTATTGTTTCTTGAAATAGAAACATTAACAATAAAAATAGCGGGTAGAAGCAAATAGATACCTCGACAATATTCGTTGAATTATATGGATAGAATACATAAGTAATATGTATATGAATTGCAAATGGTAGAGCGAAAATAAACGACACAATCCATAGTCCGGCTATAATCCAGATGGCTCTTTGTAATCCAGCTATTGCCCTTAAGTGTAGCGGATGACAAATGGCTATATAGCGTTCCATGGAAAAGGCGACCACTGTTAATACTGACACATAAGATGCCCTTAAAAAAAAAAAAGAAGAAAAAACAACGGTAATTATTATTAATATGAGCAAGTAGAAGTTTATTAATTTTGCAAAGAACAACGACAGACGTTCTACAATGAAAATAGTTTTCAACAATTCAGATACTACTAAACTTTAATTTTAATTAAATTTGCGTCTGATGATGCACACAAGGCCTGATGGTGTACATTTACCACCACCACCACCACCACCTACAGGCAAATTCATTCATTTGCTGGATAATTTGTGCATATTCTTTAAAATTTTGTTTTCCTTTTACTTTGCAAAATTAATTATAGTAATTTAAAAGGGAATTTATTAGTTTTCTTTTTTTTTTTTTGCTCATTTCTTTTTGTTTCATAAAACACGTATATCGTTGTAATTAATTCTGAAAAATTTTCTTGAAAATTACTTGAATAATAATAATAATTGTAACTTCAGTGCTTTCAGTTGAAAATGTTTCTCTTTCTTAAAGGTAAAAATACACAAATCAATTTTAACTTTTTTAAAAGTTCTCCGCAAAGTTTTTCCAATCTGTTATTCGGTGGCAGAATGAAAATTATTTACTTGTATGCTTACATATAATTACAAAACTGACATTTATATTCACATAAATACACGTGTTCTCCTCCTATTATTATTGTTGTTGCGACAGAAAAAAGTTCGCCCAAAAAAAACGAAACACGCCGAGAAAATTTCATATAAAAAATATCACAATAAATCAAGTATGCATATTATTGCCATACAATCTGTTTATATGACTACCTATAAATATATATAGAATATCCATGTTAAATAAATCGGAAAATTTTCATAAGCCTTTTTGAGGCTTCCATAAAAAACAAGAAAAACGATCAATATTTCAAGAGCAAAAAAAAAAGACTGTCATAAATCAAATGATGATAAATTTTATTTTCATTGATTTTTAATCATTAATTATTATTATTATTATTATTATTATTGATGATATTCCTTTATTTTAGTAACTAATGCCTACATATCTTGACATTTGTCAATACCATTATATTAAAAATAACACTTTGAGAGTTCTGAGTGACAATTCTTACGGGTGAAAATTACAAACGACAAAGTCAATCGATAAAAAATATTCGCAAATTATTATCTATATACAGAGCGGTTCGAAAATAATTGCTAATGATAATCAAAAAGAATTTTTAAAAGACCGCACATCAAAACACCCTGTATATATATAGGTAAAATTTCTGTCGCCATATTATGTTGTGAAACTTATTTTCATTAGGAAGGAAAAAAACTGAAGAGAGATTGTTTTTCTTTGTGATCATTGGTCGTTAATAGTTGCCATGGCAACAAAGTTTTTAGTAGACTTGTCATTTGTCGTTTATAGCAATGACAGGCGATATTTAAACTTTACTCGTTTCTATAAAATGAAACGTTAAATTTAATGTAAAACTAAAAATTATTAAAAAATACAGTAAGCAATCGTCAAAACTTTTCTTTTAGTTTCCCGAAAAAAATAAGAACGATTCATTGCGACCAAATGAATTTGCGAAAACTTTTCCGGAAAAAAAAAAAAACGTTTTAGAAAAAGTTTTCTCGCAACATTTTTTTCTTTTTTCTAAAAATATTTTTCTCTAAAATTTCATATTATTAGATGAAAATTTCCAGTCCTTTTCAGATTTTCCTAAAATCATTTCTCTGCTTTGGAACTTCTTTTATAAATCTGTCTCCCCCTCTCTACATCTCAGTCTCTCTCTCTCTCTCTCTCTAATAAATTAAGTACCATGAAAAAAATTAAAATTGATCATTAGATAAAATAATCCATTTTATTGCACAGCTGCCAGAGCTCAGATGTATACTAGTTATTACCAGTACAAGTGCAAAATGGAATGAAAAACAAAACAAAGCTTTTACTATAAATAAACTATGATCCAGTGGCGCCACTGTCATTTATATATAACTCAATAAAGGCAGAACGTGTCCGCAAAAGTCGTAAATATCTTTTTCCATTATTACCCCAAAAAAAAAAAAAAAAAAACTTTAGAAAACTGTCCCTATCTGTCTGTCTCTCTATACTACATACAAAAAGCACAAAGCTCTAATTTCCACATGTTGTTCTTGTTTTTTTTTTTTTGTTGTTGTTTTGTTCTTTTGGCTTTTCTATATTGCTCTTTTTTGATTCTATCTTGTTTTATTCATTAAATTTACTATTATTGTCTCTTTTTTACATTTCATTTGATTCCGAATAATTTACTGAAGCGACCCTTTTCTGATTGCAAATCTGAAATATTTGTCTCGCCACAAAAAATTGGAAATAAATAATAATACTAAAAGAGAGAGAGAGACAAAAGCGAAAATAAGTGGCAATTTAATACTCGGGAGGGCTTGTAAACGAATGGGTATTGTTTGTTTGACAAGCACACCTGCTTACCGAAAATTGGTCCTTCGAGCTGGAAAATAAATACATCACAAACGGTTTACTGAACTCCCTATATGCATTATTCAAGGATAGTCAGACGCGCGTATACGTACTTAGGTATTTAGTCTGTCTACTTCACACCGTCATCTCTATAATGAATAATTAATTTTTATCAACTTGTGCATCCACTCAATGTGCGTTTAAATTGTCGATAAGCCACGATGATTTAACAGCATTCATTTATAGTAATCCGCAAGCATTCCACACCCTCTTGTTAAAAATGTAAAGTCAATTTATGAGATTAGTGTGTGGCTCCGCCTCTAAACGTTTTATCGTGTTTTTTCAACACAAAAAATTTCTAATCCGCTTTTAATCTAAGTTTTTTTTTTTTACATTTTTTATGTATGAAATTTAGTTTTCTGTTCACGAAATCTTTAATAGACGCGATGAAAAACGATTATGTTATCAAAATTTGTCAGCAACGTGTTAAATATATTAAAAATATCTATTTTATCTAGATAAAACTAGATGGCGTTTATACTTACGTTTCAGAAATCAGTGCACGAAACTTACAAAAACCAAGACCCAATGGCCATGGATATTGATGCCAATATATTGCAACATCATTTGGCAACCCTGCAATAATTAATAATAACCGATAAATTATCGTAGCACTCTTAAAATCATCATTAATTTGAAATAGATTGCAACGAAGAAGTTAGGATTAAATTAGATGCTTACCAAAAACTAACAACGTCACATCTGACACGGCTAAATTGAATAAATAGTAATTCGTTGCTGTTTGAAGAGTTGGCTGTTTTATTATAATAATGCAAACGGCAATATTTCCTAGTAGGCCAGTTACAAATATGATACCATTTATTACTGGAATAAAAATGGGGAAAAATACATAATTTTACATTAAAACTTTGGAGAACAATAATAAGGAGTAGAATCGACCTGACAAAAGTCAAAATATATACAGGTCTGAAAAGTTTTTGTCCACCAGAGGGATTCGTGTTTATCTAGCGCTGATTGTCAGTTATTAGTGAAGTGCTTTGTTATTGTTTCGTTTTCAAATCATTTTCGTATTTTGCATTAATTTTTGGATTTAAAATAATCCATCTAGTATTCTAAAGAAACCATTAAACTATTAAATAAATGTTAATAAAAATTTCAAAATAAATTTTATATAATAAAGTAATAATAATTTTTAGAATATATTTTTACGCAACCCTATAGCACGCCACTGATTAGAAAATTAATAAAATGGGATAAAAAACAAAATGATGGCAATTTTTTAAAAAAAAATTGCTGTATTTTATTAAATATTAATTATTGCAATCACAGTTTTAATCTGCTGCAATAAAATCTACAATTATCCTTAAAAAAAAGACAAAATTTGATTTTCCCATAAGAGCAATGTTAAAGTTGTAGTCGCTACTAATCGCAACGCCCCCCTTAATGGCCGCCCGGTTTCTTTTTTCTCGTTACCACTCCCTCTTATAGTTTTCCATAATATGTCGCATACCTGTAATTAAAATTGACATAGTTAAAGCTTGCATTTGCGGACCATAGAAACATTCAATATACGGCCAAGGATACTGAGTGATATTGAAACGACTTTCCACCGAGTCTGCGCATGCGTATTCGTCGTTACTTGAAATATTCATTGTGTCATTCATTATTATTCATATATATATATATGATTGTTGACTCCGTTGTCTGTGTTTTTCGCTTCTTCTTTTGATTTTAAGAATCTGTAAAATGAAATTGATTAAGTAAATGTGCTATTCAAAAACATAAGAGAATGTCGTTATTTTTGACAGGCTAGTCTGACAGAAAATGTATGTAAAAGAGATCGTTTTACGATGCTGAAGTAAAAGGAATAAGGTGCTAATAATGAAATGTTTATATGCCCTGTGCTGTCCGTGGTACTAGTACGACAATATACTTTTTTTCTTTTTCTAAAAATAATATCGATTTAGTATGCAAATTATCTACTGAAAAGTTCCTTTATTATGAATCAAAAAAAAAAAAAAGAGAAAAGATATTGCATGCCATACACATCCTATCCCTCCCCATCCAACCCATTCATAATAATAATATTAAAAAGAAGAAATCCTTGCGGAAATAAAATTGGCACATCACTAAACGACAATATCCATTCTCTTCTCACTCTCTCTCTCTCTTGTTTTTATTCAAAGTAGCATTCCATATACATTGACAAAATTATATTGTCTTTATCCATTTTATTTTTTGCTTTTATTAAACTATTCTTTTTTTTTTTTTTTCATAATACTTGACATATTGATGTGACAATTTGAACATTTTAGCAGGCATTTGTCAAATGATTCCAGACAGAAAAGCGGGACCAACATGATGATTGTTGTTTTGCTTTTATTTTTGTATTAAAAGAAGCTATAGCGCTATAGCTACATAAGCTGTGAATTTAAATAGAGTTGTTTGAATGAATTTTGATCGAAATCAGGAAGGTTCAAATAAGAATGGTTTGGTTTGTTAATTGGAACTTATATTTTTGTTGTCTGATTCCAATTACTGTGAAAAAAAAAACAATGACTAGACACGATTAGTATTATTATTACTATTATTTGTCATTAGGCCATATGGACGAATTCGAAATAATAATAATAATTTAAGAGGGGTTTCCACGAAACACTAATAATTTTTTTCGTTCACGATTCCCCTATTTATCATAAAACCCATACTAAATCCATTAGCTGAAAATGAAGCAACAAACAATGGGATAACAACAGAGAAAAAAAAAAAGAGAAACAACATACAGACAATATAAAAATATATAATAAAAATAAAATTAGTATACAATGGCAGGCAAAAACCTTTAATAAAATTACATTCAATCAATATCAACATAAGGGTGCTTTGATTCTGCATTTTTCTTTTACTTCTTTTCTTTTTTGGGGGGGTGAGGGGAGCGAAAGAGAAATTCAAATATGTTCAACCACAACAAAGTTGGCTGTGACCGAGCGAACGTCAAACGGTTGTTGATTGATTCGGGTCCCAAATAAATAAATAACGAAAAAAAAAAGAAGAAAACTTTCAACAAAATAAAGTAACAAAGTCATATGATTATCAAAGGGAAAAAGGGATTCGTCTGTTATTGTGCAACTTTTTCAGCGGTCACTTTGATGCGATTGAATTGGTTTGGCGGCCACATATCTGCCCTGTCTTCGATTATGTTTTGTAAAGAATTTATAAAAGAGAAAAACATGTAAAACATCTAGAAAAAATGAACGTAAAAGAAAACTGAAAAAAAATCAAACAAAAATAAAGCAAAGAAAAAAACCATTACGACAAAACACTCTGGCGTTTGTTTTTGCTAAATAATTTCGTTAACCGAAATCTTTATTGTTACTGTTACTGTTATTATTATTATTATTATTATTATTAGCGGTGGCTTGGAGTAATTCAAATATCTTACTAAACAGATATGAGCTCGAAATATTAAATTAACTGAGCTAAATGAAATCTACTCTATTATAATAATGAAACACATATAAGTACATATTTTTGTTACACCCTGTATTTTCTTGACAATTTTTCGTTTTCTTAATTTACAAAATCGTTTTTTTTTTATCCACTACCCTTTTCTATTTCAATTAAAATAATAATAAATGTATTAAAAATAAAGAAAGTTTTTGCTCGAAAGGGAAAGTAAACTTTTCAAATTAAACTCTGATTTCCACACAAAAAAAAGTCTTTTCTTCAGTATTTACTTTAGATATTTTTCATTATTCTTCTGCTTATCTTTCCTCTTTATTCTCTTATGTTTTCTCCCATTCGTGTGAGTGGCAGGGATGATTTTTTATGATCGAATAAATATTCACAGAAGAAAAAGTCATTCCTCCAGGATTAAACAGTTCGAACAGAACAAAAAAGAAAAAAGAAAAGGATATTGAAATATGAGCGTATTAATTTTTGAAAGTAATTTATCGGGATTTTGTCGAATTAAATATTGATTTAATAATTAATTTTAAAGTTTTCCAAACACTATATGTGTACATTTAATACCCCCCCCCCCCCCAAATGAAATTATACCGACCGTCTCAGATTTCAACATAATAATTTTGCATCGTGAATTGATAATAATTGAAAATTAATCTTACTACTTAAACAAATTGGTTATTCTTCATCATAAAGCTGATTATTTTCTATATTAATTAGCACTGAAATTAATTAGAAAAAGCTTTTCTTGTTTTAATCAGTTTATAATTGAAAACATCTCGTAGTCATGGTATTCCAGCTGGTTGCAAATGTACAGTTTCAGAAAACGTTAACAATAGATTTCAAATTTCCAAGTTGTATTTTGTATCATCATTTGTTTGTTTGTGATAATATTTATCGATTACCAATGAGATTTCGATTGAAATTCTTTTCTAAAACATCGAAAAAGGTAGATTCGTTTTGGATCCTATCAATACGTCTACGTAAAACGTATATAAAGACATAATCGGAAAGCTTTCAACAAAACAGAATAGAAACACTTGAAATTAATTAAATCGGGATTTGTATCACTATCAGAAACACTACACTACACCAGCGCCACCAGCGCTGCAATGATAAATGTACCAACAAAATAGCTTTCTAATTTGTTTCCTACCACCGCAGATTTTCTCTATTGAATTGATCAATTAAATTAATGCTATAGAGGTAGATGCTTATTATTTATATGTATCCATCATCTCTATTTATCTATTTGCGTATAGACTCACATAACATTGAATTCAAGACGTCATTAGTATATTGTATTAAGTATATGACCCTTTATACTTATCCAACCACGGCTTACTACGTAATTGTTTCTGTCAAATAAGTGGTTTTATATTCAAAATAGATTCCAACTAGTGAAATTACTTAAATAAAGTACATTTAAGGGGTTTATTTTATTGCGTTGATTAGTTTTGTTTAATTAGATTTGTTTGATTGGAATTAAAGGCGAAATGAAGGTATGTTTTTTTTCCCTTTTTTAATACGTCCATAATGACGCATGAAATTGGTAGAGGTCAACAAACGTATGTAGGGTTGCATAAATTCGATTACGTAATTTTCTTGTTTTCTTTTTACAGACCGTTTTAAATGCGTTACAAAGATTTAATCTATTTGCTACAATATCAATTTATCTTTATGGTCGAAAAATCACGTTTAAATCATAAAAAAAGAACGGAAAGGATAATTATCAAGATTAAATCCCCCTCTCGCGGAATGAAATCAACTTAAAATCTTTCCATGTTTTGAGGATCATTAGTTTTATTGTTACAATAAATTCGAATTATTATTTTACGTTTATTGCTATTTTTTGCGTTAAGATTTACAGATTTAATGTTGTTTTTAATTCGTTTTAATTGCTTTCGTGGATCTATTCGACATATCAGTAAAGTACACGGAACGGAATTATTTTGGCAGACTCGAGGTCAAACAGTATATCATAGATGACGCTGTTGTCATGTTGCTTTTACAGCTAGATTTTCGCGAAGAAAATATGCCACATATTTAATATAATAAATAAGCATGCTAATCATAATATTGACACAAAATTAAATGTAAAACTTTTATAGTTTTACATGAGCTTTACATTTGATACATATGCATATAAATTTATTGCAATTTACTATGTTTATTAAAAGGATTCAGTACTTAATTCGTACAAGCGTCACAAAACATACGAAAAAAAAATAAAATAAAATAAAAGAAAGCAAATACACCGGATAAGAATAATCTAAACACATACATACACATACAGTTTTATCAAATTCATTTCCTAATTAATTTTACCGAGCAAAGCTCTAGTAATCAAGTCCTTTCCATTGGTTTTATCCATCTTACCACTTTCCCTTCCAAAAGTAACTGTAAAGTAAAAGCCACATTTCAAAGTGGTTTACCGCTCTGTGCAGAACTATAATTAATTGATGGCATCCAAAAAAAAAATAACAGACAGTTCAACAAATTGACACTAAAGTTATTTAATTACTTAACACATTCACACACACACACACACAGTCACCTATTGCTTGATTTCATTCATTTAAAATGTTAGCTTCCATTCATCAACAACAGCCTACTTTGATTATTCAATTTAAAGAATTGCATTGTGTGTGTCATAATATATAATAAGGATAAAGAAAATGATATACAAGGTGGATTTTGTTAAAATAATAAAACAAAATTGGCACAGAATTTGCTGAGCATGTAAATTTTCACGTTATGACCGCTTTTCTTATTATCATATTTCTCTATGCATAAAATATTAATAAAAATATCATAGAACAAATTATATTATCACAGCGCACGTAGCATAAATCATTTTTTTTTTATAATAAGTTTTGCGCGATAACTTTATCTCTTGGCAGCTTGTACTTCTCATGTCACCATCAGCCACCGCCAATTTTTTTGGTCTTGTAAAATCAAAGAATTTTACATAGATCCATCGATTTCGGTTTGTTGTCCTTGCTGCTAATACATTAGATTACAATATTTTGGCGCCCATGCTGGGGCCACGCGAGGCCATTGTCACGTCTATACACCACACAGCTTCGATCATTCAATTAATTAGCCATGAAAATGGATTATTTTTGAAGTTTTCTTCATTGAGAGACATGAAAATCAATTTATTCTTTTGTCAGCAACAAAAAAAAAATGAGAAGCAATTTCTCTGTTTTAATAACGTGAAAATCCTTTGATGTTTTTCAGCTTGTTCACGTATGGCATTCTGCATTTTATTTGCTTACAAAGCAAATAAAATGCATATAATTAAATGTTTTTGAAGGACGCTTTCTTCAATTTTCTTGAATACACTTCCCGCTTTTCTATTGCAATTATTTCCCTAAGGTTCATATTACATAGATTTATATAGTATACGGAAAAATTTATATAATAAAATTCTACACCTGTACAATATAAAAATAAATCTTCTCTCACACCCTGCTCCGGCATGTTATCTTAACCACACATTCTTTTTTACAGCTACTTTCAATAGGCAGATGTGACAAAATGGAATTTCAATTTTAATAGCAATACGCTCAATATCGTTGCGCGTAAAGAATGAAATAAATTTTATTTTATTTTTTTTTGCAGTGGAAAATTAATGGAATGTATATAAATTTTCCCGAATAAATATTATACATACATATATACATGTAATTTGGCTGTTTATTTAACTATTTTGTTGACTAGTGCAATAAAATAAAATATAAAAACCAATCATCAATCGGGACTCGTAGATGACATAATTTTTTTTTTTTTTTTTTAATTTGTCAGAGCCGAAGTGGATAGAAAATTTATTGCTTTCCAATCGTTGGGAAATTATTTATTTTTTCGAGCAATGGATTTTTATTAGTCGTAAAATTACAGGAATAAACAAAAAAAAAAAATTGAAACGTTTTAATTAAACCGCAATGATGGTGGTTATCTACCATTATACTATTTATTATCGAATAGTCTGACATCTATTGCGCTGAGTCTGATGTATGTTTATGCAACAAATTTGACACATTTATCATATAATTTTACTAATCAATTAATAAAGTTTAGTTAAAACTTTGTCACCTTTCACACGACAAAACAAAAATTGCCTTTGTTTTATTCATATTAATCGGGCGAAAATTAAATTCTAAACGATCATTTCCTTCCAATGCTGCCCGAATACATACCTAACCTACAACAACAATAGCAGCAGCAGCAGCAGCAGGATCAACCATTTGCGTGCATAATAATAAGAGTAAAATATTGAGGAAATTACTTATGAATGCGATGCCTATTTGAAAGTTATATCTTGATTAATATTCAGCCGAATCGTAACTGGAATGTTGATGGAAACTTTTATGAAAGCACATTGGCAACATTGCTTTCTTAATTTTATTATTACGTCTATGTATGTATGATGATTTATTTCGAGCGTTGGAAAATTTTATAATTAAAATTCTATGACATCCAAACACAAGAACTATATGTACATATAATGTAACATAACCTGAAATTCTAATCAAAATCTTGGCATAAACATGGACGAGACAGCAAAAAAGCTACAGCCTTTTTTCGTATTAACTTCATTTTTTTTTTTGCTTCGGTGCGGCACAAATCCTCTTATTCTTAATACTTCACAGAAGAAAAAAAAATAAAGTCACTGCATGGCATTTAGATTTATCACAGAATAGAATTAGTCTATTATTTTTTTTTCGTATATTTTGTGGAATTCTTAAGAAAATGTTATTAAAAAGCAAAATGGAGAGAAAGAAAAAAAGCAAAATTTAAAATTAAAGACTACAGTCGTCAGGTTCATTTCCTGCTGCACACTTTAATCGTTTTTCCGACCTTCTAATTACGGTATTTTAGCTAATAAGTCTTTTCGTTTAGCGGTTGTAATTTCCGTTGTACTTAAATTTTAAATTAAAAACTACTCATTTAAGAGAAGCGAACGTTATTCTTATCTGGAATTATTCGTTTTGTATTTGGTCGTACTAGATGGAGCGCCATCTAGTGATACTAGTATGCACTATCTGTCCATAATTTATGATTTTGCCAAATTACGATACTTTCCACTTTCTAGGATATAAAGATTTTATTTTATTTCACCTGTAAAATCTTAACCTCACCATTTTATTGTATTTTTAATTCGTCTCATATCTTTACTGAAATTAGAAGCTTTACTTTTAGTATGCTAAAAAAAAAAACTGGATTTTTTGCATAGAGTAAAAAGAACCACCCTTAAAAGGAGGCGATGAAATTGCTTTATTTTGATTGTAAACGATCTCTATTGTATTGATACATTCGATTTATATTTCCAGTTTTATTTTTACGATTCGTTTAACATTTTCCCTTTGAATTATTGCGGACAACAAATAAATATATGCTCGTATCACCAAGCACAGTTTCGCTACTGTGTGGCTCATCGCTTATGTATGCCACTTATGAATTAAATATATCGCAAAAAAAAAAAAAAACAATAAAAATTTCTCACTTTTTAATAATGAATCCAGTAATGAAGGAATAATGGTCTTTCTCATTTAAAACCACCACCACCACCACTAGGAGCAGCATCAGCACCACATATTCAACTGATGAAAAGTAAGTTCACTACCACTATTAACCAACCACCAAGTTCACCACTACTACTACAAAAAGGAAGTTTATTGTCTGTCTCCTTTTTCCATTTTCACTTTTTGATTAATGTTCAGGTTTTTCTTTCGAGGGTTTTTTTTTTTTTTTTTGGTTAGTCGGAAGGGGAAGAAGCCGCAAGGTCCAGAAATAAAAATGAGGAAATACAGAGGAGGAAAAATAAGAATAAGACGAGTGTCTTTTTTGATTGTTTTAAAAGCAGCAGCTTTTTAGAAAGTAAAAATTAATTGAGGTTTTTTTTTTGAAAAGATGTCGAAACAAATTGGAGAAAAAGTCGTTTAATTTCGCGTCTGAATTCCAGTTTTTAGTTTTAGCTTTTAAATTTGACTTTTGAACGTTGTTTCTAGTCGAATTTTTTATTAAATTCGAAACAAATTTCACTAAATAATTTCAGTTTCACTAGCAAAAAAAAAAATTGAATCCTTCAAAAATTTATAAAATCGCCATCACCATAAACAAATTTCGCTCAACTTTTTCCTCCTCTTTCTTCGAGAAAAAAGAAAAAAACAAAAATCGCTTATCGAAAATTCCCTCTCAAATTCACACTTGACAGTTCGTTACGGTTGCTGCTAGAGATTTCCCGAAATCCAGCTACTTCCATCCAGAAGAGACCATTCAACTAGGTAGCTGATTATTTGAAAGCGACGCAACGGACGCGCATTGATAACTGAACGAAAATATTTTCCTCCTCAAAGTTTCCAGTATACTTTTTAGTGATAAGAATATATATATATATATGGATGGATGGATAAATCAGAGTTGGCTCTGGCTTTGGCTTTTGATTAAAATTTGTTGTTCAGTGTAAGTTTTTTTTTTCTATAAACGGTTTATGATTAAGTTTTAATTATATTACCTAAATGGCTGAGGGGGGGGGGGTGGATTAGTAGTACGATTGACGTATGTAGGTAGACAGACAGATTATAATACGTCAAAGAATTGAATCAATTTGATTTAGTGCATATTATTTAGAGCTTATTCTGCTTTAGAAAAATGTAAATAGTTTCTTTACTCTAATCCTAGCCCAAGGCCAATCATTGTTCTTCTTCAGTCAATTAATTAATATTTCAAAACTAATTTTAACTTTGAACTAATTATAAATAGAACATTGTGAAAAGTTTTCTATATTGATCAGACATTTTGAAGAACTTTCGATTAATATAAATCAAATTTTAATGTTTAATAATTTCGCGAATATTTTTCAGTTAAATTACCTCAAAGTTCTAGTTAAGTCGAACAAATAAAAATCTAATTTGACGACTGAACTTGTTTTTTATAATAGAATGGCAACATTGTAATTAATACACACACACATGTGTGTCGGTTAATAGTAGAATTAGTGTTGGTAGAATTTAGAAAACATATCTGTAGCAACTAAACTGTAACTCATCAGCTATAGTCCGCCGCCTACGTGATTCTTATTAAACTCATTAAGTTTAAGTGAACTTTTCAAACTCCTGCAATTTCTAGTATACAAGTTACCTACTTATCTAAAGGGTATCTATAACTAGTAATAAAATTTAATAAATTAATGGGGAAATTGTAACTTTACGATTTAATATATGTACTTCGTCATATTTTTAATAAACTAGAAGTCGATTCGTCGAGTTTATCCGGATGTTAAAGTTGTTAAAGTTGAAAGTTATAATGGTACAAATATGAACATATTATGTCTATATGCATAAATATAGATATGTGTGTATGTACTTTATCAATTTGTATAGTCTTGCAGATATTTATTATAACATATTCAATATTTATGATGTTTATTTATTTACTATACTGAGAGCCGGTATTTTCATTGCTGGACAAGAAATTAATTCTCCAGTAATGTTCATTTCGTTTTTATATAAATTACAAATTCATCTGTCAAAAACTATATTATTCTATTTCGAGATAGATTTACTAACCGGAGATGAAAATACCGGCCCTAAATATGATTACTTAGAGTGGTAACATCAAACCCGTCGTCATTTTGATATTAATGTATTAATGACAGGGATCTAGGCACTTACTTAGATTTCCAATTGTCACCACACCATTACGTCAAAAACTGAATATTTAACATGTACATACATACGGAATATATGTTTGTTTCCATCTAAATCATAGTGTGCTATGTGGTTAAATAACATACACAAAATTTAACTTTTAAATGTATCTAAATTCCCTGTTTCTACATATATTAAAATATTACGAATTTTAAACGGTATTAGCAGCAGGAAATCGTTTGAATAATGAAAGAAGAATTGAGAATACTATTCAATCTGTATGTACATTTATCCTTGCCGGAACTAGTGCAAAACTTTGAAACATATCTCCGTCTATCTCTCTGTGTTCGCCACATACAAATAAGCACCATGCATTTGCATATGAGAGAACATTTAAAATTAAATTAAAAATGCCGAAATGCGCTTAACATTAAATACGTAGAAGTATACATATGTGTGTATATGTAGTAATGGAAGAGATAGATTAATTAAAAGCAAATGAACTTAGGAAATGGTTTAATAATGAACGTATGTATACGGAAAAACGAAAAAGAATGTGTACGTATGTCATACTTAGTAGCGAAAAACAGTATAGCAACATTAGAATTATGATTTAAAGACATTTGTTTAAATTAAATCAATGTAAAATTTGATCTGTTCAAATTGGTGATTTGAAATGCAGCGCTAGCAGAGTAAATATTTTTTCTTGGTCGTTCAGGATTTTTTTAATATTTAATAATATGAATCAATTTTACTGACATCATTTCGTAGAACTGTTTAATTTCTTTATTTTTACTATTTTCTTGACAGATTTGATTTGATTTTTCAATTAAAAGTAATTTGAGTAGCGTTTCAATTGAAAGTATAGTTGTCTCTGTTGTATACACATAAAAAGCGAGACAAAAACTCTGCATTCTTGTCAGTTGAATACGTTAAACATATCGAATTAAAAGAATTAAAGTAAATATTTATTTATCTTCATCGATACTTAGCGATATTAATCATTTTTTTAATAAACTTTCAACAGTTTGTATTTATTATTTAAAACAATTATCGTAATTGAAAAATTCGAAATAAAATCGATTAAAATATCAATAGAATTCCAAAAATAGTATTGACAACGTCGCACAAAAATTATGAGAAAAATAACTGTCACATTCTTTTGCGCTTTAGTATATGTATTAATAGTTATTTATACAGACTTATTCTAAATAGTAAACAGATACCGATCGGTTTAATAATCGTTCTGGTGCACTATAGGAATTTGTTTAACAAATATTTCATTATATAGACAAAAATTTATTGAGAATTTCTACCATATTTTTTATTTCGATCTAAACAATAATTACTTATCGACATATTCGTTACTGATTCTTCGTCTTCTTCTTCTTCTTCTGCTTCATGTTGTTTCTCTGCTGCTTCACGATCCACTTTTTTCGTTTCATTTTTACAACAATTATTCGCATCATCATCATCATCATCATTATTACTACATTGTAATGATGAGAAACTATCAAAAAACTTTTTTAATTTACCAAGAAAATTACATTTTTCCACATTATTTTCCGATGAAAACGATTTAATTGTTTGATTTTGCCATATCGGCCATGACGCTCTTGGCACCTCTAAGAAATGTACATCCGCTTTTGTTACGTTGCTTCTGTTCATTTTTCTATCATTCTCATTGTCGTTCGTTCGTAGTAGTTCTTCCAGATACGATATTTCTTTATCGAGAGCATTCAATTGGCATCGATAAACTCGATTTTGTATTTCTAAACGGCACAAAATCTCCTTGGGATCGTCACATATCAAACGTCTCGTATTGTATTGAATTTTTAAGCCCATTGTTTTCATAATACTCAGTTCAGTATCATTTCGATTGAATAGTAATTTAAATTTCGGGAAAAACATTAGAATCAATGTAATTGTCGTTGCAATTAAAATACTAAGACATTTCGCTATGTAACTTAATACGAAATAATCGATTAGGAAACTGAAAATGATTACAATAATTGTGGCAAATACACAACTATAAACGCATATTCCAATGTATTGGGATTCATTTAATGCGGCTACTTTGATATTTCGTGTTTTCCATGCCATATAAACCCCCAGTATTAATATTATGACTTTGTAGCCGAATAGAGCTACATGCCATCCAATTGTGTTTTCACATTGACACAGCTCAATCTGCAAAAAAAAAATAGCATCCTATTCAAATCAAAAGTTTGAATTTGAATTATAGCGCTCATTTTAGTTGCGGAATAGGTCAAGAAAATTTCGCGCATGCGCCTTTGGTATTTCAAATTCAAACCAATCACAGTATACTATGCAATATACATAAGCTTAAAAATTAAGAACTGTGTTGATGGCAGCGCCTCCTAAAAGCAATTTTTTCATTCTCCATAACAATATAAAATAATTTAAAAAATTTATGGTTATATTTACAAAAAGAGCCACTTTCCAAGGCGCTCCATAATGCAACTTTTAACGTAAATAATCAAAATGGAAAATATTCTCATATTCCACCAACTAATATGTACTATAATAGTATAAAGTACGTAAAATTTAAAATGTAGTTGCTCAAATCGCATACATACGTTTTCCCATGTTTAAATAGCTTCTCAAAGCGCAAAATTGACAGAAAAAGGAAGGAATTGAATACATGGATTTATTATTATTATTATTATTATCAATAGAAGAAGAAGGAAATAATCACGGAGAAAAACAACATATACTATAAGTAAATACAAATAAAATCGCTATTGTTATGTAGCTTATACATATACAAATATATGAAGAAAGTCTGATACATAAATTTGTTTTGTTTATTTAAATTCTAACGTACGTTATCTAAACAAATACCTTTAATAGGGAAAGCTAATTTTAAATATCTGTTTTCATCATGTACAAGACAAATATAACTATAATTTATATCTGTAGATGAAGGGAGTTTTGGACTCCAAAATTTGGAGCTCTAATATAAATATAGTCATGCGACTATAGTCATTTGCAGCTAACCGATTCATTGATGAATTATTTATTATTCTAGTTACCTGTGGCTGATAAACAACCTTCGGATCATCAACACTAATTTCCATAATCATATCGTGTAATCGTCGTTCCAATGGATCAACAGCATACCAAAAAGCCATTATAATCGTATCGATAAATAATAAGATTAAAATCATACCAATTAATTGTTGATCTTTAAGACGTTTGTCAATTATTAAACAACTAATTGTGTCGGTAAATAGTTTATAAACACGATAGGATTTGGCAAATATTGAACCGAATGTTAATGAAAATCCAATCGAAAGAAAGTAGATTTTTAACTGAAATTTGATTAGTGAAACATTTAGTTAGGCAACCATGTATACATGAAATTTACTATATAATTATCAGAATTGATAATCTGTTGGTTTGTAACTATTTATATGCGACAACCCTAATTAAAAAGTACGAAGTAAAAAAAGAATTGAATAAAGGATAGAAAATTCCAAAAAAAAAATAAGTAAAATTAAATTATTAATGTATAAATTCTAATAAAATCTACAAAAAGAAAGTAGGCATTTACATTAATACATTGTTGCCATTTTACTTACCGAACAAAATTCATTAAATTTTCTTGCCGATTGAATTAAATTAACATTATGAAACCCAAATAGAATTACGGAGAAATATACTAAAATGCAACCAATTACAGCCAGATTGTTTAGATTTGGGCTTGACAGCTGTAATGTGTTACCGTTTTTTTTTCGTATTAATTAAATAACTAATTTAGTGCAAAACCTTATTGTAATTAAAGTTGGCTATGGAATATTGTGTTTTATTTAATACCACAGACGAATTATATGATTTAACTGTATAGTTTAAATTCAACAAGAATTGTTAAGTTTATTATAAATATATGCTTTATAAAGTCTTTATAATAAAGAGAGCGGTTGAATATTTCAAGGCCAACTCTAATATATATTTTTTCTTTTGGTATATTTACTTTTACATTTTTCATCCGTCGAAATTTCATATTAAAGTAAAGAAATGTAATAGAAGCTGCAACACCCAGCAAACAAATCCCAATTATTGTGTAGAACACTGGATTTGGTATAGTTACTAAAAAAACAGTGATAGTTCATACGTCTATAAAAATGTAGGCAACGAAATAAACACAACTGTTGTTTATCTGACGTTTACATAAAAATGTTGGCTCTATTTATTAAAATTGGCCGGGCATACATATTGTTCATGTTTACCTAGAATTTTCTTTAAAATTCTTTGAGCAATTGGTACTTGCCCACCATGCCAACAAACAGATCGACACGATTTACATTTAAAATTCAATTTATCGTTTAATGAATCATAGATGGCGATGTCAACGAAATTGTTACCTAAAAGGGATCCGTCTTAATCATACCTTATATTAATTAATTAATTATCAAATTAATTCAGTTGTAAACTATATATAACTGAATCTGTGAAAATTCTCACTTTGTATTTGACTTATGATAAAATCACCAATTCTATCAGCACCATTAAATCTAATTGGACCCTATAAAACAAAATATTTTTTATGATTACAATTTATTTAATTATTAATTTAATAGAATATTTTGTTATTTGCTTTATTTTATTTTATATACTTACAGATAAACCTATAAATTTTAGATTTCGCATCGTTTCAACAAATTTATTTGCTAATTCTGTTTGTTTATAATTAAAATGATTTAAATTTTTAATTCGACTTGTTCGTAATGTTAATGCAATTGCCCATACTGCATCATAAGTGTATTTAAATTGTTTATTTAACGTCATAATTGAATGACTATCATCATTACTTAACTGGAATTATAACAGAATGGAAATCAACACGATTTCCGCATAGTCTACTACTTACTGTTCTAGAGAATTGATCATCTTGATCACCAATGAAAATAATTCCATCTAAAACAGTTAACAACTCTTTGACAGTGCAGTCAGATGTCATTTGTTTCCACCAATTGATGTCTTGCTTCTCTAAGATCCAAACGTATTCTTTACCATACATTTGATAATCGAAAATCTATGGAAATGGGATTTAGATTGAGAATTTATTAAATAGTTCAATAACGTGACTGTTAGTGAAACTGTGTACAAGATTATTTGATTTGAAAGTGACAAAATGGTGAACAAACATTTATAGAAATGATTTTTAATGGATTAGGAGTAAAATTCTACTAATTAGAACAATAAAAACGGAATATTCTTGTTGGGTCATGACAAAATGGTGAAGGAGCCTTAAAATATTACATATTTTTATATTAATTTAAAAAACTTACGACACAAAATATTTTTAGAGCCATTTCCCTTGAAAAACTGCCTATTATCACACGAATATCCAAAGTCTAGAAAAACACATTGGATTTATAAAGCTTTCAGGTGAATTTAACCGAAACTCAACTTACTTTCAACATTTTTAATTGTTCCTTGTAATTATCGATTGAAAAAGTGATTGTTGCTGCACAACTAATATTCTCCTTTTCCAATAATTTAATTAGATGATTTGTGGGCAATAAATAAGCATTTTCACTTTGACTAAATGTAGCAATAATCTGCCATTTGTAATATTTAATAAAATGTATTTTCGCAACGTTATGCGACGAATCTGGTGCAATAGTACGAAAGAATAATGGAAATTTGCGTGCATCGGACAGTGTAGGTGATTTAGATCCATAAGATACCTGAATTAATTCGGTTGGATTTAATTGAAAATGTCATATGTTCGTTATTTAGTTCAATACCTGTAAAATATTCCAATAGGGTACAATGTGAGCTAATGTTTCAGTGACATTTGAACAGCCAGCACCCAATAACATAATAATTGTTCGATTTGAATAAATTGCATAGAAGAAACGATCTATTGCAACACCAGAATCACACTAAAAATTCTTCGATTATTCATACATTTGAATCAAAATTATTCAAATGACAAAAAAAAAAATTTCTATTTTAAGAATAACCTAGAGATCTAATTGTTCCAATTAGCTTAAATACCTTTGTATCATTGATTAGCAATTCGATTTTGTAGCCAGGTAAAATGTTAAGAGCATTGACGTGTTTCACAGCCAATTGAGCAGCTACTAAAGTTTGATCAGTTCGATTATTTGAGCGAGGAATAGTTAGATGCTCAAAGAGACCTAAACGTATATAGTATCATTATAATTTCAAGTTTGTTTCCAAAACTTACCCAAAATATAAATTGGAATTCGTTTATCATGCGCTTCATTTCCATTTGCATTTAAATGAAGCGAAATATTAAAAAATGTTCGCGTATTAAAAGTTTTTTTTGAAATCACAAATACGCCATCATTTGTTTCATTGAAATCCGTAAAATTTACTGAATAGTTTCTATCGGAAATATAAAAAGATGTCAAAGGTGTTGTTGATTGTTTTAGTTGCGAAAAATAAAAAAACAGTGCAAATGTCACAAAAAGAACGTAAAAACTTTGTTGATACGGATGTGATAAAATCATTTGCGTGTATTTGTTTAACAATTTTTTTTCAAATAAAGAAGTGTACTGTTTGACATTCTTGGACTAAAGCAATCAATTTCCCGTAACCAAATTACTTAATAAGTAAAAGCGTATTTCTGCTTCTAGATCGTATAAGAACATTCAAGCAACTGAAAAGTTAAGTAAAAAAATTTACCACAATTTTCATAGAAAAAGCATATAATAAAGAAGAACAATGCCGCAAGGCCTACAACTGAAGGGGACACTTGAACCAGCTCAAAGTGTCCAGCCAGGAGAATGGGGAAAGAAAAAATCGTGTTTCAGGCTCTTTTGATGCAATGTGCTAACTTTGCAATTCTTTTTTATATTGCGAGCATAAGTACCTTTAGTGGTTAGAATAAAAGATTGCGGATGCTTAAAAAAGTGCTTGTTTGGCAGATTTTTAACTTTTTCTTTTGTTCCAAAAGTAAATTATAAGTGGATACATTTAGATTTTTTTTTTGTTATTGTAAAACCATTCTTTTTTTAATTGATCACAGTATTTTTTAGTTAGTTTAGGCATAACTACCTAACTAACGACTATTACTTGGAATTTAATAACTTTCAGATTTCTTCAAAATGCCGCAAAATCTGTAATTTTTCCAGATTTCACTGCATTCAATATTTCCAACATCATTAAAAATTGTTAGCTAAGGTTGTTTATTAAGAACTAATTAACTAAATTATAATTCATGTGCGAACACAGCTTTAATCGAAAAGCTGTTAATTTTCAGTCAGAACCAGGCTTTAAGAGAAAGAATTGTGTCAATCGATAGACTAGTGCGTTCCTTTTTTACCGCGTACGATTAAACAGAGTGAGAGTCACAGTTTAAAATCTGACATTATAGTGATGTTTACATTAACCTTCAATTATTTCGCGGTATTATTTTATTAAAATTAGAATAAATTCAAATTGAAATTATGAATAAAAGACGCTCTAATGGATCGGAATATGCGACCAAAAAATTTAAGTAAGTCACATCAATTTAAAGCAAATCAATTACCAATTGTCAGATAATTTAATCTTAGATCAAATTGTATTTATGAAAGATCCCCATTGAATGGTCTTGATACACAAAAAGACAAATTAATCTTCCAGGAACTAGAATTAGATCACTATATAGGGCATGTTTATCCAGGAATGCCTGGTCCACAAAAAGGACCAGTAAGTTTTTTGAATTTGACTAGAATCAACAAAAACAACTTCCATTTTGTTTGATCTTTACTTAAGGTACCAATTATACGGATGTTTGGTATTACAAAGGAAGGAAACAGTGTCTGTTGCCACATCCATGGATTTTCACCTTATTTCTATGTTAATGTCCCTAAAACATTCACCTCCAACGACTTGGAACCATTCAAGGTACTTTTTCGAGGAATGACTGAAATGAATCATTTTGAAAACGATTTTTTCCATGTTTTAAGGACAAACTAAATCAAGCTTTAATCAATGATATACGCGGTGGTAACAGAGAAGGCATCACAGATACAATCTTAATGATTGCATTCGTTAAAGGCAAATCACTGGTAGAATATCAAGGCGATGATGATGATCCGTTTATAAAAATAACATTCTCACAACATCGATTCGTACCAGCAGCTAAACGTTTATTGGGTTCCCAAATTATTTATCAACCACTAGCTTCACATGCTTTTGGTTTTTTCGAAAGTAATGTAGATTTTGAAACACGGTAAGACTCCGTTCTTGTTGCAAACAATTTCCAAATATCTTTAAATATTATCTGTATAGTTTCATGGTCGATACAAGCATACTCGGTTGTTGCTGGATAGAATTACCAGCAAGAAAATGGTTTATACGAAATGACAGAACAAAATTTGCAAAAGTAAGTCGATGTCAACTCGAAATCGATGTTTCTTATGAAGATTTCATTGTTCATTTGCCAGAGGACGAATGGAGTGATGTGGCTCAATTTCGCATTCATAGTTTTGATATTGAATGTGCCGGAAGAAAAGGTGAATTTATGATTTTCTTTGGTATCACATAAAAATCGAATTTGATTTATAGGTGTGTTTCCTGAACCGAAGATTGATCCGGTTATTCAAATCGCTAATGTTATACAATTGCATGGAGCTAAAGAGGTGATGATTCGAAATATTTTCTGTTTAAAGTCTTGCGCTCCAATTGGACACGCTGAGGTAATTTCTAGGCGAATACAAGCTGCAATTCTTTCATTTCTCGTATTCTACACAGGTCTATTCCTATGAAAATGAATCAGAATTATTATCAGCATGGGCGGATTTTGTTAGAATATCCGATCCAGACATTTTCACCGGTTACAATATCAACAATTTCGATTTCCCGTATCTATTAGAACGGGCTAAACATTTAAAAGTTGCCAGTTTTGAATATTTGGGACGTTTATTAAACGTTACGTCACAAGTGAAAGAAACAACCACACAAACGAAAATTGGAAAACGTGTTTATAAAACGATTAATTTTGAAGGGCGTGTCGCATACGATATGCTTCTAGTAATTAAAAGAGATTTTAAATTGCGTTCGTATACATTGAATAGTGTTTGTCAAGAAATTCTAGGTGAACAAAAAGAAGATGTTCATTATAGTATTATTACGGATTTACAAAATGGCGACGAACAAACTAGAAGAAGGTGAATTCTGAATTGTGTTAAAGTAGGCTGTGGAATACAATAAAGTATGTCGGTCTTAAAGGTGTCGTTTCTTTATACTATGGAGAACTATAACAATATAACTAACTAGTAAATATATTATAATTTATAGTTCTCCATACTTCATACATTTGTTCATTTCAAAGCCAACTTTGATATTTTTATATACCTTCTCGACAATATCATGGAAAATTCAATTTTAATTCATTACAGATTAGCAGTTTATTGTTTAAAAGATGCTGATTTGCCATTAAGACTAATTAATACTGTTCTAAGTTTTACCAATGATATCGAAATGGCTAGAGTAACTGGTGTTCCAATTACAAGTCTTTTAACAAAAGGTGAACAAGTTAAGGTCATTGCTCAACTACTAAGACATGTACGTATGCAAATTCCAAAGCTAAAGCGTAATTGATTTTAAATAATTAACTTACTTAGGCACGACAGAAAGGTTATTTTATGCCAGCCCATCAAGGATCCCCAAGTCAGGATCAATATGAGGGTGCAACCGTTATTGAGCCAATACGTGGCTATTATACGGATCCAATAGCGACATTAGATTTTAGTTCACTGTATCCAAGTATTATGATTGCCCATAATTTATGTTATACCACATTAATTAAAAGTTCAATTATGAAAGAGAAACTAGGGTGAGTGTCAACTTCGAAACTTTCATTCAGTTTGTCGATAAATTTATTGATTAATATCAACGTTCCGCTGTATTGCAAGCATAAATTTCAATTATTTTGATTCGGGGTAGGAATCTGCTGTTTTAATTATTAATTTTCTCTAATAGTCTCTCTGACGAGCAAGTGACCGTTACTCCATCGAATTGTATGTTTGTTAAATCGACTGTACGTCCAGGTTTATTGCCACATATTTTACAACATCTTTTAGCTGCACGTAAAAAAACCAAAGCTCTATTAAAAGATGCTAAAGATCCTGTTTTAAAAGCTGTACTAAATGGCCGTCAATTAGCCTATAAAATATCAGCTAATTCGGTTTATGGTTTTACAGGAGCTCAAGTTGGTAAATTACCTTGCCTAGAAATATCCGGGGTAAGAATATGTGAATTAATTGTAATTATATTAATGCGTTTGACGCGCATTCACCATTTTGTCATGAATTAATTACAGAGTGTAACAGCATATGGACGTTCAATGATCGAACAAACGAAACAAGAAGTTGAAAACCATTATACAGTCGAAAATGGTTATGAGAATGATGCAAAAGTTATTTACGGCGACACCGATTCGGTAATGGTGAATTTCAAATTGAAATCCTTAGAGAAAACGATGGAATTGGGTAGGGAAGCAGCTGAAATTATTAGCAGCAAATTTATCAATCCGATAAAATTAGAATTTGAGAAAGTATGTTTTGAGATGTTCATTCAAATGTTTTAAATGTAATTAAACTGGTGTTTTAGGTGTATTTTCCGTATTTATTAATTAATAAGAAACGTTATGCCGGTTTGTATTTCACTAAACCAGATAAATATGATAAAATGGATTGTAAGGGAATTGAAACAGTACGACGTGATAACTGTACGTTAGTTGTTGATGTAATTAATACTTGTTTGCAAAAATTACTTATAGATAGGTAATAACTGACATAATTTTACTGTTTTGATAATCGAAGGTCATTTTTTTCTTTGTGATTTGCCTAGAGATCCAGATGGCGCAGTAAGTTACGCAAAACTCGTTATATCCGATCTACTTCAAAACAATATCGACATTTCTCAACTTGTTATCACCAAAGAACTAACAAAAGACGATTACGCGGCTAAACAAGCGCACGTTGAACTAGCCAAGAAACTAATTAAACGTGATCCAGGAAATGCACCGAAAATTGGCGATCGAATTCCATATGTTATAACGGCAGCAACAAAAACCGCTAAAGCCTATGAAAAAGCTGAAGATCCAATTTACGTATTGGAAAATAGTGTACCAATCGATGCGAATTATTATTTAGAAAATCAATTATCGAAACCTTTAGTTCGAATATTTCAACCAATTTTAGGTGATAATGCTGAATCGATACTTTTACGTAAGTCAAATTGCCCAATTGCCAAGAACAAAACTAATTAATTACACTTTAGGTGGTGAACATACAAGGACCCGAACTGTGGTAACATCAAAAGTAGGCGCTCTAGCTGCATTCACACAAAAAAAGGCGACATGTTTAGGTTGTAAATCGGTATTGCCAAAAGGATACGAAAAGGAAGCAGTATGCACATATTGTAAACCGAAAGAGGCGAGCATCTATCAACAGGAACTCTCACATCATTGTATGTTAGAAAATCGATTTTCGGAATTATTCACAGGCAAGTAACAATATTAATTACTATAACGTAAGTGAATGAAAGGAGAAAGTTTGATTTGTTTTGATAGAATGCCAAAGATGTCAAGGTTCGTTGCATGAAGAGATTTTATGTACAAGCAGAGATTGTCCGATCTTTTATATACGTAAAAAAGTCCAAATGGAACTGGACAATTCGAAAACAAAAATTGCCAGATTTGGATCGCCAATTCCGCAAGAAGAGGAAGAAGAATTGTTTTAATTTTTCGCCCACTTTATTCTTATTATAATTAAAACAAAGACTTGACAATGCTTAGAAAAAGTATTATTTATTCCAAGATACACTCGACTTACATACAAAACTTACTTAATATTTATAAATAATTGAAAGATTACTGGAACTCGTTAATAATTTTCCTTATATTAAATAATAATAATACAAATATAAAATTGATATTTTAACATTTTCTTACTAATTCTGATATAGGCAAGTAATCGTCTCTCGGGTATACGGAATTTATTAGAAGCATAAACGCCTTAAATTTTTATACAAATTTATACGTATTTTCTGAGACATTATTGGACCAGTTCATTACACATAGAAAGACCGATATTAAATAAACGATAACTTGATATAAATTAATTAAATCTTTGGAACTGCTGCCGTTAGTTATTAACATGCATCAAGCTATCACTTATTTTAACATTTCCATTCAGTCGCAAGAAATAAAGCAGTAAAACCAAAACAAATAATAACTTATATGTACAACTACAAAAATTTGGATTATTAATTTGGGACCTTGTTATTTTATGTTTATGTATAATGCGGTTCATAATTAAGTTTTAAATAATTATTTTTTGAAATTAATTGTATGTTAAAACAATTGTATTAAGAGACCCATTATAATACGAAATCGTATCAAAAAAGCGATATTTACATTTATTTCAATTAATTCATTGACCATTTAAAAAAATATCTATATTTTCTTCTTCATTGATAGCAAGAAGATTATGGAAGTGAAAAAATAACTATTTCACACACAAAATACAAATTTTTTGCCTTTTTTTTTCAGTTACTTTATAGACTAGATATAGGTAATTTCTGAGTTTAATTTATTTATAAAAAAAAATGTTATTTTCGATTTTTTAAAGCATTCGCTAACCATTCCATTGCCATATCTAAACCTTCTCCTTTCGTTGCGGATGTTTTGAATATTTGAAATGTGCGATTTTTCAATGCTTCTAATCCTAATGCTTGATGTACCTCTTTTAATGACATACAGCCAGGAATGTCTTGTTTATTTGCTAGAACTACTAAAATTGCATCTTGCAATTCTTCTTCCTATTAGGCAACAAATGAATGCTAGATTTGTGCACACACAAAAATTGATTAATAAATGAAAATCTTACTCTTAACATATGAAATAGTTCATCTTTCGATATACCCATTCTTTCCCTATCAGCTGAATCTACTACATAAATAATAGCATCTGTATTACTGTAGTAACATCTCCAATAAGGTCTAGAAATAAGAATGTATTCTACGATTAAACTATGGACGATATCTAATATGATTCATCTCCAACTGACTGAATATGAGTCATAATATAAATTTAAAGATATATAGATCTAACTTACCTAATACTAGTCTGTCCACCAAGATCCCAAACTTGGAATTTTAAATTCTTATATGTAACTTGTTCTACATTAAAACCTATTGTAGGTATTGTCATTACTACTTCACCTGCTTGCAGTCTATATAGAATTGTTGTTTTACCGGCACCATCTAAACCTAAAATTAAGATTCGCATCTCTCGAGCACCGATAAGACTTTTAAAATAACTAAAAAGAACACCTAAAAAAAACGAAAGAAAAAAAATTTATAACCAAACTTTATTTATATTTCATTGTAGTATATACCCATTTTTAATATTTGTATAATCCGAGGACCAAATAGATTTTTTGTCTCTTGTTATTCTGAATTTTTAATTAATTCACTTAAATTAATTACGAATGCATTTTTATTAATGAATTTTTGGGATCAAATTCGCCCTATACAAACATTTGACGTGTAACTTTCAAATTCATTAACAAAGTTGCAAGTGTGGCAACAGTGGCACCATCGAAATTATTGAATTTTAAAATAATGGGCAAAATTATCGATAACTAACAGAACCAAATGGTCACAATGACAAAACTTGACAAAAGTCAAGATAACAAAATAATAAAATATTAATTAAAAATAAAAATTAATTTAAAAATTAAAAATTAAAAAGTTAAATAATTTAACTTTAAACTAAATTGTTAAAATAAATCAAATGCCACGAAAAGACTACTAAGACAAATACTTTTAAACGTTAAATTACTTAAATTATTAATAAATGAAATGAATAGATCTGTCTTCTTAAATTTCAAACTATTTATTTATTATTTACTTTACTTCATTAACTTTATTTTTCTTTTTACAATTTGATATTTATTATCGGAGAAGTGGATAACGAGTTCGAGATTCCGGATTCCGGGGATGCAGGTCCAACTAAATGTCTGATATCCCGAATTTCAAGATATCGATCAGGACGATCGGTTATCAATTTATCAGTAATCAGAGAAAAAAATCATAGAATCCTCAACAAAATTCAGAATCAGAATTTCTGATTCAGAAATATAATTATCGTGTTGCGACTCGGGTACTGATTGTATCGATATTTCGTCGTATTCTTTAATACTTTTGTAACTTTGAATTTTATATTTAAAAATTTTTGAAATTGATTTTTTAAAAATTTTAATTTAACTTATTTAATTTGAAAATCTGACGATTGTCAATGTCATTACACTGTCATTCAATAATATTTTTCTATTATCATTCATGGGTAATTTCCCAGAATTCTTTTAAAATTTTAAAATAAATTCCAAAACGCATTTTAATTTTCGAATTAATTTTAAATTTTAATTCTAATTTTACAATTAAATCTGAAGTGTCATATAAATGGGGCCCTGATTTTTCGAGACTTCGCATGACCTACTAACGAAAAACGATTAATCCATATAAGATTGAAAACAAACTGTTAAGGATTGTCCACTAATCTTCCTTTTTTTTCAGCTATTAAATTATACCCGCGAAAGTTTTCAAAAGAGATTCGCATATGGTAAGAGAGAGAAAGAGAGTCGGAAATTCTGAGTCTTTGTCTAACTCATAGCTATAAATGGTAGAAAAAATGGAAAATTAGTATCAAATCCTTAAAAATTTGTTTTGAATTCTATGCATTAACGGTTTGCTTATTACGTTATGCAACGTTTTTGAAGAATCAGTCCTTATGTCAGCAGAATTTGTATGCATTTAATGCAACTAATTTCTTCATATTTTAGATGAAAATGTAAATATTCCAGTATTTACACTAATAGAAAATAATGATTTATGTGAAAATATTGAAGAAACTTCTGAAGAAAATATATTTTTTATATCTGCCAGTAATGAAAGTCATATAGAAAAGTTATTATGTACCAACCATGAAGAAGCGCATGAATCAACTTCTCCTATAACTCAAAATGAAGCCGAAATTGAACTATTTGGACACGCAATTTCCCCATTTAAGGTTTTAAATTTAGACTGTAATCTTATTACATTGGACGATAACATTTTTTGTGTTGTAACAAATGAAGGTACAGTTTTCTCATGGATTGATGATTTGATTTAAAGAATTTAGTACCTAATATTTTAGCTGAAAGCGTTCAATTAATGGAATCGCAAATTAGAATTGAAGATGAACCAAGAAGTGTCGAAACGGAAAATGGCCCATTAGAACATAAAGATATTGAAAATAAAAAAGCTGACACCATTTCTAGTGATCATAGTACAAATGAAACCACCCAAGATCATCAATTGCAATTAGGTAGCAATGATAAACCAAAAAGGAAATTTCAATGTGTTTATAAAGGCTGCCAGAAAAGTTATTCAACATCAAAACGATTAGCTGTAAGTGTTTTTATTTGGGATTTACCTACGTTGCCTATACGTCTACACTGCATTTTATTTGGTTATTATTGATATATTTTTGACTATTTCTAGATGCATATTCGTAGTCATTCAAATAATAAACGATTTGTTTGTACATATGAAAATTGTCAAAACACGTTTTGCTCAAAATATGCACTAACTACTCATATAAGAATTCATACGGGTGAAAAACCATATCCTTGTACAGATTGTTCGAAACGTTTTAAAACATCGAGTGATTTACAGAAGCATAAAAGGGTCCATACAAGTAAATTTTCTTCTTAACATTGTATTTCTTCAAATCTTGTAAAATGTATTAATGTTTCAGAAGAAAAGCCATTTCAGTGTCCCGTAGCAGGTTGCGGAAAATCATTTGCTAACAGCAATATACGGTTAATTCATATTAGATCGCATACAGGTGAAAAACCATATGTATGCACGTTTTTGAATTGCGAGAAATCATTTTCAACGTCAACAAATTTCAAAAATCATCTAAGAACACATTCAGGTGAAAAACCGTATGTTTGTGCAGTAGAGGTATGCAACCCTGAATACATTCTAGTCGTATTCATGTTGCTTTTAGATTTAGACGGCATTTTTTCTTTTAGGGTTGTAATAAGAGATTTACGGAATATTCATCCCTTTACAAACACAAAAATGTGCATCGAATAGATAAATCTTTTAAATGTAATTTTTGTCAACAAATATTTAAATGTAAGCAATCGTTAAATATTCATAGTAAAGTTAAACATTCTGTTGTTGTTTTTGTGTAAAACTAATAAAAAATTTGTTTATGTTTATAATTAAACGTCTTTTATTTAAATCCTAATAAATGATTCATTATTATAATCACAGATCAATAAATGATTAAAATTAAATTCAAATAAACATAGATCACTTGTTTGTGGACGTATAGACAGAGTATTAAAAGTTATTGTCAAACTTTTGACAATTTTGATGGCAATTGATCCTTGTTCGATTATTTTCAATAATTTATTTGTATCAAGAAATTCCAAGTTATGCATTATTTACACTAATTGATTAAAATGCAAACGTATGTTTGCCACAAGCACTTTTTGAAACTTGCATTTGCTTCATTGCGTAATCGTTCCAAAATTCATGGTAAAAGAATCTTATCATCTGCAGCAACATGCAGAATATTGAATAGCAACTGTCTGTTGACCAAAATCGGCAGACTGAAACCAATATCATTGGCCAAAATTGGTGAAGGTTTAAATCATTCTTATTCGAAAATTCATAATGGTCCATGGCTGTATCAAGTTAATATTTATGATAATTTAGTCAGTCAGAAATGTGGAAATTCCGATAAAACACAAACCACCGATAATTCTTTACCAGGTAACAATTCACTCCATTAAAATCACAATTCGATAAATTCTCGTAGTTAATTTCAATACAATTTAACACAGGTCGCCATAAATTCCATAAAGAAATTGAAACAGCATTAAATGAACAAATCTGTATCGAATTTAATGCTTCATTTGCATATTTGGCAATGGCAAATTTTTATGGAAGAACGGAAATTGCTTTGCCAGGTTGTCAAGGATTCTTTATGATGATGCATCAGTTAGTATAACTTTTATTTGGAGTTTTCTATTTAGGACAAACGAATTCTCCATTTGGAATATTGTATTAATCAAATTTTATCATAGGGAAGAACACGAGCATGCAATTGTTATTATAAATTATATTTTAATGAGAGGTGGACATCCATTGGTACCGTCTATTGCGTCTCCCGATTCTAAATCATCTGAATGGAAAGATGTAACAAAAGCATTGGCAACAGCTGTACAAATGGAATGTGCAGTTAAAGAAGTAAGTATAATATGCTGTAAATGCAAATTTGTGTATCGTATTTTGATATAATTTCCAGAAACTAGAAGCTGTAACTGAGCTAGCAGAGAAACACAAAGATTATCAATTAGCAGATTTTCTTTCTAGTAGCTTTTTAAAAGAACAGGTACGTATGTAATTTGAGTTGAATGGGCGTGTGAAAACAAACCGTATTTTCTTATTAGAATAAATCCATTTGGACACTTGCTCGTCTATTAACAAGATCACAAATGGCCTGTATCGATAAAACTGGGCAATTCCTTTTCGATAAGCATTTATTCGATTCGTTTGTTTCAATTTCGAAAAATAACATGATGCATTTGTCTGATATAAGTCAAGAGAATTCGAAAAATCATAAATAAATTAGATTAAAAAAAAAAAACAAAATAGTATTGTTCAGTTTAAAATCTTAAAATTGTTGGTTGCATAATTGTTTATGTCATAATCTCTGTAACCGTAATGGCTACGGCGGACAGAAAACTATGGACCAATGGTATAGCAGTATTTTCGATGCAAAAGAAATTTCGGAATCGGAAAGTTTTGACGTTGGATAATTCATAATATTGAAAAAAACTGATTAATTGTGGAATGGCGATTATTTATTCTAAATTAAATAAATGATATACTATTTAATAAGTATAACAATTACAAACAAATTCTGGTGGGTATATTGTTTTTTCGCGTTTATAAATACGCGAATATTTCAGATTTCAGTGAATCCGATTTTCGTTCGATGTTCATTAAGGTAAGCAATTATTAATACAATCTTTTATTATAGGTTAATTAAATTAAGTAAAATATTTGCCAAATGACTTTGGCAAATATTTACTTACTTGCTTTCTGGTAAATATATACGTTACTTGCTTTCTGGTAAGAAAACTCTTTTGCATGTTAGTGGTTCAAGTGTTTCGGTTTAGATGGCGCGCTTTTTACGAAATGGAAGACCACGCATGTTAATATAGTACCCCAATTGAACCTTAAAGAAATATCTTTAATTTGTGAGTTAGGAAAAAGTAAATTCTACTGAAACAACTCGGTTTTAAATATGAATATAATCTATTATAATTAGAATAAGTAGATATAAAATTTAAATAGGTTTTATGGTACAGACATGGTAACTTTAAGGATAAACAAAATGGAGTAATTGTATATTCCTAATGGTTTAAAGTAATTTTCACTATCAATTTAAATTGATGGATAATACTCGACTTATTATTGCTTATAATTAGGTTTTATTATAATTACACTTTGTTTTCAAAATTGTATATGTATAAAAAAATTATCATTTTATTATTACCGTTAACATACTAGAGAAAAAAAAACAACTAAAAATTAATCTTCCAATTGACGATCAAACATAAATACTCCTAAACCTTCACCAACTCGTTTCAAATTTGTAACATTATCGGCAATTTCTTTAATCGAATCAACTTGTTCTTGAAGATAATGGTTTTCCAGGAAATCGCATAAATTAGGATCATTGTGATTGGAAGCAGTCGAATGTAATCGAAGAAGGCTCTGCAAGAAAACAATAAAAATTGGGAAATTATATTATTTGTATTTGTATTTAGTTATTATAACATAATTATTGTTATTAAAAGTGATAATTTTTAATAAAAATTTTATAAATAAAACGATAAAAATTCCCTGATTAAAAAAAATATAAGTAAAAATGGTAATTTTTATACAATTGATCTCACCTCATTAACTGATTTTTCTAATTCCAATGCTTCAACCATAGCCTCCTGTGCCGATTCCCATCGTTGCTTACTCGGGGCAGCGATTTTATTTAATACAATTCGACCGCCTCTTTTATTCAAATATTCCATGAATTTATGAGCGTGTTTCAGCTCCTCTTCGGCGGCTTCTTTGAAATATTTGTAATGGCCCTTCAATGCGACGTCATCACGATTGAAATGATACGCCTATAATCGAGAAAAATGAATAAATTCCACACCGAAAACAATATTTAAATAATTAAAAATTGAAGTGATAAAATGACAAAAATACGTACCAATGCAGTATAAACATAACTAGCGGTAAATTCGGTATTAATTTGCGCATTTATAGCATCCTCGCATTCTTGATGGAAATTCTGTCTTATTTGTGAACTCATTTTTTCAATAAATTTTTCTGTCACTATAACGAAAAACACCACTCACACGAATTTTTTACAATAACAATAGAAATATGAAATCAATAAACAAATCGTTAGAATTGGTACTGATGTGGGGCCGTACACTCAATAAAATAAAATCTGTTGGTAAACTATATATATATTCACTGATAAAAAAAGAAAAGAAAACAACTGATTCGGAGGGGTTGAAAATAATTATTAGTAAGCGCAATTAGTATTATTATTATTATTATTAAAAATTAAGTTCACTGTTTTCCCTGATATACATATATATGGTAGACAAGGAAATTGTAGAGTGCAAAAGTATAGTAATTATAAACATTTGTTGGAGGAAAATGCTTAGATACGAGGTCACTTTAGAAACTGGATAAAGAAAATTTCATTTCTATTCAAATTTTCTCGGTTTGTCTTGGGTCTTTGCTTGGTACATATTTATTTCGTATTCCTCAACCATTTTCCCTACACAGTTACATAGCAATTGAACAATTTGAAATAGGTTTGTAAAAAATTCATATAAAATCAATTCACCCTCGTATAATCAATGATATTATTATTGTTTTGCACACGATTAGTTTATAACGAACAAAAATAAATAGTTTGTTGAAGTGAACGTGTGAAATGCGTGTGTGGATTTGTTGTATGCACACGAGTTTTGCACACCAACCAAATTAATAACAAATAATTTGTTAATAAATATATATACTATGTAATGATTTTTGTTTGTTTGTGTCTTGGAATATTCCAAATACTTCTTCTGATAATATGTTCCAAGAAACGTTTTTTTTTTTCTTTCTCGATAATCCTTGAGAATATGAATAAATTGTTTTGTAGTTGGATTATAGTGAATCACTTAATATTAATCTACATCTAATCATCAGTAGTATCAACTGAATTTGTCAAGATAATTATCGTAATGAATTAATCGAAGCCGGAATGTTTTATAACCACCAAAAAAACACAACTCACATTCAACTAATTAAAAACTAGAGAGTTCAATTTAAAACAAAATAATGAAAGATCCAATGCTTTTTTTGCCAGTACTAACAACTTTTTGATATTATTGGCTATTGCTGCCGAAACTTGACAGCTTAGTTCATTCCTCAATGTATATCTGGTTGCATACGTTTGTTGTATTTTTTTTTTTGAAAATAAAAGACGATTAAAAATTACACATTAATATTTATGATTTGGTTAAAAGTTGACATTTAACAATTAATATAATGTCAAATGACATAACATGGTAGAGACAGGTAATCCTATATATATATATATATATATCGTATTGTATTCTGTGTCACAAATTTTCTCATTGTTTCATGGCTTTCTCGATTCTTTTTTTTATGTTCTGTTTTATTTTTAAAGATTACAAAGATGTTTTTTTCGCTTTTTTTATACATTGTATACTTGTTTCGTATAGAATTAATAATAATTACATTTATATGTATTTCGTTATGTAAATAATAGGTAATTGCAACGTTTCGATTTAACACATTACAAATATGTAATGTAAGTATAGTAAAATACTACATACATACATTTTTAGAGGTTTAAAACGGAGAATATTTAAGCCCTCTAGTCGATAAAATCCCATAGTGGTTGTACTATATCAAAGCAGGCTGTGGAATTAATAATCAATGCTGTATTAATCGATTGTTAACCTACAATAACTAAATAAATAAATACACTATTAAAAACTCAAGAAATATTCGATTTGCAATCAATTAACACCATTTTCCAGGGTATACTTTGTGTTCGAAGGAAAAATTGAAAATTTACAATAAGTAAAAGGAAAAAATAATGAACAATCAGAAATTATTTCCATGAAAATCATCGAGAATTTTGTGCAACAAGTCTATTAGTTACGGTGTACCGATTCTAGATGGCGCAACGCGACTAATTTATGCGCGCAGTTGACGATTCCCTCCCACCAATCTAATCATCGTTTAGCAGTGCGCATAGATTGATCGCTTCTTTTTAGATTCGTTATGCGTAAAAAGAGTCGTTGCTCACTATTCTTTGGATTGGAAATGAAATTTCTGTTTTATCCAAGATTAAAAGCAAGTCAAAATTTCACTCTTACTTGTTGAAACATCGAAGTTTCGAATCGCGAATAGAATTAGGTATCCTGTTCCTATTACAAGAATAGAATGAAATAGTACGGATCTGTAAATATTCTCCATTTTATACATAATGCGGGAGTAGCTACTGCATGTAAATTTTACGCAATGTTTATTACTGCACATAAAAATTATTATTATTTTAAACTGGAAAAAAAGAAGAAACTGATACATTTTACCTCTGTACAGGTTGACATATAAAAATCAATTGAATTTTACATATAAAATTCAAAGAACATAATAAATAATGATAATAATAATAATATTAATAATAATAGAAAGTAGCAATAATATCGGTGCAGGGATGCCAATAATTAACGCAGAAATAAGAATAAATCCATTAAACAACGAAAAAGCAAAAAAGACAATTTGAAAAAGGAAATTTATACTTATTACACATTTATATTATTGATATGATGTCGGTGCATTTTTTTTTATCTCCCCAAGAGACACACATGGCACACTATGATTTTACATGGTGTGCTTTGAAATGACTACTCTCCTTTCCATACCTTCTTAATTATTATTATTACATAAATAATAATATAAATATTAATGTATAGATCGATCTACTATTATTATATTATAATATCTAAAATCTAAAATCTTTTCACAGACTAAAAATACATACTTTTACTTTGTTATTATATAGGTATTACAAAGATATGTTAATTTTATATTACAAAAAAAGACCCTAAATAAAATCGAATTCTGTAGATATTAAATGCGCGATTTGCATTGTTAGGTTACGGTTTTCTTTTATTAGTTTTTTTTTTTTGACGTGAATTTTTTGTAGTTTGTAGTTTGTATACATACGGTACAGTACATTTTTTTCCTTCAAAAATATGTTTCAGTATCAATCATAGATTAATAATAATAAATTATTAATATCTAGTAGTCCACTTAATAAAAAATTTATATTATTTGTCTATGATTATCAACAACGAATCAAAAACGATAGGAACGATAAACGAATAAATAAAAACTATAGCATACAATTATTGTATTTTGTCGCTAGATTTTTATCATTATCGTCCAGTAGTGGATAGAATAGAACTAGACTAGCTACATCCCTACTAGATTGAACTAGTGGAACAGCACAGTTTAATTTACTCAATAGCACTAATGGATGATAACAACTTAATTTAGGAAAAAAACGTGACGTCATTATTGCACAGTGGCGATAAAATTCATGTCCATTTTCATATGTATAAAACAAATGACAATTGACGGAAAAATTGTGATTGTATTCGACAGAATAGAAAGAAACAAATTGTTTCGCTGTGGGCGCTATCTCTACAAAACACTCTTAAGTTAGATTGAAGCAAACATTTGTGATGCGCAATGAATCGATTTAGATCAAGTAACCATTGGAATGATATTTAGTAGTGTTTAGATTTGCAAAAAAAAAAAAATTATTACAACGTATACTTTCTGTTCTGCCAAATAAATCGATTATTCTTTCTGAAAAGTTCAAAAATAAGAAATTCTAATTTAATAAAATTGTATAATAACCGAATAATTTAAATTAAATAAAATTCCACACCCATCTATAGTCGTTAGATAAAATTTCCAGTTATTCTAACTTTAACAAACATAAGAAAATAAATAAATCAATCAAGTGGGTGAGTGGGTGTATAGCCTTGATCTGGCAAACAGCAACTAAAAATCACATAAATCTTCTTAAATACTAATTGACGATCATTTAATTAAAATTAAGAAATTAACGCCCATAATAATTACACCTGTAATAATTTATACTAATGCAAAATTTAGCGATTGGTATTTCTTCGTTTTTCTTTCAAAAAATGACAGTTGCATCTTAATTGTAATTTCGCTAATGGAATGTAAGTAGATTTTTCTGTATCTTTGGAAGAAATAAATGTACTTTTTAATTAACTTACATTAAAATTCTATAAATTAAAACATAAAACAATAGTCAGTCTCCTCTATACAAACTCTATTGTTTTATACTTATTTAGTTACTTACTTAAATATTAATAAATTATTTTATTGTTAAGTTAAATTTACATTTTAATGAAATCCTAATACATATGTACCATCTACTTCCAAATACCTAACTTACATAGATAGACATCTAATATTCCAGCTAGCTCTCTAACTGATTAATTATAATTACAATTTATTTATTTATTTTTTTAAATCGGTGTGTGTGTAGGAACTTGACAGTGTTTATTTATAAATTGATTGGTCCTTTATGATAATAATTAAAATAGACCAATTTTATTATAAAAAAAACAAATTATTTACATTAAGTTATATTGCAAAAGCATATACAGGGTGATTGGAACGAGCCGTTCCAATATTGTTCGCCGATTCGAACAATATTATAAAAATGTACAAAAACGAGTTAATGGCCATGCTCCATTAGGCTTAATCAATCAGTTTACTTGTTGTACAAACTAGCTGCATAATACTTGCATGACAATCTAATCGACAGATGACAAAAACTATTTGAAAAAAAGAAAAGCTTACTATTTTTCTTAAAAAACCCTGTGTAATAATCGTTAGTGTCATCAGTCAATAGTAGAATAACTCAAAGATCAGAGAGGTTAGGATAAATCAAATTATGATCAAATAACGAAAACTTTGAAAATTTGTAAAAATATACTTTAAAATTGATATATTGTCCAAATCGATCATCATTTTACTGTTTCAAGTTTTATCTGTCATAAACCTATACTGAAACATTTAACCATTAACAAATTGCACGATTTTTTACCTGTTGCTTATTGTACAAAACAATCAAAAATCGTGTAAGATAATCATTTTTATCGATTAAATTACGTTTTTGATTAAACGGGATTTGATATTATTTATATTATTGTTGTGCTCCAGGTAAAGTTTAAATGTACACAAAAAAACAAAAAAAAAAACAAACAAACAAACAAACAAACAAAACCATTAATCCATAAAATGATCAACGAAAAAATTCACATGATGATGATGCTGATGTTGCTGCTGTTGTTGGTGATGATGATGATGATTTCGAGTATAATCCGAGTGTCATTCTTGCTTCGGAATGTGATTTGGATTAAATCCACTTGGGACTAAAGATATTGGACTTGTCAAACTATTCGCCAGTGTGTATAGCGTTGATGCGCCATTACCAATTGCACCAATGGTGCATGATGTACCGATTGCCGATGATGGCGGATTAATTCGTTTCTCTTTTTGACGTCGATTGCAGAACCATACACGAATCACTTCTTTTTCCATGGCAACTGCTTCGGCAATTATTGATATTTCTTCCGATGTCGGTTTCGAATTTTGCATAAATGATTTCTCTAGTGCTAAACGTACAGTTGTATCAATTGATGTACGTTTTTTACGTCGTCGTCCAATTGTTTCGGGCGTTGTTAATGGATTATTTAATGCACCTGGATTCGCACGACTTTTATCAGCATCATTTAACCATTGTTCAAGTAATGGTTTTAATTTACACATATTTTTAAAACTCAAATTCAATGCTTCAAATCGTGAAATTGTGGTTTGTGAGAAATCATTGCCGAATGATTTGCCCATTTCTATACCAACATCACCTTGAGTATATCCTGGAAATGAACATATAATTTGAGGTTAGAAACATGAATGTCTTCATGATAATAAGCAGTATAATAAAATGGATTTGGCTGAACGACTAAAATCTAAGCGTCGCCATCTGTTGTAAATAGTTTATGAACCTTTGACAGGGACCGGCCATTTCGGATTTTAGTCGAGTATTCGCATTGCTAGACCACTATATTACAACTGTCAGGAGTTGTAAGAATTTTGAGCTACGCATAATTATTAAAAAGCAAACAGATTTTTTTTAATAAAGGGTGCGGAGCTTATCCTCAGTAGTTTAGTTTATAATCGCCCCACATACATAGTTGTTTGTACAATAACCCCAAAAATACATGATTATTTTTTCCTACAACTCCAATTTAACACCCTGTAACTTCCATACCTAATTTTATTCGTCGTTGTTTAAAATCCTTTGCAAACTTTTCCAAATCCTCCAAATCAGTTGTCTCATTTGGATTGTTGGCTTGCGATTGTAAATGTTGCGGTGTCAAACCACCACCTGAACCGGTACTCGGTGTACTTGTACTTGGTGTAAGTAAACTAGTTGGTAAACTGTGACTACTATTTGGTGGTGTTGTTTGATTTGGTATTAAATCACGTGGTGAATTAATTGAAATGTTGTTGACATCTGGCGGCGGTTGTTGTTGTTGTCCTATTAGATGCTGATATGGTGACGTTTCTTGGTGTTGTTGCTGGTTAAGTTGTTGGGATGGTTGTAGAGGGGGTGATAATTGTTCTTGATGATTTGATAGTTGTTGTTGCTGCTGCTGCTGCTGCTGCTGTAGATGTTGTTGTTGTTGCTGTTGCAATCGTTCCGCATCGTGATATGTTCGCAGTGAGTCGTTTAATTGCTTTAGCTGCGAAATGAATTACGATTAATTCGCTGTACCTTTTAAAATTGACAAAAATCTACCTGTAGGGAATGCGGATTTCCAGTAGGTAAAACAGATCTGTGTATACTTTGTAGGAGCTCCTGGAAATACAAAAAAATTAAAAGTAGTATAACAAAACAGATTCTGGATCAGAATCCACGATGGTCGAAACTGAACGAAGGTGAGGTCACAGAGACCTGTACCAGACTTCGGGCGGCCATCTTGGATTGTATGTCAGTGTTTTGATACGTGTGAAATACGAATTTCATATTTCCTTATACTTAGAAACATATGGCAACAATGTTAATGGGTTTTTTTATTTTGCTTACTTGTTGTTGAAGCATTTGCATTGGTTGTGTTGAATGTAGCATTGCTGCAGCAGCAGCAAGTGGTAGATTATTCCTGGCATTTTGAATCATTGTAAAAATCGAAATATTTTGAAGCATTGCATTTGTGAAGCGACCATCAAATGGTGTTCCATTTGATTGATGAATATTTGGTGTTGGTATTCGGGCTTGTTCTGTAACCTGGACACAAACAAAAATAATATGTAAATTGAATAGTATTTGTATTAAATTTGAGAATTGTTTATCATTTATTTAAATATTTTTGGTGGTTTTTAAAAAATTTAGTGCTACCATCTACCGGTGAACTATAGAAACCGCGTTACAAAACAATAACAAACGCTTCCTATTGAACAGCCGTTACGTTTGAATAGACTCCCAACAGATGGCGCCGTACACGACATAATGAAGCAGTATAGTTTGTCTGCCATAACAGAATATAATTATATTTACCAAATTTAGGGCTCCAGCTTTGTCTGAATCTATTGAATTGTCATCATCTTCATCCTCACGATTATCATCGATATTTGCATCACTGGTATTACTTTGTTGATCTTCGTCTCCACTAAGATCATGATTCTGATCATTATCTTTAAAATAGAATAAAATTATAATTTATTGTGTTCAAGATGTTTAAATAAATTGAAATTTTGTATTAAATAAAATTCTAAATTTAAAACATTATCAGTAGAAATTAATTAAGGAAAGTATAGGTGTTCTTAAATATAGATAGACATGTACCTATGTATTTTTAATTAAAAGTACTCTAGATCTCCGTTTAATAATGAGAATAATATTTATTGAAATGCTATCTATAATTCCATGGAAATTGATTAGCTACACACACATATAGTTAAAGTATTTCGATTCATGTAAATGATAGAATGATTCGATCATATGATTTTGGTTATGCATTCATTTTTATGATACGGCAACAATGTCGAATCATAAATGATATTTATGGTTTTAACAATATAGAATATAGAATACCACTACAAACAATAAAAATGGGAAAGGTTTATGGAAAGAAAATCACCATCAATGACCGCCAATTTAGAAATAGGCACATAGCCATCACAGGATGTCAGCATCCATTTTTTTTTTGTATCTAAGTATATTTAACCGCCGCCCCACGTTTCGAATCAGTTAAATTTTACGGATTAATGCAGTTATAATTCCTTTTGTTGTTAACACCCTGTTTAAAAATCGAAGGGCAATATAAAAAATATTCACCCCCAACAGTATAATCGTCTCAATTCGTGGGCTATTGCCGTCCCCTTAAAAAAATTGCATCAATTTGATTTTTATTCAAAAAATACGGACTTGATGATTGATTATGACATAACCTTACTTTATAGTCAGGTTAAAGATAAAGTTAAGCAGCTTTTGATGCATGCCGTTCAACCCTTTCATTTTTATTTTTTTTATTTATCTACGCATCAACATTCAGTCCCGCCCTTGTTGTTGTTTTTTTTTTTTCTTATTGTCAAAGTTTAAGAGTTCTAGCAGGCAATCGTATGGGATAAAAGATGAAAAAAAAAACCCTAAACACGTCTCTTAACCCTTTTTAATAAAGAAGAAACGGCCACGTGCCGTGGTACGTGGCACTGTTGAATTATACCAAAATTATGAAGGAAATTGATTTTTTTTTTGGTCAACTAGGGGCTGGGGATAATGAATCTGGGTGTTGGAATAGTGTGGGAGGTTCAATCTATTTATTTCACATGAATAAAATGATAGAAAACATTTTTTCTGAATAATTATTGCCAATAAACAAATTTCCTTGAAATCTAGTAAATTCCCATTCAATTTGCAACACTGCTTACGAATTACCAACTAATATCATAAAACAATCTGAATCGAACGAAAGAAATGCAATCACCCTGTATACAATGGATTGTTTTTCCATATGGAAAAATACCCACTACTGCAGAAAGAAAAATAATGGAAAATTCGTTTGCCATTTCCATTCTATCGAATCTACTTAATATTCCCGGTTCGTCTTCAAAGAGAAAAGAATTCGATTTGTACGTTTCAGGTTTATAAAGTTGCGATTTTATAATAGATACACGAATTTCACTGGATTTGAGGTTATGTGTAGTAGAAAACTGTTTGAAAATTAATCGAAAATCGAATCAAAAATAATTACCTATATATTAATAATAATTGTGCTTATAAAACAATCACATTTTCTATCAAAATCTTTACAATTCACACCCCTTAAAAGTCCAAAAGAAGGCGAAAATGAAAAATAGTTAGAGAGAGGGTGGTGGCAACAGCAGCAGCAGCTTATCGGACCGTTATTTACTTTATCAATGCCTATGCAAGACTTAACATGCTTATAAATACTTTCATGCGGAAAATTGCTGTACATATTTTCCGCTTTATTGTTCGGTGTATCTGTGTGTATAATAATTTCCAGCGGGGTTGTTTTTTTTTTTTTGGTGGAGAAAAAAGATTTGAAAGAAGAATTGGTAGAGATGGCGCTAGTGAGAGGAGAAATTTGAATAAGTGGACACATAGAAATTGACATCCAAAATGGCGATTACCATTTTTAATGGACACGTCAACATAACCTCAAAATCATCATTCAAAAATGTTTTCACGCATAACCAGTCTACTTCGATAGTAAAAAACTCATTGAATTCTTGTTAGCGCCCGTTGTTAATCGACAATTCTTTTTTTCTATCCTTTTCTGTATATTCATGTTTAAAAATTATCGAAGGGTATATAAGTGAGAATCGACAGGGCAAAAATAGGAAAAAAAAAAAGAATTCAAAAACCGCTACGTCATTAATGTGATTGATGACATCAAATGACATCGTGACGTGACCCCTTCTACTTCATCTCCTATTCGACGGGTCCCTATATATATATATATATATATATATATTAAAGGTACATTGTTACAATAACAATCTAACCCTAATCTCTACTTAGCAATAAGAAAAAAAAAAAAAAAAAATGAAAAGTGATTACCGCGTGCGCGCCGCGCCAATGATCGCTGCCAGATTTTTCTTTTAATCAAAAATCGCGTGTTCACCCTATACTATTTAGCATCATCATTATTATTATTATTATTATTATTACCATCATCAGTTCTCAACCCCTTTTTTATGATTGCAATCGAAGTCACCCCTTTAAAAAACAATATATCTACATATTCGTTTTTGGCACGCGTACGCCATTTTGGAGATTTGCGTTATCCTATTTTAAAATTCCAAAAAAAAACGAATTAAACTTTAATCGATTATATGGACGCAATAGGATTATGACAACCATCAGATGGATATTATTAATAGTAGGCCTGGATAAAACTTAATAATAATAATAATAATTGGCTGATTTAATATATTGTAGTTAGTAACTTACTTTCATGGAGAGATACAAGTGGTAACGCCACTGGTTTGTCAAGTTGCTTGATTGCCTGTTTTGAATCAGCTGAAAATAAGAAAACAATTAGTAAGGTCGTAATCGAATCGAAAAAATCGTTTCTTCTTTCTAGTGGTTTGTTTTTTTCTTTTTGGTTTTTAATGTAGCTGTGTGTATTTAATTTCATTTTCTGTTTTCTTCATGACTGGATTCATGACACTTTTTCGTTTTAATTATATTATAAAAATGTCATCTTAATGGTCTGTTTAATTGTATATTTTTGGTTATTTTATTTCACTTTTTTTTCCTGCCGGTTTTTAATTTCTATTTTTGTCTATCGCAATTAATACTGTTTCTTCTTAAAAAAAAAAAACCAAAGCGAAAAGGAAGAAATAGTGCAGAAAGGTGTTTTTGAGAAGAATTCAAATAATCGTGTTTTTATTTTTTTATTTTATTTTTTTGTTTTTCTGGCAATTTGACAATAGTTTTTCGATGTTTTCAGTGGTTAAATAGTGAAAATTATTATTTGGCATGAGTAATGACAATTAACATTTAAAAATGGCCGTAAAATAAAATAATTGAAGTACAAACAATTTTTCCATTTTTGATATTCATCGTATCCAATAAGGAAAAACAATTTTAATTTAATAACTTAATTTTTATTAAACAACCAATAAATATGCATAATATGTGCATATTTCCATTATTATTATTATTCAATTCAATTTTTTTTCCCTTCCATATAGAAAATCATTCATTATAATACATCCGTGGCTGTGGTGGTTTTTCTGAATTGAAAATTCCCCTTAATATTAATAGAAATCATTATGATTCAATCACAAAAATCATCATGATATTCATGTATGGTTTGAAGATCAAATTCAAATCACGCGATCTATGGAATTTTCCCTATACACATGCAAATATCAATAGAGTACTACAAAAAAAAGAAGATTATTAAATTCAATACAGAAAAAAAAGTATTAATAATGCAATAGTTTTCGTTAAAAAAACAATCGATCTATCGAGCATATTATATAATACCCATCCCTACACACTTGTCAAATGCATCCTTATTAACACACAGAATGTTATTATTTTTCATATAAAATTTGAATTTTTGAGTACCATTTCAATACGAATAGAAAGTAGTAGATAATAAAGGCAAATGTACACACACACACACACAGAGTAGAAACACACACATAAAATGAAGACCAAGACTGGCAAAATATCATTAAGACTTATATACATTAGTTCGTATTTTATTTATGAATGCGGAGACATAAGAAGGACCATTTGCGGGGGAAAATGTCCATCTCGAGGCGTCTCGGATAGTTTACCCTTTACGGCTCCCATGGGAACACTGACCCTATGCTATTATTTCTCACCCCAAAGGACTACACACACATCTATGTATGGTATAGTAGCCATAGCTAGCTATACTATATGTATCTATGTAGCTTTTGCATATATCCTACTTTATACACACACACACACACATATGAAGGCGACTTCTTTTTCTTCTTCTACTTTTTTTTTTTTTAACAAGCGAAATGTTTGCCAGTAAATTTCCTTTTGAATACCGACCGGGTCCGGTGTAAGAGGAGTAATGGAATGGATGATATTTAGAGGTCTAAAAGTTCTTTTTTACCTTTTTTCTTTCTTATCACCATTTTCATTGCTGTTCTAGTGTTTTTTTTTTTTTTTTATAATACTTATTTGTGTGTGTGTGTGTGTATTGTATTGAATGATTAGGTAGTTTGATTTTTATAAAGGCTGTTGTTTATGTGATAAATCAATTAAAATTGAATCGGTCCTTCGATCCCCTATTGGTGTCTAATTTTTTTCTATCAATCAAATCTATCTGTCAAAAGTATATTGGTGCGCTACAGTGCGATTTTTAAATTGCCCATTAATTTCGAACGATTAAAGCCCATATTAATTATCGATACTGAAATATCGCTAATATTGAAAATTTCAATTATCGAAAATTGACCGAAAAAAGCAAAAAAAAAAAAGGAAACGATTCGGAAAGAAAACTGAGCCGGAAATGAATTGTATCAATTAATAATAGGCAATTACAAATTATTATTGTGATCGTGGACACATTAATTATTATTATTGTTATTAAACACACTGCCATCAACATAATATCAAATTTGTCCCTCTCTCTCTCTCTCTCACTTATACTCAGAACCGAAAATCATCAGTAACCAATATACAAAAAGAAAGAGATGTATGTAAGTGAAAAACAACAAAACCAGGCAAAAAAAATAAAAACAAAAAGAGAAATTAATCGGGGTCGCCAAAAAGTAACGAAGCAACAACAGCAATAAGCAATAATATCGAAAAATTCTTATAATTGGATTGCAGATGAATTGACCACAATAATTTAACGAAAGACTGTATATATATATATATATGTTCTCATAATCAAGACAAGGAGAGAAGTAACGGGAGGAGGGCATTGGTATAGATATCAAATACAGCAGCAGCAGCAGCAGCAGCAGCTACCACTACCGTCATCTTTTTTCTTTCGTATACAGTATAGTAGCAAACTAATGGAGAAACGATGCAATTAAATATCATTTTTCTGATTAATTTAATCGAAAATTATATTTTTCTTTTGAAATTGGTTTAGTGTTTGGCCGTAGGGGGGAGGGGTGGAGGTGCAGGAATATGTTATTTGTCATTGCTGTCACGTGCCATACTTGTATAGTATCTAGTAAAGTAGTAAAAGTCGTATAAAACAATCGAAATCGAATCGAAAATTTTTGGGCATTGTAAATCCGACTTTGGGATTTCGGCGGCTAATCATAAACAACGAAATGATGATGAATATTGATGGAATGAACATTATTATAAATAAATAGATTAGTATTTGGGGAATTCCTGTAATATAATACATTTCCTATGGAAACAAAAAATAAACACTATGTATTAGGAAACACTTAATTAGTTCTATTTACTTAGATATTAATATATGTAAATAGGTGTGGAAAATCGCTTTTATTACCCTATAAATGGCAATATTATTTAACTTAGTATGATGACATACATACATATAGAGAGATATTGGAAAATTACATTGCAGTTAAAATAATGAAAAAATTTACATAAAAATCAGCTCATAAATGCAGAATTCGAAAAAAATGTTCGTCGTTTTTTTTTTTTTTTTTTAATAAATTGAAATTTAAATTAATTTCAACTTGTTCTGTTTCATCATCATTATCGCAAAAGGCGTGATATTTTTCATTTTCATGCATGAGAGGTCATTACTGGAGAGATGGCTCTCATTCTTGTTTTTCCTTTTGTTTTTTTTTTCGATTGTTAATAAAATCAGAGATCAGTTTGTATCGATTGGCTATAGGAATACTAGAACTTATGAATTCATTCTCAAATACGACTCTTTTACGATACGTGTATAGTCGAACTCGAAATACAAGTGGCTCTATAGTCTATTCAAAGAAATTCACAGATAAAATTTTATCTGTTTTCTACGCATTTCAACTATAAAAATTAATTTTCGAAAAATTATTTCGCCCCAAATAAATTAAATAGATAAATAAATTGTGAAGTAGATACACTTTTTACTTATCGCTTACCGGAAAACGGAAAGTTGTTATTGTTGTTGAAATTCGATGATGATGCGCTAAAATCGACACCAAATCCATTGAAACAACAATTATTATTATTATTATTATTATTGTAATTATGACTCATTATGTAATTACGATTCGGATTTCTATAATAAGGAGTCCTTGCAGAAGCACCAGTTGATGGACCACTATTCAGATTATTATTATTATTATTATTATTATTATTACTATTAGGATTAAATAACATTGATATCATATTGAAGATCAATTTGAAACTGATGTGTGAATAATTTAAAATTTTATAAAGTGTGATACATATTATTTTATTATTTATGTTGTTATCGATAATAAATAGATAAAGTAATTTATTAATTTTTTTAGAATATTGATAAGCCAATATGTATTTACGAAGGTATATATGGTAGAATGTGTTTGTTTAGTTAAAGTCTCGTATATCGAATCAATCAGACGAGGCAGGTTGATATACATATATATATATATATGTATATTAAGTAAATAGTTTAAAGTCAATATGTACCTGTGTGAGGCGCCGATAATTATTGTACTCCAAATTGTGTACAAGGTGTATTGGAAACGATTAAAACCAAAAAAAATCCAAACATTTTCTACATACGTTCTACACCACCCTGTATATTTGTGCCGAATAAATTGACATAAATACGAAACATTAATAATTGTTCGATTAAATTACATCTGATAAGTGACATGTTGATGACTAATTTCCATTATTTATCTAATTTGTTATTTTCAAATCATCTCATTAAGTATATACAGGGCGTACTCATTATTTAAGTGCAGACAGATTTCTTTAAAAGTGTACTACATAACTATCTGGACATTTAGTAGCAGCATCACAGGAAATTTTCAAATATTTTTATACAGGGTGTATCAGAAGGTATGCCTGAAAAATATGATTTATCCCGAATATTTTTTATTGGTATTTAAAACATTGTTTTTCAATTATTTATAATTAATTATCATCGTAATTATTCATTAATATGTATAGCTGCTACAAAGCCATATTGAATTTATCGAATATTGTCACGTATTCGAGTTCGATGTCGTTTTTCTTCACGAAATTATAACAAAAAAAAACAAAAAACTGCAAGATTATATTAATTAGCACATGTGAACATGTGAAACAATTAGATTTGTTTCACTGTTAATTAATTAATAATTAAAAAAATAATCATTATAATTACTATTCGTTAAAAAAAATAATTATGATAATCCTACCTGTTAGGAATGTTGCTGATAGAAATAAAACAATATCCATATTGCTTTTCCTCAATCAAAATAATATATGAACATATAATTGCACACCATAAAAATACTAATTAATTCAAAAACTAAATTATATGGAGCAACAAAGCAGTAATTAGTTTATCGAATAATGCACTAAGACAAATTATTAATAGTATTAGAAATGTTAAATGTTGAAGCATAATAAGAATAGTTTAATTTTTACACATCACAGGAATCACAGTGAAATTCACATACACATACACATACAATCAGACTAACTGTGTTAGTAACCAGTTAGTCGGAAGAGGACAAAATAGCCACTGTCTGTATTCTGTGTAGTGACCGGTGTGGTGTAAAAATGAGTAAAAGAAGAAATCGAAGGGTAGTTGCTATAGCTAGTTTGTGGGTGAATTTGAGCCTTTTCTAACTTTAATGTCATGCATCCCCTCGGTTATAATCATATATATATATATATGTATAACACCCACAATATCGGCAATTGACGGTCCATTCTACAAATAGAAATATGTCCAATATTTCGTAGGAAGCAAACCGAAAGCAATTTGTTTCTTTTGTGTCGAAGTATCCAGCTAATAATAATAGACCCCGAAACTATCCTATTGACCTTCACTTTACCGATTTTAGAATGCTGTCAGCGAAGACATGCAATCATAATTCCACCCCCCCCCCAAAGGAATTTTATATTTATTAACAAATTTATATGTACATATGCATATTCTAGCTAGGTAAAAGTAGAATGTGTTTATTTTTTAATTGTGTGTTTACTATGACGTCATCAAACCTTCGATGAGCACAGCTAGCAGATGAAGAAGAACGAGATCAGTAAAAGTGAATAATGAAAATTCAGTGCGAAGCGATGATTTGATTTGATTGAAAAATACATGTTATAAGTATCCAATGTAAAACAAGAATTATTAATAAATTTCAATTGATAAATAGATATCCTACTTATATATTTATGACACATTAATAATGATAATTCTAGAAGAAATATCTCATGATGAAATCTAAATAATATTTTATCAATTCAGATCGAATTTATTGACTTTCAATAATACTTTTAATATATGTACAAACACCTGCGTTATCTGTTTGTGAAATATATTACTTATTTATTTATTTATTTATGTATTAATAATATGTATGTATATTGACTTATTTTGTATGTAAATAATATTCCATAAAAAAATAATGATATCTAGTAATTCTTTTTAAGATTATTATACAAGGTGTCAAAGTGGACCGACAGTTAATTAACATTGCCACTTGAAACAATGTGGCAATTTACTGCGCCACCTATTTCGTTATAATCAACTTAATACCATTCTATCTTTATATGCTATCGATAGATGGCGATGATTTCAAAACCTTTCCTTTTTTCTGGACGGTATCGATATCGGTCCATTACGACTTTGTCACGTCACATGCTCTAACAAAATAATAATCACATTAAACCACTACGACCACAACAGGACTTTCTTTTTAGAGTTCTTCAAGAAAATCAAGTTATCGAGAGAGATATTAAGTACAATATAATTAATATATATATATACGATATTTATTTATATCCATTCGAAATTAATAAAGATAGACATTCTTTATTAATATAATAAGACCAAAAAAAAAAAAAAGGGATATGAAAGCTATGGAAAGGGAGTATACACACATATATAGAGCGGGATATCTACCTATAGCTACACTACACTCTACTCTATAGTATACAATATAATCTAATAATATTAGGGCCGTAAATAATGGTAGATGCACAGTAAATGTCTAAAACTTTGATAATTAAATTAATAAATGTTTTGAAAGTTTCGCATTTTGTGTGCCTTTTATGGACGGGTTTAATGTCTTTTTTTCTTGCTTTTGTTTTTTTTTTTTCTAGTTGATAAATTGACGGTTATTAATACTGATCATATTTTATATGAACGGTTTTCATCAGCTCATGTTACCATTAACTTAAAAACCCTTTTCGTTTTCTAACAGGAAATATCTATAAGAAAAATCGTAAATCATATTGAGAGGTACTACTTGTATTAAATAGATACTTTTCTGGACAATAAACGCATAATAAAAAATGGTCCTTCGAGCCGGAAGACGTCTGATTCGTAATACTATGCATGTTATAATCTCTAGGGTTATTTCTATTGTAAATATTTATTGATAGCATCATAATAATGGAAAACTGCGAATAAATATTGACATTTCTTTACAAATAAAACCAATGATTAATGATAATTAAATTATCTCGAAGAGTTTTTATATTCGTCCAATTTGATAGCAAATATTGATTAATCCCATAGTATTATTATGCTATTAAATAAACATTCTCGGGTTGTTGAATTCGATTTTACGATGACAATCACAGAACAAAGCGCAAATTTCACTTGTAACTTTAAATACATCATATAATATATTCGAACCACAATTTTAACCGCTCGGTATTCTAACTTTAAACAAAAAAATTGATCGACAATCAACTATGATCTGCGATCAAATAGAATAATGAATAAAACAATAGGAATTTTTTTTGCATTTTTCTTTTTTCTTCTCTCTCTCTCTCTTCTTGCGCTTTCTAAACGATTTCAAACCACCAAAGAGCGGTTCCCTCTTTAAAATGTATATATGTATTTTCTATACATAAGTAAGTGAGTGGGTCCGTTAAATAACAAACAAAAAAAAAACGGTCCTTTGACCAGAGGAAAAACGAAAAATTTCAATTTAAAATGTGAAATAATGATGAGAGTCAATGTTAAATTTTGCCGTTTTTTTTAAGTTTCAGTGTAGATATGTACAGACAAAGACCAATAAAGACAGATGTCATTAATTTATATGTCAAACATAATATTTTTGTTTTAAGAAGTCATTTGATTAGAACTTGATCGAAATCGTGCACTGTTTTGTATTTTTCAATTTCAGACAACGGTTATTATACACCCTGTATATTATTTTAATCATTTCATCAATCCACCCGTATGTTGGTCAACTGCTGCACTTTTAAAATATCCTTTTTCTTCCTTTCTTTTTCGTTTTTGTACTCCAGTAAAAAAGGTCCTGAACACAGAGAAAGGAAAAGAAGAGACCATTTTATCCCTTATCTTTCTTTACTTCCTTCTTATTTATACTGTGTAAATACAATTTGAATGTGTGGCTCAATCAAGCGTGCATATGTTCCATGTTCAACACCAAAACCATACAACAAGACGGTCGGTAAAGTCGGTACCTACTTACTTATCTCTCTCTCTTTCTATGTGGTTGTTGCCGATAGTAAATTGATTTAAATTTGAATATATATTGAACTGCGTAGTGCGAGAGGGTAAAGGGTGGGTTTTGAAAGCACACACACACAAACAAAACAAAAAAAATGTGCTAGTGGAACATGAATAGAAAAAATTGAAAAGAAAACAAACGAAACAAAACATCGAAAAATTCCAGTTTAAATTTGAAAAGATACAAATGAAAATACTTTTCGATTATTATTTCGAAAAGAAAACGATAATAAATAAAATACACAATTGATAAGACAACAAAAAGCTGCATCAAACAGAGTAAGATATACAACACACGGCGACATCTAGTTATCAACAAAGGAACGCGCTAATGATTTCTTTTTATTCTAATTTTTCTGCATGATTTTCTTCCAATGTTAAAAATTAATTTCACAATTCGAAGACTAAATTAAAGGCTTCAAAGTTTCCTTTATACCTTCAATTTCTAATTGCTTAATTTATAAATGAAAAGCAGGAAATGGATATTCCATAATAAATAGGAAATTCTAAGAATGAATATAGGGAAAATTGCCGATTGTTTTAAATATGTATGGAACAGCCAATGGAAATTATCTATTCTAGTTTTAACGTACTTATTAACTCGTATTTATTATGGATGATTTTAAAAAGAGGGGTGGTAATATATATGTATCGATATATATATATATAGCGAAAGAAGTTTTTCCTATCCTTCTAATGATAGGGGTTATTAATAAAACAACGCGAAATGGACAATGGACAAAGGGTAAAGGAAACATGCTCGATTAAAAGGGAGGTACCTCAATTTTGCATTTTCTATTGGCTTTAAATTCAAGATGAAAAACGGAAAAATGAATTAATATTTCATATTAATATAATTGGTCTTAATTGATGCCATCTTGCGGTTTACACTGTTGCCATTTCTCTACTCAAAATAGAATCAAAATGGGGAAAAAAAGGATCGTAAACATTTAATTAAATAAATAATTGAGGTGGAGTCGACACACACATAGCCAGAAAAGAATGTCCCCTTTTTTGTTTTTCGAAAAATAACTTTTATAATTGATAAGTTATGGTTATTTATTGCAATTCGAATAGGAAGCAGGGGAAATTAATAGGTTTTTTCAACGGAAAAAGTGAACTGCTCTATATACTCTATCTATACGTATATATAGAGAGTGAGGGAGTGAGAACGGAGATATCGAGAACTTATAGAAGTTTCTTATAATTTATTTACGAATGGTGTTCGATTGGCTTGTAAATTTCTCAGTTTTAATGCTGGAAAATTAGGAGATAAATGTAATCAAAATAGTTTCAACTGAACGAGAATTTGAGCCAGTGAAACTGTGTTTGTAATTCATATTAAAAGAAGTTTTATTATAATACAAAATAAACTATTTTTCATTACAACAACTCGTACTATGAGCAGATATTCTTACACAATACACTGCTCTATTTAAAATCTGAAGTCATCATTATACTGCCTATATAAATTCGTATTATACTACAAGGTTTTATAGGGAGATGGAAAAGAGCAGCAACAGCAGCAGGACGAGAAGGAATACAAATGTATTTTTCCCGATATAATCCTTTTGGGACTAAACAAAATGGTCAATGTGGCACCGTATTGCATTGATAGTTCTTTATTGATATATATATATATATATGTATGTATGGGTCGATGTCATGTTTTATATTTTTAATAGAGAAATATGTTTTTCATGTTTTTAGAACATGAGGGGAGTGACATTTCGATCGAATAATAAAATAACATTATTTATTGAGTATGTGTTGATGTATTTCAATTCCAAAATGGAAAATAATGTCGTGTGTGTGTCATAAGCTAACAATAATCCAAAAGGCATTTTTTTTATCTTGTACACATACAACCCCATTTAAACTCTTTTAAACCACGTAAGTAGTACATACTTCTTTTCTTTCTCTAGGCGCGTATCTAGACACACGCAACAACACACAAATCAATCTTTCACTTGCACTATCACCACATATACAGGTACCTAGACAGACACACGACAGCGCGTACTGTCGTAATTTAATCTAATCTCTGATTGAATACATATATTTAAATGCACCCCCTTTTTATTTTTCTTTCGTGAATACTTATTATGATTTAAAAATTGTCACACTTTACCTACCCACTTAGGTAAGGTAGTGTATAAAAATGAGTCGTAGTATATCTATTTAAAAATCTACCCTTATTAACTATGTATAGGGTTAAGTGTATGTAAAAAAGGGTTATTATTTATAAAATAAGCGTGGAGGGGCTTAAAAAATGATGAAAAAAAAAAAAAAAAAGAACAAGTTACAGGTGGATTTAGGGAATCAATTTGTCAGGGCGCGCATATTATTTGAATACCTGATTATGGTTTTGTGAAGTGGTTTCAATCTATTTGTAAATAGGTATTTAATAGGGTTGAAAACAGGTGAAAAATGTTAATTTAAAGGGTATAGAAGTTGAGTTATGTCAATTAAAATTTAAATAATTCATACATAGTCGACAGACTATTTATATAGGAATTGCAGCGTTGCCATCTAGGGAAATCGACATTAATTTCGTTTTTTCACTATTAAAAATTGACTCTCCTTATATATATATATATATATATTGAGAACAGAGAAAGAGTATCTTCTAAATGGACAAAGTCATTTTCCTCATGTCATCTGATGTATTGACAGCATATTCTGTTGACAGATTATTAGGGATAGTTTGGCCATTTTACTTTATTTTGCTGACTCATCAATCTGTGCACTCGCACTCTCTCTCTCTCTTCTCAATTGCTCGCCACTTTTAGTATAGGGTTAGTTAGTGTCATCTGGCCGTCACTGGTCTGCTTTTAAATATATTCTAATGACGTCATAATTGGGAACATAACTAAATTAATAGAAAATCAAATTTCCACTGTCCGAAATCAACGTTCCTGTTTTTAAACATATTTATTTTTTTTCATCCCCTATTCGCTGTCTTTATGAAAACAGTGGGGGGAAGGGGATAGTATTTAAATAATCTGGGGATGTTAAACTGAAGGTCCCCCATCCATACATGAAAATTGTTTCTTGTTTTTTTTTTTTTGTGTCTGCCTGTGCTTAATGCAATGGGTTTTCCATTTTTAAAAGCTTCCTCTTCATTTTCGTCTTTTCTTCGAAAGTGGGGTAGTAAAACAGTCAATCTTTATCGTATTTGGCACGTCTGCTACATGTATATATATACAGAGAAAGACTATTTGTCCCTCGATTTAGAAACTCTCAATTGCCTCTCTTCTTCTTCTTCTATTTCCTTCTCCTCCTCCTCCTCCTCTTCTTATTCTACTACTTTTTCAACATCGTGCCTCTTCCCAACAGGCACTTTGACACTTTTTCTTATTTAAATTGAATTATACTTGTACGTTAAAAGGTCCTCCTGATCATCTCTGTTGTCCGCCCGTTGTGCAGCACCTTGCTGCCTTGTCCTCATTGTGGACGGACCCATTTTTATTTACTATATGTAATAGGTGGGCAGCAGCAGGCGAAAACGGGAAGTTTATTATGTATAGTTCCGTTACCGTATTTTGGACGAAATTACGAGAAAGAAAAAGGCTGTGCATGGAAAGGGATCTGTAGATAGTTGAAGAGGAGAAATGGAAAGAAGTGTGTGAGGAGGGAATTTCTATTGTTTTGAGTTAACTAACAAGACGTATTGACAATTAATATTGTCAAATTAAGTAACTTTCGTATTTGATTTAGTTTCAATTGAAATATTTTTCGATTCGATTTTCGCCCCGCTCACCCCCAACGGAATTCTTTAAAGATAAATTAAAAATTGATTGGAATCGATTCATTTTTTTTCCCCCTTTTTAAGTATTCGATTATTAGAAACAATAATAGATTACCGACCGACTGATGTGCCAGCAGACAGACAGAGGAAATGATTTGTAAATATTTCTTACCTGTTGTTGTTGTTGTTGTTGTTGCTGCTGCTGCTGCTGCTGCTGTTAATATAGGTAACATTTGAACCGGTGATGTTGGGGATTTTTGTTGCTGTTCGAAAGGTGGTTTTGGCCAATGCCAATCTGAAAAAAAAAAAAAAAAAAAACGAAATGAAAATATCGTGTAAACACTAAATAGGCATCAAGCCATTTTTCTCAGATACTAGATCAGTTTGATATTAGTGATTTGTGGTGTTTTTAAATCGTTGGGAAATGTCCATTTTCCTGTATATAGGGGCAAGTGAAAAAGATCCATTTGAACATTACCAAAAATAAAAAACAAAAAACAGACCGTCTTCATCAAAAGCTTAGAATAAACTATTATTAAAAATAAAAGTAATATTCAGATTCTAATTGGAAAATCGATTCCAGATAAAAGACATAAATTTATTAACCCCTAAGTATAGTTATGCTGGTTTATTTCTCACTCTAAACACTTAAGCCACGGTATTGAACAAACCAAGAAATTAATCACTAAATAAAGACTAAAAAAAGAGTAGTCTAATATACAAATATGTGAGAATTGATTTTCGTAGGTATCTCAAATCCGACACGTCCCATCGAAAATTAATCCTAAATAGAAATACAAAAATAATTAAACATAATGCAAATTAATATATTGCGTATACAGTAATTTGATTCAGCATTTACTGCAAGGATTAGGAAAATCCAGAAAAACCTAACCAAATTATTGGTCTACTCGTATACGACCCATCTGAAATCTAAACTCCTTAAACTTATTGGGAAAGAAATAAATAAGATAAAAAATAAAATAAAGTTCAACATGGTCGTTAACACATAATAATAATTATTTTATTTTCATCGTCTTCATTTGTTTTTTCTTTTTTTTTTTTTCTTTACTTTTTAATGTAATTAAGACGAAATATATTTGCGTTTTCTTTCCTTATGTTATGTCTCTATTATTATTATTATTATTATCATTATTTTGTAATTTTCAGTAGTTCAATTTCTTTTCCTTCTTAGCGGTTGTTGCCGCTAATGACCAACATTATTTATTATTATTATTAATAATAATAATAATAATAATAATAAAGAATATTAAATTATCTATGGTTCATTCATTCATTCTTTCATTGTTTTTACGAATGAAGTGAAATAGAAGATGAGGAGAGGCGGCCGCTCTGACGAAGTGGTAGACATTTTAATTTAACGCTAATAAAGTATATGAGTATTTTTACTGTTCAAATGTGTATACAGTACGTGTCCGTGTGTATGTAAAGTTCATATTCATCTTAATTATTATTAAATTTGACGACTTAATTAAAAATATCAACATTAATTTCTACAGGTTCAGAGGAAAACTGTTTTATTCGTTGATCCGGCAACGTTGGACCATATATGATTATAAACCATGCCCTTTAGTCATAAATTCCCCAATCTTTCGTGCGCATTACGATTATCACTAGCTACGATGAAAAACCCTAGTAGTAGATGCACTACACCGATTCCGGCTCAATATCCATCAATGATCAGATGAAGAATTTTCACTCAGAATCGGCATAATTTATCTACAATAATGTTTTCTACAACTATTATCAACAAAATATGAATGTTTAATAATACGTTTCAGCTACAAAACTGCACCGATGTGGTGTAGACAATGTTCTTTTTTTTTCTCTCTCTCTCTCTCTCCTTTTAAACTAATGATTATTATTATTATTCTTAACACAGAGAAAAAAATTGGCTCCACAAAATGACAAAATTTTCGGACCCATGGAAATGACATGTCATCAGCAGCGAAGAGAAGACATCCGTTTCACCTTTTTCTTCGAATACTTAATAATATACTATGTATATTGTTCGTACAGAGATGAATAATAGTTGTGGCCTTGGTTTTTTTCCCTTGAAGATAATTTCGGCTATTTAAAATACCATGACAACTATTTGTCTTTATATTGGTGGTTTGTTGTGTCGTTTGGTACTTTTTATTTAACTATTATTCGATTCAGAATCCTGCTAATCGAATAGTTATTCGAATTATAATTTTCATTCATGTATAGAAATCCGTGTTCAGTCCTCCGTTGGACCTGCTGCTCTATACAATATCCATATTAAACTCATATTAGCTAGTTTGCGATTGTAAAGAGCATGCGCTCAATACATAAAAACTGTTCTAACTTTACACAAATTGAAACTGGAACTAAAAAGCACATGTTCCAACTTACTTTTTTTTGTTTAATACCCAACTAGTTTGTGATACGTTTGTTTTGGTTTGAGCTGAGTCGAGCTATTATAATTAGTCAGAAACTTGCGCAATTTAAATGCATTATAGCGTCCAGTTTATTTAAAAATTATTAACAAGCATATTGTTATTATTATGAATTTTACTTTCAGAGCATTTTCATTGGCTTTATTATTGATTATTTATTATTATTTTTGAATTGCAGCTTTATTTTAATTATAAAAATGAGTATTTTTGAAGACGATTTTGACTTTTTGTTTCTTCTGATAGTAGTAAGGTGACAGTGTGATAGTGAAACACAATTTACTGCTAAGAGTAAATAACAAAAAACCTATTTTGGTATAGATAAATGCAATAGTAGGAATTATTAAAAAAATAGACCAAACCAGAGCAACCATTAAAACAAAATAAAAATTAAACGCAAAATGAAAATTGTATTCTGAGTATATGACATCTAACTACTATAAGTTAGAAATTTTCAAACTATTTTTGTATTCGTGTTCCAACCTATCCTAATCAGAGACAAATACGCAACTAGAAGTTTCTCTGACTATCTCCAGTTTCAAACTAATCCAAATCTAGTCCCTAGAAATGTCAACTTGGAACAAACCTATTATATGTATAATACAATCATTTTATTGCTCTGAATGCGTTTATTACTTTCATCAGAATCTCTTCCTTCCTCCCTTTTACACAGCTCACCTCCCTTTCACTCGTTTTGCTAAATTGTATACAAACACACACACACACACAAACTAGGATTGTTGAAATAAGAAAGAGAGAGTCCGCACACAAAGTTATAAGGGTAAGTGGAGAAAAGAGGTGGTGGTGGTGGTGGTGGTGATTCGAAATGAAGTAGTATAAGCGCGGAGGTGGTGGAATATGTATGTATACAGAGAAAAAGAGCATAATATAGAGAAAAAGAAAAAGGTAATATATAAAGAGCGAGAGAGAGAGAGAGAGAGAAAGATAAAGGTTTCGACCATCGTCGTCCTGCTAAGTAGGGTCGCTTCTAATCAATAACCCTCTCGTCCTCTCTGTTTCTTTCACTCTCTCCTCTCTACTCCTTGCAGTCACTTTTATACACCACCACCACCACCAGCACTGTTATCAACCCTTATATAGTAAACTATACATATATATATATATATATATAGTCGAGTGGCGAAGTTTCATCAGAATGGTGAAAATCACGCAGCAGCAGCAGCAGCTTCACGAATATGGATGGAATTGCCACAACAAATAATTTCCAAAGAAAATTGTGAGGTTCTTAACCTTGCGCCCGCTTTTCCTCGACTCGTATCTAATATAATATGGCCAGCCAAGTCACATCAAATGAGTGTGAAAAAACTTTATGTTTTGTTTGTATGTGTTTGTGTGCAGTAAAATTTGACCTTCTTTTCTTTTTTCTCTAAACTAAATTAAGGAAATTGTTTTTTGTTCTGATCGATAGAATCATCTGGTATCGATAGAGTTATTTAATATGCACAATTTTCAGGTTATGACCGTATTCTCGTCTTCAGTCTTTAGACGTTAGAACGTCAAGTCATCTCTCGTTATCAGAAACCACTCTAATCAAAGGCCTCATACTACAAAGAAAAACTCAGGGCCAATGCCAATGACTTTTAACATCAGAAAAAGATTTTATTTTAACCCCTCGCCAACTTGATTTCTTTTCAACTGTTCACCATCGGTCTTTTCCATCACCACCACCACTACTACTAACATCATAAACGAAACGAATTCATCCGCAATTTATTTACAAGAAGAAGTAGAAGAAGAAGAAGAATTGCTATCGCCCATCATCATCTCCGTTTCAACTTATCTTTCTGTCTTTGTTTGTCTTTCACTCGTCACTCAATACTACCTATAGCTAGCTATAGATATATACTATATGTGCCCCTGTATTAGAATCAAATTTAAAATCTTCAAAGAAAATAAAACGAGCCCCATTTCACTCTGCTTTAACTTTGTATGGTGTAGTTAGATAGACGGCGGACAGGTCAAGTCAGATTTCGTATTTTTTTTTTTTTTGCTTTCGGAAAATATTAACCCACCCCGTTGGCACACCCCCATAGGCACCGTTGCTGCCTGTTTATTTCATTACAATACACAACGGTCTATTTTATTTTTATTTAACCAAATTTCTATTATCCATAGAATCTATTTATCTGTATACGCTTACGTATCTATCTGTCAGTCAAAATTCAGTTCAGTCCTCGCTTCGTCCATTCAATTGAAACATTAGAAAGTTACAAAAGAGTTCTTTTCTTGACTATCTATATATATATGTATGTAGGTGTAGGTAAAGTAGGATGGAAAACTTATCTGAAGTATAAAAGGTTGTATGTATATAGAAAGAATGGGAGAGGTTCTGTTAGGTGCGGGTGGAGAAGTAAAAATGGGGAATGATGGAAATTGGGAAATTGAAGATTAAAGACTCGCCTTCTATCTCTCTCTCTCTCTGGGATTTTTTTTTTCTTCTAACTTTTATATAGCTTCTTTTGTACGTTTCGAATTTCATTTAATACGATTGGTGCTAGAAGGGAGAAAATGAGAGGGATCGCACAGTGATTGTGACTAGCGGGGGAGGACTGAAAGGAGAAGGAAATAAATTAGAAAAAACACTATAGAGAAAATTTATGCTTTATGAATGTGTTGATAAATTTGATTAAGTCATTTGCGTAATCAAATCCAGAATGATTGTATCGTATAGTTATTGAGGCAGGCAGTGTTGCCAAATGATGGATTGAGTAGTTGAAAATCGGAAAAACTCAATAATTTCTCTCATTTTATGAATTTGCCGAAACATAAACACTTTTTGTGCTATAATTCAAAGACAGAAAGTTCATCTCCAATTGCTTCTTCTTGCTTGCACCCAGCGCGGTCAATCTTTCCAGAGAACTGCTTTCCCACTCTCTACTCTGCTCCACTTCCCACTCTCCACCACCACGATCATCATCATCATCCATGCACCATCCACCTCGATTTTAGCCCTGTCTTGTCGCGTCGTTTATAAAAATATATATGTAAAACGTGTCAATTCGCGCAATGTTGGCGCATGCACCACGCTTCGCGCTTTTACATAATATCGATAAAAGATATAATGGGCGTGATAACGCAAGCGCGCCACATGCAAACGAACCTATCCCTCAAAGCATTTTCTCACCCCTTTTTTCTCCTACTACCACTAGTTCTTGTTGGCTTCTTTCGTTTCGTTTAGTTTTTTCAATCTGCATACTGAAATGGATATAGCGACGCCTTTTTCGATGAGTTAGAAAAAGGGGGCGCGTCAGTTTGAAAATATTAGAACATATAAATGCAAAACAAAGAAATCATATTAGACGCCATTTTCTTAGATTTGCTGACAAAAAAGAAATATATATAGGGAAAATTCTCGCAATTGCCTGGCCGTTAATCATTTATTGTAAAAATAATAATAATAGTAAGTAGTAAGCAACCCTTTTAAGCACGCGTCCTCAAATGGCATCTTTCAAGCACAAGACGGACACACGACACCCTTAAAATATTTATTTTTCTTTTAACTATTCTCTTTCTCTATGGTCTCGCTTTTCTATGTCATTCTTCTACTCGTTGTGCTAGATATTTGGGGATGCTATAATAGGAAATCATCCCCTATATACGATGGTACAATTATATTATTATTTGATATGGATTTTAAGCGAATTCGGGTTAATTTTAAATCGAATTTGTTCTCAATTTTTATTTTTTTTTTGCTGAAATATTTGAGATGGTAAAAACGAGGTTATTTTCTTATTCTTATGTTCTCTCTCTCTCTCTCTCGGCAATATCCATAGGTTGTTGTTATGTATGTATTTACTTATATGATGTAATTGGAATCGATTTTTGCTTGAAGGGATGAAAATGTTCGCTCGTTTTGTGTTATTATTATTGCAAGTATAGAAGAAGGTTTTGTGTACTTATAAGAAGGAGGGGTGGGTTAGGATGACTGGTGGAATGGTTTATGGAAAATTTAAACATGTTTTGATTAAGTTTATTTCATTGGGGAATAAACGGTGAGTTTATTAAAACCCGAATTGCCGCTGTAGTATCAAAATAATAGAACGTTAAATTTGAGGGCTGCTAAAAACAAAGACGAATGCAGCCTTCGAGCTATATCTACCTATAGTCAGTTGATAGCCGTACTATTAGATAGAGTCTAAAATGATTTTTAATTTCAACAAAAAAAAAGAAATGGAAAATTTCCTAAAATTCGTCTACATTCAATCAATTCGTTCTACCTGTGCTGCAGCTGATCAACCAACAGCAAACAAAAAAAAAAACGAAACGAAACGAAATTCGATTGCATCGCAAAAATAACAGACACACACAACGGGTTGTTGTAAAATAGAGCTAAAAATTAGAAAATTAAGGGGTTGCTTCCATCCCTTATTTACAGGTAAAAAGATGTAACGTGTGCGAACAAAAGGCACATGCTTATAGAAAAAATACGATATATAATCAAATGGGTCTATACATATAAGATATGGTATTCCAATACCTGCATCTATAGGTAACGCAAGGGCTAAAGGGCATATACATGCAAGCGGTAGCAACAGTACATAGGGTTGTTGGTGAAAAAATGTGCTGAGCATAAATAAAAATATGTAAAAGTATGCACACCTTTTTCTTTATATATATATAGAGTGTGTGTCAGACGTGTGTATGTATGTGTGTGTGTGTGTGTGAGGTAGACGTCTATCTAAACACACGCATATGGACATTTTTACATACTTATTTGACATTTCTCGATGCAATATTGTTGTGGACATTGAATAACAAGTGCGTCCTTGAGCATTTTATTTTTTTGGGGTATTTTATTGAATATACCGCGTATTTTGGATGGGTAGGTAGGTACGATTTGAAGAGGGTGGGTGGCGATCGGGTCAATGGGTCAGTGAAGTTTGTTGGGGTCGAACAAGTGAGATGAAAATAATAAATAGTAATTTTTTGAGGAAATGGGACCGGTTTCGTTGGAAAAAAAACTCAGTTTTATCGAAAAATATTTGAGATGAATTATTAATAACTTATAATTACTGTAATTATAAGTAAATTAATTTTTTGTAATTTGAAAATATGTTAAACCAATTTTAAGTGGCAAAATTATACGGGTTTTGTTGAATTGCCAATTTCCGTTACTATCGAAAAAATACGTTATAGCAAATTTTAGAGCATCCATTTTAAAAAAAACTAGCACCCCATTTTACAACCCGAGACGAACCGATATAATAATAATAATAATAATAATAATAGTAGCAATAGAAACGAAATGAAAAAAAAGGCACAGAGTATTTTTTATTAGTTTCAAAACATATGATAAATGTTTGAGAAACGTGCTGCCAATTCATGGCGAAATTCATTTGTAAACACAGTTGTGCTTTGTAGCCTGCTTGCCTGCCTGCCTGTTTGCTTGCATCCGATTCCCCCTTTTTTCCTCCCTCCACATCTACATTACATCCCCTATTACAATATATTATTTATCTTGTATACATATGTATATGTACCTACTTAAAATCGCGAAACCCTTTTCTTTCTCCTGCCTGCCTGTCTGCCTGCCTGCCCCTAATTCCCCAATCGTTTCCAATCCGAATCGCGTGTTTGTTTGCTTCGTCGTTCGAGTGTTCAAAAACATTTGTATCAACGTACAAACGTGAATTCCTTCTTTGAAATTCTTTTATTTTTTTTTTTTGTAGGTACGATAATCAAAAGGGTGCCGTCGTTTTTTACCCTTTTTACCAGCCAATAGCAGAACGATTTTGCATAAATTATATACTTAGTAGAAAAAAAAAAAAAAAAACTAACTACTAGGTACGTAGTAGCTATAGGGAAAGGGTTAATTTTTTAAAAAGAATATATTTTAAAATGGTGGCCAACTGTTTCCAATCAACCAATGACGTGCCATTATCCAAAACCAAATCGTTTTTAGTTTGATAATTTTTTCAGAAAAAAAAAAAACAACAGCTGAGGTATACCAACCTAACCTGAAATTATCTTGTGTTTGTGACGTAACGCTGCTTTTGTGTGCCTAGAGATACTACCAATTAGACAAAGATTTAAATAAGTTTTTGCATTAACAAAAAGACACTATCGAATGCCCATTTTCCTTATATACATCTAACAAAGCTGAAAATAACAATTTACGATAATGTCATATGTCAGTGGGTGGATGAACAGATGGATGATGGTAGTCGAGAATTGCAGCTATTTTTTCTTTTTTCGCCTTTTGGCATAAAATGTGGGGGAGGAATGTTCTGCACCCTACTAGGTAGATAAGTAATGGGTACCTTGACCTAAATTTTCTATAGAAATCATTACATTTTTCATGTTAAATTTACATTGTGCTCCAAAATAGTTGAAATAGAATTCCAATTTTTCTTTCTAGTCACAGAATAGATTTTAAATCTTATTTTATTCTGTCTTTTCTCTTACGATTTTCATTGCGATTTTATACAACTAAAATCAATACGATTTTAATCTAATCAAATAAAAACACAACAATTAAATACATAACAATAATATGGGTATAGTTCAACTATGGCCACGCCCCTACTTTATTTATTCGACACAAATAAATAAATAATAAAACGATTCGAAAACTTTCTCAGTATAAAATTGCAATAAAAATAACTTGAACGGGTAGTAGTTGCAGTAGAAGTTTTCATAATAATGATAATATATTAAAAATGGCGCGTATACTTTACGACGCATTGATTTATTTAAAATTTAAATTAATGCCAATACGAATGTCAGTATTTATATATTTATTATACATAATACAACATACATATAAGTTAATAATAATGTCTTTTGATACGAATCGCTGTTGCGATTTAATTAAGTAAGCGCTGATTTTATCTTATAGTTGACGTATTAATTTTTATGCGTCAACATACATTGATGAAGCAAAATCCAAGAAAAAAAAAAACCAAACCATAACTTTTGTAATGATAAATCAATAAAAAATCCACTATCGGACGGGTAAATATCCAATTTAGATATACGTATACTGAAGATGTTTTCTAGTGAAAACTCGAAACCGGTCAGCATTATCAATGCCCAGGGAAAGACGACTAATAAATTTCGGTGTTTAGCTACTTGTATTCTAGATACAATAAAATATATCTATATCTATATATATATATATATATATACATATATGTATTTCCCAATGCTGAAATAATATTATCTATTTGTCAAAGTAAAGAAAGAAGTAAAAGAGCAACAAAACGGGAATGAAAGGAACGATTTGTATTATTATTGAATAAAAGAAAAGAAGGAAGACGACTTAAATCTTTTTGACGGTTGGCTAAGCTGGTGGTAAATATGCCACATTATAATAATGGTGGTGGTGGTGGTGGTCGTAGATATTCTTTTTTAGCAGCTGGTGTCGATTAACATTCAAAATTCGTTTTGCCAACATTTTTTGTCTTTTTATTTATGTTCTCCCCCCCCCCCCCCCCCCAACCCGCACAGCTTATGATTTACAACTATTATTTAGAAAAGCTCTGCTAATTAGTAACTCTTAATATCTTCATGTTCATCCAGTAGCCTGATTATTAATAATTTTTTTCCAAAAAAATTCCCACGTTCCATATTCCACTAAATCCACCGGGGCGATTTTAAATTCATCCGTCTATAAGTGCTGCAGTATGTATATTGAATGAAATGCTAGTTTTTTACCCCAAAAAAATTTTTTTTCACCCCAATTTTTTTTTTTTTTTTTTCAGACAATTTGCCGTTTTTTTCGCCCTCTTTCTTCTTCATTTTTTTTTTTTGTAGTTGTGTATATGAATAGACAACATTTTTATAAAGAAACGTCGTTTTTTTACCCCAAAAAATTCGACGGGGCGAAAGAGTGTGAGACAAAGACAGAGAGCGAATGTATTAAAAAACTGCATACACCTTGTGTCTCCTGATGTTTTTTTCTTTTTTCCAATAAAGTGTTCATAAGTACTTACTTATAGGAAAATCAAAGATATTCCTGCATCTATTGGAAGGGTGGATTTTGTTTTTTTTGTTATTTGGTGACCCCGATTTTTTTTTTTTTTCGTTAAAAAACTGGAATCAATAGCAACTAACGGAATTTCTCACGTTTACGTATTTTTACGTAAATCTGTGAAAAAAATCTCACGCTGTTTGATACCCGAGTAGAAGTACTTACATATAAAATAAGGGTTGGATATTCAAATTGATGAGCCAATAAAGAAATATAAGGGTGGGTAGATATGAGAATCTAGTAATCAGAGGAACGGTTGGGAAATTCGTTAAAAAAAAAAAAATGTCAAAAAAATACGTTGAATTGAAGCTGAGATTCTATTGGCTGTTTCTTATATAAAAATACGCTCTAACGGATTCTGGAGACAATACCGCTAGGTAGTACATATGTATGTACTGATATTTACAGATTATTAACGAACTTTTTCGATAGAAATCCATCAATTTTTTTATACGGATCCTGAGATTTTATTGGCAGACTAGTCAGTATTTAACGGCTTCTTGTTATATATGTTTTAAGTACATATGTACTTAAATCCATACAGTTTGTTAACGAACTTTTCGTTAGAATAGCAGTTTATGCAACTAACAAAACCAGATGATAACAGCCATCTTGCTTTTTAACGGTTTTTTTAGCGGGTAAGAAGAAAAATAGTAGTTTCAAGATAAAGGGGGTAAAATTAAGTGATTTTTAAAGAAGAATACGCATAGCCTTCCGTTTCCATACAACATAATAATAATAATAATAATAGTAATAGAATACAATAAAAACAGACTGTTTAAAGAAAGTACTATTTACCACTACTATACTAAAAGTACTAACACTAATCCTATATAATTTAATTTTATTCTTCATTGGTTGGAATGACATGTTTCCACGATCAACTTACAAAAAAAAAAAACAAGCAAAATGGCCGAAAAGTACCACCTACATACCATATGTGTCTGTCTGTGTTTATTATTGCAAACAAATGACACGATACGGTTCATTAAAATGGCCGTTTGTATTCATTATTATTTCGCGTTCTTTTCACTTACATTTTTACACTTTGTATTGGAATTTTGTTTTCTGTTTTCTACTGTTGTTAGTGTGTACACTATCTATATACACCTAGACATAATTATGGACTATAAAGAAAGGAATAAACGTCCAAAATTTTGCCGCCCAACTAGGGGCGTTTAAACATAATCGAACAGCCTCCAATAAATTGATAGACATATTTCTACGTAGACAATTAAGATTTTAATTTTATACAATACACTATCAGTTGCATTCCATTGCATTGTTGCCAATTACTCGCTAATATTCCATACAAATAAATTATTATAGCCTTTTCCTTTGCATATAACTTCCTCTAAATAATACGGTCAACTAACTACATAATGGCCATTTAATCTTAAGGGAATTATTTAAAATAATAAATGAATTACGGTAACTATATAGTATAGGTATATGCTCTGACTTGGTATAGGTCTTTCTATACCCATTATCGGTTTATTGTTTAGATATAGGTAGGTTTACCCATTACATTTTCTTTTTTTTTTTTTTTTTTTAATTTTCTTGCGGTTACAACGCTTCGTATAATTTTCATTCATACATTACAAATACATATGCCTAACAACTGGAACATCTTCATGTGCGTATTTTTTTTCCTTTTTTTTTTGTTATTTATTTGTTTTGTATACAGGGTGGTACAATACTGGTGTCCCATCACGTATAAACGATTTCTTTAAAGAATTCACAATAGATTTTCGATTGATTATGAAATGATTTGCTACAAGTAGATGCACAGTGTTGGTTCTGGCCCTCTATAGAATCGTTACCGCTCAGTGATCGATATAATTAATGTTCCAACAAACAAATTGTTAATGTTAGTGGTATCACCCTATATATGTATTATTATGCATATAAAATAAACACAACAAAATTATTCTACATACATAATATTATATTAAATTATAATGTTCTGCCGGTTGGTGTTACGCGCCATGATTGTCACACATCCAGCTCGACATTAAAATCGAATTAACTCTAATTTCCTGAAACGCTTTTTCGTTTTAATTTTTTCTCCATTTTATTATTATTATCATTATTATTATGATTCGTTTTTTTTTATGTTTTTATTATTATTATTTTTAATTGTAATAACAATTTTCTCTTTTTATTTCTTTCTAGCTGCGCTTTGTTCGTTACTATTATTATGATTTTGTTTCTTCTGCAGCAGTGTATTTCGATGCATATTAGTTGCGTTAGATACGCAAATTAGCGTATGTTTTTTCCTTATTATTATTATTATTATTATTATTATTTTAAATTGTATTAAATCGTTTCAGTGGTTTTGTGTCAAGACTGCAAAGAAAGTCGTGAGGAATAGAAAAGCAAAAAGCGAATAATGAACCGATTTTATACTTATATCAAGTGTCATATATGACACTTTGACATCGTGTGTCACCCAGTGTTACAAAACAACGTTAACTTTTAGATTCGGTGTTCAGAAAAGTGTATAAAATTGAGTTAATTACGACTGAAATTACGGTGCAAAATTTTGCAGCCCAACGTGGGGCGATAAGTTTTGCGCGACCTTTTTTTTTTATTTAATCCCAGTACTTAACATTAAATTAATATCTAAATCTCTTTTAGTCGGTTCGTTAAAGTACTAAAACAACCGAACATAAAACAACACAAAGGGAGAGAGAGAAGGAAAGGAAAAAAGAAAAAAAACTTAATAAAAATTGAAAATCCTTTAAAAGGTATGCAAATTGCCGAGGTTTTATACTGAACTGATAATTTTCTGGTTCATTCGGAACAGATTTTCCGCTTTAAGAACACGATTATATTTTATATACGCCTGCTTCTCTTTTCTTGTGGGAAGAAAAGTCTCTATATTTTATCTAGCTGTCTCTCTCTCTCTCTCGCTTGCTCTTTCATTGTTATTGTCTCCTCCTGCAATATAGTATAGATACACTATTTATATTTCATCTTTTTCTATAGGTACTATACCTCTACAACTCTTTTCCGTGATACGGCTCTTGATCATCATTATACATAATAATGTGAAGAGGAAAGACGATGATGACGAGAACGACGACGACGAAGAAGTAGAAGATTATGATAAAGAAGAAAAAGAAGAAGAAGAAGAAGAGGAATTAATTGCCTTATGATTTTATTATTATTAAAAACTCTTCGCTTGTGGTTTATGTTGTTATTTTGATTGATTTTGATATTACTCGGTCGATTATATGGATTTTCAGTTAGTTAATTGTATTTTCTTCTTCGTTTCTTTTTTTAGTTTTTTTTTTTAGTTTTCGTTTTGTTTGTTAAGTTTTTCGCTGTGGAATTATAGCTTTAAAAAAGTCTTACTATAGTATAAATTAATATTAGAAATTATTGGTGCATAATTGTAAGTAGATGTACAATACCTGTTCCGGACCAAAATCGAAATTATAAGCAAAACGTTCCAGAATCGACATTGTACATCTACTATCGAAAAAATTAAATGCCTATAACAGGAACTGACGTAAACGGACATTTTACTTAAATATAAATCAATCATTATATACAATATATAGTTATAGAATTCATATATATATATATATCTTTCTGCAGACCTACAATAAAAATCAATTACTCTTTTTATTCTTCTTTTTTAATATCATTGATTTTCCCGTTTTCTCTCATCTTTCTCTCTTCCATCCAACATCCTCTCACATATTTCAATCGATTCGTTTTTGAATACTCTTAACCTATACAAGTATATCTACATATTTAGTTTTTATTTTTCTTTTTGAAAAAACATTATACATACTTCTGAATAACATGCGATATGATTAATAATATTAAAGAGGTTTGCTTTATTCATTTGCTCTCTCTCTCTCTCTGTCTCTTTTTGTTTTTATTGTGTATATACCTATATGTATATGTTGTATGCCGCCTTTTAAAAGAATATACATATATATATGTTGGGGGTATTCGTATAGTAGGTATGTATATGTAGATGGATCTACCAAATCAAGTCAAGGGCCTGGCTCTTGACTGCTCGTGGCGCTTTTGCATGTACTTTACGTTTCAACTAAGTTGAGATAATTATATTGATCACCCAGCACAAGTATTTCCATTCGAATATTAACCAAATAATAATAATAATAATAATAATAGCAATAAAAGAATGATTGATTATAATTATTTGCAAAAGAATTAAGCAGCCCAGTAAGAATTGGCGCAGCATAAAACAAAGAGAACGATTATGATAAATGACGTCACAAGTCGTAGCAAAGTGACGTCATGAATGACTCTAATATTATCAATAATGCTCGGGAAATCGTGCTGGAAATGTCGAAGAAATTCGATTAGAAATCGCTTAGAATATCCAATATTTAACCTCAAAAAATTGTTTACTTTAAAAATCTATTATCCACTCAAATATTTTACTACTCGGTATATATGATTAATTAATACGTCGTATTTGAAAGCACAACAGGAGGAATAGAAACAAAATATATCTGCACGTAATTCAATCAATCAATTATTCATTGATTGATCTTATTATTATTATTATTATTATTCGTTTTTGATCGCTAACGATCAACAACCAGCAACAAATTTGTTTCAAAATTAATTTATCCATATTCCAATTTCCCATAGGTATCTAATAAACCGATTAAACATTCTTCTGTACTAAACGTAAAATATGACTTTTATTGATTGTTTTTTTTTTCTCTCCTCTCTTCTTCTTATCTTGTCTTGTTCTTTTATATAGTTCCTATAGTTTTTTTTTTTTTTATGAGAAGGCTTGTAGTGATGATTGGTATAATTGATGATCGATTCAGATACGATCATTATATGTAAGTAGTACCCTACCTATGCATAATGATTTTTATTTGAATTAAACAAAAGAAATAACAATTTCCATGTGTAACTCTCTCACAGAATAATCACTTCTGTGTGACTATAAGTGATTATAGTTAGACACAAATTCCATTTGTATGGTGATGGGGGGAAAAACACCAAAAAACGTCGTCGAAAAGCGAAAAAAACAAAATTAAAACTCATTTTCGCTCTCTGTCGCTCTCTCTCTCTCTCCATGTGTGTGTTTGACGGAAGAACTAACATAACAAAAAAAGAGCCAGCAATTTCGTTTTGCTGTCGTTCATGGCGTAACTGTCCATTATTATTATACGGACACACTAATGATGCGGAATGCTAATAATAATCAAAATTATTCCGTAACCTGGTAGCTGGACTCTAATTTTCTTAAGGCCATCTTCTTCGTCTTCTTTTTCTTGTTTAATCTTTTTCATTTTCGTTTTTTTCTTTTTTTTTTTTTGTTTTGTTTCCCTTTTAAACAGCAGCATTATTATTTATTTTGTTTCCTTTTTATTGTTCTGCTTGTCCTATATGGGTGGACAGAGAAAGGGTTTTAGTAATAGTGCTGCTACTGTCGAATTTTTATTTTCTACGTCTTCCTTTCAATGGGGGGACTCTTGTAATTTTTTTTTGTTTTTCACTGTTGCTTGTGTCTGGTTAATTTACCTGAGCCTACCACCACCACCATCAACGCTAACATTGCCACTTTGCCATTTGCCATCTTTTAAAATACATTAACTTATAATTTTGGGTTTTGAAAATAAAAAAAAAAAACAACAAAAAATTAATGCCAGATGGTTTCTAGAATCACGATGACGATGATGATCATCATAATGATTTCGTAGATTTTCTGTATAAAACAAAGAACTAAACAAAAATGTATGAATAATTAGTATGAAAGCGAAAAAAAAAAAAATAAAATAAAAAGTCATAATTATTTTAAAGTAAATAGACTAAAAATACAACGGAAAAGATGAAGCACCAACTAGAAACTTTTAGAAAATCCTAGAAACAGATGTGGTATTCACATTAAATGTGGAAAAACGTGGAAATACTTTAAATTTTACTGGCCCTCCCTCCTCGGTCAGTAGCTGCGCCTTTATGTTTCTATCCGTTCAGTTATTTCTCAACATTAAGTCCAACTCTATCTTTTGCTCGATGTGTTTTATTGTTTTGCTACTATTGTACAAATATATTGACATCTCAAACAAATAAATAAATAAGTATGGTGAACTAATAAATTAAATTAAAATCAAACAAATCAAACAACAGGACCTCTCATAATAATAATAATAATTTATATGAAGATGCAGCATTATGTGGAGGTCAAAGATTAGTTTTATAGCCCACCAATGTGGAGGTTCGTTTTGCTGAAAGAATTATGACATATTCAACAAAATAATAATTAAAATCTAGTAAAAATTCGATATTTTGTTAGCTAAACAAAAGTTACAATAAATTTAAATCTGTTACTTTAGCCATTGTATTATATTTATTATTATTATTATTATTATTATTATTACTATTTCTTCAGTAATCAACAAGATATCGTGATAAACATCGATTAGCCAAAGGAATAGGAAATACATCAAAGTCGGTCGGATTCCATATACTTCTACAACTAGAATTGTAACATCCAGGCATCAGTGCTCTTTACTTTTTAATACTTTGTCGACGTGTGTGTGTGTGTGTGTGTGTGTGTAGCTTATGAAGAGAAATTTCCTTTAATTCATTTTCATTTTACAATGATAGATTTATTTCAGGTGGAATTTTTTCGAATTTAAAGTCCCTAGATTTCTAAGAAACCGGCGCAATTTGTTGGACGCGTCCATTGAAATGGTAATATATTAATTTTCATCATAATGGCGTCAGTAAAATTTCCTAAGTGTTACCCAAGGAAAAGGCTTTTGAATTTGGCACCTGTCTCTGTTAATAGCTGCCTATGAAACCTAGCCGATCGAAAAAACTATTACAAATAGAACCGTTATTGTCAAATCTAATACATTTCCATTCTATTAGAAATTAGAATATTCAAAATAGAGAAAAACAAGCAGAGAGAAAGAACAAAAACGAAAAAACACTATATTATAAATTGCTCGAATGAACACTAAACTTGTTCTTCAGCTAGCAGGAGGGCGGGTAAAATTAATCATTAATCGAACCACAAGTTTAAACTTTATTATAACGAGAAGGCAGGTAGAAGTACTAATAAAATAAAAAAAAAAGAACGAGAGAGAGAGAGAGACGGTAAGAAATAAAGAACACACCGCGCGCTATCTTTTAAAAGGCTAATTGAACAAAATACCTTTTTGTGAAGACCCCGATTTATACTTACGTTTAATAATAATTTATTTCATTCAATATGTATCCCAGGAAATTTGATTTTAGTGTTCTTTTTGTGGGAATCAAAGTTTTTTTCTATCGCTATATTAGGCAAATTTGTCCAGGAAGAAACGAGTAAATTGGCAACGCCCACAACGTTGTTGTTGTTTCGAATAAAATTGAAATTTATTTAAATCGATTCTAGATTCTCAGATAATTAACAAGTACTGGCAACAGTGTTTTTAACCATATAAATCACAGTGCTGTGGTATCGCATATGGTATCGAAAAACATTTTATCGACATATGAATTTGTTCCTGTTTATCGTTAATCTTAGTTCCGTATAGATTTCAAATGCTCTTCCCTCTTTTTCCTTCAATTGCCATTTTTTTAACAATTGAAAAACCCATGTAGATGTAGGTACCACAACAACAGCAACACAATGTGGTCAACGGTTATCGAAATATTTTGGGATTTCGGTAATAGAATCCTTAAAAAAAAATGAAAGTTTATATATATGGAAGCAATTTAGTCGTAAATTGTGGTTGATATACTATAGGGTCAAAGGGTGACTAGTTGTGATCCTCCTCTTTTATTCGCAAATGGATATTCATTCCCTATTCACATATATACATAGATACAAACGCATTCTGATATAAAAACGCAATCATTGATTTAGCCATTTCTTTCATTCCCTGTTTTTTTTTTTTTTTTTTCATTTTCTTTTCTGACATTCAATTGGAAAGGGTGATTCTATCTACTATCTCGTTTTCTATTCGAATTTGATTTAATGAAATGATTGGAGGTTAAATGGAAATGGAAACTGACACATAGGAGGCGGTGTTGGAGGAGGAAACGGTGAAAATTTGGTTGTATTGATAAAATTTCACTATTTTTACTAGCAGCATTTCAGATATTGAATAGTAAAATAAATTCTAGTGTATGTATAAGAAAAGCAAAAAAAATTAGTGGAAGGGATTGTATCTGGTCCATTTTCACCATGTGATTATAAATTGCATTCATTGTATTCTCCTAGGGTTTCTTAGAACGAAATATTGTCATCACCAAGGATCGGAAAATTGTCAGATTGTTGACTTCCTTTCTTTGTTAGTTTTTCAGTAAAGTTAATTTGTCTTTCTCTTGGTACGAAATTAGATAAAAAGCACCTTGAGGAAGGGGTCTTCAGGACTAGAATATGGATGTATTTAGATATTTTAATGTCCATCGAAATTCTCCACTAATTTTATTATCCATTTGCTGCACATCGATTCGACAGGAAACCGCAACAAATTTCAATTCTAAATGCACAAATTAAACCGAAAAATCTACCAAATAATTTCCGTGAATTGTTTATAATAAGAAGCAACAACAAAAACAACAATTACAACAGAAATACCATCAAATTCAATGAAGCAGCCATATTTTTCACTCCAAAAACAAAAAAAAAAAGGCAACCAAATGAAAAATGAAAAGAAGAAAAAAGAGACGACAAAACTATATACATATAGTAATAATTGTGCCCGATTACACCTTAGATTTATTTTGTCATAAAGTTGGCCAGAAAACGCAACCAAAAAAAAAAAAGTAGGACGGAAAACTGATAGAAAGAAAGAGATCGATAGATACATAAAATCTATATCGAAAGAGAACTGACAAAAAAAGAAAGACGAAAAATGCGCTTGTAAAAGTAGTGCGGTAGAAAAAGAAGAGAAACCGTCGGTCGTACAGGGGATGGAAAAACTCCACAATTCACACAATCGGCTTCGTATAATTGAATTGTCTTGTTGTTAAATAATTGTTCTTGGCAACATTGGCTTTCAAAATGACATACAGTTAAATTGGTAATTGTCCCTTCTTCACGCTCACCCTCCCCCCCCCTGCCTGGATCTTTCTCTTACACCAACGTGTGCCTTATGGCTGTATTTATGCCGAAATTCTACCTTTTATTATTACCAAATAGTATTGACGATTGGTAATTGAATTCTTCTCTCACTGTGAAAAGTAAGGTTATGGCGACTTTTTCAGATGACATTTATCTGATATAAGAATTAACTGGAAGGTCCTAGATCGCAATGTAGGCTGTGCATCTATCAAAAAATACCTCCATTTTATTAATTGATAAAAATCCGAATACAGTGGAATCTGCAATACACGAACACCGAAATATTGTCCACTTATGACTATGAATTTTTGATCAAAACTCATATTAACGAAGAGAAAATTGGAAAAAATTACCCTCACCAAAATCAGGCCAGAATTTATTAATTTAACGTACATCCCTCGTATATCTAATGAAGTCGGATTTTTACCATTTAATAATTAACATTTTGTACTTGCTACAAATGCATTAATAATAATGATAGTAATAACCTATATCTATTAAGGAAAAAAAAAAAACTACAGTAATTTTTTGATTTGCTCAACAACGACTTTGTAACATGGAGATTGTTATTTCTATTATTATTATTATTATCACTATATGAAGGTGCTTTGAAAATTCTAGCTAATAATTACTCTGCGATGTGATATTTGGTTACTTTATTCATTCATTCATTCATTCACTCTGTTGTTCCCACGATCGTTAATTTATTCCTTCTCTCTCTTTCTCTTTTTTTTTTTTGTTTGTCTGTCTGTTCTTTTAACTACAACTAATTGTTATTAATAATAATTAATGCTCTTTTTTTTTTGGTTATAATTAAGTACAAATCGTCCTGATGACATTTGTGACAATGTCATGAAAATCAATGACACTAGGAAATTATTGATAGTTTGGCAACAGTGTTTTATTACACCTAAGGTTTTTTTTTTAAAAATAAAACATATTATTAGAGATATTAAAATATAATGCCTAATTGGAAAGGTATACATTTAAATATTAAAATAAAATTTAATGGTTCTTTTATTATCATTATTATTATTAATTTTTTTTAATGACTGACTTTGTTCTACCTAACCTACTTGTACCTAGATATTTATTCATTCATTCATTCATTCGTTCGTATTTGCATATGCAGAGGGTATGGTGATTAGCATTTGTTTTTATCTCTATTTTTTTATTTTTCTTCTTCTTCTTCTTATTATTATTAATAATAATTAATATTCATTATATTTTTTTTTTCGTTTGTTCGCTTTTTATTCTTACATCCCTTTTATGCACGAACGAAATTTATTCTTATTATTATTAAAATGTATTTGCATAAAATTAAGATGAGAAAAAGTTTTTAATTTCTTTAAATTGCATTTTATGAAAACTTAATGAAATTAGAGTTGATTTCAATGAACTTTTCGAGTTTCAAGATAACAAAATAGTAATTTATTTAATTATTATGCATTAATTTGATTAAATAACTAGTAAGTTGCTTAGAGCACCAGTAAATCTATACAGGGTGTAAAACCGGGTATGGCCAACAATCGTCTAGGTGAATTTCATTCAAAATAAACATTTTGTTTTGTAACACGCTTTTCAATATTAAAAAATAAAAACCCGCGTATTCCATTATCTAAGTCTAACTGTTCGCATTTTTTCGTTAAATCACATGCGATAACACCTGTAATTATAACACTATTATCATTTGGTGTGTGGTAAAAGAACATAAAAAATGTGTGTAGAAATTTGAATTTTTTTCCATTTGGTATAGCCAGGTTTTAAAATAACAGGAAATAGAAATAATTTTTCATAATATCAAATTTTAACCTTTAAATCCGAAATAATAATAATTAGAGAAGAGATAGAAAAACTCATTAAATTTGTATTAGAAATTTTTAAAATACAAAGAGAGAGAGAGAGAGAAAGAGATGGAAGCTTTTCTAATATCCATAATCGTAGGTACATACTCAGCTTACTTAGAATATTATGAAACATCAAAGAAAAATATTATAAATTTTTTTTTTTTGTTAAACAAATTGTTTTATAATGAAGGAAAATTACAGTGCTTCCATATAATAATATTCAAGCTACCTATTAGATAGATATTGTTATTATTATCATTATTATTATGAGATAGATTATGTACGTAAGTATTTTAATGCATTTTTTTGTCTTCGATTATGAATTTATAATTTCTTGTGAAACAAAACAAGAAAAAGTATCATTAGTAGGGAATTTTTTTTTTTTTTTTTGGAAAAATTACACAAAAGCCAAAACTCGAAAATCATATCTATTTGACTTTAGCAAGTTGTTTATTTCGGTTCCGCAGTTGATCAGTGTCGATATTTTCATGTCAAATAGCTAAATTGAAAAATCATTAAAAATATTCTAATATATGCACATACTAATCGACATAATGAAATTGAAATCGATAATAATAAATAAACTAGTAGTAGGTATAATTAGATGCATAATTTGCAATAAAATTCGTAAATATCTAATAAATAAATAAGTTTTAATGTCGCATTACCATAATTTTATAGTCTTTGGAAAAAGTGAGGCAACTGAAACGAAAAGAAAAAAAATGCAACCGGAAAATTGATTTCACTGTACCTTGTCTTATCTAAAAATGGAATACTTAAAAAAAGTCTACATAATTATTATGACTGTTACTGACACCGGATATAACGAACGGTCAGTTTGACAAATGAAGTGCTCGGACTTTTTGTGACTGTAAACTTGTGTAATCTTACACGAGTTTTTAACGGCATATATTTACTGTCATATCTGATGAAACACCCTGTATTGTTTGATCAAAAGTTTTTGCAGATTTATTTATTTGTCAAATGGCTGTCAGTTTCAAGACGATAGAAATTTATGTAGTTTTCTGCCACTGCATCACAATTAGTTACCATCCCGATGCAACACCCTGTATCGAACGATTGAGAAATTTTTCAAATTCTTACATTTTTATCCATTAATTGATGTAAGTACAATAATAATAGTAATGATAATTAAAGTTCATTTAAATTATCTTTCTCACAAGGAAGACAACAGAAGCACACAACGGAATCAGTAAACTGGTCGTAACAAATTAAATTAAAAAAAAAAAAAAAATCAAGTAGAATATCCCTGTTGCTATAGATACCTTAACAACAAATAATACGTATTTAACGCAATTAAAACGGCATAGAAACATTTGTTTTTTTTTCCTTTTTATATTTATTTACCTATCTAGTTACTAGTACCTACTAGTCGCTATTGGGTGGAATTTATATTTTATTTAAGAACCATAGAACTGTATAGATGCGAATTTAGTTAATTCTTTTTTTTTTTTGTACATCGTCTCTCTTTTATATGTATTTATAAAAGGAAACAAGCCACATAAAAATTCTTTTGCACAAAACAACATCTACATATTATCATCTTATCTATCGGTACCAAACTGTAAAAAAAAAAAAAAACAAGAATGGAGAAAAGAAGCATAGAAAAAGTGGCGATGTAAACATGTATAGTTGTACTAGTAGTAGTTTAGTAGTAAAGGAATAAATGTAAATGAATTAAAAAAAAAAGATGGCTCTAGTTAACTCGCTTATAGGCAACCAGACATACATATACATATGCACTTAGTTGGAAGTGTACGGTACATCTAAATGCCGTCCCATATAAACAGTTAAATTACTATTTAAATATATCAAATACGAAACACTTTATCCGTCATCAAAATGACAGATTGTCAATCTCTATAAAATTTCGAATCTACAGACTGTTGATATTATTTATCTAAACCTACTAGATAATTATAATAAAAATATCAGTAAAAGTATAGTAGTATTATGTGTACAACATACACGGCTTGTTAACCATTGTCATTTACGCCTACTTGATCATATAATATCTCCAACTACTATCTCTATCTATCTATCTATTTACTACAGTGTGTATAGTAGATAATTTTAAAAGGATTGTTATATGAAAGCGCGTCGATAATGATAAAATCTTTTCTATTCTATTCTCAAAATAACATATAAACGGAAGATAATTTATAGCATTATAATTTCTTTTCATTTTTTTTATTTTGGTGATTTTTATCGTCTTGAAATTTTCGTGTTTATTTCTCGTTTAATTTCTATTAGAATACTTCCTGTTTTACTTCATTTATTTGTTTGTTTTTTGTTTTACAATTTTCAACGACATAAATGTCACCACCACCCCTAGCACAGGAGATTTTCTCCCTCTACACTCACTCACTTACTCACCCCCAACACATCATCTTTCAAATCTGTTACCAGTTAAAAAATATGTCTTGACAAAAGACATCGCGACAGGGACCCCCTTTTTTTTTTTTTTTTAGCATGTGATTTTCCCCTAAGGAATATTATTAGACTTATATACAAGGTTATGAAAGGGGCATTTAAAACCTGTTGCCCTTTCTAATATATATGTATATATACTAGAGTAGAGTCTTCAGTTTTATCATCCCGTCCCTCGTATACATATCGTATAAGTTGTTCCCTCTTTAAAATATTAACCTATAAGAAAATACACTGTATAGTATCATAAGGATAACACATACACGTGCCCGCGGTATGGCACGAGAAACATTTTTATAACGTGTGTGTGTGTGTGGCGCGCACACCCTGTACATATATGTTGTTTGATCCCTTTTTCAGAGAAATAATCATAAATTTTAACCCTGTTGGCCCTGTTTAGGCCAACTGTTGTATAGTAGAGATAATTGGAATGGAATGAGGGTGAAAAATGGATGAAATTTGGATTGTTAATCGAAAAATTTAAATTAAATTAAAAGGAAAAATTCCAAAAAAATTATCCCCATATTTTTGGGTAAAATTATTTAATAACAAAAAAAACTTATAATCTGATAGAGAACGGGAGAGAATTGGGGTAGAGGGTAGAGAGTTGATTTTTGCAATTAAAAGTTTTTCTAGTTAATTTCATGTATTAAAAATGGAAATATTTAAGGTTCGTTTCAAGCTCGTCATCAATTGCAATAATAATAACGTCATATTATGATTAATATTTTTGTTATTAATAATAACAAAATGACTCATAAATATGAATTATCATCTATCTATTTTAAATAGAAATTAGTCTAAAAATGCTCTTTTTCATCAGAATTTGCTTCAAGCATCAGGTAAAACCACCGTTTTACCATCTATCAATATGAATATAATTGAAGCAGGTACTACCTGCCCAAGAAAGTTGATAATTCTCATAATAATACCAAAGAAAATAGTTGAATTTGCCCAAAAAAAAATTATAAATGTGGAATTTTCTTTTTCTATCAAATCGATTGACATTTGACATATTGTTTGGTTTTCATGGATTTTTTCTGCTCTTTATAACAAATAAAAGATAATTTTTTCTGGTGGTTAAATATGATTTGTTTTAATTATAAGCGATAAGTTTTTTTTTCTATTGAAAGAAAAAATAATTATTAATTTAGGAAGATGATAGATTATTGACAGATTAATGCACTTTCTGTCAACTGATACGTGCATTATAAAATTGACAGATAATAGAAGACAATTAACTTACCAATTTTCTGATCTTCATCATTTGGACTGTTTTCGGGAGATGACAATTCTTCTGAAACAAAAAAAAAAAAAAAACGAAAATTGAAGAAATTATTCTTAATTTTTTTTCTGGTCAGACTTAATTGTTCCTATAAGGGTGGAAACCCAAAAAAAAAAATTTTAAGAATTTTATCTGTACAGATAGAATAGATGGAATTCGTAAATGATTAATTCTCTTTTTCTCTCTCTCTACACTACTCTCTTTTTCTAGTACGATGTTAAAAACAGAAAATGTAAATCATCCGTGTTCATTTATTTATTTTACTAATTCAAATTCTTTTTGTCATTCTAATTAGCTGAAATTCTTCTGCTTCATATCGAATCGTATCGTATCATATCGATATATACGTAGGTACGCCAATGGTTTTTGGATTGAACAAATCCATCAAACCAAATGCATATTTCGCATATTAAAATTAAAGACTACGAATACGAGTTTTTTTTTTTTTTGTTTTTTGTTTTGTCGAATCAGTCCCGAGAGCAAAAAGGATCACAACAGGTATGTGATGAAGAGTGAAGAAGAAGAAGAAGAAGAAGAAATGCTGATGGGAAAAGAAGAGAAGAGATCTAATAGGATCGCGGCATTTTGCTTTCCCATGCTAATGATTCTTTTGCTTCTTCTTCTTTATCTTCTTCTTCTTCTCAACTGTATATAAGTTATATAGATACCTACACTAGGTATAAATAAGTAGTAGAATCAGCAGATTTTACAATGACGATGAGATACTTTTCATGAATTGCCGCCGTCGCAATTTTACACACTGCCAAAAAGAAACGTTTTTTAAATCTATAGATTTGTGACGTTTCATAGGCAATAGCTATTCAAATTAATCGATTCGGAATTGGTCCACGTCTATGGATCGCTTTAATTGTAATTTTTGATCGTGATCGCATCCATTTTACGAATTCCGTATTAGCACTGTTGGTAATTTGTTTCAAATTAATTATTATCATCGAATAGATGTAATAGTGATTATTGTTATTAATTTAATTAAGAATAAAACACATATAGACTCGATTTTCCCAGCATATAAAATCAAATCAATTTAACTAAGTAGTAGAAATGGAAATTATAATTTTTTTTTTCTTATTCTTTTAGCTGAGTCATAAACAGAAGCTGAAAAGAAGAAATAAACTTATACGGCAACGAATTAAATTGATATAGAAATAATAATAATAATAATGAATCGTCGTTATTAGTTTGTTGGTCCTCCTCCTTTTTTCTTCTTCTTAATTTATGATTAAAAATGTTTTTTTTTTTTTAACTTTTTAGTTTGAGTGCGAGAAAAATCGTAATTGACAGTTGTTAAATTTGTATAAAATTACGTTGTAATACAGTATCGATAGCTATAACTAAATACAGATGCATTTGCTGCGCCATGTTTCGCTTTTTTTTCGTTGTTTTTAGCGCAATCAATTCGAATTTGAATCGATTTCTTTACTACACACTAAATACTACTGTTAATAATAATAATAGTAATATAAAAATGATAATAATAATAATATTAATAGATGACTTCGTTCCGCCGCAAGGCCTAAAGGCCATATTCAAATCATTATAATCATCAAGTTAGCCACGCATTTATATAGTCGGCTAATGTGCACGTTTTTGCATATTATTTGCATATATGTGTGTGAAGCGTGCAGGCAGACGAATGGGTATAGATATGTATATATATATATATATAAAAAGATAACCTGTAGATAGAATACGTATAGTAATACATCTATAGGTTATGGCTGAAATTTAGAAGGATATGAATAACAGATTAATAGGTATTTATTAAATAATATTGAGAAAAATGAAAATATGGATAAAAAAATGTGATATTTAGAGTGATTTTGTAAAATTAATAACAATAATAAAAATTGGGACCACTAGTGTGTGAATTTAATTAAAATTGAACAACTTGGGTCACATGCAATTTTTTTGCCACTCGTATATTACACCCTGTATAATACACGAAAATCGCAACATATTTTATCTTTGAAATTTTAACAAAAGCGGCTTATCATTGATATTTTAAAGTCTAGAGTTGTTATATAATAAAACTAGGCAATTAAAGAAATATGGGCGCTATCAGAATTCCAAGAATTTTATAGGTATAGAATTTTGAATAGGAACGAAAAAGTAACATTTCCATGGATTAAAACTGATATAGTTTTATATATAAAAATAGATTTCGATAAAATTCTGTAAATTTATCGATTAATGTTCACTTAACATGTTCACGAGACATTTTCTACTCGTATATGCTGATTATTATTCCCACTGAGCCATTCTATTTACGAATTCGTCGGATTCCACTCGTTTAATCGTCTTCTTACATTGTATCTATCCTCTCATTTATTATTATTAAATTATAATGAGTAAATTCTATTAATTTAGTATTCATAATTAATTAATTCGTTTGTACTGTTCACTGCATACGTATAGTATAGAGAAATCTGATAAAAATCGCAAAAAACAATGTATTTTTTTTAATGAATAAATTCCTGTGCATTTTTAACTATATTTTTTCATGTCCATTCGATTATTAGCATATTTTCTCTATATAGGGAAAACACAAGTTTGATTCTCTTTTAATTTGCCTTTTTCTAAATCGCAAAAACAAACGATTAGTTTCTGGTAACAATTTTCCCGCCAGATTGTCTACAATAATCATTGGTTTCTGCGTTGAAAAAATCATAAATAATCTGCGAGTTTATTTTGTAATTTCCATCGATCAAAACTATTAATAAATTGAATCTAATTATATTTGTCACATATATACTATACAGAGACAGAGAGAGAGAGAGAGTTAAGAAGAGACAACGAAAAATTCGGTGGACCGAATCGCCAACAATAAAACAAAAAAGAAAAACCATCCAGGAAGCAACTGAATTAATTCATTATTAAAACTTAGATTCCTAAAATATTCAATTCATTATCTTTTGACACCTTTTTTGTTGCATGCATGCGCGTATTATAAAATAATTAGTCGCTGCTGATTACATGCATGCACATGCAACCAGAAATACATCGTCGTCGTGTACAGGTGGTGCATCGTTGTTTTTGATTAAAGAAAAAATTGCCGAATTGTTTCGAATTAAAATCCATTTGGATTGATTAAATCGATTGTTAATATTCGCTTATAGTAATTAACGTAAAAATATTCTCTTAATTATTATTATTATTGTTCGATGATTTAAAGCAGTAATAACAGGAAATTCATTTCAGTATTTATTCGAAGAACTAAACAGAAAAAAAAAAAAAAATGGGGTGAATGAATTGTGAAAGGGTAGCTACGTTTTAATTAAGTATTAATATTTAATTAGGTTGGTTTTGCGCGAGTCAATAAACTTTAAATTTTCTTAAATTAGGATTTTATTCTACTAACAAAAAACACAGTGGCGTACCTAAATCGATAAATTAAATTACCGAATGCAAAAAAAAATCGCGAGATCTATGCGCGCACAAAAACACCGTCTCTCTACTAATAATAAACACAATTCAAAAAAAGCATAAATATTTTAATTTGTTGGTAGGCGTAACTCTTTTATATATTAGTATTATAAATCGAATTCAAAAAAGAATTATTGACCGGCCTCGGTAATAACCCATTTAAAGATTCTTTTTCCAGATAAACAATAAAGAATGAGGTGTATAAAGTGGGATCAAATTAAACCAAAAACAAAAACAAAAAATATACATATAATATGCATGCATGCATATTATCTCAGTCTATCTGTGTCTGTCTGTGTATGTATAAGATAGAGATGGAGATTTACCAAAGAAATGGTCCAGAGAGAGCACAAGAGAGCGAGATAGGTATACGATAAATAATATATATATATATATGTGCTGGATGAATTATGATATTGAATTTGCGCCATTTTAGTGCATATAAAAGATGTGCTCCTCGTTGCTATAACTACACACGTCTCCTACAATTGAATACTATAAGTAGAATTGTTACTTATACTTAATATTAGATAAGTACACCGGAAACCAGATGAACACTGTCATATTCCAGGGCCTCGAGGGGGCCCAGGTAACCTATTTTCAATTTGTGTATAGGCAACCAGTAATTTTCCTCAAACTGTTAGAAGAAGAACAAAAACGGAATATTAGAAGTCACCATAATTAATAGGTAGTTTCTTTTAATTTTTTTTTTTTTTTTTTGTGTTCGACCTTTGATGGTTGGCTACCAAATTATGCCCTAATTATATCTTGCCCCTTCCAAACAAAAAAAAAAAAAAAAAAAAAAACAGGATTTTACTCAATTATAACCACCATAGCGCGGCGGCGGCGCCCCGGAGATATGACGACATAAGAGTTGTTAAAGTACTTTATAATAATGATAATAGTAATAATTATTATTATTTGTTTTTCTACATTTAAGAGAGACAGAAAATTAAAGACAGGTACCTATAGTAAGTAGGGTAAAATGGTCTGTTTCTTCCAATGACATGGAAAAACTTGTAGAAACCACAATTTTCGAATGGGGCATGGCATCTGTGCAATTTTGAGGTTAACTATATAGTGAATTATGATAATCCAAATCTATACGTATAAATCATTTCTTTTTAGACTAAAATTTATTATATTTATTCTAGTTTTCATCATAGAGAGGAGATTTCATTTCGTGTGCATTTCTTTGCATACATATTTTTCCGCTTTTCTTGTCAATATTATTTTCATGACAATAGAATTATATCCATACCTATTTTAAATACGACTAAAAGCAGCGAAAAAAGATGAAGAAGAAAGAAGGAAAAAAAAAAAAACATCTGCCGCCCCTCTGATTCTCTGCATGCACACATTCAAATTCTTTTATCGAGTAAAATTCTTATTTAGCAGGTGTTTTTATTGATGGAATAGCACCAATTTTGTGCTAAAAAATGTCTAAGTATAAATTTCCTACATTTTAATGTAAACTTATCTAGAGAATATTCAACAATAAACACCATTGCTTAGTTAGCAATAAATATTTTGTTTTTTTCCAACATAAATCGATATAAGTTGCCGTTTATTAGATAAAAATTTTAAATATCCCGGATTAATATGCTTAAAAAGTGTTATCAAATTCCCGATATTTTTACCTGCTTTTAATTACAATAGACAGTAACTTTTTGGAATTGAATTATTTATGATTTAAAGCCGATATTAATTGGCAATTTTAGATTTCTCCTTCGGTTTGATTATCAAATAAATCAAAACATACTATACTAGACTATTTTTATCGTTTAATCGGCAACGAAATCGATGAACGGGGTTGTGAAAAACATTTATTTTCAAAAAATTATGAAGACATCTTTTTTTTTTGAATTCATCAAGAAAATTCAACAATTCAAAGTGTCTAAAAAAAAAAAAAATAATCTTTTTTTATGTCAATTTCAGATTAAGGCATGAAACCTATTAATTTTTTTTCACCTAGATCAGGTACTAATTTAAGATTATGTAATTCCAATCAGATTTCCTCGGGACTTTCAGGTTTGTTTCAGGATTCAGGTATGTAAATAATTAAGCTGGAAAAAGTGTGGGAAAAAAACTGACGATCAAAAAAAAAATAATAAATAAAAGCGAGAAAAAAACAATTTATGACGTGCATGCATCTTTAGTTTATCAAAAAAAAAACCAAGAAAATTACTTAAAATCACTAAAAATATAATTGAAAAATGGAATCGAAAATTATTTTTTCATTCACAGCCATCTTTGACTTTTAATATTCATTTATACCCAATCGAAATTTATTTATTTATTTTGATTTTAGAAATAATGTGGATTCAAAAAAAGAATTCAGAATTTATTAAATTCTATCGCACTCCATCTACTTATTATTAACATGTAGCTTATTTCATATAGTGATGTGCATGCACCTTTCGCGATCCCATTGACTACTCTCAACTCACCTTCTTTAACATCAAATATCTCCGATGTTGATAAACTACTATCTATTGATTGTCGATCAATTATTCCATCATCTTCACTACTACCACTATTCGTTCGTGAATGTTTTGCTGTTGTTGTTGATGTTAATTTTCGCATTTTTGTTATTGCTGGCAACGCGCTATGATGATGATGATGATGATGATGATGATAGAAAGTCTGATCTAATTGTCGTTTTAAATCTTTATTATTATTCCGCACAACTAAATCTAATTGATGGTGCTGATGATTATTAATAGGATGATGATGATTATTGAGATTATGATGATGTGATGTAACAGCTACACCACCAGCACCACCACCACCACCACCACCACCGACACCGCTACCCGGTTTTGTTTTAAATTTCGACATTGTAAAATCCAGTGGCTGTTCAAGAGGATCGTTATGATGATGATGATGATGATGACGACTTTTCAAAATCATATGATGATGATTGGTTTGTGGCTGATGTAATAACATTGGATTTGTTTGTATTTGTCCTTTGCCAAATTGGAAATTCTGATCAATTGTATTATTATTATTATTAGTGATTTTTGATCGTTTTGGCGTTGTTGCTGTTGTTGTATCTAATAACAATAGTGGTGGCGTAGGAGATGGGGTTGATTCGACCCACCTCCGTACGCAGTCACTGTTTAAATCCAGATTCGTCCAATAAATGCAAATTGACACTTAATTTCTGCTGTTGATACTCGCAACAACAATTTAATAAATAAAATTTCATTAAGTAAATTATAACGTTCGAATTATTTCTATTTTGGTGCACTTATTAGCGGCGTGACATTTTTATTATTGTTTATCATTAATTTTCATTATTGTATTTTGTCCATCGCGCACAATTAACAAATTTAATTAAGATAGAATTAGTTCCATGTTGATTTTCCGCGGGAAAACATACGCATCTATCTAAAAGTATTCGCAAAACATCAATAATTACAATGTGCACACTTTCAACTTAATCAAATAAACAGCATCATCATTATCGTTTGATAATTATTCTTAATCATTTTCTTGATATGTAAATCCTGCATCACCACCACCACCACTACTACTACTACTACTATCACAATACCACCACAAACGATACAGAAAAATAGTAAAAGAAAAACAACTTAATACGCGACGTTAAAAAACAGAACGTAACACAAACTTCGTTTCACCGAAGATTTAAGCCGTTTGATCAAGTAAAATTGTAAGTAAGACCATACTCTACAGTCGTGTGTGTGTGTGTGTGTATGCCAAATGTAGTATATGTATGGTGGGGGTAAAAAACTGGAGCTTATTCTCATAGTAGTATAGAATCCAACCAATCAGAATCGACCGTTCCCCGTTTGGCGTCGTTTTCTTTTTTTTGTTCTTAATCAGACTCTACAATAGCAGGTATACGAGTGAGCGAGAGAGAGAAAGAGAGACAGAGAAAGAGGTAGGTATACATATAAATTTGTATAGTGATTATTATTATTATTTATTCTGCATTTTACTTTATGTATTAATGTGATTATAAATAATAAATTTATGTATGTATGTAACAACAGGGGGAGCAAAGGATTATACTTATTTCTTCTTCTTCTTCTTATTTTTAATGTATGTGAATTTTTTAGATCGATTTCGTTATTTATTTATTTATTTATTCAGAATTTTTTGTACTTTGTACAAACCATATTTGTAAATTTGCTGTTGTATTTTAATTTTCAAGTTAAGCATTTTTTTTTTATATTTTTTGCTTTTTTTGTCTTGTAAAGTGAAAATCTCCGTTAGCCAGCCACAGGGCGGAGTAACTTATGCATGCATAAGCTGGATGGGGCGGAGTTATTGTTATTGATATTGTTATCCATCCAATAGCATATTGCAAGTAACCAATTAGCATATACTACCTAGATCCAGATTGAGTTAAAGTAAAATGTCCTTTATCCACAAAAAAAAAAAAAAACGCAAAAACAAAACGAAATTTATGATCCACAGATTTTAGCTCCATCTAGCGTTTAACTTGCGCTATTAATAAATCTATAAGTATGGAAAGAATCAAATTCGTTTCATTTCAACCATGCTGCAATTCTGTGAATAGGAAAATTTCAATTTTTCACCACTATTAAACACATACACACACACGCAAATAAATCATTCAATTCACAATTCAAAAAATCAGATTAAAAGGTGTTTTTTTCGGGGGTAATTTGAGTCACGTGCCAGCGGGTAGTTTTTCTTCTATTGTATAGGGTCACATCGTGGTACTTACCTATAGATGACGATGGGATGATATTAGAGTGGGGGTAGGGCAGAAAAGAGATCCGGAAATTAATGTTAATTGAAATGCGTTTAGGATTTTCATAATGATTATAATGAAAGGGGTGGATTTGAATAAGCGGATAATATCAGCTGATCGATAACACAAAGCGCCATAATTATTATGATTAAATTGACGCGCAGAAGGTACGCACGTCAAGACTAAAGGAACCTAAAATCTGTGAATAAAAAATTTTTTTATAACTAATAAAGTAAACTAACGGCACTATGAGAGAGAGAGAGAGAGAGTAGATATAGGTGGTAGGTAGGTAATAAAATGAAAGGGTTGAAGGAGTTTTATTTCACTTTTTTTCCTATTTCGTTCAACGTCTATAAGGATGTTGTTTGTGGGGGTGGGGACATCTGTTGACTGTGTGTTAGAAAAGAAAGTAAAAGTTTTTCAGATGTGCTGCGGGTACCGTTAGATGATTAGATGAATGGAATGGAACGAATGTGAAAGGGGTAAGTTTTGCAAATAGAGAGGAAATGGGAAAAAGAAAAAAGGATGGAGGGTGTACAGGAAATTAACAGCAATAGCAAAGAAAAAAAAAAAAAGGAAAAGTAGTTTGGGCTTGATAAAGTATCGTTTATTTAAATATTAATGCAGAGAGAAGAGAATAAAGGACGTACGTCGATGATTTTATGAAACAAATGGCGTCCATTAATTCATAAATATCGATTAAATACTAAAACGAAAATCACGCTACACCTAAGTATATATATACATAAAAGTCATAAATTCTCTTTTAGCTTCTCCTCTCGACGCCTTCTATTTTCTTCTTTCAAATTCCTCCCATTTTAAATAAACATCGTTCCCACGACAACGTATACGTAGATATATTCAGATCAGATTTTTGCTATGATACATAAACTTAGAGCGTTAGATTTAGAGGGGTAGTGGTGGTGGTGGTGGTGGTGGAATAAATGTGCACGCGCTCGCGCACATACAAAACATTTTGCACCCGAAAAACCGTATCACATTAGGTATGCACCAATGCGGCCAAAGCTCACAACAGGGTTTTGAAGCATCAATAAAAGCATCACAACGGTTGGACGGGGAAAAGGGTGGATAGAAGGTGGTGGTAGTGGTTGGAAGGTTTGGAAAACAGATATTTTATTTTAAAACGTATCGCTATTGGTTGCTTATGGTTTTTCCACACTAATGGACGAGGTGATTTTTCATTGGAGTGGAGGGGGGCATATGAAAAATGAAAAATGTATAAATATCTTTCAAATAGGGATAGAAGTGGGGGGGTGCTAGTTTGCAAGTGGAATGAAATATAGAAAAGGATGGAGTATGAAATTTTGTAGACAAAATATGATTTGCACGTGAATTTAAAGTCGAAGAAAAGCTGCAGGGGAATGGAAATTTAGATTTTTGTTAGAAATTGTAACATTGGCAACGGTGTATGGTATTTGTATAGTGGCCTATTGTATAATGGAAAGACGTTAGAAAAAGATTTTCAACGGCACAGTAAATGAACTAGTAAATGAATTGTTGTTCTATACAGGATGTTGTAGAAAAGCTGTCAGAAATTTTAATTTCCTTGAAATGAACTAAATCACACATGTATATAGATAATGACATGAACGGTACTCACCATCAAATTTGATGCTACTAATAGCAAACATTTAGAGACAATATTAAATAACACTGCAAAAATCACAAATAATATCGGATCACTTCATATTCACTGCTGCGTTCAACTGCTTTAATGCTAAGGTATACTATAAAACTAGAAATATGCTTATATAATAAATGCTTCATGCTAATTTATATTGGGTCGGCAGGTAGAATATGGCATCAAATAATGACCGTTTTAACAGCTCATGACAGTCCCGACATCCCATTGTTAACGTAAAATATGCAATGTCTGACAGAATATTTATTGATCTCATAAATTATAAATTGAGGTACGAATTGAGGTTTTAAATAAAATTTTTCAAAGGAAATTGAAGAATATTTATTTTATGTGTACAGAGTGATTGAACTAATCTATAATTTCTATTATATACTATAAAAAAAGATATTAAATCAACCTCTTTTGATATAGGAATTAAAATCATAAAATTGAAATTTCGATTGTGTTACGTCATCGATTTCTGAGCGAAATACGTACCGCCTAATCGTAGAGATGGGTGGGGGTTGCTATGCCTTAAATAATACTTTGATGTAAGTAGTTTGGTAAATGAATTTTTATTATACATTTACAATACATACGTTGTGAAACACCCTGTATATGCTTAAAATTTATTTTTCTAGTATACCTTTAACATAAAAAAAAAAAACATATTATTTAGTTTCTATTGAATGCTGAACGCTACGTGCTTTTATTTGATTTAAGTATCAACACTGTTTGTAAATAATAGATAGATTTATTGAAATATTCTAACAATAGAAACAGTCGCGACCAACAGTTAATGGTAGGCATAGAAAAACAAATTCTACTAATATGAATAATTCCATAACTATCTACAGTTTAAATTGGAAAACATTGCGTTCACGTCATCAATTTATTTTCAAGTTACGCCACACGCATTCACCGCTTCTACGTGCTGCTGACAAAGATCAATTTCAAGGTGGGTGTGTAGAGAAGAGGTATTATCGAAAATTAATTGATGACGCGAACCCAAATTTTATAGATTTAAATTGTACCTACATATACCGTTACCTGGATATAATCATTTAAATGGCAATTTAGTTATTTAACAAAAAGCATTAAAATCAATATATAAATAAACATCAGTTGATACTATAATCTGCTAACAGTCCTGAGTAGGATACGTATTTCTATATAGTGCAGATAAAAGTTTAAGCAAAACCGGATAAACTGATGGAGTTTTTGCATAGATTATCGTTATTCCAATTATATCAATCATACAAGTTTAAAATTAGTTCTTCGAACATATACTTAGCATATTATATTGCAATAGGTTAAAGGAAAAAAAATAAATAACAATAATAATAATAATAATTATTATGCCAATTATCATTGTTGTTTTGTGTGGTTGCATATATACGGAAAACAATTGCAGCAATAACAGTTAGCATTAATTTTATTTTGCTCCCACATTTTTTTTCCAATAAAAAATTATTGCATCTTTTTTTTTTTTTTTTTTTTTATTTCCAATTGATTATTTTTAGCATTTTTCATCTTTCGTTCTCTCAAGGATTAATTTGATTTAATTAGCCTATATGTAATTCGAGAACATTTGGTGATTCTTATACGAAAACTCTCAATTCAAAACATGTTTCATTATATTGTCAAAAACTTAATAATTTTAATGAAGATTTGAATGTATTTTAAGTAGCTATTGTGTGGGCACGTAGGGCACTTGATTAATAACCGACAAGCGACAGTGCTGTGTCATTTCTACATCAGTCAATTTCACAAAATCAACGAATTTCAATCCTGACATAATTCAAAAGGACTAGTTCATATTTCTTCTGTAGACTAAAAAGGAAATTACTATCCAAAATTCATGTTCTGGGAAAAAAAAAAAAAAAAATCGTACCAACTGCATCCCTTATACTTACTTGATTATTATTTTACCTATTATAGTGCTTTAATACTTACTTATTTAACAAAAAAATATATATGTGTATAAAAAATAGAACCGCTTCAACCCTCTGTTTATTATTAAGAATAAAAAAGGGAGAAAAAGACGCAATTTTTTTTCCACAATGTTTAAAAAGAGTAAATAATCTTGATTTTTTTCAATCTGATTCTTTCATTAGATTTTTTTTCTTTCTTTTTTGAAAAGGTGAATAGAAATTTCAATGGAATAAAAATCGTGAGAAATTTACATTTTTTTTTTTTCGAGTAAGTACCAGATATTGACAGAATGAAAGGTTTCCTATTTGGGGGTAAAAAAGGATTCGACCCCTTTTTTTTTTTTAGTAGTTCAGCTTCGATTCCAATTTTTGTCTGAAAAATTATTGAAATAGGATATTACGTTGAGGGGGTAGTTTTTCGTTGAATTGTAGAATGTACCTGGTTAGTTCAGGTGAAAGGATGTCTAGATTATTTAATTTTGGGTGGTTAGACAAATACATCAGATACAGATAAATTGGAAATTTAATTCCACTATACCTACGCCACTGTATTTTCATGTAACATATGTAAATGTATAGGCGCCAGTGGTGGTGCTGTTAATTGTCTAAATGATGGCCATGTCTAATTCGAAACCTGCATTATGTCTATCAATATCTTGCATTTTAGGTTGCCATAGCAACCGTCTGTGACTCAGAAATTTTAGACACCTATTGTGTATATCGCTATGTTTTTAACTGTAGCATATTGTCTTCATTCGACTGTCACCTGTCAGATCTACCTGATGGACATGGTTATTGCACAATTTCAAAAATTTTCAATAACTAAAACAGGTGAGCTCAAAAAAAAATAAATTCCTATTTTTTTCACGAAATAGAAAAATTCACACGAAGATTTCTATACAGTTACGTATTCTATATGCCAGATAGGTTTATATTTGCTGCGGCCAAACAACAAATGCCAACAACCTGCGTTAAATAATATCTAAGTAAAGTAGATCTCTTGTTATTTACTTCTCTTTTTTCCTTTTTTAAAAAAACCGAATTACATAAAAAAAAAAAAAAAAATGGTGTGTGCAAATTAAAATCCCTTTGTCGTTTCTATGCCTACAATATAGGCTTTTATTATAAAAAGATTTTCTCTTCGTAAATTGAAAAGAAGAAAATCTAATTCGCATCTAGGTATATATTCCCAGAATGGTATAGGCGGCTCTATTCCCAAACTTGCTTTCTTTACCATCGTCTTGAGATTAATTTTTTATTTATTTATTTATTTTTTTTTTACTTATTAACTATACTATAGGTAAAGATGTATGTGTATAGGTGCAGATTGACAGACATTGATGGACATGAATACACCTATTATACCAGTACAATTAACCAGACATGTGTGAAGGAGGGCAGCGACGAGGAGTGAATTGGTGGTGGTGATATGGTTAATTCAGTGTAAAAAATACTACACTTTTTGAATTAGTGTGACAGGTCCAGAGGCCGTCTTTCTTTTGCTTGAACACGACTTTTTTTTTGTGTATCAAGGGTGTTTTTTACCCGCGAGACACTTTCTGGTGCGAGGACAATTTCTTTCATTATATTTTCCTTCAACAATTATTCCGATGTATAAAAAACCAGTACACAGTGGTGTGAACTTACCCTTAGATTTCGGCACACAATGGACCACCAGTACTGTGTAGGTACCTAATTAAACAAAACAATAATCATTTTTTTGCTAAGTGAAAAATCATGGAAGAAACAAATTACCGCCGCTCAACGGAAATTAGTTACGACCTACGTATGTACGGGGCCTAACCATATGTTGTTGTTCTCAACTTATCTCTACCGATTTGTTCATGTAATTACCGAATAATAATTATTATAAAATTACAAATAAAAACAAAAAAAATTGTCCTGTATAAGTACAAAATTGCTTATGAGCAATTAACTTTTGGGCATTTTAATTGTTTAAAATACTTTAACAATATTTTGTTTTTTGCTCAGCAAACTTTTGCATGCTGTAAAGAAAACGATACTAATCACCATTCTGGTGGTGGTCTTTTGTTTCCATATAGGTAGGGGAACAGTGGGTAAATTGTCTCATTATTCTAACATTAAACGTTACGAGCATCTAATGACCTTCATTACCATCACCCTCTTGATATATTCAACTATATATGAATTCAAATAACAACAATATGAATCATTAAAATAGAAATCATCTCTTCTAGTTTAATTTATTATTATTATTATGATTGCTACTCATTATTTATGCCGAAACTAATTAGAGAGGATATTATACATTTACATAAAGTGGTTTAATTTTTGCTAAACGCGTAATATAGTTGATACATATACATATTGTATTAAAAGTAGCGCTGTAGCAGCTGTCACACACACACACACACACACATATACATGGAAGAAATACAATTTTGCTTAATTAATTATTAAGTCCCTCATTCAGGATTTCGATCTTATTATTTATATTGCGGGGATCTAAAGATGCAGTGAAAAAAAAAAAAAAAATGGGAAGTTTTTGCTTTCAGCACTGTTGCCAAGTTCTAACAATTACATACTATGACAATAATTTAAGAAATACTTCATGTATAACTTTAATTTTCAAGATCTATGGAGCCAACTGAAGAAAATATTTGTCTATAAATCTGTAGTTTATCGAAGTTGGCGAATGCACGTGGCTTCCACGTGATTATCGTACATAGATTTCTTGATAAAAAATTTGGCAACACACTTGCTTCTTTTATATTTTGATGTCACTTGATTCAATAAAAAAAAAAACGAACAAGAATACAACAAAAGACAGACGTGGCGGCATATCATCAAAAACACTTTTACATCATTACGAATTGCTCTTATTATTACTATTATTTTTCATGATATACATAAAGTAGTGTGTGTTAAATTTCCCACTTAATGCTAATATTCTTATTATTATTATATGACATGCTAATTTTAAAATGTATGTAGTCTAATTTACATTCATTTAACTATCATTATTTGTGCCGTTTTATCTTTCCGCAATATTGAATCATGCGCGCTTTAATAATAATAATAGTAATAGTGATGCACGCACGCATTTACACTTATTAGTTATTACTATTATTATTATTATTATTTATTATTACGTCGGCGTTGTCAGCAGTTTTTATTAGCAGAATTAAACATAGAAATTTGTATTTGAGTATAGTAAATTGAAGTTTGACATTTGCTTTTTCCGTATTATCAATAATGTTTGAACGGTTTGAATTCTACTAATCCACTATTCCATTAATCCATGGTACCAATCTTCACAATACAATGTAATTCCAATTGTTCACAGTCAAAAGACGTCACCAATATCGTTTTTTATTCACTCAGTTGAATATTTCTATTGCATATTTCGATGGAATTCGATATTTTACCGGATTACACCAGTGCCTATTGAAAATAATAAAATTCTAGTCACTTTCACACCATTGCCATATCGTGCTGGAAAGTCGTCAAATTTCGGGCTGGACCAATATCACGTTTCATTTAGTCAAATCAATTCTTAGGTCGGTATTCTTGACTGAATTTGTTGTCAAATATCAGTAGACGATGGTTAGTAGATTATCTTAGATTTTCAATTACACAGTATTGTTCTCGATCTATCCAAATCGTTAGTTGAATGTGCATTTTACGGAGAACAAGACCAATATCGGTTTGCATTTGGTTAAATCAACATTTAGTCTACTTTATTCGATTGAATTAGATTGCTAATATGACTGGACGATGACTAATAGAATATCTCAGATTTACCATTAAAAAGTGTTACTTTGGATCCATTCAAATAGCTAGTTGATCAGGCTATTATACTAGTGAAAAGACCAATATCGCATTTCATTTAGCCAAATGAATGTTCAGGCTGATTCTTCTAATAGAATTAGATGTCTAGTATCGCTAGACGATAATTAGTAACATATCTCATATTTGTGATTAAAGAGTGTTAGTTTTGGTTTCTCTACATTCAAATAACTAGGTCAGTGAACAGTTAAAAGTCCAATATCACGTTTTATTTAGTCAAAATGATACTTGGATTGATTTTTTCGATTGATTTAGATATATAATATGACTAGACGATGACTCATAGAATATCTCAGATTTACCATTAAAAAATGTTACTTTGGATCCATTCAAGTAGCTAGTTGATCAGTCTATTATACTAGTGAAAAGACCAATATCGCATTTCATTTAGCCAAATGAATGTTCAGGCTGAATCTTCTAATAGAATTAGATGTCTAGTATCGCTAGACGATAATTAGTAACATATCTCATATTTGTGATTAAAGAGTGTTAGTTTTGGTTTCTCTACATTCAAATAACTAGGTCAGTGAACAGTTAAAAGTCCAATATCACGTTTTATTTAGTCAAAATGATACTTGGATTGATTTTTTCGATTGATTTAGATATATAATATGACTAGACGATGACTCATAGAATATCACAGATTTGTGAAAAAAAAAATATTATGCACCACTCACTCAAATAAATAATTCCTAAAGGTGCCTTACTTGAACAAGATCTTTTAATTTTAACCTTTCGATGTTTGGACGGTTCTTTTTTTTATTGGCACTAGATACCTGACATTATTATCCGACAAAGAACGTCTAAAAGATTTGTAAAAACTAGAAATCCTTTATTTGAATTTTATTCAATTTTTAATTAAACGAATAAGAAATAAGTAACTATAGTAGAAACTGTTAATAAATAAAATATAAAATACTAAGAAAGAATCATTATTTTGTAAACGGAACTAACGGTGATGATGAGTATAAAAGATAAATATGCAATTTTAGTCATGTTGCCATTCTTTCTTTCTGTCTCTTTTCCTTCATTTTTTATTTTCTTGTCCTATTCTATTCCGATAGGCTTTTTTTTTACCATTTCAAAATGCGCATACTTATGTATAAATGCAATATGTCGCGTATAGGTTGAGTAGTAGTAAATTAGAAAAGCAATAATTAAACCTTCTTGCTTATTTATTTTACTACTAAGGACATGTAAGTAGATAGATGAATGTCTTTTACGTGTTTTTCTTTAAATTAAGTATTAAACGTTCGTATTTATTCTGTTTTTTTTTTTTTGCTCTTTACTGGAATAAGCTAAGAGTGAGAGAGAGAGAGATGAGAGATGTCCACATTAAATAATGCCGAACATCGATCGCATCATCATCATCAATTCAATTCAATAATAATAAAAATTGCACAATGCGAATTAAAATGAATTTAATTAATTATTAGAAAAAAAAAAAACAAGTAGCTGATTGTGTTTGTGGCTATTAATTTACATTAAAATTTTTATTTTTTTCTAATTCATTCTACTATTATTATTATTATTATAATAATAAGTATCTATCACGACGGTTTTCGAAGAATACATAAAATAATGTGGCAACCAATAAATTACGTTCATTCTATGCAAATTTTACCATTATGCGTCGTTGTCGCTTTCGTGGGAAAAAAATTTAAGTTGAGAAAAAAAAAATTATGGTTAACAATTATAATAATTATCGTGTAAATATGCGTATGTTTAGTAGGGAATTTATAACTATTTACGGAAATTATGCGAAAAACAGTAGCGTAACAATCAATAGATAGTAATCGGGCCTATTATTTAAGGGCATACACTAACAAGGTCAGCAATTGGAATAAGTCTACGCCACTGTTGTAAACTACTACCTATTCTAGTTTTTATATAGGAAATTTATGTGTTCATGAATATGTATTTAACAATTAATTTATAATTAATTTTTCTCTAATTATTTAAATAACTAATAAAAATTATCATTCATTTCTTTCTATATCAAATCAACTAGATTCACCCCAATTAAACACACTTCTGTTTTTTTCGACTGGATGGTTGGTATTTACCAATAATACAACCTAGTGTCTCCATCGAGACTGAGTAATGACAGCTCACAGGTAGAAAGAAAGGTACCGCTACGTACCTTTTTTTTTTTGTCTGAATAAATATTCATATTCAGCCCTTAAAAAAAAAAACAACGGTGGAAATAATTATTAATATTGGCCTGGCTTTGCATGCTAAAGATGGGTTGGAAGGGGGGAGGGGTTGTGCGTCTTGTCGAGGGTGATAGAATCTTTGATACAAAATCTGCAGGTGCGTTTTTACACCAAAAAATTCCATGTTAATTTCGAATTCTTTATTTTCATCTTGCTGATTTTTTATGTTTTTTTGGTCTGTTTTAAGCCGGCTTCACATTATTTAATCTACCCCTATATGTATAGAATAGTCATTGTGTGGTTAATTTATTTTATGTAAAATTGACTTTATGAGTCGATTAATATTCATAGACTTCGTTGGGCCGTAACTAGTTAAATCATCTTGCATCTGTAATGCGTCACAGCATGATTTGACATATTTTTATAGAAAATATGATATACTTAGTAACAATAATAAACAGTCGGTACTATTGTTTGTTCGATAACTAACAATTGTTTTATTATTGTTTTTTTTTTGCGCGATCGAGTCTAGAATCCGCACTGTACATCTATTCAATTCTTTAGAAAACACACATATACCTATGCATTCAATATGAATAGAACATTAATCTAGTCAATACAATAAAATATTCATTTCCATATACGATAATCACCATAAATTTTGCATGTGTACAACATTATATGTATTTTATTTCTTTATAATTATTTAACGATATGCACGTACCGTACATACATAAAATTAACCTTTTCAAAAGCAACAAATAAAAAAAAAAAAGAATTGAACGAACGAACAAGGGAAATATTCTGTATATACGTATAGAGATAGGGCAAATAATAATAATAATAATAATAATGAGTAAAGAGAGAGAGAGAATAATAATAATAATAGGCTTGACAAATAATCTGATCCATAATATTTTACCCGTTAATTGCAATATCGTTACATAAATCTAAATTGGAAATACCTGTGTGCAGTTGTGGTGGTGTGCCTTTCTTTACATATAGGCACATACAACAGTACCACCACCACCACCATACGGTACCTATATTGTAATAAGTATAGATAGACTGTATCTATATGCATGCACACACACACACACACATACATATAATGATATTCTTCTTCGTATTTTTTTTTTGTTTCTCTTTTCATTGGCATCGCGTGGTCCTTTTTTTTTCTGCTGCTGCTGCTGCTGCTGCTACATGTAGCAGGCTTGAATACAATAAGAGCCATAAAGTTCTGTGCTGTTGGTTTCCTCCAGTTTTCCCAGTAGATATTTTTTTTTTATATTTGTGGGTGCTTTAGGTACTGTACTGTACCATCTAATTAATAGTCTGATGAGTGTATTTATTTTTATATGAAGGTACTTTACTCGTACGGTTTTTTTTTTTTTTGGTTAGTTATTGTTCATCATGGTAATTTTTTGGCCTCGTTGATGGTCACGAGTGAACAACCATCATTTATGAATGGACGAACGATGTCGTATAGATACAGATAGTCTACGGTTGTTTTTTTTTTTCGGGAGGTTCCATAAAAATCTGCCAACAGAAAATTTTCGTCGGATGATAACAAATCTAATTAAAGTTCAGGCACCGGTTTTTACGTACAATGAAGAATAGCTTTTTTACCCTTGTTTAGCAAAAATATAAAAACTAGTCATTAATTAATTAATTAATTAAATATGGTCAAGACTCCTTCCAAAGAGTGCTCAACTTAGCATAAACCTTTAAATTTAAATCCAACACGTGAAAAACGGTAGTTTTCATTAAGGCATAAAGAATAAAGTCAGCGAATTGTGACGTTTTCGTGACAACATAAAACTACACGTATGTATATATATATATATATCGGTATTTAACAGGACGGAATATTCACGAAAATAAAATAATAATAATAGGATGATCTTATCTCATTTCCATCTATCTATCTCTGTCTATCCATCTAGCGCCCACTATAATATTTACTAAGTACAGTGAAAAATGGACGGAATTTGACATTAATTTGACTATTTATAAAGTATTTAGCGGAAAATGGTATTATCCTGTATCGTGTGTGTGTGTTATTATTATTATTATTATTATGAGCTTTAGTCGTTAACAGAACCGTAGCAGAAAATTTTTTTTTCAAAATACAAAAAATGGAAAAGAAATTCTTTTGAGAATATAGATAAACAACAGCAGTTCTGGTCAGCAATTTTATATAATCATCGTAGAGTGGTGCCGTATTAGAATGATCTCTTAATTCTATAGTTTGTATGCGTAGACTATTTACAAATCCAACTCTGTCTGTCCAGTATTTTTGAAACGTAACTAGCCCGCTGACAATTTACCTTTTACGAATAATAATAATAATAATAATAATAATAATTACAATGGTTAATTATAATGGTATTGTTGATGCGTTCACTCACTAAATCGCCCCTATATTCGTAGAGTAAATAGAGATTTAAATTAACGATTAACGTTATCGTTAAAATTATACGTATCTTGAATTTTTAATTGCCTAGGTAAATATACGTAAAGTAAATGTTATGTGGTGCGATGTAATAAAAGTGATGAGTTTCAACACGACAACCTTAAACGTACCGTTAATTGGTAATTTCAACACGTTAACGTTATATTTAGGAACAGATGTTATATGTAAATTAGGTAACTATTTACAAGGAGCAATATTCAATTAGAGTTGTACCAACACTAATTATACGTGCCCCTATTATTGGCAGTGCTACCAACTGTCCCCATATCGAACGATATGAAAAACAACAATTATTTTATTGGCCCCTTTTTTCATCATTTCAATTCGAAATTTAATAAATTTTAATCTATTTTCTTTTTTCTATCGAAAAAATATGAAAGACATTTTATTTTTCTTCTATAGTCCCCCCCTACCTATATATATATATATGTATAGTACCTACAGCGATAGTACTTATCCAAATCCTTTTTCGCATATTGTATACATTTAAAAAAATAGGGTCGGTTTGCAGCCCTTTTCTTCTTTTCAATTTTTTTTTTTTTTTTTTTTTGTCGTGATGGCAAATTTAAAAGACATTAAAAAAAAAAAAAAAAGAAAAAGGAGCGAAAGGTGGTTGGTTGACGATCACTGATGTCGCCCGATGATGCTTTTCTAATCACCTTCTTTTTACAAATAAATTCAATTTAAAGAAATCAACCAACCAGCTGTTAAATTATGGGCATTTTGCCTCTTTTTCTTTTGCTCATTGAAAATGAGGCAGCAAGACGAAGACGAAGAAGAGGTACGGTACCGTATCTCACTTACTATGCACGTATAGTACCATATTGAACGAAGTTAAATTAACTGTAGCTAAGACGGTGGTTGAAGTCTTCATTATTATTTTCTTTTTCTCATTTATTTAATCGGAAAGAAGAACAGCTGCACATATTAAAAATTTCGCTTTTTTCTTCCTCCCCTCCGCCACAACTTACCTACCCATCATCCCCCGCTGCATACAACAGATATCTATACTGATTATTAATGTTAAAACGGGGGTGGTGGCAACTGAACAATAAAATGTCCCACCACTGCTTTATTTAGCACAGTATATCTATTATTATTATTATTATTATTATAGTGACCGTTCCGTATTTGAATAGACTTTAGAATAAATTATAATGTTTGAATAAAGGAAATTTTCCAATTTCTGGATTATTGTTGTCGTTTTTATGTAACAGTTTTCGTATTATTTGCAATTGAAATTTTGGACATGCACTATTTTCCCCTCTGCCTCCTCTTCGTCCACGACACACTGGACATTGATTTATATATATACAGTGTATTCAATATAATGGTCATGATGGAGGCTGTGGACAAATTTTAAGTATTAAAATGGGGCGCCGATTATGCTCGGCAATGAGGAGGAGGGGGATGGACAGTTGGTACGTTAAAATTCACACCCACGCACACTACATAAGTACATACAAATCAATAAATTAGAGATGATTTTCTAAACGATTTAATCTAAATTCGAACTTGGTCCGAGTGAAATTACTACCACTTTCCGATCAAGTAAAGTACGTTATTTTTTCTATTTAACCACTGGTAATCGTAATTTTTTTGCTTCTATTAACAGCATCAAATTGTAAATATCGAAATAATCATTGTTTTGCTTCGGTTCATAATAATATTGTCTACACACACACACACACACAAAACGTCTATGTATAGAGTCCATTCATTCACATTCTTGTGCTTCATTCATATAAATTCAATAGATTCTTTTTTTCTTTAGCGTTCTTTTGTTAATAATGGAGGCTAACGTAGAGATTATTGATTGATATATTGTAACCTTTCTGTCCTTTTTTATTTTGTTAATAATAATAGTAATATGGCGACAGGCAGTCTAGCCACAGGAAGACCATTAGCCCAAAAAAGTGTTATAATCAACAGTCTGGCAATGAATAAAAAAAAAAATTGATTTTCGTAATACTAATTAGCTAATTAATAATAATAATAATTATACTCCATATATTCTAATACTATACGCAAGGAAATCCCTATAGGACACACACACACACACACACAACGATCATCATGATCAGGTGTATTAAGCAGGTGTCAATCAATATTCATTAGTCGAACCAAATTAATAATAATAATAATGTATATACATAATTTTGTTGGTATTGTTTTTGTTTTTGGGATGTCCAATGGCGAAATACAGTATGATCTCAGTTTAGTGAATGGTTGAAGCAGCGACTAAAGTCTATAGAGGGACTAATATATTTATTTATTTTTTTTACAAATAGGAATATATTTTACTTATCTTATTTTTTTGGAATTTTCTATTTTTTTTTTGTTGGTAATGTGGTAAATAAGAAAAATCCTATTTCTATACAGGATTTACTTAGTATATAACAAGGAATTGATATAATCTACTAGCTAAAAATGATATGTGTTCGGGTAAAAGAAGTTGTAGTGTACATACACATATTTATGCATGTATGTAGTAATAAATATATTTTTTTTTTTAAATAAAATATTCAAGACGCGACGATTTGCATCCTTTTGAGAATCGGAAATTTGTTGTTATCGATTTTTCGTTATTGATAAGCTACATAATTAATAAAAAAAAATAATTTGTTCCAACAAATCGATGAGATTTTTTCAATTTTTTTTTAATAATGCCTCACTAATTTTGGATACTTACATAAAATATAAATCAATTTATATTTCTATGCCTTTTTTGTTGGCAACATGGTTTGCAATTAGAATAGGAAAGTGTAGCACAGAACATACTCTGTGACCTCCTGTAAGAACCTGTTAATTTGAATTCAAACTTTCTACATTAAAACCGTAGCTCATCAATTTTATTACCTCTTCTATGTATGTATGTATGTATGTATATGTAATGATATGCAAGTTATTCATTATATTATCCACATATTTTATACATAGACAGTACTTCCTTAATAGTTTGTTACAAATTATGAGATAATGTTTAAATAATTTGTTTAAAATTATATATTATTTCGACCATAATACATATTAATTGTATAACTGTTCTTTAGTCATCAGAACTTTGCGTATAATTATTAATTTCTATTAGTTTTTACTATTGTTATTCATCTTATTTGGCTATAGATATACTTGCCTCTCTGTCTCACACATACACTAATTATTATTAGTTAGGATTCTTCACACCATTTTCCATACAAAATGATGGCCAATTAACTTTTTTCTTTTTTTTTTCGTTTCTTTTCTTTTTGTTCTTAATTTACATGCGAATATTTTACGTCTTATTAAAATTCGATTTAATTAAATGCAAAATAATTTCTGAAACACGAACATTTCTTCTGAAAAAAAATATCTTTTAAAATAATATTAATAATAATAATAATTTTAATAAGCATATCAAAGTTTAACGAAACAGCTTTAACGAACCTCAAAAAATCATTTCAATCCAATTATTTGTTAAATATTATAAAACTGATGAGTTAATTAAGGTTATTATGATTCTCTAACAATATAAAATATATTTACCTAGTTATTTTACAATTTAATACCGCGCCATCTGTTGAAATTAGTCATAACCCACCCAGACGACAGACTCTCTTATCTGCAGTGCATTGAATTAGCATTTTTCCAAGCAGATTTCGTATTCCAACTTGAACAAACACTTGAGAAACGTCATTTGCAGAATGAAATTAGGAATTTTACTATCAAATTGAATGCAATGCAATGCAGCCAATACGAAAATAAGTAAAGAAAATAATAAGAAATAGAAAGAGAACGATAAAGAAAAAGATCAGGGGAATGGAAAGAGTGCGCTATTATAGATAGGAAAATATGCTGTGTGTATCTGTGTGTGTTGTTTACTAGACCGTATGATTGTCTAAAATCGTATTGTGGTCCTTTTTTGAATGTGAAGCTCCCTTTTTTTTTGTTATTTTTAGGGTTCAAGCAAATTAAAGCCACGTTTCTTTTATTTTCATTTCGTTCGTTTCACATTCTTTACTTCGTTTTCCTTTTTATGTTCTTTGGATTGTTATTCTTTCAATTTGATAGGTAAATGAATTGAAATTATTCCTTTTTTCTTTTTTTTTTTTGAAATCAATTTTTCAATCAATCGTACGCTCTCAATTTTTATACTATTTCTTTAAACAATCCCGTTAATTTACTCGAATTCTAACCCTCAATTACATTACGAAATCCGGTTGCTTTTTCAATTCCATTTGTCAACCCCCGGCCAATTCTTAACCAACCTCCCTTCGAGCTTTTAAAAATTTATTTAAACTGGTTATATTCTTTTATACAGTTCACCACAGTGCGCAACCATCCCTAATGGTGAATTTTTAATGGCTGATTTAATTACTAACCTCAAAATCGAAAGAATCGGTTTGAAAATTGATTATATTTTCATTCGGGAGGATTTTCGAGGACTCTACAAGTGGAGGGGGCAAATTATAATTAGATGGTTTATTGCTATTGATTTTATTAAAAAGGAATTCGATTTTGCTTTTCTTTTATAGCTCATAATACGAGCCGTGCTGTTATAATTAGACCACCCTGTGTATATAGTTTGCTATACGTTTAGCACACACATACACAGGCAAAACGCCGTTAGAAAAACAAACGAAAATCGTTGAAAATGAAAACAGGAAAAGAAACCGGTCCGTAAATCTTTCGCTGAATTAAAATAATATGGAGATTCGCGGCTAATTAATTAATTATTTAATTAAGTTATATTATGTACGATAAAATAGGTAAATGAAAAGTCTAGCTGGTTGCCTATAACTATATAATTTCAGTGTATAAAATTTAAAGATTCAAAACAATAATAAATTTAATTCTTAATTAATTAGATGGCATTACAATTAATCTATTAGCATACAATTAAAATATTACAACAACAATACCCCGAAAAATCCTTTTTTTTAAATAATAATTATAAACAATTAGACTATAGAGAATGAATACATAAGTAATTACATATTATTAAATTTAATAAATAATAAATAAATAGAAAATCCGCCTGTTTTTTTTTTTTTTGGGAACTAAATTTTAATTAATTAATTATACATACATTTCGAACAAACTTGAACCGAAAAATTATTAATTATAATAATAATAATTAGTCTTGTTAGATTCTATCTATATTTTTTTAGATTATCTATATGTTTATTTTGCTGTTTGCTTTTTTTTTTAATGCTTTATTAATAAGTATGTAATTAATTATGTATCTAATCTAGGTATATGCTTATATTAATATTTATAAATAGAACAAAACATTCTTATTTTTGATATAATTAATTAATATTACTGTAGTTCGATAACAGAGCTTTACATATTCAGCTGTGTTCATACAGGCTGCACAGAATAACAGCCTGTGACGCAACGAAAACCCTAAATAATTCGTAGCTTCATATCATAATTTTCAATAAAAATTTTATGTCCTTCGAGCCGGATATCTTAAATATCTCATATAAAATGTATTCTTTTAATTGAATTTCTTCTAAATTAAAATAATAATAATAATAATGATGATAGGCAAGAAAATAACAGTTGAACGGAAATGGTATTTATTTCGCTACAGTTTCTTTTCCTTTTATTTTTTCTTTTTTTTGTTTTCGCTCTCTCTCTATCTCTTTTTATTTATTCTAATTGGCACACCTTATAATAAATACACAGCCACATTCAAACGATGTTCTTTTACTCTCTATACACACTAATTATTATTACTATTAGTGAAGTTAGGTTATATGACTGAATAATTTGAATTAGTCTAATTAACGAATATATGTAGATAATTTTAATATTTATTCCATTTCATGTGTGTGTGTGTGTAATGGGAAGGAAATGAAGAGAGAATGAATGAATAGAAAAAGAAAAGAAACTATCCACATATATATGTGTATACCAAATGGATAACCTACAAGTACCTACTTCGTATTAAATTATTAATTAACGACTGTTTTAAAGTGTAACGTGTGGGTAATTATTTTGTATGTACATGTGCTTTGATAATAATTTATTTAAATGTTTGTACTAGAAATGGAAATCAAAGAATTTTCGATTATAATCTAAAAAATAGGTTATAAATTATTATTTGTAGATATTGATCAAGACTGGTTAAAAGATCATTTTTATACCACAAACACTATCAATCATATACGAAAATAGTTAAACGAATTGCCTGTAAATATACATAAACCAATTTTATGCCCTTCGAGCCGGAAAACGTTCTAATTATCTCGTATGCTTGTGATTTTTGCCATATAACCGGCGCAGATTAGTGACATACAAAAGACGATCATTTCAGAAAGTTCTTAAAATAATTCTACCTGAATTTGTCAAAACGAATTTTGCATTCTTTCTAGCTGGAAAATGTGTGAATTATACTATCAATTTTCGAAGTTTATCACAAAATAGAGGTAAATTAAAAACTATTTTACATTTCAATGGAAATGTTCAAAGAATTCGATCCCTGTGCATACCAAAATCAATTTTATGTCCTTCGAGCCGGATACCTTACTTAATTATCTTCTATCTCTGCGATTTTCACCATAATAAAATTAAAAATTAATAATCCGACAAAGACAAATTACTTTCCACACAAGTCGTTGACTCTCTACACGTACTTTTTTTCATTAAAAAAATTAAAAAAAAAAGAAGAAAAAAAAAAGCTTGTGCCGTAAAAACCCTTCACGCAATCATCGTCATTCGTCATATATACGTATACACCACCACCACCATCAAGTAAGTAAATTAACGGAGGTACTGAATAAGTACTCTAACTATACGTATATAATAATAATAAACACATTATTTATTTTAATGAGATCTGATGGAATAACTGTCTGTTGGTCACACACACATACCCACACACACGCACGCAGCCACGAAACCTAACCTGTTGCTTGTTTATGTGTGAATTGTCTCTTAACTTAAATTTCAATCAATGACAAGAAACATGTTTGGTCTGTTTAACATAATTATAATGATAACGTAATAATTTAGTATTGTACACGTAATTAACAGAAGTATTCATTGATTTTTTACATACACAATCTGAAATATAGTTGTAAACTTCTATTGTGTTAGTAGAAATGAGGTTTTTGTTCCTTCTGTATGGTTAAAATCGCAGAAATATAAGCTAATTAGGATATCCGGTTCGAAGGACCAAAAATTTTCTCGATATATTCTGAAGTTATTTGAGTCAATTTTGATAGAAATGGTTAAAATAGTGAGTACAAAACATATTATAAAATGATATATTGAAAGTTCGCAAAAATATAAGCTACTTAGGATATTCGATTCAAAGAAAGCAAAATTTGTTGTTTAATGTTGAGAGGGTTGTTGAATGAATTATAATAGAAATTGTTAAAGCAAAGTAGAGAATATCATCTGAAACAATATGGTTGGGATTCACGAAAATCTAGCCTAATTACAATATCCGGTTCGAAGGACCTACAATTTTTATGACTTGTTCCGAAGCTATTTGTGCTGCAAATTCCGATAGAAATAGTTAACAACGATAAGTACAGAACATGACACGAAATAATAAGGTTCAAATTCTCGAAAATGAAAGTTAATTGAAACATCCGGCTCGAAGGACCAATTTTTTTTTTATGTTCCAAATGTATTAGCGTGTAGTTCTGTTCGAAATTGTTAAACACACTGAATAGAGAACTTTATCTAAAATAATAAAGCAGAGTTCAGACTGAAATGAGCGAACAGAATCGGAAAAAAAAACAGCGAACTGAAAACCTTAACACAGTAATAAGTATCTAATGATCTGTGACTTAGTGGACACGAAACCGTGCAGGTGGATTGAAACTAAAGTAAGTAAGTAAGCAGCAGCAGAAGGAATAAGTAGAGAGAGAGAGAGAGAGAGCGAGGTACTTACTCAATACCCAGCAACATACTTATACTTATTGAAAAGAAAAGAATAAGAACCATCGCCCACCACAATGTATGTAGGTACCCACCAACTATATATACATATAAAGAAAAAATCCTAGGTGTGCGCCCGATCTAGATTGGAGATGTTGTCACCAGATTAGTTGCTCGAGCTCTTTAAAAAAACCAAAGTAAAGTGCAGATTGTACGGAGATAAGAAAGAAGGTTTTCATGCGGGTGGTCGCCTGAACATAACCTCACACACACACGATCGACTCCTCTTTCTAATTTGAATACGATCGTACTTTACCTTCATTTTTAAGTTAAAATTTTTTAGAGTCTCTCTCTCTCTCTGTCTCGCTCTTTGTCTGGTTAACGTGAGTACGAGTAGTAGAGCAGGATCAGTAGTAGTAGTAGTAGTAGTAGGTTAAGTAGTATAATATGCTTCCGTCCAGTGGGGATTATGGGAATCTGCATGCATCCGTGAAAAGAAGTTCGTTACAGTGTTGTCAATTTGATTGTGTTTACAAATATAAATTCATATTGAAATAGATTATCAGTATAAAAGTGAGATAATTAAAAGAAGAATTCGACAACTAATTAGACAATTATATAGCATTTTTCCACTGACTACGTATGAGCCAGCAACCTGTCAACGAATATTCTCGATTATCACGATATCGCCTGCACATGGCAACATTGTCCAAGTATAGCACACACACACACACACACACCTTTAACGATGTGTCTTCTCTAATGAGATAAGCAAGATGTCAGATAATATAAATTTAATACTCTCGATATTGCCCTTTTTCAAAAACACAACAATATTTTTAAACGTTGTGCATGCGATATTATTTATTTAAGTTTAACAGCCTCCACCCTATGTGTGTGTGTGTGTGTGTGTAAATGGTAAAGTAAGTAAGTATATATACGGTTTATGTGGGTATGTACAAAAAAAAGAAGAGCGGGAAGTACGATGGAACAAGACAGAAATGGATATAGTTTTTAATGTGAACGATTACAATGGGAAAATACGCATCTTCGTGTGTGTTTAATGAACAGTTAATGAAACACTCTATATATTTTTAATAATTTCCATCACCACGAAATACAAACAATAATTATTATTAACACACAAGAAAACCTATCAGACACAAAAATAAATGAAGGTGAAATATAATGTGAAGTAGACTTCACATTATATTTCTCTAAAGACCAATCTCCAATTTGAGAAGAAATTGTTAATGCTGCTGCTGTACGTTTTGCAATTTAATAACTTATCTAGTTACTATCTACCTAGTCTAGTCTAGTGTAAGTATAAAAATATCTTTATATCTATCTCTATCCAATCCATTGGCGTAGATTAGAATCCCTTGTAGAGGCAATGAAAAATGAACTTTTATTACATTTTCTTAATAATGATAATAATAACAATAATAATAATAATAATAATGGAAGAAAAGTAGACGGTTCTTTATTATTAAATTCTGGAAAGTATAGTATCGATCGATACAAAGAATAATTAAAAATTGTATATTTAGAAAATAGTTTTAACTAAAATATGAAGAAAAATACATTAAACAAGTGGCAAAATTTATGAAAAATCATTTTCTACCTAAATTTTAAAAACACCGGTTATAACGATATGAATCGGTTATAACGACATATACACCGGATATAACGATAATGCTAGAATTTAATGTCTGCCTGTTTCTACATAAGATTAACGATGATTTATCATTGTATCTGACAATATTCGTCTATAACGTGCCTTGCTTAATCCATAATCGTTATATCCGGTTTTAAATTTATAAAATACAAAAGAAAATCTTTATGAATTACCATTGTATTTATTTCTATTTATTCTTTAATATAAATTGTATATAGATATTTATTTCATCCTGTAAATATATCACACACGCGGAGAGTTTTCACATCACCCTATACAAAAATGATCTCTAATAGATAATAAATTCTCCTTTCCAATTTAAACAAGAAATTTTAATAACAGACTATAGAAAATGAATTTTTCGTATCCAAATTTGTTTTCTTCTAACATGCATATATTTTACAAAGCCATTCCTTTTTTGCCTTTGCCCATTTTAAACTTCCACAACACTATGCTGCTGCTGCTGCTGCTGCTGCCACCACCACTGTCTGACCGCTGCAAAATAGATTAATAATTAAATTCTCTAACATAAGATTTTACATAATATAGAGTAGGGATAAATGAAACCGTATATAATCAAATCGTTCATTAATCATTGGAAACGTCACGATCTAATATTAGGGTACCGGTGTATACCTATCCTATATATGTGTGTAGATACTGCGATCTCTAGATCTTCAAATTCAAATTAAAAAAAAAAAACAAAAGGTTTTATAATATTTTTAGAGGGAAATTAAAGTAGCCTCTGAACTTGAAGAAGGAACAAACGGAACACAAAAGAAAAGGTACAAAATGATGAATAAATAATTAGATTGCGGCATTTATTTTAGGTTTTTTTGTGGTTTCTCGTTTTAGATTAGGTTAGGTTGAAGGGAATATGCTTTATTTTTGATATATTACTGAAGAAATAGCATTATTAATTGTGGCGCCAAATTTCAAATTAACAATATCCATGCGGGAGGTTTTTAATTGTAACTATGACCTTGGTCTAGTTTATAGATTCAACAGCAATGCTGCCAGTGTTGACACTTGACGCGCGGGAATTTTAAATCCCTACGAAGGATAGTATTGGATTATGTTATGTTAAATACAGGAAAAAAGAATCGTAAAAATCTTACGGTACTAATGCAAATTATGCTTAGACACATTAATAATAATAATAGTAATAACTATTATAATGCACACGCAAAACAATAAAAGAAAATTACCTCTACACACACACACACAATCGCACACATAAACATATACATCATGCATGAGCACATCATTATGAAAATTAACATAAAACAATATTATCTTGTCGGCACCTTTTGATGTTGAATAATTTAATTAATCATAATTATTTAATTAATTTATTTATTTATTAATTAATTAGTACTAAAAAGGAGGAAGAAAAAGAATGGAAAATGGGGAAAATATTGATGCGTAACAGAAATCATTCGGATAATTATGAATACGTATTAATTTGATTCATAATTTCTTTGTTTTTCACAATGTTTTTTATTATTATTTTTTTTTTAATTAATTTAGAGCAGATGCCTTTGAAAATATCTAACTGTAATTGGAATTAACAAACGTATTAATAAATTAATTATAAACAACATTTGACTAATTCTTGAGAATACCAAATCGTCAAGTACCACCAGACGACAGAGTACCAATTCAACATTTTCAACAAAAATCTATTTAGTCAACTATTATTTCGACAAAACTTGAAGTTTTGACTTAAAAAAATTACAGGCGCCTTTCGGATTTCAAAGAGTCCATCCTCAGTTACAGAATAATGAAGAATTTCCCTCTATTATCAGCTAAACAGCAAAATACTATTGAACAGTTATATCTTAATATTAGAATTTGTTAATTACGAGATTAATAGAGAAGATCAAAACTGTATTTATGAAATTTGCCTTGAAAAACGATGAAAGTTTCATGGTTGAGTTGATTGGTTAGTTTAGGTACTGAGAGTAGATGGAGATAGTCAACTTTGAAGTATGTATTTGTTATTTGTATACATAACTGTGCAAGTAATTATATTTATTGATAACTTTGATTGATAGGTTCCTTTTAGGATCACCCTGTATAAAAATATCTAAATCTGTACAGTAAAATGTTCATTATTAAACGATATAAATCGCCAATTATTATTATGGAATTTCACTATTAAGTAAAACGAAAATCGAATTTTATTCGAGTCTGATATGGTACCTATTATAGCGCTATATATGAGTACCATGGTACATGAACAATATTTATCCTATATTACGCCCATAATGATCCCATTCTCATATCTTACGCCATTTTATGCATAAATGATTACTTTCATTATTTTAATGAGTCGAGGAGTTTTCGCGTAGGTACATCGAATACCACATTTTTTAAATTCAGTTCACCGCGCAGTTCAAACAGTGTTCATCAGCCAACAATGCGTATCAATTGATCAATTTTATCCATTGCCAATTTTGTGCAATGGAAAAAATTTAACAGTCGAAAAATGTAAATGATTTAGAAAGGTTGCGATCTGTGCGAAAACTATTGCATATTATTACTATTATTATTATAAAATATACATAATTATTATTCTCGCCATTTAATATAATATTGAAAATGAAAAGTAATTTCAAACCAGTACAGATCGTGCTAGGGCCATTTAAATTTTTCATCTAATTTTCCATAAACGTACATACATAATTTCATATTTTTTTATAAAATTTGAAAAAAAAAAAATGCAAAATTAACTGATGGTAAAATCTACTATGTAAGTACCTACGTTAAACGTTTCTCGTTCATCATCAGACGAGACCATCATCATCATCATCATCATCATCATGATCTTTATTAGTGCTTTTGTACTTCCTTGATTTTAAATCTTGTTTTTCAAAGAAATTCTTAGATTGTGTAATAGTATTTTCTAATCGTTTAATACATTCATATATGTACATATAGGCGCGTTATATTTCGTACAGAGTGAACCAAAACAAATCACATATTTTTTTTTTTTTTATGTATTTCAAATCCATATAAAAATGGATATCTAGCGTTTTTCTGTTTTAAAAACTTTGTTTTCTTTTTGTTGTGGGTCATTTGACACTCTGTCTGTTCGAAATTCTGCTTTCAATTCTCTGCACTCAGGCCGATACAACACTGCTATAACAAAAAAGCAGTGCATGACGTGACAACATTTTAATTGCAGGTAGCGGCGCCATCTATTGCTGATCTAGATCAGTTACTTCCTTGAATCTAGTATACAACACATCGATGGTCACACCGATATTCTTATAATGGTGTGCAACTCATAAAATCCTAATTACGTCCTTAATATGGCATTAGATCTTAGAAAAAGATTCATTATAACAATTTACATGCATAAAAGTTTATTGTTCCGTTATTATCTGCCTATTATAGGTTAGTTAGGTATTTAGTACGTATATTTCATCTCTCTCTCTCTCTCTCTCTATGTATCTGTGTCTCATTCATTCATCCATAAACTATTCGTTTCAGTTGACATTCATCGTCTAAAATGCGTTAGAAAGAAACGAAAAGAAAACAAAAAAAAAAAAAAAGAATTGAAATGACGCAGAAATAATTTTTTTTCTTCAAGTAGATATATAAAATTGCATATACGACATTCTCTAAAACTCTTAAATAAATGCAGCAAGATAGAGAGAGAGAGAAGGAGAGGGAAAAAAAGTATTCCACATTTAATTTCTACGTATAATTAAGAGCAATAACATTTTCATTTAAAGCCGTTTGCGGCGGCGTTATTTACTCACATCACAGAGGAGATTAATTTGACTACTTTGGTTTTGTTTTTTTTTATTTTTTTTAATGAAATGTTTGATAATGATAATGATGATGATGATGATAATGTTAATTATTAGTATAATTAATATCATAATGACTGATGGTCATTGTTAAAGAAGAATTTTATTCGAAGCGAAAAAAAAAGACGATAAAACGTCGTGAAGTTTTTTTTTTTGTTTCTGCTATTAAATCTTGGATTAGAATTTGTTAATCCATAGAGATAATTCAACAACTAAACAATAAATATCTAAATATTACACGGTGTATGGCTAAACTAAAAACTGACAATGTCATGTCATTGCTAAAACGCACCATGCGCGCATAGCCAACTTAAATATATCGATCGATACGATACCTACTCAAATACCGTACATATCACAGCTTGCATATGGATGGATGGATGGTCGGTAGGTAGATATCTGTGTATATGTGTGTGTGAGACAGAGAGATCGACATACATATATATGTGTGTGTGTGTAGAGAGATACATACATTAAATTCAAATTTTTATATTACTTAACCAATCGGCTGAGCAATGTTACGTGCGTTGGGCTTTTAGCTTTGTCGACCAATGGCGTGTGAAGTGGGCGTGATTCAATTTATGAATTTTTTTTTTTTTTTTTGTTTATTCTGTCGTAGTGTTTTTTTTTGTCTGGTTGCTTCCTATTGCTGATGTATTTTGTTTGCTTTTTCTACATGATAATAATTAAAACGACGATCAATTTGTTTGTTATGTATGCATCTATTATAATCTGTCAATTGTATTTTTCTTATAGCTAAAAGTCCGGTGTTGCCGTTTGTATTGTGATTGAGTAAAGTCAAAGAGAATCGATTGCTAATGAATGGATAGGATTGAATTATACGAATTATTATTTATTATTATCAAATGTATATTAATATTATAGTTTAATGTGAATTTATAATATCTATCTATTTTCATTAATTGCTTATTTATATATAAACGCATCGATAAATTCTGTAGTAGGCTATGAACTGGACCTAGCTGCGTAGCCCCGCACTATCATATCATCTAATTTACAGGATATCACTATTCAGTGAGCTGCCTAGTAGTGGAAAATATGCAACCAGAAAAACTTAATCATTATTCAAATTATAACTATCTAGATATCTATGTAAGTACTTATAGGTATCTCTATAGATATAAATATACTTATATATGTACATGAAGACAGTGCATATTTTATTTTATTAAACTGGAAATTATGGAAGAATTTTTAACGGAATTTTTTACAGTATTTCTTCATTTAAATGATCCTCATTTGGCTTAAAGAATTTTAATTACTCAGGTATGTTGAATATTAAATTGGCAAGTACAGGTAATTATGAATAGTTATTTGCTATTATTATTATTATTATCATTGGATAGGATTAGAAAGTAATATTTATATAGATATACCTACCTAAATACATACTATATCGAATACAAATAAAAATTTCTATTAATTTTTTAAGTTAAATTCATTAATGACGTAAGTGACGCGTGCACTTACTTAGGTATCCTTAATTACCATACCCTTTCATATGTCTAATACAATAAATAGATACAATTAGATGTTTACTTTGTACTTAATATATCACACAGGCAATTAACTAATTATCTATATCTATCTATTGATATTAACTAAATTTATTACTTATAGATATAATTGCGCCGTGCACCCGATTAAATTATTAAAAAAATGTCTCTATTATTAAACAGCAGTAGCAGTAGCAAGGTGGCTCTCCGTTCGGTGCTTCTGGCAATAAAAAAAGATGGAAAGAGTGACGGAGGGCATTTGAAAATGAAATTGATTAAATAACTTCTATCATCAACAGATACTTACTGGTTTTTTGAGGTTAAATTAAATATAGGCAATTAGTACATATGTACATATACAATAATTATATTTAATGGAAAATTGGATGATTTCTTTTGTCTGAAGAAATACTTAAAATTAACAAATTAATTTTTAAATAGCCCACGTAATTACGCGATGAACGTGGAAAAGACTTTTATACTAATAATAATAACAATAATGTCCAATAAAGGTGTGGGAAAATTAATTAAGAAAACCACTGATGGCTAAAGAGAAAATGTCAAAGGACAATAATACATAAACACAAGTAAGTAATTGGTTAATAGAATTAAATTAACAGAATTTAGTAATCGCTTGGATACAATATGGAATCAATAACAACTTAATTTTTATCCCATCCATTAACTTGATGACGATAATCATCAGTTACGGCTCTGCAGTATTTTGAAACAATAAACTAATTATGCAATTGAAATTAATTATACACTTAATTCTTTTCAATTTCGAATTTTAAATCGAACCAACTCTCCGCCAATGTATTTTTTTTTTTTATCAATTCATTAAAAAGGGTGGTGGCCTCGTCTAAATCTTTATCCGAAAAAACACACGTGCGCCATCCATCCGCATCCTGAACCAATCACATCATGCAAATCTATATGGAGAAAATGATTTAAATTTAAAGAAAGTAGGTAGGTTGGTGGTGGGGATATGCAAAGTAGGCGTGTATTTATTTGGTTTTTTACGACTGCGACTGACTAATCAGCAAACAAAAAAAAAACGTATTGATGATGGCCATTGTTCTAATTGTAAATGGTTGACACTTATTATCCTATATGCCATGTATTGTGATGCGATTGGAAAAATGGCAGATGTTTTGACAATTAATTGAAAATCTACATGCTTGACGTACAGACTTTTTTTCTTTGATGTATTAAACGATAACGCCCCTATAATCATTTTAAATAAATTATTATATTAAATTAAAGACCCCCGTCTCGCAGTTAAGATAATATCGTATAATTTTGGAAAAACTGTGCATATTATCTGTCTATATTACATACGTCAGTGACGTACAGTGTAATACCTAGGTCAAATGTATTCGAATAGTTATCTACGCCACTGTAGTATCACATACAGACATTTATTTCTCGATGATAAGGGCACTGTGGGATCAAAACAAACAAAACTTAATAATAATAGTAATGATTTTATTATTAGCAACCCTTATAATTCGTTAAATTAAATGACATATGTCTGAATGCAGAAGACAATTGACTTATTGATTTATTGTATCTATATCGTATGCACAGCGGTAATTCAGCACAATCATATAATTAATGCAAATAGGTGATTCTTGTAGCAGTGGAACTGATGATGATGCACAACTAGAAACTGTTAAGAAAAAGAAAAATTGATTTTAATAGTGTAGCAAATTATATCTTTAGTATCATCATTATGATTATTATTCTAGAGTGTTGCCTACAAATGTTCGGATAAAAAACTGAAGATAGGTGTAGTTGGAGACTCGAAACTGTTAATTAAGTAAAAGATAGATTGATCTTAATATTTTAGCAGATTCTCTTTAATTTTATCATTAGTTTTGTTAGATATCATTATTATTATTATTCAAGAGTGTGCCTTAACAATAAAACTTTTCTTCTTCTTGTTTTTCTTCTTTTTAACTTAAAATAGTATCTATCTATCTATACTTATATTTAGGTATACGTTCTAGTCTTTCTTCCTCTATATATGTATATATCTATGTACTTATAGGTTATTCCCAAGTTAATTTCAGCGCGAAATTTCCTATTTATATGAAACGCTTACGAATTACTAATGTCCTTGGTATGGTGGTGGTGGTAGTGTATTATACGGCGCGAAGAGCAGCAGCAACAGCAGCAGAAACTTTAACTTAATACCCTTCTTCTTGCTTCGCAAAGTTATTCCATTTAAGTCTTGAAGTGAATCAGTATGGACACGAGCGGAGTGTTAATTTTTCACCCTCACCTCTTCTCATAATAATCATGATGATGATGACTACGATGTGTTCTTCTTTTCATTTGCTGCTGCTGCTGCTATGGCAAAGATCAAAAATAAGAAAAAAAAAAAAAAATGAAATAAAATAAGAAAAGAAGAAAGGACATAAATAACTGGTTTCTGTTTTAATGACGTCACGTACGGAAGTCATTATTTCAAGTGTTGCATTGCACTTAATAATAATACCTTCACCACGGGGGGTGTGATACTAGGGACAAGAACAGGGGATGCAACCAATGGGACTTTTGATCTACTAATCAAAATTAATTTTTCTTTTTCTTAAACGTTGAGAAAAAGATGGGAAAATGTAAGTTGTTTTTTTTGTTTGGCTGAGAAACAAATTGCATTTAATCAAGTGTTTTTCCGTGCGGAGCCTTTCATAATTTCATAATTAATATACACGTTAATTAGTTGAGAATATAATGAATTTATTGACTATAAATTAATAAAGAGGTTTTGGTGCATTTATTTAAACTTATTCTAATTATAATCTTTTTCTATATCGACACACTTTTAGCCATCGCCTACTTATCAATAATTAATTTCAATATCTATAGTGACAGCAATACAAATTTTGTTACACCAATCAGCTGTTTAAGCAGCAGTAAAAACAAAGACAAAAAATCTCTCGCTAACTAATTTTCCTTATTCACACACACACAGACAACCAATCAAATCTACTTATGTATTAATTTATCTTCTTTTTTTTTTATTCGATTTTAGTTTTCTGGTTTTTCGTTTTTCCATATTTCTTATTTCCATCGTTATAATTTCTTTTTTGTTTTATTCGTTTTCTTCATTTTTTGTCGCTCATTCTCTGCTTTTTTCATTGCTTGTTTTCTTCTTCGTTATGTTTTTTCTTCTTCTTGTTTATTGCTTTTTTTGCTGTTTAATTCATCATCGCTGAGTGGTCCTGGAATTATATCAATATATGAATTATTTACGTTTAGGATTATCTAAAAAGTCAACTTAACCACAGATTATTTAGACATCAAACCAATTATATGCAATAGGTTCACATATCTAGTTACCTGCTAAATAAATAGCAGCAATTACTGAGTGAACTTGGATGCTCCAAAATACTCCTCCAATTCCCACATGATTTTCTCTAAATAAGCTCATAAGGCAAAATCGATAGATGCTATATATATTTATGCAACCATACAAACATCAATATAATTATCTAGATTAGTCTCATAATAATAATAATAATAATCGTCAACGTCAAGATTTGTTTATCTTTATTGTTTGTGTAATTGCCAATTCAACTTTAATTTGATCCAAATTTGGTAAAAAAAATCCAAGAAAAAAATCAAAGGAGCAGGAAAAGCGAAACGTCAGTTCCCACAATAATCGTGAGTATAGATATAGGTATATGAACAGTGCAGTGCATATGGAATGGTAGATAACAGTAGATAATAATAGAAATAAATTATTTCTAAATGCACGCACAAAAAAAACAGGGCAGTACTAATAAATTTTTTATTTATAATAATAATAATAATAATGCACATAAGATCGAAATCGAAAAAATTCTTTTATGTCATATGTCATTTAGAGTTGTTGTTTCGTAGAAATCAAACCATATTCATATAAAAATAGTTGACTTTTTTTTTCTTCGTCTTCTTCTTTATGCAATAATATGATAGATAGAATGATAATGGGAAGATGCAGAAAAAGAAGAAGAAGAATTATCATTATCATTAGTATTTTTAAAGAGAGCCAGTTTTGTTCAGCGTGCGGTGTGATGTATTAGTTAAACCGAGTGACTTTTCCAGCAAATCATTAAATATAAGTAATGGTTTTTGATGATTGAAAAAAAGAAGAAGAAGACGAAGAATTCTACTTAATTGAACGGTAATAAAAAATAATTGTAGAAATTTTCATACTAACTCGTGTACTAATGCGAGTCTACTTTTTGAGAATTTGTGTGGCGCCATCTATGTTTGAATACAATTATGACAATTTACGTGGATTTATTTCATCAGTTCCTTATCTTAATTATCAAATTGTAAAATCTTATGGTCTTAGCAGATTGTAGAAATACATACACAATACCGATTCTGGCGCAGCATCCAAAATGGACGACATCCCACTTTTCATTAACCCCATTTAAAACCGTTTGTTAAAAACATGATTGAATTCCAACATGGGCATGTTTAGCATTGGCCCAGAACTGGCATTGCACATCTACCGCATAAAATACATTAGACAAAGACAAAAGATTTGAAAAATAAAGAAACACCGAACCGTCAAACATGATGATAATTTGGCATCATTATCATGTATTGTTCTCTTTCTCTGTTTGTATCTCAGTTCAGCGCAAATGAGAGAGCTCTCAACGAAAGATAAAAAAAAAAAAAAAAAAAAGATGTTTTTAATGAGAACGAATCCAAAATATTTATTTATCATTTCAAATTTGAATTGTAAAATGACAATAAAAAAAAAAAAAATTGTTTAAGTGTACAATGGTTCGCAGCACACACAAGTATAGCTAAAACTGCTTAGCCAGCCAGCCAGCCAGCCAGCCAGCCAAAGTCAGTCCAGTTGCAAATTATTATTATAGCGTTGAGTGTACGTACGTACGTGGAGAGAGCCAGTTTTTGTTGTGATGGTTGAGCGGCCCGCTTTGAGCCACTTGCATACATATCTATACCAAACAACATTTAAATAATTTATATGTATGTACGCGCGCATTCGAAAACGGACTTCAGTCAGTCAGTCAGTCCAGTCCAGTCTTTTTCAATTGTGCCGCTACACTACAACACTGAAACAAAAACAAATAAGAGAACAACAATGCATCTGACAAAGATGCAGGAATCTGACGGAAACTGGCCTTCATGCATCCACTGATGCACTGCCAGTCACATCAGTGGTGGTAAATGCTTTTCGATAGATTCTTTGATAAATAGATGGATGGATTGTATGGAATAGATTTTCTAGATGTAAGGTGGAATTGATATCATGCCAGTGGCGTGGGAACAATACCGAACAACTGATAGATAGTTTAATCTAGTTTAGGATAAATAATCAATTGATTAACGACAAATTCATAAAACTATATGCGTATTGTGGAAGTGAGATAGACGAAAACGTCAATATATTCATAATATAAGTCTGCATATTAAGATTGTTATTTGTATAAGAAAGAGAGAGAGAGAGAGAGAGACGAAAAGAAAAAGAACAAAAAAACGCAAGAAGAAAAAAAAAGAACAGAAACAGGAGGATGAGACAAACTTGCGAAGATGATGATGACGATGAAAAAGAAGAAGAAATGAAGAAAATAATGTATAAAAGAAAAGAAAATCGTCGTTGCACTGCGTACCTCGATCTATAGGAAAAAAATGAAACGTTACTTTTTATGCTTGTGAGAACTGCACGTTTCTTTGCGATTTTTTCCATTTTTTTTTTTTTTTTGTTTTATTTATTTTCCTCATTTTTTTTTACGTTTTCAGTTTTGCTTTTCTTTAATTAAAAACAAAATACATGAAACTGTTCTGTTTGTTTGTTTTTTATATGGTTTTTGATGGAGACCGATTCGGCTGTTATTTTTTGACATTTTGCCACTGACAATTTTTATTATTATTATTATTTCATCTGTTCCGAAATGCTTCCTTATCTTTGCCTCAATTATTAGTCGCCGCCATAGCGGACAGCTTAGCCCAAAACGTTGTAGACGTCAGTGACCAGTGACGTCATCAGCGTACTATATACGCACAGTATATGCATAAATAATTTAAAGCGAAAAGATGTGATTTTACGTCGCAGTTATTTTTGTCATAATTTTTGTGCACCGTTGTCAACATTATTTTTGGAATTGTATTGATATTTTAATCGATTTTATTTAGAAATTTTCAATTACGATGGTAATTGTTTTAAATAATAAATACAATTGTTGAAAGTTTATTCAAAAAACGGATTAATATCGTAAGTATAGACGAAGATAAACAAATATTTACTTTAATTCTTTTAATTCGATATGTTTAACGTATTCAACTGACAGGACTGGTGAGTTTTTGTCTCACTTTTTATGTGTATACTACAGAGACAACTATACTTTCAATTGAAATGCTACTCAAATTACTTTTAATTGAAAAATCAAATCAAATCTGTCAAGAAAATAGCAAAAATAAAGAAATTAAACAGTTCTACGAAATGATGTAAGTAAAATTGATTCATATTATTAAAAATATTAAACAAATCCTGAACGACCAAGAAAAAATATTCACTCTGCCTGAGAGCAGACTCTTCAAATTGGTATCAAAGTACCAATTTGAACACATCAAATTTCACATTGATTTTAACAAATTTCTTTAAATCATAGGTATTATGTTGCTATTCTGTTTTTCACTAAGTATGACGTCAAATCACATTCTTTTGCATTTAACTGTACGCACGCAAATCGCATTCAACGGACAATTTGCTATTCAATTTGCATAGAAACAGACAACGTAATAAATTAAACCAACAAAGAATTATCCATTCTCTTCATCAACGTCATTATTATTATTATTACGTATTAGATAACTGCTATATCTATTACAACTGATAATAATTCACAGCAAAATATCTCCGACGGTATATAATAAAGAAATGCGTCCACTGGGATTCGCCTGATCAATAATTATTAGTTAGGTATCCATATAATAATAATAATAATAATAATGATCTATAGCACTGTATAGGCCGCTACGTATAAACAATAATTTATATTAAAAGTAATACATCTATGGGGGTATGGTTCGTACTGTACTAATCAAGTTGCTCTATAATTTAAATAGACGTGTCAATTTATTCGGGACGAACAATTGAATTTTCATTTATCTGTCAAAACAAGTATAAAAACAGTAACATTCTGTTGCTGTCAAGATAACATTTCAATGTCATATTTTGGTGGGGTTAAATAACGTATTTCTATAAAAATTTCGTTCAACCCTAATTTTCAACATCCATCCGATCGAAGTGCATCATTAAATTACCGCTCACAGAATACCATCTTATTAATGCTGTGATTCGTATCGTCCATGTTATTATTCTTCTTCTTCTTCTTCTTCTTCATCTTCTGCTTTGCGAAAATAAATTTCAGATGACCAAAATCGTGATCTACGACTTGGATTTACATACTAATAAAGAAGTAATAATTATATTAGAGCATCAGAGAGAGAGAGAGGTATACATATGTATAGTTTGATTCAAGCATACCTATACCCGACAATAAACAACCTATCGAAATTAATTGCATATAAGTAATATAGGTACTACACCACACCGATTCGTTATAGTGATGGTCGGATTACACAGGGGTGGTCCATCAACCTAATCATTATGTTTCTATTACTTAGATTAGAAATAAATGTTTAATTGATGATGAATTTTCTCGATAAAAACTTGCCAAGATTGTCCAGCAGCAGCAGCAGCAAAAAAAACAAAAACATCATCGAGCAATAAATCATGTTATATAGAAAATAAATTAGCGAAATCAACTTGAAAGTTGACAAAGTCAACCATTTTATAAATTATTATTAAGTCAACCAATCAAATACACACTATGCAGGCATACAGTCCTGTTTTATAATAATAATAATAATATTATTATATGTATATTTATTGCAAATGTAACTTGATCGTTTTATAGTCATTATTCAATATGGTATATACTCTAGCCAATTGATTGTATTTATATGTATGTTGCGTTGTCTAACTATCCAGTCCAGTTTTATATACATATGTATATGCATTACATTACACGCATATTAATTAGATTACTCTAAAGTATTTGAGTGTAATTAAAAAACGAATAATGTGTCGTTGTATAGAGAGAACATATTTAGATTTTTACTTTTATATAATAGTCAAAGATGTAGAATGTATAGAGAATGGACAGCTTTAATGACGAAGAGGAAAAGGAGATAGAGATCTATAAATATATCTATGACATTTCACCAACATATGTTTGATTCTTCTTCTTCTTCTTCTGTTATACTAATCGAAGCTTATTGGTCAAACTGCTTCTTTTTTTTTTTATTTTTGATCAATTCCCTTTAGTCCTATTAGTTACTATTCTACTGCCAATTTATACTGTGACTATACTCACTATAAATACAATATCTATCTACATGCATATAGCTTCTTTTTTTGTCTCTCTTTACCGCACTCAAATATATCATTCGATTTAATAATGTTTCACACTGAATGCGATCGATTTTCTGTTTCTTTGTGCAGTTACGGAATTTATTAATTAATTCTACGATTATTACTTCTCGATATTGCTTCGCGTCGTCTCTGTCGCGTTTAATTTTCTTCCTTTTTTATTCTTTACTTTTAAATTACAGTAATGGCTGACTGGCGTCTGATTGTAGATACATACATATATGAAATGGATTATTGTAGGTTATGTTTGACTTGAGCGATATTCTTTTTTTTTTGTTTTATATATCTATATCTATATAAATTAATGTTTGCTATTAGACTGAATCAATATTGATTGGCACGTACGTGCACGTTATATTTTTGTATTAACTAAAACAGCAACAGCCTCCTATGGAATTCTGGCTAACTAAACCAAAAAAAACAAAAACAGAAAACAAAAAAAAAAAACCACTCCACGAAACAATTTTCGAATTGTCATCGTCATCATCTAATTTGATATGCAACAAGTCGTCGTCGGCTATTTTAAATATTCGCAGGTCGGCAATCTTATCTTTTACAATACAATTTCAATAGGATATAATATGAAATCGGAATAGGGGGGTTGACAAAAAGTGGTCGCGCACTGACTTGATTGATAGGTGACAGGGCCTAGACGGTGAGCAAAAAAGTTGGCCGAAAAAGCAACGGATGGAAAGAAAACTGGTGGCTGGTGACTGTTGTAGTCAACAAGTATATAGGTATAGGTTAAAAGGGGGTGACGGCGCGTGAGGGGGCGAGTGAAAGGAAGGTAAAAAGCTAAGGTATTCCAATTCGAATTCGATATTTTCCATTGGTAACATTGATATCTATTAAAAATAGTTTTCTTGAGTAGATGCCGTAAAAGATTTTGTTGCTGAAAAGTAAGTTTCCAAAATAATTATTACTCGAAATTCGATAATTTTTCGAACTGAAATTCGCACAAAAAAAAAAAAAAACGAAGTGCTGGAATTTCGGAATTTTCTTTATATTTTATATGTATTGAGAAAATATTTATGGTGTACAGTCGAATCAACAAAAATTAAATGCGAAAAACTGTGACAAAATCGAAGACAATTCGAGCAATTTTTTTGCTGATGGCCGCCGGTTCGACTACAATGGAATTTTTAACGAAATTTCGTTGAAAACATTGGCAAATTGTAGATACTCCATTTACAGGTGAACTTTTTGATCAAACGTCAATAAATTCATTTATTCATGCATAATAAAAGCAAATAAGAATATCTTTCAGCGGCAACACTGTATCGTGCCAATTATGGCCGGAGCAAGTCATGAAGAATGGGCCTATAAAAGAAAAAAGTATTCAATTCACATACAATCCACCTATTCTAACCTAAAATTATTAATGTTATTTAAAATATTTTCAACATTTACCTTAACTTTTACTACAGAACCCAGAACTGGTGAGTGCAACATATCTAATGCGTTGCCACGTCTTCTCTTTATAAGGATTAGTTAGCCATAATAAGGAATTTGTTCTTTGCCTCTCTCTCTCTCTCTCTGTCTCTCTGTTCTGTGTGCAAACAATTTATCTGGTCTCTATTCTATTCGATTCGTAAACAAAAAAAGAGATTTAGAAATGGACGTGCCGCCACATGTTTGTTTGTCAATGAGGTTACGATTCTGAAAATGGTACTTTTATTTAGCATAATTCAATCGTTGAGGAAGTAAAATTACGTGCATGTTAAAGAAAAGGATAGTACTTTTAACTAACAGAATTTCAATTTACTAAGATTTATTAATCCTACTAAACGTCCAAGGTCAAACAAAGTGGAGCCGTTTTTCCGCTCTGTGCTATCTGTGTTATATATTCCAGATGTTTCACACACACATATATGTGAGGTTATACTATACTTCTTCTTGTATATTTGGCTGTTGTTCAGCTATTTTTCCTTTTTAATAAATCCGCCAGATTTGTTTAGAAATAGTGAGCAAAATTGAATTTCCAATTTATTAATTAAATATACGCAAATTATTATTATTGTTACTATTAGTTGTTAGAGTAAAAACAACACAACATAATTAAAATGCAAGATGCATACATCCTTATCATTACAATAATAAAATATACATGAGGTATGTAGACGACACTCTCTTGCAATGTTCATTGTATAATTCTTTTGCTCCTTCATTAAAATGAGTAGAAATCTTTATGAGAGAGGATTCGAAACGATGAAGAAAAAGAGAGAGGAGAGAGATAGAGAGAGTTGACAAAAAAATAAAAATGAAAAGTCAAAGCCACAGTCAGTACTGACTTTATAAAATTAAATACATTTATAAAAAGTTGTTGAATGACAAGCAGTTATGATGATGATGATGGAAACTTATAATAATATTTTATTTTCATAAATATTAAACAATACATAAAGTTAAGAGGATGGGTATGCTGTTGCAAAAAAAAAAACAAAAAAACAAGAGATGCCATTTTGTATATGTACATACATACGTATGCAGGAATGGAGAGATGTACATAAGTATAAATTGCATATTATGTATGTATGAGAAAAGAAGAAAACGATACGATTATGATGATGATGATGATGGCCAATGGAAAAGAAACAGCCTCTATACTAAATAAAATGAAGAAAAAAGATAAAGAAATGAAATAAAAACCGTAAAGAAAAAAAGCAAGCACAAAAGAAGCAGATAAAATTAAAATGATATAGAAAAAGCGTATCTAATGGAAAAAATGTAGATGAAAAATTAGCGTGCGTATTCCATAAACATTTGTCGACACAATATAAAGATTTGACATATGCACTTGTCTTGTCAAATAACCACAAGTGAGTTCATAGAAAAAAAACTGAGAATTGTTGAAATTTTTTTATATTATTTCACTTACAATTTAAACTATAGGATGCGATCTTACGTCACAGATTTATTTAAAAAACGGACTAATATCGCTAGGTATAGGCGAAGATAAACAAATATTTACTTTAATTCTTTTAATTCGATATGTTTAACTTACTCAACTGACAAGACTGCAGAGTTTTTGTCTCACTTTTTATGTGTATACAACAGAGACAACTATACTTTCAATTGAAACGCTACTCAAATTACTTTTAATTGAAAAATCAAATCAAATCTGTCAAGAAAATAGGAAAAATAAAGAAATTAAACAATTCTACGAAATGATGTAAGTAAAATTGATTCATATTATTAAAAATGTTAAACAAATCCTGAACGAGCAAGAAAAAATATTTACTCTGCTAGCGCTGCATTTCAAAGTGCCAATTTGAACACATCAAATTTCACATTGATTTAATGTAAACGAATTTCTTTAAATCATAGGTATTATGTTGCTATTTTGTTTTTCACTAAGTATGACGTCAGATCACATTCTTTTGCATTTAACTGTATAATGTTTTATTGGTCATAAGATCCGAATTTGATTTTTCTTTTAATTATTCCCAGCTGTTTCAACTATTACGTATATATATATATATATATATATATGAGTAAAAGTCACGCCAAGTTTGTGGCGCCCTCGTACAACTTGAGTACAAATTATTTATTATTGCAATAAATTGAGATGTATTCGCATCAGATTAGTGTACTACACAAGTAGGCACAAGACATTAATAGATAAGTACGTATACGTATATTATTATGCCATTATTGCATAACATTTTTAATAATGTAATTTTTCCACTCGTAAATTTTATAAGAGATTTATGTGAAGAAAAAGGGGGAATTTGAAATTTTGCAATTAAAAATCAACAATAATACTTAGTGGATTCCTATAATAAATAATGGTATTAATGTTAATAATAAAAATGAGGGTAATTCCATATTGTGTGTGTGTATGTCCATTTTCAGGCCACAGAATTTAATTAAAATGAAAATATTTTTATTTTTAATAGAATTCTAATTGCCTCGTTAAGTGTTGCAATTTGTTAATAATGAAATACTAGTTAATGGTAATAAAACAATACTTATATATATATACATACATTGTATATTTACAAAAAAATACATAAATAAAGCAACTAACTAGAAATACGAATAAAAATGTTTTTTCTCTTTTGCACAAAATTGAGCCGCTGCAAGCGAGTTTTGTAATAACGATGCTAAAAACACAATGCAAATTTTTTAATTGTAAAGTTATAATATAAACGAAAAGGAATCCTTTATTATCGTCTACGGCCGGCTTTAAATCATACCAACCAAAAAGTGACAGTTACATTTGTTTTACACTTTTTCAACTAATATCCAATCTCTAACTGGTCATGTTGAATTTACACTAAAAATCCATTCATTTATTCTTACCATTTACTATTAAATCGCTGGAAATGTCATTAAAGCTCTCCATACACGCGTCCCATCCATCCGGTCGCTGATTGACAACAAATAAAAACTCCCTATCAATAAAAAAAAAAAAAAACAATATAATAGTCCTTTTTGTCTATCTATCTACACGATACGTTACGTATTTATACATACCTACATACATATTCTCAAATGTGACTAAAATTCCTATATCAATGTTAATTATTATCCATTTAATGACCATTTAACGGCTATACTTTATAGTTATAGTTCTTCTATTTTTCCATTTGACATACCCTTTTATCTAGATAGATAGATAGATAGATGCAGCGAAGTTTTTCTCAGTTTTTTTGCACTTTTTCTTTGCGATTCGTTCAGATTCTTTCTCGTCTATTTCCTTCTTGATATTTTTATGTGCATATTTTTAAATCCGTTTAGTTCAAATATTTACCGGGATTTTTTTTACTGCTACTATATGAAACAAAAAGAGAGATAATAATGGAGAGATAAATATTTTAGCTCACACGCATCAATATACATGCGTGTTGATACCTGGGAGTTACTACTTTAAAAGTTCAAATTAACGATACAGTTTTTCGAAATCGAAACTTGAGTTTTGCAACTGTGGAAGTACGTAAGTGTGATTCGAACTACTTTACTCTGTGAATACATTTGATTGTTATGTGATTCTTGAACTCATTGCACTGATGTCTTTGAATTTTCCTCTCCTATCTGTAGTGCAGTTAACCTAGAAATTAAACACATAGATCAATAGAAAATCTACAAAATTCAAACGCAAATAGAATAATTTACCAACGGATGCTTATTTTTTTTGTATTTTCAAACTTTCAAAAGTATTTTTATTCAGCCAATAGAATCATCTGAAACTATTTCGATAAACATAATGATAATAATATTTTGCTACTAAACATTTAGCACTCGGTTGAACAAAAAACGATCGTACCATGCATGCACATGATCGTTCTCTTGCTGGTCATAAAGTGCTCATAAAATTTTATATTATGAATGAATCGTATATGATATGATGATGATGGCTGTATAAGATAATATGACGATGAGATGAAGGAAAAATAATTTACAACCGAACAGTTTTTTTTTTTTTTTTTGCCTATTTCTTTTTAAGGACGTGAGAATTTGTTTAGATGAAAAACTGTTCGAAACGAGATTGCCATTTTTAATTTTTTTTTTTGCTATGAAATAAAATAGAGAAGTTCATAAAGATTGAATCGATTTAAGTGCTCGTATGTGATTTGATTAGATAATTGAATGCAAGATGTCATATATTTGATGGAAGCAGCGTTTCGAGTCGCGCTCTTCCTCAGGTCAGTGAGGATACAACTATTATGGCCATCCAAATTATTTGTCTTTTAATTAACACTTTTAACAAAATCTTTGTTTTATTTTTTTTCTATTCAATATACATCTTTTCTGTTATAATTTTTGGTATTTGTTTCGATTAAAATCGTAAAACGCGAGAAGGAGAGTTTCGAGTTTCAAATTTCGGACTCTTGTTCAGGGGTATTAAAAATCCAATTATTAATCGCCAGTTATCAGTTGGGTAAATTTAAATTATCCCCCCCCCCGCCCCCGTCTCACTCTAACCATTTAACAAAATCCTTCCTTTATCCTTATTCTTTATCCAATAAATGAATCGTTGAAAATGTAATCAGAAAAAGGTCAGCGTGCTTTGTTTTCAACGTTCCAACTATTATTAATATCTTTCAGTAGCTTCCCTTATAGGATAGAATATATTCGTTTCTCTCTCTTTTTCGTTTTCGAAAAATCTTCCGGAAACCCCCCGTTACCACCACTACCTTCATCCGTCCATCTATATCCATATCCATTTCACCATGATGATATACTGCCATCGTTTCCCATTCAGGGAATACGCACACAAATATATACAATGTCGATGATGGCGTTTTTCTAGCTCTCTCTCTCTCTCTCTTTTTCTTTTTGTATGTTGTTTCATATAGGACCTCCTGGTCCCTGATTTACGATCCAGCAGTGCAGGATTATCCCGCACTGGACACACAAACAAAAAAAAAAAAAAAAGAAAAAAGGAAAGGATAATAATAATACGCTGCTATTGTTTCACATATATCTATTGAAGGGATGAAATTATGTAAGTAGTTTACCCGGGAATGGATTTTCCACGGGAAGGATCAAGAAAAAGTATTGTATTTTAAATGTTTATAAAGAAAAATGAATAATTTATGATAGAAATTGAGGTTAGGGTACATACATAGAAGACGGACACAACGATAGATCTGAAAAGTCCTAGTTTCTGAATTTGAACAATTGTTAGTAGTAGGACAGTTTCGACATATTGATAGGTTCAAACAGTTGAACGTCACTTCTTAATCAAACATAACCTAATCACTGAAAATATTATGTGTGAATAATTGAAATCAAAAACAACAAAAAAAAAAAAAAAAACAGTTAGAAATTGTTGACTTTTGTGCTATAAATGTTTACTGAAAGTGTTCGTTTCTTTGAAGTACCTCTAGGGAGGTACTATACATTCATATCTATATATATATATAGAGACACATAATAATATAATACATATGTATGTATCTAGTGTATAGATATACAAACAATACATATACATATACCTTCTCAATATCTCTTTCAATGTCGTGAATTAAATCGCCAAGTGACATTTATTACTGAGAACATTCTTCGAATACAAAATGGTACTTGATTCTGATCGTTGTCCTCGTCGTTGTTGTCGTACTCTCATCGCAGGACTGCTGCCGATATATATATTAGATAAATGGAAGTATCTACCAGTTTAAAATAACCTATATTGTATCAAATTCCAAAAAAAAAAGAAAAAGAATAGAAGAAACTAACCTAATATCAAGACTTTTAATGAATTTATGCATGTTATGTTGAGTCTAATTAATTAATCGGCATATACGGTTTATGTTGTGGATCACGTGACTGCCAATTAATCGCAGATAGATTCACCATTTCCATAATACAATGTCTGCGCAAGTAAAATTTGTATGTGCGCGTCTGCATATCTGAAATGGAAATTTACTTTTAATTACCATGGCAAATGAATATTTAGATCTACATATTATAAGAGTATAATTTCTCTAATTCGTTCCACACATGCACATTCATAACCTAATATTTTCTTCTTCTTTCTCATAAAAAAAAAAAAAAAATTGAAATAATAATTATTAATTTAAATTACACTTTTTTAACTGGTTCCAACTATCACCAAATTATCTATGCATGATTAAATTATGATCATTCGTTTTAATTAATTTAACAGTGATAATTAGGCGTAACTAATTAGTATATGTTTAATTGTATGTATATGTAACTGTATTGGTATGTTGGTGAGGAACGACTTGAAATGTGGAAGTAATTCGAAATTTATTTATTCTCAGATTGAAGTTTCTATAGATATCAAAGACGGTGTTGCCAAACTGTGCCAATTATCTTGAATCGAAAAAGATCATAGTTGAGGGAGATCTAGTTTTTTTTTTTTTTTTTTTTTGTTAAATTCAGAGATTTGCATGAATTTTTTTACTTTTCAGAAAATAGTCAAATGACCTGCTGCTTAACCTCTTTTTTCTTTCATCAAATTTGAATGCATCTCGCATACAACATGTCTTTTTTTTTTTTTTGGAATATTTTACGATATGCTTTACATACACATATACATTATATTTAGATAGATATAATTTTAGCAGGATCTTAATATAAACTGGAACATAAAAAAAAACTGAGAGCGGAAAACATGAAACAAAATATTTCACTTTTGATCTAGTAGCAAAGATTGTCAACACAACAACAACGAAAAAAAGAAAAAAAAAGAAGAAAAATACGTGTAGTGATACAACGAAAGATCAACACGCTTTTTGAATATGTATAATATAATTATACGCATATTATATAAATATATAGTGTATATCATCTTATTTCGAATTTCTGAATTTTGCCATTTCGATACATGCTAAACGGTCAAAATAATTGCGATATGTCAAACAGTACCAAATATATTTTTAATCGTACATTCTACCAATCTATAGTGTGTTACATGCAATTTTTAAATTTGAAAATATCGACTTTTCTGTATAGATTAAATAGGAAATATGAGTTTGAAATTCGACGGTACAAACTATACATACATTTACAACTATTATTATTATCTATACAATAAAATCGTGGTTGTAATCTTTGTGTTTTGTGGCGAGAATGTTTCTATGGTGAAAAGGTCATCGAAAATGGGTGAGAACATCGGTATAAAACACCCTGTATAATATTTAAAAAATATATCTAAGCTGATACTAACGACGTTTGTTTAGTTAGTTAGGAACGATTAATATGTATGGATGTCTACTATTCTGTCTGTCACGGCCATAATAATCAATCAATCAAATTAATTTGCCATCAATAAAAATTCATAATATGAAATTTACCCAAAAATTAGAAACACTATCTGTCTGTGTGTGTGTGTGTGTGTGTGTATTAGACTAATAAACTGCTGCAATAAATTGTAAAGTAGCTGCAACAGGTGAATTCTAACCTCTTTTTTAGATAACACCTGCACAATACATAAATAAATCGAATAGAACTACAAGAAGCTAATTTTTTTTTAGTTTTATAATTTAATTTTTCAATAATATGCTATTATTATTATTATTATTATTGCAAAATATACTACATAAATAAAATTAGCTGTGTGCTTCATCGTTTTTAGCCCTTTTTTTCTTGTTTTTTTTTTTCTAAATTTTGATGGCTTTTAAATGACTTCGATGGTTCTTCGATCGAGACTCGATGCATATAAAATTCGATTTAAAAAACATTAGTTCTGTATAATATTATTCTAGTCGATTAGATACTGTTAAAATAAGGAATTTTACACACTACAATAAATAAATTAGCAACAAAAATAGAAGTGAAAAAAAACGAAATTATTTCTCTCGTATAAATTCTTCTATTGTTGTAATGCTGGTTTAGTTTCGCTAAGTGGTATATTAATTTGATTTTTCTTTTGCGGTTTTATCATTTCTTTTAATAATAATAGTAATAATAATAATAATAGAATTGATAATAATAAATAAGTATCTATTAGCTATGGATCGTAGTGGTTATATGTAGAGGCAAAGCAATCAATCAGAAAGAGTGAGATGAAAGATTCATCTTTTAGAGCTGAAAAATAGTTCCTGTTTTTTTTTTTTTTTGTTAATTCAACAATTTAATGGCATATTCACCACGTTTAATCGATCGTTTTTCTGGTTAAATATTCGATAAAATGCCTATTTTTTCCTTCGCCTTCTTTTATTTATATTTTTTTTTTCTATATTCATTTTATTTTTATTTTTTTACTATTCATTCTTAGGTTATGTATGTATAATGGACTATAAGATAAACAGTTAGAATTTTGTTTATTATTGTTTCTCGTCGTGTGTTGTTTTTTTTTCGCTCTGAAATAATTTTGAAACTATAATTTTACAAGTTAAAAATGACGAATAAATAAAAACTTGCAGCAGGAATCTTCTGCACGATAATAGTTCTTGGAAGGAGGCATGAAAAACAAAATTAAATCATGCAATACAATAAGGAACATTAGCATCATAGAGTAATAATGTGCAATAATTAAAAAAAAAATGCTCGTCAATTTCTAATCACAAACAAATCAGTTTATTTTATTTGGAATTTTTCAATTACGGTAATTGTTTTAAATAATAAATAGCAACTGTTGAAGATTCATTCAAAAAATTATTAATATCGAAAGTATAAATGAAAATAAACAAATATTTACTTTAATTCTTTTCGATTTGATATGTTTAACGTATTCAACTGACAAGACTGCAGAGTTTTTGTCTCGCTTTTTTTATGTGTATACAACAGAGACAACTATACTTTTAATTGAAATGCTACTCAAATTACTTTCAATTGAAAAATCAAATCAAATCTGTCAAGAAAATAGTAAAAATAAAGAAATTAAACAGTTCTACGAAATGATGTAAGTAAAATTGATTCATATTATTAAAAATATTAAACAAATCCTGAACGAGCAAGAAAAAATATTCACTCTACCAGCGCTGCATTTCAAAATACCAATTTGAACACATCAAATTTTACATTGATTTAATGTAACCAAATTTCTCTAAATCATAGTTACAATGTTGGTATACACTAAGTATGACGTCAGTTTACATCCTTGTGCATTTAACTGTATCTTTGAATTATTTCAAATTTGACTAGTTGGCCTGTAATCTTTTGATCTTATCGAATTTAAAGTTCTACAGCCTCGAATTGTATTTGATTCACCAATCTATTCTACGTGCTACTGTTTTATTATAACACCACAAATTATTCAATTATACAGAATACATTTTCTTCTCGAGTATAAAAATAATAACAATTTTTACATAAATAAAATGCCATAACGATTTCGTTTTTCAGGATTTGGTTTTGTGGTTAAATAAGAAAATAATAATAATAATAATACAATAACTGTCCATGTAAAGTGAGAAAGATAAAAATAATAGAAAAAAATTGAAAAAAAAAAGAATCAAGTCACGATTATATCAAGTTTGAAATTTTCAATGAATGAATGAAATTGAAAGAGAAAAACTGAATCAATGAATGAAGAACAAGGACAGAGAGAAAAAAAGTACAAAAGAGAGAGAGAGAGAGAGAGAGTGAGTAGGATAAGTTTTATAATAAACGTTTAATCGTGCATTTTAAATTTGATTTCGATTTGGTTTTTCTTAGAATTTTCTATAAACTAACGAATGAATTTGGGAAAAAGAAGATGATGAAGATTATGAAATGGAAAGCATAAAAAAGTGTATGAATAGAAATTGAATAGTGAAAGAAAAAGATAAAATTAGTTTCCTGTTATGACTTAATACATACATACAAATTCCGGACATATAGGTTCCTGAACCGGTTTCACTAAAAAAAAAAAAACATCTTCAGCTTTTACCCAAATTGCAAATCTACATCAGATTTTTGTCAAATTGTTGACACAAAATAGATTCATCGACACAGACGACTTTCATTTTTGTTTCTATTCAAGTTGAAAAAGAAAAAAACCAAAAAAACAACAACAACAACAAAAAAAAAATGGGAAAAACTAATCAAATCCGCCTCCATCTTTCCTTTTGGTCTTTTCCTCATTTCATTTTCAATGTTTGTTGTCGTTTTATTATCTATCGAGGAACAACGGCAAAACAAAATACTATTGACATTGTTGTTCGATTCATTAGAAAATAAGAAAATAGGGGGCGCTGTTTTCGTTCTGTTGCTGGTTTGGGCCTGGCTAGCAGGAATTGTTTGATTTGGTTTTAATTTTATTTAACTTGTTTTTGTCTCTGTCCATCCTCTCTGCGTTTTTTCGGTTTTCTTTCCTTTTCCACCTCCATTACCTACAAAAATATATAGATATAGATAGATTTACATTAGATCGCCTGGTTTCTTGTTGTTGTTGTTGAATGGATTAAATTTCAATTCGATTGAAAGCTTTTCGTATGTACATATTGTAAGTATAGCTATTATTGAAATAGAGTATTGTGTGGCAGAAGGGCGAACGGAATAGAAAAAGGGAGGTGGATGATAAAACGTAGCAAAAAATTCTAAAAATAGATTTTTGCACAGCACATCTAAATTTTGCTTTAAAATAGTAAAAAAAATCACCAGTGATTAAACTGAAAGATAATAAAGTAGGCTGTGTAATTGCTGTGGGCAGTAAAAAACTCAACTAATTAAATTCGCTATTTAAATTATAAAATATTATCTATTATTATAAGTATATGCTATAAAATCTGCTTCTTCTTCGTTTAAATTTATTTAATAGAAAAAAAAACCAACTGAAATAAACATTTCATGGTATTTTAATTTTAATTATTATTGTTATTAGTAATTAACATAATAATAATAATGCGTTTGGTTAAACAATGCTTAGCAAAAATAAAAGAAATAAAACAACATGCATATAATGTTAGATAAATAGTATAGACAACGAAACGAATAAAAATATATAATCAAATTTCGCGTTTTTTTTAAAAGTTAAAGTAGACAAGACATTTGTCTAATGTTTGATAAGCGCAACGGGTTTTAAGTGCTTTAAGCTATTTTGTAATAACAATAATCGTAATTCTTCATTATTCACTTGTTGTTATAGATACAATTAAAACTAATGTAGATTTCTTGTTTTGATTCCACCAACAATCGTCGATTTTCTATTAAAATTCTTGTCGACAAGGTAAAAACTTGATATAATCAATGTTTAATAATCAGAACACAATTGTAGCGTGATAAGACACATGTTGGTTTTCCTTTTTTTTAGTTATAAAACACCCACTTTTTTTTCTGAATATGCTACATCAGTTTTATGGCCTCATCTGCAACGTTTCGAGTCGAAAATTAAAATCATCCTCAGGTATTTAATAGAAATTCGAATGTTTCCCAATTTTCTTTTGCTATAGATATTTGCGTAATCCAAAAATTTACTGTTCACATATCATGAAAATGTAAATTGCAATTTCTACATTCCGCCATCTCACTCTATCTCTATTCGCCTCTTATACGTTCTACGTTAGTCGTCTCAACACAGATGTATCTCTACACACATATTTTTCAGTCATTTGGGACGTGTTTGTCCATAGACATTGTCAATTTTCAAAAAAAAAAAAAAGAAAAAATGGAAAAAAAGGAAAACGATTTTCACCCTTCGCTTTTCCTATTTTCTTTGTGTGCTGCTTGCCTATTCACAAGGGAGAAATTTCCTTAACATTTCAGTCACAGGGCTTTATACATACATATATGTATGTATATACATTTATACATATAGACATCTATTATTATTATTATTATATATATTTTTAGACAGCCCGACAGACAGCCAGGGAAAACGAAGCGAAGTTAAGGAAAGAAAATCGCTTAACAACCGGGTTTCAGGTCGTTCTTCTCTTCTCTCTCCCACCACCATTTCATAATAATATTTTCTTCGTAGTATTATTTCAGTAGCGGCACTTCAAGAAATAGTCATTGTGTATCGTACATTTGCCAGTTATGAATAAATATTTTACACATGCAATTAGATACTTAAAAAAAAAACATATATTAATCCATCGAACTCTCTTAATTGATTAATGCTTAAACTGATTTTGCTTATTATAAGTGAAAACAGATTAGCGTGGCAGACTGGAAATCCTGATGAAAAACACAAGAAAAGCTCGAAACGTCAAATGGCAAAAATTAAACATTTAATAAATGTAGCATATTAACATGAAATCACATAGTATATTGACATGTAACATTGACATTTTTTTACAGTATATCCCATTAAAATATCTTAAATTAGATGAAACACAAACAAATGCGTATCATATTCCATTAAATTACGAATGTATTAAACAGAATGGTGTAAATTGTGTGTAAATCCGGGTTGGTAGATTTAAAATTTAATTTATGTATTTAATTTCATTTGAATATTTTCTCTATTACAAGGTATAATTTGTTTAAGCAATTTTTCTTCATTTTTTTTTTCCTTTTTGTTTTACATTTACATTTTTGCAAATAAATTAATTAAGCAATTAAAAACGAAATAACTGTATCAAATCTGTATAAATTTGTTTATAAATTTTTCATGTGTTGGTATTTATTTAACTACATAAGTTATATAGAGAATTATTAATAATTAATAAACGCCATTAAGTAAATAATAATAATAGAATAGAATCTACCTGATAATTAACTATGTATCTATGTGTTTTATTATACATTAGTTTCGCGTCTTTATCTATTTCTCTTCTCTTTCCTCTTCTTTTTCATTTAATTAATTGTTAATGATGCCTCTTTTGTTGTTGTTCTGAACTGAAACTGAATGATTTAGAATTATTATCAGCTAAACTCATCAATTTTTATAAATCTACAAACTAGAAGAAAAATCACCAATATTTCACACACAAACAAACACACCTGTAATGTATTTCATAGAATACAAAATTCTCCAATATTATACCTGCCATTTTCGTTTTGCCTCGTGAAAATTCCCTTCGAATTCCATTTCCAAAGCCAAGCAAGAAACCATAAAATGTAAAAATGGAAAGAAGCTCGTTGACTTGGTAACTAAGGGCTTAATATTTCATATGAATGAATGGGATGGATGGATGGATGGATGGACAGATGGATCCAGCTATATAAGATAGAGAAATGGAAAAATGGAAACGAAACAAGCCAGCCAGTATTTTTCCTAAAATATAATCCGTTTCAACCATTTTCTTTCGTTCTTTCTTCCCGAGCAGGTTTTGGTAAGTGGAAATTTTTGTATTTGAATTTTCCATGCGGAAACTGAAATGGAAAATGGAGAATAATAAGGTAAAGTTTCATAATTCTGTTTACTGAAGGATACGGTTTTTTCATCAATGTTTATTTCGCTTTGTTATTAGACTTTTAGATGAGCATTTTGATTGCAAAATGTTTTCTCTAATTTCTTGCTCTTTATTGTTAAAATAATTTTATTCTTTTGCATTATTTCCGTTAATTTTCGAATCGTTCTACCGATTCAATTTATTTGATTTAATTTCGAAATCAAGGCAAATGACTTGCCGTGGAATGTTAATCGTTTAAACGTGTAAAGAAAGAAGAAGAAAATAGAAAAAAGATAAATAAATGAAGTGTAATAAAAAAATGCGGTGCGTTATGGTAAATTTGTAATTGTATTTAATAGAACTGTTCGAACAATAATAATAAAAAAAAAAAGCCAGATAAAATAAATGCGATGGAAATAGGAAGGAGGAAAGATAGAAGAGTAGAGAGGAAGAAAAAAAAAAACAGTTCTCATGATACAGAAAGAAATAATGTTAACCGAGGAGAATAAAGATAATTTGACCGTTTACCAATAATAATAATAATAATAATGTTGAATAAATCGATATTTATACGTGTAGCTGCTTGCAGATAACAAAAACGACATCTGAAAAAAATCGAAATTAAATAAATGAACAATTACAATATCAGTGACTGACAATTGACATTCCAGATTTGTCAGTGTCAACAGCGAAGTCAACATACCTTCACATAGAAGTACCTCTCTCTTTTAACATATACCTACACAAATATATTGAAATCATCAATTTCCAATAATCCAATCGATCATTCCTTTAGGGCAGTTTGTCCCTTGGACAAAAAAGCAACAAATAATCTAAAAAGGGGCAGAAGCAGCAACAGCAACAGAAATAGGAGCAGGAGAACGAAAACATTCAAATCCCATTCGGCTTTATACTATCGAAGAGGGGTAAATATGGGTGGTGCGGGGGAGGCAAAGAGGAGAGAAGGAGGAAATGATGAAGGACCAGAGAGGTGATGGTCGGTGTGGTAGTGGTGCAGATACAGCTTTTTCTTTTTTGATGGAAAACCAAGAGAAGAGGGATGGTGGACTTTCCCCCCTTTTGAATTTTCTTTTTATAGTAGAATATAAATGTGTACAAGCGAGACAGAGAGAGAGAGAGAGAGAGAATGCGAGTTCCTTTTTCTATTTCCCAAAGGTTCGATCTCTTTGCAATCATGCACGACGTGTCTTGGTTTTGCCCCCATACACATACACATTGAGTGTATACCGAATCAGGGGGGGGTGGGGGCATGTAGAGAAGGAAAATATGATTGTGATTTATTTTGGCATTTCGTCCTGTCAGAAATATTGGGGGAGTGATAATTATTTTGAATAAAAATGTTATTAGAAATGATAACATTTCTTTTATATCGATTAGGTGTCAAAACTATTTGATATAGCTGACCAAAAAGTAGGGAGGAGAAGGGGGAAAATGGGATGAAAAGTTGAATAAATTTGACAAGAATCTATAGAAATTGAACACGTTTTAAACAATCTACACTTTTTTTAAGATAAATTTTATATTTGAATTAATGATAGTTTTGGATAATCCTGTATATTGGCACAATTTTTAATTGAATTGAATTGAATTGAATTTCTTATCAAATTACAAAACATCAATTTAGTTTTTCTTTTACCTTTGTTTTCCTGCACCGCCATTATATATTTTTCACAGCCACTTTGATTTTTATTAGAAAAATAATACACAAAATATACAGGATAAATGCAAAACTTTCAAACAACAAACCGTCAGTGAACGGTGCGAAATTTTAACTAACCCTCCCAATTTTTTTAACCCCATCTCCTACTTCAAATCCAAAAAGAAATCATCACAGCCAAAGGGGTGCTTTGCAACTGATACCAAAAAAAAAAAAATTAACTGTTTCATCCCCCTTTTTTTTACCCTTTGCTCTATGTACATTTACATACAATTCTAATGTATGTTAAAAAAAAGGAAAGCCAATCCCGTCGCTCCCTATTCGCTCCAATAGAATTTTATATTTGACTTTTCTCTGTGTGTGTGTGTGTGTGTAGAACATAACCCCTTTTTTGCATATCACGTCGCGCTATGTACATACCTATATACATACATATATAGCGGGCTCAACCTATACGGAATCTTTTTTTAAGTTTTAGAGGCATGGCATTTTCTTTGGAAGAACCAATAGGCATACAAAGTGAACTGGGGGGAATGATGAAAGTTTCCCCTTTTACTTCTTCCTTGTCCCATTTTAAAATCCATTTGGAATTTTTCTTTTTTTTTTGTTGTTGTGAATTTAGGGTGGATGATGGAAACGACAACGATGACGATAGAGCCAAGTGAAAATATTTGAATTGACAGATTCTAACCTAAAAAACTGGTTTATCAGCGTCACTATTTATTAAAAAAAAAAAAAAAAGACGATGTGGTTGGCACATTTTCCATTGAAAATCTTCTTATCTAGTTGCCACCCTTTTTCTTCTAGCTTTATAAAAAAAGGTCGTAGCTTTTTTTTTTTTAATGCACCACGTACCATCATCATCATTATCAATATTATTATTATTATTATTATTATCATCATCATAAATCATACACATGCTCCAGCTGTATAATACAGTCAAAAACACAAACTAGAAAAGGAAGACGAAGTAGAAGATGATGATAATGATGAACCTTATAATATCTGTCATAATAAGGGATGATTTTGCAAAAATTTTACGTTAACTTGCGCCTGGTTAGCGTCTACTTATATATAATATAAAGTACATAAGTAAGTAAAATCAAGGGTGGGGGAAACGAAAAAACGAAATTGATAATGCACTGACTAAAGAAGTCAAGTTAACTCTGAATATATCTGTGGGTGTGTGTGTGTAGCGCCACGATAATCATTTATCATTCGATAGATAGATAATATGAGTAAAAAAAGGAAAAAAATGATATTCCGCAGTTCGAAAAAAGAACCCTTTTTGAAGGGTGAATTTTTGGTGACTGGCAAAATGATGATGCTCATGGTGGTGGTGGTGGGAGGTGTGGAAATGATTGCAGATCATAAATTTATCTTCGCCTTAGTGTTATTAATTATTCTTTTTTTGTTAAAAGTTCAGAGCTGCTCTCCAATGATTTGACAGTAGGTATTGGATATGCAACCGAAGATACGTAAAAATTTAAAATACAATTTGAATTAATTGAAACTGATAACAATCGTTTACACTATAGAACGTATAACAGTATTATATGCAAACATTCATAGTTGCAATTAGTTATTTAATTATCAGAATAATAATAATAATTGCATACACACATGAATACTTGCATATCTCTCTTTCTCTATGTGTGTGTGTGTGTGTGTGTGTGTATATGTAGAATTCTAACGGTGTTTTAAACTAATCATATATTTAATTAATAGACATGCATCCAAACAGACAGATAAAAAAAAATTAAAAAGAAAAGAAATTACAAATTAAAAGAAGAAGAAGAAGAAGAAATGAAACAACAAATGAGAAATATAACTTATCTAATAATAAAACAAATTATTATTAAATCATAAAATAACGCATAAAATATTGTTCCATTGACCCCTTAATATATTATTATTATTATTATTATAAATAATTTTTTTCAATGTTCTATATAGCGTGTCTGTAAGCACCTAAACTGAAACAATACAATTTTTATTGTAATTAAAAGGAAAAATAAATTAATTAGTTGTGCGTTTTTATTATTATTATTTTTTATTACTTTTTATGCATATAGATATCTATTTCATAGATTATTAAATTTTGCATTTGAAGATTTATTATGTTCGTGGTGTTTAGTTTTTTTTTCCATTTGCATTACTCTTAATTAATTAATAATATAGATACTTTAGCGTTTTATTTTATGGCTTAAATCGTTCACGTGGCAAACACATCGATTAGACGTATAATTGAAAGCAATCGAATGATATTTTACGTCACAGTTATGTTGGTAATAGTTTGGGCGCAACGTTGTCAATATTATTTTTGAAATTGCATTGATATTTTAATCGATTTCATTTCGAATTTTTCAATTACGATAATTGTTTTATATAATTAAAACAATTGGTGAAGATTTATTCAAAAAATGATTAATATATCGCTAAGTATCGATGAAGATAAACAAATATTTACTTTAATTCATTTTTAATTCGATATGTTTAACATATTCAACTGACAAGACTGCAGAGTTTTTGTCTCGCTTTTTTTATGTGTATACAACAGAGACAACTATACTTTCAATTAAAACGCTACTCAAATTACTTTTAATTGAAAAATCAAATCAAATCTGTCAAGAAAATAGTAAAAATAAAGAAATTAAACAATTCTACGAAATGATGTAAGTAAAATTGATTCATATTATTAAAAATATTAAAAAAATCCTGAACGAGCAAGAAAAAATATTTACTCTGCTAGCACTGCATTTCAAAGTACCAATTTGAACACATCAAATTTTTCACTGATTTAATGTAAACGAATTTCTCTAAATCATAGTTATAATATTGACATATGGTTTTTCACTAAGTATGACGTCAGATCACATCCTTGTGCATTTAACTGTAGCTACTCAATAATGATTAATCAGTTTTTAGTATCAAGTATAGAAAAATACGTCCCTTAACCTCTACACCACTGAATTCTCTTCGATTTATTCCATATCTATCCATCTATTCTTCCAATTCCATCACAATGTACCTCATTAAAAATAAAATCTATATTCCAATACATACCTACTACCCACCTATATATATATATATATATATATAATAGATGTATGTATGTATCATAAGCTGCAGGAACGGAACGGAACGGGAAAAAATCCGATGCAGAAAAATCAACCAATTGACTTACTATTTAATATAGTAGAGAGTATAGAAAAAAGACATCGTCCTCGTCGTCGTAGTCGTATCTGAAAATTGGAATCTTTGTATATACCTACATATATATATATATATATATATGTATATCTATGTGTGTGTATGCCAGAAGAATATTCCATTTCGTTTCGTTTCGTTGTGTATTCGATTTTTGACATTCTTCGAAAACTACTTTTTCTTTTTCTGCCATTGGCACAACACAATACGAAACGTAATTGGTTTCAACTTTTGAACCTGAAGTTCAAATCATATTCGAGAAATACGAATTTTGTTGTTTTTTTTTTTTTGCCCCTTGCGTTGCGGGAAAAATGTTTCGTCATGTAAAAGTTTTCAAATTTCGATATCTATTACTATTATTATTGTACGAAAATATTCAGGTTCCATTTGATTCTTTTGTAGAAGCAAAAATGAACTCCTCGCTTTTTTTTTTGGAATGGAAACGCGAAAATTTTCAACGTACATTAGCAGTCGTTTTCTGTGCTAGTTTTTATACTGTACCCCCACTATTAAGTCTGAATTAATTAATCTATTAATTTTATTCGTAATTTTTTCGGATTTGTTCATTTCTAAGTCAAATTCAAGAAAAACAATCAAATCCAATGTATTCTTCCTCTCTCCCACTATCGTTCCACTTTTTAACCCATCTCTTTTACCCTACTTCAATCTCATCTTATCTCGGCCATTGTTTTTGCAAAACTTGAAATCCCAATTCCGTTTCGGGAATGGAACGACGCGTCGCGTGGAGCGCGCGAAGCCCAACAGCAATATTTTATATGACCCATAGAATTTATCCGATAAAAATATATATATATTATATACAAGGTAGATATATATTTTCATAACATAACCATATATAAGATATAAGACACACACACAGTGTACGCAGTGGTGTAACTATTGATATATAGAAAATCTACTGTGATTTGTGGTATTTGATTTGAAGATGTGACCTGATTGGCTCGTTTTAGTGTACCTATCTGAATAATTTGGGATAATTTATTGGTGAAATCAATTCGAAAATTATTAACAGTCGAAAAACTCACTAGTACGCCACTGATAAAGTGGGAAAAAAAAATTCCAAAAAAAGAAAGAAAAATCCAGAGGCAAAACATGCACACATCTACTCTCTACCCCTTTAACCCCGACGGCTTGCATTAAAGGTGGTTGGCGAAGAGTAAGGGGAACATTGGATGCTGCTGCTGCTGCTGCTTTATTCCACGTAAATTGAATTTGAAAATTGGCCGCCTCTTTCTCCACTACCACCACCACATCGTCGTCTTGCCTACCATTTATATATATATATATATATAGATATGATACAGTTCCTCTTTTCTTTTTCTTTTGTTTTTCCATCGCATAAAATGGAAGAAAATGTCATCTAGCTAGGCGAGCCAGCCATGCAGCAGTGCTAGCTACTAGCTACACATACATATCCAGGCAGGCTGCGGTACGGGGTTGCAAGTAAGCGCGCTATACCACCCCGGTTTAGGGCGACCCGATCTAAAGCCCTCGATGACGGCAATAATGCAGGGTAGCAGCGTTTGCTGGCAAAGGGGAGTGCGGTGGCGGTGGTGTTGGCTAGAGGAATCCCTTTTTGTTTTATCATAAAATATTGTCCTTTTAGCTAGGATGAGAAAGAGTAATGGAAAATGGAAATTTTTCTTTCTTTTTTATTGTTGTTTAAAAACAACACCTGCACATTTTCCTTTTGAATTTTTTAATAGATTCGTAATGCTAATGGATGTTGTTTATCATTGTAACAATAGTGGTCGTAGTAAAATTATAATGCGCAAACAAAATGCTAGAAATCAAGCAGGCCGAAACTGAATTATGTAGATATCAAACAAACATCGAATTCGAAATAATACAGCGAACCACCTCAGAATCTTAAATCGATTTATTCAACCTCAATTTTCGACAAAAAATCGTCGTCGTTGTCGTCCCTCAAATTCACTCAAATTCATTCGTATTGGATGGAAAATGAATGGCCAACATGCACACACACACACACACACACATGGACATAAGGAATAAGAAACGAAATCTACGAAACAGAGAGAGAGAGAGAAAGAGGCAGGGTGAGAGATACAGCAGAGGGATATTTCCCGAAAACCCCCTCACATTCACGAAACGAATGAATAGAAAATATTTACTGAGCTTTTCCATTAAAAACTAAATTTTATTCCACGGTTATCACACACACATATATATATATATATATATATAGTGGAATGCTTTTACGTCGCATTTTATACTTCTTTTGATGTTTTTTAAATGAATGTTTTTTCCCATATAGAAAGGGAGTGTATGTATGTAAGAGAGAGGGATAGATGGAGAGTAAAAGAAGAAAACGTTGGAATTCTGAATAAGGCCGTTTATGCCAGAAAATCGAATAACTTCTGGATATTTACTTTGCTTCTTTTTTTTTTTTTTTTTTTTTGCTGTCAATGGATGGATATTCGAATAAGTTGATAGTGGGGTGGAGGTAGGGGGTGATAGCAAAGGGAAAATGTGTGGGATTTACAGTTTGTTGTTGTTGTTGTTGTTGTTGATGAAGGGGAATGAAAAATTGAATGAATAAAGAAATTCAAGTGGTGGCATTAATATTAAAGTCACAACTGAAAGTGTGGTTATGACACATCCGGGTTTGAATGGCGTATTGGAAATTAATGGAGAATTAAGTGCGCATGCCTCAGCTGATGAACCATGCATGCATCACATAAAATACTACGAAAGAAAAAAAACAAAAATTGCTAAAATTAAAAATAAACATTTTTCTCCCTTTTCTTTTTCATAATAGAGCGATTTTCTTGCGCTTGGGGGGGCGGTGAAGCTGCTGATACGGATTTACCGAAAGAAGAAAAAATAACTACTAACAAAGTAACCTGAAGCAACTAAACTAAATTGATACACACACAGATACACTAAGAAAAAAAATACAAAAAATGAGTTTTTTAAGGGTCGAATTTGTGCTGTATAAACAGGTTTACATTCGATTTATTTATTCCCTTTTTAAGGATATACATATATATAGGAAAAAAAGAAATGAAAAGAAGAAAATTTATATTTATATTACATAAAAAATTGTATAAATAACTGAAATACATTTTTTATAAAGAAACGAAAAAAAGGAAGGCAAAAAAAAAATACAGAATTCATTTCGTACGTATTAATATTCTGAAAGTGTATTTTCGTATGGTAAATTTTTATTATTATTTAATATTTATAGGAAAATATTTTTTTAATATTTTTCGTAGCAAATTTTCCATTTCTGATTTGCCATTGTGCGAGCATCATCAGTTGAATCAGTTGAATTAAACATATAGAAAAAAAATCAAGAAAAACATTTAAAAAAAAAAATCTGTATAAATAAATAATATACAGGGTGGAAAGTTACTGGTGTCCACTCTGATTTCAAGATCCTGAATATTTATCAGATTAACATGATGTGTGATTCGTTTTTAATGGCTGCTCTAAGCTCATATTTTAAACAACAGGAAAAAATAATCGGTATAAACAAATAAAAATAAATTTGGAATGGTCATGAAAATGTTACGGGCGAGTACACCAATTTGGCGGAGGAACGATGCGACGATTCACCTCCAAAATTGCCATTTTTTAATTTTATAAGTTCATAATAGTCAAAAATTTAATTTTAACCCATTTTTACGTTATCCCAATGTTTTTTTTTTTTCCTAAAACCACACTCCAACTGTTTTTCTACGTTTTCATTTATCGGAATATCGACGATATAAAATGACTTTTAAATAAATTAATCCACATGCCATTTCAACACTCACCCATAAGCATATCAACCCCTACTTGCCCTATAGTGACGACAGTTGCAATTGTAATATTCAATGTCAAGAAAAGAAAATTTATATGCACATTTAGTACTTATATGCTGCAACTATCGACTCCACCCTGTTTTATTGAACACCACTTCCCCCATCCCTTCCTACCCCATTCTACGCCCGCGCCCTTATCAGACGCCAACAACGAAAAAAAAAAAAAAACTTTTCAGCTAATTTGTTTAATTAGTAAAAATACACCCCTTATTCAACTAATAGCATCATCATGTATGTGCAGGACTATTTATCGAGCATATCTGAAAGACAGCACACACACACACACATTATTTTATCCATCCATTTCCATTTTTCCATAATAAAAATAAACACTGTTCGCTTTTGCGACGCTGTCTCCTTGCCAATGTTGTTCTGTCTCTCTTTTCAACCAATTGCTGCTGACATGGACTAGATCATCAATCAAGACATCCTGGCAATACTATAATATAGTGTCTAAGTGAAAGATCGAGTACAAACAACAAGAGAAAGGAGTGAAAAGTGTAAATTCCAGATCGTTTTGTCAAAGCGACAACAATGGTTATGGTTCTTTGTTTTGGAGGTGTCATATGAAAGGCTGTGTTGCCAGATTCAGCAAGTTGAATAGTAATAATTCGAAATTAGTGTCAATTAAATAAGATACATGGAACGGGTGGTTGTTTTCTGCTCAAATTATTCACCCTTCAATACAAGAAATTCACGGATTATAAAACCCACATATTTTGAAAAAAAAAAAAAAATTAAACTTATAGAAATTTATGAGCATAAACAGGAAATTTGAACCATTCCGGAACTGGGAATAAGAAAAAATGGAAAATATAATACAAAAAATAATGCGAAACGTCGAGCACGTTCCATTATTGATGCCCTCCATCATCTCCTTTTCCTCATGGATAAAATATAGAAAACTTTTTTTTTTTTTTTTTAAATAATGCCCGTCGCTACTCGTGGTGGTGGCTGCCCAGGACTGCGGGGATAAATAGATGAGGAGCATTATCTTCACTCAGCAGCAGGATTACTCTGCCTTCCTACCCATCCACCCACACGACAGCATATTCTTCTTTTTCATCCATCTTCTTTCCCCCATTACACGGTATGTACATACACATTAACCCCCATTCCTGCTATAACTAAATTCAAGACGACGAGCAATGCTTGTGTTTCTGTGTATGTGTTGAGTTGAGTATTTTCTTCTAGGTTATGTTCTATTATCATCATAATGTACGTCAACGTCAACGCCATCAGAATAATCACTAGGATTCACATGACATTTACGAATAAGATCATGATTAGAATTGGAAAAGAGAAATAAGAAAGAAAATGGCGGGGAAAATGTGCATAAAGAAAATCCGTCGCGTTGCAGATATTCATTGCAAATCTGAATCGATTCTATTTTGATCAATTATAACCTTACATAGTCAGGACACAAAAAAAAAAGAAAAATTATAATCAAGTAGTCTATCGCTCCTCGGCATTGTCCCCAACAACACACACACACACACAGACAGAAGGAGCACAGGGTGTTCACATTTGAAGCTAATGAGCCTTCGTTAGTCAATTGTTTTGTGTGTGTGTGTGTGTGTGTGCTGACAAAGCCGCCTCATCTCGAGTTGAATGTTAAACAGTTCCAAATTGCTTCTGGTTCTGCTTCTTTCTCATTCTTTGTTTTGTTCTGTCTCTGTTCTTTATTATGTGTATCTTCTTTTTCTACCTAACTATATACACAACCTAACCTACTACTGGTCTTTGTTATTATTGTTATGTGTTGTTGTCTTCTTCTTATTCTTCGTCCTCTTCTTGTCTTTTAAGCCAAATGAGAAATAATTTAATTATACGAGATTATTTCGTATTGCAATGTTGTTTTGTAGTTTTAAAAAAGTTTCTTTGGTTAATTTGTATTTGCCTTGCGACTAATGGAGAAACAACAAAAAAAAAAAAAAAAAGAAGAAAAATGGACACTTGATTTTTTGTTTGTTTGTTTGTTTGTTTGTTTTTTTTTTCGGTTCGGTTTGGTTTGGTTCTTAGGGACAAATTCGCTAGTTGGAGTATACAAAATTAACGTTTATTTAATTTTACACTAATTTTGTCGTTCGCTCTCAGTGTTTCTAACAGAGTTGCCACTACACCCCTCTATACAAAACATAATCTAATACACTTGGACAAGTTTATTTAAAATTTCAACCGCAAAGCGTCTCCACTCAATTACAATTTGATAATCATAAATTTTCCTCTCCCTCTCGCATTCGACGAACGGGGACGGGAACAGGAATTGAAATTTACCTGCAAAAATTGAACCACCCCCCGTAAAATATTGAGGGTTAATGCATACAGCGAGCAGCTAGATATAGATAAATGCATTAAAAAAAGATGTTTCCCCCGTTTAGATAGATATATAAAAAAAATAAGCGGAGAAATGGGAAAAACGATTCGCTATACATGTGATGTTACTTTGACCTCATGCTGGTGGAAGTGGATGACGTTTATTATTATTATTACTGTTATTGTGACAGCACAGGGACAATTGAAATGCATTGGCTATCCACTTAATATATTGTGTGTGTGTTTTCTTGGATGAAAATTGAAGAAAACTTTAAGAACTACATCCGGTGACAGAGAGGATTAGTAAATTTTTCACATCAGAAAAAGAATAATTATATTTCAACACACACACACACACTCACAGACCTACAGCATCCCTCATTCATTCACATTGAATATTCCACCCTCATTAAACTAAATTACAAGATTACTGCCCCTTTTAGTGTTCATCTTCCCTCGCTTCCCCTCCACCCCCTCACTATTGTTAATTTGGCTATGGCATAAATACGCATTTCTTTCTTGCACATTTATGTATGTCTAGTATAGTCTAAATAGCTTAAATGTATTCACTCACCCTTGAGCGAAAATATAGTTAGTGGTGGTGGAGAGATGGATGCAGGCAAATTTCGGGGATGAATCATCCATCCATTTTTGCTTCTATCGAAAAATGGCATGCAAAAGGGGAATGAATGGATGGATGTTTTCTTTTTGCATTTGACAAACGAGTTCGAGTGTGTGCTTTGAGGATAATGAGGATTTTGTCACGAGAAAAGAATAAATTGGATGTCCGCAAGAGAATCAGAGGAAAACTCTTTAAATTTCCATATATATATATATATATATATACATATAGAATTGCAAGCCAATTGCAGTCAATTCAACCCAAAACTTTCTCGAATTTTCTAAACAATTTCACATTTCAAGCAAAAATTTCCATCTAATCAAATTCCATTTCGATTCCTCGTTGTTGGAAAATATTTTTGCCTTCTAAAAACGGGGAGAAAACAAAAAGGAAAACACCAAGCAAGTGAACGGGGGTGGGTGAAAAAAAAGGGGTTAGAAGAGTAGGATGGTAAGAGAAAGCACACACACACGCATGCATAAGAAAGCAAAAGCGAAATAAAAAAAGAAAAAAAGGGTAGCAGCAGCATAGAGGAGAAGTTGGAAAACACGTCTCCTGAGGAGACGAAAAGGGATAAGGACACCATGTATGTGGCGCATAAGAAACGCAAAAGGGAATGCAAAAAGGGCCCTCTCCTCCTCCACAACGACGACGAGTGAGAGTTGTCACGCACACGGTTTGATTGGGCCTGCCCCTCATTCCATCTGTACTCGTTCTTATCACCCTCCATTCTTCTTTTGCTTCTTCCTCTTCTAAGTTTTTTTTTTTTTTCTTTTTTTCAGTTCTTCTAATTCTTCTTCTGCTTCATCTTGTGTTGCGGGGGGATGATGCTGCTGCTGCTGCTGCTGCTGCTGCCGTTGGTAGTGATCGATATCGATGTTGCCATTTTAAAATGGCTTTTGTGTTGAATTTTTCAGCTTGAGGAAATTCGATGTGGAGTTTGAATATGTTAAGAGAAAGTCTGTGGAAAGTATGAAGCAAATTGTTTGAAATGTGCCCCGGGAAACTGGCATCAAAGTTTGAAACAGTCGCAAATGAACCCGACAAAATGGAGAATGTCAAGAAAACTGTCAAGAACTGCAGATAACTTAGGCAAATTTCAGCAATTACAAAAACTGAAAAAATTATCTAGGCAACAGTGTATTGTATACTATACCTATATACATATATATATAATACTAAAGATGGATTCATCCCCCTTTTTAGATTTCGCGTCTGGTTACTGCTGCTGCTGCAACGAACGCATTGGAGATTGTGGGACATGGAAAAAGTTCTAGGTTGAAGGGGTGTAAGGGGATATAACTACTACCCTTCCTGCTATATTGGGGGGGGGGGGTGCAAAGTGTAAAGAACTGATGTTATTGCCACGACAACGACGACGAGAACGACGATGCGTTTTGGATGAATTGTATTTTTGTTTTTGTTTTTGGTTTTAATTGTTATTTGAAATTGTTGGATGCGATTGTGCGTAATTGTGTGGAAATGTAGAAAATCTATTAGACAATAATTGGATTTCACTTTGAGTTTTCAAAGAGAAGAATTTAAAATATTGAAAGTGCTGAAAATATTTTTCAATTCACTGCCGAATTGCGGCACTAAAATGTCCTGCAAATTAGACATCAAATCACACTACTGAAACCTCTCACATGCACAATCTTCATTACTCATTCACCCTTGTCCCATTTTTTACGAGTACAATTTCAAGTATCTAGAAAATTGAAATCATAATCTTATAAATTATGATACAAAAACGGTCAAGTCAAGATAAAAAAAAAAAAAACAACCAGCTCCTCTTGACAAAATATTATTATTATTATTATGATCATAGTGCTATTACTATTTTGTGTAGGGCTGTTTCTGCCTAGGCAAAATATCCATCCAATGTATACGTATTGGTCCCTTTTAATAATAATAAGGGTGACATTCTATCTATCCATCTATCTATCTATTTTTTTTTTTGATAGTAGTGGGTCCAATGGAAAAAAATGTGCTCTCTTTTCTTGTTTTTTATATGTTATGTGTTCCCGTTGTCTTTGTCTTAAAATAGTATAATCTCTGAGGGGAGAACCGATTTGCCAAGGGCCTAGTAATTGGAATTAGAGTCAAAATTATCTAAAATTTCAGTATAGAGCGAAATTCCAGTATGTAAACGATCAGATCATTTCATTTTATTTCACCGAAATTCTTGACAGAACTGTACATCTAACAAAGCGGAAAGTTAATTAATTTAATCAAATAGAGAAGAAGAATCCTAAAAGTTCGCCTCTTGCTGCAAAAATAAATTAAATCGAAAGATTTTTTTGCTTCGTTCTTTCTTTAAGGAATCAAGGGAAAAATTCGAGGGTTGGAAAACAACACACACACATAACCCGATAGTAACCCCATCAGTAGTAGTAGTAGTAGTAGTAGTATCCAGCTTAAGTCTCTAGTGAGGGTTCTTATCTCACAGAAACAGACTTTTTAGACTAACTAAATACGAAAAAAGGCTAAAATGAACGAAATACGTATAGTATATGTGTATGTAGAGATGACGACAATCTATATGTATAAGGATCTGTTCTGAAAAGAAGGACCCTCTCCTGTTCACTACTACAATTTTGGATGGGCCAATTTTATTTCTGATTACATTTTGGTGTAGCTTTAGTGGTGGTGGTGGTAGTGACGGTATTATCCTATGGTGTGCATTTTAGCTGATAAGCGAAGAAATACATATCACCTTTTTCCTTTTCTTAAAAAAAAAAAAAAAACGGAAGAAAATGGAAAAACGGCCAAAATGGATTTAAGTTCATTTCTATTCGGTGCGAGGGTTTTTTGAGAGTTCTTCGTAATTTTATAGCTTATTGCAAAGTTATTTGTGTTCGAGAACATTGGAAATTCGCCTGATTCAATGGAAAACCGTTCTCTTCAAAGTGCGTGTCGTAATCCGTTAAATTATGATAAATTTTATATCGAACACTGCAGCCAAATTCAATCAAATCTTAATTCTAATCACCGATTTCATCAAACTATAACGAAACATTATTAATATTTGTACAAACGTCATCAGATCATCGGTTCAATTACGAATTTCGCATATTCATGAAAACGAAAAGTGTATCATAATTTCTAAAATTATGATTGATCCATTTAAAATTTAACAAATCATCGAATTGACAAGATGGATTTGTAAAATACAGCATCCTTAGCATAGTATAAATACGACACTGTGAGTGTCATAATTCGTGAAATTATGAAAACGTTCTATACAAAACTATTCCATTTAATTCTCAACACATTCTCTCCAAATTGAATCCATAAAATTCTAATTACTGCAGCGCTTCTCCAAAATGCAAGCAGAAAGTGATGGAGGGCGGAAAGTAGGAAAACAGGGAAACAAAGAAACATAGAAAGAGTGTGAGAGAGAAGGTGGGGAAGAAGAGCGACAGCAAGAGTGAGATGAAGTGTTCATGGAGAGAAGGGAAATAACTAATAAAAACAACAGGCGACTACTTTTTTCGTCTTCCTCTTCTTCTTCTACTACCTACTACCTACTACTACTATTACTACTATTAGACTAGACAATCGATATCGCAATATCGCATCGATTAGGCAAAACCACGCCTCACTTATTGCTTGAGTTACGATGTGTCGTTCTTTAAATGCGTCGTTTTGAGACAGATTTTTGCGAAATAAAATACGAAAAGAATGGAATAGATTTGTTTTATATATATACAGACTGGTTTATAACTGACATATTTAGCTTTGATTTTTGGTGACTATGTGAATGTAGAGTGCAAAGAAAATAGTGTTTTTTCGTTTAAAAATTTGATAGTTTCTTGAATGAATTCATCAAATTCGCTATTGAGTTCGATACGATAATACAGTTACAATTATACTCGAAAAATCACGAAATTCTTAAGTGCTAAATGGTTTATTCATAATTTCATGAATTATGATACACTTTTTGTATACCTCGATACAATCGTTTTAAGCGAGAGCTAAAAGAAAAAAGTATAATCCAATATTAAACCTTTCTATTTCTTTATTCATGGAATATGGATAGAGGGTCACTTCCCACGTGTCCTGTAAAACTGTATGTGTGTGTGTATGAATGTGTTTCTGAATTTTATTTCAGAAAAAAAAAAATGGGGGAGGATTAACCCTCCTGTTTCTACGTATAAAAACGTCAAAAATTGGTTCGCGTACAGTTTATGACCAGTTTGATAAGGGTCATTTTACACATACATAGATATTGGAATTTTCGGTTTTCGATCTACAGGATTCCACCACCACCACCAGCAGCAGCAACACTACTATCATTCTGAAAAGCAATACGAATATAGGTACACTATAACGTAAAAATGAGCCTTCGATTTTATAGCTTCATACGTACACACACATATATATATATATATATATATATATAGAAAAGTGACAAGATACAAGCGTTTTTTTTTGCCAAACCCTTACCGCCCTCGCCTGTGCCGTTATATATTTTCCGATATCAAAATAATGCCCGTTTTTTTTTTCTTTTCGTTTTTTGGGCGAAACTTTGCCATTGCAATCGAAGAGGGAACCAATAAATTGGAGGTTGCTTTTTATTGAGATATCTTTTAGGAGTTACGACTTTTGACAGAATTGAACACATTTATGTGAGAAACAGTGTTTTAAGTATTTATTTTTTTTTTTTTATTTAAGACGGGTGAAAATAGGAACAGTTAGAGAATGATATTATAAAAGAGTAGGGCGATAAAAATACCATACGGCATCCAATATTCTTATTAATGACCTTGAGAAAATTGAAGCTAAAATCGATTTAGAATTTGAAAAATGGGAAGGTCAGTGTTCAGAATTGTGTTCAAAAAATGGGGTTTAAGGACACCACGTCATTAAGTGCGATTTCCAAATTAAACTGCGTAGTAATAACACTACTCTTTCATCTCTCTCTTCTCGCCGTCCATCACGTTATCAATCTATCCAATCCAATCTTTTTGATTTTCTGATTTCACCCGAACTCACCAAAAACATTCCAACAATAGATGGATGAATGACAAGAGCATAGAATGGAAGGAATTTGATTTTCTCCTTTCTCTCATTGTTTGTTTGATCTTTCTGTCTTTTTCTCATTTGCTGTTCAAAAAAAAAAAAAGAATAGACAAGATGAGACGAAATGAGAATTCTCTTTGTCAAAACTCCTTTTTTTTTTTCAAGTGGATAGCGGAGAAATAGAAAAAAAGAAGATATTTTTTTAGGAATTGTCTGAGGAAAGTCAAAAAGACGAAGGAAATAATCAAATAGAATGTCAAATAGGAAAAGGAAATTAAAATTTCTTTTTTTTTATTAGTGTGTTAAATTGAATTCTAGTGAAAGAAATTCAAATGGCTCAAGTCGGCACTAGTTGGGCAGCTAACCCTGAGAACAATGTATAGTTAGTTTCAGCTAATACATTACTCTAAATCTTAGGCAATTGTCTAAGGATTGTCTAATCTTAGGTATCAATTTCGATGACAATATGGCATCGTTTTGCTATTACATATTTTTTTCTAGCAAATCACAACTTTAAGCAAACTCGTAGAGGAAATCTATTAGTATTATTATCATCCAATGTCCCTTCAACATTCTCATCCTTTCCATTCCGACGACCGGCCCCGTCTCTCTTCCCTTTCCCTCTCACATCATCACAACAATTCCAATTCGACCAAATTGAAAAATACTCATTAGTTGAATGTTTCACACTCACCTAAATACTCCTTATATGTACGTATACTCACTTACTTGCTTCGTTCCTTTTGGTTTCCATCCACATTTCCTCCTCCTCCTCCTCCTCCTCTCCCTCTCCCTAAACTCATCGTTCCATCGTCTTCACGACTATTTTATTTACAACACCAAAATGAATCTGGATCCAGTGGAATCGAATCGAATCGAATCTCAAATCCAACAAGCTGGTAACCAAAGAAAGAGAGAGAAAAGGAGCAAATAGATCGAAAAGAGAGGAAGGGAAATGAAAAAAGAAAAAGGGAAAATTAAAAGAAATTAAAAGGAAACTAAAAATGTCTTGAATTTTTCCAACATCAAAGTACAAAAGGTTCGTTCGTTTCTTTTTTTTTTCTGTTGTTCGACTTTACTTTTGCTTTGAAGAGGGACGAAAGAGGAAAACGACGAGCCTTCTTAATAGTTGGTAGTAATTTGACGTTTTTCCGTTTTTATTGCTTTTATTTTATAGTACGAACGAATTCTTTTCGTTTTAACGGGTGGTTTTTCTTTTGTTTTTGATAAATGAAAAAAAAACCGTCTAAAAATTTGTCAAATCGCGAAAGAGTAAAATGTGAGTCATTCAACTTATTGCTCTCTCTCTCTCTCTCTCTCTCTCTCTGGCACCAATATCAAATTAACATTTTCTTTCTGTCAAGGCACATTTCTAGTGATTTGTTTCTATTCTCCCCTTTGTCGATTTTCACTCACTTATTACCATTCAGCTGGTGTTCTTCTAGTGGTTGTTTGAGGGTGAATTCCTCTGCACTGGTAAAGTTGAAAACAAGAGACGAAAAGATACACTTTGATGTTACTTTTACAACACAAAAACTGATACGAATTTCAAAGTAACAACTTTTATTGGACTCCAATATTTATAAGACATGAAAAGATTTAAAAAAAAAAAAAAATAAAGTAAGGAATAAGGAAAGCGATTACTTTCTACTCTATAGTACACAGAAGATGTGTGGATCGAAGCGAAACAAAGTAAAATTCAAAAGACAAAACAATAAAGAAACAACGAAAAAAAAAGCGAAGGGAGAAATGAGATACAAAAAAAAATACGAGGCGAAGAAGAAAGGAATATCCAATTTTAGAAAAAAGTACAGAAACTTAAGTAATATTATTATTGTATACTGTCTCTCTATGTATGTCTATGTATTTTATATAGCTATCGTATAAAAGAGGAAGCTAAAAAGACGAACGAATAGTAGCAGTAAATAATGCGAAAACAAAGACGAAACAAAAATTGCACGATGAAAGCACAATTTGATTTTCTTTGCTCGAATTGAATCGTTTTTCGATATAAGCAAATGTCTCTCAAACGAATGACTTTTATGTAATAAAAAATATTGAAACAAGGGCCGTTTTGAGGGTGGCAGGGAACCAGGGAAAGATTTGTCGTTATTCGTCTGCTGTTTTTCTATTTTTAGATTTTAAGAAAATTATAGCGGGAAGTTTCTCTTTCATTCAATTGTAAATTCTAATCTAATCTCAAAGTACTGAGATTATCACGCAATTATATGAACGAGAACAGATTTTTGTGTGAAGAAGTGATGCAACGGTTTTTCATCAATTTTCAGTAAACCTTTTTTTGAATTTTTCACCCGCTATCGAAATTTTCCCTATAAGATAGATAAACGTTCGATGTTTTTTTCTTTATCATCACTTTAACTGCAAGCAGTAGGCATACGGATAAAAGATTATAAGAGTTGTTCTCCATATCTCCATCCATGCTCATTGCTCTACTGCTCTCTACCGTACACCCTCCATTCATCTTTAGACACATTTTATGGCCCATCTCCCAATGGGCCATCGGAAAATGTATTTCTTTTTTTTTTTTATGTAAGGTTTGAGTTGTGTCGAATTAGATTGAGATAAAAAGTTGGATAGGAAAAAAAATGGATTTTGAGGCCTATATTTTTATCGTGAAAAAGTGGAGGGTGTAAAACTGAAAAATTTATAGCAAGATTTTGCTCTAAATTATTGTTTATTTCTTTATTTTATCAATTCTTAATGCTTTCGTTTGAAAATTAACGAGAATTTATATTCGCACGAGTTCTGTGCGAATTTTCGCAGAAAATTGAGATTTTTCTTACCGAATTCTCTAAATTCAAACATGACTGTTAGTTTTTTTTTTTTTTGGAAAATGAAAACGAAAAGTCTAAATTGATTAACTTTATACCCAAATTTGGTTTGAAATTTGGCTATTTTGGACACTACGCCAACAAATCCGGCTTTCTAAAATCTAACTCAAAAAGTGATGAAAACTCACCTGGATTTTGCTTAATTTTCTCAAAATACATCCAGAAAACTTGCTAAGAAACCATTAATACCATCACTACCACCACTATCACCTTTTAAATTACTTGGATCCAACAGTTTCGCCCATTATCCGATTGTTATCCAATCAATTTTACAATTTAAATATCACATTGATTCTATGCCATTGACAGTTCGATTCTAAACTCTAAATTTTTCCATTCAGCCTACTCCCACTCTCTATCATGTCACCATTTTCTACCCCTATCACTCCTATTCCAAATACTTCCATCTCTTTTCCACTTTAAAGTTCATCTTCTATTTCTTACCTCTGCACATATGCATATCTGATGTTAAGAAAAGGATGCAAGATATCCTACCTCTTTCCAGAGAACCTCGACTGTCAAATATAGTCCTAATGTTGAATTGACGTTAGAAGCATATTAGAAGAAGAAGAATCAGATGGAGGGGATGAATATGCTGATAATATGTATGAAACTCTTTTTTCTTTTTTGAGGGTGATAGGGTGTTCAACCCCTTTTTAGATTCGCTGCTGTTTTTTTAATAATTGCAAAGGGTTGCAAACAGACTCCGTTAGCACAGTGATAAAGTGCGTTTATCTGCGAATTTTTTCAGTAAAAATTAACAGCAACTGTCATTCTAGTGACTGACCGGCTTAACAGTGATTTCGGAATGAAAATCGTAAAAACAACAGCAATATTTCGAGGTAGCAAATGCAATTATTAATATCAGAAATAAATTTAAATACAAAGGCAAAACCATACGATGGAGGGGGTTGAAAGGGGTGGAAAAGGGTGGAACGCTCAATCAGTATCATATTCAAAAAAGGGATGAAAAAAAAATCGATGGTAAGTTGTTTTTTTTTTTAATTACCAAGCGGTTTTAGTTTGATATTGTTCATCTAGACGCTCAGGTCCAATATGGCGTAAAATCGATCATTTTTTCAGGAATTTTCAAATTCTTTCAACCGCATCTGTGGGAACAAAACCTATCTCTTAATATGCCAGAAGCATTGCCCGATTAAGTTAGGTTATGTCCGATTTTTCCGGCTTATAATCTGCCTGGGGCAAATACCCACGAAGGGCTAGCTTTATCGTGTGTTTATTAGAAAAACTCCAAGACGAACTACAAATATCTTTGATTAACAATAAAATGTAAGTACAGAGAATATAAATAAATTTAGAATTCCTATAAAAATAATCACCAAACAATTTTTTTAAGCATCAACAATCAGCGGGCAGCAGCTGCAATGGAATCACAACTTGTCGCGTGCTTTACACGATTTTGTCATCGTCAATTCACCCCATTTTTTTTAACCCGTATTTTTTTGATCGTTGATTGTTTACACCCCTTTCTTTGACACCTTGAATTGCTTTTTGTAACGTCTATTTTTTTTCTTTTAGCTTGGAATAATCCTGAATCAAAAGAATTCATTTTCTTTTGATGAAGTGTCAAATCGATCCGATTGACGTCAACACCATTGTGCGTTCTAAAATCTAACATTATGAAAAAATGGTACGTATCATCAATATTATCAATTATAGAATTCAATTCAATTAGATTCAAACGCACATTTTCTTTGTCTGGAAAATAATGGGAGACGCCTGGCAAAGAAAGTTACCAGGGGCAGGTGGAGGGACGACGGCAGAATCTAAAAGGCGCGTTTTCAAACAATTAACTCCGCCAATAATGGACACACATAGAGGATCATATTTTCCTGCTGCATCGCTTCCTGCATGTGAAATATGAGACATCATCGAACGAACGAAGGAAGGAACGAATCTTGGCGTAGTTTTCTTTCGACTACGTCATAGATATGGAGATAGATTGAGTATTTTTTTTTGGTCTTTTTAATTTTCTTTCCATGTCATAAAGATGGCCATCAAAATGATCTAGGAGGTCAGTATATAAAAAAAGAGGTATGAAGAAGAATTGCATTCGTAAAAATGTGTGAGAAAACTTTCTGTGATTTTCTTATCGATAACTTTTCCGAGCAGGCACACTACTTATCATATTATTATTATTATTATTATTATTCCGTAGTATAATACTGTCATAACGTGGTTGAATTATAGAAATGTTACAACTTTTGAGCAATAAAGAGAACATGCATAAATCAACAAGCAAACAAACAAATAATATAATATTAAAAATGGCCGCACCTCACCACAGGAGGGAAACTTTCTCTATATATATATATATGGACTACAAACTATTTTATGCTACATTACTCACACATGGAGGGAGTCCTAGTAGAAAGGAAACATGCAGGATGGATATTCCAACCAAGATTCCAAAAGAAGGAAAAGAACTTTTTTTTTTTCTTTTTGGATTTGGTCAATTTAGTTCATATTCATTTTTGTGTTTTGCGCTGCTGCTGCTGCTGCAGTAAGTTTATAAGTTTTTGGTTTTGCCTCATGTCCTCTAAATGTATTACTTATGGTGCTTTTGGCAGTAAGATTTATCATGAAAAATTATTATGACATGATTTCAGAGTGGATGAAATTGAAATCGTGTGGCAATCAATGTTATTTGGTGTTGGAAAATATGTTGAATACGCCAGTACTAGTAGTTAGTTTTATTTTTTCAGTTAAGCTGTACCATCAAATACAAAAACAATTGTCATTTAGCAAATGAATAATGAGACTAGGAGTGACAGTTGAAAATGTAATTAGAACTTAATAATGTATGAATATGAGCTGAAAGGTTCATATTTCCAATATAATTGATCGTCTTATTAGTTTAGCTGTGCAACTGATGACTGTGGGATGCTCCCACTATTGTTTCCGTAATCTTTGGCATATGTTCGACTATTATATTGATAAGAGAAGCAATGATAAACGAAACTAATGGCAACAGACTATTTCAGACATAAGTTTGATTATTCCTGAAAGCATGCATGTTATATCTGGATGCAATTTAATTTTGAAATATTAATTGAAACGAGCAAGTTTTCACGCATTTCGATAAAGAAATTCATTGTCTCAATTGAAACAACAAAAAAATCCATTCCCGTTCTTGGTAACCTTGTCCACGTGCTTCATTTATCATTCCATTCTTGTTATTTGTTTGTTTTTTTCCTTGTTACTCTCTCTATTCTATTGAATTCAATAGTCAACATTATACAAGGGTTTTAAGGGTTGGCATGGACAACAAACAAAAGCTTCTTCAACTGTTGTGTAGATTATATATTGCATTAGAACTTGCATTTTCCTCTTTTCTTTCCTGCTTTCTACAATTCCTCGCTCATCAACCCTGTTCCGCCCTAATTTCTAGCAAAAACTATCAACCCTCGTCTGCCCTTAAACATCATTCTGATTATAATTGCCGTATTCTATGTCTGTGCGGTTCAGGTTGCTGAGAAATATATAAATAATTAAATATCAATATTTGTTTCAGCTGGTGAATTTCGGATCCATTAATTTTTGCATTTGACGTATTCAAATGGAATTTTCGATGAAAATATGATGCCAGACAATGGAATGTTGATTAGAATTTATCGCAGAATAAAGATTATTACAAGTTATAATCGTATTTTACAAATAAAATCTCGATTTTCTGTTTTTAAACAGCAAAAATGTCGAATTTTATCTTGCTGCCATCTATCGCTCAACCACCATACTGACAATGCGCCACACTATAAGGCCTAGTTGCGATTAATGCAATTCCACGTTACAAGATGCCACCAGTCAAATAACTGAAAATTTTGGTAATTTGACTTTAGTTTGTCACATTTTTTAGAAAAACTATCTAAATTTCCAGTAAAAAGAAAAATGTTTTCCAAATTACTCGTGCAGCAATCAAGATTAATTCCGTGGTTGCTTAAAAGAAATAAATCTGCACTTTCCCCAACTACCGACAATAATAATAATGATTATGACAATTTTATTAAATCAAGTTTTACGGTTACAATTCTAGGTAAGATTTTCGTAATTCAGTTAAATCATACTGCAGCTGCAAACTTCCATGTTTCAGATGCAACTCATAAAATTGGACGTCACGCAGCATTTCTACTGAAACAAAATCCCTTAATATCCGAATTACGTCTCTATGATAAAACTGATTTAGTTTGTTGTGTGGCCGAAGATTTAAGTCATATTGATACAAAAACGAAAATTAAATCATTTTGTGGCCGATCTGTGATGAAAGATGCGATAATTGTATTTGTTATACAGGGTGTCACAATATTAATAATAATTATTCACTATGCTATTTGTGTAGGATGCTGATGTTGTCGTAGCATTGGGCGGTTGCCGCAGAAAAATCGATGAAACGGTTCAGGAATTATTTGAAAAAAATTTAGATAATGTCAGACTATCAGCGTTACACTGTATCGAATTCAATCCGAAAACAATATTTTGTATTGCAACACCGCCACTGGAAGTCTTTGTTCCTCTAGTTTCTGAAGTGAATTATTATAAACTCTATTCATGATCGCGATTTTTGTGATATAAATTCTGCCTTTTCATTGCAGGAATACAAACGTGGTGGCGTCTACGATTGGAGAAAAATAATCGGAGTGGCTTCAATCGGTTGTATGCGTTCCAATTCATTTATCGGTCTAATAAGTGGTCAGGATGTTTCGGAAGTACGATGCCCAGTTATTGGTGGATTGTCGAAAGATTGTTTGGTTGCCTGTTTATCACAAAGTCGACCTGAACCTATCCATCCGGTACGTATTCGTTTGTAAAATGTGAATAATCGGTGAGACAGTGTAGTGCTGCCATCTATGTTTTATTTAATATAAATATCGACAATTTATTTGCTAATAAAATTTAAAAGTTATTACTAACTTTAATACTAGCTAATCACTTACTTAGCTAATTAAAAATACTTTTTAGCAACATCATAAAATAATTCAACAATCAATTGCGATATCAGAAGATGAGGTACTGAAAGTATCTGGTGAAAATTCGACAGTTTGTTTAGCTCCTGCATTGGCGATTGCCCGTTTTATTAATTCACAATTGAAAGCTTTAAGCGGCGAAAGTAATTGTGTTGATTGTGCTTTTGTTAAGCAAACTGATCATATTGAACAATTCTTACCTTACATGACATCTATTGTTAGATTGGGTAAGCTGCAGCTTATTAATTTTTAAGTTAATATTAAATTATATCATTTCCGAATGGCAAAATCTTATTTGTTCAGGTCGTCATGGCATTTTATCTTGTCACATGCCCAGAATTAATGGTTACGAAGCACATTTATTGAAAAAAGCTGCAGTTACTATTAGAGAATATATTGAACTGGGTGAATCGTTTGTGACCGGTGAGAAGACAACGATTAAAGCAATTCCAGAAAAGAATACAAATATTAATCAAGAAAAATGTGCTTAAAGTGACATGTAATAAAGTTTCTGTTAATTTTGTTAAAAAAAAAAAAAACGTGAAAATCAATTAATTTTGTATGAATTAAACATTTCGTGACGTTAGATGGCGCCCAATCTATTGATTTCATTGGATGAAATTATGCCATCTCGTAGGAAAACATGTAATTATGAAATCTGGTCATTCCATCTTGATATTAAATTAGTTATTACGATGAAATTGTGATTTTAAATTTAAATAACACACAGATACATAAAACGTTTATATAATTTGACAATATCACAAAGTCTACACCAATTCGAATCAGTAATATTTCTTTTTATTTGATGAAAATGAATTTCGAGTAACAAACAATGTACTGCCAGGTGCACCAAGACGAAAATTTCCATTATTATTTAACGATTTGCCATTTTTTAAACACGATTTCAATGGATACGAGCCACCTTTAATATATCCTCCTCCTATTAATGGAGCGATTGCTGTTCCTGTTGTTGGTTTCCTATACAAACGTATACATTTCGATTGTGGACTTGATGCTGTTGATTTTTCTTGATTCTCTTCTTTATTTTTGGTGATAATAAGTGAATCTTTGTGATTAATAATTAATTCCGATTTTGCCGTTGTTGATAATACGGTATCCACTAGTATTAATTCCTTATTAGTTGCTGCTTGATTTTCTTCAGCCGTCGATTGATTCGACATTGATTTCTCTGCAACTGTTGAGGTTAACTGTTGATTTTCTTCTTTTCTAAATTGTTGCTGTTCTTTTAATAATGGATAATGCATTTCGGTTTGGATTTCCTGCGATATTGATTTGTTCTTCGCTTTTCTACGATGCAGGAGTTTTTTTAATGATTTTTTCTTTTGAATTTTCTCCTTAATTAACGCATCAATTTGACTGTTTGAACTTTGAACTGCTGAACTTTTTCTTGACGCCATTTCCGCAGGCAATTTCTCAGCAGAGTTTTTTTTACCGTGAAAATATTTCAATATGTCATTTGTGTCACTTGGGGATTTATCCGATTTCTGTTTGTAACCTAAAAATTGAGAATTGAAAGATTTGAATTGTTTATGATTTTAATAAATCTGTAATTTTGGTCATAATAATAATAATAATAAAAATAATAAATAATTAACGAACTTACAGGTTTTATTCTCTTGCCGTAATTTATTCAGATAAAGTCTGTGCTGCGTTGCCAAATCTGTTTCTTTTTTAGGTTTCCAATTTGCCCAATAGGATTCCTCCAATTTGTCCAATACGAATTTGGAGCGGTGATGATTATACAATTTTGAAATACCATTATTATTATTATTATCAGAGAAATCATTGGCATATTGAAATTGATGAGTATAAATTGGACATTTTCGTTCTTTCATTAATTGAATTCCCGATGAATTTGATGGTTTAATAGATGGTGAGTTCTAGAAAAGCTGAATTAATTACTGATTGCCATATTTAATGAAATAGTCAATAAAACTTACATAATCGTTAAAATAAAACATAATTTTTCATTCAATTTAAATTTCTCTACGCCAAAATAACAAATTTCATAGATGTTGAATAAGCATCAATTTGTCTGCCATCTGTCATTAATTTAAGGATGAATTCAAAGTTTAAACTAGATTTAATCAAGTCTAATACCATAAAATTAAATTGCAATTAAAAAGAAACAAAAAAGGGGCAAATTCAAAACACAAATTTCAAAAAAAAAAAAATAAGAAATTTTATTGAGTCAAATTGATGGTGAATTCGATTTACTTCAACTTGTTGTACAATAGATGACATTGATAAAACATAACCGAACATTTTCTGGTCGAATCTCTCAATTCGCTGTTATAGCACTAGTAATTTTAACAACACCGAAGAACATACACAATTATTGTTTAATATTTCCATTTTATTTGTTTTTAAACATTATCTAAAACTAACCTATCATCATTTCATTCAATTAAAATATATTTGTGCAAACATGCCGTATTAATTTACTTATTGCATCTTGTTTTTTTTCTTTTTTATTAGGTAATTTCTTTTCTTCTTTATTATGTTCCTTTTTCATCCTCTCTCTTTCTCTCACACATTAGTTTTTCCATTTACGTATTCAGACATACAATTCAATAATTTGTTAATCAGTCCATTTTTATTTTACAACAATAATTATTCTTATTCTTATTATTACAATAATTATAATGGTGTTGCGATCTCTTATAATAATATTATTATTAATATATTTATATTATGTATTTTATTAGTATTAATTTGTTTTTTTGTGTATGTATTAATATATAGATTGAAAGAAAAAAAAATGCCTACAATAGTAATTATTTCTGTACAGTGTGTGGACGCAGCATTATAATAATATAATAATAATAATAATAATTGATTTATAAAGGCCCCTGATTTTTTGATAAATAGCAAATTTTCTTTGAGTTGAGTGTGTATATATTTATTTAGAGACGAAAATGAATTTTGAAGATTTTTAATAGCCATTTGCACTGATACTAGATAGATATAATCCAGGATTCTTTTTTTAGTTTTTTAGATTTAGGATATTCGTTTTTAAGCTCGGTTTTCCCAGTACATGAATTAATAAATAAAAAAAAAACATTTTTGTTATTAGTGCAAATGGCAATTGGACAATGACAGTAATAAAACAAGTTTACTAGATTGACAAGATAATAGTCGTTAATCGATATTGTCTGTGACGTCATCATCCAGTCACAGTTTTCCCAGTCGCCTTTGAAGAGCACGAATCTATCTACGTTGTATACTAGACAGTATCATCTTGTCAATTTAATACACTTTGAATATGGTTTTAAGATACGAAAAAAAAAAAAAAAACAAACAAATAATAATGCTGCTGCTAAAAACACAATAAAGAGAAAACATCGATTATAATAATAAAGATTAAAAATTTCTAACTACATAAAAATGACAGAACAAAAAAAGAAAAAAATAAACACCTCCGTAAAATACAATTATTAAAAATCCTTATAAAAGAAAATCACACAAAACATTTAAAGTTTTAACCAGTCTTTATTTGAAACCCTTCCATAATTGTATTTTAAAGAAATGTTTAATTAATTATTAATTAACAACATACATACATATTTTTATATGTATTTATAATACGTTTTTGCTTTTAAGTTTTATTTACACATTTCATTCATCAGCCATGCTCAAAAAAAAAAAAAAATCAAAACCTGCTTGAAAAACCTATTCGTTTCAAATACATATATGGATGAAAATTGATTTTAGCACCTTAAAATTTCCTCGTGTTTGTTCATTTCCTTTTAGGGTACTAATCAATGTATTGTTTGTTCAAATAATGATTTTACTTAACAATCCTTTTTACTGTTGATTTGATTGAAATCTTAATTAAGGTGCAACTAGCCATAGAAAAAGAATACCAAATTTAATTTTATCAGAAGAAAACCCTTTTTGTCTGTCTGGACGCACCTTAACACATACATACATAATAATAATAATAATAATAGTAATAATGTCACATCTACACTACTAACGACACATTTTCCACTGACACATAGCAAATGTATTTTTATATCTAGTAATGATAATAATAATAATAAAATTTCTGTTAAAGTGTATTTTTTGTTTAATAGTAAATATTAATAATTTACTGAATATGTATTGTCAATAACCAATCAATACATATTATAAAATCTTTTACAAATTGCCAGTCTTCGTTTCTTTCTATAATAATCAAAAAAAAAAAAAAACTCAACATCATCAAAGCCACCTTTGGAATGATTTTAACTACAAGTAATATGATATGGCTTGTTATTCTGTGCTCATGTTTTTGTCACAGTATCATCGATCTGTAAGTCTATCTCGACATAATTTACCATTGTTATCTATCAGCCATTTTGAAAACAAAAACCAAATAGTCATGACGCTGTGTTGACAGTTCGATTACTGTGTTTCAATCTTTTTTTTTTTGATAGTAAAACGTTGTCTATATACGATTACGAAAAAAACATTTTTGTCATTCCAAAGCCAACTATGATGACTGTTATTTGTTAATTATACACAATAGTTATACATTAGTTTGTATTAATAATTTCTAAAAATAATCAAAAAAAACCGAAAAAAATTTATAAAAATTTTACAAAAAAAAAAAAAACGACACACGCTTTTAATACACAAAAAACACACTTTACTCCAAAGAACAAAAAAAAAAAAAACAGAAATAATTAAAATAATATAGATAATCAAAGAAAAATTCTATTTCATAATCAAGCAACATAAGTATGTGATTTTTAAGTTTTTTTTTTGTTGTTTTTTATTATTTTATTTTGTACTTTAATATACACGTAGCAGTGGCGTGGTCGTAGAGATTTTTTTTTTTTACTCTAGGAAAAAAATAAAAAAATTGTTTTTGATATGACGTTGTTCAGTTCCCAAAAAGTATAATTGACAATTGACAGATTTGGAATAAATTCTAATGGTGTGTTTATTTCTATTAATGTATAATTTTTTTACTGGTTTATTTTAGATCAAAAAAACAATCGACGCCACTGCAAAAAAATAGTACGTAATTGTTATTGGATTGACATTTTATTGTTCTACCTGTTGCACTAGACACCGTATGCAATGGGAACAGTTGGGAACTAGTGCAACGCGGTGCAGCAATAAAAAGAAAAACACACCCAATTTCTTCAGTATCTACGCACACCATTCCAATCAATTAAGAAATGAAGTGAAAAGAAAAGAAAACATCTATTTTTATATTCATATCACAAAAAAATTATTGTTAAAATAATATTAATAATAAAAATATAAGATAATTTGTTGAAAGACATAAGTATAATAATGTACTTTTAGATTACATTGTTGATTTTTCAGAATGTTTAATAATAATATGCGCGATTGATTAATTTGTTTCCATATATATTTTTATTATTATTTAACATCTGACAAATTAGTATCTAATTTGATTAGTGTTATCCACCATTAACTATCAGCATTTTTCTTTATTCAAGAATTCTCTATCAACAGTTGGTTCTATTGAAATATTTCCATCATCATCGTCATCATTATTATCATCAACACCACCAGTAGCAGCAGCAGCAGCAGCATCATTAATCATTAATTGATTATCTGTCTTTCCAATAGATAAAAATGATCGAAACGCACCTTCTTCACGTCCTCCTCCCGCCTCTTCACCAACATCCATTTCTATATCACTGTATTTATTATTGAAAAGGCGTCTAGATTTTAGTGTGGTAAATGGACTTTGATTCTCTGTAAAAATACTATTCGATACGCCACTGAACGATGATGACGACGGTAAGAACGTCAGTCGTTCCATTGATTGAGATGATAATGATAATGATGACGACGACGATGGTGGGAAATTTAAATTAAATACTGTTGGGGATTTCTGCCTTTCTTCACATGGAAATGATGATGATGATGATAGTGGTGGTGGGGGTGGTAAAGTAAAAGATGGTGGATAGTTGTTTGGTGGGGTTTGGAGTTTGGTTTGGTCCTCCAAACCCTTTAGCCCGTTTCACCAGCAAAACACTGACAGTTCACCGGCATGTTCACCACTTGGACGCCATGCGGTGACCGATCTTGCTTTAAGCTGAAAAGAAATTGTCAATTTCATTGAAATGTTCCAGAAAATATATATCGAACTACTAGTTTGGTATGTGTACGATTGTCAGTTGGTTATTTTGTTAATATACACAGTGATGAGCGTAATAGAGCGAAACCGGTTTCGCTGTATTACGCTCTCCGCTAGTGACGATACATATCTCTCGATTAATGATGACTTTATACATTTTCTAATGAATTTTCCACAGAAAACTCCCGTCAAATGGACAAAAAAGTCTATTTTATAAGTCGTCACTTAGTTTCACGTTAATTTGACATTTTTAAAAGGGAGAAAAAAATCATCCCTCATTTCTATCTATAACAGCACTTCATGTTCCATACAGTATTTATACATATACGTACATTCAAATAGAAAAGAAAATAATAATAATAAAAGAAAGAAAAAGAAAACATCGTCGTCATTTTCCAAGAAACAGCAGCAGTAGCAGTAGCAGTTTTTTCGAGTGCTGGAAAAATATTTGGAAAGCCATAACGGATTTTTCTTCTTCGTCTTTTTACGACTTTTTTGCAAAAAAAATTTTTAATGTTAGAAAGTAATGACGAAAAATAAAAAAAAAGAAAGTAAAAGAAGAACGTCAACGTTTCGTGTCGTTTTTTTTCTTTTTCGTTTTCGTTTCTTTTTTTCTTTTTTTTTGATAGAAGGAATTAAAAAGACACGAGATAGAAAGCTGGAAAGTAAATACGGACCGTAATAAAAATTAATAAAACCGAAAAAAAGAAAATGAACTTCAAAGACATCAAACAAATTGAATTTGCCATTAAATTATTAATTAGGAAAAGCAAATGATATGGGCACAGGTGTTAATAAAAACTATACTGCTATAGTATGTATTAGAATATCGATTTTGATATAAATGAAGTCTGCGGCAGCAATTTCATCATAATGCCCGCCTGGCAGCCGTCCTCCTCGTCTTCGTCGTATACCGTTCCTGAATAGTTCATTACTACCACAAAAATCTTTACTTTCTTTTAATCTTTTATTTTCATCGATACTTCAACTTCTTTTTCCATTTTAAATATTTAAAAACAATGGAAAATTTTTGTGAAGTTTGTGCTGCTTTTGCCTAATAGGTAAAATATTCACTATGCCGGTTCATTTTTAGGGGGGATGATTTTTTTTTTTTTTTGTAATTCGTATCTGAGCAAAAAGTTGAAATGCATCGCAAGAATGAAAGCATTAAAAAGATCATTATGGAAATGGAATTGTAAAAAATGTAGACATCATTTTCGTCTTTATAAAAATCCATATCAAATGGGATGATTATATCTATGTTACGCCACTGTATCAAGATAACAAACAAAATGACATGGTACGCAAACGCCAGCACCAAATCGTACCAATATTTTCACAATACAAATAATATTCTCCACTCTAATTTACCCATAGAAAAATCTCGCTTACTTGTTGCATTTTTTCAAAATCTAAATATGGTCGTTGCGAATGCGCATGCCTAATATGTTTAGATCGTTTTCTCGGCGACATTTCATAATGTAATAATTTCGGTGGTGGACTAATTGAACGGCCTTTATTAATTAGAATTCTTCGACCTCCCGGTTTCATAGCCTCTAATGGTGGAGATGTACGAAATTTCACTGGCGTTGCTCTAATTCTTATTAGATTATGGACCTAAAATTGATTAAAAACAACATCATCAAAAATGCAATCAATCAAAATTCAATCATAGCAATCAACCTCATCGTCCGAAGATCCGGAATGTTCAATCGTTGGTGCCTCTTCACTGCGCGATTTCCAATATGGCGAACTTAAGTTACTAAAATGGGACATGTTTTCTTCATTTTCTGGCCCATACCTGATTCAATTGATTAATTAATGGTTAAATTAATTAATTCATGATTAAATTATGCGCTAATCGTTTCAGATCGAAGAACATTCAAATTATTCTGAATAAAAAAAAATCATATAGTGTATAACTTTTTATTTCGAACTGATAAATTACAAATTCGATCCTACAACGTCACTATTTAATCTAAACAGTTCTATTCGCAACTATTCGATGTTCTCTATCTTATAGTAATAATTTACATACCTATAATGATGATCGCCTACTTGTGACCATTTCCTTTTCTCCGGTAAACAAACTGAGGCAGCCCTTAATGGTGCCGTTCTAATTCGTTCCAATTTCGGATTACTATTAATTACCTCCAATTCCTCTTCAGATGAATGGGGATCGTGTGGATCGGGTGCTGGACTTTCCATTGAGCAACCGGTATCGGCTGGTGAGATACTACACATTCGATCTGAGGTAACTAGATGAAAAAAACAATCGATTTTCAATTTAGTTTAAAAAATTATTTTATCCAATTGTGGATTAAGACTTTTGAGTTTTAGCGATTCTAACAAAAAAATAACATTTATGCACCAATTATCAGACGTAATTACGTAATGGTGAAACGAATAAGGGTCGAACCAGTTTTACACATAATGATGAGTACTTATGGGGTATTCTTCTTCTTAATTTTTTTTTTTTTGCCCCGTTTTTAATACACTACTACATAAAGTGGCTGTAGCAACAGCGGTCCTTCAACGGTTCCTTTTGATGTCTCTGGCAGGTAAAAGAAAAAGCATTTCGAACAAGTTCAAGGGTACACACATTGAAAGACATCTTAATGGGGCTTCATTTAAAAATTCTTCTTCTTGTCGTCGATGTATGGGAAAATTGTAATTGTTGTGCTCTGGTACAGTAGTTATTTTTATTGCATAAGTATGGCGGAATTATGCCAGCTAACACAGCAGCCAGAATTAATATTTTGAATAAACTAAAAGTTAATTAAATCGATTCCAATAATACCTTGAATGTATTTAATTTAATAAAATTAATTCCGAGCACTATGCATCTATTCTATAGTCTAGCCTAATCGATTTGTTATGCAATCGAGCGTACAAAATAATATTCAATAATAAAAAATGGGGAAAAAAACAAACAGTCGACTATTTGAACTTGTTAATAATATGTCCATGAACTTAGAGACTGTACATAAGCATAGATCAACATAGATCTTTTTATTGTCAAAGAGAGAGAGAGAGAAATGAAACAAGAAAAAATCGTGTAGGTGAAACAGGTTAAAAAATACATACATAAGTACTATTGATATAATACAAGTATATGTAGAATTTGATGGCCACCTACTTACACGTACCCATACACATACATATTTAAGTATCTATCTATAAAAAAAACCTACTTAACTACACAATAATGATCCTGTTTAAAACTATACTGTATAATTTGTTAAAATTCACTTTGAAATGAACACGATTTACAACAATGTATCAAAACTGGCCAGTGTATGAATTCATAATTTTTCGTTCAGTTTTTTCTCTTGTACTCTGTATAATGTATTTCTACTGCACTTGAACGAAACTAAAGTATATTCATATCACGTATATATACTTTTAAATCATGTTATTATGTTGATGATGATGAGTAACAAAACCGCACAAAAATATATTCACACATAAACAGAAAATGAAAATGGTTATGATGGCCAAAGATGATGTGCTTGCTGTTCTTTAGTTTTTAGTTAAAAAGATGTACTCACGTCATATGTCAAATGCAGATCAATTTAGTTTTCTATTAATTAAATGGCTGACTGTTCTGAGTAAGTACTGCTGTACTCAAAAATCGTGTACGACAATAATCTGTCGTAATACGACACAAGTTATGAGTATATTTTTAATATTCATATCATCCAAGCCACGCCTTAGTATTGTCATTTTGTACAATACAAAATGTATTTTATTAATACAAAAAAGAAACGTATATATAATAGAATAGGAGAAGATATTATATTCATGTACAACTCCTTTTTAAGATATTTTAGTCACTCGGATATACATATATATATATGTATAGCCCACACCCTTTTACACATTTCAAATTCTCAAACTTCTGCAACTTATTTGACATTCGATGAGTCCCAAAAAACGACTATAAATTGAATCGAGCATCACAGCAGGCCGTATTCAAATATACGAATTCACTATTTAAATGTATTGTAGATATATGAAGGAGTTCGAAACAATACGATACACACTATAGGACGCTATTTTAATGGATGACGGTTAAATTAGATGGATAGATTGGATTCTTTTAAGTTCATTGATTCCTTATAGCGAAATGATTATTAAACAATTGTATTTCAGTTTGCTAAATGTAAATGAATTTAACGAAAATGGAAACAATTGTTATGTAAAGAAATCGAATTGTCTATTGTATTAACAATTATACATATATCGGTGTATGTATAGAGAGATAGAGAGAGCGTTGAATTAATCATTATTCTCGCGAATTTAATTCGAATTCATTTAAAAAAATAAGTTTTAATCCATCTATATTATAAATACAACTACAGATTATTATTTTGTCACACAGAATACAACAACAAACAAGAAAGAACCATCTAGTCGATTGTGTTTTTACTGCAGCAACCTTGTATGACCTTGAGCTCATCAGTGAAATTTGAACTATACAAATCCTAATAGGTCATAATTTGGAATCAAATGCCAATGCAAATTTTAAGTTCTTGTTCATTTTGCTCCTGTCTTCTGTCATTTGCATTAATGATACCTTTCTGGATTGGAATATTCTGTGTCTCGTTACATTGTTACTCCAAAAAAGGGCGAAAATCGAGTGCACACAGACACTTACATCAGAAAAATAGTAAACAATGGTGATCTGATCATATTATTATTGGACAACTTTCCAGTACTGTATACTGAATATAGTACTACTTATACTATGTCGATTTATAATAAAATAGTGAATACAGGAGCAGAGACGATTCGATTTAATAATATGTGTAATGTGTTTGTGTGTGGGTAGAAAAAAGAAAAAAAATTTTATCGATTTTCTTCTGCTGCTTTGAATCATTTATGTCAATTATCCAACTATACTACTGTATATACGAGATTAGATGGTGGTGCATCGTAATAAATAAATAAATAAATTGAAAAGTGGGAATTTGTTTTGTCAAATTCGATCGATACGATTTTCTACTGTGAAAAACGAATGGTAGTGTACGTGGGTAGAGATTGAGGTAAAGTGAAGATAAAATGTTTCTATATTAAAAAAGAAAAAAAAAGAACTGATCCTGAACAAAGCAAAAAATAAAATATATCATCCATCCCCCTTTTATGTGTGTGGATGACTGACGGTATAACAAAAAAAAACAGATCCTCAAGGAAAATCGACAGATAAACTCAATTTGTAATCGCCTTTTTGCGTGACATAACGAAAAAAAGAAAAACACGGGAAAATGAGAGCCAGCGAAAAAAAGGGGGGAACTGCGAAAAATACGATTTTGAGAAACTGTCTATGGCATCAGGCCGACTATTCGATCTAATTAATAATGATAATAATAATACGAATGACAAGCAGTTTTCTTTTAAATATTCAAAATAATGAAAACAGTTGTTATGAATTTTGAATTTCCCATTCCAAATAAATTATCTTGTTCTATACATACACCTGTTACAAAAAAAAAAAAAACACATACAAATACTGCGCAGAAATGTGTTTTCCCTGTTAAATAAATTATTATTATTATACAGTTTCTATTAGGAATTTTTAAACACAAACATCGATTTTGGCAAATACTATTCATTATTATTATTACTATTATTATTATTATGTTAAAATGTATATTTTAATAATAGTACTGCAAAATTCTGTTGCTGGCAAATAAAATATAAATACGTACATACATACATTAAATACATTATGCTGGTTCATTAACCTTTTAACATCCATTTGTTCTACTTTTATTACTACTATTATTATTAATAACGACGTAATATTGAGAATAATTTTATTATTTTAAACAATTGATTGTTTTCTATTTGTGTATGTGTTTTTTTAAGCCGAATAATAAAATAAAACCTGGCAAAAAATCTTTATAAACACTGCCATCTATTAGTTGTGCATTGAATTTATGAATTTGTTAACTCTATTAATAATAATACCACAGATTAGCTTTGTTCGAAACTAGGCATCAAATTAGTTTGTGATTCTAAAGAGCATGCGCAATACATAAAAACTGTTCCAACTGTACACACAAATTGAAACTGAAACTAAAAACCACATGTTCCAACTTACTTTTTTTTGTTTAATACCCAACTAGTTTGTGATACGTTTGTTTTGGTTTGAGCTGAGTCGAGCTATTATAATTAGTCAGAAACTTGCGCAATTTAAATGCCTTATAGCGTGCAGTTTATTTAAAAATTATTAACAAGCATTGTTATTTTATGAATTTTTCTTTTAGTATTTTCATTGGTTTTATTATTGATTATTTATTATTATTTTTGAATTACAGCTTTATTTTAATTATAAAAATGAGTATTTTTGTGAGACGATTTTGACTTTTTGTTTTCTTCTGATAGTAGTAAGGTGACAGTGTGATAGTGAAACACAATTTACCGCTAAGAGTAAATAACAAAAAACCTATTTTGGTATAGGTAAATGCAATAGTATGGGAATTATTAAAAAAATAGACCAAACCAAAGCAACCATTAAAACAAAATAAAAATTAAACGAAAAATGAAAATGGTATGACAGGAGTATATGACATCTAATTACTATAGGTTAGAAATTTTCAAACTATTGTTTGGTGTTCCAACCTATATCCTAATCAGAGACAAATACGCAACTAGAAGTTTCTCTGACTATATCTAGTTTCAAACTAATCCAAATCTAGTCCCTAGAAATGTCAACTTGGAACAAACCTATTATATGTATGTACAAATATGTACCAACCACCAACGAAACTTATCACCATCACACATCATTGAAAATAATAACAAACACAAACACAGCCAACTTTTAAATTATTTACATATTCAACATTAAATTATTCATTTATTTTTATATAACAGAGCTAAACCTAATTGATATGCAAAAGTATCTATAATTGGTTATAAATAATGAATATTGTTATATTATTATAGGATTAATGCATTTCGTATTGCAGAATACAATTAGCGAATCCATTAAAAACAGTAAGTAGGCGATAAAAAAAATTATATGAGAATAAATAAATAGATAAATGTCTCGAGTATAGGCAATTTGCTATACATATACGTCACAGTAGGGCGAGCGCGCGTGACGTCACGTATTAGTAAATGTATCGGTTCCGTTGCTCGAATACTAAATACTCGGAATCCATCCATAATTTACTTTATATCGAAAATAGTTTTATAATTATTAATCGCCGACATTCTTAACTTTAATTGTAATAATAATGATAAATAAGAATTTTAAATAACAATAACAAAACAAAACAACAAATAATGTTGATTACTTTGCAACCGCTTATTAATCGTTGATGGGCACAGATTATTAAAATATATTCTCTGATTATACATGTATGCATATGAGTAATTAAATTACACTCTTGATAATTATGATGTAATAGAAGAATGAATTTTATTTCGAAAATTACCGATATGTTGCTATGTATATAAAATGAGTGCTGCAGAATATTTATTTATGTATGTTGTCCATGTGTGTTAATGCCAACAAATTAATTAATTAATTATTACATAAAATAGTGTTATTTAGAACAGAGAATTTTTGTTGAAATTATTTTAAAAAAATAAAATCACATATGATTTATTACTAATACAGATACACATATACGTAGTAAATACATAACAATCAATTAGCCTTGATACATTGTTGTTCTTAATAATAAATTTAGCCTGTTGAAAAAGCAATATATTATACAAATATACATACTACTATCTGCATTTATGTAAGTTTCGTTTACGTCTTTTTTTCTGTCTGTTTCATTAAATACAGTTGTTTGTTTCCAATAAATTAATTATTGCTATTATTCTATAAATTCTGATATAAATTCTTGGAAATGTTTTGCCCCCAAGATTTTGCTTTCTTCGTGTACAGTTGCCGACAAATATATCCGTCCATTCATCCGGTTAATAACCTCATGCTTTGTGTGGCATATGACTGATAACCAAACTATTGCTAGCAATAAAATGTAACGCATGTATATTGTCATCTGTTAACAAGTGTCACATTCGTATGTGCGTAATTAACTTTTATTATTTACTATTTTTATTAAAAACATTTTTAAAAAGAATATATTAAATTTTCACTATTAAACTAATATTATTAGTAAATATGACAATAATTATCGTTCATAACCTCACATTTAATGTGACACATTACTGACAGGACGCAATTATTAAATCTGAAATTGATGACGTGTCAATTTTCATCTGTTACCAATGCCACATTAGTATGTGACGTAGTGACAGATCAGCTTGATCACCATTAGTACAAGGCGGCCGGATTCATCTGCCGTCACCTGTACTGTATTGTTTCCAATCAAAAAAAAAAACTTAACTTTTATGAAAAATCCTTAATGTCAATAGAATTATCTTTATATAGTAGATACAGAAAACAGATGCTTTTCGGTTGGTAATATCAAGCCCTGGCACCTTATCAATGACATGTACATAGGATATATACATATTATCACTATGTCGATAATATAATAGTAAATAATCAAATAAAATAACAGCTCATCTAAGAATAAAGACCAAAAAAAAAAAAAGAGGCTCTAGATAATATCACGTGTTTGTTTACATCACCTACGACGACGATGAGAACATAACCAAACACAAAAAAAACAAACTTTCTTTTAAATCAATATAGGATGCGAGAACAAAGGAATCAGTTGTTCTTATCTACTTATTATTATTATATACATATACATATGTATGTATGTATGTTTGCATAAGTGAAAATTAAACAATCGATTTACCTGGTGACGATAATTCCATTGGATCAATTTCCTCATCACTTTCCGTTCCTGAATCGTGATCCTCGTCACCCTGAAATTATGATATTTTTAGTTAAACAAGAAAAAAAAACCATTTTAAAAGACTGTTGCATTCTTATGTTATGGGTGTGCGCATCGTGAATGCGCAGAGATAAATTCTTATTGACTATGAAACAAGTTAATATGAATAAAACTATAATGAAAAGTTTTAGAGAAAGTAATGTTCAAGTCGAACATCAATAATAATAATAATAATAATAAGTCTAAGTATATGTAATAATTGTGTGCATATTTTCAATACATGTATTTTTCTATACGTACATAAATTCTCCATTATAATGACCTTTGATTAAGTGAAACTACATGTAGAGAAAATTAATCAAAGAGAAACGTACAAAAAAAAAAAATGCAAAAAGAAAAAAATTAACATAAATACCGAATTAAAACAACATGGAATTTTTAAGAATTTAAATTTTAAATCTAAATTCTTCTCTGACATAATATTCGGTACGTAGCACTTGCCGCCCAGCGCCTACTAACAAAATTTTATAACCAATACAACCAAAACAATGCTACTGTTACAAGAAGAACAATTACAAATAGTAAATGTCGAAATAAGTTTATGAACCAATTGAAAACAATGAATAAAATTAAAATCGAAAGAACTTTACTTAGTGTATTCAAAAACATAACTCAATTAATTGATTGACATTGACATTCGATCAAAATTTAAATCATGTACATATGCAATTTTCAAAAACGCGTCATCAAACAAACTAATGCCATTTATCATCGTAGCTAGCTATGATGTGTTAGACAAAGACCATTCAATAAATATGTAATAAATTATATATAGTATGTACATAGTTGACCATTAGGCACGCATACATTGATGATAGCAATAAAATGCTGCACTTTGTTATTTATTAATAACATTGAAAAGCAACCATCTCCCTCCTATTGGCATCAAGTCAAGAAATTTGCCGTATGGTTAATGTAAACAACATATTAGCATCCTTTTCCATCGTGTTATCCTTTTTATATACGTATATATATATATATATATATGCACATTGAGATTTGTACAAACAAATACTTAAAATACTTGCGAATAATTTAGTGTTTAAACAATGTCTATCCGCGTCTATCTTGGCAAAAGCAAAGATAATTCATCATAAGTATTTTATCGCAAATCATTTTTTTACGCAAATTTTATTACATAGTCAGCTGATTATTGACATCTGTCATTTTGCTAAGATTATCGTATTTAGTTAGGTTAGAGGCACAGTTAGTTCGAGCTCTATTTAATGAGTGGATTTTATTATTTTAAGCAAAAATAACTGCATAATAAAAAATATAGTTGGCTTTGAAAGCGTTTTCAAGCACATTGACAAATGTGCATATTGCTGTGTTGCCGTTTCCACATGTGTGTTATGGCGTTTATAATGAAATATTCCAACTATGATCAATTTGTTCAGTAGCGAATATCTGGAATTGTTTGCGAAATTTGTACAAAGTGACCTTGATCGTAACTTGGAAATCTATTAACGATTTTATGGATAGGTAATAATCGTAGCTAAAATTTTCTTTGGGTGTGTGTGTATTCAAAACGGAAAATTTCAAACAAACAAATGAAAAATTAGCAAAAAAAAAAAAAAGCACCAGGGACGATGTTGACACAAAAATCATAATGCAGGAAAACTCCAGCAGGGGAGTTTTGTACCCCTACCTATACAAATCTATTTTTAGAAAACTGCCTGCTGCCGCCGCCGCCGCCGCCGATTTAATATATATTGGATAATACACACAAGGCATACAAATAAAGCCAAAAAAAAAAAAAAAAATGAAGACGACAAAGAAAGGAATAGAAAATTAAAAATAATTTTATTATTAGTTTGAAAAGAAAACGATAAGAACAATGGAAATAATAACTTCTCTCGTCTATGGAAAATGACAAAAAATAGACGAACAGCATGGAAAATAGGGGAGCATGCCCTGCACGCATACACACACACACATACAGCTCAATGCATTTCCATCATCATCATTCCTTTGTTCCAATATTTCCCCGTTTTTCTAGCTGTATGTTTTCTACTCTTTCATTTTCGACCTGCAACAGCAACAACAACAGCAGCAGCAGCAGCACGATCAGCAGCCATATTTTTTTCCCCGAAAACTTTTAGATGACCTTCATTGAGGTTACTATGCTTTTTACTCACTCTCACATACACATACACACTCTCGCCCACTCGCATACATACACACACACACACACACAGCCATATACGCTATAGTAAAATGTATACTATACAATAGAATACGCACCTTCTGATTAGAATTTTCCTCATTTATTGAATGAGTTCGTAATTTGTGCGTGAGAAATTTTAACATGTCTTTTTTACGACTATTTCCCGATGAATTCGCCACTTTGACAAATTTTATTAATTTACGAAAACGGACGGGATAAATTGGTTTTTGGTAACAGAAAAATTTCAAAAAAAAAAAAAACGTTTTTTTCGTTTTTTACAAAATCGTTTCAAACTGTTTTCATAATAAAATTACCACAGTGTGCTCAAAAGTATATGTAAACTTTTCTTTTATTTGTTCTCGTGTTTAAGTCACGTCCTTTCTTTACCCGGTTCTTATTACTACTGATTTGTACGGAAAGCTAGTTCAGCTGATCTCCACTACAACATCGGAACAGTCCATTATTACTATCAAGGGTTGGCAGTTTAGTATAGTTTCACTTTCAATTCAAAAATCTTTCTATAAAACCTCTATAATTTTTCAAATATTTATCTTTACCGCATATAATTTAGCACTTAAAATTCAATTAAAACGTATAGTTTTTATGTAATTACTTAAAAATATCAATCGGTAACGTAGCTACCGAACCTATCGTCATATAATCGACTCGTCTATCATCCATTGATGACAAAGTAGGCCTGGTTCCTGACTGTCTGTGATTGGCCAATGTTTACTATGCATTCATACTCGCCCACATAAAAATCTTCCATCTTTCTCGCACACGAACATTGCATAATACATAACAAGTTGCTTGTTCTGGAATAGGGAGAATTTTGGATCTATATGGCTAGCTAGATGTTGTCAAATTGTGTTGGATTTTTGATTTTTATTAAAAAACATATAATGGATTTGGAAAATTTAATTTTTTTAAAAAATTTAGTCGTATTTATACTGTTTCTAATGTTCAATCATGTTGTTTATTTCACATTTTTGTATTGTCAGTTGCATCTGATGGAGGAGGGAAATTTAAGATAAAGGTTAGGGCAAGACAATATAACTCTTTCGACAACTTTATTTGTGTTTCATTGAATTTATTGTTATTTAATACGTTTTATTTTTTAAAAAAATCTTGTTACAACATTAAGAAATTAAATATAAAAATCGGTGAATAAAATTAGAGTTGAACCCATTATGGACCATACTAATAATAACGTTTATTATACAATAAATAGGTAACAATATCAGGACTCTAACTATTTTCATCATAATTTCATATGATTGTGCCCAATTTGTATTATAAAACAAAACTAACACTTATCACAGTAGAATAAATAAATGTTTTATACTCAGTACACATTTTCGTTAAAAAGTGTAATATAAATCTAATTATACTAGTGACGTCAGTTCAAGAGTTCCGGAAGACACAAATTCTGCATTCCATTCGTATCGATCAGGCTGGAAACTTTTGCCATTCATGTAAACCGAGCTGCCATCTTTTAGCGAACATCTCAGCTACCACTCTGCGTTTATCAAACGCATGAAAATATTGTTATTTACACGAGTTCGCGATTCCTAACAAATTCTTTTCTATTATAAAAATATAAGAGCACAATTTAAAGGCACTTCAGTTAACTATCAATCATTATGTAGTATCGTACACTGTATCGTTTGGATAAATTAAATAATTAATCTAAAACATCACAGATGTCGTCGTTGTTCTATTCATTGAGGAGAAATTTTATCAAAAACAACAATTTTATACAAGATGATTTAAATTTTCGTCTTATATAACCTCAAATTCACTCAAGATACATTCACATTGCAGTTTCTAACGGTTGACTTTTACTTCGATTAATATTTCGTATTGGATGCATAAAAACATCATTCTCATCATCATCATCATTATCAGCAGGAACGTAATCGAAATTTGTCTCTAGTAATACTTCACTTTTTGCACGATTTTTACGATGATTCGGTAGACAATAATCATTCGGTTCAGCAACACCAACTGTATTATAATCTGGTTTATAATATGTCATTTCAGCTAGTTTATTTGTGTAAAGTGGAGGTGATGGTGATTGTACATGATTATTATTATTATTATTATTCGGTAAGGCTCGTTTTAATTCTTGTAAAAATTGAGAGGTTGTTTTATTTGCTATGTCGGGTTCGTAAAAGTTTCTTGTCGCAAGTGAATCATTTGTGCCATGTAATGGTAACGTATCAGCATTAAAATAATCACTAGATGGATATGAGATTGCTACACCATTTGATGCATACGGTTGAATAACAGGCGGTGAGGTTTCAACATTATTCATTAAATCTGCTTGAATACTATCAGCTTGCGATTGATAATTACTATTTGTTGCAAATGTTGATGTATCTTTGAAGCCCTCATTTTTAAATGTCAAGTCATAAGCAGGTTTGGCATACTGATTACTATCAAATCGTGACGGACTTTTATGATATGCCACTGTTGAAAATGGTAGAATCGGATTAGATGGTTCGAATGTATCGCACGACTGATCGTCTTCAATCGAAGAATTATATGCGGATTTTTCCATACTGTCAATCGATCCATTACTAATCATTTTACGATAATCTTGCGGTTTCGTTAATGTATCTGTTGACCTAGTACTCTGTAAACAACAAATCAAATAAATTATAAAGTAGCTCATCGAAATCTATGAAATTCGTACCAATTGTCCTGCACGCCTTCTATAATTTGGATCACTAAACGAACTGGAAACCAAACCAACAGATTTCAATGAATTCAAACTTTGTCTAATACTATTGCGGCGTTCCAATCTTTGAGCTTTTCTGTATTTGGATTTATACCACCAAAATGTCAGTACAATAATTATTAGTAGTAATGCAATGACTAGACCACTAATTACGGCCACTGTAACAAAGTCATTGGCTAATGGAAGAATTTTGATTGATACTTTTGGATCTAGAAATAGGAATAAGTATAATATATAGCGAAGATCTAATTAATTAATAATAATATATAGCTGTTAGATTGACTCAATTGTTTATAATCACAAATGATCTGAGAGAATTATACCTATTTCGCAAATAAATGGATATTTTCTGTTACAATCATCAAGTTCAACTGCCTGATAAGCAAACGCTGTACATTCGCCAATCTTATCAATATGTTGAACCCACACCCTATCTGAGTATAGGTACCACTGATCCTGTTGTCTTAAGAATTCGAATAATGGCAAATAGTTAATGTTGCCTAAAAGGTACGGTACAGAAGCATTATCATCCTGGAATTAAATAAATATTAGTACTACTACTTGGGATATGAAAAGAAATCTTGTCTATCCATACCTGGCAGAAAGTCTTTGCTTCCCAAAATGTCATCGGAGCACCAATATACATGTAGCATGTTTCTCCAACTAAATCCCATCCAGGTGGACATTTGCCATTTAATATGCTTTTATTATTCATGTAGAACGGTTCGTAAGTGACTTCTAATAATGATGGATCATCCATTTGATCTCGGATTCGGCCACGCACAGCTGATGATGTATTGAAACCCCAAAAGTTGTGAGCTGCATCGATTTTCGTGTCCCATAATTGCAGCGTGCTATAGAGGAAGAAGAAATAGATGAGAATATGATAAGTGACGTGGTAATACACCGCCAACACCAAGACATTTAACATTATTAGTTTTTGAAGCTGATCTTTGCGGGATTATGGACGAGGTATTGTAAATTCGGGACATAGTTGTTATTTGAATAGAGAGACGAATTGTTATCGTAGTATTCAGGTATCTTTAAGACTCAACATGTGACACCATTTAAATTTGTTACATATAAGACTGCCTTACAGAACCCAGTACAGTGAATACTTAAAAGCATTGAGCTTACCTGTTCAATTCAAATCTGCGCATGTGTCATGCAACAAAAAATAATTTAAATTAATAATGCAAAATTAATTATTACTACGGCTACTAAGATATGAGGATTTCTTTCAAGATAATTGTTGAAATCGAAGTAGGATTATGACTAGCAAAAAAATACTTACAGGGATCGATTCACTGTGATTATCTCATAATCATTGTCTGGATTGAAGAAGATGTTATCAACGTAATGTTGTCCAGCTGTTCCAGCAACGATTGTAGATTTGCTTTCCCTTTTTATTGCATAATTGCTGGAAAAGAATGAAATTATATTAAGTTTAAATGGCATGGAGATTTTGATGTGGGCAACTACAGGCAATCGCCCAAAATAACAAAAAATATTACTAAATTCATACTTATAAAATCCATTATGCGTAGTTGTTTGATAAATATTCAATCGGACCCTATCGAATCCAGAAACTTCTAAATTTTGTTGTCCAGTGTTCCTTTTGACGTAATTAAAAGTGAAATTTGAGACCACTTGTTTAAGAACAATGTTATTATGATATTGTGCATAGTTTCTTGTGAAATAATTCTTATAAATGATCACTTCCTGATAAGGTGACGATTGACGTCCTTCAATATAGAGCGTCGGTAGATTTGAATTGTTAACAAATAAATTATTGTATATCCATCCTTGAAGTGATGTGGCTGAGCCACGTGAGTCGGCTTTTATATAGAGACCACCTTGGTTCCGTTCGACTAGATTACTCTGCAAAGGAATTAAACGTTTTTTCAGCAATTGTCTGATAGAAAATTCGAAAAGTTGCTTACCCTAAAGAATACTGTTTGAGTGTTCTGTACATCCATTTCAATAGCAGATTTACACGTAGTGAAATTACCATACAACTGTCTGCAATTTGCTTTAAATTGATTCCGTTCAATTGTCACAATTGGATTGACTTCACCTGCACCCATATAAAGTAATGCCCCCTGAGTATTATTAATTAAAACTGAAGAGGAAATATTATGCTGAACATCCCTGTCTAAAAAAAGACAAATTGTTTAGATGATACATGGAAATGCTACAATCAATGGGAACTTACTGAAACTCATTGCTGAAATCGGTAATGTAACAACTTCAGCTATAAATCCATGATCAGATGATGCGCCATTGGCAAATAGTTTGATGCTCAGACTAGGATATTTTGTTTTGAAAAATTTCTTTTGATCACGACTGGTAGTCATTGTAATCTGACTTATTATTTTCGAGGAAACATTATAGATGTCACCATCATAAATGGAAACAAAATCTGGAATACCATGTGGTACGGACGAATTGAATAAATTGAACTGGAGAAATCGGATACCCAGCGGTTTGGCATTATAAGCACTGCGAAAGATTTTTATACAATTCACCGGATGGTTGTCGTATTTATAATAAACAATTAGACGCTCCTCAATAACAATTTCCTTATTTGTATCGCAAATATCTAGTAAACTAAACAGGTTATATGGAATATTCATTTCCTTCAATGGTGTAAAACTAGATTCGTCCGATTCACGTCCTTCGCCCGAAAGTGACACTAAATTGATTGCTACACCTAAAGAATCCTGAATGGTATTTTTCATTAAGTTCACTGTGCCAGTTGGTGATATTAAATTAATACCATGACTGGCCGATGAATGAATATCGATGAATTGAATCTTTGGACTTTTACTGATACTCTGAACTGCTGGAGAGCGTTCATTGTGTAAAATCCCGGCACCAATTATTTTCACAAACTGCAATATCGAAGTGGCTTCCTGCTGCGTGGTGTGGGTATGAATGTCGTGGACTCGGTGCCTGTACGATCGATGTTCAAAGTCGGGTTCAGCAAATCGGATACCACCCCAGAAATTATGTTTCGGTGGTTTAGCTTTATTGTTACAATTAATAAAAATGAATTTACTATTCCATTCGCATCTGTGCCGATGCCCAAACTGCTGCCCATTCAACCGAATTGGACAATCACCATATCGATTCTCCCTGCCTTTACATTGTAACGGTTCCGGCCATGTCCAAATTCTCGACAACGAATTACTATGAAAATCAACACGATTACCAAAATCAAAGAATGCATGCAAAGGATCGAAACCCAATTCTCTACACACCACTTCGGCATTTCGCTCGGTAAATCTCGAATCGCACATTGGAATCCATTGTAAAGTTGTTTTGTTGTACCATTCTAAGAATCCTTCAAATGGTTCATTTTCATCGTTCTGTTCGCAGTCTTTGTTTCGGCACAGTCTTATTGTTTCATTGTCGATGAGTTCCAGTTGTCGTTTCTCTCTTTTATTAGTCGATGGTACCTCTAGGAGGTTTCCAGTTTCTTTCAGTGGTCGCATGATGATTTCATTACCTTCGTACCCTTGGGCATTCAAATTGCCTAGAACTAATAGCCCGATATTTGGAGCGAACTCTAGAATTGCTCCTGGTTCAATTTTCAATGTGACATTTGGCATAATGGTAAGATCGGACTGAATTATATAGGGAGCTTCTTGTCGGGTTAACGTTAAATCCTCGTATATTCTTCCTTTCAGATTGGTCTTATCAAAAACTAGATTCGGAGTTAATGCTAGCGAGTAGCTAGATTGGAAATCCTCTTCCATTAAATATGGGCGAAATTCCGCTATGGCATGATCATTCCAGTCGTCGAAATCGAAGATTCTCTCACGAATTTGATCTTCATTATTCGTGCCCCACCAATTTTCCCGTACATTTAGAAATTCATTGACTTTAGCTGTCTTAATTCCAGCTAGCAGTTCGTACATTAAGGAATTGGCAGAGAAGATATTCCTATTGATTCCCACCTTTTGAATTCCATAAAATCCGACAGCAAAAGTTGGTGGTTTCGATTTCTGTAGAACACCGAAACTTCTTCCAATTTGAAACTGTTTATTGTTTTTCATCTCATTGTACACAAAAACCGCTGGAACATTTCCAATGATTTCCGATTGACTGTTGCAACTGAAAAGGACTAGATATTTGCAATTGTTATCGGTAATTTTATTGCCCCAAATTAAAATTTTCTTCTCCATTCCTTTCAACGTCAGCAGACCGTCTTGACATTTGTTCTCTTTAAAAATGTTATTCGTTATGTTCACTTCAGCAAAGTGTCCATCTATTTCAATAGCCAAATTTCGATTGTTAACAAAAGTATTGTTATCCATATAGACTAAATGAGTGAAGTTTTCATTGTATTCCCAAACATACGGCAATGCTATTGTAAAACCATCACCACGATTTCTTTCGATTGTATTATCTTGCAGCACATAATGGAATAAGTTATTAGACGACCTCATATCTCTGGAGAAATGATAGATTCCTTTTCCATTATCGGATATAATTGATCGATTCAACATGATTGTAATCTGGGATAGATTGCTTTTATGTAGATCCCAATTGGGCGAATGTACAAATAAAGCCTCTCGTGTATTATATGTTAATTCACAGCCGAAGAATTTTAACGATTCATTAGAGTGCCGTAGGAAATGGTTTCCTAATTCATCCAAGTATCGATTATAATATGAAGCCTGAATTCCATACGTGTTCTTTCGAATAATACTACTTTGTACTGTTAAAGTTGGCGTTGGGCCTTTGACAATTTTTTTAAAGATATTTTGTATTGGAGCTCTTATGGAACTGATAACTAACACCGTACCACCTAAAGCGTTAGTTCCACTAAAATACTTAACAATCACTCCATAAGAACTCGATGTAGTCGGAAACACTGACACATCCCGTTTCACAATCCATCGGTCCGAATTGGTGTTCAAATTTAAAGAATCGTGAATGACAATGGCTTCAGTACTTCTATTTTCGATCGGATTTAGAAGCTGTAGTCCAATAACCCATCCAGGATCACATCTGATATAATAGGAACGTTCGATAATAGATTCACTAACCGGCGTCGTTACCAAGTATTTAGTTTCTCCTGCCTTCAGTTGTATACGTTCAACATCTGATGTACCGGGGATCGAAACTGGATTATAAAATGTCTCTTCATCGTTTTTCAAAAACCATCCAGCCAACACACGTTGCTCTAAACCTGATAGGGTTGGATTATGTTCAATGCCAATAAAATTATTCTCAATTTTGCTATTGTAAAGTGTCAATCCGAGTTGCTTTGAACTAATTCCGGCGCCTCTGTTATTAGAGAATTCACTGTTTCGAATAATGTTGACTGAATCATCTGTATAAATATTTGAATACATTATACCTAAACCATGATAATAATTATCAACAATTCGTACGTTTTCTAAATTCTGTCGGGAAAAATCCAGTTGTAAAGCCGGCTTAAAACTCAACGTCGCATAATCCAGCAAACCACTTTGCTCTATTGTGACGTATTGTAGATCTGATCGTTCAGCTAGTGCTCCAAACCTCACACCAGCCCATGATGGTTTATAACAACGAATGCCAACATCATTTTCATGCCCACATGAGTTAATGAAATCCTTGACAGTTTCCGCTTTACATTTAGTAATATCTAAATCATAATCTTCGCATTGAACATTTGATAGAAGTACCTTCTCGGTAGTACCAGCATCTGGAATGTCACTTCTTTCAATGTACCAGTCTAAGGGATTCAGAACATAGCCCAGTTGTTGACAGACAAGTGCTGCATTCTGTATATTCCATCCGTAATTACACACTGTTCCCCATTGATTGTCGATGTTAATTTGTAGACGACCTTCAGTTTCAGCACTACCTCCAAGTAATCGAATTGCCACCAAAGAATCTAACTGAAAAATTTCCGTATCTGTGCTCATAATCAGTGACTCAGCTTTATATGTATCATTTTCCGGTGAATGAACGAGATTTTCTTTTAGAGTGAGACGAATACTATTTGGGCCAACGCCCTTTGCTTCCAATCGACCACCAATCATCATGCCAACGGATGGTGGGAAACGTAGTGTCACTCCCGGTTCAATAGTTAACTTTCCACCCGGTCGAATTGTAATATCTCGTTCCACAACATATTCACCTTTAGATAGAGTTTCTTCACCTTCAATTTCACCACCAACTTTATCCGAATTGAATGTGCTGAATTTCGGTACGTACAATTGATGGGAATTTGTTTTTGTTGTTAGTGGATTGGAGTTGTGCAATAAAATTGGCATGAAAACAATCTTTGCAAGATTGTAACGATCGTACCGATGGAAAATGCGATGGAATATCGTTTCATCAAAACCTGCTCCCAGCCAGTTGTACGTAGCATTGATGATTTTGCTTTGATCCTCAAGATGACTGCCTATTTCATAATTTGAATCGGGATTTTCAATAATGTTTCGGAATACATCGACATTGTTTGATCCGATTACTAACGGTGCTGCTACACGACTTCTAGGATTCAAATTGGACACAGAACCATCGGCTGGCTGAAACGGTTCTTTTATCTTATTATTTTTCACAAAATTTCGAGTGAAGAGAAGGTGCTGATGTTCACCATAAGGCGACAGTGCAAGATTAGCAACAAAAATCCCTGTATTATTAAGAAAATAATTTTGCTGCACCAAAATGTCAGCTTTAAGTGTGTTGAATTCTTCCAGTGGTTTGTTTTTGATTAGCATCGCTCCAAAAGTACCCTGCCGAAAATGATTATATTCAATATTCGCTTGAAGATTCAAAGCAGGATAAATTCTCAATCCGATTCTTTCATTGCCAAGGAATCGATTATGGCCAACTACCAGAGTTGTCAAATTATATGCTTTTTCCCAACATGATAAAATTTCCAATGCGTCCATTATTGAATTACTAAACGTGTTACCGGTGAAATTAAACATAGCTGCGCCACAATAGTTACCATGAAGAATGCCTGTGTCAAGATTTTTATAGATCTCTGTATATTGGACAATAGTGGTTTGATTGATAAATACAAATTCAGATTCTTTGGTGTTGTTCAACCAAATGGCAACACCGTAACCTTTGTTACTACTTATCGATGACTTGGAAAGGTTTCTCGATCCTCCTGTATATGTAATATTAATTCCATCGCCTTCATTGAATGATATCCGACTTTCAGTAATGTTTACATCACCCACACCGCTTGTCACATGCAGTCCTGCAACATGCTCATTTTTCGATATCGATGTTTTATGAACGTGAATCTGCGATCGAAGATTGTCCACTGCAATACCGCGTCCCATATTTTCCGCAATTTCCGAATTACTCACTTTTAAATCGTACACTTTATTGAGACCGGACATAATACGAAGAAACACCACCGTATCCGTTAGAGGCTGCGCCCGAAACTTGATATAAATTTGATTCATTGTTGTTGTGAAACTTTGCGGTCGAGTGTTGTTACGAATTGGAATAATTTTTAGTAAACGATGATTCAACATTGACCCATCGTACACTTCCAAGGTGGCAGAACTGTTATGGTTCGTTACCATTCTTATTATATCTAAAGTCAACACGTGGTCATATTTTGTTATGAAAATTTTATTGCACTCTCTTTGCTGTCGCATTTGAAATGTCTGTTCGGCATAAACGTAAATTGGAAATATCTGACTAGAACTCACTGCCACCTCACAGAAATCACTATAGCCGCGACGATCAGAACTTTCTTCAGAACGTTCTTCAGCTTTGACGTAACGAATCCCATCACCGCCATTGTCACTGATTAAGCAACCATCTGGAATATAAAGAAATATCAATTAATTTACATGGATTGATGATCCAAGACAGTTTTACCGATATGAGCGAGGCCAAATGTTGAATTAATAAATACACCATAACCTCGGTTATTTCTGATTGTGCAGTTGTTAATGACAACTGGTGCTGCAGCATTAGTAACATTCAAGCCATTATAAATGGAACCTATTATTTCTACATTCTCCAGTAGTGGTGGCACTCCTTCTATTTCAATAGAACTTGTAGCACTGTAATCTCGTCCAGCGCCAGCATGATAAATATTGATATAGCGTAGTATAGACTGTGATCGTGGCATAAAAAGGGTATTGTAGAATGACAATTCGTTTTGGTTTCGTGCATTGTCAAATCTAGAACGAAATACACCCCACTGCAGTAGTATAGCAGACCTGTCGGAAGACGTTCATTCTAATGTGCGATTATACTAACCTGATACCTTTCCAAAATGGTTTCACTCTATCGTGTCTACCAATACATTCAATTCCTAAATCTGGATGATAATCACATACACCTGAACCCATTTGACTACCAGTTAACCAATTACTGCATTCTAATAGAGAGTTTTCGGTACCGTTACATTTCGGATCCTCGTACAGTACCCGTGATTTTACTGGCATCTGTCGATTGAACCATTGAAAAAATCGACCACCTTGAAATCCCATTTGTCGACAAGCTGTTTCCATGTCCGCATTTGTCCAACTACAAGCATTTTCATGAAATTCTTTTGTTGTTTGAAAAAAGATAAATAAATTTTTAGGTTATACTTTCTGGAATTGGTGCAAACACTCCGCCATTTATCGTTGATTTTCAATTCCAATCGACCGGCTAATATTGTTGGACCGTCAACCAATCGAATTGCGGGAAATGTGAGGGTTTTTACTTGATGATCATCGACAGTCGTTAAGATTATCCTATCGTTTTTCGTTCCCTGAAATTATTAGTAAGACAACGTCGGATTTTAACTCATAATGGGCCAATTAAACTGTTGGAATGGAAAATTAGTTTTTCAATTAAAATTTCTAGATTTAATTAGGATGTTGTTTTAATTAGCCTCAATTTTTTTTTTATTCTCGGACTAAAGGAGCATGTTTGTGATTTATTAAATTTATGTATAAATATGTACGCTTGTATATGTAAAAAATAACTGTATTTTTTTATCTGAATCCAGCAAAGCACGAAGTAAAACATCGAAAGCGAAACGAAGCAGAAAAAGAAAACAAATAATCGTAACGATCTGTCAAAAAAAAACAATGTTTTCTCCTTTCCGGTAATGCCAAACGGGGCATCTACTTTTTAATACAACCGTTGACATTTGTAACCTTGAAAATTGAAGTGCATAAGAATGTTGTACCCCAAAAAGAAAAGTTATTATTATTTGAAGTATGTTTAATGTCCACTGTGGTTCCTATATGTGCACCGGATACACCTGTGCTCTATAAAAGACGGTATTGTCTAGAAAACTAGCTACCTATATCGTGGTCGCCGTAGGAGGATATTTTATTGAATAGTAGCAAAATTTTTCAGAAATTTCGTAGATGGGGTGCCTTTTGCATTTCTATTGTGTGGTTTTGTCACTCTAAACAGACACACTTGAATTATAGGTAATCTTAAAAGATTCGCATGGACGAAAAATCATATAATACCTATTAGTGTGAATGTACTCTTTCAAGCTGTGTTGCCAAATAGCAATTTTTTACTCTAATATCTGCGGAAAGTTTATTTTAGAACAAAATGCGTATCCTGAATTGAAATGAAGTAAAATCGTTTTTTGACATGCATAACTAAAGAGTCAATTTCCTAAATTTTTTAATGTATGCAGGTAATTAAGGAAGAAAACGAGTAGTAAAAAATTGGAATAAATTTTCCGGCCGACTAGTTATAGGAAATGATAATTTCAAGAAAGCGTGCTGCGTGTTCCTCGAATAAATAAACAACAATAGCAAAATGCAGACAAACTTAAAAGTGTGACTGAAAACACGAAAAAAAATTGACAATTTTAATAGGATTTTTGTTTTATTGAAAAATTGGAGGTTTTTTTGCGAAAATTATTCAATATAATGATAATTTTATTATTGAATGAATGAATTGAATAATAAAAAATTGTTATGCATCCGTATTTGCCTTTTGATAGATTATTTCATTGATGAGTAATAGAGGTTACCTCTAATGACAATAATAATAATAATTGTAGTAATTCAAGTATACACCTACTCATCATCATCCTAGATACTCTTATAATTAATATTTCCCAGTCAGATTTTCATCAAGCAACACAAGCAGAACATTCTCTAAAAGTTATTATATAATAAAATGATAAAGACGAATGTGATATAATTATACTATATTAGGTAGTACATATTGCACTTGTTTACTAATGAATTTTATTATCTTTATGACTATGTATACTATTTTCTGATGATAACCTCGATAAAAAAAAAAATTAATAGTTCTGTATCTTATTAAAAAAAAAAAAAACTATTCAGTTTATTTACTCATAGATGAGTCATTTAAACGTATAGTCATTCAGAGAATGGTTATTTAAACAAAACCTGATTTGTTTCTCATTAAATTGCATGCATCAATTATTGAATTTAATAATAAATTAATAGACAACAGAATATCCCTATTTACAGGTTTTGTTGAACGGCCACTAGCGAGAATTCCAGTTAGAAAAGATTTGACTGTAATTAACGGCCTAACGGAGCATCATATTATTTATTTATTTATTTATTTATAAAATTCGTACAATTGCATGTGTCGGAAAAGGTAATATATATTTAGTATCTTATTGTTGTTATTGTACAATATTTATGTAGGTCAATATTGCTAATTGTTATTATTATAATTAGTTTTCGTTTGGTGTAACGGTATTTGAAAATTATTTGCCCTAAAAACAGCAATAGAAGAAGATATTCACATAAATTATTTATTTATGTCTAAACCAAACTGTAAATAGTGCGATTTAATTGTGCAGGAATAAGTTTTCGTGCAGCCTGCACAGAAGAAAATACATATACATGCATATTCTGTGGTGCTGCAAATGTCTTTCTTTTTTTTTCAGGAAATTGCAGACATCCGGGGATTTGTATACTAAACGCTACTGTACAGAACTTTCCCCATGTTAACAAAAAAAAAAAAGAAAAAACGAAATCGATATTATTATTATTATTATTATATGGTTGCTTGTGTAATACTTTTTTTTCGCAAATAGCAGAAGCAAAATTTACGTAACAGTTAATAAATAAAATAAAAATAAAGAATGTATTTTTTTTATTATTTATTCGAGAACATTAAACAGTTTCGAGTACAGTCACATCATCAGTTCCTTCATCCAACTAAATATTTAATATATATGTACATACAAATATAAAAATATTAATTGTATAGAAATATTTGAGTAGCAGCCATCACATTGGCTATTTAATATTCTAGTTGGCTTAGAAATGTTTAAACAATAGAATAACAATTAATTCATTTGTCGTTATTGACTTTTTACCAACGGAAATATGTTTAACCAACGCCTTTAAAACAAAATTGTTAAATAAAAAGTACGATTGCCAAATGTCAATCGGATATTAAATAGTATGAATTAATTAGCGAAAAAAATTGTTATTTAAATTATTTTTCAAGTTGCCTACACACAATATGTCAATATTGACTGTCTTGTCAACATATATGGCTTGTGTCAAAATGACAGATACTTTAAGGTATTTATTTTATAAGAAATATGTTCGTTATTTTTATTTATAGATGTGGAATTTTATCTATTAATTTACACTGTCCTTGAAATAATTACAACGAAAATAAATAAAATATTAATTCGTTATCATTGTTTATAAAACTACCCATGTTGAACTAGAAAAACGTTCCGACAAATTAAACATATGAAAAATGCATTTTAGGTTACGTTTTGTCACGCAATTTCCATGCATGGATATTAAACACCCTGTACAAAATAGATATGTATGTGTATCAATTTTCTATTAGAAATTGTGTTCAACATACGACGAGTAGTACCGAACCGGAATAAGGCCTCTCATGCATAACCACCCATCTCATTATTATTATTATTACACCAAGGCATTAGACAAAAAAAAAAACAAAACAAAAAGAATATTTCGTATCTATCGTAGAAAGAAGAACAGGCACGAAACCTGTTTTGAATAAACGGGAAATTTTGATATACCTATAACGAATCAAGCGTACCTAATTGCACAGTTCAAACTCATGCACAGTTTGACGGCCAGCCGTCAAAGTATCCGTCCATTTTAGCGAATAGGTACTTGCCGGGAATCTTTAGTATAAAAACTTAAAAATGATGTGTATTGATTGTAAGAACAACTTACCGCAGCTTTAAGTATTCCCTTTACAATAATTCCAATTTGTGGTTCCACTTTAATAGTCACTCCTGGTTCAATAATCATTTCACCATCACTATCAACTAAAATATCATTGCGTAGCCAGTAGGGACTATGTGATTTTTCGAAAACTATCCGTTCATTATTCCTAACAATACCACCAGGATGTTCGGTTAGAAATGCCGATGGTTCCCTATTGTTTGAGACTGAGGGTGTTGTTGTATTCGATAGAATCGGTTGAGTGCTGGTAGCAGGGAATGTCACTTGTACATCTACACCGATAATATTTTGTATAAAATAAGTCACTAAATTAATAATAATTAAAACACGTGTTCCCGTTTTATTGCACATTTTCTGTTCTATTTCACTGGAAATGTCGATGATTCTCAAAGCGTTGATATTTCTGGAACGATAAAGAAAAGGTTAATTCGATTTGTGACGTGATTGCATATTTCGTTTTGAATGAAAAATTTTAACAAAAGAATTTAGAAAGGATCAACGAATTTATTCTGTACTCGAAGGACATACTGATGATGGTTGTGTTTTTCATGGCTAGAAAAAGAGGAAAAATTTGAAGAAGCCATGGATTATTTTGTGAATTTTTTAACATTATTTACCATTGTATAATTAGATATTGTTTTATTATGTACCCGGCGTGGATTTTTCTGTTGAAAACACAATAAGATTTCATCTGAGAAGCCATACAATTACATCAGGACTTTGCAAAATTAAAGAACAGGAAAAAAAAAAAAAATGAAAAACAAAAGACTAAAAGTCGCGTTATAGACAGAGAAATAGGTGTAACTGATTTTAATGAGATAAAAACGTAATTTTTGCTCACTTACTTACAAAATATTTAATTATTAAATCCATCAAATCGAACACAGTAAACAAACAAAGACACTTTACTTGAGAGGACTTTTTTTCACTATCTTTTTTAAAAAGCACATCGTCGCACACCGTTATCCTTCTTCTTTCTTCGTGTCTACTCTAGTAGTAGTACTACTATAATGATAAGTGCATTGTACCTTCTTCTTCACTTCACTACTACTGGTAATTCTTCGTCTTTTATTTCTGTTTCGTTTGTCGTATTTTTTAATTTCAATTTTTTCAACGTTTTAAATTATATTTGTTTGAAAATTATTTTACTCATCACAATTAACAACACCCCTTGTCGCGCAGTAACAAACCTATACGTAGATAGATAGATGTTATTATGTTCATATACTTTTCGTTATCTTTTATCATTATATCGATGATTAATTAAAATCATTTGTTTATCATATGTGTAATTAAATATAGTGGGGAATTTAACGATTATCATCGCATTTCGAGTGTATAAAATATACCTATAAGATGATTTTCTAAATCTTCTTCCTTTTAACCGACAAAAACCGATCGAAAATCAACGGTTCTAACTACCTACCTACCACACACACAACACAACACAGGTATTATTATCACTATACATACATATAGTGGAGGAGTCAGGTGCGGTTTGACCGTTGCCTTGTTCTTTGCCCGCGTATTGTCACGTGACCCTAACGTTGGCCAGGTAACATTACTGCTCTGCTACCAATCAAACAAAACTATCCACCCATCCACCCACTCATTATATTATGCCTATGTGTATGTGTAGTATAGAAACGAATTTGATATCGATTTCTAACCGACAGATAGCGACACAGTTATATGTTAGTTTAATTAAATTTTGTTTTACTTCGGTATTTATAACCCGGATTCGTCGCCTTTCGATTAACTAATATCAGGGGTTAAGTCCCTATAGGAAATCGGGACCATAACCAATTCCGAAAAATTATTTTTCCTATCATTCATCGCTTAACCTGTTTTTCGAATAGTTGGTCATTATAATCGGTTAATTAACCAATAACAAAAAGTAATTGTTTGAATTAAATACATTGACATGTGTTCCACATGCGTGGGTCGTTATTATAGTATCCTAGTAATATAGTAAGCACCCAATATGTGTATTAATGAATAAAAGGTACCGGTGTGGCAAGTGGCCATAATTAACCTGAGTTCATCCATATAAAAATGTATTTTTTGATATAATGCATGTTTGATGAGTTGTGATATATTGATAAAGTTCTTTGAACCTTCTGATTGATTGAATCCGTCCATCTATGTAAAAGGAAAATGTTACTGAAGTTTAATATCACTATAAGTACTGATAAGCTCGTTTAGATGCTACATAGCCATTTTATTTTACAAGTTTATTGATTTTATTTCTAATGCAAACATAAAGTATAACAAAATCAGTCAAACATGTTTGAGAAATTCCGATTACATAAGAACAAACATATCAAAGTATTGATTTCATTATTTAACATTAATTTATTTGATTAATTCGTATTCATAAAATCATTCGACAGCGAATAGCGGAAGAGATTTAAAAAAAAATGTTAGATGGCAGCATATGCAGTATACAGGAACGAGAGTTGGATAGGTTATAAATAATAAAATAAAATTACAAAATGCAGTTTTATACGTTCTTTTAATTGTTAAAAAACATTTTCGTATCGCAGTTTCACTAGGGCAGATTAGCTATAGGCACAATATTTCAAGAATTTGACTATCGAAAAGGATAATCTATAACAAAAGCTTCTTAGTTGAATTTACTAAACAAATTTTAAATTTGTTAATCGATTAATTATAATTACTCGAACAGATATAAAATAACTAACTGATAAAAAACATAACCTAGATTTTAATAGATTGACTATACATTCCTACATAAATATTTGGCTGACATATTCAAAAAAAAAAATAGGCCCTACGCCTACACACAATGTACATAAAATAAATAAATAAAAAACAACAATTAGAAACGATTTTCTATTTATTAATTAATGCATTGTTTGTTTTGTACTTGCTCTAAAGTTGCGTGCTCATATAATAGTACCTATACTCTAATTTTTAAATATATATTAAACTCTATGGAGGCACAAGGTTTTCATTTCCATTTAGATTAGTGCTTGGATTGTAATTTCGATCTTCGGCTTCCAATTTTAGGAATAATTTAATACTGAAAACAACACCAATTACTTGCAATACACTTACACCTAATGATACGGCGCATATTAATAATAAACTAAATTTTAATGGGTCGCTGATTTGTTCTTCACATGCCTGAAATGTAATGATGCAATTGTTATAGAAAATAAATTAAATATAATCACCCCAAAGCTTGAAATATTAATTTTATTTAGTCTCATTAATAGAAATATTTCAAAGCTGCCTTTGTTAATATTGTTTTTTCACAAAAAGGCAGTATGGCCATCTATTGGTGAAAGCTACAATATTATTTGAGCGTTCTGTTCTTTTTACCGTATAATAAATATTTGACGGATGATCCCGTTTACCGCAACGATAAGAAAAGGTTTTACAACATGAATCTGGAACTTTATTTTTTGTTTTTGGTCCTTCAGTACGCCATTTGCTGTATTTCCAATCGGCGAATGTTTGGGCACCACAACATTTTAACTTTAATTACAAAAAAAAAAAATCTTAGTTGACTTGACATAAGCATTTGATTATTTATACATTCTGAAGTGTACTAAAACCTAGCTAATTAAGATAAAATGATAAAAATATTGTTTTGTAAAAGTAAAGTATTTTATACGTCAAAGTATAACTAGTTGCAGAACGACAACGAGTCGAACCTGTATAAACCTATTATCCCCGTAACTTAGTAAAATACTTGATTTCGTATATGTTTTCATATGCAATGTTGCCAATGTTTGTATTTTTTCTAAATAACAAAATGACATACATGTTGTTGAACATAATCAATTGATTCACTTTTCAATGTTCTATTGTAATTTTCCATAAAAGATGAATTCAATCGTAAATGAACATCTTCTTGAACATCATGATGATAGAAATAAGCTAAGATGGCTACCAGTGATTCCAATAAAAATACAAATACTAACACTAGAATAAACTAAAATTGAAAAATTATGGATTAAGATTATAATTCACAAATGTAGGAACATATTTTTTTGTTACAATTCACTTACCACAAATATAAGCTTAGTTCTATTTTTTGGTATGGCACAAAAACCAAAAACAAAGGCACAAATGACTAGACAACCCGTAATAATAAACATATACAGTACTGCTGAATACATTGTCAAATTGGCAACATTGAAATAATGATATGTGTCCAAATATTTCCATGTTCCGACACCGATAATTATAAGACCAGTTAACTAAAAAAAAAAAAAAAAAGACAATTTAATGAAAATTGTCTATAGTGTCCAAATAGTTTTAGTTTACTTACTAGAAATACACTTTGATAAGCATAAAGTACTGCCTTTATAACAGAGATGGTGCAACAACCATTATCGGAACCCATTTTTCGATTGACAGTTTAATATTGTTGAAAATCGACTTTTTCAAATTACAGAAAATTCTGTTTGTCCTGCAATAATAAACACCATGGTTTTTTATCTTCTATTAAAACTGATTAAAACTTTTCTAATTTCTAATCCTAGTTTTATGTACAAGGCGCACAGAAGTGAAATAAATATCTAGTAGTCGGTGAATATTTTAATGTTTTTTTCCTCCTCAGTTTGAAAAAAAAACTGTATGTACATAGTACATGGTAGTTATATAGAAATGCAGTATTTTTAGATATTATAAATAGAAAAATATGTACATTCAGTAGGTTGATGAGTGAATAAGCGGTTTGAAATAATATTATGGTTCATTTGGTGTAGGTGGTGGTGGTGGTGATGAGCATGTTTATTAAACAACAGTTACCAGAACCTAATTTATAATCGAATTGACCTTATCTCATCTACATTTATCGATGGCAAAATTGCCAAATTGAATCAGCTGTTGATTTTTGTATTTCATATGACTATTCAAAGGCCGGAATATAAATACTATATTATTCTACGAAAATTCGTTTATTTGGAAACCGTATTGTATTCAAAATAAAGTATGTGTCAAAAAATTATCAGAAAAATTCTGTTTCACTTACCTTCTAGTTTCTCGGTTAAGTTACGAAATAGTTGGCACAAAAATGCATGATTTTATCAATATAGTCGTATTGAAAAACTGGAGTACCCGTTAAAGCTTATAACTAATTTATGGCTTAAATAATTGCTAACAAATTCTACGTGTACGACGTCAGCACAATAAAACGAGTTGTACATTATAAAAAAATATTTATTTGAAACATTGTATACAATATAAATACATACATACATATTTTAAAAGGTGATAGGTACATTTAAAAATATGTACAATATTCAGATAGTGTTGGCACGCAAGATGTGGCCGCACCTTTATGATACCTATAGCAAAATAATCATTTCCAAATTTAATACTTTACAAAATGAAACGCGAGTAATTAGAATAGTAACAAACAGAAGTCATTGTTAAACAATTACCTACATGATATAAATGCAATTTGATTCGTTTACAAATAGAAATATACTTTAAAAAATATCCACGTGCGCTTTAATAATTATAACAAATTCTTCAAATTTTTACAGTAGGTAATAACAAAATACCCTGTAAAAATCCCATCTAAAAATATGAAATAAAATCAGCCTTTTAGGCAAGAAATCAACGTCTCTCATTACTTTGCCTATCAATCAAATTGATCCAAAGTATCTTGTAACTTTCCAACAATATTCTTATAGAAATTCAATTGTTCTTTCAAAAATTCTTTTAATGCCCTTTTCAAGTCCTGATCTCTTTCCTGTTGGAAATGCTGCATTTCCGCAAATACTGCGTAAGTAACAATATCGGAACGTCGTCGAATATCGGTCAGCATTAATTGATTGATTGGTGTATTCTTTTCACAGTCGCGTTTCTTTTGTTCGGCCATTTTTTGCATGTGAAGAACATCGGGTAAATCGGATGTTATGCCTTTATAGAGATATAAACTATCGAATAACGGTTGCCAATCGATTTTCGATTGTTCTTCGTATAATTTGCCTATTATTGTATAAGTTGAACCGATGTTTTTCACATCTAAAACGAAAATTGGACTTCGATCAATAGATTTTTTTTTATATATTGAAACACTTACCCATAGATGCTTTGGAGTACATTCCTTGTTGGCCGTATTCAAAAGCACCACCCAAAGCGAAAAACATTTCACCCACTCTAGCAAATTCTCTCTTATACATATTTTCATATTTTTTCTGTTGATCGACAACAGTTTGCATTAGGTTTTTAATACACTGATCCATTTTATCAACATATCGTATATTTTCTTCGATTTTCGAATCGACTAATGATGTTAAAATTTCTTTTTCGGGTGCATCGATTGCCAAACAAAAACTAGCACCAATTAATTGATCTCTTTCCGCATTACGTTTACCTATTAATAATAATTTTTAGTTGTAATTCTCAAATGAGAGTGCATTCTATTCGTTCTACCTTGTTTCCATTGTTTTTCATCTGTACATGTTAGAAAATGTATCCATACATCGCATGTAGATAATACGGGATGTCGACACATATAATTGATAAATTCTTGTAATTGTGCACGTCGATGTTCAATGAACATTTCCTCATAACGTCCCGATACTTGTTTATCGGGTAATGGTGGTATAGCGATTAAATTGAATTTTTCCGTTAAACGATCGTGTAACCAATCGAAATGTTTATAACGTCTAGATACTTCGATATTTGTAAATGACGGTGTTAATTGATAAGCGATAAATGACTTTAATCCACCCATTTTTGTTGCCTTTTTTGGCGATGTAATTTGAACTGTATAGGGATTAGATATTGGTTCCCATCGGCCTAAAACATCATCACTATCACGATAGATTTTAATTCGTTTCGATATTGCCGTTGAGACATCTTTTGTTGCACCTGAAAAAATTTAATTTTTTTAATGTATGGTCGTTAGACCGAGATTAAAAGCTTGTCAACACATGCAACATGCATATCAAAAAAATTGATTATTAAATTATTTATCTAATTAAAAGATAATTGTTTCACAAATTATCAGAAATGGAGATAATCAAAATGTTATTCGAAGAAATAAACTACGTTTTGTTTTTGATGACTAATTCTTACCTAAAATATACGCTTCTAAACCGCTTTTAACATATGCGGAAAATATGTTTAAACTCTTTTTAGTTATTGGACCTTTATTATCTCCCGCTATACTTCCACTCAGTGATATAGCATCCGTACTATTTTGTGATACTTGTCGATGTAAATGTGAAAATTGTGCATTATAATTTTGATTTTGTTGTTCGATAGAATTTCCTAATACGAAAGAAATGGAATAAAAAGAAAAACTCTCACTCAATCAGAACAGCAACACAACAAGAAGCTAAAACACCCACTCGACCCTCTTTTTATAAGGAAAAACCAACGTACCATAATAAGATTGATTATTCTTTGGCTGATAATCACTATTATGTGAATTTGGTATTTCTGAATACGTATCATCATCCCACTCATCGTCCCAATCTTCGTTTTGTTGATGTGCCGTTTGATTTATTTGTTGCTGATTATTTATTGTTTTTGAAGCAGCAGCAGCAGCAGCAGCCGCTGCTGTTGGTAATTCTAGACCTGGTATACCCCAATCTTTTTCACCAATAGGTAGTGATGGTGGTGGAATATTTGGTGGTCCAGAATCGATACGTTCGACATAGGCTTCAGGAAACAATCCAGATTGACCTCTGATAATAAATAAATATATATTATATTGAAATCGACAATACGTGTCGATTATAATTTCATTATTTTACTTTCAATTAAAAGTTTTATTCAATGCGAATGGAATAAAGTGGTGAATTTCCATTTTCACAGCTAGCTCGATTGTTTATTAACAAAGAAATTACAATTCTTGTAGAATGTTGCCTTATCATAGGCTAGACTACCAGTTAATTTATGAAATTAATTTCCACTTACCTGTTATTCGTTCCTTCCCACCAACCTTCCCCAACATCCGTTCGTGTTACATTAAGAATTTCACCTTCTGAAACGGATATTTCGGAAGTATTTGGTTCCCCTTGAAAATCATATAATACACGTACTTTGAAATTGGACATTATTGCCTTTAATTAACCACTATCTGTCCACTCGTTTGTATACTTAATATTAATTTGTTTAGATTTAATTAAGCAAACAATGAATTCATATAAACTGTTATTAATCACTTTAATTAATTATACAAATGTATTTAGTCACTTAATTTTTTCTTCTACTCTTTATTAGTCTTACAAAGAACACATTCATTTTGTGGATAAAATGAACAGTAAATAATGAGTAGGTATTTAAAAACGACAAAAAAAAAGGGAGGCGAAACTACTTTTTAAATGAAATTGACAGAAGGAACAAGTGATGACACATTCATATGAAAATTTATTCGTTTCGGCTACGGAGTAACTCTTTCCCACCCATTATTATATAGACGTATTGTTCAACGTACTACTCCGGTGTAGGTAAATGTGTAAAACGAACACAATAATCAACAGCTGATGCAACGTGCTGCATTCCATTATCATGCAATGGATTGTAACGAAATCTGAACATTATTATTGCTTAGTTTGAAGACGATGGCCTAGATGGCGCCAGGAACTGTACGGATGATTTTTTTGATACAGGGTGTGTCTAGGAAGTATAAATTTTATTCAACATGAATAGCGATTGTTGTAGTAGATTAATTAAAGGTACATTTAAGTAGAAAAATATCCTGAAGTTTTATTTAATGATTAGTTTCATGATCAATTTCCCTTTTTCGTTAACGATGTTTTTCTTTTATACGATATTTACAAAGGCGCGCCCTTTAAATTTAATTAACCAAAAGTAGTTCTTAACTGCAATTGGGTGATACAAAGTCTATACAGCAAAAATAGGAATTAAATGGGTCAACGGAGCTATTTTAAATTTAACATTTCCAAAAAGCCATTTAGCCAATCCATAATAATAATAGTAATAATAGTCATATAATGTCAGGTAAAAATGCCGCAGTTTCTCTCCCTTCATTCTATAGTATATTTTATTTATTCCTGTCTTGGCAAAATGAAGTCCGATGATAAATAGTATAGGCGAACAACTTTTTAATGGATCAACATCCTTTTTCTTTTGTACCTGTCAGCCTACTAGTTTAATATACTATTATACTTTTTTTATGTTGTTGTAGGCACCCTAGTAATAGAGTAGATGCGAGAGAAAAGCAGTGTCTTAATTAATTAGTAAATATTTACGTAAAACTTAAATGGCTAGTATAAACAGCGGCGTAGCAAGTTGACAAAAACAATACTAAATCATGTGCCGTCACTGTTTTGCTAAACTATTACTATTATTATTATTATTATTGCAAACTCTATTTCCATTTCGATACTATATAGCTTTTATCTTTAGTGATTGACGTTGAACAACCAACACACACCCACACACCCACCTATATTGTATAGTTTCAGATTACATCAGTCTTTTATTTTATTAAATTAATTTTTTTAATAAAAATAGGGTCAAGGTGATCGAGATGTGGAGCATACGAAAAATATTTGGTAATCCAAAATGTTTATCATCCGTGTTATTACACATCAATTTGAATGATTGATAAGAAGGTGGCAAAAAGGTTATTTTCGTTTGACATTGATAAGAATATGTGCTGCGATTTTTGTTGTTAAACTAAGAGAGTAGTAAATAATAATAAGTATTTATTATGAATGTGAATCGAATAAATCTAAGATGGGCGCTATGACCAGTGACACTGATGACGTCACTTTCTACCAACCTAAAAAAGCAATAAATACAATTGCGTTTTTCTTCGGTCTATTTTGATATTGTTTTCAAGTTTTTAACTTACGCTTATAAATTTGATTTTAAATGAAATTGACGAGAATTCTTTCAATTCTCATAAAGTAAAATACAATTTTAGCATCTACGCCTATGATTATGATAATTAATAACATACGCACTATATGACTTACCTTACGCAAAACTATAATTGGCATCATCATTATCATTTCTACTATTATTATTTATTTAAAAATATAAATTTAAATACAACATGCTAGTCGCAACGCAAGTGCGCTAGGCTGACGAACCAACAACCTTCGAATTTGTCCATATCAAGTTTATTATTATTATTTTTTTTGTCATTGAATCATTGCGCAAAATCTTTGATAGACAACACAACACAAAAAATAGGCACAATTATGTATGGATTTATTAAATTGTTTGAAAATAGACAATTATATTGTCTATATATTGTCTTTATATTGTAATAAATACTTGGAAAAGATGATTTCGCGTCTAAAGTAAGGCGACGATCAAATAATAGTAACGAAGAAGAGGAATTTTTCAAATTCGTATTTAGAGGACAGGCGCGCGAATTATGACGATTTTCCGTTTCCTTTTCTTCTCTGACGTTTCGAAATAGATACCTAAACCTGAGTAAAATACTGTCTATTGTACATGTAAAAAAAGAAGACACGTTAATACGTTCACACTAAATATAAATTCATATAATATGTATATAGTACGTACTACGTATATCTCACCGAAACAACAGCCGACATTGATATTAGGAAACGTGATTATCGTGTTTTCTTTTTCCTCTGCTTTTTTTTTTTTTTGTTGGTTTTGTTTTGTTTAATCTAAACGCGCATTTTGCGTGGCTTATTAAGCAGAGCGCCCACCAGATACAGTGAAGCCAATTCATTTCATACCAATAATAAAGATGGATAGTAATGAAATCTAGGCAAGATAAGCACCTGGTTTTTATCAAATGTTGCTAAAAATATCAAATAAATATGATTCTGATTATTGACAAAATATGCAGATAATATTGAGCAGATGATGAATCTATACATATACATACATAAAATAAACTGAATAATTGTTTATACAAGTGCTGTGGGAATATTTTAAGATTATAAATAAATTTTGTGCTTTAAAAATAAAAGTTTTAAAATAAATACTCTTTTTTGTATTATTTATTATTTCCTAACCCATTTCCGATCTATTAGCATAAGCATATGTCATCTAGGACAAAAGATTATCATTACTAGAGCTACAACAATATTAGCTACTTTTGTCTGAATTTCTATTTTCGTAAGAATTTCTAATGGCCATAAATGAAAACGAGACGCATATGCAGAAACCTAAAAAATAAGCAAATACATCAGCGAGTTAAAGAACATAAAATTACATAAATTTCTAAAATTAAATATGCAAATGTATTTAAATATACACGGTGATCAAGCTAATTGGTAAAGTTAACATAAAATTAATATTAATTCTAGAAATTTGCCTTGAATGCCTATATGTCAGAGCAGCAAAGACGTAAGTGAACATAGAAAAAAGTAGCCACTAAAAATAGAATCGTAATTAGCAATTTGCATTTCTTTTTTATATAAAATAACCGACAAAAAGAACCATTTTTCTAATTTGTCAAATATTTATCGAGCGATAAAAGGAAATTCAACACGCAACACGCAACTAAAATCTATCGTTTCATTAAAAACTTATTTACTTAAGCGACCATCCCTTTTTAGAATCATCTAATTTGATTTGATTTGATTTGATTTGATTTGATTCGATGGCGATTTTTATCGTTCAGTTTTATATTTAATTCATTTCGTTAATAAATTGCCTCGACGATTTTTTGTTATTATATGTAAATTGTTTTGTTAAAATAACAAACGAATTTGAATAGTTCAATGAAACGATTTATTTGTCAATTGAAAATTCTAAGCAGAGAGAAGCATGATTAATAATTAATAAATCATTACTATCGATTAATTAATTCATTAACTGAACAAATTGTATTTAAAATGAACATTTGCACATCTTGATCGCCCCCTGTATCGTTTCTGAATGAACATATTCTTGACACAATGCTGAAGGTGATAGAGAGTAGCATGAGATGTATTTTAAATTGAAAAGGTGGCGGATTCACCATTTTGTCAAGAAAATTAAATTGTACATTCTTGTCAAATTTGTTAAATACGTATTTTAATAGTAAATTAAAATTATTTTAATAAAATTTCAACGTCGATAACATTTCTCACCTAAATTGTCATTAAACATTTTCACTATAAAGTTTCTAAATTCCAAATTCATACCTCTGATATTTGTGGAAATTTCTTTAATCAAAAGAAAATCTTTACAATTTTATTACTGGTAATAAAACTGATTATATCATCTAAATCTACATTCATAATCTTTTATAGTCATCATCATTAATACCATTATTATTATTACTACCCTCTAAAACATGATAATAACAACATTTTTTCGCTCTAAAATGCATTATTGAGGTGCAGCCCGCAATTTCATTGGCTACAAAATCAGAATGAACTGCAAAAGGACATTGCACCCGAGACAAATGACCTACATATACATATATACATAAACTGCATTACATACACATAGACATACTGTAGATAGATAGAATAGAGCATTAATATAGAATGCAGCTAGGCCAATGACGTCACCATTGACGTCATTACACTCTCTGGATTTTAATAATCAACAAAATGTAGGTAAAATCGCACTCTATGCACCATTCCAATTCTACACATTGTACATTATTATTGTACAATGAGCAATTTTCAAAGCTGTATTATTATTATTATCATTATTAGGGGAATTTTTTAAGAAAATTTAAATCTAGTTTCGAAAATTAACTTTTCGAATGTTTTATTAACAAATTGTTTGAGTATTGTATTCTACACGACGAAAATTACATTTTTAATGCATTGTAAGGAAAAATATTGGCAAGGATTTTAGGTCGATAGATCTAGGTGATTTTCTAATGAAAAATGTTGACAGGGAACAATAGTTAATCCATTTTCATGGTCTTAAATAATCATATGCCGGAAATATATGAATTAATTGAAGAATTGGTTGTTGTCAGTGAAAATAAGCAGTGTTAATTTTCTGTTAGGCGTCGTACTTTGAGTATAAAGTGAATTTAATCTGCGCTAGTGTTTTGCATAATCTAAACATAATATTATTCATTAGTGAATTTATTTGACAGCAATCATGCGACATTAAAATATTGTAATTAAAACGAATTATCAAACATTTATTTTACACGTTCCTATGTTTTTTCTGTCCATCTTTTAGTTCAAATTAGTTTGATTATCTTTCATTTTAATAAACATTTTCTATTGACAATTCAATTAATTTTCTAATTTGAAATTCAGACATAAAAAACAAAATTGTTTCTATTTAAATTTGGTAAGGCAAATAATTAAATGTATACATAAAAATTGTTATTATCTTAAACTTTAACCCTGCATTAACATGACTGACTTAAACCAAAATAGTTTCTATTTCATCCTTAAATGCCTCTGTTATGTATAGCTATTATTCTTGTTAATAATTCATTTCATTTTAAAATTAATAAATAATGTATAAATCGAGTATTTATCACTGTATTAAACCAAAATAAATGATAAATTAATAATAATTAGATTAATATTTGTAGAAATTTATGCATTTCCGTCCATGTAAAGCCACATGCCCACTATCCTTAGCGTTTCTGATCTAGTGTTCCGGCAAAAAAACCAAACTGCCAGTCAAACAGACACTGATTTGACAGATTCTACGATACTTTAAATAATCAACTAACATTTAAAAAACAAGGGGCCTAATTCGAACTAAATGCCACTTTTCCTAATTACCTGGTGCATCTTTATACGTACGTCTTTATACGTAGATAATCGTATATTTACGTATATATATTATACTATTTCATTTGATTGCATCGATATAAAACAAAGTTCTTATTTGAAATGCCCCAAAGGCGTTGCGTTTTCAAATGGAACAAAAAATTAACAAGCACAAAAACCCAATTCTCCATTATATTTGCGAAATTACTGTATAACAGTCAAATGCCTCTATTCAGTCTATTTACAAAAGCAATTTGTCTACATAAATTGTTTTTCTACAAAAAAAAAAAAACAATCAATTTCATTGTTTTTTGCCCTTCTTAAAATACCACACTACAAAGTAATTTTGCCGCTCATTAACTATCTGCGTCTTGTATAAATTTCACTTCCTCCCTTCCATATTTTCTAATATATAATATAATTTCCGACAAATAACTTTTGCAATAATTATTTCGAGTGCTAGTAACTACTCGTTAACTTTCGAAAAAGAAAAAAGCCTATTGAAATTGATTTGAAAATGGATGAAATTGCTATTTGCGGCGTATCCGGACGGTTTCCATCGTGTAAAAATATTGACGAATTCAAAGAGGCACTACTAAATGGATGCGATTTGATCAATCACGATCATAAGCGATGGAATCATCGGTTCCTAAAAACGCCAAGTTCACTTGGCATTATCGATGATTTAGATAAATTTGATGCCAGCTTTTTCGGGTAAATATTCTCTACAAATAACCTTCTGGAAAACGAAAATCTTATATTTTCTACAGAGTGAATCCAAAACAAGCTGAGATGTTAACATCAAAATCACGTCAAATGATTGAAGTGGCATTTGAATGTATCTCAGATGCTGGTTTCAATCCAGAGGAATTTCGAGGAACAAATACTGGAGTATTTTTAGCAATTGCTGAAACTACAGGATTTGGTTACATGAGACGAGCACCTGGTTAGAGTCAAAAACCAATCATCATTTCTCTCTAAATGTTACAAATTGTATCATTTTTAACTGATTCTTTTTAGCAATGGTACCGAATTACGTATCGTACTATCTGGATTTAAAAGGTCCCAGTGTCGCAATGGATGCTGGATGTTCGTCAAGTGGTGCGGCACTGTTACAAGCTATGGAATCGATTCTATTAGGATCGTGTGAGTCTGCTTTAGTTTGTGCACTCCAACTTCAGATCCATCCAGCTTGCAGTATTGAATATAATGAATTTGGTATTTTAAGTAGTTCTGGATCGTGTAAAACATTCGATGATGACCGTTGTGGGTAAATAATGATTTTGTTTATTTTTTGATTCAATTGCTAAAAAATGTCCCCTATTTGTACAGTTATGTCAAATCAGAAGCAGTGGTCTGTATGCTCCTTCAAAGAACCGACAAAGCAAGAAGGATTTATGGTACCATTGCTGGCATTGGATCAAACACCGATGGATTTAAGGAAGAAGGATTAACTAATCCATCAAGTATAAGTCAAATGAATCTATTCCAATATATTTATGATAAATATAAATTGAATCCTGACGATGTAGAATATGTCGAAGCTCATGGAACTGGTAAGAATTAAAAAATACTCTATCGAAATTCGATTATTTATATCCAATTGATTTTAATGAAACTCAATGTTTCAATAGCAACGATAGTTGGAGATATAAAAGAATGCGATTCAATAAGCAGTTTCTTTGTCAGACCAAGTCGATCGCATCCACTGAAAATTGGATCGGTAAAAACAAATATTGGCCACACTGAAGGAGCTGCCGGTCTAGTTTCCCTAGCCAAATTATTAATTACCATCAATACTGGCATCATACCAGCTCATATTCATTATGAAAATGCTCCCCTAGATATACCGTCCATTGAAGCGGGACATTTAGAGGTATTAGTTCCGAATAGATTAGTACGTTGTAAAACTATAGTTCTGTTGATTATTTAGATTGTAACTAGGAATACGACATTCAATGGGGGGCTTGTCGCATTCGATACATTTGGTATTGGCGGAACTAATGTGCATGCAGTTATTCGGCCATATTCAATAAACCCTAATGTTTCTCTTTCGATTAAAACGAAGACAAGGCTTATTCTTTTTTCCGGTCGTACTAGAGAACACACTGAGCAGGCACTTGATAAAATTGAAGCGGCCAAAAAAGATTTAAGCTTCCTAACGTTAATAGATGGACTGGCTGCAAAAAAACAAATCGAAAATTATCCATACAGAGGATGTAGAATAACAAATACGAATATTAAAAAAGTTACTAGTTATAGTAGCAACAGACCGATATGTTTCTCGTACAGTGGGATGGGTTCGCAATGGCCTAAAATGGGCAGAGATTTAATGGGTTTCAAAGTATTCCGAGCAAGTATTACAAAATGTGCGGCAGCATTGAAACCTCATGGTTTAGATTTGCTGGAGATCATTACCAATGCCGACGCAGAAATGCTCACAAATCCGGAGGTCTGCTTTCCAGCTATCATATCGATATCTGTCGGAATTACGGATATTTTATATGCCCTAGGCATCAAGCCAGATCTGATTATTGGACACTCATTAGGAGAAATAGGTAAAGTTCTTTAAACAGTTTCCTTCCTCTGATCAGCTCGTCAATTCTCAATAGGATGTGGATATGCTGATGGTTCCTTCACAGCTGAAGAAGCAGTTCGTGTTGCCCATGCTCGAGGATTAGCGACAAAGAGTACAGATCTAATCCCAGGTGCAATGGCAGCGATTGGTCTCACTTTGGAAGAACTAGAAGCAATTCTACCAGATGACATATATATTGCTGCTCATAATTATGAAAGGAACATAACCATTTCAGGGCCAAAAGCAGCAGTAGAGCAATTCGTCATGCAACTTATCACCAAAGGCATTTTTGCAAGAATTGTCAATACTGCTGGCATTGCATTCCATTCAAAATACATCCATGACGTTGGTCCCAGTCTAATGAAACTTTTCAGAGAAATCATTTCATCGCCAAGGAAAAGATCAGAAAAATGGCTACCTTCGGCCTCCATACCAGCAGCGAATGTATTTTTCAATAAATTCAATTCGGCCGACTATCAGCATTTGAATTTTATGAGTCGAGTCAATTTCAAACAAGTCCTAGATAAAGTCCCCAGTAATGCCATATTAATTGAAGTCGCTCCTACTGGATTATTTCAGGCGATATTTCGAAGAGCGTTAAGTGAGCGAGTGATGAAAGTGCAGCTGATCAGTAAACACTTTGAAAATAATTATGAATCATTTCTACAAGCAATTGGAAAGTAAGTAAACAAAAAATTGATAATAAACTATGTTATTTGATCGTATTCCGGCAGCATTTACATTTCCACAAACATCCCAATTGATTTGAGTACTATAAATGAACAGAAATCATTGCCAGTTGATGGAAAAACTCGATTTCTTTCACCGCTAATTCAATGGGATCATGCTTCCAGTTGGGACGATCAACATTACATTCACAATAAACATAATAAACGATTCGAATTTCATTTGAGTAATTTCGAGGATAAGTATCTGTGGGATCATTTGGTTAATGGTAAATCCGTTTTTCCATGTTCTGGATTACTGGTGAGTGTCAGACGCAAATGATTTTGGCTAGTGAACGAAAATCATTCTGATTGTATTCTAGTTTATGGTATGGGCGGCAAAAGCGAATAAAGTGGAACGACAATTAGAAAACTGTCCAGTTATTATACGAAATATGAAAATATTAAAAACAATTGATTTAATTGATGATAAAATTGAATTCGTCGTGAGCATTTTCCAATCGAATGAATTTGAAATCACAAACGATGACGCAATTGTTGCTAAAGGTTCAATTGCTTTGTTAAATGCACCTTTTGTACGTTATCCAGCCAAAAATGACCATAAAATATCGAATCCAAATATGCTGAATACAATCGACATTCTGGATGAATTCCATCTAAGAGGCTTGGATTGCACTCTGTCATTTACTTCAATTGTTTCGTTAAGCACTTGCGGACAATATGGCATAATAAAATGGACGCAGAACTGGATTAAATTCATGGAATCGATCATTCAGTCTGTGGAATTTCATCAGGACATTAGCTTAAAGAAAATTGAATATATTTCTGAAGTGAGAATTGACCCGAACGAGCAAAATGTTGCGATTAAATCGCAAAATCCCCTTTTGAAATATTTGTATCACCTGCCAAGCAGAACCGCAACTTGTGGAGGCGTTCAGATAACGAAAATTACTTTTGGGAATGAAGAGCACCAACCGGAGCAACTGAATCCTTTTATGCCGTATTATGATTTCATTCCTAATGAATTCAATTATCAAGGCCAATACGAGAGGCATTTAGACTTCAGTTTATCCATGGCGCTTCAAATTGCAATTGAAAACAACGTCAACAGTCGAGTCACTCAAATTGTGGAATTTGACAATCCAACAGACGGGAATAAATTGAAGGAGAAAATCTATAGTTTGGTACATCCGAGATATTTCAAAAATATAAAATGCTGTACTTTGGCTGATATGGAAACGAGTGAAAATGGTACAAATCTTTTGATTATTCAATCTTCAAGTGCATCTGTGTGTTTGTCAAATATTGTCGAATATTTGAACAAATTCACTTTTGTATTTTGTAAAATTAATCAAAAAGAGACGATTAAACGATTAAGAGGCACGATCGTTTTCAGCTGTTGCAAAGATAACGACTATTTCTTGCTCCTAAAGAAGCCAATTGATGTTCCTGAGAAATACAGCATAATCGAGACATCCAATGACGATCTACAATGGATCAATAGACTTCAAGAGCAATTGAAAGCTAATGATGGAACTACAATATATTTAATTAGCTATAAGTTAACGTGTGGATTAATTGGATTGTTCAATTGTTTACAATACGAATTGGAAAGCTGCAATGTGAAAGTTTTCATGTTTGACGGCAGCTTCTCCAAGTTCCCACTAAATTTCAATGTGAAAGATAATGAAACTGTTAACCAACTCAAGAAAGGATTGACAATTAATGTTTATATTAGAGGCACGTGGTTCACGTATAGAATGGTGCCACCATCGGTAGCAGCTGATAGAATTAATTATAAAAATGTGGTCAGGAATTGTCAGTTGAAGATCGGTCGTGACGGAGCTAAATGGATTGAAACTGAATCTTATAGGTAAATGTAAATTTTATGTTGACTGACATTCAAGCAATCATTAATCTTTCTGATTCCAAAAGCAAAATGCTGATTGATGTAAAATACGCAGCGTTAAGCCAATGGGACTCTGAACATTTTCAGAACAATGGAAAAATTCAAGCACCAATAGAATTTTCAGGCAGAACAGAAGAAGGAGAAGCTGTTGTGGGAATTTCCACTGATGGACATTGCCTCCGAACAGCCGTATTTTCGAATCTTTACTGGAAATTGCCTTCCAATTCCGATATTTCCCTCGAAGAATTTGCAACAATTCCGTTGGCATACACAGTTGTAAGTATTTATATTTTGCTCCATTGAATTTAGCGTGAACTAACGCTAATATTTTAGGCTTACATTGCAACAAACGTCAAAACCACCCTGAGCGTAGACACGAAAATTTTCATAAATGGTTTGGACAATACATCGTTAGCCACGGCATTTTTTGCCTTACAATTTGACGCTCAAGTTTTTATGCAGGCATCAAAGGACCCTGGGATCAATAAAATCATTGAAGACCTACTTCCACAATCACCTGGATTAACTTTGCTTAGCAATCATGATGACATCATTAAAGAAATTCTGGAACGTACCAATGGCACAGGTGTAAATCTAATATTTTCAACAGAAGAGCAAAGTTTGAATTTAAACCATTCGGAAATACTGGCCAATAACAGCCTAGTAATTACCGTGCATCGAAATCATTCACAAATAGAAAACTATACATTAAATTCATTTACATTAAAAGGATGCCAAATTCATCGAATTAATTTGAATGCACTATTAGATCTGGACGAGAAGACGTTGGCGCAAATGCAAATGACCATTCAAAATTATTTGAATGCGAACGAATTGAAACCTTTTCCTTACGTTGCTAAAAGTGCAGCTGACCTTAAAAGTATAATGGAATATTTGGAGAGTAAGCCAAATTGGAAAATGGTCGTCAATGTCGATTTTAATAGCATCAATACCGCATTGATTGAAAGAAGAATTTATTTTAATTCGCAGAAATCTTATGTAATCGTTGGCGGATTAGGTGGTGTTGCAATAGAGTTGATCAAGTGGCTTGTAAAAAAGGGCGCAACGATATTAGTGTTGAATTCCAATGACACGACACTGACCACCTATCAAATGTATTTACTAAATAAACTAAATCAAAATGGTGTGAAAATCTCAATAAACAGTTTCGATGCGACAACAGTTAAGGGTGCAAAGCAACTATTAAAAGCAGCCATTTCCCTGGCACCGATTGGTGGCATTTTCAATTTAGCAATGAACTTAAATTCACAATTGTTTATTGGTACTAGTCCGAATCATTTTCATAATTCTATCGCTCCACAATTACACATTTCGCAACATTTACACAAATTATCGCAGATGCTGTGCGGTCACAGTTTAGATTATTTCGTTGTATTTTCAGCGCTTGCAGCATTGGGCGGTGAAGCTGTGTCGAGCTACAGCTACGCTTGTTCCGCCATTGAAATGTTATGTAAAGAGCGCGAGTCACAAGGTCTTCCAGCACTCGCTGTTCAATGGGGCTGGATCGGTGATGTTGGATACATAAAAAAAATTCGTCTTAAAGAAAATCAACTCGATAATCTACAGAATATTTTCTCATGTTTGGAAACATTGGAAAAATTCATGTTACGCAATCAGTTTGTTACTGGTTCAGTGGTTTACAAATCAGTCAATTCCAATTTAGATGGCAATAGTAATAGTAGAAGGAGTGGCGTTCTTGATAGTATTGCAGTAGTTAAACAAGGCCGATTCTCCCTCAACTTAGACTCTAGAGGGGGGATTGTAAATTCAGGGGTAAGGGGGTGGTTTTTCAATATGGTGTCAATCAAAGGGGTGTGTACAAGTTTAAGGGGTGGGGGGTAATTCAATATGGCGTCAGAGGGGAGGGTACTAAGGGAAAGGGGTAATGGCGTCGTTGGATTTCATTGGATGGGTGGGGAAAGGGGTAATTCAATATGACGTCGTTGGATGGGTGGGGAAAAAGGTAATTCAATATGGCGTCGTTGGATTTAATTGGATGGGTGGGAAAAGGGGTGATTCAATATGGCACCGTTAGATTTGATTGGTCGGGCGAATGGTGAGTCGTCCGGCGTCCATTAGCGTCACCATGGTTATTGTCCAGTTAATTTTAACGCCATTTTGTCCATTTAATGAGAGTCGCTTAATTACTTTAAAGAAAAAAGGCTGCATGCAGATGTAAAAACCATCGAGGCCAGACGGTCTGACGTTATTTGAAAAGCCAAAAAGTTAAGTGATTTTTAATTGGCAGGTTGATAAGCTACCCTCTATGACGATTATCATTTCTTGTCATAGACGATGAAGAATGTGCTCTTAACAATAATATCATTTGAATGGTATTAAGAATTATCTAGTAAAATTTGTGGTTATCTACACATGAGATTGAGAAGGTCGAAAAGCCACCCTCTACTGCAGACAGATGTAAAAACCATCGAGGCCAGACGGTCTGACGTTATTTGAAAAGCCAAAAAGTTAAGTGATTTTTAATTGGCAGGTTGATAAGCTACCCTGAATATAAAAATAATCTAATCTTCAATAGGGTAGATTTCTGTTACCTTGAGAAACCAACTAAGTACATAGACGATGAAGAATGTGCTAAATTCAACTGTATAGAGATTAGTGAAAGGAGGAGCCAATCAGTTTATTTATTTTTTTTTTTTTTTTTTTTTTCCCAATATAAATATGGGCTCATGTGAGCTATTTGTCAAATGCAGTTTCATCTTCAACAACTACATAAAATATTGAAGTTTAAACAATACATATCGAGTGTTTAAATAATTTGGTTTGATAATTCTAATAGGCTACAGGTAAATATTTGTCAAATACAGTTTCATCTTCAACAACTAAAGGTCTCAAGTTTATGTGTTCAGGTAAATATTAATTTATTAGCAATTATTTTGGAAAAATTTATTATTTACTAAATATAATTTATTATATTTTTATTTGTAGAGAAAAATGGATTTAAAATGTCTAAATGCTGCTGCTGTATCATCATCAAAACCAAAAATTGGTATGGATGAACTGGTTCCCGATGAGAAGTATCAAATTTTAAACGTCACAGTAGTCAAAAGTAAATTCGGGGAAGTGATCAAATTAGAATTAGAGAACAATATATTATTTTTACCACAGAGGATGACGGAACCTTTTAAGAAAAATTTGCATTTATTCATTAACAATAAATATTATATTATTTTTAAATGTATAAAAAAAATATCCAACACCATATCAACACCAGAGTTTGAAATTTCTGAATAAAACGCTTATTACTTGAATAATGGTATTTTTATTTTAAATCAGACAATATTTTGTGTTTATTAATTAACATATATTCTCTTAAACAATTACTATATACATCATTAAAACTATAAACATATTCACAAATTACATTCTTAATATCTTCAGGAGTAACTAGATCCGAAAACAATTCTTTAAAAACATGTATAATATTACTATAATATGCCTTAAAATCAATTAATATTAATTTTTTAACAACATCAGCAATAAAATAAAAATTAGCTATTAACAAGTTATGTATATTAGTCTCTGTTAAAACAATAGTTTTTCCGCATCTTGTAACTTCCACCATCTTCAGTCCATCAATACCGTTGCTGCCTAAGACAATTATATCATTACACATGATAAAACGTAGATAATCCATATCCATATTTCGAAAATATCCACTAAGAAGCCAATGCATATTAGATATGAACTTTTGCCATTCATTTATTTCGAATATTAAAGCATTGCTTACATTAATGCATGGTCTAAATTCTTTGTATGTGTTTAAACCAATATCGATGAAAATTTCGTTATCAGAAAAAAAAAATCTTTTATTTAAAATAAAACACTCATCATTTGTTTCACGTTCAAACTCGTCTAATAATTCAAAACATTCTTTGTCTATTTGATTAGCACTAAAAACACATTGATTTTCAGAAGACATCGTGCTAGTCAAGATTCTATGAAACAACTAATAATCCCTATAATATATTTGTCTCATCAAGCCAACTATTATGAGAATTATCAAAGCCAAGCCATTTTACATATACCATGTTGCCTCTTTTTTTTAGAACTTTTTCAACTAAATAAACATCTGGTTGTTTTGTTTTCTGCAGCTCATAAGAATAAAAAGCTCCTCTTATGGGTCTCTTATTTATATCTTCCAACAAGTATGTTACAGGATTGGTGTGATTAATTTTAATAATTTTAAATAATTCAGTAGTCCAATTCGGTGTGTAGCCTTTATCGAAAACATGTTTTTCTTTACTAATACGCACTTCATCTCCAATGTTAAGTTTGGATCCAGGAAATATTTTTATGTGATTATACACAGTATCCAATAATTTTCTTTCAATTGTTTCACTAACATCACATGGTCTCATTTTAATTACACTATGTTTTGATTCATTATAATTCTTCACAATAGTGGGTAAAATAGAAATCCATTTGTGTGTGCCATTTAAACTAAAATATTTATATAATCGTTCCTTTATGGTACGAATAGTGCGTTCGGCAATGGCCGCTTTCATTTGTGAATATGTTGAATAATGATTAATATTGTATTGTTGCAACAAACGTTGATAATAATGATTATAGAATTCTTTACCCTGATCGGTATGCAAATTTTTCGGAAAACGCTTAGAAGTGGATAATATTCTAGCAAATGCCGCTGTCACTTCTTCCCCTGTTTTTGATTTTAGTGGTTCAGTCCACACATATTTTGAAAAACAATCGATAACCAACAGAATATATTTAAATTGATTATTTTCTTTAGCATATGTATCCATTTGGGCAAGATCGGCTTGCCATAAATCATCCAGCCCTTTAATAAGCGTTCGTCTCCTAGGGAAATTTTTTCTTATCGATCTATGTAATTCATTAACCACTTGAATTTTTTCGATTGATGCCATTTTACGGCCACAATTTGATTAGCACTAATTCACTATTGAAGTACCTATTTAAGTTTTCTAATATCAAGTTTATTAACTTTATTATTATCAAGAATTGTAATTTGGCTTCCTATATTACTAACAATATTATTAATTTTATTAATTTCGCGTATATTGTTAGTTATATTTATTTGAACTTCATGCAATTTTGAAGCTATTTCCCTACGATCATCAATATGCTTGCTCTTAACATCTTCAATTGCTGTTACTAATTTTTGAATCTTTAGTTCAAGTGCTGTTGATAATTCTTCAATCTTTATTTCAAGTCCTCTATAAAGCAGATTCATTTTATCAGCAAAACCTACTGATTGTTCTCTATGTCTCTCAGACATAACTGCGACATCTTGTTGTACCATCAAATAGAAATTCATGATTGTCTTACATGACTCATCCACATATTTCTTATTAGAAACATCTTCATCTTGGGAGGGCAATTTAACATTACATATTTTTAAACCACCAATATCTAAGTCACCATTTAATGTAAAAGAAAACAATGACGAAGGAGAAGCAACAGGTTGATAATATTTATCAGCTGCACGTCCGAACTTGTCTATACTCATTTCTACTATAGGAAAACGATTAACTAAGAAGAGTTAATATACGATTTTCGCTTCTTTTAATTCTTCAATAATTGATGCAATTTCATTGGTGTGGGAGTTATTTCCAGCATATTTAGATGCAAATAATAATCGTAGTCTATCAACTAACTCATTAACATCATCCCAATAGACATATTCTACTGGTTTTGTATTATATGTCATATAATTATTATCATAGTTACCACCCTTTTTTGATAGTAATGGTCGTATGATATGTTTATATTTGAAGCTTTTTGCACCTATAATTCTACCTTCTGCAGAATAATTTTTTCGATAGAGATTGGTTTTGTCTATAATGTCTTCGAATGCATCAGTATCTTCATCATTAAAATTTTTAGATTTTTTATAAAATAACAACTCATAAAGCCCCTCAGTGCCTTCATAAGGGACACCGTCTACGATTATCTCACCCGTAATATTATCAAATTCTATTTCTTTACTACCTAAGCTCCATGTTCTAGTAGTAGCATTATATCTGGGGGCATGAGTGACGTCAATTTTCGAAGAATGTTGAAAATATTCTTCTATATATTTTTGTGTAACGTTGGGATAATCTTGTAAATTTATTACATTTTTAGCATTCGCCTCTATTATTTCACTATAATCATCGTCAGCTGTCATCATTGTATTATCACTATCAGTATCCGTTTCTTTTAACATAGTTTTTATTTCACTCTCATCTATAGGTTCCTGTTTATTTATTTTCATCACATTTGATTTCACCTCTGCTTTGATAGGTAATTTTACCGCTTTTTGATTATTTTCAATTTCTTTTAAATGGGTGGTGATAGGAGAAAAAATTCTATTTATTGTGGTATCTTCATTTGATCTCCCCAATTTTAATGCCATATATTTTTTTCGGACATCATTAGCTAATTTTATAATTTTCTGTTTACGTTCTGATTCAACCTTATTTAAAAGCTTCATCATAAACAAATGATTATTAATAGAACTATTCATTAACTTTTATATACTCATCGAACCCCATTCGATAACGTCCATTATTTAATTCAAATTCCTTAACAACAACCAATGGCTTAAATTTATTGGAATTCCAACATTGAGAACATAAGGTTTTAAATGTATTATATGATATATCTGGTGTAACATGTTCATCAAACACATGCTTTAAATTAACATCATCCTGTTTGAATAATACAATTACATTACAGTTATCTCTTATTAATTGTTTCGGGATTTTGGAATAAGTTTGACATAAGTATGCCACATCAATAGATTTATGCCGACCCATAGAAAAATATGCCCTAATTTTATCTTGCTTATCACAGGAAACATCATCAAATATAAATACAGAGTTTTCTTTAGCTTCATCAGGATCAGTGATTAATTCATTATCCTTATATGGAAAATATTCAATTTCCTTAACTTGCTGCAAAACATTTTCTAATAATTTATACTTTGGTTGATAAAGAGACTTTGAATATAAATATATATTAGCAAATTTCAGTCCATTAGGATTGAATAACAACGCTAAAAGTGAATTAGTTTTTCCACAACCACTAGGGCCGCAAAATATAGCGCGAAAACAATTTGGTAATAATTTACTATGTACACAGATTTTAGACGTGGAATCATCAAAATCTAAATTTTCAACATCGAGCTTAAGATCTTGTGATACTAAATGCATGATTCTAACTGAAAATTTAAAACATCCATTTATTATTTATATATAAAAGCTGCAAAGTTTTAATATGATTTAGTAATATGCAAACTGTTAAACACAAAGGTGCGGGTATTGTAAATTCGTTAATTAATAAATTACCTATTGAATTACATATTCCCGGCTATCAGTGGTGTGGACCTGGTACAAAAGTACAAAAACGATTAGCGCGAGGCGATCCTGGTATTAATCAATTAGACGCCGCCTGTAAGCAGCACGATCTTTTATATAGTTCAAGTTCATCATTGTCTGATAGACATAAAGCAGATAAAGAGTTAGAAAATAGTGCTTGGGAACGCGTTAAATCAAAAGATTCTAGTGTTGGTGAAAAAGCCGCGTCTTGGGTTGTTCTAAATACAATGAAAGTTAAAAGAAAAATGGGTATGGGACTGTCATTCAAGACACATGTTGTAAATCCTACATCGAAAAGTTTACGAAAATATGCAGTGAATAATAAAAGTTTACGAAAATCTTCATTAGCTGGATTAAAAGCTGCTCGAATGGCTATTAAAAAAGCAGGTGGTAGAAAAAAGATACGACTACCTCGTATTATTCCATTTGAACATAAATCTGGCGGATTTTTACCACTATTGCCAATTCTATCTGCTTTAGGAGCAATGGGAGCTCTAGCTGGTGGAGCATCTACTGTTGTTAAAAATGTAATGGATATCAAAAGGAAAATAAATGATGGCAACAATGCTTCAAAGATTGAAATTGGCAAGAAAGGTTCGGGATTGTATCTTCGAAAAAATTCCAAAGGTTATGGTTTATTTTTAAAAAAGCCCGAAAATTCGAGACGCTGAATTTACCTAATAGAGCTCTGTATGACTATGAAATAATAAACTGTGCAAATAAATTGAAACTACCATATTTTAGAGGTGTATTTATGCGTGATCAGCTACCCAATCATATACATCGTAATGAAAGTGCTATTGTTAATTTAGATTTGAATGCCAATGCAGGTACTCATTGGGTGGCATATAAAAAACGAGGAAGTGCAATCAATTATTTCGATAGTTTCGGTAATTTAAAACCACCAGTAGAACTAGTAAATTATTTTGGTCCATCAACTAATATAATCTACAATAAAAAGCAATATCAAAGATTCAATTCTAGTAATTGTGGTCATTTATGTATTGAATTTCTATATAATACCAAGTTGTAATTAAGTTGATTATTAGTTATGTCTATAATATTAACGCTGAAGGATCGCAAGTCTACACTCTCCATAGATTTTCCTATCCCCATACAATTGGATGCAAATTATCAATACGGATTAGCACTCATTGGTTTCTTTTCCTACAATACTATACCCAACGTAGAAGAAAATACAGAATTTTACTATATAGATAAAAGCAAACAGTTGAATTCAATTCATCTGCCTGGTGGTGTATACGAAATTACAGATATTAATAATTTTTTAAAGAAGAAGTTGCTAAATTTCAATTTGAATGGTAATGAAAAAGAGGAAGATATATTTTTCCTAAGACCAAACAATAATACTTTGAAGTGTGAAATTTTTCATCGTGATTTTGATATAGATTTCACTTATAACAATTCGTTGGCAAAACTCCTAGGATTCTCACGAAAGGTATTACCAGCAGGAATAGTTCATTCATCTGATCGTCCTGTAAACATTGTTAAAGTTCGAACAATTCACGTGGATAGTAACATAACAAGTGGGGCATATTACAACGGGATACCATCTCATACATTATATGAATTTCCTGTTACATCTAACCCAGGGTATTCTATAGACGAAATTCCACGAAACTTAATTTATTTGCCAATAATCAGAAAAGAGATTTCTAACATTTCATTGAAAATAGTAGATCAAGATTTTAATCTGGTGAATTTTCGAGGCGAAGAAATTATCATCCGATTGGAATTGAAAAAAGATGGTTTTAATAATTAAATCGTATAAAAGACATATCCACCCCTCACCATGCTCAGTTAGAAAAAGTTGTTCAAGAAGAAAGTTGGGGGGTAAATTATCACCATTAAACGTCAATTTTCTCAAAACAATTGGATATGTCGTACGATCAAATTTTAAACCTGTATAAGCCGGTGATTACCGATACCTCCATAATTAATATGGAATATCGAACATATTTGCCCTATGTTAAATCATTTGATAATAATGATGTAATCGAAATAACCGTAAATAGAAATGATGTTTGGCTGTTAATGAGCGAGGCTGCATTAGTCATTAAAGGAACACTGAAAAAGACAAGAGGAGAAGGCGATGGTTGTTTACTTAATAATGCAGGAGCCTTTTTGTTTGATTCAGTAACATATGAATTGAATGGAGTTGAAGTGGAGCATGTAAAAGATCCGGGGATTGTGAGCCTTATTCGTGGCTATTTATGTTATACTGAAGATGATACTAAACATTTAACAATGGCCAGTTGGTACTATCCAAATCAAAACCCGATATGTGTTAACAAAGAATTCTTTATGCGAATACCTTTAGCTCACTTATTCGGTGTTTTTAGTGATTATAAGACAATGATGTGTGGAAAACACACATTGCGACTAGTAAGGTCTCGAACAGATAACAATGCTCTATTGAATCCTAATAGTGAAACAATAACTGAAATTAAAATTGATAGTATTGAGTTGAAAGTGAGCCATGTAATGCCAAATGATAATATTAAAATGGAATTATTAAAGTCAATTAAACATGATCGGCCAATCTTGATTCCATTTAGGAAATGGGAATATCACGAATTACCAGCTCTTAATACAGGGTCGACAAAAGAAATTTGGAGTGTGAAAACTACTACAAATGTAGAGTGTCCTCGTTATGCTATTATTGGTTTTCATAATAACCGAAAAGATATAGCAACTGCTGATTCTACATTATTTGATCATATGAACATATCAAATATCCGATTGTCTTTAAATGGAGATTATTATCCATATGAACGAATGAATTTAGATTTTGCATCAGATAATTATACAAATGTATATTATAATTATACAGAGTTTTATAGGAGTTACATGGCTCAATCTCTATTAGAACGCAAACAGGTTCTATTAAGTTATGATAAATTTAAAACACACGCGCTCTTTGTTATTGATTGTTCTAAAAGAGATGAAAGTATAAAATCTTCAACAGTTGACGTTAAGATTGAGATTGATACACATCAAGCTTTTCCTGAAAATACAAAAGCATACTGCATCATTATTCACGATTGTATTATCGAGTATTTGCCTCTCAGTGAAATTGTTCGAAAAATTAATTAAAATGAAAATTGCAATTGTTGATATGCAAGGTTTTGTATTAAATAGTAGTGAACACGAACGGAAGTTTCATGTTAAAGAGATCACTATTATGCATGATTCACAATATAATCATTATGTATTTCAAGAACCAAAACCATATTCGGCATTATCTATTCCCGAAAAGAAAGATGTAAATTATGCAATTTATAACATTCATGGGCTTCCATACCAATCAGGATACATTAGCTACGATTATATACATTTAATAAGAAAAAAATTATATGGATTTGATATTGTGTATGTTAAAGGACACCAGAAGAAGGATTTTCTACTAAATTTATTTGAAGATTTGGATGCTAGCAAACAATCGTTACCGAAAATTGTAAACATTGAAAGTTTAAGTAGTTGGCATTCACCACCTAAATTTAATATTGATGTACCGAAATGTATGGAACATTTAAATGATAAGTTTTATATGTGTAGTTTAAGAAACTGTTTTGTACTTAGTAATTGGATTTATAATTGTTTACCACAATAAATATATATATATGCTAGTTAATTGTTTCTATAAATTAGTTCACCTCACAATGTTGGGAATTCCTTTCCTAATATTAGTCACCATTTTTAATAATGTGCTCTATATGAGTCATCCAAAAAATGTGCAAGAAGTTTATATTTGTTTCACCCCTACAAATGATCATTGGCCTTCCAATTGGAATAAGATGAACAAAGTTACCGAATCAGTTCTATCTACATCTATTCCGAAAGATTCAACAACATATAAAATTAGAATTATTGACCATAAGGCTGTGTTTAAAGATAGTGAGTGGCAGAATTTAAACAGGTTCCCCACCCCTATCTTCATTTCCACATTAGCAGCAGAAAAACTTGATTCAGTCTTAGCAATACTTTATTGTGTTGCACTACTATCTGTCTCATTATTCTTAAAGTGTGTTGTTAAGTTGATTAGAAAATTAAAAGCATGGTGAAACTTGAGCAGGTGTTAGAATTGAAGAAAATTATTAACCACGAAATGGATTCAAATAATGAATATATTACAAAATTAATAAAATATAAGATGGAATTGCCTAAAAATATGTTATTGCTATTATTGAAGCCATGCTGGGGACACTCTACAACAGCTGAAGGTGACGTCATCGATGGACCGTTGTACAATCACAGCATTAATTGCAGTATATGTTTAGAATTTATATTAAAATCATACACTTCATGAATAAAAACATATATTTTTAACAATTGTATTTTTTTTTTTTTTTTACATATAATAAAGTTATATACAACAATACTTATTCTACTACCTATGAATTATATTCAAATATTTGCAAATTCTTTGGGTATTTTATAGTGGCCCCAAGGAAGCGTGTCGGTACTGTTAGGTAATAAATATCTTTTATCATCAAAGGAATTAAGGGCCAACTTGACTTCCTCTATACTAAATATGTTATGATTATATGAACGGATAGACCGTTGGGCAACAATTTTATCCTTTCCTAACATTAAACAATCATAATAATCATTAAAAGTTATTTCATTTTTTACAACATTATTTCTTATACCCTTAATTTTCTTTAAACACTTATTATCTAGCTTATATGTATACATTTTTGACCTTAAACCTATAAAATGGGTTATAATATGCCCACATGCTTCATCTTTCATTAATCCTAGTACTTTTTTGTTCAATTGGGGTATGTTATACTTATTATTTAACGGATAATCGCTAGTATCAAATTTGCTAATATGCTTTTTAATAATTTCGCTATAAACATCATCACACATTATTTCATAAATAAAACTATCAGTATCTGTATACATCAATTTGCATTGATTTAATGGTATATGTTTCAATATAAATTGGTAATGGAAGTCATACATTACGGTCTTTGAAATATCTAAAATGGCCATGCCCACATATACCGGTTTGTTAAATATAATTTGAGCTTTATTTAATTCTACAGCAACTAAATTATCGTCAAAAATTTTACGGCTATGGAATAATGGACTTGAAATTAAATTTTTTGCTCCATATCGCCCGCCCCATTTATTCACTAATTTAATATTTCTATGGTTTCTTATGTTTTCCATCGTTTTTCCAAAAACTGCGTTATTCATCAATTTGAATAAACTTTTATCAAAATCTGATTGAGCATTGGTTCGTAACATTGTATTTAAATCAATATAAGATTTCAACCATGGAGACTGTTTGAACTTCAATATTTTATGAATTTTAGTTAGAATTAAACCGTTATTTAATGCTTGTTTTAAATTCCTATAATAAATAACATAATTTTTTTTATCTTTTACTGTATTTAACAATTTAGACAGTTTTGAATTTGGAGGTTTCTCGTGATCAGCACAAAAAGGAAAATCTTTATGTTCATCATGTAGACAAGATGGATACTCTAAATCAACTTCTAGAATATATCCTTCGTCTGCATCATCTCTTAATTGGCTAATGTTGAAATCATTAATATTATTGACCCAAACAAAATTATCGTATGGTAAGTACTGACACATAGCCCAACCATATAAATTATTAACGTCAAAATATAATAAATATTTCGATAGTTTAGAAGAATCATAATTAGTCATATATTTATTGTTGGCTTCGGAATAACGATTGGAGCACATAGAAATTCCTCCCCTTAACCCCTTTTCTATGAATAATAATTGATTAATATCTTTAATAAGTTTAAGTCTACATTTAGTAATTCTAAGCATGCAATCCCAAGCATATCCTGGTAAAGTATAGTACCATGCTGGATCTAATTTGTAAATATTCTGACACCTATTTCTAAAGTTTTCAAAAACATCTGCCAACAGAATTACATCAGTTTTTAAATATAAATCACTATACTCTCCTAAATTTAGCATATTAAATTTATTCCAAACATTTAGAGCATGTTCATATTCATCTTCATTAATATTTTGATCGTTTAATTTATTATAGAATAATTCTCTTTTTGGTAATTCGTCATCATTTAATTTATCTAAATTATCAACATAATCATAGGGAAAAACACCTTTACGTGTAAGCAGGTGAAATTTTTCATTATCTAAATAATTAAATTCCTGCTTAAGATTTGTTAGATCATTTATATTTAAAGTAGATGCTAATTCTGCTAACGATGTACCCAAAAACCTAAATGAATCTATAAACCTATATTTAATACTATTTTCTGTATAATATTGAGTAAATGATATATATTTCTCTTTATTAATGGGTAATAAGCTAACTCTATTGTTTTTACATAATTCTTTAATTAAAAAATGTCCATCGTAATTAGAGAGATTATGGCAAACTATTGGAATAACAAATAACTTTTTAAAATTTAAATTACAATTAGAGTGAGCGAATCCTGTAAAATCACCATTAAAAAGATTATGATCTGCTACAATTACATCATCAATCACAAATAGTTTCTCACAAATATGACATGCTATAGCTGTATTTTTATCAACTCCGGGAGTCGTAAGTATCACAGTTTTTAACTTTTCCTCAAGATTGAATGCTAATATTTCCAATTGATTTGAAAACCATTCTACACAGTTCTCTCCGCGATATGATTTATAGAATGAAATTGAATTATCATATGCACATTTAAAATAAAAACCTACACTAAAAGCTTTATGTTGTTGATAGAAATTTTTATTATGTACTTTTTCTAGAACACATTCGAAATCCAAATAAATTATAAAGGGCGATTTTTGTTTATACGTAAAACTTTTAAATTCAACATAATCATACTTTGGGAAAGTTATCTTACAAAATTTTTTCTGTTCACATAACTCTAAATGATCATTTAATTTATCCTCATCATTAAAATAATTCAAGCAGCGATCGCATACAAAAATGGCATGTTGTTTATTATTTATTTGTTTCGAGATAAGCCTAGAAAGATTTGTTATAAGAGAGTAGTGATATGAAATTTCCTCAAATTTATTACTCTCTGCAGGTAGTGGATCATAATCGTTTATATTTGGATAATATGTGTCTTGTATTAATAATAAATTTATATGTTTACTTAATTTCGAGTCCGTTATTCGACATGGTACTACTGAAAAATGCTTACCTTTCTTATTTTCAATAAGTTCAAGTATATAAACATTAACAGAAATATTGTTTAATCTTTCAAATTTTGGAATTTGGTCTATGGTAATAGGTAAAGTTAAGCCTTCGGTTATTAATACATTATTGTAATGAGGATAAGATGATACTCTATCTGAATTATGAGTAGGATAAAGAGCTGCGATGACGCTCCAATAAAAACAAGCATTATCGAAATTCTTAATGTTTATGCAAGCGCGTTTAACACGAATTTCATCCGGTAGTTTAATAAAAGATGAAGCACCGTTTCCAAATGTATGCTTATTAATATTTATTTCCAAACTAATTAACTTATGTAATGCCCAACCACTATCGCGCTCTTGGAATTCACTCATTGCTGTTAATACTTTTTCCACAACATTTGTTTGGAACCAGTCTGATAGATTGCTTCCAATGTCAATAATTATGTTTTTGGTAATAAAATATTTATATTCAAACGTATCTAGATTGTTCTTCTTAATAATATATTCACCGCAAAAACAAGTGTTTAGTTTTATTGTTTTAATAGATTTAAATATATTAAGAATTCTACGTTTGACTAATTGGAAAGCGTCTTTAAAAAATTCTAAAATGTCTATATGTTTTAAATTATAAATAATCCCAGTTCTAATGCGACTATTAAATGCAGCGTTAATATTTTCCCACCTAACCCTATCACTACGTTTTACTCCATTGTCACCCCCGCCAATATGTATGTTATTAGTTTGTAATAGAATTCGCAATCGTTTTAAATGAGTGATATTGGTTAAAATCTTTCTGTATTTACCAGTTGATAGTTGCCCTTCTTTTGATATTTTCGTTAACTGTCGGATGCTTGTATTAATTTTTTTAATCCAATTTTTCTTTTCTCTGGAATTTTGTAATAGTTTTGTGGCTTCGGTAACAATTCGGATAACTTCATGGCTTAGGTCAATTGCACAATCCATTACTGGAAAAATAAATATTTCATTGCAAAACCAATATTAAATCCAAAATGTTAATATTTACCTGTAGCCTATTAGAATTATCAAACCAAATTATTTAAACACTCGATATGTATTGTTTAAACTTCAATATTTTATGTAGTTGTTGAAGATGAAACTGTATTTGACAAATAGCTCACATGAGCCCATATTTATATTGGAAAAAAAAGAAATGATAATCGTCTTAGAGGGTGGCTTTTCAACCTTCTCAATCTCATGTGTAGATAACCACAAATTTTACTAGATAATTCTTAATAGCATTCAAATGATATTATTGTTAAGAGCACATTCTTCATCGTCTATGTACTTAGTTGGTTTCTCAAGGTAACAGAAATCTACCCTATTGAAGATTAGATTATTTTTATATTCAGGGTAGCTTATCAACCTGCCAATTAAAAATCACTTAACTTTTTGGCTTTTCAAATAACGTCAGACCGTCTGGCCTCGATGGTTTTTACATCTGTCTGCAGTAGAGGGTGGCTTTTCGACCTTCTCAATCTCATGTGTAGATAACCACAAATTTTACTAGATAATTCTTAATACCATTCAAATGATATTATTGTTAAGAGCACATTCTTCATCGTCTATGACAAGAAATGATAATCGTCATAGAGGGTAGCTTATCAACCTGCCAATTAAAAATCACTTAACTTTTTGGCTTTTCAAATAACGTCAGACCGTCTGGCCTCGATGGTTTTTACATCTGCATGCAGCCTTTTTTCTTTAAAGTAATTAAGCGACTCTCATTAAATGGACAAAATGGCGTTAAAATTAACTGGACAATAACCATGGTGACGCTAATGGACGCCGGACGACTCACCATTCGCCCGACCAATCAAATCTAACGGTGCCATATTGAATCACCCCTTTTCCCACCCATCCAATTAAATCCAACGACGCCATATTGAATTACCTTTTTCCCCACCCATCCAACGACGTCATATTGAATTACCCCTTTCCCCACCCATCCAATGAAATCCAACGACGCCATTACCCCTTTCCCTTAGTACCCTCCCCTCTGACGCCATATTGAATTACCCCCCACCCCTTAAACTTGTACACACCCCTTTGATTGACACCATATTGAAAAACCACCCCCTTACCCCTGAATTTACAATCCCCCCTCTAGAGTCTAAGTTGAGGGAGAATCGGCCTTGTTTAACTACTTATTGCTTCAATTATGGGAGCGAAAAATGTAAATGAATTAGATCATAATATTCCACTTGTCAAATTAGGAATTGACTCGATTACATCTATAGAAGTAAAGAGGCTACTTAAAAATGAATTGGGAATTAAAATGGCCACTGTTGAGGTTAGGAAATTGACGCTGAACGATATAGAAGGGTTAAATGCTAAAAAAAAATGAAAGTAATTAATATTAATGTCTATTTATTTATCTATTTGTTAACACTTCATATTTTTATAGTAATTTAATAAAATTAATTCACGGATTAATCGTTTTTTTGATCGCGAAATAAAGCGAAATTTTCATAGCAGGATATCATTCGATATTATTCAAAATAATGATCTAATTTTTATAAAAACACTGTCGTTATGATGGTGTCATATCACTAAAAGAGTTATTTCGAGCTATCTCCATCTAATTTTGGCTTTAAGTCGCCTATTCATTTGATCGGTTTCAGGCACGAATCTGTAACAGCTGCGTTCCAAGATTCACTGTTTTTCCTTTGTAAAATAAGACTAATTTAGATAAAAACAATCATTTCAATTTGACGGGAAAATCCTATTCTATTCCGAATTAACCTATACGATCCAAATAGATAACATTTCATTCGAATCTATTCAGGGGCTCACGAACATAGCTAAATGTATTACATAGTTAAATTGGTAGGGATAACATTTAATTGGATGGTGGAGGTGGTAGTACTGAGGCTATACTAATGAAAACATCGGAGAAGAAAAATTTGGAAAATAGTCAGCACAGGTTCAGTTCCTGAATAGCTGCTCAGATTGTTTTATTTTCAACCGTAGATCAGGTACGTTTCTTTTTTATTTTCTTATATAACAGCGGAGTTTTTATTTATGGTAGTGCTCTCAATTTAGTGATAAAATATACATTTTTTTTTTTTTTGCTTTTTTGGTTAATTCAAAAGGTGCTAATTAAGAAAGAGTTCGATTAACTTGATTAATAAATCCATTTAAGTATAGTTTATAGTGTTGTGGATAATTTTACAGATTTTCTTCGTTTCGTAGCTCCATTTAAAGGTCGATTTAACGAGTCAATTTAAAAATAGAATCTTTAAAGCTCGGATGTATTTATAGTTGCGCGCATTCCAATAGATTTCCATTTAATTTCAATTAAAGTTTGGAAATTAGTGCGTTGAATTTTGCAAAGTTTTTTTGACCAAATTCAAGAGATTATTTGAGATTGTTGATTTGAAGAATGCTATAATCGTTCGATACAAAGGGAATTTTTGAGAAAATCTAGCCAAAATTAATAAATTAAAAATAAAACTCGAACGTTCTATTTTATAATCTCATCATAATTCACTTAAACGATTGTCAATAATTTTTCGTTGTTTTCTTTTTTTTATTTACTTAAGTAACATAATACTATTCACACACACGTACGCAAATCCTGCAGGATGCCAAATTAGGTGGCCATCCAATTGCTGTATGTGTGTGTGTGATAAATACACTTTGGCACACAGCCAATTTAAACCTTCTTTTACGTATTGTATTTTTAGCGCTTTCTCTCTCTCTCTCGTTCTCTTGTGCATTTTAATTTCGAATTTTTGCAGTTTAATTATTATTAATTTAAAAATAGATTCTTTAATAAACAATTACATATTATTATAACACCGTGTAATTTTTCGCTTATAATGGCAGGGTTTTTTTTTTGGATTATTATAAAGTCGCAGTGCTGGCAGACTGTCAATTTTCATTGCAAATGTGGTAAACAAGTATTTTGATGCCAGAAAAATGAAAAACATTCTAATTTTATCAATAAATTGAAAAAATCAGAAATAGAGTTAATAACCGTAAATATCGATGTCATAACAAACGAGACGTAGAAGAGCGCAGAGACCACAGCATTGTTTAGTGGCCGCGACCAACGAATCAACTACCCAGTCCTGATAATTAACTCAATATAGAATTTTTTTTATCTAATTAACTTTCGTTTTCTTTCTTTAGATCAACAAAACTATCCAAAATGGCTGACGATGAGGTTAGGTACGTATAAAATGAAAATTTTATCGCCACTAGCCATTAATTCGCCTTTTTTCTCTTTTCTTTCTCTTCCACATGTACGATCTCTACAACAACAGTATAAAGTCATAATCACCTGCGTTCTAGAGTCTAATTAAAAAGGTAAATAATCATCCAGCATGCCAGGGTTGTTCCTTGTTTTCTTTTTGCTTTAAAAAGTTTTCAAGATTTCTAGGATTGGATTGAATAAATTCTCTACTATTTCTATTGCTTCTTAAACATTATAAAAACAACACTTAAAAACACTCAAAAATCAAATAAAAGACACTATTTTCATATAGTACAAATGCTGGTAAATAGTTTTGTTTTTCAAACCGCAATTTTGAGGCTCTATATTTTACGACATAAAGTAGTTAGTGGTATGACCTTTCAGTAAGTTATAACTAGACATAATTACCTATATATATATATATATATATTTGTGGCACATTTTTCTTACACTAGTGCGCTACTAATTTTATCGTGCATGTTGTGCATTAATCCGCATAATGCTGTGTTTTCGTGTTTCTATGAATGAATGAAATGAATAAATCATAGTTGGCTATCGGTGATGAATGTATTAATTTTATTGTTGCAAAATGTGTTGCCTCATTTGTATTAATTATTATTAAGTCATGTCACACTATGTTTAATTATGGTCGTTTTTGTAGCCAAGGTGCAAATGTGCTTATCAATTCAAATTTTAGCTCCTCTTATTATCCATGGAAAAGCTGAACTTTTATGTCATACGTTTTTTCTAGATAGTTATATTCCAAGATTCAAATTGCCGTTAATAGAGGGCATGATCAAATACACTAGGCTAAAAAGTCACTATATGTTCAAAGTTCAACAAACGGCGCCATTTTCAAGCAAATTTATACTCTAAATTGGAAATTAAAAGACTAATAGATTAAACTTCCGAGTAAATATCCCTTTGTGTGCTCCAGTACTTTGGGTATACAGTGACTTTACACTAGGCAAATTTGCACTTTATCTATAAAGATATTAAAATAAATGTTAGTAATATAATAAAAAAAACTGTCTTTATGCACAACATCAACTATATGTATCTTTGTCTAACACACGCGCACACACACATATCATTCATAACCTAAACAAATTGCAAGCTAAAATTGATGAAACTAATTGCAGGTTTTTCTTTTCTATTTCAGAAAAAGAAGTTGGAAGAGGCACGTAACTCTTGCGCGACCAAAACGAGCAACTTCGTTCAAAAATTCTAATGTTTAGGCTAAGTACACACCGGGAAATTTTTTTTAAAATTCAAACCGATCATGTGTACTTACCCTAAGGCGATAACGTATTAATTTAATTGTTTATTTAATTATTTCTAATATTCTCTATAGGAAAAGAAGAGAAAACAAGCTGAAATCGAAAGGAAAAGGGCCGAGGTTAGGGCCCGTATGGAGGAGGCGTCCAAAGCTAAAAAAGCAAAGAAAGGTTTCATGACACCGGAAAGAAAGAAGAAACTTAGAGTAAGTAATATTTACGAACCGCCAGCCATCAAAATATTGAATTAATTTTCCTTTTACTTGATCCATCATCTAGTTGTTGTTGAGAAAAAAAGCAGCGGAAGAATTGAAAAAAGAACAAGAAAGAAAAGCAGCTGAAAGAAGGCGTATCATTGAAGAACGATGCGGTAAACCTAAAATTATTGATGATGCCAATGAAGGTAAACTTTTTATAATTTTAATGAGATTCTTTTCAAAGACAAATAAAAAGAAAGTCCTGTATGTATAGTAAATTTCAAGAAATTGTCTGCTCATGCACGAAGCAGGCAGTTATTTTCGATGTCAAATAAAAAATATCTTGAAATCTATTATACTGACAGTCAATTCTTTCATATCGAAATATAAAGTTCTCGTTTACATTACAAAACACGAAATTTTCAATATTTTAAAAAGAAAAAAACAAGGAAAAATTACTTAATCAATTCTTTACATACAATTAGAGCAAATAAAAGGTTATTTGAAGCAATATCACGAAAGAATAGGGAGATTGGAAGATGCCAAATACGACTTGGAATATCTTGTTAAAAAGAAAGACTTTGAGGTTAGACTATAGAATAATAAGCAAGAGCATCATGATATTTATTTTAATAATGAAATGTTGCACGAGGCGCTGAAATAAATTTTTAGATATTTTCGTTCAATTTTTGGATTTTTTTTTTTTTTGCAGCAAAACACTAAAACAACAATTATTATTTTATAAATGCATTTAGAAAATTCATATTAGATTTAACAAAATACACACACATTTTTAGGCGGAAAAAGAGGCAAATTAAAGGCACATTAGTTTTGATTATTACGCACATTTACGCACGAATGTTGTCACCCACACACCCACACGCATGTATTTTACACACTTTTATCTAAAAACTCCGTACTGTTTTTTTTTTTGTTCTTTTAATAATCATAATTAATGAGCCTTTAATTTCTTTTTTATTTGTTTTATAATATTAATAATAATAATAATAATTGTGCTATAATAGTAAATGCATTTAGACCTATTTCTTTTTTGCCATCAGCCAAAAATCACGTTTTTTTTCTAATTGAATGAAAAAAGCAACTGATCTGTGACAGGAATGAGTAACTTTCTCTCTCTCTCTCTCTCTCTGTGTGTCTCTATCTCTCTTACTCTATGTATATTGCTCAAAGTATAAATTAGCATGAATCCGATACGCAATTCATCGATTAGATTGGCGATTTTGAGCTATTATAGAATCAGGAGCCCAACTCGGGCGCCAAAACTTAACATATTCTACGTTTGCGGATTAAACACTCGACTATCGCTAGTAATCGCTCTAATACAATTTAAATTTATTACTGGGATGATTTTTAAAGAAGAATACTTCACAACATGACAACACTGTAACCATTTTCTTTTCTCTTTTAATTTCTAAATTCCTTTAAAAAATCGATTCAATTACGAATGAAAATTTATATAGGGTGAACTGACAGTAGAGTCGCCTGAACTGAATACGAATTAAATAATAATAATAATAATAATAATAATGAAACATATTATATTTAGGCAATCTTAAACAAGTGTGCGAAAACTACTATAGGCGTGTAGTAGAACTAGAAACAAAGAAATATGATCTTGAAAAAGAAGTGGGATTGAAGGAATTTCAGGTAGAAAAGAATACATTTTTCATTGATTGAAAAAGAAAGTAAACAAAAATATGGAATTCTTCCCTTATGGGCATGATTTTTTTTTTCTTTTTTGTCATTTTTATTAATACATAATTTGTTGTTATATTTTTTATTGTTGTTGTTCAACAATTCCGTACACGATTCTACTACACGAATAATACGAATAACACATTTTGGTTTCTCATTAAGTTATTAAATAATTTTTCAGTTATTAAAAAAATAAATAAACCTCAAAAAAAAAAAATGGCTTCGTTTTGATCTTTTTGTGCACGATGACGTTTCACTCTTCTTCTTCTTCTTCTTCTTCTCGATTTGGCGCATATTTTTTATTTTTCTATTTATTTTTTTGATTGTTTTTTTTTTTTTGTTTCGCTGTAGGCTGCGATTGCTCTACCATTGCGCAATCCACGCCTGCTACGATATTTTTGAGCGAAAACTTTCAACAATTTTTTTTATAATTTTTCCATTTTTCCGAAAATTTATGCTTTCACGACCCCGAGCCTATTTCGCTTTGAGCTTCCCTTTCTATTTTTTCTGTTTCTCTTTATTTATTAATTTTTTATTTTTTCTTTTTTGTTATTTTCCCTGGTCGCATCACGGTTAAGCGGAGAACAAATTAATTTAAATCTCTTAGTTTACAATTCAAACTACACAATAAATTGCAAAGAAACCGAACAAAAACCGATGAAAAAAAAAACATATAAGAGACTAAAAAAAAAAAAAAAAAACGAAAATGAAAATCACATTTTTCTTTATGTATTATGTAAGTTCTATTATCTCTTCTAGCTGAACTTCAAACGATATGCCAAAGCTACTACCAAAGAATTTCTAAACTAGAAGGGGATAAATATGACTTAGAAGTTATAGAACAATTAAAAGCAGCAGAGGTACTTTTATCTCCTAATGTATACACGATAGACAGGCCGTACTACAATTATGATATTTTTTCTTTTTATTTTTTTACTGGCCACCGATTTTTATAGACAAATAATAATTAGAATGTTGAAACTCGAGAAATAACTTTTACAATCAAAAAGTTATTTTATAACTTTAAAAAGAAAGAAAAGAGTTTATTTTTAATTCTAATTAATGTACAACAGGCGTGTATATACAGAACAATCCAACCGGTCATCTCATCACTACAAAACAACCTTCACCCCGCCGCCCCACCCCCCTTTCTCCCAATATGCTATTTTACTAAATATATTACAGATTAATAATAATATTAGATTTGATTTAGTCAAGTTTATTATAGATATTTTTTTATTTAGGCATTTGTTAGTTGGTTGTTGTTGTTGTTTTTGTTTTCTTTTTTCTATAGTGAATTTTGTAGCTGCTAAATTTACCCCATTGACAAACAGAATTTACTGAATGAACAACAGGTTTTCCATACACAATATGGCGATTGGTTAATTTTTAATTGTCGAAAAGAAATATCGGAATTACGGGCTGCGCATCCATTGGCGAATTTACGCGCAGAATCATGCGCACAGCTTGTGACAATTAAAAATTTCGCTTATACAGCAACACTACCCTCTCTTCACACAACTCTCATCACATAAAAAGAATACTCAGAAAAAATAAAGGGGTAAAAACCAAATCAAATTTAATAATAGAAAAGACAGTAAACCCCCCCCCCAAAAAAAAAAAAACATATAGACAGAAACAGCTGCTTAGATTAGAATAATTTATTGACTGCTGGTTCCGTTATTTTTCGGTTTCAGCAACTCTAAAGAGGGTAATTAAGGAGTACTATGACCGCATGTATATTTGCGAAGAACAGAAGTGGGATTTGGAACGCGAAGTTCGAAAGCGAGACTACGAGGTATCCAAAATATTATAACACAATATATATTTTATTTATTTGAGATAAAAAAAAAAGAAAAAAACAATGAAAACTACATATTCTGTCTGTCACTCTAATAATAATAATAATAATATATTAATTCAATAATTTACATACCTACGTTCATAATAATAATTTTTTTTCTAATTTAATTTTGTGTGCTTTTCCATTTTGGGCGTACGCAATTTTATTTTATTTTGTAGTTCGCTTAAAATCGAAAAACACTTTTTTTTTAATCAAGCTTTTTTGACATTTCTCATAATTTTTACCAAAAAAAAAAAAAAAACATTCGTCAATTCAAACCCATACAAATCGAAGCTTTAAAATGGACAAAACTCATATAACAACACATAGTTTTTTGTTAAGGTCGTGACACACTGATTTCGATGCGACAATGGCTATAATTTATTTAATAACAACCTGGTGGCGTAAAAATTCATTTACTATCGGTCAGAACCAATAGAATTATGCAGTTTTAACTTCCTGGTTGTCAAATAGACCTTGTTGTAAATGGGCATGTAGTTGATTCTTCAAGACTGAGTGTGTCACGACCTTAAGCTTCGACATTTTGATGTTTATCTAATTTTAATTGATTAATAATGAACAAATCAGAAATCAACCACCAGATTCCATATACTATTAATTAATAATAATATTATTATAATACCCAATCATTTATGTCTATCTCTCTCTATTTTTTTGTAAATAATAATATTTTTTTGTTATTATTTATTTATAAATGTTACATTATTATTATATGTATACATGAAGCGTCTAGCCGTTCTTCTTCTTCTTTTCTGTATCTATCCTTTTTCACTCCTAATTTCTTCTATCTATATATTTTCTCTATAATGTTTCTCTTCTTTTCTATCTATTGTCCTCTTTGTCTTTACATGTGTAATCATGTGACTAACGAATAATATTGCAATTGGCATCTAGGCATAATAATAATAATAATAATAATATGTTTTGTCTTTATTTCATTTTCTGCTTGTTTCATTCCTCAGCTTCCTGCACAGCTATTTTCTTTTCATCATCTTTCTCATTCTCTTCTTAATGTCTTCCTTTTTCTATTGCTTGCACGCTTATGCTTAAAAACAAATTATTGCACAAAAATGAATGCAAAAGTAATAGTTTTTCTTCTACATAAAACAGTTTCACTTCAAGACCCCATCATCAGGACACTTCTGTCTCTGCTACCATTTTCGATAATAAATTTATTACTTTGCATCTCGTCTATTAAGTTGCGCTTTAGCTATTTCAATTAGGCTTCTGTTTTTTAATCTATTCTTCCCAATTCTACATTTCTTTTCCTAAATCTATTTTGACAAACAAACAAACAAAAAGAAAAATCTGTATTCTTAAACCACTTCTCTTGAAAACTTCGAATTAATTCAATAAATCAGACTAGAAATGGCGCGCACGCGCGCCATTTGTGTTTCGATTGGTTTGGTCGTCAAACACATCATTTTACACGTATGATGACGTCACTGATAAGAATACAGATTAAATTAAAAACGGCATGGCCCTTCATGCTTATGTAAATTGATTCTTCTCTCTCACTCTCTATCTCTCTCTCTAATTAAACCTAATTAATTATTAGAATTTGATTTTTGATTAAAAAACGTTCCAAATTTCCATAGTACAAATTTGAATTTATTATTATTATAATGATGATGATGATGATGATGCGAAATGACGTGTATGACGTGTAATGAATTGAAAAAACAAATAAATAAATAAATAAAAATGTATAACGGAACCTACAGTAGTAGAAGTGCCATGCTTGTTTAGAAAAAAATAATAATTTAGATTAGTTCTATAGTAGTTTAGTAGCCAAAAAACATACTTATTTCTACATCCGGGGGAATATATCAACCCCTATATGATTACGATGCCGCTTCTGCCAATTTCTATTCATCATCTAGATGTGTCAAAATCCAGTGAAGTTTTACACTCACTCTAAAAAAACTGAATCCTAATCGAATAATCAGCATATATAATTCAACATTTTCTAATTATTATTATTGTTGTACTAAATAGCTAAGCGCTGCAATTATTGTACTTGTATACAGGGTGTCCGACATCGACCGAAAAACTAGACATTCGTAAGAATCACCCTGTATAATATGCTCTAATATGTATCTACCTATTTTGTTTGTCTGATTCTATCAATTTTTTTATGTGTCCTCTTTTTTGTTTTTTTTTTTTTGCTTTTTGTTTTTTGGTACCTACCTGTATATTGTGTATATATATTATATGTGTCAAGTTTTTGTTATAGTAGACAGTACTCTACCTGCAATCTCTAAGTATAAGTATAACTTTTTTGTATTTTTCAATTTGTCCCCTTTATGTTTTATGTTTAAAATGTATTTTGTTATCGTTTAATTTTTATTTTTCAACTTTTTTTTTTTTTGTTTTGTTAAATTATTTTATATAAATAATTATTTTGTATAAATATTTTATTGTCGTCGTTCAATTTGTCTTTTGTTAAATGTTTATTTTTCCCCCATTTTTCTATGTCTCTTTCTCTTTCACTGTTTCTTTTTCCTTCTGTCTTGTTATCACTATGCTCGCTTTCGCTCTATCCATATAATTTCTCTCACATTGCTGCCTAATGACTAACTATCGACTAATAATTATTTCCATAATCTGTATGTTTCATGTATGAGGAATGTGTTTTGTTTTGTTTTTGTTTTTTTTGTTATTGTATTCCGTGTTTTGTCGCACGTTTGTCTATTTATTAACAATTGTATTAAATATTTCGATTGTACTTTTTCTCTGTTTGTTTAATAAATCTTTTATTTTGTTGAATTGTTAAACAAACCGAAAATGCGTACAATTTCTTATTATTCCTTTTTCACTATTATATTTGTGCTTATAAATGTATTTTGTCATTTTAATTTTTGCCTTAGTTTCACTGTCTCCATTTACACACACTTTCGACTAACAGAATTCATTAAAAAGGAAACATTGGTCTTATAAGCGCAAATCTTGTAGAAACATTAAAAAGTTTTTAAAGAAATTCTATTGGATTTTTATGAATTTTTTTTGTTTCCTGTTTTTTTTTTTGAAAACTTTTTATTGTTTTCCTTAACTCACTTAGACTAAATATGGACACATTTCTAATATAATTATTTTTTGTATTTATTTTATAAATAGATCAACGATTTGAACAGTCAAGTAAACGACCTCAGGGGTAAATTGTAAGTAAATTATCAATTTATGCCTAGACTCTCATTTCCTATTATATTTTGCTTCATCACCATTTTTTACAATTTTTTTTTTCACCTTGGTATATTACTTTTTCATATTTTACTGTATTTACCGTTTTACTTTATTATTTCTTCTTTAAATCTCTCTTCCTATTCTCTTTTACTATGTTTCATAAATTGTTTTCACTTTTTCCGATTTACGTCCTTTTTCTCCATTAATTTGATTTATGTGCCGTCTCTTAGCATTTATATCAATTTTTATTATATTCTTTGCTTCCATTTCACCACTTTCTTACCTTGTTTTCTTCCATTATTTTTATTTTTATATTTTTTCTTTCGTTCTATTTTTACATTAATCTTTTGCTTTTTAAAAAATTTTTTGTAAACGTTTATTCTCTCTTTTTTATTTTTTTTTATTTATCCATTTCTTCTGTTTTTTTTTTTACTTTTTTTAATTTAATTTTTATTTACTTTAATTTTTCAAATGTTCCTATTTATTTTTCCTTTTCTTTCATTTGAATTGTTCCCTTCTAATCCTTACTCAATTTTTTTGAAATTTTAGCGTTAAACCAACTTTGAAAAAAGTATCTAAATATGAGAACAAATTTGCCAAGCTTCAAAGAAAAGCGGCCGAATTTAACTTCCGTAATCAACTAAAAGTCGTTAAAAAGAAGGAATTCACTTTGGAAGAAGAAGATAAAGAGGTAATAAAACCGAATGATTAATTAATACAAAGAAATAATCGAACAAAATTCGATGGTCGATAGTTTTTAATAAGCTTTTTCACATCATAAACAATCACATCGGTCAGGATTAAACACTGAATAAATGAATGATTGAAATCATTAAATAATTTAATAATGGTTGTTCTGTTTTGTCAAATTAAAAAATTTGCTCTTCATTTTTCCAGAAACCGAAACAGGAAAAAGCTGAATGGCAGAAGAAGTAAATAATCACTCCTCGATTCAGTTCTCAGTCTATTTTGATTTTTCATTCTATTTTTCCTATATTTTGGTCGTATTAATTTTTGAATTAATTTTAATCATTTTTTGGGAACTTTATGTATTTATCATGGATCTTTAATATACCAGGTGTGCCACGGACAATAATTACGTACCATCGAAATTGGTCGTCCGTTTTACTTTTTTTTATTTTATTGTTCACCCGGTATACTTTTGGAAGACACTTGTAATAATTAAAATAAATCATTTTGGAATTTCTACTTATCGTTTAATTTGTATTTTATCGATTTTTGATCCTAATTTTATTTTTCAATTTTCTATTTTTATTTCCGTGATTTTTCGTCGTTTTGATCTTTTTTGATAACAATTTTTTTTGTTCCTTTGGAGGTATTTTTTGATTTTTCTCCAAACTTTTTGTTTCTGGTGGCCAAAAACATTTTTTTTATTTTTTTATTTTTTTTGCTTTTTGTATTATTTTTTCATAGCATGTTTTTTTTACTTTAATTGTCTTTATTATGATTTTTTTTTTAATCATCGTCTGGAATAAGAAACAACAGGTGAGATTTTCCTATTCGATGCATTCAGAAGCTTAACGCTTAATGTAAACAAAGCGTAATTTTTTTGCACAAACATTTGCTTGTAGCTACAGCTAATACATCTTTGTGCAAGTTATCACTGATTGTGCCACATGTATATGCAGACATTTACATATTTCTATATTGTAATTTTAATTTATTGAAATTTTTATTTGGCTTATTTTTGTACGTTATTTTAGCAGCAGCGATTTTATTATTCTTTTTGTTTTAGCCTCATTATCACTACCCTTTTATATCTGGTACTCCTGTGGATATTTATTTTTTTATTTTCAGTTGTTTTCGGCATTTTTGTAATTCGACGCAAATCAAAGATGTTTCGAATTGTTGCGTCAAAATACAATATAATTCATAAAAAATAATCGAAAATTAACAAATCTCTTTCTTTCTCATTTTTTCCAGAAAAAACCCGACTGGTCAAAGAAAGGAGAAAAGGTACAGGAAGCCGAAGCATGAACATCAACTCAATAAAAATGTCGTTCAGTGTTTCTTCCTTTTTTTTTTGTTTTCGTAACATTGATTGATCATGTCAATCAATTGTCAACTGTGTTTGTATAAAAAATTATGTTTAATTGTATAATTTCTATCTAATAAATGTTAAAAAAGTATCGTATGTTTAATGTTTTGTCATCATTTGTAACAGTTTGTTTATATTAATGTGCCCATTTTCTTGTTCTTATCATCAATTAATAAATAAATAATAATGATAGTAAATAGATGTTCGTATCTGTCTTTTATTTGTTCCTTAACCTCTATGTGACATCACAATCGCAAAAATTTGATACTGAAATCTTCTTTATTCTTATTCTTTCAGGAAGGTGAAGGGGGTAAGTAATCGCACGACTACGAAATGTCAGATCGCATATTTGACCACCATGTAACTATTTCATTATCAAACATAAAATAACTTTCAATAGAAGAACAACCACCAGAAGGTGGCGAACAACCAAAACCGGAAGGTGAACAAACCGAAGGTGATAAACCTGCTGAAGCTGGAACTGAAGGGGGAGAAAAACCAGCAGAAGGTGCGCCAGAAGAAAGTGCAGCTCCAGCAGAAGGTAGTTGGGCAACTAGGAGGTTGAGTGGGTCTAGAGATAATAATGTTGATGATTTTAGGTCAACCGGCAGCAGCTGCTGAAGAAGAAGTACCACCACCACCACCTCCACCAGGTATATTTCTTTGTGGGTTGCTTACATGATTTTTGAATGTTAGTCAAATATATCTGGATACTATTAAATATTATTTCCAGGACCTTTTGAGATCTTTAAACAGCTCGTTTTAGATGAAAATTACGATATTGTGGCATTGCCAGAAACTGTTTTAGCTCCAACTGAAGATAAGGAAGCTGTGACGATTCCAAATTATTCTCTAGTAGAGAATCGTAAAAATAGTGGCGATGGCGTTGTTTTATATATAAAAGATTCATTGAAATATAAAGTTGTCGATCTAACAACTGAAAATCCTGAAGCACAAGTAACTCTACAAGATCTAGTTGAAAAATTAAAAGCTGCACCAGCTGCTGGTAATAATTTCGAATCGATTCGGTTCATAAGCATCGTGTCATATCATTCGAAATGCATATCCGTAATATGGCGCAGTCATGACAGTCACAAAACATATTACGTCAGAGGGAGTCATATCACAGTTTCATATTCAATGGCATGCCATCAACATATTTTCCTTCAAATTTGATTCATTGTTTTCAAACTTCTGTTTCGATACAAATGAATTAATAGAATTTAATTTCCGTTTTTAGCTGAAGGTGGAGAACCAGGCGAGGCACCCGTAGCGGAAGGTGCCCCAGTTGAGGGAACACCAGCACCTACAACTGAAACTCAACCATCGACAGAAGGTAACAGAAGATTACAACCTTATTCCTATTCCAGGACTAGAAATCTTTTATCCATTCATATCAATATCATATAGAAACAGCTACAGCTGTCCCTGCAACAGACGCTCCTCCAGCTACAACAGATGCTGCAGCTGCCGCCCCAACTCCAGCTGAAGGTACACCAAGTGATGCTCCAGCACCCGATGCAGCCGCGCCAGCTCCTGAGACAGAGTCAGCACCAGCAACGGAAACTGATGCAGTTGCTCCAGCACCAGCAGAACCTGCTGCTCCTGCCGAAGATAATGCAGCTGCTACTGCTGCTGCACTAGATGCTGCCGCTGCTATTATTGCTGCCGAAATGGATGTTCCTGTTGAATCTTCACCAGCTGATACTCTGTCAACTGTTATTGAAGGTGATTAGGAATTATGTTTTGTGGAATACAAAAAAATGAGATTTGAAAGTGAATAATTTCACTATGACGTGTAGAGCTTTAACAAAATGCGCTGTAATAAGAGTAGCCTAATCGCTATTATTACCGACTACATAACACTAGAATGTAAAAAAGATTTGGCGCCCACAGTGGGGCCATAGTCGACCTCATTGTCGTAGCGCGTCAGCTTGAAAAGGGAAAAATGTAGGCAAGGAAAATATGCTTGAATAAATTTGATATAGGTTAAGGAAATTGACCTTTCGGAAGCTCATATTTTCTATATTCTCAAATCGTTTATGTTTTTTTCCATTTGTTTACAGCTGCTGCCTAAAGAACAAACAAACAAACAAGCAAATCACTCTCTCCTCAACCACCTACACATTATTTCCATCTATTCTGCAGTATTTCTTTTTCCATTAGAACAGCTCGTGTTTCGGATTTTAAAAAAATATGTTTTTTTTTTGTTTTTTTCTTTCCTCTTTTCGTATTATTAAAATTTTATTGTATTTGTACTTAGTGTCATAAAAATTATATTTTTTAATTTTTAGATTAATACTTCTTATGTACGTAAGTAGGATATTTATTTAGAATTTTATTCTCTTTGTTTGTTGTACATTTAAATAATAAAAAAATAAATTGGAAATCTATTTTTTTTTTGTTACATATGGCTTTTCCAACAGTTTTCCTTAATGTTAATTGCTTCCAATTCATAAACAGTTCAAAAATAATTAAATCCCGAAATACTAATGGTAATTAATTTACCATTCAACTATAACGACATTTCTGCCCTTTCAGGATCTGCTGACGTCATCAACATATTATCGTCTCTATGCTATATTAATAGCAGTTCACGTATACGTGGAGGTCTTAAATAAAACAGCGCTCCCTATTTTGCGAAATAACATTTTAACTGACTGACGATATATTCGGGTGGTTTTCTAATTTAATAAGATGTTTATTTTGAGAATGAAAAGGATTATATAGGGTGTAATTTTATTAAATATAGATAATATGTTATAAAACATAATAGAGTTAAATGACTCCATCCTAGCTCTATTCCTCTAATGCTATTAATTGAATGAAGTTCGGAACATCATCAAAAAAAAAACAAATGCAAAGTTATTAATATGAAATTTAATTAAAATCCACCCTTTCAACTAAGTTGTGTTCTACGTCAAACAGCAGCGGCAGTTTTAATTAATTAAAAAAAGGACGAAGTACGATATTTCTTTTCGAATTAAGCATCAAATTTTCGTTTCCAAAAGCTTTTTAATTAAGCCACTCAATCTCAATACTTATCTTGTCGAAAACTAATAAAACGATTCAAATATACATGTAACTAAATTAATAAAAAAGAAAATAAAAAAAAGTATAAAATAAAATTATCCTTTTATTCCCTAGAGCGAACTATTTTGGCTTTTTTTGAACAAAACCAAATATAGAGAAAGACAAAGAGAGGAATAACGGGGGGGGGGGTGAAAGAGACCGAGCGATAGAAATGAGCTCCAATTCAGTTTTAGGCCGATATTTCATTCTAAATTCGGTCGCCAATGACGCAAATATGACGTCATTGCTTGCTTGCTTACTGCTGCTCCTGCAGGAACACACTATTTGGATTTTGTAAAATTAGGTCGAATGGGGTGCGATGTCCCGGTTAACGTTCGAGGACACAAAATAGACATATCTTGGTGCATAAAGAGAAGAGGAGACGAGAGAGAGAACGAAAGATAGAGATTCATTCTGGATTTTTGGACAACGAAAGAAGAGACGAGGACGAAGACGACGGCGGCAGTATAGAAGTTAAATTGTTTTCTTTTTTTTGGAGGGTTGCTGGTATAACTAAAGAAAATGGAGAAATGTCTCCATGTAGCAGGGTGTGGTGGAGGCTTTGTAAAAAATAATAATTAAATTTGGCAATGCTTAACTAGAAATCTCTAGTAACAGTAGAGCAGAAATGGCAAGTCCCTTCGCACCAAAGCCCTGCTTCAGTTGTCTTTTTACCTTGAACAAGTAGACACAAAACAGTTAAACTTATATCATCCATTTTTGTCACCCTGTGTCATCTACAGCTATAACAATCACGAATAGAAACATTTCTGAACTGATAAAATCATGCATATAAATGAACTTTAAAATAGCGAATGTAAGAATGAAATTAATGTACAGAGAAACCTATGTTTAGGAAACAAAATCGATATTTCATAGCCCAAAGCAAAGAGGCGCAGCCAAACCATCTAGCTTAGTGAATGAAAAATATTAATGGAGTGAATGACTGAATGTTTTAACAATATGAACATATTTATAATTACTCGGTTAAACAAAATAATGAGCAAAAGAAATGCTTAAAATATCCAACGATATTCGATGCACAACAAAAATATGCATTAAGTTTTATATTTTACTATACTGGCTCGAAGGACCATTAAACAAAAAAAAGCAGTAAAAGACTAAATCACGTAAATTCTTGATAAACAATCAACAATATTCGATTATTAATTTGTTTTTTTTGTTTTGATCAAAACTGTTAGACAAAATAACAAAATCCAGTTCAGAAACGGGGTGAGCGAGGTCATAGAACTTTCAACTCTCTGGAAATCCATTCTCTGTCTCTCTCTATCGCTCTCTCACCATACACAGCATTCTATGCTCTATCCATGCCCACTGACCTAATTTCCCGTTGACACAATTTTGCAACAAGTATTGACGCACCGTGCCTTATTCTATCTTCCCGCTTCCACCCTGGCCATATCTCGATCAGCGGTGCCGCTCCCACCCCACTCTACCCCCTGGCGCCGAATGACGTCATTCCAACAAACATTTTACCCTATAACCCCATAGACTTCCATCATCATCATCATCATCCAGCGATGCGTCCCTTTTTCGCGCTAGCTTACCCTTAGCAAATTTCAAATTGGTTCTTTTGAGCTAGTGCTCCCCCCAAACCCGCCCAAGGCCTACACCTAGGTATCCTTATCGGCCCCCGTAGCCCCCATTTCTAGGCACCAATGCAATCACGACAACCATTAATGTATTTAAATAAATATATTTGTAGCCAAATTTGAATGAAAATAATTGGTGTGTCGTATTTAGAGAAGTTATGATGGAATTGTTTTTCTTTTTTATCAGGAATTATGATGTGGATTATTTGAAACAATAAATAGCACGTGTATTTTATTATACTCACCTTGTTACGTCGGAAGACTTGGAGATTAGTATTTTTTATTATTTTTTTTTTTCAACTTTATTTAACTAGAAATGCAGCTCAATTAAATGAACCGAGCGACGGAGAGAATATTTATTTTAGAATCCATTTGAAAATCACATAATGTCAAAAGTAAAGTAAAAAAATAATAAATAAATCATTTCCTTTAATCCTGAACACGTTTGCACAAAATAAAAACGAAGTTCTGACGTAAATTTCATCTTAAGTCTAACTTCTGTAACAGCCAACGAGTAGGAAATAAAGAAGAATGTGGAAGGGGGCGCCTGAAAAGTATTATTAACGCTTCGAAATTCGTGATGTACATTAAAACTTATTAAAAAAGATAAATAATCACTCCAACGAAAAGGGAACAGAAGAAAAAAACCTGCAAAAGTTAAAAGCAAAAAGATATTATAGAAACGTAGGCGTAAAAAAATTCCACAAAAATTAAATATTCCTATAAATTATGAACTTATTTAATAGCAAAGTTTTTTTAGCAAATTATTTTCTTATCAATAAATTTTGATTATTTAATGGGAAATTGAGGTTATTAAAAACTCCGTTTCCGTTTCGTTTATCATAACTTTTTAATATGTGACACCGCCAATGATTTGTATCAGTTCCTCCCTTCGATATTAACACATTTTGTGGTTTTAATTCTAATGGATTTTCTTTGTTTTGTTTTGTCTCATTACGTTCGCAATGAGAACCACCACTCGCGCTATTTAGATTGCTATCGATCATAATTTTATACATTACGATATACATATTGTTTAATTCTAGAAAATCTTACATGAAAATACATGTATTTACTTTGTATGTGTTGTATGTATTTGCTTTTAACAATTTCCTTTGCTTTAGAGCCCCTTTCTTTGTATTCTTTGCTCCCCTTTCCCCTTGCCTTATATTCAAACTGACTGCCAACACATCGTTGAATGTACATTCTATTAAAAAATAGCAATTTTGCAGATCAACCCCACTAGCCCCCCTCCCCAATTTCTTATATCCTGCTACCATCTTTTACCTTCGTCTTTCCTCTCACTATTCTAGTTCATCCTCCCTTGCAGTCCATTTTACACTCCCCGTTTTTCAAATCAAGAAAAAAGCAAAAAAAAGCCCAAAGAAAAAATGGACAGTTACCTGCTGCAAACGTTATGAATCCGCAGCAAAGCACGTGACACAGTTTTTAACAATCAATGACGTCATTGGCAAATGGGCCAATAGCGTGACGCTTCCATTCAGTTTAACCGACTAACCCCCTTTGTTTGAGATTCATCTCGGGAGGACGGCCTATTGGCATGAATATCGGGGTTGTATAGGAAGAAACACACGGTGAAATAGTTCAGTTCGTTCAGTTTTCCATCCAGTGTTGTGTGTGACATCCAACTGGAAACACTCACTGCTCCCTTCTTGGTAGTGATGGTGGTTAGAGTTTCCTTTTTTTTTTTTTTTTTTTGAACAAGAAGTCCATGGCCTTCCACAATAATCTGTAATCCAGGATGTTGATGATGGTGGTCAATAATAATTGATGGGTATTATGGAGAAGATTAAAGGAACTGCAATAAAATCAAGAATTTTCGAAACGTAAGTTAGTTTTTATCTTCTAAAATGCTAAATTTCCAAACTTGTTTTATTACACTATTTTTCCCGATCAAATTGCGAGCCACTTGTCAGTTTCTCTACAATTAAAATCCCATTGTCGTCAAAAACTCCGTAAGAAAAAAAAACTGGAAACTCAAACTAAAAATATTTCAAATTTCACTTTTTCTCTTCAATCTAATTTTAATCAATCGAACCGAACCCATTCCATCTTCCATCTAATCTTGATCTACCGTAATAAAGTTGTTATTAAAATTTCATGGTACAAGTTCATGCGCCCAGAAAATTCGCGTAGGTGTCCCATCATTATTCTGGTATGTGTGTGTGTGTGTGTCTGCTGTGTGTGTATGAGTAAGTGTGTGGGTAGATGTTTTGGTTTCTATTTTCAAGGTTTCTCAACCATGTGCTTTTAACTTTAGTTATTAAAATTTAATAAAAAATTCGCTAATTTTGGAATGTAGCGAAAAATATTCGAAAATCTATACGTGCGTACGTATTTGCAGCAGTGTGCTGACGTCGTCATTGACGTCATCGATATCGACCCATTCACAGCAATAATAATAATAATAATAGTAATTAATTTGCTTTCGGGGGGATTGTTATGTATTTAGTAGCGATTAAAATAAAATTGTCGAAATATTTTCGGAATGTTTATTTATTTAGTCCTTCGAGCAGGATGTGTTTATGTATTTATCGTAATTGTACGGAATATGATACTCCTTCTGTGTGAATGTACTAAACTACTGAATTTCTTAGATTTTAATAAACTTTTCCTTAGTTTTTTCCTTATAAATTTGTTACTTGGCTCAATTAATTCGTCTTACATATTCGTCTGCCTATGTTTCTTAATTATTACGACTCCATTTTGATTTATTTCAGGTGTACACATGCTAGAATATTATAGACGTACCACTGAACGTCGAAAAGCCAGTCAAAAGCTGAAGCAACTGTCGCTAATTACGCTGTCACAGCCGAAATAATTTTATCTGTAATCGATCATCAACGTGTACCGTTTGCAAGTAAGTCATTAATAGCATTAGTTCTAGTACCTCCACTAATATCCTATAACTTATCGCATGTTAAGTATCCAAGTGACGACATTATCGCCATTGGGTCGCAATAATTCTGCGCAGTTGTTCTATTTTGGACGTTTCCTTTGAAATGCGCAGAATCACTACCGTCCAGACGCGATATAAACCCAATTGGACAAAGCTTAAAACTATCTCATTAAAAGCATCAAACTGAAGATCGTCTAGATCGAAGAGAAACTGTTTTTTGTCGAGATGTTGACAAGACAAAAAATTGGAAACACAAATGACATTTACGCAATGCCGCTTTTTGACACCACCCTCCATCTTTTCGTATATTACAACTATCACCTCTTGTAACACTATCCGTCCGCATAACAACCAAATCAACCGTCTTCCACCCTCTCCAGCTAGACCCAAGCAAACCCCATCCGTCTCCCCAAACAACCATCGTCCAAGATTATGTAGGTCAAGAATGACGTCACTGAACGCGCGCACAACCCCTCACTAACCTAAATACCGATGCTAAAAATAGCAACGGCCATGATCTAATATTAGAATGAGTTTTCAGTTTGTTTGGTGGTGGTGGTGGTGTCGGTAGTGATGGTGGTGGTTGATTGGTGTTACCGTGGTTTTTGATGGAGGGGAGTAATGAGAATGGTGGAGCATAGATTACATGTGCAACTATGTGTGAATGTGTATGAGTGAGAGCGAAAGAGAGATAGAGGACAATAACCTCTCAACTTCTCCTCTCTTTCTTCATTAATATGGATGTGGTGGTGTTAAAGTTCGTTTGGGTTTACGACTGATATTGTTTGGTTGACATGAGCAGAAGTATTGAAGAGGATGATGACTTTTTGTTATGACGGATAAATTTTATATAAAAAAAAACTGTTTTCATTATTATTATTTCAGTGGAATTAAGAAATTCTGTTAAACAACCGTTTCCCTCTTCCATAAAATAAAAAACATTACTCCCCCCCCCCCAATCCATGGATTTATTTACTTAACAAACAATTATAATAAAGCAAAGCTTTACTAGGGAAAAACATTTTCTCATATTTCCTTCCAAATAAAATCATTATTACATTATTATTATAAAAGCCTACCCTCTAAAACAACCCCCCCCCCCCTAGCAACCGTCTACCACATCACATTCAGCTTAAAATAACTTCTGATGTTGAATTGGAATTAATAAAATCTTCTAGAATGGGAAACGAGATGAAAGATACAAGAGATTTCAACGGGCAATAAGACGACAAGAAGATTATTCATTTATGAATCGAATGAGAGAGAAGATAATGGAATGATGAGAGAATGGGAAAATACTGGTTGGTGGGAAAGAGGTCAAAGAGAGAGACAGAGAGAAATGGGGGAGCAAGCTAACATTCATCGATTTAGAATGGGGTGCCGCATTCATTCATTCAATGAATGTTTTCAAAGTTTCAGAATGAATCGTGTGCGTTCATTCTGTGTTATTAATGACAGTGGAAAATGTTTGAAATATATACAAGTCATTAATAGATTGGATAATTTTTCATATATCAAGGTTCTTAGGAAAGTCATTTACAGATCTTTAAAGAGGAAATGTTTGAGAAAAATTAGTTATAAAATAGATAAAAATCAACTTACAATTTGATGAAAATCATACTTTTGTTTCAGAATTTTAGTTCATGAACTGCAAAAGTCAAAACAAATGTGAAAACTAGTGGCGCCATCTTGAGAAATTGCACGATACCAGAGGTCTATGTTACTTACATCGAATGCTAATAGACGACTCTACTTCCGGATTGCATATGTAAGTTTTATTTGAATCAATTCAAGTAATACATAGTTTAAAAATATCTAGTAAAATCCCAATTAGTAACATTTCCTTTAAAGTTTTCCATTTTTTCCAAATACACATGCAATACGTATACGATTTCCTTTTTCTAATTAAAATAATAAACGAATACGATCCAGATCCATTATAATCCAATTTACTGCGATTAAATAACCACCCCAACATACTAAACCTCGATTCATATTACACAACAACAACAATCTATCCAGAAACAGTAGCGTACAATTACTTGCTACTTTCATCAATATAAACAATTCAGTAACGGCCCATCTCGGTCAGTAACTGTACCTTATTTTAAACAAGTTTCTGCCCACGATGGGTTCGTTTTTTGATTGTTTTTATCGCATCATCATCATTATTCTCATCAAACAGGGAACCGGTAAGTAAATAATATTAGCTGAATACTGGAAAAAGGTGAAGTGCTTTACATCGTATGGAGCGCAGATATCTGCGATTTAGATAAGATTGTGCGTTTCATACGCTGTCGAGAATACACCTATAAATCAACCAATTTTGATTTATATTATCTATACGTTAATAATTTAAGAGCGTGTAAATGAATGCGCAGCACAGGTGGTATCATATTATATAGTTATATAGAAAGTAATTTGAGTATGTCAATTGAGGTTCTTTAGATCTGTTTTCTTTCTTTTCAGATTTCGCTTGAAAGACGAAGAGAAAATCAAGGGGGCAATGAAGATGAAGTAGAAGAAAATCGAAGATATTAATAGAATTTTATTGTATTTTACTTAAATTGTACTTTTATTCATTCAAAATAAATAAAACTACACCAATGACTGATAATTATAACAAAATTCTTCACTCATCATCTATTTTATGAGGCTTCTACACGTAATTCAGTAGGACAGAATGAATATCCTTGTAGGTGTATGTATGTGTAAAGTTAGCTGACATTTATATGGTATCCCCGAATGACAAAAAACCAAACAAACAAAAACGGAAAGAAGAAGATATGTATATGTACTTAGGGAAAATCCGTTGTTTTGCATGTATGCATGCATGCAACGGGGATCGTTTCCGGAAGGAAGAAAAACGAAAAGGAAACTGAATTTTGTATTAATCAGTTGCAAAAAAGGGACAATATGCTAGTTTAATTACCATCAGCACCATAAAAATATACATTACAACATTAATCTGACAGGGAAATGATCCAATTGAAATATAATCAGAAAATACAATGGCTATTCGAAAGATTATAAAAATCTTATAGAAAACTACATATGTAAATTGAAATAAATCAAGAATTCATCGAACCCTTTAATTATATCTATTAGCAGCAAAAATAGAAACATAATTCGATAAGTAGCGACTATATTGCTGTAGCTTTAAACTGAAAACATACAAACGATGCCTGGACGGCAGATTTGATTTCCAGAAACCATTCCTTTATTACCTATCCAACATACATAGAAATAAGGTATAATTTGATTATATCTTAGTTAGCTTAGTTTTAAAATAAACAAAAGAATGCCAATACGTCGTCTACTATAATATTCACTTTTTTATGGTATTAAGTACAGACAGACTATACCTACCTATCCTAGGCGGGGGAGATAGCTAACAATATAATATGGTGGTAACTAAAGTAAAGGTAGGGGTAGTTAGTGGACATCCCTACATTGTGGTGTGGCGGAGAGGAAAAGGGTGGATATTACTTATATAGTAGATGAAACCTAATAAAAAATATTAGTTGCTTGAAGGTTGAGGAGTTTAATATCAGTATAGTTGTGTCAGTTAGTATAGTAGAGTAGTGGAATGGTGCTAATTCACTTGGGAAATGATTAGGCTTATTGTGGAACAGGCAGGTAAATATATTTTCGCTTTCCTGAAATTCATTTTAAAGAAATTTCTAAATTGTTTCTTATGTGTTTTAAGTTTCTATTTTTGCAAAATCAAATTTCCGTTTTCTAAACTTTCCTATCCAATTAATTCCCTTCTACAGTTTTCAGTTGCAAACGCGCAATGTGTTTTAATAATCCTATTAAATAGCCGTCATATATAAAATCAAATGTTTTGCTGTCGCACCAAATGAATTTTCACCTCAATTTAGACCAGACCGCTTCCTCGTGCATCTGCATATTCTTATGTTCTATTATCCATTAAAGATAATCACTATCGATGCACACACTCAGCTCTATTTATACATTACAATGAAGAAAATTGTCAATAATTTATTTAATAAAACCTGAAATCAATATATGTATCTATAATACTCTACATATTTCCTTTGTGACCCACATAATGAATTTAATCGTAATTATAAGTTTCTATTCCCTATACACACTGTCGAAGGACAAATTATGCTTTCCCACTTGATTAAATATTAAAATTTAGCCTTATTGTCCCGATCTATATTTCAATGTAAGAAATATATTATTTGCATTTTTCTTTTGTTTCAGAAAATAAAATTAGTATACTTTTTCATTCAAAAAACTTTCGAAATAAATGGCATTCTGTCTTTCCATGTTAACAGCAAAATGTGCCCCAGTAAAAAAAAAATACCATAAATATTTCTTTATTTTGCAGTATCGTTTGCAACATCCACAACAAACAATACCTGTTATATTAAAATTGAAGTTGAAACTCACTAAAGTTGCTGGACGCTGCACAAGAGAGATTTGGAAAACTCTTGTGCGTGTGACAGCGGCTATTGTGGGGATTCGATTGCCATCATAGAATAAAGTTTAAAAACAATTTATTGTTGACCAAGTTTCTTTTATATTTATTTTTGTTCCATTATACAAGGACAATAAAAATTAAAGTGAGTCTCTTTTAAATACATTATAAGTACACATAATATTAATTAAATTAAAAATTATATCACAACTGGACTCCATATTGAAATGTTTCCAATTAAGTATGCATCGTCAATATTTATAATAGGACTTCGTTAAACGTGAGCAATTATTCATATTAGCGTACTTACTCATTTTTATGTACTCGGAATTCAGGTTTGTTTTCTAGCAACAACTTTTTTAACAGAATACACCAAATATGAGATAAAATGTAATCTCCACACGGAGTTATGGCTTAAGTAAATTATTACAACCTTTAATATCCATTAAATTTTAAATGAACTCCAAAAAATAATAAAAAATAACCAAAATTTTAAAAAATGTGCAGAGCTCAACAAATAAAATTTACAGTTTTTATAAAGTGCCATCTCTGATATGTAACTGTAAACATGACACTGTGTCGTGTTTACGTCCCACACTTACGTGGGAACACTGCGTTGTTCCCAACCCACAATACAAACTAAATTCATTGGTTCCTCAAAATTTACAAAATTAACGCTAAATTATCTTATAAAATTAATTAACACAGATGTAGCTAGAGATTCAATTAAATTACTAATAAAATTATCATAATTATAGTAAATTAAGTCGCGGTATTTGTACTAAATATATAAAAATATAATGATAAATTAAATCAATCACAAAATCAGGCATATTGCACTTAAATTGAATCATCACAGAACATAATTAAGTAACTTAAATTACACAGCTCTCATCATTGATAAAAAATATAAAAAAACTAACTTTTTTCATTAGCTTTTTTTAGGATAATGGCCAATATGAGTAATTACATATTTATATAGGACAAAAATGGATCTATAAACTACACTCAGAACAGTGATGTAAATATTCTTCCTTTCCAGTCTGTCAATAATGTATTATTATAGTACATCATAAGTCTTATAGATAAAATTGAATAATTCAAAAAGTACACCACTGTTAACAGGATGCTAATGGGAAAAATTTTATCGATAGTTTGAAATAGAAATGGTAGTTAAAGTGGGTTCAAGTAACCTGAGAAAGATTCTCTTATCTAAATCATTTGAAACATTAAAAGAGAATTCTTAATATACGTTTTAATTTGATTAATTAAAAATACTCGCCTGTTTATAACCGTTTTCATATAGCAGTTTACATAAAACTGCTTTAAATCGAATCCTTGCGGGTTCAAACTTATTATCTAGTTTGAGACAGGCACGTAGATATGGAACCGATTGCTCAGGACGATTCTGAAATGATTTCATGGAAAGTAATCGAAAAATTACGACGGTAAGTAAGATCAAATACAAATAATTTAATAAGTAATTACCTGTCTGATGTACAATTCACTAATTCTGAAATGATTCCAAACAAATTTCGGATTAATAGACAATGCTACATTGGACAGTTTTAAAGCGTCACCATACAATCCAAAACTATATAAAAGCAACAATCAAATTATGATAATTATTCCCAATGCAATTCTTACTTGGCCAGCAAATGACTAAATAACGATATTGGAATATCCAGCATCGGCTGATCGACTTTATCAATAGCGGCTCTTAGACAGATACTGGCATTTCCAGCATCACCATAAGTAATCCAATAAATAGCAGCAGCTGTTAATAGTTCCCAATTATCTTTATCCTAAAATACATAAATTAATTTAGAAACTACTAGTATATTTGTTTGCACACTGTACCTGACTTAAAGCCGCAGCGATGTTCATGCCCAATTCTCTTACAGTTAAATCATGATTGCTGCTGATTAACTGTAATAATTCTCTTAAATCTTTATCGTGAATATTGTCTCTGTCCATGTTTAATATTTTTGATAAATAGTCATTTAATCCGTGTGGCATGACGTTATTGTGTATTTGTTCACTACAATAAGGTTTTGAATTTGTTGGAGTATTAGATAATTCATAACGAACGTGTGCTGAAATACTAAAAAACAGACAAATTATGTACTGCTCCATTTTGTTTAGAAAGTGACAAGATCAGAGCCATCTATGATCTGATTATGAAAAATTGACGGACAATGGAAGATTATAATTATAAACATCACTAATATTTAATCAAAAATACTAATATTATTGAGTATTTTTTTAATTACTGTTTAATAATAAAATCAACGAACTTACTCCACAAAATGTTCCTTCAGTATATTCCATATTTGTGAATATTTAAATGGCGTCAGTAAATTAACATTACGACAAATTTGAGGAGATATTGAAAAATATGTTCCATAGGTATCGTGTATTTGAAAACGTTGATCTTTATCTTCTCCTTCTAGTGAAACTAAACAAAAATATACAAAAACGATTAGATTATTATTTATATTGGTAGTTTACGTACTATATTGATTTTAGGCAACCACACATACATTTACTTTTTTTCTCTACTGATTAAATAAAATTTGAAATCTACATGAATAGATAAGATTTAATTTTAATTCTTCAAGTAATTAATTTCATGTTTCGATTTGAATAAAACCAAAATAAATTGATGTAAATAAAATAAAAAGGAAGAAAAACAATATAGCCTTTATGTCATCACCAGTATGATCACCATGTTGCCAAATCTATTGTAAAAACAATTCTGTTTTGTTTTGAACAAAAAAAAAATATATATAAATTATTATTTACCAGACAAAGTGCCGAATTTAAATTCTTTCAGATGATGGTTAACCGAAGCTAATATTAAACCCATATGAACGTTCCTCTGAATTTCCGGATCATAAATATCTTCTACATCAACGCTATGCTGTTCCAAAAATTCATTTCCATCAGCAGCGATCAGATCGGCAATAAATGTATCACCTTCAACGAAAACAATTCATTATTGTTTACTTCATTCAATTAAATTAATAATACTACCTAAATTCTTCTGATTTACCATGTCTCCATTACACATTTCCTGATTTTCATTTAAATTTTCAGCTGATTCATGAGGTACAAGAATAAATTTCTCCTTTCGAAAGCATTGAATATTTGCAGTTACTGTTTCACAATTTTCATCGTCATTTTCACAAAGCGATTCATCTTTATGTTCATCAGCCGATGGACAGGTGACAGTTGGATGTGAAGCTGCGGCTTTTTTCGATTTTTCCGAAACTTATAATCAAATTTCGATTATAGTGAAAAACTAGCAGGTAAATAATGAATTTTGTAATCACCTGGTGGCAGTTTAACATTACAAGCCCATGTTTTTAATAGATTTTTTGCTAAGCCACCATAATAGTCAGGATCCACTGTAAGTGTCTTTTTCATATACTTAATAGCATCTAATTGATTATTCTTTTTAAAATGAATAAGTGCCAAGAGAAAATTAGTGCTTGGTTCAATATCGTTACGTTCATATGATAATCGGACAGAAGCAAGAGCTTCTTCCTGTAGAATAAATATATCTAATAATTATTCGTTTTAGGATCGACGGGTGATGCAACTATACATACAGTGTAACCTAATTCGAACATAATCGAACCAAATGAGACTAGAACAACATCGATAAATTTTTGTGGGATTTGATGAAATGCCATATCAAGACAATCAAGTGTTTTTCTCAGATTTCCTCTGATACGCCAGTATACACTTGCTACAGTTGCCAGGACCCATTTTGGTGCTGTTCCCTTAAGTGAAGTTTTATTAGAAAAAAAACAAGCCTAGTTAATAATGACATTCTTACTTTTTCCATTGCACTAACAATCCTTTGTCCTATCTCACATTCATCTGAATCATTATTATCAGCATATTTCAAGAATTCACTTTTCATGTAATCATTTAATCTGATTTTTTTCTCTAAAACATTATCTTGTTCGTCCATGTTAATGAATCTTTTACCATTGACATTGTTGCCTACACAATTCGGCGGATGCCATGGTAGTTTATGTTGCGTACCAGGTGGCAGATCGAGGTAATCAGAAAGTGCCTTCTTTACGCTAAAATCGTTAACAGATCAGTGACGAATTATTTGGAAAATACCTAAGAGCATATAATTACGAATATCCTTTATTTTCTGGTGGTAGAAAAACTGATAAACCAGATATATTTATATCTTCCATATGCATATCCCATTCTAAACATTCATCTTCATCTGGCCAATTATTTGAATCAAAATCGAAATTACTTTCCAATGTCACATGTTTTGGACGTGTTTCATGCTTTGAACTGGTGCCACTACTGAACGAATGCCGGCGTTTTCTCTCTTTAAATGTTTCCCGTTGCTGTTGATTGATATTCAATTTTGGCAATGAATTAGATAAATTCAATTTCCTTTTTGCATTTTCAACAATATCCGATAACTTCTCAATATTAATTTCACCAAGATCAGGTGGCGTTTCGTATGAACCACACGCAATGCCCGTTTTACCGTTTGTTGTTTTCTTAATACATCTCTGTCCCTGTATATATGAAGAAGTAGAAATTCAAATTGATCTGAAGAGAACAAGAGAAATTCTAACCTTTCTCGATATTTCGCTTCCCGAATGTACTGGATCATATTGATAATCAATTGTGGACGTTTCTAAACGATCTTGAAGTAGAAACCAGTTTTGTTCCAATTCCTGGTACTGGCGTAAGTTCACTAATATTTTCTCTACATCGCTGTGTAATAAAACGATTCAATAAATGTAATTTATGTTTATTTAATGAAACTGTACCTCTGTAAAGCATTTAATCCTTTATCAACAGTACGAAAACATAAAACTGAATGTCTTTTACTAGTTGCATCCTTATTACTTGGCTCAATTTTAAGGATTCTTTCATATGCTTCGATAGATTGATTAAAATCACCAATAGCCGCATAAACATTGGCTAAAGCAAAATAATGTATAGTAATATTCGGTGCGAATTCAATTGCTTTGTTCAGAATTGGTATTGCCTCTTTCGAATGATGCGATTGATGTAAAATACCAGCTAGATTATGCAGAGGAATATCTTGGAAACTGCTGAAAAATTCAACACATTTGCAATTGTATATTATCAATAAAATCATTTATCTACCCTTCATTAAATTGAATGGCTAATTTTAAACAATCGATTGCCTTGTTTCCATCGCCTTTAATTCGCCAATAAAACGAAGCTAAATTATAATGAAACCAGGAGGAACTGTTGTCGCGTAGCGACTGAACAATATAATCTCCAAATTGATGTAATGAGTTAATTGATAAGAATTTCTCTTTTAAACTTATCTCGGGTTCAATATCAATATTTGTACGATTAAAGAATGTTTCTGATTTTTGTAAATCGGTAAAATCTCTACACGCTGGAATATCTTCAGTTTTCTCATCGGATTCATTCGAATGATATTTTTCCGGTATATTAACTGTTATGCCGCGTTCAGTTCCATTCGTTGCAATATTATTATATAGATCTAATTGTAGAAATGGTTTTTCCGCTGAAAGACAATCGTGATCATTTTTGGCATTGACAGTTTCATCGGAATTTTTTTCTAGAATTGACCATTCATTTTGTAAAATGGTTTTACGATTTAATAGTTCATCGTAAACATCATCGATAGCATTTCGACGTGATTCTTGATCGAGAAGTGCTAATAGATCATGTGGTTCTTTTAATGCAAAAGGGGAATCCACCTAGAATAAAAAATTATTGTTTACAATTTTGATGAATATTTTCGTAGGGAAATGGTATTTTTTTTCAATTCCAATAAATGAAACTTCTACTCAATCGCAATCTTCTAAGCAATTTTTCTAGAAAAGCCATATTTAGATGCATAACAAAAGGCAGCAACGCGCTTTCTTATGGAAAAAAAATAAAATTAACCCTTTAAAGTCATCTTTATTATTGTGTGTGTAATTCCGTTTATGATATTCAAACGATTTTTATTAGATATATCTCGCCACATTAATTAAAAATGTACGATATTAGTCAATTTTACACAATCTATTTATTCAGTTAACCTAATACAAAAATAAATAAGAAATCCTTACATAAGCTTGCACTTTGCCACTTTGGGTAACCATCCAGTGATTAACCGCATTTAAATTTGCGATGAATAAAAATAATAGGTAAATAAAAACGTTAAATTTCAGCATAATATGCATTTACAATTTTACAAATTTCATGTAAATGATATTTTGCAAATGTAACTGTGCTGTAAGTACGTAGACGACGTTTTGAATGATAAAAAAATCAATAATGTAAATATTTGTAATATAGGCAACTCATTATATCGGCGCTAAATTTTGAACTTTTGTAAAATTAATTATTGAAGGGGTTGCAGGGCTAGCTACATTCTATTTTATTTTTATTTCATCTACATTTCACATTGTGATACTATAGTGTTTGTTTTATATAAGTCTGAATGTCTGTAAATAAATGATTAATGATATCTTTAATAAATATTGTCCGCCATTTTGTTTAACTTGTTGCCATCAAATCTTCTTAGTTAATTTATTCATTTATGCTGGAAATGATAAATCAGCAAGAAAAAAAATGATTTTTATCAAAATTCTGCCTGATAAACAAAATGTAATAAGTTATAAAGAAATAAGGGAAAATCCTGCAGGTAAAACAGTAAAGAAATTGCAATGCTTCATGACTGTGTGCTAAATATCTACATACTTACTTAAATGTTTATCGGGCTATGTCTAAATGATTATTGCAATTAATAATATTATATCGATTATTATTAATCGTTTGGTAATATATCTATTACTTTTAGGCATCTCTATATATAATACTAAGTAACTAAATCACAAGAATTTTGGAAAACCATTTTTTTTTTCACATTCTTCAGACAAGGCCGAGAGACCTTTGACAAGGTTGACAGATATATGGCGCAGATAATAATTTTTTCTTAGAATCTCTACATAGATGAATAGAATAACCTATATCTACGGTGTTCTATAGATATCTATCTAATGGAAATCACAAAGTTATTCTGGGCCCTATTGTAATAATCATGACCAGGTACCAACTAAGGGACCAACCAAGGTGTTACAATTAACAACCTAAGGTGGTACAATTAAGAATGATTCTTAGAAGAATTTTGTTCCGTTAAATTTCTTTTTCATACTTTTGTCTAGAAGGCAAACAGGCCATAGATAGAACGGAGATTTAAATCAGCTGGAGGCAGACAGTCGTAGCCAACGAAATAACCTATAGCAGATCCCTAATGTTCATGTGACAAGTCAGTAAATAACAAATATTATTTATTTATCCCCATATAAAAATGAAATAGCAACAAATTCGTCATTTAATGAAATTCAACGACCAGTATGGTATATCAGGGTTATACCTGGAATGGAATTTAGATCATTTCTAAACATTCTTGTTTAGAATCTGATTCACTACCTAAGAATGTACGAATGCGACTTTATAATGCCTTTTAGAAGATTTTTAATTATGACAATTTTAAATTAATTTTTTAATAAATCGATAGGAATTTTGTAAATCATGAAATTCGATTATGAAATTACTTTCAACGCCTTCATTTTTGTATTTTAAGAACCTATACAAATTGTAAATCAAAGCCTCCTAGATAAATAATTGCTCAATAAAATTATCCTGTCTGTTGACGTTTTATACACTCAAAAAAACTACATAAAGGGAAAAAAATAAATTATATACAAAAAAAATTGATTTTTTCTTATATAAGCTGACAAAAATACAGATTACATTTCATCCCTCTTAATTGTTCCCAGGAATTTCGAAAGTTCCATACCTACATTCTTTTCACGAAAAAAAAAAATAAAAATAATCGACATTGCCGTGGGTAATTTCTCCGTATTTCTTTCTATCCATTTTCTTTTCAACATCACGTATTATCTGTTGCGCTTGCGCCTTTACACACGTTTACCTTTATAAAACCAAATCGTACCCTTAACGCGCGACCAGTTTGTTTCGTAACGTAACGATGTCGAGTTCAAGTGTTGATCTAGTGTGCTCCGAAACGTCTAATAAAAATTGCGTACGATGCGTACGAGCTGTCAAAGATATGACAATTTTTACAGATGATCGAGTGATAAAAAACATGTTAAATCAAGAACATTTATATATACCGAAATGTGATTATTTTGCGGAACTTCAAACTGACATTCAACCATTTATGAGAAAAGTGGTTACCACTTGGATGCTCGAGGTTAGTATATACTATATGTATTATATACTATAGAGACTGTACTATGTGTATGTGTGTATGTATGTAGTTAAAGTCGACCGCATTCCACAGGTTGTTTGTTGATTTTTTGACAGAAAAAGCGGTTACATTTTAAAAATTTTTCGCAATTCCATATAGGATGGTAAATAATTACAAGTGAGATATGGTGTGAAATGCAAAGTAGTAATTGTCTACTTCCATTTCGTGTAGTTGTCAAATTTGTGATATCGTTAAAAATTGGTAAAAGAAAAAAAATTAGCGAAAGAACAATGAACTTTTATTGATGATGGTCACGTTGCCATTTTGGATCTTGTTGCAAAAAAATCTGTCGGAAAAATGTCTGGACCCGTCTGACCGACATGATATGTAACTTTTTATTGGATTATTAAATTATTAATTAATAAAATTAATATTCGCGAAATTGTTAAAAAAATTTTTTTTTTATTTTGCCATCAGTGGCTTTTGCGAAAAAATTAAATTGGCACTCATTGTAATTATTCATGTAAAATCATTTCAACCTGTTGCTCACCTATGTATGTGCACGTTTAGTTTTCCCCCTTTTTTTTGTTGTAAAAAAATAGATAGCTAATAAAAAGAATAATTTTAATTATATGTAATTTTCCCCCTTTTTAAAAACTTTATCTATTTTATTTATCGTTTTCATTTATTTATTTACAACAAAGTTAATAAGATTCGTTGGCGACAACCAACATCACTCTATGTACATACATATATACATTCTATATATATTATATCTTAAATATATCTATGTATAGATATTTCAAGGAATTCCCCTTATCTTTTTACATTTTAAACATACACAGTGGTGTAACTATTGAAAGAGAATCCCATAGAAATTGAGGTTATCACAAATAGTCAAAAATGCCCGTCCATAAAGTACGCATATTTTAGTCAGTCACAGTATGTACAGTGGGGTCACGTCATTGACTGTTTTGTTGGGGCTCATCTGAATATACTGATTGGTGGCAATTTAGAGATTCACATTCGACTTTTTAAAACTTTTCTATTTGCCAATTAAAAAATTGTTCAAACTTATAATCCAAAAAATAATTTTTATATCTCAATGAAAATCGTTCATTTATCTCGCATCTAATTTGGTTGTCTCAAAAGAATTCGTCTCCAAACCATCTCCTACTGTGTGATGTTTCTTCTTTTAATTTTTCAAGAATCCCGTCTTCATATCATCAACCGCGTAGACACTAGACAGACAGAAGTAGTAAAAGTACTAAGTAGACGAAAAACATAAAACATACCGAACCACTTTTACGTTTATTTAAACTTTTTTTTTTTGTTTTTCTTTTATTTGTCCTGGTTCTTCATTCATTTTTATGGCCCTTCTTCTTGGAACCACCACATAGAAGATGATTTTCTTTCCCTACTTGTTTTTTTTTTTCTCTTATTTAATATACTATCTGTTTCTGGTTCTGTTTATATGATTCTTTGTAATATTCTTTTTATAAATATACCGACGACGTTAAAAGATCAACAAGTTTAACATTGGGACACCCGACAACGACTTCCGGCCATATGATTTTCATTCATTCATTCTTTATCTCAATACTCTCTTATATACTAGAATATTATGTATATGTTTAAATATACGGGGGACAGTTCGATAATTAGATAGTTAAATATGGATACCAAAATACATATGTGAAGATTGGGATGTAGGCAGGAGGTAGGGACATGATGATGAGACATTCCATGAATTCTTGTTGATGTTAAACCAGTTTTTTTTTGTTTTATTGAACTTTTTTTTATTATTATTTGGGGATATTTTTCTAGGTGTGTGAAGAGCAATCGTGTGAAGAACAAATTCTTCCATTATCTATTAATTTTATGGATCGTTTTCTATGTGTATGTCCAATTGGTAGACAACATTTACAACTACTTGGAGCGACATGTCTTCTAATTGCAACGAAATTGCGCAGCACCAATTTCCTACCTGTTGATCTGCTTAGTGCATACACAGATTACAGTGTCACAGATGACCATATTGTGGTAAGTCTGGATTATAATCAATCAGCGTATTAATCTTCTTTTTTTTTGTTATTTTTCATTTTGTATTTATAAATACGTATGTATAAATAATATAATATCATCATCGCAACAGTCGCACGCTGGGATACAAGGCGCCATTGTACAAATAAGACTTTGGCGCCTTTTTGTTATTGAACCAGTCCGACGGACTTAAATATGAATATGAATTTCAACAAAAGTGCCTGTTTTTATCGCTTATCCAATTGGTTTTTCAACTACCCTTGTATAGCACCCACAAAACATATGGTGATAAATAGAACGAAAAAAGGGATGATTTTCTAATTTATGTATACCACCACATAGCCGTAGTAATATTATTTACACCATGGTGGTCGCCACCGGCTCGTTATGTGTGTGTGTGTGGCAGTCAGCTAATTATGTGAACAATTCAGCATTGTCAACGAAAAAATGCTCTAAAGAGAATAAAAGTAATGGGCAAAAGAATTGTCACAGTTGTCTGGACTGTAGTAGATATTCTGGACGCCGGGTAGGGCCGTTTTCAACTTAGAAGTTGAATGATATTTCCAGAGATATTAAGTGCAAATATCTCACGAGAAAAATCAGGCTAAATTCCAACCTAAAGTGGCGTTTAAATCATTAGTTTTGGAGCAATTAGAAACTGTACTTTTAATGTGATATTAGAGCTTTTTTTTTTTTTTTCGAGGAAATTTATTTATAATCGTAACTCGAACTTTCTTTTTCCTAAACCAAAAAAAAAAAATCATAAATCATCCCTTAACATACAATTATAATCGTTATTTCTCTAAGTAAATAGAGAGATTTTCTTTTTTTTTTTTTTTTCTTGTGCGCCATAAACTTTCACTTGACCTGAACCTACCTACTAATCACTATTTTTTTCTGCTCTATAATCTAACATAAAATGTCCCGAACACTTCTTCATTGAAACCCCCCCAAATGGAACCCCTGCTCTTGAAAAAGATTTGCACCTATTTTTAGTATCTGACATTCTAATTTAAAAATTTATTCAGTTCAGAGAAATGAAACTGTGTTTGGTCTGCAGCAGGACATAAACCGGGCCAAAAAAAAAAAAAAAAAAAACAACAAACGAATTTAGTGATTTGGTTTTTTGTTGTTGTTTTGTTTAGGGTTATTTCCTTTGTTTTGCGGTACTTTTGCTATTATACAAAGAAGAACAACAAGGTCAAGTAGACGATGGTCGGTAGGTAAAAAGTCTTCGACTTGACCATTAAAAATTAATAGACTGTTGGGAGAATTGATTGTTTAAAACTGCAAAGCGTGATTCTATTTATGAATTATAATTTTTTTGTTTTCATAAATCAAAAGACAACACGCGACAGGATGAGGAAATCTATTCAAATTACAATTTCATACCATTCTTATAATTGTCTCTACCATATGAAATCCACACACATCCTCAATTATAAAAAAAGAATCTTATTTCAATTGAAATTCACCCCTAAATATTATTGAAGAAACCATCAAAAATCGGAAGCATGGTAGTTGAGTTTTCTTAAAGAATGATTTTGAAAATGTAATTTTGGTCACAAAAATACACGTGCCCTTATCACATAGATGATTAATAATAATGCCCCGTCCATTGTTATCATGATTGTCATGCGTGTGTGTGGTCTAAGAAAGGAAATCGCAATTAGTAACAATGATCTATAAGATTGAAATATATTTGATTAGTGCCACTCTGTTTATCTTTTTTTTAATCTGAAAATAAAACTACCCTTGGCTCTATTTACATATTGTAAATCATCTAAGACAGATAATAGTGGAAGATAGATAAAGTTTTTTTGCAAACAATCCTCCATAATAGATAATAGAATAAAACAACTGGTGACTATAACCATTAAAACTATCTTAATAACATATTGATGTTACAAAAACGATATTTCTTTATTTGACTGTCTGTCTGTCGACTTCGAACAGAAAAAGACCGGAAATTCAAATGGCCAGGAAGTTCTCCATCTTCATCTCAAATTGCATTTTAAAAATAAAATAATATAACAACAAAATGTGGACGTCGTCTCCCAAGGCCAATGAAGCAACAGTAAATGCAAAATGTTGAACATATGTAATTTTGCGATTTATCTTGTAAAAAGAAGCTACCCCGCTCCAGTCATAGAATTTGGCATCAAATACAAAAGCGACAAATTAAACAGTAATGTTTCATTGACCTTTTTCGCGAAAAAAAATTCCCATCAAAATAATAAAATTATTGATAAATAGAATAGGAAATCACCACCACCACCACCAGCATTATCATCATCATCAAATTTCAATTTTCTATACATATATTATGCAGGTAGAGTAGATGTGTATTATACTAGTTGATTTTTGGGGTAGTTCCCACACTTTTGAAATTCTATCATCAAACGAATGGAATATATACATATAACAAAATGGTTACATTATACGGCTCTCTAATCCTTCTTATATTCATGATTCAAAAAAGTATATTATGTGTCTACTATATACATATATACATAATCAGTACCTATAGGTATTGATTTGATATCGATCTCTTTTCTATACTAGTTTAAAGGGACAATTGAGACAAATTTTTTTTAACCCTCAGGCAAAGTTCAATAAAAAAATAAAAATACAGGTGATATAATGGTAAAAATATATGGGAACTATTTTGAAGTTCAATGAGAATCAAAGTTGCGATGACTCTTGGTAGATTGGCAAAGTCAATTCTGGTCAAGAATTATAATTGATATCAAATTGGAATCGATAGTTAGTTAGAATTTGTTTAATTTCTGTTTTTCTTGTGATCTTCCAATTTTTTTTATCTTTTATTGACATTTAATTATAATAATTTAATAGATTGACAACGTTGATTCTGGCCCAAAAATGTATTATTTCACTTGGTTATATGATTAATTTTCGTTAATTTCCTAAATAGTAAAAGGTTTTTTTTAAAAAATTTTTTAACTATAGCTTGATAAAGTTGATTCTGAACTAAATCGGTCGTTCCAACTTAGACGATTTCATATATAGTGATGCGATTTATTGAATTTTCACTTTCTCATCGTTTTTCCTTGTATTCTAGACGACGCGCCCTTTTTACAATTACCAAAAATTACCATTTCTTTACCCACATTGAACTAAATTTTCCCCAACCAAACAATAAATCTAGTAATGGTGGTGGTGGTGGTGTGTGAGAAAAAATCCGTTGCACACCTTTTAATAACTATAATACCACTTGGATTCTTATATGGGACATTTTTCCTTTCTGTTACGTAACACCTAAATTATCATCCATCCATCCATCCATCCCTTAACCGTTTTTCTTTAAAGCGGGGTGTAAAAAGGTCCCATTGGGTAAATGTCGGAAGGAAACCGGAACGACCAGAATGGTATTACGTTAGTATATGTATAACAATTGATGGAAGTAAAGTAATATATGGGAAGATTCTCTCTATCCTCATTGAGAAATTTTTGAATATTTTTTTTTTTCTCTATCGGTTGGTACGTTGAGAATGGAAATTGGTAATAAGAATTTAAGGGAGAGGAGAATTAGTACTGTAAGATGAAGGTTGTATTATTATTAAGGCTAAAGGAAGGGGATGAAGATCAGTGAACGATAATTAAAAGGGTTGATCATCGCTCATGGCAGTAGTCTGTTAATTGAAGTATGTATTTTTAAATTATTTTTAATATTGGATTCCATATCTATTCGACAAAACGTTTTTTTTTTATTGTTATCGACGGATGTCTGCTGATGATCCATGCCAAGAAATAATGTATTTAAATAGTAGTAGTAGTAGTGGGTGATACATACAAATTTATATAATTTAAGTGGATATAAAAACATTCTATTTTTATAAATAAACAAAATTAATTTTACAGGTATATATATCTAGAGACGATAGACAAATTAGACAGTGGCCAAAAATTTTCCCACACTTACTTACATATACCTACACACAAATTAGTAGTTAGTAGACACAAAGAGACAGGTTTTATACCCAAATTTTTCAACGCTCAATTTTAACACATTCCGAACAGATAAACATTAGATACGTCATGGTGGCGTCTAGTTCTTCTTCTTCTTCTTTTTTTTTTTTTCTATCTTTTATCGCCCTTTTTTATTTTACAGTTATCCATTCATTCAGGGTAGTTTTTTTTTTTATTGACTGTGTGTGTGGGGGTTATCTCTGTTTTTTCTTAATCATTATTTTATCTGTCTTGCCTTCTTTTTTTCTTTTTAATAAAAAGCTTTTTGTATAAATATTATACGTATAATAAACTCTTGACTGAGAAGGTTCTGTGTCAATGAGATTATCCATACAAAAGTCGATAGTGAGAATAAAGAGATAATCAAATTTTAATGATAAAATGTAGACAAATTACATGTTTTTCCATAATTTCATGATAATAGATGAACAAAACCGATTCCGGTGTTTTGTAGTCGACTCATCAAATTGAGGTTCTGTCTGAACAATAACATGTACAAAAATTGCCAGGTTTTAAGCAGCTATTGCATTGGTAGATGAACAAAACCGTTTCTGTACCAAAGTTTAGCGGGTAACACTGGGGATTTTTGATGGAGAATTTTTATAGAAAATTTTGTTCTTCACATAAAAAAACTCTTAATCGGTTCTTAAATTTACATGTCATATCCTTGAATGACATAATGTTATTTCAAATATTTTGACAAATGTCAACATTCTCAGTAGTAAAGGAATCATCAAACATACAGCTGAAAAAATCTACGAAAATGTTTTGCCATAATTACTCGAAGAAATTGTGGTGATAGATGAACAAAACTGATTCTGGAAATGAAGTTCTACTATTACCGACGAGTAGAAAAAGTGTTTTTGATTATGAAATCGGTTTTGTTCAGTCATATCAATGTCAGATTACTTATTAACATTGACTTATCGTTGTTATTCGTTTTTAATTACTTCCTTCCTTTTTTTTCTTATTGTTTTATGGGAATATCCTTGTAAAATCAACTATAAGCTTCGCTAACAGTCGGTTAACCGCAGAAAAGAAATACGGAATTATTACATAATAATGATTATTTCGCTGGTTTGTTACTCCCAATAAGAGGGTGTAATTGATTTTTTTTTCTTTTAATAACAGCACAACAAGAACCCCCGTATAATATTCTAGTTGTTCAAGTTGAGTAAGTTTAAACTACACTAAATAGGGTAGTAGTAGTAGTAGTAGTGGTGGTGGTTGCTTCTTTTTTTAACAGTATTTTTTCAAGTAAAAACGATGTAAAGGTGGTTTGAAATGTCTTTTGCGCGCCAAGACGTCATACTTTTCTATTCTCCGTAAAAAAAAAAAACAAAAAAACAGATGGTTTGTAAGTTAAAAAACGAACATGAAGCAGAATTTAACCATGCAGCAATGACGACACAAACACACACACACACACATTATGGTTAAAATAAGTTATAATTTAATTTTTTTTTTTCTCCTTTCGTGAATTAATTTTAGGTTTATTATTATCTATGTGGGTGGGGGGGTGGCACTGTATGTGAGACGTTTTCTAGCAACAGCTGTTGCTACTTTAAATTTTCTTAATGTTGTTTTTTCGTTACATTTCATAATACTTATGAATGAAAGGAGATGATAATTAGCTACCGCCTCCTGTCCCCACAGTTTTTTTCTCCAGATATTTCCATCAGGCGTTAGAGCCAAGTAAGCCACCACGTACATATGTAGATATAGCCATATAAGTCACTTAAAAATTGTTTATTATGGGAAAAAGAATCTGTTCAGAAACGTTATGTGCTGTAATCTTATGTTACAGTAAAATCTTTTAATACCTAAGATTTCTCAAATAAGAGTATCCATTTTTTAAAGTTTCACTGTAGCTAATACTACAGTGCTTTTAATGTTTTTAATTTCAATGGCGGGTAGAGAACGAGAAAGTGAATCGTGGATACCTGAACTACGAGGGGTTTATCTAATGATAAATATTAATTATCCAATATAAAAAATATGTATAGTGAACAAGAGTATGTGGTTAAATTTCCTGACACCGTTTCGCTAAGACCCTGTATACATTTTGAAAAAAAAAAACACGTCTTTATTTGTGCCAAAAATGACAATGAATTTATAATAAATTGTATTGTATTTGAGGTGACTGTTTAACCGAAATTTTATAGGAAAATAACAAAATAATCAAATTTTGCGCAATTCTATTTCAACATAACACACTTTGTTTTATCATTGCTCAATAGAATTACATATAAAGGCGAGAGCACACCGAGTCAAGTAGGTTTGAGAGAATTTGGAATTGGTAGCAATTGAATTTTTAATACAAATTGCCATTCGGTGTGTCACAAACTTTACGATTAATAATGTATACGATCGAGTTTGCATTGTGTATTGATTTGTACACAGTTTTCCGTTAGATATGGTAATTTTTTTCTTAAAATTTGGCCAGTGTTTTCAAATTTATCTCGTTAATGCAAATTTATTGATTTGTACGTTTTTACTTGGATAAACAATAGATTGTGTAACAATAGAGATCAGAGAGAGAGAGAGAGTGACTTCTGGTTTGAAATAAGACGGATTCTAACCTAAATTTATTGAATATAATTTCACATGAAAACCCTAACTGTTTATTTTAGAAAGAAAATGTAGCAACGTCGTCGTCATTAACAATAGATATAAAATTAGGATATTTTTTCTAATATTTACGAACAATATACACCCTTATTTGGATAACTACACTACATGTTGTTGTCATAGCGAAAAAAAAATTATACCCAATGACTTTTCTCTTAGCAGATTCACTCTGTAATTTAAACACCCATTCTTCTTCGACTATTTCTTCTTCATGATGATGTTTTAGAAAGAATTTTTTCCCTTGCAAAGTTTTAACCGATCTATTTTTATGTGTACCTACATATTTTGATAGAGAGTAACGAGTAACTACTAGTAGTAAACGTACCTACTTCTTACCCCTTTCGTATCCATTGAGAGTTAAAATGAAAATCATTTTCATATTAATATGCTAATAAGTAGACGACGTTATACGATTATTTATTGTATCAAAAAATTCAGGTTGTTACTTTTCATTTTGTTTTTTTTTTTTATGTGTTGTTATTCTATTATTATTTTTAATTCAATTCCTAGACTGAATTCATTTAAGTATTACAATAATATCGTCTATGCATGTGTGTATGTATATGGCTTGCAGTTTTCTTCTTCTTTTTTTTTTTTGTGTAAATATAAATCTTCTTTTGCCCATTATATTATTTAACACAAACTTTATGAATATGTAATTTGCAACAGTTATTTTTGGAGTGAGTACCTACTCTATACTATATGAGGGTCAATTAATTTCGATTGCTATGTCTGTTCTGTGGTGTATTCTGTATATATATATATATATATGAATGAAATAAATTTATGAATGAATTCAATGAGGTTCACTTAGGGTTATTTTTTTGAATATTTAAGTAAAATTTGCAGTTGAATTTTGATTGTTTATTGTTTTATTGTCTGGAGAAAATTGAGGTTAGGATAATCGTAAAATTTTTATCTTCTGTCGACAGATCGTTTCGCTGTTCACGTCAATGGCCTGCTGCCTCCATTTTAAGTCGTATTATTTGGTCCTGGACCTGCTTTAATTTTATTGACTATGCAAAGTATAAATAATCCCTTCACATAGGATTTTTCGTTGTGGCGCAATACGATCCATTGGCGTTCTACAATAGATTTCGTTATTTTGCAAAATACATGACGTAATTCTTCTTCTTTAAAAAAAAAAGAATGTGCGTCCGTTAGAAAATATTTGCACTGACATAATATGCAAACATGTATTTTTAAAACATGGTAAAATTCAAACTATTCAATAGTTAAATACATATTGTACATATTTGCATATGCAGGAACTGACGTAAAAATTGAATTTCTAAAAATATGATGGAATTCAATTAAAATGGAATCCATAAAAGTTTCAATTTTTTTTTTCTTCTAATCTAATTATTGCTAATCATGAATAATAAATGAATTTTAGCTATAGAATAGTCAGCATTAATCGAAGAAAATAAAATCCGTGTGGGAAAATTGGTATTAATAAATATATTTTACGTGGTATTGATAAAGTTTCCGGTTCCTTTATAATAATTATATTAATAAGCAGTCAAAATAGCATTCTATTTAAGCGCCAATTTCTACCAATTCATCGGAATTTTAATGAAAACTGCCTTTTTTTTTTGTTTTTCTTTCTTTTCGCATCGAAAGATAATCACTTTGAATTTTATTCGATAATATCTATACAATTCCAATGCCAACCGAAATCACGTATTTTACAATATGTTACGCCACTGTTCTTTTTCTTTTTAACTATTCTAATTTTTTTAATCCTATTATGATTTATATATATTCTATTATTATTCTAACTAACATATAGGTTTCCACATACATAAATAATCCTAGCAACAGACATAAAATTTGTCACAGATAGGGTTGAAAAAGGTACACACACACACACATTGTGGTCAGTGGTAATTAAATTTGTGGTCATTGAGGATTATTTTTTTTTTTTTATTCCAGGTTAAGTTATGTTGGGGATTCTGTACGTTGTTGTGTCTTAAAAAAAAAAAAAAAAAAGTGGCGGGGAACTCGTCGTATGTATGCAACCGTTAATGATTGTATTGCATGTATTTTTTTGAAATTCCCATACTTTGTTAATAATTTGTCGCATAATTGGCCAGAAAGTACAAAAAAAAAAAAATATATAAAACGAGATGGGATCTAAATTGGTGGTATTTATTGGTTTCGAGGTGTAGGGCGGGATCGGGAGGGGTACAGGAATGTTGTTCACACGTTATTATTTTCAGATAGAAATCGTAAATTTCCTGAAAATGCAATGTGATACTGTCCATTTAATTGGATAATAATTATTATAATTTCTTTTTTTTGTGGATCACCATATTTTTAGTTGACAATAAATATAGAGTACAGTACTCTTCTCACAGGTGAAACAATATCATTATAACAGTAATATCAGCGTTCAAAAATTGCACATTGCAATAATGTAAAATTTAAAAGAAAATCTCGGAATCACTTGTGTTTTTTTCGACAAAAATTGTAAGCCATTTTCGTGTGACAATATTTTTGTTGCGAGGAGCATACGACGAAGACAGTTCATTATAGAAATGTTCCAATTGTCTACAATATATCGTCTAATACATTTTTCTCGCTATAAATTGTTTAAAAAACTTTTCATCTAAACATCAACAATTAAAAAAGAAAAAACAAGAGCAGTAAATTTCGTCTAGCCACATGACTTTCATTTTTTTCCTTTTTCACTTCCAAGAACATTAATTTTTTCATTTTTTTTTGTTTAGTACGTACTTGTTTTGCCCATTATTCGTTTGAAATAACAAAAAAGGTACCACCACCAGCACCACCTTACCTGTAGGTATTAGTAATAGCACAAAACTCATTTCATTTTATTAACGCACACACGCACAAGGAGTACAATTATAATTTTATGGTATAGGCATAATATTATCATCATAAAAAAAAAGAGGCCCCCGCGACCCATCAATGTCGTCGTCGTAGTCGTCTCCTTGAGGGTACTCTCTTTTGTTAATGTAATAGTACAACTTTTAATATAGCAGTAGTAAATGTAATAGTAAAAATAATGATAATAATAAGATACAAGAAGCTATTTACTGTAGCTGCTGGACGTGTCGTTGACATTTCGGAACATGTTATTTTCATTTCTCATCCTGTGATAGATTTGTATATTTTAATTGATAAGGAATCTATATTGTTATTTCGATTTTATTTTGTTTTTTTAATCAGGTATATAGATTTATTCATTCATAAATTATTATATGAGTCATCAGTCATATTGATTTAAGTCGAATCAATATGAAGTTAAGGTCTGTTTGGTGTGGTTCAATGACTGTCAAGTCGAGTTGTATCTAATATGAGCGACATCTAGTAGATTGAGTGATAATTATTGAACAAAAATAGATTAAATTAAATTTTAAAAGACACTTTTTTTATACAAAAACTAAGTATACACCCTGTATCGAAAACTGTTGCTATTATGTGACCTTCTATACAGGGTGTTCTATAAGCGAGGTTAAAGATTTGACGAGCGATTTTCTGACTACTTGGCGGTTTTAATTTATTTATTTTTTTTTCCATTATTATTGTAGAGATGGGAACAATTGGTTGTATCCAAATTAAATTACGAATTATGCGCCACAACTGGTTACGATTATGTTGATCAAGTGATTGAAAGGTGTAATTGGGCGATTGGTAATGATTTGTTACGACGGCATTCACACACGTTAATTGCTATTTCATCAACTGGTAAGTACACAGTTAACCAAAAGCAAAAAAAAAAAAAGCTAGATTATTTTTTTCTAAATATCAAACTTATGTTAAGTCGAAGGCAAATTTTTATTTATTAATTTTTTTAATTGTCATCTTCTATAATAATTCATTTATTACATATTAATTATTATGTGTGTATCCTATTTAATTATTCTTTACGATCCAATTGTATTTTCTTTTATTAAAAAAAACTGACTGGTCATAATAATAATAATAATAATTAACTAAAACTATATATATTCTAAGGGTGGCTGCATGCCTTCTCGAAAAAAAAGAACCCACTTGATTTTTATTATAGGGGCTTTGTTTTGTTTTCTCGATGAATAAAGAGGGCGAGAAAAATATTTTTGGATATTCGATATTATCCCACCACCATTACAATTCGGATCTTGCCCTTCTTGATATTAAGGATTTCGTTAAATAGGATGATACTGCTAATTGATTGTTTTTTTTTTTTGCCTAATTATTTTTAATCATGTGGTTTGTTCGTGTTTTGTTGTCTAGACATAATTTTTTTGTTTATCTATAGTATAGATAAACAATGCGGATTCTGCATTGAAAAGTAGTGCCATTGCTATTCGTTTCAATAAAAACCATAATTTTATTGAAATCGCCCTAATGGAAACCATCCACGAATAAAAAAAAGGAAACTATATCAATTCTTTTTAAACAAAAGAAATAATGTACATTGTTTGAATTTTTCACACAACAATAACTGCTTCCCATCTGTGTTTGTTATATGTAGAATAAGACGTGTGCCCTTATTACTAATTATCTTAATTATATTGCCTAATACAGCCTATACATAGTTGGTAGGTACTGCTACAGGGCGCTGTGATACTACCTACTATAAGACTATTAATAATCCCTATGTGGAATCTATTCATCTATAAAGAGAACTTAACCCTTAACAGAATTATTATTAATATTTTTTCATTCTTTCATATAAATCTCAACCCTTATTATTTTTACTCTTGTAATGTATAGATTTCTATTGAGAGCCAGAAGAGAGGCGGTAATTTTTCTAAGCCTTGTGGAAGCTTTATGTTTATGATTTGAATAGAATTATTTTAGTTCCCCGCTAGTTTCTACCCTGTAAGATAAAGATTTAATTAGAAAAAGGACAAATTAATTAGTGCAATCGTGTTACACTCATTCGCGTACATATTTTCATAAAAGCAAAAAAAAAAGTTGATTATTACCGAGCTAATTTGATTGGTAGATAAGCAATGCAAGTTCCGGGCCAAAAATTTATCTGTCGATCCCAATACCTGACATTTATATTTTCTTAAACTATAAAAGAATCAGCATTAATCAAACATCTACTATGTATTTTTATGTCTTTTTTGAATAGTAGTTGAACAAAACAGGTTCCGGACTAGAAATATATCTGCTAGCAACAATAATCGAATTACTATTTTATGAACTGTTGAGCACTAAGAGTTTGTGGTACTGCATTTTTTTAAGTAGATGAACAAATCAGGTTCCGGGCCAAAAATTTATCTGTCGATCACAATACCTGACATTTATATTTTCTTAAACTATAAAAGAATCAGCATTAATCACACATCTACCATGTATTTTTATGTCTTTTTTGAATAGTAGTTGAACAAAACAGGTTCCGGACTAGAAATATATCTGCTAGCAACAATAATCGAATTACTGTTTTATGAACTGTTTTGAGCACTAAGAGTTTGTGGCACTGCATTTTTTTAAGTAGATGAACAAATCAGGTTTCGGGCCAAAAATTTATCTGTCGATCACAATACCTGACATTTATATTTTCTTGAACTATAAAAGAATCAGCATTAATCAAACATCTACTATTTATTTTTATGTCTTTGCTTTTTAAGAGGATGAACAAAGCAGGTTCTGTACAAAAAATATATTGTCTCTAAGAATAATGTTTCAATTTTTATTTTGATTGACTAAAAACTAATGAAAATGTTCATTCTTTTTCCTGATTCGTTGACTTGTCAAATGAAAAAACTTAGATATGTATTTATAATAAAAGACCCCATACAATATAAAAATTCGCCAAGTACTGGAACTATCTCATCAAAATTAATTTGCATATTTAACTGTTGTTGTATTTTGAAATAAAATAAAAGTATTAAAAAACATATTTGTTTCCCATATTTTCTCTTATCACTTTTCAACTGGCTTTACTGTTAAGTTTCCTGACAAATGATAACCTAAATTATTTACATTTAGCAAATTCACCGCAACAATATCCTGCACGTAGTACTTTGATTGTTTTAAAGTTAGACAGGATTTATATATGTTTGTAAAAGTGTACAACAGTAGTACTTATATAGTCATTGCAGGGAAGCAGCAGGGATCAACATCTGACAGATGCATGACAACTTTTATTTATTCGCTTCTGTTTTTTTTATTGTTATTATTACACGTTTTGCTTGTTTTGTTTTTTTTTTTTTGGGTGACCATGCATCCAGGTGCTAAACGCATTCGTGCACATGCTGCTGTCTCTCTCTATTCTGCTACTATGCCTTGTCTATTTACTGCTGCTGCTGCTGTTGTTGTGTGTTCAATGGACTTTTTAAAATATTTTATTTTATTTTTTTATATCTATATATATATATATATATGAAGGGTAGGCAGCAGGATAACGCACGTGCCACATACAGGACAATACATAGTCCTGTATGTGGAGAGGTGTGCAATTGTTTTTTCGTGTTAATTCAGACAGGAAAGGGTGTGCAGGCAGCAGGATGATAATAGTAATGTGTTCCAGTTCCCTCTATGTACTTTTAAGTATAATAATTTCATTTGGAATTGTTTTGTCACAAAGTACTAGAAGCAGCTGTGTGTGTAGCAGTTCGTATAGGGTGAACAAGGTGTATCAATCCTGCTGCCTATCTACGTTATGATATTCAAATAGAATTAAAAAAAATATAATAATAATAATAATGCTTTTAAACAAATTCAAATCATAATTTTTTGGGGTATGAAAATGTTTTAGATGCAAAGAAATATCTAAATATATATTATAGTTTTGTTCCAAGCGAACGATATTCTTTTTCGTAATGATCTTTTGCAATTTTTCTATTTAAATGTATTGCATAGTGTGCAGAATCATTAAAGTTAATATCAATACCGTTCGTACCGTTTATCTCGGATCGGAAGTCTCCAAGGTGTTATCACATAAAAACAGCAGGCCCACATGTGTGGGAATTCCTATTTCGCACACCAGACAATTTTCCTCATTCATAGACATTTGATGTCTTTAAAAAATGCAAAATTTCAATCACAGAATTCTATTTATTCAGTTGATACTCTGCAAGCGATATGATTTTTGATATACAGGGTGGTCAGTTATTGGTGTCAACTTGTAATAATTTATAGAATTATAATTTTTAAACAAAAATGCTAGGTTTAAATTATAAAAACGGGTTGTCGTTAACGGGGTAATACATACTTATCAAATATTCTTATCAAATTCAAATTGATTGAATTTTTTCTATGAAATTCATTGAACATGTCTTATAATAATGAATGACAATTTATGCCTATAAGACATTACTGTAGGCATGAAAACGTTACAGCCGTTTTTGGGTGTGGCTTGTCACTAATTAAAGATTCAAACAGTTTTATTGTACATATGTATTTTGCTTTTTATTTCAACAAATTTATTTCTCATTTATTTTGCTGATATTTTGATTTATAATTTCATCCACATTTTTATCGAATATCTTAAAACAGGATTTTTCTACGTATAATTAATTATTATTAATTAATACATGTTATTATATAATTAAAGGATGGTAATTAATACAAAAGCCATAAATAGATATGAAATCAACTAGATTTGCTATGTAAACTGATTTTATCCTCCGAATTTATCTCGCTAAAAGACGAAACGTACAGTCAAACTTTTGTTATCCGAAATTGCAAATTGGAATCAATCGATTCCAATCGATTGAGGGTGAAACTCTCAAATAGACATATCAACCCTCATCTATGGAAACATGAAAATTAAGGCCGAAATATTATTTTATTTACTTAATTTTTCTTCTAAGAACATCTACATATTTCCAAGACCATATGCTCTATTTATATATCAGATATTAAGATAAGTAAATTATACTGTTAGAAGTCAACTGTCATTGCCACCAACTAACCAAACCAACCACCACCATCTGCTGCTGCTTGCTTATAATTTTCTTATCTTTTCCCTAAATTTCTTGTTCAATTCAAGGTTCTTTTATCGTTGAAAATCAGTCTTTAGATTAAACATACGTCGTCTATATTAATTCGCTTCCCTATTGACATTTTTATTACTATTATTATTATTATTATTTTAATTATTATGTTTTAAACATAATATTAGATTATTGAACATAAAACTTAACAAACTACATTAATTGAATATTAATTATCTGAATGTATAATTACAAATTAGAAAAGTTGTTGTTTTATTATTTTTCGTCTTCTGTTCTTTTCTTTTTACTTGTCGTGTCGTCGCAGTCGATTATAAAAAAAAAATTTCTCAAAAATAGTTGAGTGGAATATTAATTTAGCAAGTTTTGTCAAAATGAGTCCACGTGCCTTGACAATTTAAATAATAAATCAAAATAATCCATATGTTTCAATTAAAAAAATAACGAAAATTTACGATTGTGTATGATTTGAATTGTTATCAATTTCGGCTGCAAATTGAAAGCTTATAATGTCAATGGTTTAATTACACATTTTTTGGTACAAGTGGCTAACTGTATTATCATCGACGCTCCACTTAACGAAGTCGCACTGTATTTTTTGTAATAAATTTCAATTTAAACGATTTTTTTCTTGTATGTGTATTGACATTAAGAAAATGTGCTACTATTTTTCTAGTTTCTTTCACATATATATACGTATCAATGTACTACAATAATTGATAATATTATTCGTCATCTTTTTCTCCTACGATAATCAGATGGCTGTACTACCCGTTATTGAACCAGCTGCAAGACCTAAAGGGATTCCTTGGCTTCGACTTTTTATCTTCTTATTTCATACACATATTTGCCTCGTGCGCGTACGCTTACGATATCTTCAGAAATTATGTATTATTATGTCCACCTTTTCATAAACATCTTAAGGTTGGAAATAACAATGAACCGTTCGGGTGGATGGATGGATGGATGGGGAGTAGGTTATTGGCCGTTTGGTAATGGCACGCGCGTATCGTTGCACCTTTAGATACAGATATACATATAAAAGTTTATGTGTATAGAGATAGATTTTTGTTTGGGGGCTACTGGGTGAAGGATGAGGGTGGTGCCAATGAAATGAAATGATGTTTAAGTCATTCAATTGATTCAATTAAAAATGAATAGGGAAAATTCATTATATCGGATAGTATGTTTGCAGAAAAAATAGAGCGTACTCGTTGATAACGTGCATTTTCTCATCTAAGCTGTTTTCAACCCTGATCTTAAAAAGTAAGTAGACCCCTTGATTGTCGCGTCTCTCACTGCCACGTCACACCGCACCTCACCTCATCGTAATCAAAATCTAGACATAGTATTACGTATACCAGGTGTTTTCTTCTTTCTCTTGTGCAATGCAACCGAGGGGGGACATTCTATTGTGTCTCAAAACTAAAGGAGAGAGAAGAAAAAAAAAATATGTATAATAATAATCCGTCTCGGCAAAAAGTCTTTAGAAAATGAAATCATACGTACGTACGTATGTGTACATCGTCTTTTTGAGGGTTGTAAAAGACGGAAAAAGAAAAAATATAGGAAGGAAGGAAGAAAGAGAGGAGAGTAGCAACCAGCCAGACGATCCCCGATGTTTCCTCCATGATGCATTGAACTAATAATAATAATAATAATAATAATAAAGTTCAATATACAGCAAAATTGTGTTGTCGATTTATTTAAATTTTTAAACTCTCCACCCCACCCACCCTATATAGCAAATAATTATACATTATTTAAATACCATCTGGATCCGGAAAAGGGTGATTTTATTTTTTTGGATTGTAAAGTGTATATTTTTATGCGTTTATCTATGCAAGGTTTAACACTGGGGTTAAAGCCACCACCACCTGACTTATTTATCCATTTTTGTTTATTTCCTCTGAAATTTATGTTGACTGCAAGGGTGTTAATTAGTAGTGCGTTTTAATGGACAGAATGTGTGTCACATTGACAGATAGATATAAATAGAGTAGAGGGTGGACAGTCGAAATAATTTTCAATGTGTTTTTGTTTTTTGTTATCGATAGATTGGATAAAATCGCAATAAATTGCATCAGATGCACTCAAAGTGGGTGCGCACATTATGTTGTAGGCCGTAAGTACTTACTTACCGTTCAGCTTGATTGGAACATCCTGAATTCTTCTGTTTGCAATGTACACAGTTGAGTTTATTCATAGAAAGTTACATTTCCATATTGTATCCAGATTAATTATTCAAATCTATTGTCATTTTATTTTATATTGATGTGAAATGGCATAGATAATCATCTACAATGTCCCATTTAACATCATAATCCTGATAAATTGTCTCAAATTAAAATATCGTAAAAATTCGGACCGTTAACTCGATTTACATCTCATTGTAATCTATTTTTTTTTTTTTTTCTTTCGTCTCTTTTACTACTACCCTAATCCCCTCTTTTTATAGTAGTACGTGGAAAAAGTAAAAGTAAAAGCAACGATCCATCCAGGGAGAGAGAGAGAGAGAGATGGAATAAAAACGATTCTAAGAAGTATACAATGTATGCAGGGAGGTGAACATTTTTTAGTATAACAATTTATAAGAAGAAAAAAAAGGGGTTGGTTTTCGTGACCGAGCAATTAAAATGTGCTTTTGAAAATATATCTTATAGATATATACATATCTTATGTAAGGACGCGCACGCGTTGAAGAAAATCGGTAAAAGCGAGTTTCGCTTGAGAGAAGAAAACCTTTTTTTTTTTTGTTTCTTTATTTTTTCCTTCCAAGGGGTGGTTTTTCTTTTTCATCGAAATCCATTGTTGCCAATAACATATCAGGTATTAAGACAACATCTTTTTTTTTTAATGTCGAAAAGAGAAATGGATTTACTGGAGAGGGGAGGGTGGGGAGGGGTCGAAAGAAAAAATGACTCTACTAGTTTGTACACACCTGCCTTTCGGGGCCGATGATCTTGATATATAAATAAACAGAAGTTGTTGCAGGAGACGGAGAGGTTTGAGGGAAGGGGGTGGCAATATGATAATAATAATAATAGGATACAATAGCATATATTACGATTGACCACCTTGAATAATATTATTTGCATTTAACTAGCGTGTATTTTTTTTTTCTTGTTTGCATATGTAGATCATAGATGACGTGCACGCACATTTCGATTGTGTATTTTCTATTTTGATCTCTCTGTTTATCTTTGTCGTATCATGGAAAATAGCAAGTAGCCGAAGAATAATTATAATTGAAGGAACAAGAAAAAAAAAAACGACATAAAACAAGAAGCAACAACGGTGCATAAAATACATGCATAGGTATTAGTATAGGGGTAGGTGCGCGCTGTCTTATAACGCTTTTACGCACCTGGCCATCTTAAAGACAACAACCAAAGAAAAAAAACTATGCGATGCATTAATATATACACAAAACAAAAAGGATAAGTGGTTATCGGAATAATTCGCTATAAAGGAGAAGAAGATTCAATTTTGTTAAGAAGAAGAATATAAAATATGACATGCTATGCCTACTTGATATTTTAGCTTTGCTCTCACTTAAGCAAACGCGTATGTTTTATTTTTTGGTTTTTGGTAAAAATGAGTAAATAAATGAAGTGAATTGTGAAATATTTTATGAATATAGAAGTTAATGGTTCATTCTTCTTCTTCTTCCCCGTTTTCTTATCGGCCCCAAAAACACCAAATGTTGTTTTCTTTTCTTTGTCGTATGTAATGCTTGATTACCATTGCGTAAAAAATGATACGCGTGACATTAAAAGGCGACAGAATAGGAACACCATATTGTGCTAGGTTCTTAAGGAACCGTCACTCACACGCACGCACAGAGACGAATGATACATATGACAGCGCTTTTTTAATTAATTAAAACCATTTTGGTATGAAGAAAACAATAAAATATACTTCCCCATCATCCAAACATTGTGACTATTTTGAGTTCTTCATAAAACTATTTTTTGAAGAATAAAATAAAGATGCGATCATACTAAATGATTAATTAAAAAGAGTAGATAATTGTAGTTTTCTTTTATGGAATGCAGCAGACTGGTTCACACCAAACCACCATCAACAACAACAGCAGCAGCAGCCATACCGGTATAGAAGACAATAATAATTTACGAACAGTAAAAAGAATTCACGTTTTGCCATTTAATAATCTCATGATTATCATTATTATTATTACTATTAGTGTCATTGGTTTGTATACACATACACTCTAAAAATAGAAAAAAAAATGAAGCGTAAACTATGTACGAACATTGTTGTTGTTTAAACATGCAGATTTTTCAATGAGAGTGTCTCTTAAACATCAACCATCTGTTGAATGGAAAAGAAAAGGAATTCATACATGTACACCACAACATTATGTATATTATTAATATATTGAGGAAAGGAAAAATCTACTTACGCGCGCCGTCCTTGACATCTCTCAACAGCATCGCCATCATCACATCACAGGACAAAAATTTTTACCAAATGATTTGTTAATGTTAAACGATGCGATTACGTGTCTCGTTGTCTCGACTAATTGACGGAATATTTTCATTAGAAAATGACTAGGAATTAGGAATTTACTATGTAATGAGTAGATTTGAAACTGTGATATTTGTTTGTATACTAAGGTCGGTAGATGGCGCTCGGTATATTGAAGAATGTTTAATTGTATGTTCGATATTTGCGAAGAAGAAATCTTTTTTAAATGCGTGTAGTATGTATACAAGGGTGACTTTTACATTTTTTACCTCTAAAAATGAAAGCAATGAAACGCATCGTACCATATCTAATGTTAATGTTTTTGCACTTAGGCAAGTTTTTTAGATACATGATCTCTGCTATAGGTATTTAAACGTACATGACCCATCTATCAAAATGTACTATGTAAAAATAAAATAATATCAACTGGCAGTAGCAGATGCTTACCGAGAAAACGAGAGGTTTCTCGACCTCTTTTTATAGGGTTTATTATTATGTTTTTTTTTTTTTGTTAATCATCCGAGATCTCTCGCGAGTAGTACCTTATTTTTTTTTGGTTGATGCAAGGTGCACACGCACACCGGACACGGTGGTACTACGTACGTATAATCCTATCTGCAGTTCAATAGGCACACGCGGTAGGTGTATATGTATGTATAGTAGTACTCACTACCTGATGTCTTATGTCCGCCACCTGCCTATAGGATAATTATAATTAGAGGAGTTTAGTTGATAATTTCTATCGAAAGTAGATGATGGAAAATTGGGATTACATCACATGAGATGCTAATATCGAAATCATACTTGAAAATGGCGACGTAGATGTAGGTAAATCACAGCGTTGTCACGACTGTGAAAAGATTTCCTAGGTCCACCAAGAACATGAGTCACTCTGTTTATGTTTATTTTTCTGTCAGTTGTCGACAAACCGGAAGAATGTTTTACAAAAAAAATGAAAATTTGAGTCCCTTCATTATTATTATTATATTCTACACATAAGCATTTCACCTGCAAATACAAAATTGAAAAATCACCCCTCGATTTTCCATGTTTTCGTCCGATACCATTTGCGTCAGTTGTTCGGTCAAAAGTCGATTGAAATAATTTATTATTTCTTTCTTTTTTGTTTTTGTTTTTATCCAAGTAATTTCCTTCTCTCTCTCTCTCTCGTGTACATTTTTTATTGAATTCTATAATTTTGTGAACTTAGTATCCACCTGTTGCTGATTATACGTCTTAACATATAAGTGGTTATTGTTCCCTTTTGTTTTTGTGTCAGGTTCTTTATATGCATAGTATACGAGTTTAGGAAGGAATTAAGGAACCTTTTGTAATACTACCTATACTACTAGTATAAGTAAACATTGCATTGACCCGCACACACTAGACTAAAGGGCAGCTGTTCGATTATTGTACTTACAGGGTCCGTTGTATCTTATTATTATTTTATATATATAATAAAAATGTAAATACTGTTAATGTGTGGTGTAATTATTATTACAGTATTTTAACCTTTCGTTTTTTTTTTTTTTTTTTTTTAATAAGAAAGAAACAGAAACGAATTTAATGAGAAGATTCAGTCTGCTCTAATAAGGGAACATTTAATTAGTTAAAGACCTTGTTTAATCGCATTCTACCGTAACGCCCTAATGTATAAAATTGCAGTGCATAATTTAAGAACAAAATAAAAAAAGTACATGAGCACCTACAATAATTTGTTTTCATTATATTATTAAATAAATACCTACCTATTTTTCGTTACAGTCAGTTGAAATTATCAAGTTGGCTATATTGTTTGTTAAGCTTATGTTATAGATAGCAGGGAGTTGCTAATATTGTGCAGATTTTGTATGCGCATGCGCACATGTAGAATAGCAATTTCCTAAAAACATCAGATCATCATTTAATATTATTTCAATAAATTTAACCCCGCGATTTGTATTATATGGTCAATTTATTTTTTTTTCTATTTGTTTCAGAAACATCTTTAATGCGTACACCACCATCAGTGATTGCTGCAGCATGTTTAAGTTCAGCTGTACGTGGTCTAAAATTATCATGTCATATTGAGGCGGTAAACGATATAAGTAAACTACTTAATGTCAAAATAAACCAGATAAATCAGTTAATTAATGTTGTTGATAATATTGTTGAAAAAGTGGCAAATCCCAGTGGAATGCCAGCAGATGGTACACAATCGACGACCGGCGGTGCCAAAACACCAATTAAACAACAGCAACAAACAAATGGTTACGAAAGTCCTGGATATGGACAACCAGAAACACCAACGGAAGTTGAAAATGTGTATTTTTGACGGGAGAGTAGTGTAGGTGACGACAGCGTCATCTAGTGGTGGTTGGTCAGACTAAAATGTGGATGATGATGATGAACATAAAGTGTTGTATGGGAATATTATCGTAATTTTTGTGTATTATTCAAATATTCTCTTATCAATGTTGTAGATATAAGTCAATATGATGTAAATTGCACCATAAAGTTAAATTTCTACTGTTTGTTATCGTCTAATAATGCACTGTCTAATAAATACAACAATCTACTATACAAATCAATCAACTATACGTCGCTAGGCACGCAGTATGGTTGATAGTTCTTTTTGCGTAGATTAATCGACGCGCAGTGCAGCTTGATGTTCACTACTAGACGATAACCAGTATTTAATACACAATACACAAACAAATATTCATATATGAATAAAATCGTTAAACCATATTTTTTTATATGTATAAAAAAACAAGAAAAATGTTACTAATGTTAAGATTTTTTGGAAAATATTTATATTACTGTATACGCATATCTACACCACACACTTAAACGGATTTAGTTCCATACAATCCATAATTAATCAATTAACAGATTTATTCTTTTTTTTTTTATTAAACAAAGAAATGGAAGCTGCGTTTTTGGAAATCAATTTACAGAAATTCTTTTTTCGAAAAACGTTTAGTTTCGGATCTTTTTTACAATAGCCATATTTTCGGGCTAATTTCTTAATTACATCCATTGATCTCAATTGCCGATTTAGCTGGTTGGTGTTTCAAAATATTTTTTTTTCAAAATACAATTGATTCTCATGTACAAAAGTATATTTGCCATAATTAACATATTACTACACCAATTAATTGTTTTCTAGTCCAATAATTTACTTAATTCGTTATAGAAAAATTCCAGACATAATTACGTTACCTACATAATAAGAATTCTTTCCCTTTAATGATACTAATAATAAATTAGAAATATTTTGAAATATCATCTAGTCAACATATACACAATAGTAATTAATTAACTAATTAAATTTTTTGAGCAATAATAAGCACAATTTAAATAAATTAGTCTTTACTGTATCGTTTTCTGTGAATAGTTTTTAGTAGTACATACATAATGGTCTACTTATATTATTATTTTATTAGTACGAGTTTATGTTTCAAGTATATTATGTATAAATATGTACAATGTAGTTTTTTGATAGAGATAATTTTTGTTGTATAGCCCTCTCTTTAAACTAGTTAACAAACTGTACGGATTTCATAGATTCTCAGAAGTACTGATGCAAATAAATACGCAAGTGGTGCACGAATTATTATATCAATAATTGTTAACTAGTTTAATAAAAGAATTCCTATTCTGTGATTCGACGTAATAATAAGTTTTTTTTGCTAAGATTAGTTTAAAGCAGTAGAGGCGTTGAGATTTTTTTTTCCTTCATTGTAATTTTTTCCTTTAGAATACATAATATGCATTTATTTATGGTTTCACGTTATCTAGTCTATAATAATTTTTCTATTATTTTAATATTGAACGTTTAGCTTATTATACTTGTAAGTACTCCTACTTGTTTTTAAGTTTTCTTTTTCTGTGGTAGCTTAATTCAACGTCAATTAAAAAAAAATAGGTAATTAACTAATAAGATAATTATTATTGAAGCTTTTACAATAATAATTATTGTTCCATGTCGTTTTTATGTATCATTAATTTAAATTTATGGAAAATAATATATCCACAACCAAAGCCTTTGTGTGTAACGAAATGTCACAGTATTTATTTTTTATTTTGTAGGTTTTTTTAAAGATGTAAATACAGTTTTCAATAAAAAGTATATTACACACTAAATTTTTTTATTTTCTAGTATTTGCTAAAAATTTGGTAAAGCAAAATTGACTAAGTGGACGATAATTAATTTGTACTATAAAAGAGAATATCTGGTTGCCTACTAAGCACACGTCATAGATCGATGTGAATTTAGTTTTAGTTAGGCGATTACAAAATGCCGAGAATTCAATCTGATATGCGTAAAATGTAACATAAACATGCAATTTGGCATACTTTTAAATATATAAATTTGAGAATTAATCGAAAATACAGGAATTAAAATTGTAACATTATATTGTTATGCAACCATCAAATCACTAAATGTCATTTGTCTGATTTTGGCATCTAGTGGTTGTTGACTTGTTGACTGATGTGCACAGCAGTGGAAAACAAATAATGATTTTTTTTTGCATTTAATTTTTAAATAATACCGTTAAAGTTTTCAAGGAAATTCGATAACATAAAAAATGGGTAAGGGAATTTAGTATATATTAATCTTTTATCAGGATTTGTTATCTCTTATCACTAGGTGTGGTTTACACTTATTGTTTATCATAATATTTGTCCCTATTCGATGATGACGATTTGTATTTCATCTACCTACATAAAATAATTAATTCTTTGTGAGTTTTGCTTAATTAAAATCGGCCATGCGTTTTACAATTACATATTTGTAATTATATCTCATTAACAACAAAAATTCGGTAGTACAGTGATAATTAGTTAAATCATCAAACAAAAAATGGTGATTTCAAATAATAATATTGAAAATAATTATGAAAATACTCCATTAAAAGCAAATCTTGGCATCCATCGATCATTGGCTAGATCGACTGAAAGCATAGAATCGGTTGTAACTTATTTAGAATCAGTTGAATCTGATAGAGGTAATTATAGATAGTATTAATGATCCAAGTATTTTGGTTATTCAAATATCAAAAGGTAAAAGCACTGGTACAGATATTTAGAATTTATTTATAATTTGTATGGACTTTGAGTATTAGAAGACAATTTTTTTTACAGAAATTTAAGATAATATAATAAAATTGTAGCACTTAGTTTATTTATTGTTTTATTTTAGGCTGTTGTGAAAAATGTCTGACTCGTATACCTTATGCTACACTTGTTGCAACAATAATGTGCGGTTTAGGTATTCTAATATTTTGTAGCACAATGTATCGAGGAGCAACATTATCGGTTCTAATGTTTTCCGAAGTTTTTGGTGTTCAACTTTTTTGGTAAATATTAATCACAGTTTTGCTTCTGAATTCGAATTAATGATCGTTTGATTAGGTTCGATGCAGTAAAAATGACTTTTGTACTTATTGGAGCATCTATGGGCGCTTTAGGTCTATTAATTTTAACTGTTGGTTTTTTGGCAACGGGTGCAACACGACATAAAATCTATAAAGGTTGGGGATCGAGAGTTTCAGGACGATTAAGTTGTGCAATAGTAATCTCTGTACAAATACGAAAGGGTGACATTGCATTAAATTCACGTCTATTTTTAGTTTATGGGAATTACGTACATACTTCAAATTGCCTGGCTAATAATATTTTGTTCATTAGTCGTTGTAACATTTGTATTTACAATATTTTGGAAAATGTGTGAAAATCCACGTGTATCAACGTTACAAGACGATATCGACTTAACACAATTTTGTAAGTTAAGAAAAATAACGCGTAGCAGTGTTATTTCAACCCGAATTCTTCTAGATTTTCTATTTCCCAGTGGCACCGAACAGAAACATATGAAAGTATCTGGTCAAAGTCAGATAAAAGCATTTTGCAAAGATTATGTGGAAAAAGTTGAAATTATGTTCATTTTAGCAACTGCTTCAGCTGTTTTGGTTATTTTAAGTTTGGTAAATGTGACAGTTAAGCTGGTCTTTCCTTATTTATAAATTCTGATTCAATTGTTCAAGGTTCATTATCTAATGTGTTTATCAGCAAATTATGCTCATATAAGAAACCAGGATAAATTTCTTCAACTGCAAGAGATTCAAATGTTGAACGATGCGGATTTATTAAATACAAAAGATCGATTCTAGGATACTTCCCAGGAAATTTATATGCCAGAATTTGATATGCAAACATTCAGTTAAGCAATTCGTTGTGAACGAAGAAAAACAATGATTATTCACGAAACGATCGAGTTGAGACGACAACTTTTAAATTGGTAAACTGTTTTTTTATGTACGTTTTTACTCGTTTTTTTTTTGGTATTGCATATAAGTTTCCTGGGTTGTTTTCTTGATTCAATGGTGAAGGAAGATGTATATTTCAAAGATATAATTATGTAAGCCTAAAGTTAAGAAAATATCACATAAATATTGTATTTTTCGAAAAAATGTATGTAGTTTTAAGATATTTTTACAAATCGTATTTATAAGGTTGTAAGTTTTTTTGTTTCGAATTTTTCTTAAGTTTTGTCCGTCCAGCATCATAATACATTACAACATTCCTTTTATTATTGTTTTTCACTACATTTATGTATATGTATGTTTAGGTTTTAGTTTATTTTTATGATTAAAATAAGAAATGTCAATTAAATTTAAGTAAATAATTCAAGGGACTCAAGGTTACTGCACAAATGTTATAAGTACTGTAAAATTATTATGTTTAGTTTTTACAATGTATTTCACTTTAGTTCCAAATATTTGCAAACAAGTCACCGACTGATCCTTAATTTATATAATAATAATATATTTGTTTTATACTGTAATTTTGTAAACATTTATTTGAAATAAATAAGTAAACATTTAAGTAGTCTCTGATTTTATAAATAAATAGGTGCACACATAGATTGACGTGTTTTGTCCCAGAAAATTGCAAATTAAATTATACTAATTGTATACCTACGTATAAATATAATACTTTGACTTAAGATTCAAGAGATCTTATAACTATATAGTTACATGGCCATTGAACATCCATCCATTGTAGTATATTTTTTCTTATATAAACTGAGTAATTCGTTATAAATTATATTATTTGTAATCATAAATTTTTTTCGACTTTTGTCTGCTGTTAGAACTACTTTTTGTATTCCAGGCCAATGAACCAAAAATGCATTATCCAGAATTGTGAAATTATAATCTTGAAAACACATTTCTAAAGCCTATTATTAATAGATACCCCATTATTAAGCGGTTATCACATTTGAGGTTAAATTACTTGCGCCATTTTATCTTGTAATCCATTCCAACTTAGTTTTTCTGGAAATAATGGTTCTGTATTTGTGCTAAAATAAACTGGTTCCCATCTATTGTATAATTCACGTCTTTTTATTGTTGCCAATGCCTTCAATAAATATAAGCTTATAATTTTTTTTGCAGCCATATTTAAATACATATAAAAACTCATCAGTAGGCCGCATTTGCAAATTTATTCATCATTTATTTTGTGCTCTATTCTTACATTAATACTATTATTGTTTGATACATTTCCAATCCATTGTTCATAGTTAGGTATTTTGTGGCAATAATTGCAAGCTATTTCATGGAAGGAAAATCCTGTTTTCGCTTTAATTAAATCGATCATATCTGACTTAGTTTCTGGAATTGTTTCTGATTCGGATATTTCGAATTCGGGTAGTGCAAAAACCTCTTTTTCACTGTGTGATTTGTAGTGTTTTATGAATTTTAGAAATCCATCAGCCAAATCTATATTTTGTTAAGAATTAATATTAATATAATAGTTAATGATTAAAAATAGCTTAATTATTAATTGCTTAATGATCTATACCCTCTATGATTGTGTACCTTTGCTGGGCATCAATTGTGCATCAGCTACTAAAATATACTTTGTAACTGATCCGGCCCTAGCAACATTCCGAGCTACATTAATTGGATACAACTTATTGCCATTCATATCGTTGAAAACTTTCAATTTTGATGAATCCTGGAATATTACGATTTCTACACAATTAAATTTAATTTCCGATGGAAGACTTTACTTGTGGAACACATTCAGAAGGTTTAGTGAATTTTAAAATATTTATCGGAAATGGTATTTCATATGGAAAAACTAAATGGATTGAAACTCGATGCATTTCCGGTTCGCAGTAACAATAATTATTAATTTGTTCTAAAAATAATGCAGTATCTGAACCTGGAACGAATGCTGCTACACTTATCAGGCCAGTCCAACGCCTGAAAGAAATCTGACTGAAAAAAACCTGTTTGAAAATGAAATCAATTACATTGTAAACGGGACCTTAATAGTTCTGGAATATAATACGCGAAATTCGCTGTAACTTGTGTTACGTATGTAACTTTTGAAACATTTTTAACATTATGAGATTCAGTAACATTATAATAGACTCGATATGGTGATATCGTGCCTTGTTCTGGTGGAAACTGTACATCATTGTTCGGCTGAAAACTTTTCGGTAGGCCATAATTAAATTTACAATATGACGCACCGTCTTTAGTTGATTTTGGTGTGTGAAATCGTAAATACGCTGAAATTGTATAAACTTAATGATCAAAATTTATCCTGTCTGATATATAAAGTTATAAAAATTGAATAAAATCAATATTGGTACATACCAGATGGCATTCGATCATCAACTTGTTGATTAATTTCACTATTCACTTTATCACTATAAACTATTCTTGATTTTTCAACATATTCACCGTCTTCACGTGCTCGCCGATAAAATAAAATAAAAATTATAAAAATTCCAAGAATGGAGAGAGATTTTAAATATTTTCGGCATTTTCTTTTATTCATTTTTTAAAATATTTATATTGTGTTAGTTGGCCATGTAAAAGAGAACATATTTTTAATTTTTAGTGAACAAATGATTTATTAAATACTTGGATATTAAGAGTGTGATATGGCAGATATGGAAAGTAAACTCAATTGCAGGGCTCTTGAGATTATCCGGATCTTATCTAAAAATCGTTTGGGTAAATAATGTAAATTTAATAATAATATCAGTAAAAATGTATGTAAAAAATATTGAAAAATGTATGTAAAAATATTTTGAATGCATTTGTTTTAATATGCTATTATCATATTGTGTTATCGAAAAAATACATTGAAAATAACAGATCAAATATTATGTCCATTTATATTTAATTCCATATAGTTAATTGATTATTCTATTTTATTTTAATTTATTAACTATAAAATTACAAAACGAATTATATTAATTGCATTTAATTGATCTTAACATTGGCTTTTGGTTTTGATCTAGGCAATATCGATGAAAGTGCTACTTTTTTTGCACCGCATCCTTCTATATTAGTATATTTTAACTTCAACAAATCAATTAGTTCGTTATAAATTTTATTATTTATAACAATAAATTTACGTCGACTTTGGTTTTCAACTAGCGATTCATTCTGTAAACCCGGCCAATGAACTAAAAATGCGTTATCCAAAATGGTGAAATCATAATCTTGAAGACACATTTCTAATGCCTAAATAAACAGAGAAATATCATGTTTATTAAAAAACAAACAAAAAAGGGGAGCAACCCGTTTAAATTGATTTACTTGTGCCATTTTATCGGCTAGTCCATTCCAACTTAATTTTTCTGGAAATAATGGTTCTGTGTTTTCACTAATATAAACTGGTTCCCATTTGTTGTATTCAGCTTGTCGTTTTACTGTTACTAGTGCCTTAAATAGACATAAAATTCATATTTTTTACTTATGGAGAACTATAATAAGAAGTAGAATCGACTTAACAAAAGTAAAAATATTTATGGACCAGAAAACTTTTTGTCCACCAGAGGAATTCGTGTTTCTAGTGCTGATTGATTTATGATCAGTGATGTGCTTTGTTATTGTTTCGTTCGTCAAATCATTTTCATATTTTACATTCATTTTGATATTTAAAATAATCCATCTAGTATTCCAAAGAAACCTTATTAACTATTAAATAAATGTTAATAAAAATTTCAAAATAAATTTTGAAAATTTGGGAATTTATAAATAATTTTGGAAAAACAAAATTATGTCCTTTTTTAAATAAAAATGGTTGTATTATATTAAATACTCGTTATTGCAATCATAATTTTAATCTGCTGCAATAAAATTTACGATTTTCCTTAAAAATAAGAAAATTTGATTTTCTCATAAAAGCAATGTTAAAGATTTCTGTTGATCACAGCGCCCCCTAATGACAGTCCATTTTTTTTATCTGGTATTCACTCCTTATAGTTCTCCATATTTTTAGCACAACCATCTTGAATAGACTCAAGTATCAAGTAGGCTATGCATTTCACATTAATTTTATACCTTAATATCAGTATTTTTTGATATTTGTCCAATCCATTCATCATAGTTTGGTACTTTATGACAAAAATTACAAGCTGTTTCATGAAAATAGAAACCCGTTTTCTTTTTAATTAGTGCAACTAGATCTTTTTTCGTTTCTGGGATGGTTTCTGATTCAGTTATTTCGAATTCGGGTAGTGCAAACACTTCTTTTTCGCTATGCGGTTTGTAGTGTTTTTGGAATTTTAGAAATGCTTCTGCCAAGTCTACAGTGAGTTGATATTATTATTTAATTAAATACAGGATCTTTAAAGTTTAGATTTACTTTTACTAGGCATTAATTGGACATCCGCTACTAATATATGTTTTGTAATTGAACCGAATCGAGCAATATTTCTACCCACATTAATCGGATACATCATATCTTGATTGGCATCGCTGAAAATTTTTATTTTCGACGAATCCTGGAAATTATTGTGATTTTAAAATGCAGTTTATATCCAGATGACAGAGATAATTACCTGTGCAACACAATTCGACGGTTTACCGAACCGTAAAATGTTTGTCGGAAATTGCATTTCAGCTAGAACAACGAAGTGTATCGAAACACGATACATTTCCGGTTCGCAATAACAATATTTATTAATTTGTTCTAAAAATAATGCTATATCCGAACCCGGTACGAATGCTGCTACACTTATCAGGCCAGTCCAACGTCTACAATGATCTAGATCATAAAACCTGTATAAAATCTATCACACAGCATAAGGACCTTAATAGTTCTGGTATATAATACGCAAAATTAGCTGTCATTTGTGTTACAAATGTAATTTCTGACACATTTTCAACATTATATGCTTGAACAACATCGTACAGTGCCCGGTACGGTGATGCATCATTTTCTTCGGGTGGAAATTGTGCATTGTCTGGATTGAAATTTTTTGGTAGGCCGTAGTTAAATTTACAATACGAATCTTCGTCAGGTGTTGATTTCGGTGTATTTAATCGTAAATACGCTTAAATTATTATAATAATTCAATTTGCGGTTTATGTTTAACTTATGGGAAGCTAAAAAAATTGAATTAATAAAATCTATACATACCAGATGGCATTCGATCATCAATATGTTGATCAATTTCATCATCATTCCCTTCTACAACATAATCACTAAAAATTTTTTTTGATTTATCAAAATCTTTGATGGGTTCCGATTCTTGGTTTTCTTTATTTTTTTCCGCTTCTACTTGTTCCAAGTTTCCTGTATTCACGACTTGTTCGTTTTTCTTCTCATTAGTTTCTTTCGGTTTTGTTTTTCCCGCCGCTGGATTTTCTGCCAATTCTTTTTGACGATTTGTTTCCGGGGAATTTTCTTTTTTATTCTAAAATGTATGTTTACCAATTAAGGTTCATACAAAATCGAGCATTTTTTATTTTTATTTATTTGAAAATAACGGAAAATTTCAACTTACATCAGCAGTATCATCAGAAGTTTTAATTTCTTTCACCGTATTTCTTATAATCAATAAAATAAAAATTAGAAAAATTGCAAGAGCTACGAAAAATTTGAAAATGCTTCGAGATTTTATCCCTTGCATTTTTAAAAACTTACATTAATTATATAAAGGAAATTTAATCGTTAAACAGTAGGTTAGCGAATGTTTGTAGTAAAAGAAACATTTTTAACATTCTAGTTTTATCTACATTGACGTTGCATTGCTTTTCGAAAGAAATATAAAATTAATTTAGTTTATTTAACGATAGCTTAGACAGCTTAGAACTGTTTTTGCTATTGTTTTAACAATGGAAAAATTTGTCGGATTTCGACGAAAAAACTGATAAAAAAAGACGCTCGTTTTCAAAAATTGTTTAATTAGACAATTGAATTAAAAATATTTAATACTGTTTTTGTGTTTTAATAAAAAATAGGCAAGTAATAGATGGATAATATACTGCCCATGCCAAGGTTATAATAGGTAAATATTTAAAGAATATATTTCTATAGTATTTCCAACAATCTAGGCATTTCTGCTATGACTTAAATAAACATCAGTCTACAAAAATCTAATTTGTTGTTGACATTTTACATTACATTTTTATTCTCTTAATAGGTACTCAATACCTTTTGCTTAAATTAATTTTAATTAGTGTTTTGCTTTTGATTTACTTAATGGTTTAAGCTGTATATTTCTTAAATCACATTTTTCTCTTTTTGCATATTTTTTCTTAAACGAAGCAAGTAGCTCGTTAAAAATGTTATAATTTATAATTATAAACTTGCGTCTCTGTGGATCTTCTGTTAAATGGACTTTTTGTAAACCAGGCCAATGAACTAAATATGCATTATCCAGAATGGTGAAATCATAATTTTGTAAGCACATTTCTAAAGCCTATAAACGGAGAAAAATTATTGTTAACAGAAAAATAGAAACGAATCTATTGGAGAGCAATTTACTTGCGCCATTTTATCTTGTAATCCATTCCAACTTAGTTTTTCTGGAAATAATGGTTCTGTATTTGTGCTAAAATAAACTGGTTCCCATCTATTGAATGGAATCTCACGTTTTGCAATCTTAAATGCCTAAAACAAACGTAATATCATCAATTTTCCTAATTATTTAATATGATATGCGCATTCTCACTTTAATCTCATTATCTTCTGATACATGTCCTATCCATTCTTTATAATTTGGTATTTTATGACAAAAACTACAAGAAAATTGATAGAAATAAAAGGCTTTTTTTTCTTTAATTAATTTAATTAGTTCTTTTTTAGTTTCTGGAATCGCTGTCAAATCTGTTACTTCGAATTCAGGCAATGTGAATACTTCCTTTTCACTGTGCGGCTTGTATTGTTTTATGAATTTTAAAAATCCATCAGCCAAACCTATGCATGGATGTCAAATTAGTGATTCTGATTAAAATTTTTGTTTTTTGCTTCGTAACCTGATCCTGATCGTAATAATAACTATTTATTTAATTTATTTTAAAATTGAAATAAAAAAAATCAAGCGAGACGTTCTTATTTCTAAACTCGATACGAGATGTCGTTAATCGCAACTAATGCATTTAGCATTAGTCCCTTCAACTAACAAGCTTTCTACTTTCGTGCTGTCTATTTTTTACTAAAAGCAATTAATTACCTTTACTAGGCATTAACTGAGCATCAGCTACTAAAATATACTTTGTAACTGATCCGGCCCTAGCAACATTCCGAGCTACATTAATTGGATACAACTTATTGCCATTCGTATCGTTGAAAACTTTCAATTTGGATGAATCCTGGAATATTACGATTTCTAAACAATTAAATTTAATTCCCGATGGAAGACTTTACTTGTGGAACACATTCAGAAGGTTTAGTGAATTTTAAAATATTTGTCGGAAATGGTATTTCATCTGGAAAAACTAAATGGATTGAAACTCGATGCATTTCCGGTTCGCAGTAACAATAATTATTAATTTGTTCTAAAAATAATGCAGTATCTGAACCTGGAACGAATGCTGCTACACTTATCAGGCCAGTCCAACGCCTAAAAGAAATCTGACTGAAAAAAACCTGCTTGAAGATGAAATCAATTACATTGTAAACCGGACCTTAATAGTTCTGGAATATAATACGCGAAATTCGCTGTAACTTGTGTTACGTATGTAACTTTTGAAACATTTTTAACATTATGAGCTTCAGTAACATTATAATAGACTCGATATGGTGACATCGTGCCTTGTTCTGGTGGAAACTGTACATCATTGTTCGGCTGAAAACTTTTCGGTAGGCCATAATTAAATTTACAATATGACGCACCGTCTTTAGTTGTTGATTTTGGTGTGTGAAAGATTAAATATGCTAAAATCAAGCATTCAGTGAGTTCAGAAAGATGGATTAGAATATAGTGCCCATACCAGATGGCATTCGAATATTAATAGGATGAGTTTTGTGGGGTAATTTATTTTCGTTATTACTGATTATATTTCGCCATTCTCGATTATCATTTGGTGCTTGTTCGTCGATGCCTTCTATTGTTTTTACATTTATACTTCCGTCTTGGTTCTTGTTATTATTTTCTGTTAGGTCCAGATTTTCGTTATTAGCATCAACTATGGAAGGCTCCTGTTTTGATTCAGTTTTCTCTGGATTATTATCTGTTGATAACCCTACACCATTTCGTTTATTATCGTCGATTTCATGCTGATTATACGCCACTGAGCGTTCTTTATCGGTATCATTATCGGCGTCATCGATTAAAATTTTGCTGAAGTACACTTTATTTCTTATCTAATGATTATATGAATCAATAGTTAATCCTTTGGGGTTTTTTTTTAATTAAAATTATTATGTAAGTACTTACATTTGTAAGAGTATCATGAATATTATGAACGACTGAAATTTCTTTCACTGTATTATTTATAATTATTAAAACAAAAATTACAAAAATTGCTAGAAATACGTAAAGTCTGAAAGTTCGTCGTGATTTTATTGCTTGCATTTTCACTATGTCGACTGTATCTAATTAGAATTTTTTTTTTCTTTAACGTGTCTTAGAACTACGTTTTTCTTTTAGATAAATTTACATTGGCCGGCCAGCTTAGATCTATTTAACTATATATTAATTAAACACACGAAAATTATATTATTGTGTATGGTTACAATATGTAATACTACCTGACATAATGTCTGAAACTTATATACTGAATATTCTCTTATCGGCATGGTATTAAGTCAAGTAGTATTTTATTACTGTGAACGAGTTAAAAGATTCAACGAATTTTTATATTTTTAATTTGTTCTAGGCTTTCAGATGGCATGCAGAAATTAACAGGATCCAGATTTTCAGGGAAAGGATTAATTGAATACTGATTATATAAAATCTAGTTTCGTATTTGCATCGTGGCTGAAAAAGCGATGAATTTTATTCGGAAGGCTCTGTATGGTTTTATTAGACAAATTAATATATATTCTGAATTCATTTATTATTATGCATTATATTTATACATTAGTTTTAATTAGTCAAAATCTACTAGTTGTTTCAGATATGTAAATAAATATAGATGGTACATCCGATACTTTCTTGATCTTGTGCGATTGTGTATCATAGAATATCAACGCATAGAGTACATTGTACATAGTTTGTATATCTTCTTCTATAAGTTCTTAATATATCTAGATATACATCAGTATTTGGAGCAATGAGAAAATTCTTTGATTCTCGTTGACTATCTGTCTTTTTATTTTGAGGCCAACGAATTAAGAATGCATTATCCAAAATGGTAAAATCATAATTTTGAAGGCACATTTCTAAAACCTAAAAAAAAAAAACAAAATCACTTCGCAATAATTCCAGTTGATTATTAATTTTTACCTGTGCTTTGTCCCTAAATTTACTCCAACTTATTTTTTCTGGATATAATGGTTCCAAATTTGTACCAATAAAAACTGGTTCCCACTTATGATAGGGAAACTCTCGTTTCACAGTGTTAAATGCCTAAATTTACAAATAAATAGTTTAATTAATGCAAACAAAATGTTATGTGTCAATTCTCACTTTGATTTTATCACTACTACGGGATCTAATCCATTTGTCTAAATTGAGGAACCAGTGACACTGTGAACAAAACGTTTTACGCAAATAATCGGCTTTTTTTTTTTTAATCAATTTAATCAAATGCGATTTATTGCTAGGAATTTCGGGTGCTGAAGACACTTGGAAAACTGGTAAAACGAAAACTTCCCTTGATTGAATTTTTTCATAGCTGCCAATGAAATTAAGAAATTGATTTGCTAAATCTATAAAAAGAACTCAATTTACATTCTCTTCAAGTCGATCGATCGACGAGATATTTACTTTCGCTAGGCATTAAATCAATATCAGAAACTAAAATATATCGTGTACTTGAACCAAATCTAGCAACATTACGTAATACATTGAATGGATAAGCAATCTGCTCATTCTTTCGATTAATAAAAATGTTGAATTTAGATGAGTCCTAGAAATTATTAATTGATAATGTTCGTGATTAGACAACGAGTATTTTTATTACCTCCGGTATACATCTGTCTGGCTTTGGATGTTCTAAAAAGGTGAATGATACAGGAAGTTCTGTTAAAACAACTAGATGTATCGAAACACGATACATTTCCGGTTCGCAAAAACAATATTTATTAATTTGTTCTAAAAAGAATACTAGATCCGAACGTGGTGCAAATACTGCCACACTTATTAAACCAGTCCAACGTCTAGAACAATTTAATTGCAACACTCTGTATATGAACTAGTAGCTATTTAGTTTATACCGTAATAATTCTGGAATGTAATAAACAAAATCAGCAGATAGATGCGTTACAAATGTAATTTGCGATACATTATCTATATCGTGTGATTCAATTATATCATAAAACACGATGTATGGTGATGTTGAACCTTCACCTGGTGGAAATTGTTCATTCTCCATGGCAAATTCATATGGTAAATGATTATTATATTTACAATATGGTTCATCTGTTGATGGTGTATGATATACTAAATAAGCTACAACAAAATACTTTTACACAATGACTCAATTAGTAGCTAACTATGGAGAACTATAAGAAGGAGGGAATCCAAGAAAAATAAAAACGGGCTGCCATTAGGGGGGCGCTGCGATCAGCAGAGGCTATATCTTTAACAATGCTCTTATGAGAAAATCCAATTTTCTTATTTTTTAAGTAAAATCGTAGATTTTATTGCAGCAGATTAAAACTATGATTGCAAGACGAGTATTTAATATAATACAACAATTTTTATTTAATAAATGGGCATAATTTTGTTTTTTCCCCATTTTATTAATTTTATGATCAGTGGCGTGCTATAGGGTTGGCTAAAAATATATTATAAAAATAATTGTTAATTTATTATATAAAATTTATTTTTAAATTTTGATTAACAATTATTTAATAGTGTAATGGTTTCTTTGGAATACTAGTTGGATTATTTTAAATAAAAAAATTAATGTAAAATATGAAAATGATTTGAAAACGAAACAATAACAAAAAGCACGTCACTGATCAAGTGACAATCAGCGCTAGAGAAACACGAATCCCTCTAGTGGACAAAAAATTTTCTAATCCACAAATATTTTGACTTTTGTTAGATCAAGACCACTCCTTTTTATAGTTCTCCATATAACTAACTAATTAAACTATACCCGATGGCATTCCCGGATCTATAGATGATTTGATTTTAGCTAGAATTCCCCCACCGTCGTCAATATCATTCGAAGCATAACTTTCTGTTTGATTGTTTGCTGTCAATATTCGTTTTTGTTTTTCATTTTGTTGTTCATCTTGATTCTGTTCAAGTTTTTTTTCCATTATTCCTTTTCTAGATTGTTGTTGTTGTTGTTTATTAAGTTTGGTGTTTACTAATAATTGTTTGTACACTTGTTTTTCAATATCATTAGATTCAACTGGTTTAATATCAAGAATTTTATTTAAAAGATTTTCTTCCTTAAGAAAATTAGATTGTTCTGGATACCCTTCTATGCTATCATCTCCTTCATCGTCTTCGTTCAAAATATCAATTTGCGGTAGTGCCTTGAAACAAAACAAATTATACTGAATGAAAAGCAAATTAATTAATAAAGTTGCAACTTACATTTGAATCCGTAAGATGCTTATTATAAAATGAATCAATTGTTGTAAATGAATTTCTTATCACAATTAAAAGTATTATTATTACAGTTGATGAGATTATATAAATTCTGTGTCTTCTTAATGAGCGATAATTTGCTCTATACATTTTCTTTGTTTTTTTTTTTAATTATATTTATCGAATTTTTTTTTATAAATAAAAAAATCCATAAAATGATTAAATTAGCAAATTCTCTAATTAAATAAAATCTAAGATTTTATATAATCTTTGAATATATTATAACAATTCGGCTAATTTGAGATTGAACCCGCAGAAAAAAAAACTAAGACGAGAATTTAAAATCACAAAAGTAAAAAAACAAGCAGACGAAAACGACTTAACAGAATAAAAATAGGCAGGCAGGAAATTTGAAAGTAATAATAAATTTATATTGTTATCGTATTTATATTTATTTGAAAATATACCAATATAATTGTATGAAAAACAAGTTGAAATTACACAAAATTTTAGGAAATCAAATTCATGGATACCACGATTTTATTTTACGTCCAAATATTTCGTATTTTTACCATGAATCGATTCAGGAAATTAAAATTACAATTCATTTCTTTCTTAGCACAATGATATTTGCCTGGCAACGCCTACTATGTTTTATATCGTTCCATATACCATGTATGTAGTATACGTTTTTCATATATTTCCACTCTACTACACATCCATTTACACAACTAACCTTCACCTTTAAAAATAACCATGACATTATAATAGGTATTATCGCTTAATGGAAATTTTCCATTTAGCAAATATTTACGTCTATCTATGCCACTGTGGAATCAAATACTCTGTTTTGACAGAAAGTAAATTATTATCTATGAAAAAAAAAAAAAAACGGAATCATAATTTTTAAAGTCTCCACCTTTGAGTCAAATTATTAAATTTGTGTAGATAGGTAGTTTTCGCAAAATCTGGATAGAAAACCCATTTCTCACCGCAATCGTTGATATTTATGCGGAAATAAAATTCAATTAAATCCATAGCCTACTTTAGCATAAGGTAAATGTAATGACAATTTTATCCAAGTGGTCATTATTCAATGACAACAATCAAGTTAACTGGAATATTATGATAAAACTCCATTTAATAAAATAAATTGCCGAGAAAAAAAGTTGGGTGTGTGTGTGTGTACGTTTTATGACTCCGCACCCATTTATTTAATGGTGGAAGAAAATGTCCATGATTTGTTTCCATTTTTCAAGGAAAATAGGAAAGTTTTCCGTCAGTCGAAAAGTTGATGTCTTTACGTGTTCTACTGGCTGTTAGTTACATTATAGCTACATACGTAAACGTTATCAAAGACACGAAATTGTAATTTTCGTGGATTTTTATTATTCTCTATTTGAATTTTTTGATTTATATAGGGATGAGTATTGTTTATTAATAATTCTATTGTATTGATTCGATCATAATCAGGTAATTGGATGTTTACTAATTTAAAGAATAATTAGATTTTGTTGTGTAGTATACACTATATACAGGGTGATACATTCATATATTGTACAGGACGTATACATGCTCAAATAATTTACCGTTGAAATTTACGGAACAAAACTCTTGTCCTTCAAATAATATATTCCGGTATATTCTACTTTCTATAGTTGTTTCTATCCATATATTGGATAGGAAAAGCTGACCGTAAATGAAAATAAAAAATATCGATTATTTTGTCCCTTAATTATTCTTTAAAGTTAGAGTTACACATTTCATTTGGTTAAATCGATAAATAATACCACTACATATGGATACGGATCCGAATGGTTAGTGTAAATAGAAAAATCAGTAATTTTCCATTCGGTTTTCAGTTAATCTGCATCTATACTTAGTTGAGTGTATTTGAAATAAAATGGAACCAGACGCTGGTATATTTGCCGTAATTATTTAATTTATTATTATTTTGGATAGAATCAATATTTTCTAGTTAAAAGAAAATCACAGAACGGAACCGGCAGCAGATTAGCTAGATATGTACGAACCAGTATTGGATGATTCTATAACAGTTACATATTTAGAACAAACAGATTTCCTTACACAAATTTACAATTTCCAAAATATGGATAATAATTTATATGAAAATAATAATAATAATTATCAAATGGACGATTGCCCATCACCAACGCCACCAATTAAACCTCCTAGAAGGCATCAACGAAGTTTAAGTTATCAGAATTCATATTATTGTGTAGGTAAGATATGATTAATGTCATATTTTGATTGATTGTCAACATCCATCAAACTGTATTTTAGAAGAATGTCCAACGAAAATGAAAAGAATCAATCATGTTGGAGATTGTTTCGTTGATATTGATAATATACAAATAAAATTCAATAGTGATAAAAAAGATCATCGGCTTTCCATTGCCATAATGGATAAAGGTGTGCAAACAACACGTTTGGTACCGTATAGGTAATATTCTGCCATCTATGGGCTTATGTAATTGATAAATACGAAAGAAAGATGTTTTTATAGATTAAGATTCTGGCCACGACTATGTCAGTCATCAAATAAAGATCCTCGGTCCAGGATTTTGTATTATATAAAAATAATTAGTCAATGGATATTATCGCAGATTGGATTGACAATTATTGTTGTTTTTTGGGCATTATTAGGAGCTTATGCGTTTTTTATAACTGAAGGTAAAAAATAGTAATAGAACCATTTTATTTTTAGAAAGCCATTTCGCCACTTTGCTGTAAAACGGGAAATAAAATGGCACAAATCCAGCTTAAAAATCAAATTAAAATTCAGATTGTTTAACGATTATTTATCGTTTTACTGCAAAGCTATTTAAAGCTCTTTTTTTTCTTCTGGCACCAATCCAGAAACTTATTCGGAAAAAGAAAAGAAGTTGAAGAAACACATTTCGTATGATTTAAATTTTAAACTAGTGCTAAACTAGTAAAAATAATTGATTTATATTTCTCATTCGAAAAAATATCGGTACATACATCTCATTCCTACTTAACACAGCCTACTTTTCACTGTAACGATTGTTTTTTTGGTTTTAAAATTTTAAATTTCAGGCCCAAGAGAGCAAACACAAACTGACACACTAGCAAGAATTCAGCGTGAACTATCTGAATCATTGGCAAATGATCTAAATCAATCAGCAAATCATTTAGAAACCTGGCATAGTATAATTCATAAATATTTTGAACGACATGAAACCTTATTCTTAGATGCAGTTGGCGCTGGATTTGGAGAAGGTGGCGGTGGAAATATATGGACATATCCTGGATGTATTTTGTTTAGTGTTTCTTTACTAACAACTTTAGGTACATACACAGATGTCTATGGTCTGCATAATCCAAAATCCATAGAATTAATAAATACTGAAGATTTTTGATTTTGTTTTTTAGGTTTCGGTGCTCCAGTGCCACGTACACCACTAGGTCGTGGTGCAGCAGTAATATTCGCTTTAGTAGGCATACCATTACATTTTCTACTAATATTAAATATTGGTAATTTGAGTGCAATAAAAATTCAAAAATTCGCCTACAAAATAAACGAATCTTCCATGGAACTACCGCCACGCCCGAAATGGTTGAAATTATTTCCATTTCTAGCAATTTCATTGTATTACTTAATAGGAGTGGCTCTATTCGGTTTCGCACGACATCGAGATGCGGTGCATTCGTTTATGTTCCCATTAGATTTTACGGCTAGTGGTGGCGTTGCAAATGTTGCCGGTGTAATTCGTATATTTTATGCATTATATTTAGAGGTTGCGGTTACATTAGCTGGTTTAGTTCTAAGTTTAATACAGGCATCGGCCAGTAAAGGAATAGTTAATGTAGGATTAAAATGGGGTTTATTGACTAATACTTGAATTAATTATATTATAAGTCGAATCAAGGGACAATAGACATTTTATGGCGAAAATTGCCTTTGTGCTTGCAGGAAATTAGAAATGGAGAATATTGTATTGGTGCGCACAATTTGAAGCCGTCTTACAACTCCTAATTATACGTCAGCTCTCGTTTTGCACATATATTAATGCCCACTATGCATATCAAAAACTATCGCTGGAAATATTAACTGTAATCCGTTGTTTAATGTAAGATTTTTGTTAATTGGTACAAAATAAAATGTTTATACTGCATGTTGTTTAAGTTATCCCTTGGAATTCCGGTTCTATTCTTTTGCCACATGTAGTAAATAAAACAATAACAAAAACAATTAAATTGACTATATTATCATATTTCAATGATAAAATACAAGTAGTTGATCAAAGAAAATTGATTTACATACATACATACAATTGAAATTGAAAACTGTCTCTAAATTCAGTTTATTTCTTTACAAAAACTATCAGCACTAATAATCACATGACATATTTAATTTTCTTAAATTTATATCCCCCTTAAACTCTAATATTATTATCAAAAAAACTACTGGTAATTTTTCAGTTTTGTGTTCGTATTTTTTCATTATTATTATCATTATTTAAACCCGCTTCGGTATCGACATTTTTCGATTTTGTTTTTTGTTCTATTTGCTCCTTTTTCCTAGTTTTATTATCAATAATATTATTTTTGGAGCTATCATCTATTGGTAATTGAGGAATTATTTTACTAGATGATCTCCCCTGCTTACCTTCTAATGCTAATCGTATTTCCTCTAGTAGATGATCTCGTTCGGTTGTTGTTGTGATTTTTTTACCTATAAAATAGAAACACGCATTGATTGTTTAGGTTTAAGAAGAATTCGATTGTGGAATCTTTTTTGGGCTATATCACTACCAACTTAAGCGTAAATTTTATTAAATTATTTGAAAACTTTTAACAAAATTACTTAAATTAATACAACTAGGTAATTATTTTGATCAACTTCAAAAATAAAAGAAAACTACACTTAATAATTAATTATTATTATACAAATATTTTTCCTAGTAGTATAATAATAAAATTATCCAAAAATTGCGTTTTTAATTTTTTTCAAGAATCCCACTTCCTCCGCTTGTTGTTGAGTTTTGTCCTCTGAGCCCGAATAAGGCATCTCATCTGATCCTTTTGTCCCTGTTAAAAAAAAAAGTAGATGTTTTCATTCGATTTTTAAATAACAGAGACAAAATTAGAAATATTTTTTGAAAGGACAAAACTCAAAATAATGAAAACGGATACACGTTATGATTTTATTGCATGAAAATAAAGAATTATTTCTATAAATCTCAAAAAAACACTTACCATCGGTTTTATAAGTTACTCCAAATATCTGTCCAGGCGTATCATCCTCCAATTCTGCATACGCTTGAATCAATGCCTTCTGTTTCTTATCCAATCGTTTTGGTGTTTTAATTTTTAATGTAACATAATGATCACCACTACCATACGTATTCACTTTCTTCATACCTTTACCACTTAATCTAATTTTCGTATGAGACGATGTTCCTGGTTTAATCTGCACAAATACACTCGTCACATTTCTAAATTTCACTGATGCTTCATCTTATTAGCATGCTACCTGAATCGTATGATCCTCATATAAACCTTGTATTCGAATTGAACCACCTAGTAATGCCTGTGATATTGATATATCAGCTTCTGTATATACATCGCAACCATCTCTTTTAAAATAATCAGATTTTTCTACTCGAAATGTAACGAATAGTTCCTTATTTCCCACTGACATTCGTACAGTTTGTCCATCTTCAATACCTACACAATTGATTATTATTAATAGCTGGCATGAAATCGTAATTAATTACATACCAGCCGGTACGGGGATAGTAACAGTTTTCCTTTGTACAGTCGATCCTTTTCCTTCGCATTCGATACATTTGTGTTTAATATACATTCGAGTACCTTGACAATAACGACAAGTTGATCTCATTATAAAAGGCCCTCGGGTAACGCTTTCCATTCCCGTACCTGTAAATCAAGTTACATCCCATTCTATTTTGCAAATTAACAAGAGTCCTTTAACCTACCATTACAAAATGTACATTTAACAGGCTTAGTTCCCAATTCGCATCTTGATCCTCTACATTTCGGACAAGCATCGACCACATTAATTGTAACGTCCTTATTTGTTCCTCTAGCTGCTTGACTGAAACTTATACGCAGTACCACCTAGAAAATTATTAATTCTAAACATGTACAATGGACTGTTTACAACCTCCTCACCTCCTGAGCTTCACCAAATCCAAAATTACTTTCAGCAAAATCTTCAAATGCGGAACTTTTACTAAATCCACTCGAACCGAATATTTTCCTAAACAATTCTTCTGGATCAATTGTAGACTGGTACTCCCACTGTTGACTGTAACAAATAATTTGCTTCTGAATCAATTATTCAGTTTCTACTGTATATTTTACCTGAATCCTTGTGGACCATGTGTTTGACTTGGACCACCTCCACCCATACCACCCATTTGGCTAGCAGCTGAGCCCCATGTATCATATTGCTTCCGTTTGTTATCATCAGCTAATATCTGAAATTATCGAAACTATTATGTTACACTGTAGACGATAATATCAATAATTCGTAAAGTACTTCATAGGCTTCAGAAGCTTCTTGAAATTTTTTTTGAGCTTCAGGATCTTTTTTATTTACATCTGGATGGTATTTTTTCGCTAATTTATAATAGGCTTTTTTTATTTCTGCACCAGAAGCATTCCGTCCCACGCCAAGTATTTCATAATAATCACGTTTAACACCCAGCAATGCGGTATTGAGATGGAAATTTCTCTTAATTACATAATCTACAAATTAAAGGTACTGCATATTAATTTTATATGCAACTAGCATTCACTACTGTCCTTACTGAATAATGTACAAAATAAATCAATTACAAAAAGGGGCGAAATTGATTGAAAACAATGTTTTAACTTAACCTAAAAATATGTTTTGCCTGGTTTCGCCATTCAAAAAAATACTTAAAATTCTACGAATGAATATTAAATTATTTACAACTAAAACAAATAGAAATATATCTAATTAAATTAGGCTAGCAATAACAGGGTGCATTACCATTTTTTGATTGATTTAAGATTCTCTTGGGCCATAGGTTATTAATGGATATTACACTATTATGTAAATGTCGACAATTACTTATTTGTGATGTAATATTAAGGCAAAAATGTCGATTACTTAAAATACCGAAAAACGTTCTACTACTTGCCATTTTTTATTTAATTTTTTGAAGCTTCGAACTCCGAAAAAAAATTATTTTTTTTAGTACAGGTTAGCCTGTGATTATCTCATGTTCAAGTCGATGTCATAAGAAGGTCATAAGTCATAAGTGTTTTGTTAGTTGTCTAATAATAGCAGCATAATAAATGAATATAAAGTTTATTTTATGGTGACAATTTATTTAAAATGTATTGTTGTGTAAATAATCTAATCTGGCCAAATTAGACATATCGTAACAGCTGATTATTTCGCAAAATTAATCCAAGGATTTTATACAATTAGTAATTTTATCTATCTCGTACCGTCATTTAGCAAAGAACAAAGATAAATCTATTCAGGCTTCTTTGTCATTTAATTGAATGTATAAAAAAAAGTGGTAGGAGAAAGGGTGGAAAATTGGGCGTTTTTTAAATTTAATTTTTTATTTTTGGTTTAAATGTACGCTCTTTATATACGTTAAAAATAAATATACTGCTTATAAAGGATACGAGCAATTATTATATTAAACAAGTAAGTTAATTTTATCATTATTTTTATTCAACTTTTCCTATAAATTTCATTTGCCGAAGAAGGGTGTGTGTATATGTGATTTGATACCCTTATCCTGTGTGTTTGTATGTACTTTGGGAAATTTCCATTTGAATTCCATTGTCTTATTCAAGACAATTTTCAATTTTTTTTTTCTGCTATTCCTTCAAGTCTAAAATAAGCGCCTTTGAGTGTATGATTTGAATTTTAAATTACTTTCGTATTTTTTTTTATTATTTTTATAAGTGTTAGTGAACTTGCTCATATTTAATATGAAGAGACAATTGCAATGTATAAATAAATAAAAAAAGTGCATGCATCTTATTTTTTGTTAATGTTTTTATATGCCAAATGTGAATTTCATCGACATTCATAGAATAAAATAATGTTTAGGTTTTCTTTGATGTTTTAACAGCTTATAACGACACTAATTTGAATTAATTTAACAATGGCGTGGCGATTTAAAGCTTCCAAATATAAAAATGCTGCTCCAATTGTACCAAAACCAGAAACTTATGTTCGAGACATATCTGTAGGTTCATATCAAACCTATGGGAATAATATTAGTGCTTCTGCAAAATTTATGGCTTTTAATTGGGACCATGCAGGGTCCAGCTTAGCTGTTCTACCAATTGGTATGATTCTTATGTCCACTATTAGATAGACTGATTTTAATGGATCGTTTTAATGATTTTCTAGGTGATTGCGGTAGAAAAAGTAAACTTATGCCTCTATTACATGCCCATACTGATACAGTTACAGATCTCGATTTTTCACCATTTCACGATGGACTTTTAGCTACTGGCTCACAAGATTGTTTAGTGAAAATTTGGCATATCCCACCAGAGGGTTTGATAGTAAGTAATTTTGTGTTTTCCAACTGACTATTCATCGTCGTTATCTAATTTTCTTTGTTTTTAATGTTTAGGAATCGCTAAGTAATCCAGAATGTATTTTTTCACATAAACAACGTCGCGTTGAAACAGTTGGATTTCATCCAACTGCTGAATATCTTTTACATTCAACATCCTATGCAACATTAACATTATGGGATTTGATTAGTGAAAAAGAATTGTTTTCAAATAGAGATCATGATGAAGTAATTCAAAGTGTTAGTTGGAAACGAGATGGTACATTATTGGCAACATCATGTAAAGATAAACAGGTAAATTTGCGGCAGAGAAATGCAAAACATTCAATCTGTTAATTTATTTAATTAATTGGTGCAAATGGAAATATTTTCAAAATTTGTAATCTTTCTACTTATTATGTTTAGGTTTATCTACCTAAAAATATAATAATGAAATAATTCATAATATATCCAGGTGAGAATTATTGATCCTAGAAAGGAAACACCTTGTATAAAACAAGCTAATAGCCATCAAAGCATTAAGGATTCAAGGGTTGTTTGGCTGGGAGATCAAGATAAAATTTTAACAACTGGTTTTGATGCTCAACGCCTCCGTCAGATCATTATTAGGTAATAACAAAGGAAACCAGTTGTATTTTATATTATACGATATCATCATAATCGATATTTATTTTTCAGAGATTTAAGACAGTTTAAAACTCCCGAAAAAACATTAGAATTAGATTGTTCTACTGGTATATTAATTCCATTATACGATCCAGATACGGGAATGCTATTTTTAGCTGGAAAAGGTAATTAACGTCAAACAAAAAGATTGGGCCCCATCCCTATAGTTAGGAATGGGTATTCTCCATCTGGCGTATGAATATATTTATACTATCTATTATAGTTTCCCATAATTTATATTTAACACCCATCAAATGTTTTTCATTTCAGGTGATACAACTATTGGTTACATGGAAGTAACCGACAAAGAACCATATCTTATAGAAGGTATAAGACATTCTGGTGAACAAACTAAAGGTGTTTGTTTAGTACCTAAAAGGGCCTTGAATGTTATGCAGGGTGAAGTTAATCGAATTTTACAGTTAACTAGTAGTTCTGTGGTTCCTGTTACCTATCAGGTGCCTAGAAAAACTTATAGGTAATCAATTAATCAAATACAATCACAATTGAGAATCATAAAATAATAAATAAAATGGTTTAGGGATTTTCATGCTGACATTTTCCCAGACACTGCTGGTTTTAAAACGGATTTAACAGCTGATTTATGGATAGAAGGATCAAATACGATTCTGTCAAAAATCAGTTTGGATCCATCGAAACGCGAGAATGGCGAGGAACCAATTATTGTACGTCGTAATTTTTGTTTATTTCCATTTTAATCTTTTTTTTTTGTCACATATAGATTCATCGTGGCAATTTGCAACAACTACGAGAAGAATTTGACGAATCAAAGAAAAATAGAAAACCCGAAAAATCGAAACCGAAAATTATCGATACGGCAATTAAACCTGAACCACAACAATCGATAAAAGATATTATTAAAGAAATGGAAAAAGATGATGAAAAAGATAAGGTTTGTTAATCAAATTCTTAAATTTTATTCTTCAATTTTTCGATTTATATCAATTAATATCTTAAGGATACAACGCAAATTATAACGCCACCGAAACCATTGCCTAGACGTACTAATTCTGTTTCGGAACCATTAATAACTGCAACTACTGATGAATCGTCAGTTAATAATAGCAATAATAATAATAATAACGGTAACAATGTTGCTGACGGTGCTGTTGCTGCAACCCCTAAACCAGTGGCTAGACCAAGAACCAATAGCTGTGCAGCACCGATTGTTACATCAGTAAATCCGAACGGTCCTGTTGGTGGATACAAGGTGTTTTTGTTGTTTTTGTTTACGTAGAAAAGTTATTGATTTGTCGTTTGTTTTTCTTTTTTTGGCGTTTGTTTTAGTTGGGTTTTGTTTTATCTCGTCAATTTTTTATTTTATTTTTAGATTTCCTTGATTTTTTTGGTAGACAGTACGCCATCTAATGATCCTAGTACATATCGCCTATGTTTTGCTTCTTGATTTACTGTAGCTGCAATGTAGATTAATTTTGCTTTAATCGCTATTTATTTTATTTTTTTAGCCTCGCCTTGGTCCGAAACCATTCACTCCACCGAAATTGACGGATAATGAAAATACTTTTAGTAAAGTCTTCTGTGTTCCTCCTGTACCAGGCGTGGCGCCATCTAATGGTAGTGCTACCAGGTAAGTAGTAACGTAAGAAAATGGCGAGAAAAATAGAAACAGCTTTTTGTATTTCAGTGATAACTACGTACCCCAACCAGAAGAAAAAGAAAAATCACCATCAAGTGATATTGAATCAATAAATCTAAAGCAAGAAAACGAAAATAGTAAATCGGGATCGAGTGGAGAAGAAGAAACTTCTTGTGATTCAGGTAAACGAAAGATTCGTTGCCTAAAACAGATTTTCAAATAACTATGTTTGTATTTATTAATTTTCTAGGATATATTCCAAAAACACCAAGTACTGCTGAACGTAGAAAAGTTTTTGAAATTCGTACGAATTCCAAAGAAAATGAATCAAACGAAGATGTGTTTGATTCGAATGATCAAACGATAGGTAATTTTGAAAGAAGTTCGGTGCAAAGAAGTAGTATAGCTGAAAGAAGGAAATTGTATGAGAGGTATGTTACAGAATTATATAACTGGTAACATAAATAATGGTATAATTAATTTTATTATTTCTACTAGATCACAATCTGTACAGGACCAGCCAACATCGTCATCATCAACTGCCTCGATAATTTTAGAAAAAAATGTTTCATCGCCAATAATGTTAAGAAGGAAAAATTCGTTGAAAAATCAGAAAAATAATGAGGATATTGTGAAGGAGGAACAAAGCAGGTACGTTAACAATTCAATAATTAATTTTCTTTCAATAATTTTAAGTTTATTTCATAGAAAAAGCGTGCCAATCTCCAAACAACAATCTTTAGATACGAAGAAAATCGAATCAGTTTCAGCACCCAAACGAACGTCCACTGTTTTTGGTAACATAATTACAAATTAATTAAGTAAATTTCAAATGACTAGTTGACGTTGTAATCTAGGCCGAGTATCAAAATTTAGACATCTAAAAGGTACTACTGCTCATAAAAGTTGTCATATCGAAAATATCAGAAACTTGAGTCGGCAAATACCTGGTGAATGTGACGGATTTCATGGTAATGAATTTGAATGGCTTTAAAAAAACCCACAATATAAAAATGCAATCGTTTTTTAGCTAATGCGGAAAGAGTTGCCGTGCCATTAACGGGATCTGGTGGAAAAATAGCCATATTTGAATTGAGTAAAACTGGTAAGATTTGACTTGAATAGAGAAATATCGGAGTTAATTTTGATTTGTTGATTATTCTTTAGGCAAATTGCCGGATGGTGTAATTCCAACACTAGTTCAAGGCAATAGTATAATGGATTTTGCATGGGATCCATTTGATAATCATCGATTAGCAGTTGCATGCGATGATGGTGTAATCAAGTTATGGAAAATACCCGAAGATGGTTTAACCGAACCAACTAATGAGCCAGAGGAGATATTCAATGCTCATAGTGATAAGATTTATTTTATCAAATTCCATCCTACTGCTAAAGATGTATTAGCATCAGGTATTCGCCAATTACTGTCTACAATCTTGTAATAGCCTAATTATCTGTAATAATTCTAGGATCGTATGATATGACTGTAAAAATTTGGGATCTAATCACCTTGACTGAGAAGATAACATTAACAGGTCATACAGATCAAATATTTAGTTTTTGCTGGTCACCGTATGGAAGCCATTGCGCCACTGTGTCTAAAGATAGTAAAATACGTATTTATGAACCAAGAAAAAGTGAGGTACCAATTAGAGAAGGAAAAGGTAAACCAGAAATATATTATATCGATCACGCAGTGATAGATGGTGAATATTTATAGGTCCTGAAGGTAATCGTGGTGCTCGTATAATATGGGCATTAGAAGGACGATTTATTGTTACAACTGGTTTCGATAAAGTATCGGAAAGACAAATAACGGTATATAAATCAAACGATTTAACACATCCACTGAATACAGTTGGACTAGATGTTTCACCGGCAATTTTAATTCCCTATTATGATGAAGACAGTTCAACGCTATTTCTAACTGGAAAAGTATGGACTCTAGATACGTTTTAACGTTCTTAATAAAATTAAATTTATTTCTAGGGTGATTTAACAATCTATGCATTCGAAATAACTGAAGAGCATCCATACATTTGTCCACTGAGTCATCACCGTTGCAATTCATTACATCAAGGTTTATCATTTCTATCGAAAAACACATGCGATGTACAAAATGTGGAATTCGCTAAAGCGTATCGATTAACAAATAATTCAATTGAACCACTTAGTTTTACTGTGCCACGAATTAAGACTGAATTGTTTCAAGACGATTTATTTCCACCGACGAAAGTATGTATTAAAAATCTCTATCTATTCATTATTGACTAAATAATTAATAATTAAGGTAACATGGACACCGACCAGTAACAGTACTGACTGGTTTAATGGCAAAGATAAACATCCACAACGTATCAGTTTAAAACCTGATGGAATGGAGTCGTGTAAGATTTAATTTTATGCAGTTTAAATAGTGAAAGATATAAATCGATTTTTGTTTACAGTAACAGACACTCTACCAGTACAATCTAATCAGACAGAAAATCGCACAATAAATAAATCAGCATCGAGTCCATTTATTGGTGTTTCCAAACCGTATAATCGACTTGGTTGGAATACAGAAATAACTGGACAAACGAGAAATAAACAGGATGAAGTACGAAGTCTGGTAATTTAAAAATGCCCGCTGATTTCATTGATTTTCAGATTCAAAAATCCGTAAGCAATCGATTAGAAGTTAATTTGAAATTAGAACAAGATGAAATGGAAGGTGTAGATGAAAAGGAATGGAATGATTGATGTTAAAGCAATGATTTACATAGGTTTTGCTCAGCTTTTTTTTTATCTTATTTATTTATAATTTTATATTTATTTATTTACTGGAAATATTTTACTTGGGTTTACATGCATTCGATGAACTTTCATTAATAGTTGCTTATTTCTGGCAGAGTTTCAACGGCTTTTCTCCGTATTATAAATATTGTTACGCCTATGTTTTCTATTACTACACAGTACATCCTAACTGACAATATTAAAGACAGTCTTCTTTATTGTTCACATTCAGTTAAACGAAATTCAAGACCAACAAAATAGAAAATGCGGCAGGAAATTTGTAGCTATTAGATTTCTAGGTAGAATTGACGTAATATCATCGTGATTTAAGCTTGTGTATGTTCATCTTGAAATCATTTTTCAAGGCATTACATTACAAAGATCATTTTTTGTGATTTTCATACAACGTAATATTCGTAATCATGTCTAGTCATTAATTGTGGCATTTAACAATCATGATCTCTTTGATTATTAATGTTATATACATTATATATATACATATATATAAATATGTATGCTCATAGCCTTCTTATATCGCATAATTCATAGAATGGACATTCCACATGGTATGTGTGCCAAATTATTAAATTTTGTCGATTTTTTATTGTTTTTCGATTAAACAGGTACAGGACTTGGTAAAAAATATAATAATAATAATAATAGCATAATGAAAAATGGATGTGTATATTTACAAAATACATATTATACAAAATTATAACGAATTGACAGAATTTGCAATAAACTCGAAATTATGCTCGAAAAATTTTAAACAATGTAAACCAATAAGCTCAAGTATTAAAATTATACATACAATCTCTATTATTATACTAATATATTTCCAATAATGCTGTATTTTGATAACATTTTTTCTAGATACTTAAGACTATACACAAATATGTATACAAATATTATTTTTTCGCAATTTGTTTTTATATGTATATGTTTTCCTTTTTTAATATTTTTTTTTTATATATTTGCGTATAATTTTATATGCTCTATTTATTAACATAATAATAGTTTTAGTAATTTTTTTTGAGTAGTGTAGTTCCATATACAATAAATAAACAACAAAAATGCTGTTTCATTTCACGAAAATTAGCAATATTCCGATCACAAGTAGACAACAGAATACCGAGAAACGGCCCTTATTTGTCTGACCTTCAAACGTTTACAGGTTATCTTCATAGACTTTAACAAAACTATGGTTTTCTACACTATTTTTCTCTTTTATATAAAGTAGATATACGTGCGTTTGCGCACTGCCAAACCAAATAGTAATTTCACAATAAAATATGTCGAAAGTTAAATTTAAGGCCGTTTTTATCTCATTTGTTATCTGTCTAGTTCTAATACATATCAAATTTATAATTTACATACATAACCTACTCGATCTCGTGGAATCAATCGAAGTTCGGAGCCATGTTTCAAAAATACATTCCCTACAAATAGTATATATAGTACACAATGATTAAAAAATAAATACAACGGACCTGCCGTTTGTTGTGGATTAATTCCAACACCATCATCTGTTATAATTGCAGATGTAGCTGCTGGCACTTTAAATTCTTCCGCTACGAATTGTACAACAGCAGTGAATGGTGCTGTATCGGGTACAGTAAGACTAAATAAGAAATACAATTTTTATTGTATTAGCATAATAAAAATATTCATTCATTCGGTTTGTTCATTAATATCATTTTTTAATTGAATCCATATTTCTGTATCGGAATACTCTTGGATTTGTAATAATTGTTCAAAAACGTATTGTTTATTTAAATCACTCGCTTCACTAACATTAACTAACATACTCAATATATTATAATAATCAATTTCTGGATATACGGAAATGTCCGGATTACTTTTCCATTCGGAAATACTTAAGGAATCTTTGGCAAGGAACGCACTAATATGCAATATAAAACTTAATAAAGATTCTAAAAATGATTGAAAATTACAGCATATTTGGCCAATATCTTTTTTATCGATTTTTTTAAATAACGCCAACCAGAATGTTTTCGTTAATACATTTCGACCGGACATTTTCTCTAGAAAACAATCGAGAATTACATTTTGTACCGATTTTCCATTTGCACAAAATGGTTCAGTTAAAGTAAGAATTTTTACAAGATCTGCCATCATATCAGGTATTTTATACGATGATAAATAACGTTCGATTTCTTTTTTTAATGTTTCCACTTGTCCAATAACTAGAAACTCACTCCATTTGGACAGAAGCAGATCATAGTGTAACGTAGATTTATCTGTTAAAGAATCTGTTACAAATTCAGTTATTGCTGTAAACGAACAACTAGTTAAAATCAATTGTTTTAAGCAACGTTGAAAGCGCTCTTTTGGATAAATTGACGTATACACTCTGACAGCGATATCCAAATTGTCTTGCGACACTGTTCGGTATTTCCAAATTTTTTCTAATAAATAATCATTAGCAAGTGGAAATATCTTTTCATCGAGCATCAACAGGTTTTTACTGTTACAATACCCATTAAGAATCAAGAAAAATGCCGTAATTTCATCGTTATTGGCTTCAAATTTATTTATAGTTTTTTCAATAAATTCTCCTAATTTAAATGCTTCTATAATACTGTTCGTATTGATATTTTTAACCCAATCTGGACTAATGTAAATTTTTATATAATTTTCGAAACACATCAAAACCTGTGTGATTTTATTATTATTTGATGAAAGGTCATCATTTGCATTCATTCTTCTAAATCGTTTTCTTCATTAGTAGATTGTCTCATGGCGAAATGTTATCTGCTAACAGGAAAGAAATATGATTTAATAGTTAATCCACCCGTTAAGTAAACCTGATTCTGTTTAGCAGGTAAAATTACATAAGATAATCTACCAATATATTTAACATGTATGCACTAGCAACATAACATATTGGAACACATAAATATGACTATAAAATACTCACACTTTAAATGGCAGCTTAGGATCTGAAGTTAATGTGATTTTAAACGTTACTTTGTTGGTGGTACTGCAAAGTGCAAACAAAAATTATATTAGCAATAAATTATTAAAAGGAAAATCTAACAAATAAATTGCCCAACAAACATACGTATTCATTATGTTTTTTATCTACACATTAAATTTAACAATGAAATTTCACTAATACTAAACCAATTACTTACCTCATTTTATAAAAGTGTTAATTACCAATAAAAATAATTGGAAAATGTTGAAGAGAATTAATAATTAGAGAAAAACAATTTTACAAAATTAAACTTAAATATGTTACAATTTCTGACGTGTACCCTAATTCTTCTTTCTTTCCCACCTGTCAACTGCTAGTGGATTACTTACACTTGGCTACACTGACAACACTTGGTGCACACTTAGATATGAAATAAAATATAAATACATTATGTTAAACAATTACTTAAATAATTTATAATTAAAAGTGTGCATATTAAGCAGTTTAACTAAAGAGTTTCATAAATGAACTTCCAAGAACTTAGAATATATATAAAAATTTTAAGATCCAGTGCAAGAACTGATTGTACGCCGAGTGGTATCACCAGTGCAAGTCCGTTGTAAATTCTATGACTGTCAAATTTTGGTAGTTGCCTATATAAAAATTAATTGTAAAAAGAAAGAGCTAAAAATTGAAGAAAAAAAAAATAAAGAAAAGCATGCAAACTTAATTTTTAAACGTTCGTCTATTAAAATATATAATGATACGAACATTGTTTTATATAAGCTTAGGCTTCTCTTTTTATATTTCTGGCTGCCTAAACCTTTAATATTAGTAATTAATTGTGATTATCATAAAGTTAATTTTATTCCCCGTGGATAATCGTAATCTATTAAGAATTTTTCGTTTAGGCAGACTTTATAATAATCTTTAATATAAGACTATAAAAGGTATTCTTAAGTATAAGGTCTCTTTTGTTATATTATAAATACTTTAAGATTTTCCAAATAAACTGCAAATATAATATAAATCTTTACTTTTATTGCCCAATTCACCAGCGGAAAATCAATATATAATTCGTCTATGTGCATGACATACATAGATTTTAAAACAAGATAAATCTCGAGTACCTTTTTAATAATCAATATATCAGAGAAGTTTCTAGAAACATCTTCCCGTCTATCCATTCCCCTTCACACCTTTTTATTCTTTCCTACCATCCATTATATCTGGATATCTAGAAAATTCTTATCCTTTTGCGCAAAATCGATATTATGATCTTTCTCCCAATATCCTGCAGGAGAGATAGCTAGCTAGCCAACTAGCTATAGCTCGCCCTGGTCCAGATTTCTGCAAGTTCTTAATGGTTGCTGCGAAAATCACATTGTGCAATTCTATTTTCATCCATAGAAAAAATGGAGATTTTAGACAAGAAATGTGACTTATCTTCGAATTACTAATTTTCCGATTTATTGATGTAACAATTTCCTTTTTTGATATGAGATTAAAAGGGTAAGTTTTCGACTTTTTCTCTTATTTGTGTGTGTGTGATGTGTTGGTATGACATATGGATGTGTGATAAACAATAAATAATAAAGATTTTTTAATAATTTATTTTTATTAATAGAGAAACAGTAGAGCAGAAAATGCACTTAACAGAAAATTTATTCTATTATTTTGTTCTGTAGTTATTCACTTAAAATTTTAAGGAAATACTTTTATTGTCATATAATTTGGACAATTGGACTTTATATTTCATTGTTCGCTAATTTTATTATGCAAATTTTTGTATTGTCCCAAAAATTCCAAAAATAAATTACTCAATTATCTTATTTCTTTTTCCATATGCATTTACTTCATTCATTTAATAAAAGAAATGATTTGTTTTCGTTCAAATTTTCCATTTGAGAACTATATACATCAAAACCTATAGTATAGATAATAAATCCAGGTGTACACGACACATATGTATAGGTACATATTGTCACGGGGGCTAAGTACTTCACCAGAAAAAATCAATAATAAAAACCCACAACGACGGACGATGGGGGCGGCGGCGATAGTAACGGGCGTCGGAAATTTGGCAGCGATGTGCGTCGTCTCTTCCACTAGATAGATACTCTGTATTCTACTGTAGAGTGTGGTGTCTTTTTTCCATAATTGTTCCATATCTTCCATAAGGAATACGAAATCTATACTTTAAGTTTTAATTGATTAAAATCAATCGGTGTGTTCTCGATTTATCAAGCAAATCTGGATATTAAATGGAAACAGAAATCACTGTTTGGCAAATTGGTAAGGAAGATATTTAATTTGCTTTTTATTTTCGGAAAATCAATTAATGGGATTATTTAAAATAGTTTTCCAATGTTTTTCAAAGTGTTTCAAGTTTGAATTTTCAAATATTTCATACTTATAGTCCTAGCTCTATAATCATATAGAGGTCAACTCGCAATGTAGGAAGGAGCTCAATCGATTTTCTCTTTGCAGGAATAAACTAAATTCTGTTACGTCAATGGGGTGGAGTTTTCATGTTATTAGGGGTGGTTGGGGTTGTTTGGTTGGGAAAAAGGGTATGAGACTAAAGAGTAAGGTGAGAGGGGGCGGGGGTTCATAATATAGTGTGGGTGTAGTTTAGATACTGACACATTATACGCGGTGTTTTATTTAGATTAAATACAATCAATATTTTTTTTGATTTGTAAAAAGGAAATCTCATTTTTCAAGGTTTTCTTTTAGAGCCATTAATGCTCTTAGATTAGAGAATGCACAAAATCGCAAAGGGACTAAAAAAGAAAAAGAAAGGGAAAAAATCGAAACAGAAAGAAGAGGAGCTCTTCAAACCGGAAGAGCTTGAAGCTTATCGAAAGTAAGAAAAAAAATCCAACGGGAGCAGCACAGTAATTTCATCAATTTTTCTTTGTTTATTCCAGAGAGCATTCGGTTGTTGCTGCTGCTGCTAGTGGTGGTGGTCCAGTTGAGGAAACTGGAAAAAACGAGGAGTGGAAAAATTTTCTAACCTTAGCATCTGGTGTTGATGATGTTTTGAAAAAAACCCAAGACGATCTAGACCGGATTAAAGTAAAAGCAGCACTTAGCCCCGTTTTGGGCAGCTCTTCAAACAATTCTCGTATCATTGTAGAGTACATCGTTTTTTCAACGTATTCCACCTTCCCGCAAACAACCAGAAGAACAGCAACCAATTCAAGAAACAACACTTCCAGCTAAACAAGTAGAAGAAACCGCTGCCAATCAAAAAGAAAACCAAGAGAACGAACATAAAAATCTTGGAATTGTCGAAATATCAGAATCGGAATCGGATAATGGTAGGAGAATCGCAATGAAATTGAAGAGTCATTTGTTAATTTTCTGAAAATTTCAGAAGATGATGATGATGTATTTGATACCGCTTACCTAGACGCAATTGCTTCTGGTAACATAAAACTAGCTTATATCCCAGACTCGCCCACCGATACGAAACAAGATGAAAACGATCCATTCGATACTAGCATCGCTGAAAGAGCTATTTTAGGTAAATGGTATTATACGCTTTTAGTTAGTACTATTTTGCATCTATCTCTTCAATTCTTTAGGACCTGCAGTCGATAAAAAAGGAAAGAAATTAGTACCGATCGGTGCTGCTGTTGAAGTACTAACTGGTCGTGTTCAATTGCCTACTTGTGCTACAAAACCAGTGAATAAAAGACAAATTTTGAAAGAAAAAAATTTATTACTAGAAAGTTTTGATTGTAACGAACCGGGACCAGTAGTACCATCGTGTAAAAGCGGTAAGCATTGTGAGTAAATCGATCATAAATCATCCACATCCGATAACTATCATGAAAATATAATAATGAACGCGCCATCTATGAATCCATTATCTCAATCACCATTCTGCCATCTAGCGCTCGTTATAGTAACTATCCTCTTCAGTTGTCTCCGCAACTTTCTCAATCCATTTTTAAGTTTCAAATCATCGATCTAATTCCAGAATCGCCCGAACAAATCAAAACACTTTTAGACGACGATGAAATTCCTTTACCAAAGGAACCTATTGATTTAAGTAAATCTTTATATATTCCACCACTTCCAGTTACTACAGAATGTAAGTACTTCCCTTCTCCTTCTTTCTCCGTTCAATTCGCAATATAATATGTATATAATATGAACTAAAACATTCATAGATCAAACACAGCCCGAATCGGAAGACGAAGCCGATAAGGAATTTGAAGCTTTAGCAACTGAAAGTATTGTAAAAAGCAATCATATTCCAGTTGTTGAAGCACCACTAAATCAGCAACAAAATATTGAACTTAATAGTTCTGATTGGAAAGCATTTGAAACTGTTAAGTAAGAACTTAGAATTTCAGTTATATTTCAGTTTCACTTTATATCATTTTGCTCATTAGAAAATTTGAAGATCCATTTGATACGACATTTGCTGTTGATCTCGTACACCCTGAAGAAAACAACCAGACACTGCAAGGGCAAAACAATTTCAAATTTCAAACAAATGAAACTCAGTTTCAAGCGTTAGGTACCGACTTAACAAAGATAATCGCTTTAATCTCAGTCTCTCTTTAACTTCAGAACCACAGCTTAGACTAACTGCACCAGTTCAGCGTGATCTACTAGGAGGCAGCACTAGCGATTTATCAAAATTAGGCGATCAACCAATTCAACCTACGAACGAAGAATCAAATTTGGACGAGATTAAATATTGCGACCCATTCGATACTTCTCTGATTGACTCGTTAAAAGCACCTGGTCAAACTGAATTAAAATTTATAGAAAAAGAATTATTAGGTGATATAAATCAAGCGGCACCAGCAGCAACTCCAAAAAATTCTAAACTCGAATCATTCGATGGTGATGACGACTTGAATTTTGATCCAAGAGCATTAGAAGATCGAAAGGCTAAAGGACGGACGCTATCTCGGCCTGACGTTTTAAATGTTTCCGCTCAAGCAAAATCAGTATCGTTCATTGTACCAAGTGCTCAAAGCGATCTATTAGGATTGGATGATGTTTCGAAAACTGTTAAACCATTAACGCCATTTTACGTACGTAAAAACTCAGTTCCTGGAATTGAGGATTCTGTTAAGGACGACGACGAGGAAGAAACAGAAGAGGATCCTTTTGATACATCGTTTGTTCCAAACCTAACACCTGGAAAAGCGGAATTGAAAGTTATCGAAACTGAACTGTTCCAAACCGATTGCACATTAGACGATCCGAATTTTGATCCAAGAGATAATGTCAAATCAGATCAACTCAAACGAGTAGAGGCAATAAACGAGATCATCAATCCTAAAAAACCGAATATTTTATCAGGACAAAAACAATCTATTGATTTACTTGCTGCATCTAACGATATCGCTGTTAAAGTTCTAACGCCTGTCACAGATTTAAATAGTGATTCATTCAGTTACGACGATCCGTTCGATACTTCCATTGCTACAAACATTCAACCTGGCAAGACCGAACTTAAGCTTCTGGAAAGCGAATTGAATTCTATTTAATTTCTTCCAAATCAATAAATTCTCTTAACAATAATGGCTGCCAATCCGTTTCTATTCCAAGACGAGGGATTCGGGGTTACCGATGCTCAATATCAATCTAATTCTAATCCGTTTCTTTTGGAGGATGAGGCTCCTCAGCCATCATCTGATGATAATCCATTTCTTTCTCAATCAGCTGCAACAGCAACAAATCCATTCGCTTTCGATCCAATGGACTTGGAACCAGCTGAAGCTGAAATTGCCTCAAATATTACTGGCACATTTATGGATATTTCTCATTCAGAACATGACTTTTTCACTCAAACCAATGTCGATTTAATTGGTACTATTACTACTGCTACTACTACTACTACTGGCAGCTTTCCTATTGTAACTGAACCAATTCAATTAACGTCCGCTCCAAAACCGATAGATTTAGATCTTCAATTCACCCAGCAGGAAGTGCGACCTTCTCAAACTAAAGAAACTCAAGATTTACTGATGTCAGTCATGGGTGCAATGGATGCTACAAGCACTCATTTGTTAGATAAAATCCCCCCAACCCGTACACCAAGTCCAGTATCGATGAGAGACCTTCAATCACCAAGTCCAACACCGGAACCGTCCTTCGGAGATCTTCTAGATGTTGGAGGCGATATGGTCGGCAGTAAATCCTCATTGGAAATTCAAAGTAGTACTGAAGATTTAGTTTCGATAACATCAACTCAATCGGCCCATGATATTAATCAAAATATATCCACTGCTATGACACCTCCACAACGCCCGGTTCCGCCACAACAGCATGTACCTCCTGCACGTCCATCAGCTCCACCTTCAAGACCTCCAAGACCAGCACCACCTCAAAAGCCGCCACCACCAAATATAACCCATCAACAAGTTACGCCACCAAAAACAGAAGAACCTCAAATAACCCAAGCACAAAACGACATTATCGATATGTTTGATGTGTCTGTAACGCAACAACCGAAAATTGCTTCCAAAGCAGATATTATGAATCTGTATAATGTGCCAAAACAAGACAAAAAACAGCCCGATTTATTATGCGATGTGGGACTGGATGAGGAAACTAATAAGGCACCTGTTATTACTGAAAATTTAATACAGGAACCAATTAATGAAAATGTTGTTCATGCTGCGCCAAGTGAAGACGTCACACCGACAATCAATGAAACACCCGAAACGGGGAAAGATAATCTATTTAGTCCAGAACCTGTTGGTGATTTACAAATGGATACTAGCGATAGTCAAAGTAAAGGATCTGTTTCCAGTGGAACATTTAATCCATTCACTGCTTCGGAAGATTTCGCTATTCAAGTGAAAGATCATGAGGCTTTGGAAAATAATGTGTTTAAAAAAGAAACGGATAAAATGGATATATTCAGTACACCAGCACCTGCTCCAACACCAGTACCATTATCTCAATCGGATGCATTTGATTTTGACGAAGCTCCAGCACAAATTACACAACCAAGAGTTGTTGCTGATGAATTTGATGCATTTGCTGAAAAGTTCGAATCTGTTAGAACCGACGAAAATAAAAATGATGCATTTGATGCTTTTGGTATTGGTAGTGGAGGTGGTGGAGGACTGCAGCAAGGCAGCGCATGGGGCAGCAATTTTGAATCGGCTAACGATGGGGAAAATGGTTTCGGCAATGACGAAGGATTTGATGAGTTCTTGGCAATGCGAGGTCCACCACCACCCGAAATTAAGCAGCGACAAGAAAGCCAGGATTCGGATGATGAAAAGGACTTTTCCGTCGTAATCAGGTAGATATTTGTTGTTACTCTAAAAGAAAGTGGTATGTTACGTAACGGTTAATTTCAGACCGAAGACTGAAGGTATCGAAACTGCAATTACACCAATTCTAGCACCACCACCAGCGCCAGTTCAAACAACCGCCTTCTCGGATAATACGCCAAGATTCAATCCATTTGATATGGAAGTGAAGAGTGTCAATGAAGTTGCAGTCGATAAACCTACACTTGGTATTTATTTCCACTATTTGATTATCAATTACGTTAATTAAATTAACTTCTCTTAGGGAGTCCGCTTGATTTAAAAAGAGACTCTGAAGAATCTTTATCTAGTCCTTTGTTTGATGAAGATGTTTCTCAGCCATTGGAAGATTTCCCAAGGTAAGAATTAAATTTGAAAGCTAGAAGCAATGATTCATTGCATTCCTTCTCTTTATAGAATTAAATACAATGAGAAAGGCTGGATAATGCACTTAAGGCAACCTAACAAAAAGAAAATCACCGGACAACGTTTCTGGAAGAAAATCTTAGTCAAATTGTGTTTCCAGCAGGATTGTGTTTTGCTGCAATTATTTAATCAAGATACGGATACGGATCCATTTCAGGTTTAGACTGCTATTGAAAGGCATGTGCATCTGGTACTAACTTGAACTATGACTTTTCTAGGAATTACCACTTCAACCTTGCTACTCAGTATCGGATATCGGCGCTCAACAATACGATCAATTTGGAAAAATATTTACGGTGAAATTACAGTACATATTTTATAAGGAACGACCGGGGGTACGACCAGGGCAAGTAAAGAAGGCGGAAAAAATCACGAATAGGTTAAGTCAATTCGCGGCTTATGCAATTCAAGGAGACTATCAAGGTATTGTAGTCTCAAATTCTTAATTTGCAACTGGAAACTTTAAACACATTTTCGGCTTTTCATTTTAGGTGTTAAAGAATTCGGAAGCGATTTGAAGAAATTAGGCTTACCAGTTGAACATGCTCCGCAAGTTTCACAACTAATGAAATTAGGATCGTTAGATTATGAAGATTTAAAGCAATTCTCTTGTTGTATTGAGGAAGCTCTATTTGTCCTTCAAGCTCATCGCGATCGGGCTTTGCAATACAAAATGGAAGAAGTACAAGTTACTCTTGTTGATGAATTGTATGTTGAACAAAGTGCAAATGGTAAGTAAAGTAGAATATCTTTTGAAAGTAGCAGTGCCAGTTAAATAAGTCAATGACCGGATCCTTCTTTTTTTTTCTAGGTGTTATAGAGAAGCAGATAGCAAGAGTACGATTATTCTTCCTGGGATTTCTAACAGGAATGCCAGACATTGAATTAGGTAAAACTAGAAATTTATATGAAAGACTTTAGGAAAAATAATGTCTTTTTTATTATCCCTACAGGATTGAACGACATGCGAAGGCAAGGCAAAGAAGTGGTTGGTCGTCATGATATAATTCCAGTGGAAACAGAGGAATGGATCCGTTTGGAGAATGTGGAGTTCCATTCATGTGTTGAGCAAGATGAATATGAAACTACGCATACAATAAAGTACCAATTAATTCTTATTAAAATGAATCAAATGAATCATTAATAGTCTTTTCTTTCCAGATTTAAACCACCGGATGCTTGTTATATTGAATTAATGCGATTTAGAGTACGACCACCTAAAAATCGAGAACTTCCTTTGCAACTGAAAGCTCAAATCTGTATCACTGGAACAAGGGTAAATAAAGTCCAAATCGAATCTAACAAAGAAATTTATTTCATATCAATTTTCCAGGTGGAGCTCAAAGCCGATGTACTTGTACCTGGCTTTACATCTCGAAAATTAGGTCAAATTCCATGCGAGGATGTTATGATACGCTTTCCCATTCCAGAGTGTTGGATTTATATGTTCCGTGTTGAGAAACATTTCCGATATGGATCGGTGAAGTCTGCTCATAGAAGGTACTATATTATACTACAATATTAGTAAGTTTTTTAATAGTTTCTTCCAATAGGACTGGAAAAATCAAAGGCATTGAGCGCATTTTGGGAACAGTGGATACTTTACAGGAAAGCCTAATTGAAGTCACTTCTGGACAAGCAAAATACGAACATCAACATCGAGCAATTGTTTGGAGATGTCCTAGGTTGCCTAAAGAAGGACAAGGTGCGAACTATTACTGAATCCAAAAACAAACTTAAACTGACACATTATAAGGTTAAATGTTCCTACATGCTATGACACCCGAGGCATCGTAAATCTTCGAAACAAAATAAACGGAGTCTTGCAAGGTCCAGCGCGGTGAAGCATGATAAAAACAACTTTGGACTAACTCATAACGGAAATTCGTCTTTAGTTTCTATTCTAATAGAATTTTAAATTATTTTTTAGGAGCTTATACAACTCATAATATGGTATGCCGTATTGCACTAACCAGTTACGATCAAATGCCACCGAAACTAGCCGAATATTGCTACGTTGAATTTACAATGCCTGCAACACAAGTCAGTCATACAACATGCAGAAGCATCAGTTTACAAAATTCGGATTCTGACGATCCACCGGAGAAATATGTTAGATATCTCGCTAGACACGAATACAGGTAAGGAAACGAAAATATTTATAGTCTCCAGAGACTTAGGTTAAGAATTCAAATGGGGTGTAACTTGATTTTGTTTAATTATAATTTTCTTGCAATTTTCCAGAGTTGGAATAGAGCATACGGAAGGTGAATCGCCAAATGCTTACAGTGCTGCCACGTACGTAAATAAACCACCACCACCACCAAAACCAGCTGCACCAGCAAAACCAGCTACCGTAGCTGAAGAATCCAGCTCAGACAGCGATTAAATATTTATATAAGAAAAAACTAAGGAAAGTATTAGCTTGTTATTATTGACCTAAAATTATTAGATAATAATTAAAGGCTTTTAATTTTATTTATGCATGTACATTATGAAAAGATATCCGGTAGTTCAACCGCGTGTGATGCCCCTATAAACTTAACGTGTAATATACCTACATAGGAAGCTTGATTCACATTAATCACAACTTAATTTTGTTGATTAATACATACACAAGTGAAGAGTAAATACGGGCAACTATAGAATAACTCTCGAGTTAATAAAAGTCAAATAAATTATAAAACTTAGCAATAACTAGACAAAAATTTTCCAACACGCACACTCGTCTTGTCAACTAATGTTTTGTAACCTAACAATTCGAGAGTGTGTTGTTTTTATTGTGCAATTTAAAACGATTCGAAGAATGCTAATTGAATTAAGTGTGCATTATAGATAAAACTGTCTATGGTGTGCATCACTTCGTTGGCTGAATCAAGTTTCATTTACAATAGCAAAATATTAAAATAAAGCCTATATAAGTACACATACGTATATGTATCAGTAGTCGCATAACCGATTCATTTATATTTTCTTGAATAAAAGATTAATTAAAAAAAACATAAATTGATCGTCGTACATATTAAAAATTAAAAATGTTAGTTTTCAATTTAATCGAATTTTGATGTAAATTATCTACTTATAACGGCAAAGTCTTTGTTCGCGTGATAATTTTTAATTGTTGCGGAAGTTTCTTTAAGATGGCGCTACGTGTGAAATGAAGAATTTGCATACAAGTTTATACTTTAACTAGGTAATATGCATTTTTAGTAAAGTGCTGGACCTGGTGATGAACAACAAAAACTTGTTTTATATCTAAAAATAATTTATAAAAACTTGTTAAATTTTCGAACTTATGTCCTTAATTTAAAGTATATTAAGCTACTGAATCGAATTTTTTAATTAAAGACGGTTCTATTGAAGTTTTGTTTAAGGAAAAAAGACTTTATAAAACTCTTTTGTCAAATATGAACGATCAAAACTAAAGATCGATATTCTCTTATATATAACCATGATAACAAACAACTATTACGATGATTCATTTTCATGATGAACATATGAAATGTAAACAATACAAGAACAAGGTAATATAAGAAGAGATTATTTAGAAAATGTATATTTTGAATGTATATATAGTAGTATAACGTTAATTTTTCATGTATTTTCCATATGAATTGTATATACCCCGCGCAGATGCGATGGAACTATTGAAAACACTACATTCCTAAAACAATGAGAATAGGTATTTAACAACATAACCGAACATTTCGTGAATTTGTAGATATTTAAACGAAATAGAAAAATGTTGGTTAATTTTTTGGCACAAACGCACAAAATAATGGTTCTGTAATAATATAAAATAAAATAGTTATAATTATTACAATTAATAATTATTTCAGTTTCGTTTTATGTTTGTGCATTATTGGTTGCATAAGTTAGAAAGGAAAAACATAAAAAGAGTGAATTTTAGTTTTTTAATGTCAGAATTTGCTTTTGCAGAATTATTTTTTTCTTTCGTTTTAACTTTTGATTTTCTGTATTATAATCACTATTATTTATCTCTTTCAATTAATGAATTATTTAAGATTTATTAAGACATATAATTTCCTAGATTTTAAGATGTATATACATAACTGAAAAATGGAAATTCTAGCTGTGACTTGGAAATGGAAATCCCTGTAAAAAGTAGAATAGAATTTTTTGATTTCTGATTTTCAATTTGATTTTCAAAGAGTTATCAATGTACTAATATAAATATAGATATACAGGGTGCTTTAGTATATAACAATGAAACCATGAAAATAGTTAGGATTTTATATAGTCCGTATTATCAGTTGTCTTTTTATAATTATGTTTTTGTTTGTGTTTTTTTTTAATTTGGTCACTTTTGGTTCATTATCTCATTATTATTCTAGTTATTAAGATGTAAATAACAAAATGGTAACGGTCCGGTGGAAGAATTATACAAAACATAGATGTAGATTATCTTTTATTTATTCCAAATAAGTTTGTAAATTGTCATGATAAATAACTGATTTATACTGGGTAAAAAAGAAGCTAAAATAGATTTAAAGAGTTCGATATAATTTTGAGATTTTAAGTTACTGCAATTTTTTATATTTATTACTTTGGTTTTGGCGATTTTTTCTAATTTTGTATTTCTAGCGATTAGTTTATTTATTGAACTAGTTCGTAAGTTGTACATTACACACGACTCGAAAAAAATGGTTCCATCTAGTAGATATATAAAACGTAAATATATAATATTTTGTATATAATGTAAATATACAGGGTGTTCCAAAAGAAGAAAAGCATCCCCATAGATACTACTTAATTACAGATAATGAATAAACCTATAAATATACATAAAGTAAGAATTACTATTTCATTATCTAGAAAATAAGATGACAATAAAACAATATGTAAATATAGAAAGAAAATTGTATGGACAGATAAATTTAAAAGTTTGTATATATACAAAAATCAGCAAATTGCAACTCGAAGCCAAATAAACATTACTTTAACTATAGGATTAATGATGATATAGATTAGATGCTTTAATTTCAGTTTTTCTTATAATTTTGTACATAATATGCCAAGAGTTGGGACGAAAAATGGAAATACTTTTGACATTCTATTTGTAATTTAATTTTTTCATTTTTATTCATGTTTGTTGTTAATTTTTGATTAATTACTTTTTCTATTTTAGCTATATTAATTCTATTCTTCATTTACAGCGGTATTGTCAAAATTATTTCCCATTTTTTGCCGCAACTCGAAAGTTATCGGTGTGAAAATTACCAGTTAAAAAAGTAAAGTAAAAACCCAATCGTGTTCCTAAGGAAACTAACACTTTCCAAAGTACTGTAAATAAAAAATTAATTAATTAATTAGAATTAAGTACGTATAGATAACATAAAAAACGTCGAATGCACAAAATAATGCACCATGAATTAAATTGTGATAAAATTCTATAATATTTTTTTTTTGTACAGTTAAAATAAGCTTGATTCTTTTTCCTTTAATTTTTTGTTTTTGTAGATTTTCAATGAAGATAAATAAAAAAGTAGCGATTAAAACCCAAATATAAAATGAAAATATTGAAATAAATCTCCCAAGGCTTCCCCATTTTTTCACACTGTGATATACAGGGTGTTTTTATTAAGAATAACTGTGTATGTGTGTAGATAACTAACTTTTTTTTAAACAGGGAATGCTTCAATTGATTAAATTTAAGTTTTATGACTAAATTAATACACTCGTTTAAGTAAGGTGAGTTTAGAGAAAAGTAAAACGTTCGATTCAGTCTGTTTGAATTAGTTAACAATTGGCGTATTTTTTTCTTCGCAAGATTTTCGGATCAAATAGATTTTCCTTCATCAGTCGTTTACTGATGCTGCTATGAATTTAACCTATCAATTTTATATTTATGTAACCCAATATGGTTGTTTGTTATTCTTCGTAAAACACTTTGTACTTTAGATTATAAGTTGTATATACGCACCGCTAGATGGTGGTGTACCGAGTCAGTGAGTTTGAAATGCTGTTAAGAAATAGATTAGATTTTTTTAGAATCTCGTTAAGAAAAAAAAAATGTAATTAAATGTAAATAAACAAGAAAAAAACTGTACATTTATTAAATGATGAATTGCTAAAAAGTGGTTAATATTAATATTTAAGGAATTTACGGAGTATAATAAATTGTAAATATTTAATATTATACTCCTAATTTCATGGGAAAATAATGATCTATCTATATCAGTAGTTAGAATGTAGATGTAGCAAATTAATTAAGAAACAATTAATGGTATTTTTTCATGTTTTTGCCTTTGGACAATTAAAAATTTCCACCAAATTTTCAATAATTTTTGTATTGGTTTGGAAACAGTTTTTCACTGTTGTCTAAACCGATTAAATAACAAAATCAATAAAACTTTTCTATATTACATAAATTCTAGCCGCTTGTCGGCCCTCTGTTATCATCTAGATGTACCTACATGCCTGTGAAACAAATTTAACTTCACTACCGCCCTCTACGTTTATTTACATCTAATTTATGATTAATTAAAACGAGACAAAAGGCAAAAATATGAAGCACATACAAATTAATAATTAATTCTAACTATCAATTAAGTTGTATATTATCAAAAAGGAATCAGTAACAGCAGCACACATATAGTATATTATAAGGTATAAAAAATATGAAATTTTTGTAAATAAACTTTAACGTTTAAAGTATGGCAATGGAATTATTAATTATAGACACTCAATTAACATTTTTTTATTAGAAATAAGTGTATATTTCGATAGAATCGGCATATTTGCTAGCATAACATGCCCATTAGATTTATTAGAGCTGAAGTATATTTATCGAACGAATTTGGCTAAACAGTTTAAAAAAATCATATTTTAGGTTATGTTCAAACAGCATTCAACTAGCTATTTAGCATATTCATATTATTTAATTTAAAAGCTTTAATTTTCAGATTGATTTTGTTGTTTACGTTTTCGATGTCATAATTTGATTACCTATCACATATTGCCATATTCCTTCCGTAGATTACTCGGATAGAAAATTAATTTTATTTACTTAGATATAAGTTGTATATAACAAAGTCGTTTTAAGGAGATAATTGACATAAAAACAATATTCCATTTAGTCATTTAACCATTAAAATGTACATTTCAAATTGTTAATCACAGACCAAAACAAATGAAGAACTTGAAACACTAATTCTGTTAGCAGATTAAGTAAAAAAGCAAGTACATTTCTTGTACATATTTTATACTTGCGACTATTTAATCGATAAATTATAATTAAACTTATTTATGTAATTAATTATTAACATTAAAAAAAAGGTCTGGCCTTTCATCACGAAAATTGAGTTGAAATGAATAGTTTTAAGACAAATGTAAATGTAAATATACGAACCCCACGAAACCCACATGACTTCAAACTACGTATGTACATATAATTTAAATAAAGTGATATTGTAATTAATTAACAAATGTAAATAATTGTAATGACTGGAGTTCAAATGTCCGTGAAGCTATTTAGATCTGGAATTGTATTTGGAAGAATAGAATAATTAAGTTTATAATGATAAAATATTTTAGATATTAATTTAATTAATTTTCTTATCTCAAATTATTTGACAACTAAAAATTCATAGGTCAACTACGCCACCGCACGGCCAACCTGAAATTAATCGAGTAAAAGAGTAATTGATTTATTATCTACAAATATTTGTTTCACCTTCCAAATCATCCAGTTTAGAAATTTAAATAAGTTGTACATTTATCACAATCATAATCATGACAAGAAACATTAAAGTCTGTTGTCCTAGAACCCCCAATTCTCAAACATCATCATAGTATAATATAATAAGTAAACACACAAAATCTGTTACACATTTGGCTCTAGCGTCGCCTACCAATTTACACTGCGCACAGATTAATTGTCTGTGCGCGCAGTATAATTTACCTACTGTGTTCTAGTGCCTGGACGATCAAAACATCCCTACTTTATAATCATAGCCATAGACAATGGATTTTTATGACAGAAAAGAAAACATTAGGAAATTATTTGAATTAAAACGATGGACAAGATAAAATGAGTTGAACAAGTAAAATTTAAATGGTTCTGTATATTTTTATTACATATGTCTATAAACATATTAATAATGTAAATAATTATGGGTCCAGTGTGCGAGAAGGTAATTAGATCTGAGGTATAGATCAGAAAGTAGCTCGGAATACATAAAAAATATTTTAGATAATAATAATAGAATAGAAACTATCTATTTATAGTCTTTCGAATTTTCTGATTTAATTAAAGAAAAATTCATTTTTATTATCGATTTTGTCGTTCGATTTTTAATATCTTCTATTTTGTTAACTAAAATATTTGCTAATCTTTCTGATCACCCAGTTTAGAGTAAATACATACATACATATATATATATATAGTTAATAGTAAATCTTATGGACTTAAAGTTAAGTAATTCATAATTCCAATTTATATATCTTAATTTGTTTAGGTATATAATAAATAAACTACATTCAAACGCACAGTAATTAGTAATTAAGTCTATGATTAATTAACCGAACAGAAATTGGTCAACAAAACATAAAGTTAAAATGCCAATCTTGTCATTTATTATGATAAGAATTAGTCTCTTTGTACACAGCTTACTGCTACCAAGAGTTTACCCAGCCGATACACTTTAAAACTACATAAATTGTCAAGTTAAAAAAAAAAAATGATTTACAACAACACAAACAAAAACTAGAGCTGTTTCTATAATTTGTATGGAATTAATTAAGTATTGGTCATGCTAATTTTATATCCTGTATAATTTAATTTATAAAAACTACTACTGTTTGATAATTATTTGAAATATGATTGGCTATGCTTCCATAACTGTCTTCCCAAATAAATGTTCTGGATCACATAACTTTACGTATTGTATTTAGGTTAAGATGTACATTAAAAAAAAAAAGAAAAAATAGCAAAGGATGTATTACTAAACTAAAAAAGTGAAAACGCGGTGAAGCATTTAGAAAAGCAAAACAAAATTTTGTAAATAAAATTGATTTTGCTGCAAACGTAAAATGCCCGTAAATGTATACATATAGATAGTAGAATAAAATAAGGTATAAAGTAGCACAATATAGATTTAAATCTTGATAAATTTTTAATTGCAAAAAAATACAGTCAGTAATCACATAAAATTATACTGTATTAGATTTTAAGATGTATATTTGCTACTATGCTAAAAATGATTCTAAATAATTAAGTTTAATAAACTTTTAAACTGAAAATGTAAATAAATAAATCGATTCAAATATGTCTAACTTGTGGCAGCTAACTATAACTTTAATTCTAATGGAAATAAACTTTTAAATTTCGGTATAACTATAATTGATTTTATAATTAACATATTTGACAAAAGGTTTAAATTAAAACTATCAACATTTACATACGTACCTTTCTTTAAAGTTTTCAATTTATTTCGTCAAAACACGCCATTTAGCTAGTAACCTACAATATTTCATTCAATAAAAAGCAAATTCAATGTATTGAGAAAGTTGGCTTTGGAAATCTATCACAGGTTGCCATCAGAATGTAAATTAAGTTTTTTTTTAATAAAATTTTCAAGAAAATATAAATGAAATTAACAGAAACAAAAAAAGAAGCTTTTTTTATATATATAAATTATTCTTACCTGATGAGTAGACAATACGATTGAACATGTAAAATGACATAAGAAAAAAGTTACCTACTTACATAAAAACAGATTTCTATAATAAAAATATACGTAATATTCCATATTAAATAAAACTATGAATAAAATACATAATTAATTCGTTATTTTATTAGAAAAAAAAAGTTTTAATTTCTGCTATTTATCATCGTTTTAAAATGATTTAATCCGATTCTTGTGCTGGACGCTCTGTTATTATGCAACCCAACATATAGCAACTGATATAATAAATTATCGCATATTTATGTCGCGACATTCTGTGCTAATTCTCTTAATAATTATTATTCAAATCAAAAACTATATTGTAGATTTTTCTTCATTTTAATATTTATCTACATATCACTAAATTATTATCATTTGTAATTTAACCATGGCTGTATTTTAGTTTGTCGGATCACAGATTTAGGATCGATTAACGTTAATCGAGATTAAGAATTAGATTAATTAATCCATTTTACATATTTATCTAATAGTATTATCCTATCTCTGTCTATTTTAGTCGCATTTCTTTGTGTAATTATGCACTGAACTATCTAGCTCCATCTTCTTCTATAAAACTATACTAATATATATTTGTCTCGATTGTCACTTTACTCAACTTATATGCTATTTATTTATTGCTTAGGTACACAGAATGTATTAAAATCAATACTCCTGGTACTACTAATTTTACTCGTACTATTTTCACATAAATTTAGTGAACTAAAATTAAGATGCACTATTTTGATTCTATATATGTTAATTTGTTCAACAGAAAAAAATTATGTATTTGTCTCTGAAATAGAGTTTTTTAGATTTAATATTTATATATCGAAAATGTTGATTGATTTTTTTATTTTCTTCGTTAATTAGTTTTTAATTGTGTAATTAGTCGATGTTTTTCTGTTCAGATTTTCTTCTTTATTTCAATCCTTATTGAAAAAGAAAACATTCAGTTGTTTTCTTTTATGAGTCAGGTCTAGTCACTAGTTTGTAAGGTTACAATACAATGTATACATGTATACATTCTAATAATATGTATTTTATAATGTTTAAGGGTTAAATATTAATATATCTTATTAATATATTAAGAAAAAAGGGGTTGATATGGACCTTTTCGTATAACGTTTCCTTGTCATTTCATTGTTCTGGAATCATTAATGTCGACTGAGAAAAAGAACAATCTATCTATACATATAGCAGACACTGCATGATTCTACAACTGGACGCACGTGGGACTGAACATTCGTCTCGCAGCAGTTATAGGATCCTGTAGAATCTGTTTATGGGTACAATGAATAGAACCGCATGGAATTTATTCCTTCTCGATGTTCAAGTGAAAGGTTTTTCAGAACCTGGCAGCGGATAATACATATTTTATTCGTACCCCTTTACCTTTCAGCTATCTAGATTTAGTATACTGTAAGCTTTTTTTTAGCCTAGGCACAGAATACATTAATTCTGTGTGGTATAATTAATTTAATATTACTAATAAAAAGACAGCTTAAATGTCTGTTTGGAAAAAATACAACCCGCAACACAACCATAATATGCAAATAAATATCGGTCATGTATTGTGTGTTGTATTTTTCAGACAGACCCAGTAATTTATGGTCTCTCACATTACTTGTGACTCTGAGTACTACTCGTGCTACAGTAAATAAACATAATATAATTGTTAGTTTATGATACGGTAGAATAGGTGTATTAGATAATAAAGTACCATCTTTTAAAATGAATGTCTGTGTATTGACAAGTAAGTACTTATGAGGAGCCATTAATGATAAGTTACAATGGTCGTTAACATCGGAATTGGAAATTGATGTAAAATTCAATTTAATGATGGTACTTACTTATTTAAAGTATTTTTAAGCAAGAAAAAAGTGTAGATTAGAGAATTTGATGTAATTAATTGATGTAAAAATAAATAAATGAAAATATATCGCTTATAAATGTAGACTGATTGTTTAATTATAAATTAGTACCATCTATAAGTTACTCAGCAGAGTACTATCAATCCGTTATAGGACTGTGGAAGCGAGATTTTCACTAAATGCCTGAACAAATTGCCATTATTTTGAAATATACATCAGCGGTACTACCTATTTAGAGATATCTATCTATACGTATAAAGAAGAGACCAGTACTACTTATAATTTTTTTTTATCTTACATCATCTTATATGATGTATATCAAAAAGAAGAAAAATTTTCAACTTTTTGTACAAACAAAACCAGAATTTCTTCTTCTGTCATAATTATTTATGTTGATTATTTTGTAATATGTCGACTAGGCGCCCGTTTCAAAAAGAATTCAGTTCAAAAAAATAATTGGAGCAATAAAAGCATGTAGTTATAATGTTACACAAGGTATCAGTGACATTTTTGACATATCTGACATAATTAGTGAATCACAATTAAAGATACAGAAGATTATTAAAACGTCGATGATTAAATGATTAGTTTCGGCGCGATTGAGAGGAGATAATAACAATTATGTTAATGTGGTACTACCTATGATACTCTATATTACCAGAGGGTACTACCTCGATTTCTTGATTCTACTTTTAAAGCACAATAAAGAGTAATTTGTCCTGATTAGTGTTACTTATACACAATTGCAGGACAGGTACCACCTATACCTGTCAAAATTTAATTTAATTACATAATCGACTTACGCATATATAATGTGGTACTACTACCTATATCTAATAACAATCGATGAAAACATTAGTTTTTATATCGAAAAGTCTAACCATCCTTTTAATGTGACCACCCTGTATAACAAAAACGATCTACTTTCAAAATCAAGATCAAGTCTAATTTGGAATATTAATTAATATTTAATAACCATTTATTAAAGCAAAAAAAGAAAAGTCTTTGTAAAAATGACCGATCGACATTATTGAAACTAGTACTACTTTGTACTAATATTAATAATTATCACTATACATTTACTGGGTGTGAAAAATACTATTTCACAAACATTATAACACACGTATCCCTACGTGTATTACATCAAACCCAATATCAGATTTATAGACCAGTAGTATTACTACTGGTACTACTACGTTTATTTTCTCTCCTGGCGAAATATATTGTCTCGCAATTTTTTGATTCATTCTTTCTTTCTTTTCACATAATATCACAATTACATAAACAAGGCCGCCCTGTTGAAAGTAGTTCATCACACCATCATCATCATCATCATTGTCGTCATATGGATTTTTGTGTCCCTTCCAGGTTGTTAAAACTCGTTTAAATATTTTATTTTTAAGTACCATATCTACTATTTATAAATTTTCATCCCTACCAATTGATAGCATAAACGATTTATTGGGACATTAATTTGGCCAACATATAAATACAGTTTTTCGCTATGGAAAATTATACCAGTACTTCCAAGTTTCTTCAGAATGAAGATACATGTAAGCAATTTGATATCTACCTGTTGTAGCTTTCAATCATTTTAATATTTCGTGAATTTTATTTATTAGATTCTATTTTTTTTTTATTTTTTTTTTCTGTTTAGGTATTTTTAGTTGTCCTTATCATCAGTACCGCTTTAGCGGCGAAAACTAAACGCGGAATTTTTGGTGAATCGCTCAGCTATGCAAATGGACATGGTCTCTACTCATCCGGTCCTGGTCTGTATTCGTCTGGCCACGGTTTTCATTCATCCGGACCCAGTCTCTATTCATCCGGTCACGGTATCTATTCATCTGGCCTAACTTTACCTGGACCTTACGCGCCTAGACTGACTAGTACCATAGGACATACAGATCTGGCCTTAGCTCAAGCATCAGTACCGGCCTCCATTGATCTGGGCTCTCAGATTCACCGAACAATCACCATTACGAATCGTGTTGGTGTGCCAATTCCACAACCTTATCCAGTACCAGTTGAACGTCGAGTACCAGTAGCCGTGCCACATCCAGTCCCAGTACCGGTAGACCGTCCATATCCAGTTGCTGTACCAAGACCAGTGGCAGTACCCATTGATCGGCCAGTACCGGTTCCAGTTGATCGGCCAGTTCCCTATCCAGTGAAAGTGCCGGTCAAAGTGGCGGTACCAGTGCCAGTTAAAGTAGCAGTACCACATCCAGTACCTGTAGCAGTACCAAAACCATATCCAGTACATGTTTCGCATCCTATTATTATCAAGAAAACAACGTCGCCACTGATTCTGAGCAGTGGTTTAGGGTACCATCATGGTGGGTGGAGTGGTGGTTATGGATATAACAAATATTGGTAGTACTCTATAGATGTTTTATTCTTGTTGTTATTATTATTATTATTATTATTATTATTGTGATAGTTTTTGATGATTTTGTATGTATAATTTTTTTTTATTATTGCCATAATATGTAAATGTATATATATGTTTTCACGGTACTACTTATATGTATAAGTATAGTACGATATAGGGTAGAAATAGCCATTTCTTTATGTAATTATTATGAAATATAGAAAAATATGAATTAAATGAACAATATATTGACTAATTGCTTAAATTTGCACAAAGTAGTACCACCTATTCTACCGTTAATACCACGAGTCAATTCTTATAAAGATATCTTATCAAATCAAGGCATTAAATTCAAGGCTTTATAATTTCAAATTCTTTTCAATTCCTTAATAAGTCGTGTAGTACCGGTACGTGGACACTTTTAGTACTTCTTTTGTGTAATCAACCTGAAGCAACAAACATTATACAATTCGAATTAATTAAATAATTATTTCAAACACATTTAGTATTTTTAATATGCTTCGAAACTGTCATGAGTGGATACCGAAGCGGTACTGAAAGTATGCAAAGAGCGTTTTATCGACATCATTATGTCAACATCAACGATTTATTATATTGTTTTATATATATTTACTAAAATTGAAGAAAGAAAAGCGAGGCAATATATTAAAACTAAAAGAACAAGCATAAATGTTTTCGTTATATTTTTATTTGCCCCCATAGCTAATAGCGCGTACCACTTATTTTTCCGATTTCCTTTAAATTACTAAATTATAGAATCTAAAAAAAAAAAAAGTTTCACTTTCATTATTAAATAAATTCCCGATTAACGCACTATAATATATTTCCAAAATATTTGTAATAAATTAATTTACATAATCTCATTTGTATGTCTAAGATGCGTTAAACAGTATTTCAGAGGTGATAGTACTACTCATCATTCTGTACATTGGCGTACATAAGATTTACTTTTTTCCGAAATAGATTCAAAATTAACATTATTTGACTTCAAATTTAATTGCTCTAGAGAAATAGAGTATTTTGTGATACAGTACTTTTTTATACATCGCGGTACTTTGAGTAGTACTGATTTTGCAGTATTAATACTAAGTATTCAAATATAAAATAAGCAACAAAAAATGATTAATAGCTTAATTATCAAGTACTGAGAATAGCATCAAACGCTAGTAGTACCTTTATAGTACTATATTCAAAATAGATACGCCATTGTCTCTATATAAAATGTGGTAATATTATTATATCTCGAAGAGTAATGTTTAATTTTTCAAATTCAAATGAAGTAGAAAGCGGAAGGAAGATTTTCTGATAAATAAAATATTGACATACTATAAAACGCCCCCACCACTTCGTAATTTTAATGTTTCTCAAATATATATAAAAATCAGAACAAGGAAAATCCATATTTCAGTTATAATAATTGTGATTTGTGTGAGGTACGATTTTAGTAGAATGAAGACCATAGTAAGTCACTTTTTCCCTTTAGGAATTTAAAATCGAAATAATTACTCTTTGAACACTCTCTCAATTTAGACGTTCATTTTACTATTCTGCTTGTCAATATCATGGTCAGCTTCAACCACTAATCGAGTTAAACGCGGTTGGGGATCCAGAATACCATCAAATAATGGAATAAACCATGGTGGATACGAAGATCCACCTGCGTCCAATCCATTACCATTGGAAAATGATTATGAATCTAATCCCGGATCAAATTTTGGAGGTACTGAAATCAAAAAAAGATTCGAAATGCGTGTTTCAGAATGCAATTTTTCCAGGTAGCAGTTTTTCATCGAGTTTTACTTCAACAGGAAATGGCATATCTTCTTCTGGATCTACATTTGATGATAATAATAGCGGATCATTGTCTAGTAATGGATTCGGTACTGGTAACGGGTTTGGTAGCACCGGTAACGGGTTTGGTGGTACCGGTAACGGGTTTGGTGGTACCGGTAACGGGTTTGGTGGTACCGGTAACGGATTTGGTGGTACCGGCAATGGATTCGGTCAAGGCGGAAACAATGGGGGATCATTTTCCGGATCAAATTCTTTAGATGCCGGTTTAAATGGAGGATCGTCATCTGGATCTAATGGAGGATCATTTGGAGGACCTGCCGGTACCGGTTTTGGATTTAGTGGATCAAATCTTGATGGTGGTGGTGGTGGTTCAGGATCTGGTTCGCCCGGACCACTAGCAGGTCCCGATTCTCATACGAATGAAGCGCATTACCATCTAGGTCATCAAGTACAACGCCACGTAACAGTACTACATAGAATTGGTATCCCAGTACCACAACCCTACCGTGTAACCGTCGAAAAAAAAGTACCGATTCGCGTAAGACATGTTACATCGAACTATTAAATAATCCTACTTTCTTCAATTTATATTTTTTATTTGTCATCAGGTACCAACTCCAGTTGAAGTTCCTGTAGATAAACCATACTCCGTACCAGTACCACGTCGCTATGAAGTTAAAGTATATAAAGATGTGCCGGTGAAAGTCGATAGACCATATCCGGTTCCAGTGAAAGTACCTGTTGAAGTCAAAGTACCACATCCAGTTAAAATTGAACATCCAGTACCTGTTCCAGTGAAAATTTACAAAGATGTTCCTGTGCCCGTACCACGCCCGATAATTGTAAAGAAAAATGTGCCAGTTGCTATTCATGCTCACGTTGAATATTTGCCGGAAAGTCATTTTAATCATCATCATCATCATCATCATCATAACCACGGATGGTAAAATCAAATGATCTGCTTATAGTGTTTTTGTTATCTAGTCTTTGTTTAGGAATATTTTTGTTTTGTTATCATTAATATATAAGATAAAAGCTGATATGTTGATTTATAAAATTATTGTTAAAATTGTAATAAATAAAACGAATAACTGTTAGTTGTGGCGCCATCTTTGATCAGAACGATGCAGTCGCCGCTAAATATTTTGGAGTATTGCTGGTCGCATGAAAGTAGAAGTGAAAAGTTATGAATCCAGAGTATAAATGAAATTAAAAACTAAAAGGTGTAATTTAGTTACAGGGAGATTAAATATAATTCGTTTCTAATCTAATTCAACACTTAATAATTTATTAGGAACTAATTTCGGAATTAGTGTGAGTAAAATGGTAAGGCATTATTGATTTGATAGACATAAAGAAAAAGGCAAAATTATGTTCATTATAAATAAATAAAAAATAAGTATATGAATGGTATCTGTATCAGGTACTGCCAAAAATAATTAGTTTTATATAAACATTAATTATCTGATCGTTTTACACCATCTGCTTGCCGATGTAAATAATAAAATTAACGAAAGTGAACTGATTTTTGCCCAAAATTTTGATTTCTTTCTCTTTCATCTATACGATAGGTACTTTACTAGTTACTACTTTTTTTTTATTATTAAATTATATAAGGCAATCATATGCAAAAAAAGCCATTAAAAAAAATTGACTCAGTTTAAAAGAGAAAAGAAAAATAAAGAAATTTTGGGCCAACTTTTAGGCAACACTAGAATCTTTTGTTAATTTCATACAACAAAAGTGTCTACAAATATCTATAACTAGCTGTCAAGTGACCCAATTCATGCATCACACGAATATAATCAATAATATTTCAATTAGTTGATAATTAACTCTTGTTCCTAGTTCGAAAATGAATCGCCTGATATAGCAGCTCATTTTAGAATCTATAAACAAAGAATCAATATGAAATTTTCCAATTACATTATTAAATAATCGTATTATAATCTGCCATCAATCAATAATCATTATGATTACGATTCCTGTTGTAACTTCCTATTATTTACCGGCAAGCAAAAAGAAAAAATCCATATTTAACAACCCAACATACATAAAACATAGGAATTGAAGCGAGAATATTATTATATGTAGATGCAATACCATTTATAATTTCTCTTATTATTATTATATTATATGTATATGTATTTTCATGTTGTAGATTTTTTATGATAGATACTTATATATAGTTCATACTGCATCTAAATGCGTACCTATAGAGGTAGAGAAAGTAACAAAAAATAATAAAAAAAAAAAAAAACATGAATGGATGGATAGAGATGGATGGAATCATAACGTTCGACGATTCCTCGTAGTGGCGGGAGAGCATCCATTTAAAAAAATTATATTTTACTATCGCCAAATTTAGGGTAGGATACTATATAAAAACGACTTTACACCCACCAAATTTATAGCAGTTTGTATTTCATCTTTTAATAGTAAACAAGATGAAGTTTCTGGTAAGTTGTCAGTATTTCCCCGAACATAACCTCACATTTGATGTTATTATTAATTTATATATGTGTTTAATTAATTAATTTCTAAATTTGTATAAATAAAGGTTTGCACGTTGCTACTAGCAACCTCCATTCTAGCCAGCAGTGATAAAAAATCATCGTCAGCTGAAACGCCAAAAACGAAACGAGGCCTTTTCGATATCGGAGATTTTGGCGGCAGTCATGGCGGCGGTGATTTTGGTGGCGGTCATGATTTCTCATCTGGCGGTCTATCAGGTGACCTGTCTATCTCTCAGCGGCAATTATTAGGTCAGCGGAATAGGATAAATAATATTGATTATTTTGACAGGTCATGGCGGAGGTTTTGATTTAAGTGATATTCATGGAGGTGGTGGCGGAGGAGGATATGGAGGTGGATTCGGTGGAGGCAGCGGAGGTGGTGGAGGTGATGGTGGTAAAATCACTCATATCACTCTTCACAAAACAATCGAAATACCCCATCCAGTACCAGTACCAGTTAAAGTTGAGAAAAAAATACCAATACCAGTGAAAGTTGCCGTACCATACAAAGTCGATAAACCCTATCCTGTACATGTACCAAAACCATATCCAGTACCAGTTGATAAACCATATCCAGTCAAAGTAAGCTGCGGAATACTATGCTGTCTAATTGTAATTTGATATGATTGCTTGATTTTCATCAGGTAGTGAAAAATATCCCCGTACCAGTTAAAGTACCATACAAAGTAGCGGTACCATATAAAGTACCAGTTCATGTACCCAAGCCAATTGCCGTTCCAGTACATAAGCCAGTACCAGTAGTAATTCCAGATATTAAAATTATTAAAAAACCCGTACCAGTTCTTGTTGGTAAATTAATTTAATTAATTAATTATAATTACTTTGTCAGCTGTGACACTGTAATACAATAATTTTCCCGCAGGCGGCCATGGCGACGATGGTGGATTCGGTGGTGGACATGGAGGTGGCAGCGGTTTCGGTGGTGGATTCGGCGGCGGTCATGATGGTGGATTTGGCGGTGGACATATCGATATATCTGGCGGTCATGATTTTAGCGGTGGATTCTCATCTGGTGGCGGAGGAGGTTATGGTCATCATTAAAAATTGCAATATTTAAATTATTAATTATTTAAATAGGCATTTTTTGCTTTCCATTAAACATATGCTAGTAGCAGGACCTTTGTAAAATAGCTTTCAAATTAGTTATTATTTGTATAATTAGAGAAAGAGTTTTTTGCAAGAGTTCTTAAATGGCAGTACCAGAATTCTTATAAACTGCTTACTTAGTATATAGGTATTTTGTTTATATTAATATGTCAGTATTATATCATGTTTTTTTGAATCTTTTTCCTAATTTGCTTGCTGTGATGTTTTTTTCTTTTTTTTTTTTGTTTTGAAATTCTATCGAAATTGTAAATAAAGAAAATAAAACGTATTTTTTTAAAATAAATTTTCTGCTTTTTATTCAAAAAGTTATAAACATTAATTAGCTTAAGAAGAAATAATCGGCAAATCGAAACATGTTTTTTAGATAAAATTAATCGATACCTATGCTGAATACGCGTTTATATTTTGCATAAAATGGCACTATATATTAACATCTTAAAGTATATTTAAAATTGACATATAAATTGAACATATTCGTGATGCTTAATATTTAAGTAACATTTCAATTACTTTAGTTAAACCGAACTTAAAATCGACAGTACACTCAACATTATTTTGCCTTAAAACTTGACAAAACTCTCCAGCATGAAAATCTTTTGGCATATCATTATGTCCAAATGAAATCCATTTAATCTTTGGTAAAACTTTTAATAACTGTTCAGCTTTAATATTCGCATTTTTCATCACATTCCATGACACACCTAAGCCTACTAGATGTTTCTTCTGACTATCGAGCATCGTAATATCGATCGAATCCATATTGTTATCATAAAATCCTAGGAATTCTAATTTTGTTAATTGTTTGAATAGTTTCCGTTCAAAATTGGGCAATTGATTATAAGTCAAATCAAGATGGCGTAGACTTTTCAAATTATTAAAAGCATCCTCGGTTAAACAAGTCAAATTATTATTACTCAGACTTAATTCTTCTAAAAGATTCATTCCTTTGAACCATTGTTTTGTAATACAATTATCAGCAGAAGTAAAAATCGATTCAGAAATTACAAGATATTTGAGATGTTTGAAGTTTTTGAATATCAATGGATCGATAGTGTTACTGTGATTTCCAAGTATCGTTAACGTCTCTAGTTTCGATAGTTTCGATTGAAGCGATTGATCGAATGGTGGTAATTGAGATCGTAATGATAGAAAATATGTAATTGGAAGATCTGATGTAATTTCATGTATAGTAGTTTTCCACAATGTTAATTGTTTTAACTGAAAATGGTACCAGAACATATATGTAAATCTATTTAGGCCAATAGAATTTGTTTTAAAGCGAGAAAATCAACTCACCTTTGAAAAATGTTTGAATGTTTTTTCACCAAAAGATCCCGTACAGTTGCGAATCGTTATGTGCTCTATAGTCGATTTGATGATCTTTTTTTTGTCTTTGTTTAATGGCAGATGTTGATCTGCGAAAATTTCAACATCCTTGACAGTGATTCCATTAGATATTTTAGTTATGAAACTGTATCCATTAATAATGGAGATTAATGTTAGAAAAACTAAACATTTATACCTAAAATATTATCCGTTTAAGATTGATGCATCTTTTAATAGACGTATAGAGTTACTCACATATTTCTAACCTTAAAATTTCATCAAAAACGGCAAAAAAAATGCGAAACGCACTTATTCAAATATGCTATATATAAGTCCTTCAACTTTTCTCTAAATAGATACGAATAAATTCAACAAACAGTTGGAAAGGAAGTAAATATATAATTACTGTTAATTAGATTATTGTTTATCATCAGGGTCTTTCGGTTATCTATACATAAAACATATACGAGGGATAAATGAAACAATTTCTTTACAAAAACAAACAATTTTATTAACCATTATAAAATGAGTATATAAATACAAACTAATCAACAACAATTTTAATCACATTCCCAATTAATTATTTAAAAAAAAAAAAACAAAACAAACAAAATGTCGACTACCACCAGCCATGTTTTTCACCCAATATTTGAACATCACCAGCAGCTCCACCGATAACCTTCGATTCACCACCACCACCTCCACCACCAACAAAAACTGGATACGATTCCTTAACAACTTTCAAATTTTCAATTGTAATTGGATATGGTTTTGGTACTTCAACTGGTACTTTAACTGGTACTGGTACATGAATTGGTACTTTTACTGGTACTGTAACAGTTCTTGTTACTGGTACTGGAACGGTTTTGGTTACTTGTACTGGATATGGCTTTAGTACTTCGACTGGATACGGTTTGGAAATTGTTACTTTGTATGGAACCTGGAATGGTTTTAATTTAAATTTATCTATGGGATAGTACCGTAGTTTATTTTAGGTTAGGTTCTTTTTTTTAATTAATAAATACTATGTGGATATCAATATTAGCAGAGGCAAATGGTACTATAACATATCAAGATGGTACTATTTACAGTGGTACCATGTAATGGTGTACCATTATTATGGTACAGTTAACAATTTTTTAGAAAGGTACCACAACGGTACCACTTTTTCACTATGGTACTACCTATAGTACTTTACCGGCCATATTCCTTTATAACCATCCTAATCTATTGAATATTCAAACATCTAATTTGAAGCCCTTAAAAATCAGAATAAGTATAGGTAGTACTCCTATTCGCCAATGACTGAAGACGAGTAAATTTGTATCCGAAAGGCTTTTCATAAATGGCACGATATATTATATTCTTAGTTTGACCTCCTCTGGCTAACGCATGAGTACCATTATATTATATATTTATTTTACCTTAATTGGAATATGTTTAACAACTGGATAAGGTTTCGGTATGTGGACTGGATATGGTTTTGGTATAGTAACAGTCTTTATATCGTGAAATCCTCTTCTGGATCTCTGATGAACAGCATCACAGTAATCAAAGAGGACTACACTGGTCGCCACCACAACTAACAGTACCACCATCTACAATGTAAAAAACAAATTAGAAATGTGACTATAAAACGTTTTACACAAGAGAAAGAAAATGGCGAAAAACCCCTTAAAAAAAAGGTCCTCTTCATATTTTTCTATGAATTTGTTTTGTTGCCCTGCTGCACACTTACAAAGACTTTCATTGTTACACGAATTAATGTCCACCGTACACTGCAGATTTAATCCATGTTAATTTTATTTATATATAACCAAATAATTAACCCTCTTTTTTTTTTTTTTTGAATAATAAATCTTTCACTATAGTAGAATGTAAGTAAATAAGTCCTAAAAACCGCACTAATAGTATTATCGAATCCAAAACTAATTTTTAATTCCGTCGAAGAAAATTAATTGGTAAATGGAACAAGAAGAGATTTTTAGTTCCGGTATATGTTTGGAGTTTTCGCAATTCGATAGAACGTTATAAACAAGCAGCTAGGGTGAACGTATAGAAATTTAGAATGAACTAATGTCAAATTAACCATATTTACTTATACATAGTAAGCCATGGAACATTAACAACATAAGATTTAATGCTTGATCAGCAAAAATATTCTGTTTAATACCAAATAAATTTATAATACATCCAATCGTGACAGATAAATTGCAGAAACATTGCCAGTTGCGTTAAAATTCATGTCGTAACGATAAACCTAACCTTAAATTCGATTCTACTAAATCGTTACTAAAACACCCGTCCTTTTTTATTGCTATGCATTCTATTTTCCATTTAAATTTAAAGAAGTGTCCATTCTACAATTCTACATAACATATAAAATGAACGATCCAATAATTATGTAACAGTACTAGAGGTATACAATAACAAGAATTCCACCATTTTACTTTCATTCTGTGTGAAGTAAGTGAGTGAGTGAGCGAGTGAGAGGAGTCGAGCATTTTGACGTTCCAACATTTTGTTGTTCATTTTTTCCCTTTTGTTATTATCTCATATTATAAATAAAATAATATTCATACAGGACTGCCCAATAATTAATCTATTTATATTATTATAGCCATGTATACAGGGTGGACGCACACGCATCATATATGTTGATTTGACTTAAAAGTAAAAGTCAATTAACAAAAAAAAAAGTAAATATAGTCGATCAATAAAAGTGGGAAAACGAATGTTTGATAAAAAAAAAACCGTATATACAGATAATCCAAGCCTACTATGGTACAGCAGTACTATGCATAACCTAGATGAAGTACCTATATCGCTATACACCTATTAATTTATGCGAGCAGCGAAGGAAATGGTGCATGAAATATAAATAGCAATTATTATTAATTTATTCATATTGATCAGTTTCAACATTTAGCAATAATAATAGTCAAATGTTCTGCCCTGGGATTATTCAATTGCTAGATTACTTTATATACAGGGTGGGTCATTTGTCGAAATTTATGATCATTATTTGACCTATATATCTCGTCTCGTAGTAGTAGTAGCAGGTCAAATTCGTGACTCATGATTTTTCTTTCATTTGTCCTTCACCTTTTTTTTTGTGTTAGTCTCACCTCTAAATATACAGGGTGTAACATAAACAATTTCTTTTTAATCTACATATAATTGGGTCATTCAAATGCAGTATGACATACATATGTAGGTGGTATCCGAAATGCATATGTAAATTCATTTTTTGTCTTTTTCTATTATATGTTTTCACTTATTCTATTCGCTCTACTTGCTTTTATAAGTGCATAAAGAATAGATATGGAAATATATGGAATTATAATCAAATTCATGCTACGATGCGTAGTTTTTAATAAATTTTGTAATATGTATAAATGAGAGTATTTAGCGTTGCCATTTTTGAGGTTATGTATTCATTTAATTCTACGATAATTAATCAAGACGTTTTTTTTTTATTGAATGATTGATATTATTGACACAATAAATATATACAGGGTGTATCTTAATAGTTTTTCAAACATCCAAATTAAAAAGCACATAACAATTGAAAAAAAAAACTCAACAGATTTATTATCAGTTTTCCTGCATACATACATATGTACATAAATGTATTCTCCGCACACAAACGCGTTGACATTTGAATATGTAAACTAAACAGATATACACTCGGTACTCAACTCTCAGTACTCTTACATTATAATAGTAGTTTACATAGAGTTGTAATATAAAAGTGCAGCGAAATATGTTAATTGCATAATATGTGTACGATTATAAAATTTATTAGATCATACCTACATATACGTTTATAGAAATGTATATGAGAAAAAAGAAGAAGAAATGTAACACTGTCTCGAATATACATGTATATAGTTGTAAACTCTAAAATTCGTTTATATAACACACACACTATCCAAATTCTTTCTTTTTTATTTATTTATAAATTAATATCTAATAGAAAATGTCGTAATTTAACCGTCATAAAGAGAGTATAATTTGTCTTGATTTCAACGACCACTTGATATTTTTTTTTTGAGTTTTTATATTTAGTTTCATTCTATTTTAGATAATAATTACTATTATTATTGTCAAAATGGCTTTAAAGAACAATTTGCTCCTTTAATTATAGTGATTTGATATGTAATAATTTCAAGTTAGGCAACGCATAATCCACTGTATCGTTTTTTCTTTTTTGTGAAAATCGAGATGCCTATGTGCGCAGCGAGTTACGTTTATTTTTTTTTTATTATTATTATTTATACATACCTATGAATTATACAATATCAAATATGTAAAGTGTTACATAAAAAAAGGTTAAAAGTAAAAAAATTGTAATTAATTTTTGGATGCCATATGCGAAGCGAACACGGAGATTTTTTTTTTCAGTTACTCGTTCCTCCATCACACTACAGACAATGATAATTATATATCTAATTATATGAGAATGATAATATGTGACACACTTTTGTACTTACAACCACTAAATATTAAAAACAAAAAACTCAAATTCATTGTATTATACTGTAAGAAGAACAAAGAGAAAAACAGCGTGCGAACGCGCCTAACTGAATAAATGACAAGGCCCAAAATGTGACATGTATTTGGGGTTGCTTGCACTGATGCATATTTTGTTTATTACTAAATATTGTGTTTACTAAAACAAATTGCATAAAATTGATATCGATTGATGAAGACAACCATTTTTCTTCACCTCTGAAGCATATATCATCAAGATCCATTGATCACTAGTCCAGTATAAACAAATAAATCACATCATCCATAAAGATCAAGTAGACTGATAATAGCATAGTCATCGGTGGTTAGTTTTCATTGCATTAAATATTCTTGCAAAAACGAACAAAAAAAAAACGTATTTATTTAATAATTTGTTGATTTAATTAGTTTCGTTTCTCAATTTCCTTGTTCATTTTCTCCCTTTGATACATATGTAACAGATCCATTATCTATTTTGGATCAAGGTTAGCTATGAAAAATCTTTAGGCCATTTTTTATATCTTCTCGTGAGTTAATTTTTCAATTTGTACTATACAAAAGAAGTTATTTACTAAATGTATGTGTATTTAGACATATTCTCATATAATAATAATAATAGTATGTGTAATAATCAGTTCGTCAATTTTTATTACATATATTAACATTAGGTATATGTTTTCCTTTAATTAAGCGTTTATTGCATAAATTCGAGTGAAAAAAAAAAAACAGTCAGAAATATGTGTGTAAAGAAAATGACTGGGGGACCAAAGGGGGGTGGATGGTGTACAACATATGTATACGCATATTATAGGTAGTACTATGGGCAAATACGTAGAAAGCGTTTTTGCGTATATAAACGGTCATAATTTGTCCATAAGGCAACAGTCGTTGTTCTTTGGTCGTTTATTAATATCAAAATCAAAAAAAAAAAATGAATCTCCATGTAAGTAGATAATCAAAAAAAAAAAAAAACACCAGAAAAAACTTCAGTTTTAATTAAATTGGTGATAAATTCGGTTAATGATCATCTTCGGGAAAGTCGTGTGTTATTCGAGTGACATCTGCAACAAAAATATCATTTTGTTGTATTCTTCTGTTTCCTAGTTTCTTTTAATTTAAATTCTCAACATCACTATTAGATCGAAGAGGATCTAGACTTTTAAATTCACCAATTAATTATTCCTGTGCTAAAATTTGATCTGTTTGAAAATATTCCCCTTTGACATATTTGAAATTCTTTTTTATAGCTCTTGTTAAGTTTTCCCAATAATTAATTACTATCTATTTTTCTGTTCTAGATCTCCTCATTGGTGTTTTTTGCCTTCTTAGTCCTAGCACTAGCTGCTGAGGAGAAGAAAGCAGTTGCACCATCATCAGCGTCAGCCGCCACGGCCAGCTCAGACAAAAAACAAGAAAAACGTGGCCTTCTAGGTCTAGGATATGGCGGTGGCGATTTTGGCGGTCATGATTTCGGAGGTGGTGATTTACATGGAGGATTCGATGGTGGTTTCGGTGGCGGATTCGAAGATCATGGTCATGTCAAACATATTACAATTACGAAAACCATTCCGGTACCAGTACCGAAACCCTATCCAGTTACTATTGAAAAGAAAGTACCAGTACCATATCCAGTGAAAGTTGTTGTACCAGTCGATAAGCCATATCCAGTTCATATACCAAAACCATATCCAGTACCAGTGGAAAAACCTGTACCATATCCAGTTGAGAAACCAGTACCATATCCAGTTAAAGTACCAGTGAAAGTACCTGTACCAGTTCCACATCCAGTACCAGTACCAAAACCATATCCAGTAACAGTTCACAAACCTGTACCTTACCCAGTTAAAGTACCAGTTGTCGTTGAGAAACATGTACCTGTTTTTATTAAATCACATGATCATGGATTTGAGGGTGGTTTAGATGGTGGTTTCGGTGGCGGTTTCGGAGGCGGTCACGATTTTGGTGGTCATCATTGGTAAACAACGACTGTTGACCTTCAGTTTTTTTCTACTGAATAAGAGTGCTGTTCTTTTTGCTTGAGAACAGTACACCTCCTTATTCTTCTCATTTCTTCTTTCCCATCACCATCTCGTACTTTCTTGTACTTTTTTTTAGGCTAATTTATGTTGATTTATTTATAATTTCTTCTTTAATAAAAAAGAATTGTTTTTTACTAAATGTGTGTGTTTATTGTTTATTTTTTGTTTGATCAACAAAGAAAATTTCAATTGAAAATCCTTGCGTAAAATAAAGTCAACAGTCACAAGTATTATGAAATTGTCACAAAATTAGAAGCGTCGAAGATTAAAAAAAAAGTAAAAGTAACAAAAAAAAAAACGAAACTAACCTAAAAATTCACATATGGATTTGTGCAATTTTTTAATGAATTTAAATTCATATAAGAGAATGGATTAAATTTTTGCATTAATTAATTAAAATTATTGAATAATTTCCTACCTGATGTAAATCTATAGCAATTAAAATAATGCACAAATCACACATGCCAATTTATGAAATTATTTCACTGTGTATCATATAACTTTGTGTTGAAATTTTAATTTTTAATTTTTTCTTTTTTTTTTATGTAACTTCCTTTCAATTTTTGTGTGTTACTAATCTATAATATGGCTTCTAAATATACCTAATTAATAATTTCTCAATTAATGATTGTTATATTTTAATTTTATTATTAGTAAATCGTTAATTTGATTTCGTTCGTAAATTATTTTCGTTTCGTAGCTACATTGCGGTCTATAATAATAGTAATAAAAATCAACCATTCATTTTAAATTCAATAAAATATGTAACAATGTAATAAAAAATATATTAAATAATAATTAAATAATTGAATAAATAAATAAATTATTAATGAAGAATACATATAAAACAACAAGCAAGCTTTGAAAAAGACAAATGAACGCTCATTGACGCGTTCAACTTTAAAAGCGAAAGAAGCAGAAAGAAAAACCACGGCCTACTTTTCATTCATCATTCATCACAAAACTAAATGATTTTGTATTTCCGCGTGTTTATCTCTATTAATACGATTGATTGTTGTTACAAATATGATTGGTAACATACAGTATGCAAAATGCAGAGTATAGTATTATTAAATTAAATTAATCCATTTCTTTGTTAATAAGACTAAACTCAAAGTCGTCCTTGATTGCATTTCATCATATCCAATAGATGTCCTACCTGCGTGCACAACTATAGTGTATGAATTGTATCAAGCAGGCTTTGATTTTCCTATTGAAGTGAATATGTCTCCAATTTTTGCTCAGATTAAGCATTTTTTGCTCTATTTCAGGAAAATGTAGTATTTTAAACGTGATTATTACGTTTATTTTACGTCAAAATTCCATTGGACTTGTCTGATAGTGCTTATATAGCTCTAGTACATATAACTACCAATTATCTTCCTTTAATTATTAAATTAATATTAATATACACTTAACGTGCACTCAAACGTAATTAATTGTATTTTTATTATATCTGCAGAGAATGGAATACTACGTACAGAGTACCCGGTACCTAATATGTATGTATGTATATACCTACCTAACTATCTATACAATAACTGTATAAGCAATAAAGTGAGAGAGATGTTGACTTTTTTTATGAAAGAAAGTAAAGCAAATTAATACATAACAATTTCTTAACAGGTAACAGGAAAAATAAGAAACGTCGTCGCTAAATTTACTTTTTGGTTCCGCTGAATATAAATAGTTGTTTCCTGTCAATTTTGTCTAGTCTGTGTTGGGTTCTTAATAATAATAGTTTGTATTATATCAAATATGAGGATCATCATTGTAAGTAAATTTTCAGTTAGTCAGTTTTTATTTATTAAATTGAAATCATATTAAGTTTGCCTCTTGTTTGCTGAAACTTAATTGAATTTAAATTGAATTAAATTTCTTTTCTTTTTTAGACATCACTAATAGCAATTTGCTACCTAAAACAGGTTGCAAAGGCTGCACCAAGTGGTTTCGGTGGTTCTTTTCACGGTGGTGGTTCATCGAATCAAATTCCATTAGAAGCAACACCCGATCTGGAATCATTTGCTCATATTGGCTATCCAAAATATGATATACTCGATTTAGGCGAATATTCGAAAGATCACCTACCCGGCGATGAAGTAAAAATAACAAAATCGAGCAAATTAACAATTCCACAACCATATCCAGTCCATATACCAGTGCCACAACCTTATCCAGTACCAGTAGAGAAACCATATCCGGTAGTTGATACGAAAATTGTTAAAGTACCAGTACCAGTTCCACAAGTAATTGAGAAAAGTGTTCCTTATCCAGTAGAAGTTCCAAAACCTTACCCGGTTCCAGTAAGTGATGGTGGACATAGTGGTGGTGGTGGTGGTGGTGGAGATTCATATCATTATCAAGCATTAGAAGGTAATGGGTATGATGTTCAAGAAACTAATGGAGACTTACCAGCGAATGAAGGTTATATTGGTGGTGGCAATCCATATGGATATCATGCATTAGAAGAACAATCAGAAGCAGCTGATTATGCTGCACAAAATGGAGGTTGGCAACCAATTGATAATGGAGAAGGACATTAATTTTTTTTTTGTTAATTTGTTAAGCAAATAAGACTGTATTTTGTTGATTGTTATTTTATTGTAAATATTTGTAATTAATAAAAAAATACCCGTTGTTTCCACTAGTTTTGTTTAATAATACACAAAAACGACAAAAAATTTCAATCAATATCAAAACATGGAATCTGTTCCCCATCAAATTCCTTAATTTTATCTTCAATCGATTGAAGTTTTTCCATAGTTTCTTTCACTTTTCCACATTGTTCTGTATACAACATTTTCAATACCTTGATTGCTTTCTCTTTAGCTTTAGAATCTAAATTTTCAATTGATTCAACACCAGCCACTTTCTTTATATCTTCCAATTCCTCTTCAACTTGAGCTGATGTGATTGATGATATTTCCTCCACTCGTTTCTCTCCCAATTGTGTAATAAGATCGGCATAGTTTTTGGAAAATGGAAATTTTCGTATCACAGTTGTTTTCGAACCAAAAGCGCCATCAACATAATGACCAGCCTTATCTATTGTTTCCATTTTATCCATCTGTTTAGACAATTGAGCGTATTGTTCAATTAAAATATTTTCGATTCGATCAATACATAAATTGACATCTTTTGGTCGTTCTCCTGTACGCAAAAAGATTGTTTTTAAAAATGCTAATGCCCATTGTAACTGAACAATTCCTAATGGTGATTCATTATAATTTTCATCGGAAAATAACATCCAAATAACGGCAATCGCATGATCCAAAAGTAAATAAAATGGCGGACATTTACCTACTACATTTTTTACATGTGTAGGTTTAGCTGATGGTGGTAGACGAAATGTATATGGCATTGGAATATATTTACGGGGTTGTTCTGGAATTGTTGGTATGGCAGATAAACAATTTTCCCAATGTGTTTGATCGCCAAATAAGGTAAAAGGTTTGCCTGGCCGTATATGAATCTTACCTATTTTAAATTGTTTCTCATTTGATGTATTTTCGTCAGAAATCGGTATTTCTGCTTGTCCTTCAAGATCATCATCAGCCATTTTATTATTTGTGTTAATTCAAGACGTAAATTTTGCTAATTAATTTTATTTTAATCAATTTTTAGAATAATGTCATGACAATGCAATTGTTTGGCAAGACAAGGCACCCTTGATTAAAAATTAAAATATATCTCTTATGGAAAAATATTTTTTAGATTAATGTAAGTTTTTATTGCTAATTAATCATTATTACTGACTAGTCAATTGACATAGATTAGTTTAAATGCCTTAGTGTGACTTAAAAGTGTTAAAATATTTGTTTATTATATTAGAAACATTCATTGTTATGCTACCAGCGTAACATAATTGAACGGCGCATTCGCCAAATGTTTAAATGCTTTAGATAAATATTGTAATTTTTTATAGATGTACTATTTTAATTGCGTAAATTAATTAGAGCATATTCTAGAGCTTCGAATTAATAGAATAAACAATTTATTTAAAATACAACATTGAAACAATAAAATTTCTAAAAAATGAATACATTTTGAAATACATATTTTTGTAATTTATTCTGCAAAATTATTTCCTGTGGAATTTTATATTGTATGTGTTAAAACACTTGGTTTATCTTATTACAATAATTTTTTTTTCTTTTTTGATTCTATATGTATCGAAAGTAAAATAATTTCCCTTCACTTCGTTTATAAATAAAAAATGGCATGGCATTAAGTTCATACATATGTACATATTGTGATTAAAAAATTAACTGTTAAACGAGAGAAAGAAAACAAAACAGTCGAATGATGAATATTGAACAAAACTACATCTATCTATATCAAGATATACCAGAAAGAATTCCCATCAATTTTCCTTAAAATCTTTGCGAAGAAAGTAAAATGAATAAATGATATGAAAGGTTCCAATAAACTCACTTTTCATACTTTTATTGTATATGATCTAAATAAGTAAATAATAATAGATAATAATAGAAATAAATTGTACAAAAGAAATTGCACATTATTAAATCGGTTATGTGCAGCAGGTTTATTAAACTAATTACCTCATGTTAGTCGTTTATAATCGAATTTAATTCAATTTTCGAAAATTGTTAATTCCAATTGTTATTGGAATACGTTTTTAAATCAGGACACATGAAATTTAAAAATAATAATGTTAGATAACCAATGATGGTAACTGTATCAATTTAACATTCGTAAGTAGCTAATTTAATGAAGAAAATCCAAAAACGAATATAAAATATTTCGGTTTATCTGTTTACGAATATGCTGGACTAAAAGGTCTAAGCAGGCCTTGTAAATATTAAGCAAATAAAAACGAACAGAAAGAATTCAGACAAATAAATGAATTCATAATTAAAGTACATTGCTCATTGTATCAAATTCTTGCAATCGTTTAGTTTTATTTTCAACTTTTTTATCTTGTTCATAGAAAATTCCATTTCAATTAGTTGGCAACCAGTTAAACATTCAAGAAATCGATGGCGCTCCTTCCTGTCAGTTATAATTACACTACATTTTATTATTTATTATATGTTATCATCTTAAGTAATGCTATAAATTTAAATAAATATGCACATACAATATGTGAAAATAAAGGAAGAGAGAAAGAGAGAGAGACGAAAAATGGAAGAATACCAACATAAAAGTTATTGATGATTAGAAAGCATAAGAAACTACGAAAAAAATAGATATCTACTAGAAATGAATTAATTTGTATTTATTTATTTTATTTAATAATGAATCGATAAACAACAATAAAATATATGTAGTAATATCTTGTTTGAATTTGTTTAGAAAAGCATAAAGAATAATATTGAAGTCCCTATGGACAGGAGTAGTACAGCGTTAATGAAAAGAAGAAGAAGACTAGCCTATTTTTGCAATAAAAACTCAACGGACTGTTAATTTAAATATGCTTTGCTAATTTGTATAACAGAATCAATTAAAATTAAATCAAATTTGTTTTTTTGAATAAGCAGTCTGAAAAATAATGAATACATAAAATTTCATAATTTTTTTTTTCTTATAGATACAATTCTCGCTACAAGATACAATTCATAAAACAGAAACAAAAGGAAAAAAAAACTTTTATGAAACTTAATCAAATTAAATAATATCAAATATTAGTGCCATTAAATTAAGAATTACAAAATATTTGAATATGTGCCTTATTATTAAGATTGATCTATTTATTTTCTTAGTAGATTGTACTTCCTTATCTCACAGCGAACGTTTTACGATTTCTTCATTTCAAATTAATCATAGGGAGATAATGGCCTACACCTAAAAATTGTGTAAAATACAAGAAAAAGAAAAGCAAATCAGAGCGGGTACACTATGAAAGCAATAAAATAATTAAAGTAATCTAGATTTACATAACGCACACTTCCTTTATATCATCTAATTTTGATGGCTCGAAATGATCTATAGTGAAATTTTCACTAATTTCTATTAGTATATACAAAAAGATGCCCTTAAGCATACGTATATCTAGTAAAGAGTTTACGTGTTTTTTTATTCATTTATTTCTTAAAACATATATCGTTATAATTTATAATTATTTATTATAATTTCTCTTTTCATGTACTATTATTATTATAGATACGAACTCTGTTTGCAATCTTGGATTAGTTAGATCTACCTACTTTCAAATCAAATAATTATTATTATTGAACCAAAATCAGATTTATACTTATTTGATCAATGAAATCGATATCGATTGATAAATTTATAAAATATGAAAAGGTTAACCGCCCGAATTTAATCAAATGTACGAAACTCTCTCAATTCAATTTTATTAAAAAAAAAAAAAAAAACAGTCACGATTTGAAAATATTCAATTTTAAAATACAATAATACCACCTGGATAGTACCAGAGTAGAGGTACTGCGTGTTTGAATTAAATACATACACTACATTAAGTAACGGGTTGTGTAAATCTATTAAATTCTATATTACATCCATATAAATTCTATACATCTAGTACCAAATCAGAATGGTACCTACTGTCCAAAAATACTTTTTGGCAATTATTTCATGCCATTCACAAGCAAATCTAAAACTTAATTAGCTATCAATTTCTCAAATTAGTCATGCTTACTGCTCGTTACTTGCAAGAAAAAAAATAAAAATGGTACCTAATTAATCATCACAATCAGCAATTTGATGTCGTACCTGTACCTATGTGAATGTAAAATAAGGCTGATTAATAAAACTACTAAAAACGTACTCTAAATAGATAAAAACCTAAAGACGAGTCAACCATCAGATGATTCCCGCCTAGTGAAAGTAAATATAGATAGCCAAAATAGTGAGTGGTTGAATATGATGATGGGGTACCATCCGTATGGTAAAGAAAGAACCAACGCCCCAGAACCCTCTCCAATTCAATTTTTTTTTTTTCTTTCTTCAAAAAAAAAAAAAAGAGATAACTTCATATCGCCTATTGGTATATATACACACCTCGATGAGGGGTAGAGGTATCAGTAGTAGTTTCATGTTTATCAAGTAAACTATGAAACCATTTGTGGTAAGAAAACGTTCGTCTCCACACAAATCATATATATATATATATATATATATATATATATATCATTATACAGGATTATTAATTAAGGGCAAAGCGAGTGTTAGAATTTCGTACTGTTTCGAAACATTATGACACCCTTAAGTGATCACCCTGTATAATAGTTATTGTGAAAGATATATTGTTCTAGTGATTATTAATTTATTTATATATGTGATGTTTTTCCAGAAATTTATTGCTATATTAGCAATCTGCTGCCATTCTTATGCAGAACAACCAAAAAACACCGTGAAACGTGGAATTTTTTCCAGTAGCTATGGCGGTGGAGGTTATGGTGGAAGTTCACATGGAAGTATATCACTAGGAGGAGGAGGTGGTGGTGGTGGTGGTGGTGATTATGGAGGCCACGGCGGTAGCGGTGGTGGTAGTATTTCATTTGGAGGAGGTGATTTAGGAGGTCATGGAGGTAATGTGTAAAACAGTGTTTTCTGTGTGACTAGGTCATCATTATGAAGGAGATTTTTTTGGTTTGTTCGCAGGCGGATTCGGTGGAGGTGGATTCGGTGGACGTGGATTCGGAGGTGGATTCGGAGGTGGTGCCGGGGGAGGAGGAGGCGGCGGTGGCGGAGGTGGTGGAGGTGGTGCCACAATATCTACCGTCACTAATACAGTATCAGTACCAGTACCACAACCTTATCCAGTAACAGTAACCCGACCAGTACCGGTACCAGTACCTCAACCTGTTGCCGTTCCAGTACCACGACCAGTACAGGTACTATAACAATCTATCTATTTTAAGATAAATCATGATAGTAACAATGAATTTTCTGCCCAGGTATCCGTTCCAGTACCACAACCGTATCCAGTACCACGTCCAGTACCTGTAACAGTTAATCGTCCAGTACCAGTAGCGGTACCAACACCTGTACAAGTTCCTGTTGCCCAACCCTATCCCGTATCAGTTCCAGCACCATATCCAGTAACAGTACCACAACCCGTTCCAGTTAGAGTGCCACAAACCATTGTAGTACCAGTTGCTCAACCAGTGTTTGTTGGCGGAGGTGGTGGAGGAGCTGGAGGCGGCGGTGGTGGTGGTGGTGGATTCGGAGGTGGCAGCGGAGGCGGCGGTGGTTTTGGAGGTGGTTACGGAGGTGGTTACGGTGGTGGATACGGAGGAGGTGGATTCGGCGGTGGACATGGCGGTGGTGAAATCAGTGGAAGCATTTCTATTGGTGGGGGACATGAATTAGGTGGATATGGGGGTGGTTATGGAGGTGGTTATGGAGGTGGTTATGGAGGTGGAAGTTCCTTTGGCAAAGGATTATCTATATCGTCAATTGATATAGGAAGCAGCGGAGGCTATTCAAAGCATTAAATTTTTATATAAACATAACATAGAAATATGTGAAAAATTTGATATTTTTAATGATGAAAATTGTCAATGTTTCTTTTAATTTTGTGATAAACAGTATTAAGATATTTTTTAATTTTGTAAATATGGCCTTTTTGGCTATTAAATTAAATAAAAGTTATTTTACTTAATTAATGTGTTGTTTAAATGAACGAAATTCACAAGTACATAGTTCATTCCCTTTTTACTTTTAACTATACCCTCGTATAATCGTGGTTTCACGAAGCGTGTATATGTTTATGTATATCATTAACGGAATGAGATACTTTATATTTTTGCCATTTTTAATTATTTCTGGAGAAAGTATAGTAATTCTAGAACGATATAAATAATAACAATAATTTGCAATTCTATTAAACTTTTATTAAATCGTTTGATTGTCGATCCGCCATCGTATTAGCCTTGATTGTGCGTATTTGTTATTCATCCGCTAATTAGATGGCACCAAAAGTGAGCAAAATAAAAATGCCATTTTTTCGATAATAACATTTCTTTCTTTAATAATCTTATCTTAAATCTTAATCAACATTTATTGGAATTCACTTTATTTTTCTCATTTCCTTTTCCATTCTCTTTATTTCCCTTTGATGTTCTCTTTCTCTTCTACACCTGTACAATTTGTAACAGAAACATCCTTAAAAAAAAGAAATAAAAAAAGTGAAATAGAAAGTAAAATAAGAAACTATATAGGTACTTACCAAAAATTAAAATAATTAGAATAATTAAAGCAATAAAAGTCACGTATGCGTAATTTGCGAAAAAACTGGCTTGCGGAATAGAAAAATCTCCTCCTAACAGCTTCTTGAAATTTTCAATTTGTTCTTGTGTTACATTTGGAATGTCACCCATTTGCTCTATTACTTTATTTAATAAATTATCTGCAGATACATTACTTATTTGATCATCATTAGCATTGCCTTCTCTTATCAGTTTTAATAAATTTGGGTCAGCCATTTTCTGAGTTCTGAGCCTTTTTTCTGTTGCTACCAAACAAAACGATATAGTATCAAATTAGTTTAAACGAGGTAATTTTTGCTGTATTACTGATTAATTATTAATTTAATATGCAAAAATGCTAAATTAGATAAATATTCATGACCATAAATATTTATGAAACCCGCGAATTTCTTATGCAGGTATGCAACTAATCATACAATAGAGATAAAATGTATATTATAAATTATAAATATGTAAATTGTAATGTATAGTGTCAAAGGTATTATACATATAATTTATAGATAACATGCTGTAGATGTAAACAGGACATTTTAAGTTTTACTGTAAATGTGTAAAATTCTTAGTTTTCAATTTCATATTTTCCATTTCTAATATTTCTATTCCATTTAAAATATGGAAATCTAATGTTAGAAAGAGGATGAAAATATTAGGTTATAAATTTTAAAACAATCCACATATTTCAAAAAATAATTCGTTAATTCGAAAGTTAATAAAAACTACGAAAATGAATTTAAATGAAACAGAACTATTATCCAAATTGGTAATAGAAACAATACACATACTTTATAGCGGTAGCAATAATTTTTCTTTTCATATAGAATTTAATGAATGCGGAGAATGGCAATCAAGAATTCGTAAAAAATCTAACAAATGCTATTGAATATATTGATGAAAATGATATTAATATATTACAAGAAGAATGTATTCTGCAGCGAATATTTCCCACTATGGACACACGTTTAAAAAAAGTACAGTATTATATTCTTAAATATCAATTGAATAAGAAAAATCATTTTTTAGATTTACAATGATTGCCAAGGTTTGTTTCAAACAAGTGATGATGATATTACGCAAATAATGATAAAGGATAATTTAGTGGTTAATAAATAACTTCATTTATATGAATTAATTGTTTATTGATCAGGATTTTTAGATCATTTCTAGGCTAATCAGTAGTTTACAACAAATATTACATATTGTGTCTAAACAAAACATAAACAATTTAATTAGTATGGAATCAATCATAAAATTTATACCCGATTGTAATGATTTATATATTGAGCACTGGAAAAATAGGTAGGAGGAATGATGGAGTTAATGGAATTGGTTGAAATAAATTACATTACGATTTTCAGTGAATCTTCATATAAATCTATATTCAATGAACAAATAGTCAATAATTTTGAAGAAATAAAGCAACTATCTGTATTATTCATTGAAATGATACACAATGTGGAATTAATCGAAGAAACTGATGCAGATACATCTTTGCTGTTACAAGGTTCGGCAATTATTGTTTAGCTAAATTTGATACTCATAAATTAATTTTCAGTTCTTCAATTTATCAGTCGAATTACAGAACCATTTTATGAAACAGATATAAAATTTGTTTTATCCACTTGGAAATATTTTATTCTATTCAGTACGAAATATTCTAATTTATTGGAACATAGGTTTAATATTCGAATGGTTATCGATAGTCTTTTTAATGAAATTTATAAAATATTTGATATTTTATTAGACGAAGTAAATGGTTTTAATTATAGATAGCAATTTTGATTACAAATTGTCTTGCAGGTCAATATTGAGGCTATACGAATACAAATAAAAATAATAACATTTTTTATTAAAACTCTACTGAAAATTTGCGATATATATTATAAACAAATTGAAAGTATTATGAACAATCTGATAATTTTTTATGTTAAAATATACAGGTACGAATTGGACATAGCCAATAAAAATTTTAATCGAAACATAAACAGATCGTGACTTTAAAATTCAAAATTCATTTCTTTTGTTATTATCGTTGACAGGTGCCCTCTAGATTATTTTGCATCTGAAACTCATACGGAAGAAACGTTACAGTTGATTGAAACAAGTATATTTCTAAATATCGATGTTTTCCTAGAGCATCTGATTATAAACGAACCACTTTTTAAGGTATCATCGATTTAAAATCGATTTAAATTCAAAATTATAATGTTTACATTTTAGGATTGTATTCAAAATATAAGCGGGAATGCCAAGTTGCAAAATACATTCCTCATATATCCTGTTGGTGTTGTTTATTTACATAATAAAATATTAAAAGTTCTGGCAAATTGTGCAAGTGGTCAATGCACAGATTTTGTAATTCGTTTGGTGGAAAACGTATTTGAATCGTTAAATTTTTGTATGTTATAAAAATGTATTAAATGCATATAAATATATCAGTAATTGTTATTTCAGGTCATAAAGAATTGTTTTGGAGTGGCTACAAAGTATGTAGGTATCCACGAATTTTTCATTGCTTTTTTGACATGTGCATTTTTAGGGTGGCATTTTTCAGGATTTAATTATAAATATATCAGCCGTATTACTGCTTCATGACACCACTTTTTCTAGCGCAAACATTTTAGTAAAACATTTAGTCGAAGAAGACCCTTTTATCCCTTTATTATCTATAGAAGTCATATCATTAATTACAAGGTTAATCGGCAGCCATATATTAATTAGTTGACTGTACATATATGATTTTTTAGTAATTTACCATCAAATGAATGTTTCTTGGTATTAACGAAACTACTAAACAGCAATCAATTATTATTTCGTGGCTCCTTCACCAATTGTCCAGAATTCGTTTTTTTCAAGGTTTTACTACAACGAATTTTTAAAAATATTTCCGAAGAACATTTTAAAGAAGAATTTACAAGGATGACTAGTTTACCAAAATTAGAAATATTAAAATTATCCAATTTTCCAGCGACACCAAATCATCCTGTGATAAAAAGCACACTAGACAATGTTTTAACAGAAATTAATCTGCTGTCCAACTGTCAAGAGCCAATATATGATTCAGAGAAAGACGCTAGGAAACCGTTACCACTCAGTGTTGTAATAAAATAATAGCTTTTCCGAAAATGAAATCCTTGACTTTGGTGTATATTTTAGAGTCAAAATTTAGAATTTTTGGGAACCATTTTAAATTTGCCCGCAATAAATGATATATCATCGTTTCTAAACTTTTTTTGGCAGATAAAAAACAACAGTGATATTCTACAAAATAATATTTTTCAGTATGTTGTACGAAAACTTGTTAGGCTAACAGCTAATGGCATATGTAATTTAACCATTGATTCACAAATTGTAAGAGAATTATCTAGATATATTTATATATAGACAGTCAATCTTATACGCTATTTTAACGGATTAATTTTCAATAGGTATTTTCCCAATTAAACACAATGACAGCAAATGAAGATTATTCCATAAGTACATATCGATTTATTGATTTACTCCTTCAGAACTCGATGAAACAAGATACAAATTTTAAACGTCAAGTAGCAAAAAATATCGCCAGCATTATTGCACCATTATTTCAAAATGGCACACTTCTTATAAAGGAAATTTATTTGGAAATGTTATGGAATTTAAACGTAAATAACAACCATCTGCTGAATATGATTTTAGATGGTTTACCTTTAAATATCGCCGAACACATATATAATGCATTGCACAATGAATCAACTACCAAAAAAATTATACAATTCAAAGATATTAAATGCAAATTCGAACACAAATGTATACAATGGAAAAAGTCTGTGCCATTAACTAGTTTTCCAATAGGAGTAAATTCGAATACAAAGCGAGGACGCAATGAAAATTGTCAAACATTTAAACGAGCCAAAACCACTATACAAGAAGCAATTAAGCCTCCAAGTGGATCTGGTTCGGGGCATCTAATGGATATAGACGAGAATGTCGAAGATGATGATGCAACTGAAATTATCGATAGATTAAAAGGAGAAGTTAAATGTTTATTGAAATTATGCAAAAACGAAAAATTAACTGCAAAAAATACCGCCGATTTACGAATTATTATTAGTCAAATAACTTCAGTAATGAGATAATTTTATGTTATTTTTATACGTGGGTTAATAATGTACATAAATACTTAACGCAACCAGCAACACTTGACAAATGTTTATTTATCTGTGGCTCTATTGAGGATTATATTTCCCAGTAATTTTCTCCTTCCTTTATTATGAATATAGCGCAAACAGCGGCTTTTTATTAAATAAAATTTATTTCAAAAATACCCATAAAATGCATAATTATAAGTAAAAAATTTTAAAAATCAACAGCTAGATGATTGTAACTTAAAAGTATTATCTGTTTATATTTAAATTGCTGCTTTTCAGTGATCTTTTGTTATAATTATTCTATACAGAAGCAATGTGTTGGACATCCTTTCCAGTTTTCTTAATAATTTCAAGAATTTCATTCGCTGATAAATCGGTTTTTACTTTGACTTGTTGTTCCTTTAAATTTATATCGACATTTTCAATTTTATCTGAAAATAAATACAATCTGATAAGTATTAAAAGTAGAATAAGTATTTAATTCAGATTTTCAATAATTAGAAAACAATGGATTTAATATGCATATAGATTTCTACGCAGTTTTATGCAAATGATTTTAGGCTCTTGAAACAAATTGTTGAATCCAAAAATAGACCAATTGACACTAAAAAAATTTATTCTAACAAAAAAATTATCAAAACATGAATTATTGCTTCACATTTATAGAAACGAGAAGTTTCTAGTAAATATAAAAAACAGTTGGTACTCTATCCTATATTCTCTTATTAATTGTAGTGCTTTTATTACTCTACAAACCTTTGTGTTTATTTAATACCCTTTGAACAGCACCAGAACAGCCTTCACAGGTCATAGCAACTTTATATTCGTGAACTTGTACCTAAAAAACAATAAAGAAAAGAAATGATTCACTTATATTTTATTCATTGTATAAATTCACCATTTTCTATATTTTTTTACTATAAAATAACCTTCTTAAATCAACACAAAATAAATACTGAAATGTGAACGAATCTTGAATAAATGTACAATTAAAATTGATGCATACAAAAAATATTTAAATGTTGACAGATATCAGCTGATATAAAAACAAAAAGTTAACGTTTTGTTTTGGTCAACACTCAGAATGTTCAGTCAAATCAAATCAAACGCATAGAAAACACTTTAGATAAATAATGCACATTTCCAAACTAATAAATAAATAAATATTCTTTGTTCTATAATTTTGTATTAGTTTCACAAATGAACAGTTCGAGAAATATTATTTCAGTATTTTCTAATAGTAATCGTAAATTACTGGTTGCATAGCCAAATCTGATATTTCAGCATTCAAAATAATGGCTGTTATAAAGTTATAATATAATGACTACCGTGGGCAGCATTTGTTGATTGCTGATAATTTAATAAATTTAATTATTAATTAATAGTATTATGTATTATTATTTAGTAATAATTGAAATCGGGATACGGGTTCCAATTCAAAAACTTCCACGAGTTCCACCAATATCACGACAGTGTCGACAATTGCAGTATGCGAGTCATGCCACATCCCTAGCCTATGTATGTCATTGGACACGTCATTAAAACGTAGAAACGTGTCATTACATTTGTGTATGTTCCAAATCCATTAATATTTTCATATGAATCATTTGATTCTGTAGTGAAACCAAATAATATTCTATCTAGTGATTGATTTCAACAAAACGTAAGTATTCATTTCTAAAAAGTATTAAATGTGTAAATTCATATAAGTTTGCTGAAATTAATTCAACCAGTTTGGTCTTTAAAATGTAAGACGTAATAGATTTTTAGCTTTAGTTAACAATTGCTTTACTTTTACCATTTCATGTATTTCCCTTTATACTTTAGTGCATAATGGATCAAATTGTAAAATTTGTTGAACCTGGACGCCAGTTTGCTAAAGACTCTATCAGATTAGTAAAACGATGTACGAAACCAGATCGAAAAGGTAAACAACAAATTAATACATATTTTATTAGTTATCTTATTGTGTCAATTTGTTTTTTAGAATTTCAGAAAATTGCTATTGCCACAGCAGTTGGTTTCTGTATTATGGGATTTATAGGTTTCTTTGTGAAACTGATTCATATTCCAATTAATAATATTATTGTCGGTTCTTAGAATGTATGTATATCTCGTTTTGTGTTTTTTTTGGTATTAAAATTTCTTGAAGTTTATTTATTTTTCGAAATACTTTTTTGTGGCTTTTGATTAGATGTATCATCTGATAATTAATTAGCTATTAGTTTTGTTTGTCAGCGTAAATTAAATATATAGAGTATTTACATGACAGGGATGTAGTTCACGTTAATTATAAAAGAAAAACAGTTGTATATTTAAATTGGTTATTGATTTATTTCCAAATTTGAACAAAAATTATAGATAAAAATACAGTTTGTGCGTATTTTTCAATTGAATGATTTCAATTTTAGCAGAACAAAATTTTCTGACAGAATGACACAAGTACACGGGTAAACTTAAATAAAACGTAAAATATTTAAAAACTGCATTTGTGGGAAGATCCCAATCATAGAATAATTTCTAAATCATTAATAAAAATTTTGAATTGTACTTCAGAAATCTTGAAGTTTGACAAAATTAAAAGTAACTTAAATAAAAAAAAGTACAAAGTTTATCTCAGGGTGCCATATTTTCTCTTCTAGAATCTGCTCTTCACCATAGTCGTTGGTGTGCTCTTTATTTATTTATTTTTTACAAAAATACAAAGTAATAAAATGTCATAAAAAAATATGTGATGATGGCACTAGAAAATCAATTATTGTAATCTTACTAACGAAAAAAGTACTTATATGAATAGTGTTAGATGATTGACATCTTATCACAAAAAAATGGGTTTTTTTTATTATACTAATTTGTAATTTAGATTAAGCGACATAAGAATTAATTAAAACATACGCCATTTTTTAGTTTACTAAATCAAAATGGCGTAGTTTCAATATATGCACGTAAACAAAAATCGATTTGTGTAAAAGCATTAATAAAAGCGTCTTAAAGCACTAATTATATAAAAATAATTGGCCTAAGCAACTACATAGTGAAAAAAGAATGGGCAAATATTGAAAAAATAACTGTTTGCTGGACATGTCTATCTATGCTAATGTGTCAATAAACAACCCATGAAGAAAAAGTATTTTCAAAGTTAGAAAATATTTCTTACTACGATTTACAATACAATAAAGTATACTATATATATATATATATTTTTTGTATTTTATATAAAAATATAGATAAAATAATTCAAATTTAATAATTAATTAAACTATGGTATACAGCGCACGTACTTAATATTAATATAATCAATCTAATTTAAATAATAATGGAAAAAGGTACAGCATAACTTACGAACGAATCGGAAAACTAATTCGATAAAAGGATAAACACAAAAATAAATTATTTTTTTGTTGGAAGGAAGAAAATGATAATTTTAGTTCAATAGGTATGCAACTATACATACATCATGAATTTGGCAGTTCTTTTAATTAATAAAACACAATAAGCGCGTGAACAAGCATAAATATGAAGATGAAAATTTTTTAAAATCGCAATGATTTTAATCTATGCACCTATTCTGTTCGTAAATAAAAAAAAAATCGTGTAAGAAAAATCCTAACCTAATTGTTTATGGAATGCATATAAATAGATTATTTCTGTGTGTGTGCACCAACAACATTAAATTATTCATTAAAAATATGTAGCAACGATAACTATGTAAAAAATTACAATTCCCAGTCAAAATCACCAAACTAAGGAGCAAATGGTAAGCATCCCTTTTAAACGTAACAAAAATCAACTTTTAAATTCCAAATTTAATTACTATATCAAATGTGCAGGATGAAAAGCAAATGCTTATATTACCTGTATTTATGTTCAGTGATTCTCACTGCAAAGGTCGTGTATATTTGCATAAAAATAGAAATTTAATATACATACATGTATATCATTCGATAATAATAATCAGATCTCTTTATATAAAAAAAAACAGTAACAAAAAATATATAGAAAAGAGATAAATATTAATAATAATGTTCCCTGAATATTTAAATAATTAATTGGAGGACAATATAATCGTATAAATAAAATGATTGTGTGATGATGATTAAGCTACTGGCCAAACAACAAAATGTTATACTACGTTTCTTTCCTGCAAAATATCTGGAAGCAATACGATTATACTGTAGATTTCCCAAATCATTTTGAACGTACAATGTCTGTCCAACAAATATTATTCAACGCAATACATGCAAAAGAGACGCGTGACAATTCTTTCGTTTGTTAAATTATCAGATCACGTCAATCGCTGAACGCCTTTTGCCCTTAACGCTAACAAATAACTATATAAACGTTTCTTAACGAAGGAAAATATAAAAAAAAGACCAACTTATACAATACATAATCGGAAAAGAAGAAAGTACGAAATGGAAACATGTTGTTAAGCCATACATCCATTATCCATCTCCTGATTGCCACCATAGTTATTTTGATTCACAGAATAATTATGACACGGTGAATTCGAATACGTATACGAACTTATGCTATCCAAATTAAGAAACTGTTGATTATCGTATTCGACAATTTCCTCTACTATAATACTTGGTGGTGTTTTATTATCGTAATGTGGCGGTGGATGATTGTTATTATTATTGTTGTTGGTGTATGTTTGATTGTCGGATGTTAATGAAACATTAGTTGGCCTTGAATAAATCTGAATATTAAAAAAAGATATTGATTTTTGAATATAAACATTTTCTGAGTGATGGAAACATACTTCAGCGTTTCGATTTCTAAAATCTGAATTATCCTGAACTGATCGAGTATACGAGTGCTGTTCGATAACTGATGATACTGGTGGTAATTTATATAAACTTTCTTTTGTTGCTGGACCGATGTTATGATGACAATTGGGCCTAAAATTTCAAAAATATACATAGATTCCGATTGTAATTAATCGACAGTGAAAAAAAAACACAGACTAATTTTATACATTGATAAGTCACAGTTTACACAATACGATAACATTAATCAACTTACCTATGAACAGACAAAATATCTAGTAACATTCGTTCTTGATTTCTCAATTCTTGTAAGTTATTTTTCAAATCGATATTTTGCGTTTCCAACGTTTCGGATTCAGTAATTAAATTGGCGATACGTTCACGTTTTTTCAATCGGCATTTTGTTGCTGCAATTTTATTTCGTTCTCGTCTACGTCTACGTCGTTCTTCATCTTCTGGTGTTAACTGTAATTATATAAAAAAAAAACTCATTACTGCGTCATAAAAGTGGATAGAAAATAAAATACAGGTTCTCAAGCATGTATAAGAATTTTTTATTCTGGATATCATTGATAATTCCTGGAATATAAACACGACATTTTATTTACTTAAAACGTATTCATACTCCTGCTAATCGAATAATAAATTTTGGAAATTCCACTTTTGATATAAAATGCATTATTGTATACGTATAGATATTTAGATTATTTTGATTGACGTTAAAATAATATAAAAAGTACATTGTAATAGTGTACTTTGACTTCATTACACTTTTTGCACTGTCTTTGATAAGTACGTATATGACACAAATAAAAAATTATCTTAATTTTTATGTTTTCCAGTCGGCATTCAAAAGTTCCATAATTTGCGCATGTATACGTGCAGCACTCGACTTCTAAGCGCTCTTAATTTACAATAATTAATTAAACTAGAAAATTACTCGTCTATCAAAATATGCATTCATTGCGTATTCTATGTATAAAGGTCAACAGACCCGTAAATAATTTCGTTAATCAAATTAGGTTTCCGTATATATGTACGGTCCATAGCCAATACGAATACAGGGTGGCGCCAATAAAATATACATTCTCTATCTATGTATGATAATATACATTGTTATATGCATACGACATACGCCTTCGTATTTTCCATATTTTTATTTGTAGCCAATTAATTTCCATATCAGAAAACTCATTTATGTCATATGATAAAAGTGGTTCTATTCGCATATATAAATTGGCGAAAAGATCATTAAGAAAATCTACCGTTAAATAAATTATTTTTTACGAACAATAATAAGAATAACGTAGGAGAAAATGTTATTTATTAAAAATGTTTTAACATTTAAATGTTTTCTTTTCTAAATTAATGAAAATTTATTTCAAGTGATTTTAAATTTTTTGTATGTTTATTTATACATACGCAGTTTTGTTGCTTTCTAGATTTCACTAAATACTCTAAATAGTATATTTATTAAGTTTAGCCAGAAAAGGAAAGCTTGAATAACATAATAAATAAGACAAATTCTTGTTCGTCAATCACGAAATGTAATTCTATTAAATTTGAATTTCAAATTAACGGCCATAGTTGACTTGACAATTTATTATTTTCTAATGTGTGGTAATGAGTAACGGAAGAACTCATACATAACCCCAAATAATTAGAACATATACTTTTACGTTATTTTTTACATTAAAATAAAAGTACACAAATAAAATGAATTACAAAATGAAAAATACAAAAAACAACGGCATCAAGTAAAAATTAGCCCTCTGGACAGACGTAATTAGCAAAATTAAAAACAGACAAGGTTAATTTTATTCGCTTCAATCTACATTTCATTGGCTGTAAACTGAAAATATAAAAACAGTTTCCCCCAATATTCTATTCTTTCTTTCTGTTTATCCCCCCCCCCCCCCATGCATACATATAAAAATTTTATTGGGACCCAATTGGCAGGAGGCCAAAGAAAAAACGACACACATAAATAATGCGATTATTATTATTATTATTGTTTGAAATTTGATATTTTCGCCAATGTTTTGCCAAAAAAACGATTGCAATTGAAAATTACAAATTTCTTAAGTATAAGTACATCTAAATAGATTTTATTTGCTTTATGCTTGTTTTCCTTTTATTTTCTTTAGAATTTTGATAATTTGATTTACTCATCTGTTTCCTTTTCGAATTCCATTGTAATTTACTGACAAAATGACGATGTAGGAAATTACAAAATTTTTCCGTTGTTTGATTAAATTTTTGTTTATTTACTAAATAGATAAATTTGCACCTATAATGAAGTTTATAATAGGAAAAAATATGTGGACAACTAGTTGCCTACATTCAGTACTGTTATACCCATAGACATTTTCTACAAGTTAAATGTCACTTTAAATTTAGAATTTAATCTACTATTAACGGTCGTAAAATTCAGATCATTTTTTCTCTAAAATAAACATTATATTTTGATTTTAAATAGCAAGTTTCCATACATACATAAATACAAATCAATAAACGCCTACAGTAAAAGTCATCGCAACGCCTACTGCTACTCTACAACTACTGGGCGAAATATATTATTTGCTAAAAATATAAGAGAGAAAAAAAAGAAACCGTTCATCTATATGTTGAAAAAACTTTCTTTGATCACTCACATAAAAGTATTGTAAAGATTTCAAATTCAATTTCAATCAATTGTAAAATATAAAAGATATTTCGACATATTTCATTCTCATCTCATTCAAGTGTTTATTTCACATCGAAAAAAATTATTATTATTATTATTATTATGACTGAATTTGATACTGGGGTACTGGATTTTATCCAAATTTCGTTTTCATATTGTTGGTTATATATAAATTGTATCTAAGGATTGTTTTATGTTTCAATTCCAGAGCCGACTAGATTACTATATGTACGTAATACATAGCAAATATATATAGCATATGTATAGTACTAAAATACAGTCATAAAACATTTTGTTTTACAACAATATAAAATTTAATGTTTTTTGCTTTTTTTCAAGACACAAACGAAAACATATTAATCACAAATGTCACATTTAACAATAAAGAAACAAGAAGAAGGATTGGTCGTCCTAAAGAATTTGGTCTGTATTTTTATTGCCGTTATAATTTCGTAGACCAAAAAAAAAGAGAGAAAATTTTCAAGGTTAAATTTCTATTTAGACAAACTCGAATCCACTTCATACCAAAAAAAGAAAAAAAAAAAAATAATTTATTGTAATATCAATCTTCATCCACTGTGTTTACTTAATTAAAATCTTATACATTTAATTTTTATCGTGTACATTCGTATGTACGTACCCCATTTGGTTCTTGTTTAATACGATCCTCTTCATTTTCACTGCTCTCTGGATTTTTTCGCATCCGTTTAACCGTATCGAGATCCAATAAATCTTCAGTATCGCCATTTTGTTTTCGTTTTTGTTCGATAGTTAGTTTGAGTCCAGCTTTTATTAATTGCGAACATGTGTGTTGGATGGATGGAGGATTATTGCCTGTTGGAGATTCCACCTGAATAATAGAAAAATAAATAAATATTAATTACTTGATTGTAAAAAGTAGAATGTTGGGTTACGTTATGTAATAAAGATTTATGACAGAACAGAAATTAATGGTCCGTTCACATCGAATTATTAATTTCTAAGAAAATTAGGCAATTTTTCGTAGAATTGATACTATTGAATAAAAAATAGAAAAATGTGTTGTTTTTTTTACCTGACTGCTACTGGAACTATTCGAATCACTGCTAGTACTTGTTGGTGGTACATTGCTGGCAATTTTCGGTGCATCATCACCAAATTGATAATTATCCAATGGATTTGTCATTGCAATTAGGGAATTTAAAATTTCTGGTGTTCGTGGTGTTGTACAATTGTTTTCACCTAATAAATTATTTGCTGCAGTTGCAGCCGTTGCGGCTAAATTAACATTTAAATTATACATGGTGAATGTGAATTATTATTATTACGATTAGATCTAATTTAAGCAAAAAAGAATCACAGAAAGATCCGCACCCGGCGTAAATATACAGTACTATTAATTATTATCGAGGTTTGATAAAAATAGAGGTATCACTTTCTCAATTAAAGTTTATAGTTTTGTTAAAAAGGAACGTTTTTTTTTTCTCTCAATTTTCTTATATAAATCACAATTGAATTTTTAAGTCTAATTTAACCACTACGATACACTAAACGCTAACTTGATGCTATTGCTAATAGTTCTCTGGATGTGATGTGATTTCGACTAGGATTCGTATAGAAATGGTTCACACAACAGGAGGAACTGAAACAAAAAAAGAAGAAAAAAAAAACAATAAATTTTGTTGTTAAAAATAAATAACGAATTTTTCAACTAGTCAACATGTACAATTGGCATATAAAACGTAGAATACCGGCGCAATAACAAGAAACTATTAATTTCACCTTGAAAATTAGGTTACGACGTCTTGAATTCCTACAGGTGTTAATTCTGTTGTCGAATTAATTAAAATATGAAAAAAATCAAAAACAATATAAATAGAAGTAATTTTTCTTAATTCGATAAAATTTACATCGGAACAGAGGACCTTCAAAGCCTACTTGCAAATATAGTAACCACACAGAGATACAGCTAATTAATTAATTATTTAACTATGTAAGATAGAGAAATGCGTAAAAAGTTTATTTATTTATTATTATTTTTTTTTAATAAAAATTAAATAATAATAGGTAATTGTTTGTTATGTTGCCTACCTTCAAGTATTATTCTATCTATAGAAGGTTATGTTATTATAATAAGTAAGTGTATTTACTTAGATTTGATAAAAGATGGATTAGCTTGATATAAAATTTAATTTTCCAATTATTATTACTATTGTGTTAATATATCATTATCGTTAACCTTGATTATATTGACATTTAATTAAAACAATTTTGAAAAATCCGAATTATTTTAAAATAAAATAATTATGTCATTAGCTCAATAAAATTGAAGAAAATATTTACCTACTTATGTATGTATAACCTCAAAAACAAGAACATTAATACGAACGATTATCGGGAAAATCAACAAAATACAACTGTATGTGAAAAAATACTAGACGAGATGATAAAATACGATAAGAATTTTTAATCCAGATAAAGATAATGAAATCACATATACTTATCAAATTAAGATAAAGCAATAGTAAATATTAATGGGAAAGTACTGTTTTGACAGGTTTCCAATGAAAATATCATCTGAAGTGTTTATTATTAAGTATTCCAAGTGGAAATAATTAACTTTTAGAGTTTGTTATGGAAAAATCATTTTTCCGTTGCATTAGTTTATACTGAGCATCGTATGCCTCGCATTATAATAAAATGCAAGGTCCATATGTGAAATTTTGACATAAAGATAAAAATACAATACAGGGTGTATCTTAATTTTAACAATAAACAATTCATTCCACTTTTTTCAATTTGATTATTGTTTAAAAACAACGAAACAAAAAAAAAAAGTAACGAATTGAGGTCGTAATGTATACAAACAACAATAATAATAATAAAAATCGTGATAAATGATTTTATTACCATGTACCTAGTGCATTGTTGTAGGCGCTAATTATATGGATAAATAATAAAATAATTAATCAAATAAAACAATAATAAATTAATATACAATTTCTAAATAGATTTAATGGATAAAATGTCTGCAGGATTTTATTTAATTTTTGTAAACATCAAACGTTGGTGTGAATAGTACATAATATAAACGTGTCCATGGAGATTTTGATTTTTTTTTTTTTGTCTTCTTTGGTATTTTGGGAAGAATTTTAAAATGACCATCCATTCAGGTAGATTTCCGTCTCTAAACTAAACTAACGAAAGATAAAAAACGAACAATCGTCTCCTCTTCCAATGGGTTGTGTTGTGTTGTATGCAACCCACGTAGTTGACCTTGCACATTTTGGCATTGAATTTTATTGAAGGTTATTTTTAATAGGTCGGTTTTAAAAGTGCATATGTACCAAACTAATAATGCTGTTAATTTTTGGCGTTTAAAGTGGACTCTATTTTCACAACTTGATAATATGGTTTGAGGGATATAAAAACAGCAGCAGTAAATTTTATAAGCGCCAGCAGTCAACATTTTACAACATTCATAATTGCCTATATACATTAAACATATTTATGTATAATAATAATAATACATATACAAGAACCCAATAAATTAAAAATGTGAAATTATGATCCTCTATGGTTTCTCGGTGCTTTTTTTATTTTAGCACACACACACACACACACAGGCAAAATTGGGGGCCCATTTTGGGCATATGTGTTTATACTTTGCATGTATTGTATTAATATACTGCTGAATATAATAACAATTAAATTATATGTATTTTGAGATATGAAACTTTCTTTTTCCTTCAGTTATTTTTTAAAGAAAATAAGGCTGGGTTGTACAATGCAAAACAGAGAGAGAGAGAGAGAGAGTAAAATAGAAAATTTCGATATCAATCAATCAATGGTTGTAAATTTCTATATTGTCAAATTAGTGTGCTTGTAACTCTCATTTTTAAATATAAATTGGTTCATTTTCTCTCATCATTTGATGTATTTCTATTAAATAAATAAAATATAAATTGTATAACAAAGATGGCATGCACTTCAACCTACACAGTTGTGCTGTTCGTTCACAACAAAAACAAAATGGTTCCCACAGAATAGCAAGAATTGATTTTTTTTCAGGTTGTTTATTTAATTATGTACACATTTTTGTTTATTTATCAATTTAATGTTTTTAAACGACACAAACTAGCAGCTGCAAGATGCACGATAAACATTTATTAATTTGTTAAATTAATCTATTAAAAATATTTATGTTTATAGGTGTAGTCAAAAGATGGCGCTAGTAGTAGTAAACGAGAAGAGTAATTACATTAGTGTATTAATAGTTGACGGATATAGTTTATTTATCCAAGACAAATGAAAATATCCTGTAAAAAGGCGATAATTACATTTTAAAACATTTACCCTATGGATAGGATAAACATTTAACGAAACAATAATCATAAACAAATTAGGAATTTATATTTAAAAAATTTAATGGTGTCATGGAAATTTGTTGATATTATTAATATTATTAAAATCTTATTATTTATGGGAAATTGTTTTTATTTTATATAATTTCATTCATAAAGTACTTACATACATATCATAAATTGATATAAATTTAATGATTGTGAAAATATGATCCGCAGCAGGCGCAGGTTTACGAATTACGAAAGATTGTTGTCAAGTACGCACAGCATGGCTTCAACATACCTTTACCTAAATCCATATAGGATTTTATATGGAAAAATTTCGTAATTATTAAAACTACAGGATGGACCAAAAGGTAGGTTCGATAAAATCATGCTTTTCAACGAAATTTTAGTAAATATCTATTCAAATTTGGTTTTATTTAATAAAATATTATCTATTTCCTTTCAGATCAAATTGTTTCCCCTGGTATATTATCAATTTCCGTTTTTAAATGACTACATAATTTTTTTCGACCTGTTCATTAAATAGTTTTTGCATTCATAATTAACTTCTTTTTTTTTTCGTGTTCGATCTTTAATCACTCGCTGCCCATCACTTTACCGCCCACCTCACTCTTCTCTCCTTATCTATCTAGGATATCTATCTCTCTACCTGGCAAATAAACAACACACACACAAAAAAAAAAAATTAGTCAATCTTTGTACGCCCCAGGAATAAAAAATTTAAATAAAAATATACAATGTGAGTATATTTATTATGTATGTATATTTATTCATCGTTCACCATCAGCCAAGTGAAACTGATTAGCATAAATTTTGATTCGGGATGGACAACAGCGTGTGTGAGCGCGCGAGAGAGAGAGAGCGCGCGCGAGTGATTTGAGGCGTAGGAGGATTTCTTTAGTAAATAAAAAATAGATTAATAATAATAAACAGGATAAAACTAAGGGGTATAATGTACATTTTAAAAATTATAGAAGCAACGTTTGGTCTTGACAGAACTAACTAGTTCTCGGTAATAGTGCAGAGATTGTTGGCAAGAGAATCGCTGCGCAGTGTGAACTAGTTCACTAAAAATCTGTCCAATATTGTCTTTTTAATGTATTCATACATTAAAATGTGGCAGCTAAATGAATGAATTGACAATAAATAACAGAAAATATACATAACCTTGAAAAGTTATTAATGAATATTAATTGATTACATATTTCATATTCAATAGCAAAATAATATTTTTTTTAATTGAAAAATAAAGATTGGAACGTCCGTCTAATGAATCCGGATATGGAATCTTGGTTGTGAGGTTTTTTTTTTTTTTAGCAAAAACATTCGGGGACGGCATGCATTCTAGAAAATAAATTGTATCTATGTACATATTTGGAAAGATTTTAGAAAGTTTAACACAGAAGTAAAATGAAATAACCGAAAATTTAATTAATATTAGCATATAAAATCGTCGCCATCTAGCGGTTGTAGTTTCAATTGAAACTTGTGTCATTAATCGAATTACATTAATTGGCGCCATATTGCACCAATTAATTTTCTATATAGAACAAAACGGTTAATTCAATTAATGAAATTATTATTATTTATGAAAATTGTATAAAATTCGTTTCAGAAACCTCATTTAATTGATCTTAATTACATATTGTACAATTTATGTCGATGTCTTAAAATGGTAAATAGTTATGGCCGCTAAAGAGTATCGAGTTGCTTGCCATTTTAAGGTTAGGTTAGATATATTAAATTAGAAAAAAAAAAAATGATAATTTAAGCCAAGTTTAGTTTCAATTCATTAAAATGAATAGTGAAAGTGATATAAACCCTATTTTATTAATTGTAGGTCCATACAGGGTGAGTAAAAAGCATATAATTTTTTCTAATCATGTTATTAATTGACAAATTTAATTCAAAACAATAGATAAGATAAATATGAATTCAAATGGGCATTTCAAAATGAAAAAGTCCGAAACTAGGTCGCCACACACACACATACGAGAATAACAACATCAACACAGACCATTAATTACGTTAAATACAGGGTGGGACAATAAGTTTAATGTGATTATATGTGTATATTCTATTATTATAATAAGTAATGATAATAGAACAGGAAATGTCTATTAAAATATTACAATTATACATATATATGTATACTATAGTAAGTACACACATCTCAGCTGTTTTTATGACCTAACAAATTTGCGTTAAAATCGATTCGAAAGAAAATCGTCGCGGCACTATGTCATTTTTTAAGTCACGCATTTCGGCACACACGAGTTTTTTGTTTTCATTATTATTATTTTGTTGTTTTGCGCACGAGTGTTAAAAAATTATAATTTATACGACGAAATTCGTGGTGATAAAATAATTATGTATTAAAATGGAACAATAAAAACAACATCAACAACAACGATAACATAATATGTATTACATATATCACTCTGTTATATGTCACTTTAATTTTCGAATAAAACTTCAAAGACGATCGAGCGACAGATAGAAGTTAGATACATAAATTTTCCGAAAAGAATTTCGATCCAACAAAAAGAAAACCTTGAATTCATCGTGCGTGCATGTAGGAGGAAAAATTTTTTTTTACTCACACACAGACACACACAGAATATATCACGAAAAAAGTGAAAATTGATCGATTTTTGTTATGGTTAAAAAATTTGTTTATTATTATTATTATGGGAGCAAAATAATATGGTGGATCTTTGAAACCACCATAAATACGAAATCATGTTTTGTATACATACACATAAATAAATAAATATACAAAAATATTTATATATTACGAAATATGTACATGTATATAATGGCATATGTACATATCTATTTATCTAAATCTAGGACGGAAAAAAAAAATTTTCCCGAACAGATGTTCATTTCAAGGATGTGAAATACTATGTGTATAATTTATTATGTATCTGCTTATTATGAAAATTGACAAAAAAAAAAAAAAATAGAAAAAAACGTGCGAAATTTATTACCCATTTTTATTTTAATTTATTACTATAATTACTTATAAAGTTTTTGCTCATTTTTAATGAATTTCATCAATTAAAAGCGAAAAAACGTTCCAAATTTTGTTTTTCGACTATTTTAATTGAGGACCCGAGGATGATAATATGCGAAACCGGTTGCGCGCGGTGCTACAATGTAAGTCGAGATTTAGATTTTAAATTTGACTGGTAGGCTATGGAAAATGTTTTCATTCAAAAATCAGAATATAGAATTTGATTATATAATCGATTGAAGCAATAAATTAATCGAATTCATTTCAGTTTAGGTATGTCAAAAATAATACATACAATAAATTGAAATGCCATTCAAATTTCTTGACAAATACACATACCGATTTTCAACTTTTCAAAAGGAAAATCCATTTGGAAATCGTCCAATTGGCAACTGATTATTAATGAAAAACAGTTACAATTAAATGCCAAGAAAAAAATGAAAATTTGGGGTCGGGGGGAGGTGGCGGCGGCGCTACAGAGTGAGAAAAAGCAAGCAAACAAAACATAAAATTAAGAAAGATAACAAAATACGACGATTGTGTACATATTATTTTGATGCCCAAATTCGTAATTAAACTTTGACTATTTTATCAGAAAAAAAAAGAATTATAATTTTTGACCCGTATAATCTTAATTAGTGTTTATTAATCTATGTTTTGTTACTAATTTAAAAGGCTGCGGTCATTAAAAATGTCAACTAAATGAAGATAAAATACAATAAGTATATGTATTTAAAAGGATACACGTTTATTATAATAATTTTAATTAATTTTTTGTCTAAATTTCTTATAGCCAAGCATTATGTATACATCAGAATGTACTAGATCTTTATTCTGTTTAATACATAAATAAAACATCCACTATTATGCTAGTGACCTCTACATCTCCGATTTAACTGCGCCGCAAAATTGAAATAAAATTTTTAGATTTTTAAAAAAAACACCATAAAAAAAAAGTTTAGGAAATGAAAACTAAGAACCGTGTGAAAATACCATAAAAACAAGGACATGGCAGAATAAATTTCCTGCATTTGACGGTTTTTTTTTTTCTGTTTGGTTGTTTTTTCATTTAGATTTTCGCCTATTTTTAACGACTATTGTTATAGTTGCTTATGTACAATATAACAATTAAAATTTAATACGTGTGCTGTAAAATGATAACCATCTTGAAATTAGCATAATAAATATTGTTAATAATCAACAGAATCTAATTTTCTATTTAATAGGTGGAGTTTATAATTAAAAGAACTTCAGTTTAATTTAAATTAAACCATTCTATAACCTAATAAAATAAAATAGAGAGCAGTCAAACAGTCTGTCATCTTTTTGATACAAGATGACGTATGGGCATGTTTTAGAAGAACAGATGAGAATGAATCATATGGAATTCATAAGAAAAAAAGTAAATTTTTTACTTGCGGCAAAAACATCAAAGATTAGACAAGCAAATGGGCGTGTCCGAAAATGCAAATTATGCATACAATTATACATACATATGTATGTACATGTTACTATAGAATATATAGCCTAACCTATGTAAATACTTTCAGTAAATAAATAGATAATTATTTTTCTAATTAAAATGAAACACATGCAATATTTTAATGAAATATGTTTGTTTGTACGAAATAGACATTTTATTTTATTAAATAAATTATTAAATACATAATTGTCAGAAATTTATTGTCCAAGATATGTGGTCGGAAAATAGGTTATGTTATCAAGTAGGCGTGGTGTTTTCGACTCTCTCCCGAAAATACCACAAAAACCTGGTGATAAATATAGGGGGGAGTCTCTTAATTCTATGTTTGTCAACTACATCTATTTATTATTCTAATAATAATTAAACGATAGCGACCACACGGATGCCTTTTACATTAATTTAAAAAATGACATTGACCGCAAATAAACAATTTAACTGCATAGTAATATATTTCGCATTTGAAAAATGAAATGGTTAAAATACATTTGCCTGTTATGTGTGTAACCTATAAAATTTCTTGATAGCTTCTAACTAAAAACACTTTATCAATTTCCATTATTTAATATGTTCGTATTTGTTTTCTTGTGGTTAGGTTATGCTGGTTGCAGACAGAATTTCGTTCACCATACATACACATGGCTATAGACGGTCACATTTATTTATTTATTAAATTAACCCCAATATAACTTCATTTTCGCTTTTCTTTTTTTTTCAGTTTTAATTGATATTTATTAATTATTTTGGCCATCTTTGTAATAAAACTCAATTGGTAACCATTAAAATGAAAGAAGTAGCAGGCTGTGGAAATATAAATTAGAACAAAAGACGACTATTATTATCTAAATACTAAATAGAAAATGTATGTGTTCATTGTTGTGTTAACTGTTTTTCAAATATAATCAATATTTTTATGAAAATTGCATAATAAAATCAAAAAAGGAACATCTGATACAAAAAATGAAGTATAAAAAAGTTGTGAAATCGATTAAATTAAAATTCAAGCAATCATATCATACATACGTAGGTACCCATTGTAGTAATGGCAACAGGCAAACCTTCATCAACAACCAGTCAATTTCATGCACGACTTTTTCATAAATTCAAAAATGAATTATAATAGGATGTAACAATATGATTGTAAATATCTCTCTATGCAAGAAAAAAAGTAAGGCGAAACTAAATTGAAAAGAAAAAAATACTACGGTAACATTGTCGACAAACAAGCTGTCATATTTCAAGGTTGTAAAGAATTCATCTTCAATGGGTTACGTATTTACGAATTTATTAATTACATTTAATTTGTAATTTATAATTAAAATAGTTTTTTTCCCAACTAATAATTAACGGTTTATTTACAATAAATTCTAACTGCAAACTACATGTTATGTAGATAGATAGTTAGGCAACTAGAAATTCAAAGCACACTATGCGATTGTATTTTCATTGATTCGTTCAATACATGTATTATTATATTGTACGACTTTAATTTAATTGAATTGTATAAATAATACGTAGAATAAAAAACAACTTTCGAGGGCACACTATGATTATGTATGAATGCGAAAAGAAAAAAAAACTACACAGACATTCACCACCATCTTGAAAATAAATCTGACACATTTCCATGACATTCATTTCATTCGTTCATTGAACAAATGTATCTAATCTGTATTGTTCGATTGTTTTTTTTTTTGTCTTTTTTTATACTTTTTAATTGCTGATTCTAATGCTAATAATAATAATAGTAATTATTCTTCCACCTACGCTCACTTTAAGTAAGGAATTGTTATTAAATTAGTTTCGCGGTCAAATAGTCATGGTAATAATTAATAATAAACTACGAATAACAATAATAATAATTATTGTATTTTGTGTTTGATTTTCAAAAGTGATTTTTCAATCTTTTTAATTTCAGTTGTATTTATTTGTTCGACAAATTCCTATAGGCAATTTCGACTCGGTATTTGTCAGCGAGAATGCAGAAATGTCATTGTCAACAGATGTTAAAAAATAATCTATGAAATCGTTGCGTTTGCATAATATTCCAAGAAAATGCAAAAAGAAAAACAATTCAACAAGCAAATGATTAATGCAGAAAATGTATATTGGCAGACTGCCTGGCTCTCAGTTTATTATTATTATTATTATTATGCCAGAGAGAAGAGAATATGAAACTTGAATAATAAACTATTCGCAATTTGTGCAATCTCCTCACATCATCATTTTGATTTGATGAAAACAATTACGTATTAAAAACATGAAAAAGTGATGTAATCGTTTTTATTATTTGTAGAATAGATATCGCCAGTTTACTACAGAGAATTATTATGGATCTTTGTTGTTTATATGTATTAGTCATATTGATGCATGTAACAAATTTACATTTAATTACGAATACCAATTTTCAGTGGTAAATACTACAATGAAGAATTGTATTTTTCTTTTTTTTTCTAAGTTTATTAATCAGTTAATCATTCATCTTTAAAAATAATATTCTTAATACAAAACGGATATTAGATTCTTATAATTATTGATGAGTAGTTTGAAAAAAGAAAAAAACAATTTTTCCGGAACCGAATTTAGTTATCTTATGAATAAATACGTAGGTAACCTAACGCGATTGTAGGCAACTAACTCGACAAAGAACTGACAGAATAAAAAAGAAGAGCAACTAAGTGATTAATAAAAACGAAATGGCAAGACACTTTTGATTGATCTGATAAATATTGATTATTAGTGATTAACGAATAACTGCTATTATTTATTAATAGATCTTAATAACCGCTAACGAATGCACATTTGCCGCTCTCGCGGCTCTACCCACATTTTTTTTAGTATATCGCTCCGCTCTAATATATATTTTTTTTTTTATCTAATTTTAATCTTTTTTATAATCTTTGATACGTACCTAGCTGGCTAGATATATGACAGATGCAATTATCCATGTAATGCTATGTAAACTATATGATTAATAATAGTAAGATCATAAATATCATACTTATGTTTTATTTATTTGAGTAAATAAATGTACAACGATATACTTCAGCTGTTTAATTTAAACTATTTAACTGGTTGGCTAGCATTAAATTTTCTACTGTCATCCCCCAGTGATGTCTCCGATTTCAACTTTTTTCGTAACAGGTATAACAGGGCCGTTTTTATCTCCAGTACTTTATTGTAGCAAAACAATTATAGATTAATGGAACCAATTTTGATGAGTTCCATATCAGATAAATCTCCAAAATTTAAGTGTATACACATGTAGTATTAAAGAGAACAAAATAAATACAATTATGGGTTGCATTTATTTACCCATATATATGTACTTTGAAATAACATGAAAATGATCGACTTTATCTTGAGTAATAATAATTATAATGATTATTTAAGACGGCAGAAAAGAATGCCTTTCATAATTTGCCTGGCTAGAGATAGGCAATCAAATATACATATGTGTAAGCGTAAAGGTTATTATTAGATAGAGACACTAATCATAGATGGCTTTAAAACAATACGATACAGTACAATAGATATAATTTGAATAAATTAGTTCTAGAAATAAGCAATAAATAGTAAATACCCATAAAAAAATAGTACAAAAAGATAAACGGCACATATTTTTACTATTCATTAGGCAATTAAATAACAATTTTAAAATTCAGGACAAGAAATCATTCTATTGTTTTTTAAAATTCAAGGTTACAATTAATTTTTATTGTTTATTGTAATAACTAGCTTTGGCTTCTTTCAATCTTTGTTGTTTTTTTTTTTTTTAGTAGTAAACTAAATAATTACATGCATTTACACCATATTTTCCTGCTAAAATAACTAAAAATTATAGATTGGAAATTCGCTATTCCAAAGCCTACTATGAATGCTGAAGAATGACAGGCTCGCTATCAAAGGGTTCTCGTGTGATTAAAAAAATAAAAGGAATTCTTTCCAAGAAAATAGCAACAATTAATATGAAAGGTAAGAAATTAAATTCGCAACAGGAAATAGTTAGATAAATAATTTATGTGGAGAACCACTGAATTTAGTTTTGACATTTTTGAAGGAAATTCTTATCTTAGAATTTTGTGCTGTTTGATTTAACTGGGCGTTTGTTTTAATAGGAATCTTTTGCCAAAATTTATTTAAAAAATACGATAACTCAAACAGCCGATAGATTAATTAGTTAATTAAGAGTATGATGATAATTAAGTAAGCAAATATAAGAAGTATCTATTTACTAGAAGATGAACACTGTTGTTTTCCATTATATTTTTATACATTGACTACTTATATATTATTTTTAATCTCTAATCTCTACATATGTATGTATGTAGAGGTGAAATATATGTAAATCCGGTTTGTAATGTAAATTTATACAAAACGTTTTCGTATAATACAAGGCGGTCAATGCACATTAACAATAAGCAAATTTTAACGATAACAAAATATAGGTTAAGGTATGTAGATATCAAATATTTATTGTTCGTTTTTAAATTGCCTTGTTTTTAAATTCAATTACGGAATGAAGATGGTAAAGTGACATTGAAAATTGCATAATGCAACGTGTAAATAAATAAAATGCTAATTTATCTCTAATAAAAGCAATAGTAAATAAATAATATGTACAAATAATCTTACCAGTAGGTATTTTGTTAGAAAGGTGAATGTTAACAGAAATTGATTAATTAGGTACATCAGAACTATGAAACGATATATGTTAATACCAAAACAAATATATTCGACCTCAAAGCAAGCTATATGAAATCCAATAGGTATGTTCTTAATTAAAAAATTGTATGGGAATTTTTATTTCTGTTTAGTAACAATTTTTGGCAGACGACAAATTGGCATTTTAAAATTAAATAAATGAATAGAACAGACGTTTCCTATTCTAGAGCCTACTGGTTTGGGTCGCATGTTTTCTGCACTTGAGCGGTAACTTATTGCCGCACATTTTTTATTTTTTTTTTTTATTTCAATGTACAGTTTTTAAACAATTAATTGATTGATTGCTAATTGTTGTTGTTTTACTAATTAGCATTCTCAAAATGATTTTATTAACATAACTAAGTAAGTATATTAATTAGTATATATATTTGACTGTTGATATTTACCTTTTCGGAAACCACCTGTGAATAGGCCTATTCAAAATATGAATTCCACTTCTAAATATTGTATTTTTTCGTATAAATAATAACAACGATAACGACGGAGTCAACGATAATCGATCGCACCTGAATAATTGTTTTTGTCCTTTATTTCTATCGTAAAAATATTTTTTCAATTTTTTCTCATCTAATAATTTTATCAATTTTCTTTTAGCCGCTTTATTCATTTCATTTACGAAGAGATCTGTCGGTTTTTTTTTTTTTTGCTTTTCCTTTTTTTTTTACTTAATCTCTTTTTTTCTGTGATTACCGTCGCAACGACCACACCGTTCGATAAAAGCGACTCAAACAAACAACATTTGATAAACATATGCGGTTTTTGCTTATAAATTGCAAGTTATTTATAAACATTATGTCATGGAGCGTGTGTACGATTGGTCGGCTATGACACAATGTTTTCACCGATTGGTTGGACTGCGAGATGTGCGGGCAAAGTAAGGCACGATTTTTAGCGTCGCGGTTTAATCGCAGCGTCGCGATGCGTATTGATATTGTGCGTGTGTTTAATTAAATTCGATAAGAAAAAGATTTTGAATTTTAATTATAAAAAATTGTCCAATACCTCCATTTTTATTATGCTGGGGGAAGTTCTAATTGTCCAGTTAAATCAATATTAAATAATCACACAGGCCATGAAATTCAAATTATTATTTGCTTAATTTAATATTATTTAGATATTTTTTTTATGTTGATGGGGTTCATAGGAAGGGAAAAATATATAAAAGAAATATCAAGACAAATGCGACGTTTATTTTCAATATTCACAATACATTTTATATCTATTTTGTTACTTATGTAATTATCCTACTAAATATGTGTAGTAAATAACTTCATGCATTACTAAAAAATGTACATATTCATACCAATATTTGTCAAAAAACATTCGGTTAATGTGTTTTGTTATATAAAAAAAGGTGAAAATTGAATTTTCTCTCTTCCCATTCATTAATTTATTGATTCATTATCAAAATCATCATTGTGGTGATTAGGTGAGTACACGTTTATTTTACTTGTGCATGCAATACGTCACGTCAATAAAATCTATTCAAATTAATAACTAAAAAACGTTCATTATTCCATAATAATGACATTTTAAATACAATGTACAAATTTATGTATTGTACTATATTTTTTTCTTTTTTAATCTCAATAAAATAATTTAATAAAAACCATAAATTAATTCAATCTAATCAGACTGTATCAGTTAAAGTCTGTCGCCATGTTGCATGGAAAGGAATTTTTAAAATTTTCACTCGTGTTGTTGGTAAACTATTTAGTAACAATTTTTGCAAATTCGGTAATGGTAAAATTTCCACTTGCGGTGGATTACTGGCCGCCTGTATAGTTTTTCCATGTGATAAATCCGGGACCGGTTTTAAAACAGGAATACTATCACCGTTGCCTGGTGGTTTTTTATCTCTTTTCTCTTTCGGCTCCTCGCATTGATCAACAAATAGTTCAGTTACACGCAGTAATTCCAATGTAACACCCCATACGAAATGTGTTAATGTGTCTAAAATAATAAATATATTCAGATTTGAAGTGTATGCAACCAGATATACTAGAATTACTTTGTAATCTTAGTACGCCAGCCAAGACCATGTTATTAGTTGTTGCGCTTTGTGATATATACGTTGGTATAATCATTAGTTTTTTAATATTGCTGCATGCCCCCAAAGCCTTATCGAAACCCGATTTAACATCAAAATTCACCAATTCCAGTTGTTCTAATTTTTTCATATCTTTAATTGAATTTAATAACTCAAATGTATGACATGTTCCTTGACCCTTTTCCAATCGTAATTTATCTAATTTTTCCAATTTGATTAGAATGTCCTCACCGAAACTTTTTGGAAAATCTGTACATTCCCCCAAATCTAATGATTCCAAATTTACTAAATCACCTATTGGATTTAGATTCAGTTTATGCAAATCATTTACAGATGTAAGAGATAAATGTTTCAACGTTTTTAGTTGACTTAAGAATTCTATCGATGTTGTATTCAAACCAGACGTTGATCTTAATCTTAATTCTTTTATATTTGTTAGTGATTGTAGTGGATCAAGATTGATTGTTTCACATTTTATTGTAACTGCATTGATTATATCTAAATTGGGATTAGTTTGTGCTAGTTTTTCGATAACATGTGCAGGACACCTAAAATACAATAATAATTAATGATTACCACAATTGAAGTCTCTAAAGCAGCATTAATTTTTTAGTAGAATCCTAGATAGCTGTGGAATGTGGCAGGTCGATTTATTACCTGCATAATTCAATTTTTCTTAACGTATCAACACGTGCAATTGCTTCAGAGAATTCCGGCCAAATATCATCACCATTACTTGGCAGTAACATTTTTCTTAAATCCAGATAAACTGTACCGTGTTTTTTTAACGCATTCGCCAATCCCTCGAAACTGTGTACCTGCGAATTTTTCATTCGTACTGTACGCCATAAACTTGGATGACTAGCAATGTCACGCCACATTGTACATACGCAACCTAAAATACATATAAATTAATAAAAAAATATTAACTGAACTTATGAATAAAGAATGTAATTTTTTATTTGTTGTAGAAAACAATATCACATTAGTGATAAAAATTAATCTAAAGCTAGAATGTAATTTGTTAAACATATCTGGTTGCATAATATCAAAAAACAAATGTTGAACTTACCAGCTCTTAATAAATCTTGAACTTTTAAGTATTGAAAAACATACAGCATGGTATTGTAACCGAAGCTAAGATTTTGTAAATAATTTTCCATAAATTTTGTTTCAGTTTTCTCTTCAATATTAGAAGCATTATTGGTCATATTGCGTAACTTAAAATTACGTTTTTTTCCACTTGCGACAGTATTTTGTTTTTGATTCGATCTGAAATATATGTACATACATTTTCTGAATTCAAAACTTTTCAGTTTGGTTCCTATTAGATATTAAATAGTAAATAATAATTTTGTTATCAATTTCAGGCTTTAAAAAATTATGTTAATCCAGTTACACATCAACTAGTAAATAAAACTATGAAAAAGAACCAATCTAATAAGAACCATCTACGAATTATATGCCAATAAATTTTAATAAATTATACGTATTATCAGTACCTATACAAATTTTTTTAAAATCAAATCATAACTATTGTACATAAAATTTAACCAAAAGGAAATTAAGGAATTTGGTGGAGATTGGAACACAAAAAAGATGAGACATCACAATATTGAAAAGGATAACGATAATAAAAGCCTGAAAATTGTAACAAAATTATATTACTTTTAGAATAATAATAGTAGTAACAAAAGCATGTACATTCAATAAGATGTCTATTTAAAAACAAATAAAAAGAGTTGCATAAATTTCTTTTACAGATATTTTTCTCAATCTTGGACAATAATTTTCCAAGTTCGAGAAATGCACTGCATTTTTCATAACTCACTCATTAAGACTATCATCATCGTCATCGTCATCATCATTTTTATTATCATTTTCACTTTGATTTTCATCATCGTCATCATCATCATCATCATTATCATTATTGGATATTTCAGCGTTATTAGACTGTGATTCATCATCATCTTCTTCTTTATCTAACTTGGATTTAGATGAATTTGATTCATTTTTAATATCTGAATTACTATCGTGTAGTGAATTAGTCAAATTGGAAGAAACTTCAGAATTTTCCGTTGAAGAATTTATTGATTCATTATTTGCAGGTATAATAGGCGTTACATTTTCTTCTCTAGATATTGATAGTGGTGGTGGTGGTGGTGGTACTGATACGGCTCTATGTTTTGGTATAACCAAAAATTTCCTACCACCTAAATATTCAACGTATTGAGGTCTAGACGTGTCAATTATGGGTTTTTGTTGTACTAGTTTAGGATTAGACGATAATGATCGTGTTGGCTTAGAACAGCGTTCTTTTTGCGCCTCAACAACTACAGCTGATTTATCTGTTACAGCATGTGTTTTTGGAACCGGAACACTTTTCGATATATCTACGCTAGAATAGAGAGGCGTCGTTGAATTTGTTGAGAGACTAGAAGTATTTGATACCAACAATGGTGGTAGTGGTAGTGATGGCGATAGTGTTGGTGGTGGTAAATCACCAGTAAAATTAGAAACATTTTCAAGCACTGGAACTGGATCAGATGTATCTGGACGGGGAATACGTTGCAATTTTGGTGGTAATGTTGGTAAAGTAGTTGAATGAGGAGTTGAAACGGATTTTAATGTATTAATAGGTGTTAGAGGTGGTGGAGCAGCTAGCGGTGATGATGAGGTTTGTTGTTGATGATCAGTAACAGTAGCAGCAGCAACATCTACAGACACCGACGGTTCTTGATGGCAATTCTATTTGAAAGTAAAAAAAGGAAACGATAAGTTCTACATGCCATTGATTTCTTTTTTTATGTACTTGGTAATCCATCTTACCTGGCATACATAATCACACATCGAAATACTTGTACTGGTTCCAACACATTCGTGATGATACAGACATAAACACTTCCGACATTGTAATGTCGGAATTATTCCTTGTAAACCGTCACAACGTAATGAACATGGCTCACATAGTTTTCTGTAATTTTTATGCTAGTTTTTCATCATTGAAATAAGAACAATAGCTTTATCCTTTAGCAGGTAAATTACACATCGCGAAAGTACAAAATATGAATATATCAAATTTGTGCATTCATTTCCACCTGCTAGCTACTAACGACGGAGGATAATACGATAGAGACAAGGAAACGGGAAATAGAAACTAAATTAATCAACGAAATTTTACATAACTGCACAATTTATCAAAACAATTATTGGCATATCCCGAATTGAGACAGAAAGACAAAATTACCTAGATTTTGGGGTACTAGTCGTTGCTGGCTTTATATGTGCGCTGTCCACTTCCATTGGTTCATCGGTTTTTGTTGCTGTCGTTTTACCTTTTTTCGTTGCGGTTGCTTTACCTTTTTTAGGTGACAATTTTGCCTGAAAAGGTAAACAAAATCGATTATGAACCTGAAATTTTTAGGAGAATTCAATCATATCTAAACGAATGCTCTCTTAAATACTAGTACTAAATAAACGTTGGGAAACATAGAAATAAATCTAATTTTTTGAAAACAGTTTTTACTGAATACAACAAAAACGATACACTTACAACAGAGTTTCAATAAAAATTAAACTATGTAAATGTAAACTACATATTCTGGGCTATTTCTGAAATTTAAAGATATTACTGAAGCTCTGCTGCACTTGACAAATCCACAGTATAACAAAAACTACTATTAATGTCCCAATATTTCCGTTTTCTACGAAACTCAAGTGGAGAATTTTTACCCACCTTTCGTTTATTATTTACAGTCTTATTTAAAGTAGTAGTTTTAATTATTGCTTTATTCATTTCCGAATTTCCTGTTTTCTCATTATTTGTTGGTCTATTTAATTTTTTTCTCTTCGAAATTGGAGATACAATTAAACTATTATTATTCTTAGTTGTTGGTGATTCTATTGCATCTCTAATTATTTCTTTACCAGGATATTTATCGGGATTTATAGGTACTTTGATAAAAGAGAAATTATCGATTTGTAGTTGTTTATCTTTAGTGCGAAAATGGTTCATCAGGTCTCTAATTGAACGCATTTTTTTACCAAATGGAGTATAATAATAAACGTCTCCAATTGGTTTATCTTTTGTACTTGATTTGCGCCATACTAATTCTCTTACCCATCCATATTTGAATGGTTCTAAAAGTTTTTGATCCTAAAATAATAATTTACAGTAAAAAATTGTATCACTGTATATCATCATGTTAACGATCCTCCTATAGCAAAATATTAAATTTAATCAAAAATTGGCCAAGATACGTTCAGAAACTGGTGCTACATGAAATATTTATGGCCTCAGTGATACTTTTACATTTACTGTTCAGAATACATTCATTTTCGCATCTAAATGTAATCGTTATTAAAAAAATTAAATCTAATTAATAACGAATCCTCTTTTTATTCATAATATATCAATATAACCTATAATTTTTAACCTCTAAAATAAACATTGAAAAAAGAATCATACCTGAGCAGTTTCTTTAGTCGCTTTCGATTTTTTTGCAGATGAATTTGATGTATTTAATGAACGTCCACTACCAGATATTTCTTCATCTGTAACACTATTCTCTGCGGTATCCGTTTGTTTAGATTGTTGACCTGTGGGCCGTCTTAATGTCGGTAGTAAAATATCGCTATATCTTTTATTAGGAATTCGTGCCCTTTTTCCTTTTCCCATTAGATCAACTTCGGGAACTACTTTCATTAATGAATTATCTTTAATTAGAAAATAAATGCATTCATAATTTACGAAAATATCTTGAAAATTTAAACAAACCTTTCACTGGTTCCTCGATTTTAGCAGTTTCATTTGGTTTTGCATCAATATCGTCCTTTTGCTCTACATTCTTTTCACTTATTTCATTTGCTTTTCGTTTAGTTCCCCTCGTAAACCTTTCTATTGGTTTAACATTATCTTGTTCAGAATCAGTTTTCTCTATTACTGAATCCGTCTTTTCGATTGTTTCCGTTTTGAACTCGGTCGCTTTAGCGGCGTCCAATTCCCCATTTTGTTTTAATTTATTTACCACGTTTTCATCGCCTTTATCGTTAGCGTCGGCTGTTGTTTCACTTGAATTTTCAGATTTAACAATATCTTTAATTTCTTCTTTTACAGGTAATATAGGTGTTTGACTTTCTTCTGGAGATTTTACTTCATCTTTTAGCTCTTTATTTTCCATTTTGTCAATAATTTTGTATAAAAAACTAGCTTCAAATTTACAATTTTCACTGTAGCATCATCACTAAACACACACAACAGACAAACTGTTATTGGCTAAGCTTACTTTGGAATGTTCTGCTCTTTCTACATTACTTTTTAATATTCAAAAATTACCTTTGTGGCGGCTTGGATTATTGCTGAATTTTTTATGGAAATGTTATAGTGGCTTTAAAATTATTTAATAACTAACAATTCTGTATTAAAAGTAAGTTTTTTTTTCGAATTTAGAATAATTACTTTTCAAATATTGATAGATGATAGATGTCGCTATAATCTGGTAAAAATGGCGCGAGCAGTCTTTCGTAGCACTAATGGCGCTTTATTTAAAATTTAGAAAGTATCTTTTCATATTTATTAAGTATAATAAAAATACTGTGCATATTTCAGATGAAAAGCGAGTGCAATAAATTGAACAGTAAGCATGTATAGTTCTTAAATTATTTTTTTATACTTAAAATAAGTAAAAATTGATCAATACCTAAAATTAAATAGGAAGTGACCGAATAATTATGGCAACATTGTACTATTGTTATGTATAAAGAGGAAAAATAAGAAAAAGAAATGAAATGTTTTATTTTAATTCAAATTTGAGTGTGAATTTATTAATGTTGAATGAATTTTTTAATAGTAATTAAGAAATTATTGGCTTTCGATTATTTATTAATTGTAACATTGTACAATTTCCCTTTCCATTTTCTGCAAATAAAGCAATTAGCAATTGGCAGTTTACGCAATTCCGCTAGTTTCATTGTTTACTTTAGTTTTTGTTTGTTTATTGTCTTATAGTTGAACATATTCAAAAATTATAAATGAACTATTAGTTTTAATAAAGCTTTGTAAGAAAGTAAAGAATCGTATAAGAATCTAGTGGAAATTGAATTAGTTAAGGCTGTGAAGAGTAGTTATCATTAGCAAAAAATTTTGGTGATATTGTTTAAACATATATTTGAATTTTAACATGTAATTATGTCACATGAAACGTATGTACACTATGAAAAAAACTATAAATTTAGAGATATGAATCATTTCAGTGCGGAAGCTACTATTCTCCCACATATTAAGCCGACAATATTTCAAATTCGTCCATCGGGTAATCATTTCGCATATATTTTTAAACGGTTTATATATTTATGATAATCCAATTATTATATGAATAAATATTAATTATTAATCCAGAAAACAGTTGAAATTTTCTAAATCAAAGTGATTTTCATTGATAAATATCTAATAAAGGAACTGTAATAAATATGACTGTAACTTATACTGGTGAAGTGGCCACTTGTAGAGGATTAGGATGTTTTTTAAAACTTTTGACAAGGTAAGCAGTTAAAATTAAATAGTCAGCTAATACGTAAGTTGCTGATCAATAATTTTATGTCTATTTAACGTTCCAAAATTAGTACTTTTAATAAATTCAGGATTTTTTTCCAGATGGAAAGGAAGCATCTACAAATTAGTATGGCTTGACTTATTAGTATTTTTAATTATGTACTACAGTTTAAATTTATCATATAGATTTCTGTTAAATGATTCAGGAAAAATGTAAGTACCTATCAAAAATATATCAAAAACATATTTTATTCCTTATAATATTTATTTCAGTTTATTTGAAAGCGTAGTAAGTTATTGCTATGATTATGGTAGTCTTATTCCTCTATCTTTTGTCCTTGGTTTTTATGTATCAGTGGTAATGACAAGATGGTGGAATCAGTATACTGCCATACCATTTCCTGATCCTCTAGCTGTCTTTGTTAGTGCTACTGTACATGGACAGGTGAGACCGTTGCAATATACTTATTAAATCATGAATAACATGCAGTGATGGATATTATTTCCTCGGTCAAAATGTAATCTAACCATTTTCGATGTATATCTTTTCCAATAGGATGAAATGGGTAGAGTGATGCGTAGAACGATTATGCGGTATGTTTGTTTATGTGTAACAATGACATTTACTATGATTTCGCCAAGAGTGAAAAAACGATTTCCTACATTAGAACATTTCGTTGAAGCTGGTCTATTACATAAAAGTGAAAAGGAAATTATGCTTGATTTGAATAAAAAGTTTCCTAAATATTCCAAACATTGGTAAGACGAATCTAGAGTGCTTAGATTGACTCTTCTATGGAAAAACTTATTAATCTACAGATTTTATATTGATACCTTGGTATATGTTAGATAGATTTAAAAGTTAGTTGAGTTTTACGATATATTTTCTCGTGACTTCTAATTACACTGCGAATTTTTACACTGAAAACCCATTATTAGTTTTTGCACGCAAATATCGCATGCAATCAATAATTACAATCTCCGGCTTTTATCATTATTGTAAATTGTAAATTATCATTATTAAAGGTATTTGATTGATGGCATAGTGATGTTTTGCAATTATAATTAAACTTTCTATTAAAAATTAAAAAACATTGTTTTCCATCGCCAAGGTTGAATAAAACATTGACATAACATTGTATGTTAGGTTGCCTATAGTTTGGGCTTCAAGTATTATAACTAGAGCTAGAAAAGAAGGACGAATAAGGGACGATTTTGCTGTGAAAACATTAATAGATGAACTAAATAAATTTAGAGGCCAATGTGGATTATTATTAAGCTTCGATAATGTTAGTGTACCATTGGTGTATACACAGGTATGTTGTCTATATATTTTTTGTTCGGAACTAATAAATAATTAAGAAATTCAAATGCAGGTGGTGACACTAGCAGTATACAGCTATTTTTTTACTACTTTAATGGGTCATCAATGGGTAGAAAACAGTCGTTATAGATTCGATTTGTATTTCCCCGCTTTTACGACTTTGCAATTCTTTTTTTATGTCGGCTGGTTAAAAGTAGCTGAAAGTTTAATTAATCCATTTGGCGATGACGATGATGACTTCGAAGTCAATTGGATGGTTGACAGGAATCTTCAAGTAAACTTAACTTATATTCTTAAGAAAAACTGATTGCAGCGTTGTCACGTGTCGTTTGATATATTTGCTATTCGTTTTTATTTCAGGTATCTTATCTAATTGTTGATGAAATGCACCATGATCATCCCGAGTTAGTTAAAGATCAATACTGGGAAGAAGTATTTCCGCAAGGATTGCCATATACACAAGCAGCAGCTGCAGCTGAATCTATGAGAAATACTCATCCATTACCTTCTACCGCTAATATTGCTGTTAAGCCAGAAGCACAAGGTAGGCATCAATTACAATAAGTATTTGTTGATGGTATAAGTTCGATTAAATTATTACGAGTGACTATTTATTTATTTAAAGGTGCGCGCCCAGCTAAAAATATTTTTCAAGGTAAAACAGCCTTCTCGATGTGCCAGTTTTTTGTCCGTTTTCAATTTTGTCAATAATTGTTTTTTTTTTCTGTGTAAAATTTTTTTGTCGTTTGAATTTTTTTTTTTTTTTTGCTTCTAAGGTAGTACTGGGATTCACTTTTCGCAAATAAATTTTTTTCATTGAATTTTCCTAGGATTAATTTCACCATCTAATCAAAAAATAGATAATATTCAAGCGTACGCAGCTGAACAAATGCAAAGTGGCCCAATAACATTTTCAGCAAATAGACCAAGTGGCATGAAAAGTCGCAAAAGCTCGTCAAATAATATTGCGTTGGGCTCATCCGTACCTGGTAAATGCTTAATAATTAGATCTTTACAATAAACTCATATTGTTTATATTCTAGATTCAATTTCAAAAGTAGCATCAGTAGCAAATATGCTTAAACGATTGATCAGTAGAGATGATACCAAAGCCGATTCTAGAATCGAAAATCTCGAAAGTGGCCATGAAATGAGTGACTTGCTTTTAACTGAAGATAAAAAACTTTCAAATAGTATTAAAAAAATTACAGATCAAGTCATAGAAGAGGTTGGATTCGTTGTATTTTTATTTTTCCATAAAAATTGATTCGGAATTTTTTTGTAAAGCTTGATGAACAGAGCACATTAACTTCTCAAGCAAATGCAAAAGGCAATACAAGACCTACGGTTATGGACGTTTTTGGACCACCACCACCTTCTCGACCAATTGATGTACCCCATTCAAGCAGTTATGCAAATAAGTACGAACTTATAATATACTTATTTGTAATAAAAATGTCACATAAATGATATTTCGATTTAGCCGTCCATCAAGTAATGTTTATGAATTATACCGGCCAGTTTTACATTCAGCACCTAGTGGTGGTGATGGTGAAGATGTAACTGATAAAATTAGTATTGGATCATCAACCGAAGATGACGAAGAAGATGAATTTAATAATTTGAAAAGGAAGCGCGATGAAGAAAGGGTCAGCCGGTAAGTTTAATCTTAGAGTGCTGAAGCTTGCATATTTGGTGCGGGGGCTATCGCTTGAATAATATTAGCTATGATCTAATTATTAAATTCTTATTTTTTCCAAGACTAAGTCTACTTTTTAATTCGATACCAAAGTTAAATGAAGAGGATTAGCACAATATTTTTAGGTAACCCAACATACTAACATTTTTAGAGACATCTATTAGACTTTTCTTGTAGTAGAAATTAAATCAAGGATTATATTATACGTTTAAGTTTTAGTGGTAGAAGGTTTTACTAACATTACATTAGATAAAATATGCGACTGATATTTGCTTTATTTAATAAATTTTGTTTTTTTTTTTTGGAAATTTTCCAGACTTCGAAAAAATTTAGTTCGAACATTAAATGTCGTGGAAGACGATCACCCTGATAAAATAGAGTTGTTATTAAAACGAGGATCATCTATTATTTCCACATCGCCATTGTAGAAACAACTATGAGACAATAATTTTTATATTCAAAACGAAAAATAAACTGCTACATTAGAATAGATATGTTTATGAGCAATAATTTGTCGAAATATTCTTTTGTTGTCGGGTTTTTGTTAATCAGTTTTGAGAAGTATTAAAACTGTATACGTATTTTAAGCTATTTTTATACTACTTACAAACAGCATTTGCTTGTATTACGTTTTATTAAGCACAAATAAGTATTTTTAAGCTGCCTTATATTGTGAATACATCTGTGATAAATGCCTACAAATGTTGATATAAAAATCATTCGAATTATTAATATTAAACTTAGTGTAACAATACTTGTTATACTTATTTGTATTTTTAGATAAATTATATATAGTATGTTTTCTGTTTTCAATAAATAAAGGTGATGGTATTTGCTCATTTGTTAAAGAATGCTTTAAATTTAATTTTAATTAATTCCAATTGTAATAAAATTTGTATTAAAATTAGATTAGATCTCAATAAAATTCTTGTGCCAAATATAGTCAACGATAGCAGAGTAATTGATTATGTAAATTTGTAATTCGGAGATAGTAGAATAATAATTAATTATTTATATTTCACTTTCTATTTAATTAGAAATGAAAGTTTGTTTTTTTCGACAAAAAACGGACACATTTCGCAATAAAAACCACCTGACATATGTCATCATTGTCATTGAAAATGACGATGTCCGACGAAAGAATAAAAATAAACAAAAGAGAAATTCTAGTAAAGTTTTTCAAATGTAAATTAATCATACTGTAATAACTGTGCTGATAAGAAACAAAGAACGTGGTAGAAATTAAAATTTAACGAAATATTAAAAGGAAAAAGAAAATCATTAGGTCATCATCATGTTCCATTTTAATAATATGTATAAGTAATGAGTTCGTTTAAAAAATTATGAAGATTTCTAAAACTACAATCGGTGCCATTGTATCCATGATTTTATTATCGATATTATTCGCTAGTTTATTAAATTTAATATCAACAAATACGACAAATGGAAATGTAGACGAGAAATCATTTAAAATATCGGATCGATCCGATAACCTGATTTGGTTCCTACAGGTTTGTGAATATTTTTTCAATTTTCTGCTTGTTTATCTGTTTTGATAGTTAATTCTTTAGTGTTTCTCTTGTAGGGTAACTTTTTTTCTTTAATTTGCATCATTCATTTTAAATCTTTATTGTTTACTTTTATATTTAAATCAATTTCTTTATAGATATCAGATATACATATTAGTATATTTCAAGACCCATCTCGAATAACTGAATTTAAAGAATTTTGTGATTATACAGTTGATCGAATCAAGCCAGCTGTTGTTTTAGCTTCTGGTGACCTAACTGATGCAAAAACTAGAGATGCAGTCGGTTCTCAACAACACGAATCTGAATGGCGACATTATCATGATATATTGAAAGAATATAATATAGGAAATAAAACGCTATGGTTGGATATTAGGGGAAATCATGGTTGGTTTCAATGCATTAATATTTGTCCGTTCAATAGGAAAGAGGATTTTGTTTTACAGATAATTTTAATGTTATTAGTATCAAGTCAAAACAGAATTACTTTACAAATTATTCTATGCAAGGAAGAGAACATCCTAGATCATATTTGGCCCAAGTTAAAAAAGGATGGAATACCTATTCATTCTTGGGAATTGATGCATGTTTAGAACCAGGTAAAATTGTTACTATAGAGCGTTTATGTATGTAATAATGTGGATAAATTCTTAACAGGACCTCGACGTCCATTTAATTTTGTTGGTATTATTGATCAGTCGGAAATTGATGAAATAAATCGATTAATTAAGAAAGTTGATAGTACAGGTAAACAATATTTGTATATGGTAAATAAAGGACAATGAACTGAATATTTATACCATTGATTAAAGGTAGTAATTATACAATATGGTTTGGGCATTTTCCTACATCATGTATATTATCATCTGGCACGGAAAATGTACGTGACTTGATTCAAAAAGATAAAAATGGTTTTGTTTATGTTTGCGGACATTTACATACATTAGCTGGCATAGTACCAAGAATGTATACGATGCAGAAAGGTGGCTATTTAGAATTAGAATTGGGCGATTGGAAAGACAATAGAATGTAAGATTTTTGAACACTATTTACTACAAGGTAGTAAATACTCGCTAATTCATTAAAGGTATCGTTTAATGGCCATTGACCATGGCATGTTTTCATTTATCGATATAGAACATCGTAAATGGCCTGTAGTGCTTTTAACTAATCCGAAACACGCATTATTTGTTAATCCATTAAAGGAGAATCTTCAGAATATTAAAGAATCAAGTCATATAAGGTAAGTTGAACTTTATAATTAAAAAATCGTAATTTTTAATCTATGCAGTGGTTCAATTCAATTCAGTAGATTTCAATAAACAGTAGAAATATTTTCGTATTTCTTTTCGTATCGGCAACCAACAATACAATCTGATATTGAATGTCATTTTGACATAAACAAATCAGCAACGAAAATTCATTGCAAATATTTATCTGACTAAACCACAATAGAGTTTTAGCGTTCAGTTTATCAAGAATAAAAACTGTAAGAATAAGAATCGATGGTGAATCATGGACTGATCTTAAACATGTAGATGGACCCTTGTACGTAGCCACCTGGGATGCACAACGATATTTAAATGGACTTCATTATATAGAGGTAGATAATTCGTATTAATTTTTTGCCAATTTATAGAAATAATTTCCATCTATTCAGGTTTACGCTCGAGACAGTGATGGTCGAGAAAAAATTCAAAATTTTCCATTTTCTTTAGATGGTTCTCAATTGTCATTTGGTATACTTCCAAAGATTGCTTTGATGTCGAATTTGAGTTGTATTGTAAGTTGAATGTTTTTAATTGTTTGTTGTTTTATTGTTGGATTTGTTGCGATAGCCTTCAAATGGTGTTTTTTTCTTATTCTTCTAGTTTTGGTCTTGCTTTATTGTTACCGCAATTATCTATTTGCTTCCTTTGCTTTCATTACGGTATCTCCATCTATTGGTCTCAGGTGAGATTATTAATTTAATGTAAATTTTTTGTACAGCGAAAATAATTTTTTTTTTTTGTTTAGCTGGCTACATAAATCAGCCGAAACTACGTGGTTCATGTTTGAAAAATTGGATAAGACAAATCTGGATATTCACACAAGTGAATCGCATATTTTGGCCAATTGTTTTATATCAAATTTATTTGTTATTCGGACCGTGGTCAATTGGTTATATAATTGAAGATTATATTGGCATAATTTTCTCATGGGGCATTTATGTTCACGGTGCATTTCTTCCAGGTTCATTTACATATGCTTATGGGTTTGTTCAGGTAAAATTAAAATTTAAATAATTATAATTGTAATTTGGCCTAATGTGTAATAATATTTTTAGCTCATAACATTCCAAATTCCTTTAACATGGATATTGGTTAGTACGATAAGCTACAGGTAAGCTTTTATCTACTTCTCCAATAAAAATTGTAAAAGTGATGTTATTTTCATAGACTAACAGAACTGTCACTTAATACTCCCAAAAAAATTTCGTTGAAACAGCACATTTTCCGCCATCTACCATTTTCCCTTGTTTTTACGATACAAATTGGTATGGCCTACCTTTTTTGGTTGGCCTATGGTACCTTGGCTTTTGTATTGGGACCATTAAGGACTTGGTCACTTATACTGGCCGCAATATTATATTATGCTACATTACGATTACCAGATAAATGTTTTAAGTATGTTTTATTCTATAATACTAGCTGTTAGTTCGCAAAAGAAAACATTTTTTTTTCTCAAATTACAGAAATGCCAAAGAAGTTTGTTTCACAAACTCGGAAACAAATGTTACTAATCAATCTTCATCTGTTGATTTGTCGTCAATGGCAACATCGATGGAAAAAATAGAAAAATCTAAATAAAATTAATCTAGATAATTATTTATTAATTAATGTTGTAGTAATTGTAACTGTTGTGATATCGGTCTGTCTATGAACACATTTTTTTTTTTTTTGCATTGGTACTTAAAAATTACCAAATTCCGTGTAACTATTCATTTTATTTCAAGACGATGTTTCTATTGATATTTTTAGACTGAAAACGGCTAAGACTTATTATAATACTCTGCACTAACACTAAAGAACAAATTGATAGTGTTTTATTTAAAAATAAATCTCATTAGTTTATTAAATTACAAAGAGTGCTGTAAATAAATAGGTCGTTATGATTTAATTTTTTTATTGATTAATTGAAATAAATTTATAAAGTTCGCATCTAAATGTAATAGTAATTGGCCTATAAATACCTTAGAAGTAAACTGGGCTATAATCCAACAATAATTGTTTGTTGCATGTGAATATTTTCCCTGGGAATTTGTTAGCATGCACGATATTACGTTACATATTTAGAACATAGTATAAATGTGGTTTGCATAATTTAGCAAATGATATTAGAGCTGTGTATTATGCATTTTATCTAACTAAACCAAAAGAAAATACATTCATGAACGATTTTTTTTATTTTCTTCCATTGTAAATCATTTCAATTATTTTTTTGTATTGTTATTTTAAAACTTTTCTGGTTTATTTGCATAAACTATAATTAATTTGTATTCAGCAATAATTTTCTCTTCTTTATCAGTTTCAAATAAATCTATTTTGTAATTTAAGTAAAAGTATTTTTTTATTTCCTTGACTATTTCGTCGATGTAATCATTTTTCTCATTTGGTGATAATGTTGCAATTACTGGATTCACTGCTATAACTGCATCTATTTGGAAAAAAAAAACGATATATTATTACACGAGTGACGAAAATACCATTTTCTGCAATCGAGAGAACTAATCTTCTTAGTAAGTTCTAAATGTTCGTGAGATTTAGAAAATGATTTTCAACGAGTACAATACTATACTTTTTCTACGACCATCGTTATTAAAATTTAATCTAATTAAAAAAATATGTACAAAATAGCCAGAATTAAATTTCATAGACCTTGCCAACTTGATATAAAAGTTCAATTGTATTGACTATTGAGTGTCATACATTTTCATTGATAATAGTAATTATTTCGTTAAATTTATTGTGGTATTTTACATGTATTATTTCACTTAAAATTTAATTTTATTTAATAATTACAAAAAGTAGAAAAACTTTACAGTAATTATAATGCAGTGGGTATTGATCATATGTATTTGCAGTTGCTGAAGATTGGTAGGCAACCAAAAATTATATACGTAATTAAACATTTATTCAAATTTTAAAAATTGAAGAAATATTTATCGTTTCATGATATGTTATGAATCATTTTTTATATTTTTAGATTTGCAATGTGTTTCAATTATTTTTCAGCTTGATAAAAATAATTTAAATTTTTTGCATTTACTACAATCAGTTTTGGTTTTAAAATCAAGGATTCCTTGATTAATGTGAAATCCTGAAATCTTTTAAATGTTTAATTTTTGCTTTTAAAAAAGAGTTTATATTTTGGTGCTAAATCGTGTTTTCCTATTATTCGTTTAATAATTCAATCATTCTAATTGTATATATGTAAGTGCATTTATTTGATCTACTAATGATTCACTTTCGTCACAAGTGACGAAAGTTAATCATTTTTATATGGCCGTAGAAAAACTTATTTATTCATTTCCAATAATATCATGCAACCTGGAGGCTCAAACGTATATGTTTTTGCTGTTTGCCCGATTTATTTGTTTGTCTCCATTTCCTAGTAAACAAATTAATTCTAATCACTTACTTTTTAAATGATTAAAATTTTTAAAAGTAAACTGTCGGTTTTCAACGGTACAAAAACAATTTTCGAAACCAATATCTTTTAATAATAATTTCACTTCTTGATCGGGATGTTTATTATGATGATAGGGTGATATCGTTTCTTTGCGATAATACGATGCCCATCGATTATTTTTCGATAGATTTTCATAAATTTGAAATATTGGCATTTCACCTAAGAAACTAAGTAGAATATCACCACCCGGTTTCAATAGTTTATAAATATTCTCAAAAGCTCGCCTAAAAGATAAAATTTGATAAATAGAATTTGATGTATAGCAGATTATTTGTTTCGTACTTTTGTTCAGGTATCCAATGAAAACAATAAAACGAAAAAATATGATTAAACTGTTCCCAAATAATATCTTTCACATTTTCACAACTGATATCGAATTGTCGAAATTCTACTCGTGGAAAATACTTTTCATCGTAAATTTCCTTTGCGAAATTCACCATTTGATTGCTTACATCGCAGCCGATTAATTTTGTGAAGTTCTTCGGTAATTTCGGTAATAAAATTTCTACTGTTGTTTTTCCTTCACCACATCCAATATCCAGAATGATTTCCAAATTCTTGTTATCATTTATATTATTATTACTGTTCCATTTAATTAGATAACTATAATTTTCCAATACGAATGCATTATCGGTTGACTGCATTTCATTATTTTTCGAATACGTTTTCGGTTGGTTCATTTTGAAAAGAATTAGGAAAATAACGATAGATGAGAACTGAATTAATTAGAGAACTGAACTTTTATTTATTTGTTTTCCAATCACAAATCACTAATAAAACGTTTGTTTATGAATGAACTTTTATATAGTGATCTTAAACATGATTTTTTGCCTGTTACAGTGACGCTCAAACAGTTATTTGTTCTCCTCAATTTTCATTTCTTTAGATGAATAATTGTTGATTGTTTTAAATTTAACTAAACTTTTCGGAGTAAGAAATTTGCTGTTTACGCGAGGCAATGTAAAAAATGGCATGTTGAAAAAATGTTGAGAACCGCTTAAACCACGAACCCTATTATTTTGTTCAATGAAAGAAAAAAATGTATAAATATAGATTTAATTGTTATTTAAAAAAAGCGCGACCTTTCACCTTTTTCCTTCCAGAAAAAAAGACGCCGAAGAAGGAATCATTTCCTCTTTGAAATAAAAAAAAATATTTTAATTTTTTCATAAATATGTATTTGCTTCGTTCCTTTGTTGCGGTTACTATTATTATTATTTTGTTTTATTTTTAATACGCAAACTGTATTGAATTCTCAAAAAAAAAGTAGAAACTGGACCCACCGTAATTTAAATCTTATTGAAATTGTTAAATACTCCAATTCGTAATTTTCAGTTCCTTTTTTTTTCATGTACATTTAACCAAGGGTTGCAAGTGGGATATTTTAAGTATGGAAATTTTATTTGCTAATTATTATATAATATATCGCATTATATGTGCTGTATTTAACCTATTAAGATAGCCTTGATATAGATAATTATTTAATAACAATTTTAACCAAAATGGGCATTTGTTTTTGCTTACAATTAATTATTGCACTTTAATTATCTATTGCGCAAGCGATTAAAATAAATGTTGATTTTTTTCCAAGATACGTATTATTTCGCTAAATCAATACAGTAAAACCTCTCTAACGGCCAACTCCTGATGTCGGTCACCTCCTTATAACGGTCGCTAAGGCTGTCATTTTGGGTGACCGTTATTGCGAGGTTTTACTTATATCTTTTATCGTATTGCAAATTTCGAATTGTTTGACTTATAGCTAAATTGTACAACTTGTTTCTATTGCTAAATACATACATATATAGGTCTTAAGGTTAAGACCTGTTAGTTTGGGATCACAAAAAAACATTCTTATATCAAGTCAAAGTGATTTTGTATTTTACTATTTTTCACAATTATTTCATCGGTTTACTAGCATACACAACAATTAATTTATGATCGGTGGCAAACTTTTCTTTATCATTATTTTCCATTAAGTCCTTATAATTTAAATAAAAATAGGTTTTCATTTCGTTGACTAATTCTTCGATGTATTCTTTTTTCTCATTCGGTGGTATTAGTGCAATTATTGGATTTATTGCCATCATAGCGTCTATATAAATCAATAAAATAAAAGATGTTATATTATTGATTTTTAATCACATTCGGCAACGTCGACATACGGCTTGAACAAATAATATAGATAGTAATATGTCCAGCTTCTCGTAAATATTGGCAAACGCTTCCCTAGCGGTAGCGGGTGCAGTTACATCATATACATATAACTTCATTAGAGTTTATAATTGATGTTTAAGTTACGAATAATATCGATATAATTACAGAACAATAATGAACGTTATTTGTCCAAAATTGATGATTTTAATTGTAACATTGATCCAATAACTTTAAGATATAGTGGCACCACATCCTGAACAGATGGCGCTATTTCACTACTTGCCTTAAAATGAATGTAAAAAATAGAGAGGTGTACGTATTACTATCTATAGTATTTGCTCTTAACATGAATAGCTGTTGCCAAATTTCACAAATTACTACTAACGCTTTTCATTTTTTTACTTACTTTTATAATCATCGAATGTATTGTAAATAAATTTGTGAATTTCAATAGTACAAAAACAATTTTTAAAGCCGATTTTATTTAATAACAATTTTACATCTTCAGCAGGATGTTTTTTGTAATAATAAGGTGATATCCAGTTTTTTCTATAGTGCGTTGCCCATCGACTATGTTTCGATAGATTTTCAAAGATTTGATATAGTGGCGCGTCACTTAGGAAACTGAGTAGAATATCGCCACCCGGTTTTAATAGTTTATAAATATTCTCAAAAACTCGCCTAAAATAAACAGAAAAAAAAAATTATCAACAGCCATTTGCACCAGTTTGATAAGATGAAATTTAAACTAAGCTGTACTTTTTTCACGTTCATATAAATTGCATTGTATAGAAAAAAAACAATTAAAACCAGAATAGAATATCCAAAAAACCTAAGTAAAATTATATTGTAGCTATGGAAATTAATCTGAATTTTAGCTTCACCTAATCAAACTGATGCAACTGGCCGTAATTGAATTAGTCCAAATACTGACTAATTGAAATTTACAAAAGTTTTTTTCTTACTTTTGATTTTGTATCCAATGTAAACATAAAAACGAAAAAACATGATTGAATTTTTCCATGAAAACATCTTCGATATTTTCACCACTCGCATCGCATTGTCGAAATTCCACTCGTGGAAAATACTTTTCATCGTAAATTTCCTTTGCGAAATTCACCATTTGATTGCTTACATCGCAGCCGATTAATTTGCTAAAATTCTTTGGTAATTTCGGCAGTAAAATTTCAATTGTGGATCTTCCTTCACCACATCCAATATCCAGAATAGTTTCTAGATTATTATCTGTATTATTCCATTTAATTAAATGACCATAATTTTTCAGTATTAGTTTATTTGATGCTGCTTGAGCTTCGTTGTGTTTCGAGTACAAATCGGGTCGATTCATTTTGTGAATTTAAATAGATGTGAAATGAATGAAACTGTTTTAGTAGATTAAGTAGAAAATAATATTTATAAGTCGGCTTTTATATAGTAATCCTGTAATCCATATTTTTACAGTTACAATGGAGCCCAAAAAATTTATTCGCCTTCAAAATGAAATCTTATTACATCTGATCGAGATATTAGTATTTACCGATATCATCGATTATTCACCATAGATTTGTTCTAATTCTATTGATTGTTTGAAATCAATTTAGAGAAACACGAATCTAAAGTTCTCGAATAAAAATCTACCGGGAATTGTTTGATAGTTTCATGTTTCCATGTATATTATCATGGAAATTATTTGAAGATGTAAGATGTGAAATATGTGCTGTATCATAGTAGCAGAACAGATAATTACTTTATAATTTATATGTTACGTGTATATTAATTTTGTACAGGATGGCCATTTTCTCGTTTCTTGCGCTATTTATTAGTATTTTTAGAGAAATGATTGTATGCACTGCTACCGTTCCGGTATCTGTTGGCAATCGTAGACTTAAATGTACTGTCGTTATATTCTACCTAATTCTAAGTAGAACTGTACGTATTTTTTCTGATAGAAAAATGTAGGTCAAAATGACCGTCCTGTATATCATTAATACATTATTTTTGACAAATTCAGATACGAGAACAATCAAAGTAAAAAAAATGAGAAATTACGCAATTGTGTTACTATACTATGGGTTAAATTTGTCCAAAATATTAATATGTACGTATTTAAATATGTAAATTGGCAATTAAACTGAAAATACAATAACATGTTGATTTGTTGTAATTCTCTGTTCAGTTGATTAAAAAAGTATTATCGATTATACCAAAAAAATAAGTAAATAAATAAATAAAATTGAAAACACAAAATATTCAATGCAACGCATTTATTTGGAATCAAAAAATTGATTCAATTATTAATGTTAATAAAAAAATTTTTGTGCTGGAAAAATGCCATTATAAGAATTATTATTATTATACGATCACCTGGTATGTACGTTTTAGACATACAAAGGGATCGTATAATATTTTTTTTTCAGTTTTAATTGACATTTTCGTGCTAAAAAATCCATTTTTTGTTTATTTCGTTAAAAATTAATTAAAATCTATTTGCCTACATAGCGTTGTGGGCATCTCCATTTTTTTTTTTATTTTTTTTTTTTTATATTTATACTTATATACAGAGTGTTTGCAAATATATTTTCGTTATTCACCCTGTAGATGTGTAATGGCAGTATCGGTAATTTATTAATCCTAAAATCTAGAAGAACACTTGGAGAATTAAGGCTTTACAAATTTTAATAACAATTTTTTTAAGGCACATACCAATATAATTATTAATGGAAATTTTCCATATTGGAGTTTTTCTTTTTCTTTAGATTAATATTATTAGAGAAACGCCCTACATTTAATTAATTAATTAATTATCCTAAAATAGCAAAAATTTTAAAAACTACACAAATTAATCTCCACCATTCTACAATAAATATAACATAACAACAAATTTATAAATATAAAAAATTTGAACTGGATCATTATCGCTTATTGCTTATATCAATTAGATTAATAGATGAAAAAAATTTGTAAAACTAAACAATCACAATCACAATTTCAATGCGCTGATTTGAATAGAATCAAAATCTGAAAGAATAATTTTTAGGACGCTTATTTTTAATATAAAAATTGGTCCATTTACACACCTACTTATTTAGACATTTCCTTAGAATATTTTATAAAATAATATCGTGATTGTTTAGTTTTATTTTGGCCATTTAAATGCTCAGTTTTGAATCTAACCAGCTTCACCTCCACATAACTCTAGTTCATGATAATATGAGCAAATCATCAGCCGATTATGCGCATGCGCGAACATAGATATACAGTAACACAGAATAGATGAAACTGAGCATATAAACTTTACACAATAGAGACTAGAAAAACTTGCGGCTAATTATTATCATTATTGTATCGAAAAGCTCTCGCAGCAACGCTCATTATTTAATTATTATTATTATTATTGCAGGCACAATTCCTCAACTATTTTATTTTAATTAATTAATATAGTAAGTACTCATAAATTAAAGTTCAAAAAAAATCAAAATAAAAATTGGAGCAAAAGCATTTTATAATTTTTTTTTTTAGTTTTTTTTTTTTAATGCAACTTATTTCGTTCCACATTTCTGTCCATCATCAGTTTTATCTTTACTTTCATTCACTACATCTGACAATGCTGCCGTTTTATGCCTTTTATTACAACCCGTTATTATTGAGAGATGATCATGATCATGATCATGATCATGATGATGATGATGATGATGATGATGATTTCTCTCTCCATTCATTTTATATCATATGTAATCGTAAAATGGCTCCTCTTCAAAATCATCAGGTGTACAAAAGAAGAATTCGATTAGATTTAATACTGGTCCTCGTGAGAATGGATTAAAGTAGCGACCTCTTTTATCTCTTAAATATGGATATCGTTTATAATTAACCATTTCATTTGTTGTTAAATTCATACACGCGTGAAGCACCTGTAGAATTATATTTAATTTAGGTAGGTACATAATTTGGACTAGTAGTCGAGGTGGCTATGAATTCGACTAAATGCAATTATATCATATGTAAAATCATTTCAAAATGTTCAAAATATTTGTCATTTTACCGAACGATTCGTTATTATTAAAAAAAAAAAAAAAATAATCGAAATTGAATATCGTCAGATTCCATAGCCACCTCGAAAATGTTAATTGTACATTTTGACAAAAGATAGTTTTCAAATTCGACTTACTGAAGTGCATGTCAATATCCATCCAAGGCCACAAAAAGCAAATGCCTCAATCAATCCCAATACGTATAAGATACCAAAACCCTCTTTTGCCACACAATACGTAGCAAAATATATTGTAAATGAGCAATTAATTGCAACACTCATCACGAAAATAAAAAACCATGTTCGATTTTTCAATCCAACACAATTATAAATAAATGGACAATGATGATCAAAATATGATACACATCGATTACATACACGACAATGTTTCGCTCTAATTGGACGTAATGTTCTACATGTGTGACATAAACGGTTCAGCATTGCATTACGTTTTTTCCATTTATCAAAGTATGGTATTTGCCTAATACATCGATAATATGAATCCGAATTCATTTGTATATAACCTGGATTTTTTCGATTTGCCACCATCCAACATATCCACATTACAAGATTCCAGTAAATGAAACAATAATGGGAACCACGTAATACATTCCAAGTTATTGGCATGACCTAAATTTTGTTCTTGTATGTAGTAAAAAATTTAATAGGTTCGTGCTGTTTTTTTTTTGTTTGCCTAATTATGATTGCAAAATAGATTAAGAATATGGAGAAAGAATGAACAAGTATTTGCATGAACCGCGAAAATCGGCCATTGTTATGTCTAAAAAGATGCAACTCACAATGCATTAGATTGTGAGTTGCATAATTGTGACTAGATAAATATAATAAAATGTTTTTATTATTATATACATTTTAAATCAATTAATCAGTTTATATTTATTGTATTTTTTTAATTTTGTCAAACAAACGCTTAAATTTAATTTTTTCAGTGTTTACATTCACCGTTAGCTAAATAGTAATTTAATCTAGCACTCCATGGATGAATAATTCATTCAATTTGGTGCATGCGCCGCATACTTCCAAGAAACTTCACAATTCATTAATTATTTCTCCTTAATTCTTATTATTTACTTTCTGTTTCAACTTACCCTTATTACATACATAGGATAACCCCATAATAGTACAGATATCATAAAAAAAATCAATGGCGCCTTTGAGTTGCCCGCCCTACCAAATAGTAATCCCCATATTTCACCTACTGGCGGTAACCATCCAGATCTTCGTTTAATTGCTGTACGTAATATATGAACAATATCCACGTGCCTATGACCAATAGCTAAATTTAATGGTGTTTTATCATTTTTATCTTTTGGTTCTAAATCCAAATCATTCTAAAATTAATATAGTAAGTCAATTAATAAAATTCAAAGAGAGTTTAAATTGTTTTAGCGGCATATTACTTTATCACAGAGTATTTTAACACAATTTAAACTACCAGATGAACATGCTAAATGTAATGGTGTTGAACCGAAATGATCTGATCTTTGTAAATCAGCACCGGAATACATTAATAATTTTAATAGATCTGGATGGCCTTTATATGCTGCCCAATGAACAGCTGTATCACCATTGATATCAACTAAATGATTAAAGGCACCTGAAATACATATGATACAAATATGTAAGATGACGTTGTATGGCAGCAGGGTTTCGTTTGTTTCTAATTATTATTATTAGTAGATATATAGGTATATACCCATGCCCAATAGAAAGGCCGCTGTAGCAGTTTTTCCAAACATACACGCCGTCATTAATGGTGTAAGTCCTTTAAAGTCTGCAGCATTTACAGCTACTCCAGCTTGGAGAAGTAGTTGGACAACTGCTGTGTGGCCTATAAAAAATTTAATTGAATCTAATTATAGGATCTATTAGGGTTTTAGTTATACCTTTTCTACATGACCAATGTATTGGTCTTGGTCCTTGGATGCCTAAACATGGCAAATCTATCGGTGCTCCTTTATCGATAAAGAATCGCATTATATCGACATTTCCATCTAGTGCTATCCAATGGGCTGGTGTATAGCCCCATTCATCTCTTTCACGTAATATTTCAATACCATATTTTTCAACATGATCTTCAATATCACGCAAATCTCTATATTCAATAAGAATATCAATCGCAGATAAGAAACTTGGACACTCATAATGAAATTCAAACGAAGGTTTTATTTATTAATGAATCGAACTTACCCTGTTTTAACTAAATCAAAGATACTTTTACGATTCTGTTCGACAATATCCGCACCATCAGATTCATCTGTATCATTTGCTGCGGCCGCTGCTGCAGAATGTTCTGCTGCATCAGCCACCATATTATATGATGATCTTGGCAATGCCCAAACACTACGGGCAATGCCTGGACTTGGGTGAACTTTATTTGACGGCGTAATGGTAATTTATATAAAACGATTGTTTAAAAGAAATTACTTTTGTTTGTTTGTTTGTTTGTTGTTGTTGTTTTTTTTTTGGATTTTTTATTTTTATTTCACAAGCTGGAGTAGAAAAATGTTGCGACAAAAAAAGTTTAGTAGGGTTACTTATAACCTCTTTTTCGACTTCGTCGAGGTTTTTGTTGTTATTTGTCCTACTCTGGATATTTATCGATCCAAGGCGAACTGGAAATTTCCGGACGGGGGACGGCAGAGGGCGAGGAAACACGTGATTTTACGGCAGCGGCTTTACTATATTCTTATTCTAGGACGGTGTGTGTTACCAGGGATGGATTTATTGTTGAATTTAAAGTGAGAAAGGGTTGATGTGACTACAAGGAATTGATGAAGGTAACAAAAAAAACAAACAAAATTAAACACGAAATACGTATTTTATTACAATGAAACACAAATCAATATTATTTTAAATAATAAATTTACCGTCTCTTACACTAAACAAGTAAACATACGTATGTTTCTTATTACAATCAATTTTTCCACGCTAATAGAACAATATAGATAGTAGAAATCTAATTTAGTTTTTATTTTAGAGTCTGGATCTGACTCAATCACATAGGGCGGAGCTTTAACAATTTATATATCCTTGCCAACGATATATGTATGTCACAAGTGTCATTTCTGTGAATATTGATTGGTTCATTTTTCACGTATACTATAGGTATTAGACCTAATAATAAATTATAGGTGCCATCTCCCTATGTAATTGAATCTAGGAATTGACTGCATTATTAAGTTCGAGTAACATCGAGAACTATACAAACAGAGAAAACAAGGTTTCGTATTTTCAATAATATAATTAATTTGATGATGACTAGATAATTATTATAACAATAGTTAATAAATATGGTAAAAATCCATTAATAAAAATAGTATATAAATAAAATGTGTGCTTTATTAAATATAAATGTATATTATTTCTGTCTTTTAGTTACTGCATTATTGTCATTTTATTATTTTCCTAAACTGCATCAGGAAAATTAGCAAATAAATTGTCTCGTTCTTAAAATTAGCAGACACCGCCTGCGCTTAAACTACGATTTAATAAATATGCTCATTCTATCACAGAAAATTAATTAAAATATGTATAATTCTAATTAAATTCCAAACTTTCCATTTTTATTATCGATAAATAGTATCTATAGTTTTGTCAATAATACAATCGTTATTTCTTCAACTTAGGCTAAATTTGGATATAAAATATTCATTAAACTAACATACGAACCAATAACGAAACCAACAAATCCAATAACTACAATGACGCCATCCTTGAAAAACATCCAGAATTTTCTATTGTCTTGTTCAATTGTTTTATCATTCCAATATGTAACAATTTCAATTATTGGTGGAAAAATCAATGCAATTGCACTACTACTAAATGCACCAACCAACGATATGACGGCACCTAAATTTGGTATTGCAACCGCAAATATAAATGTAATAAAAACCAATGTTGTACGTGTTATATATTCAGCGTAACGTTTCGATTTTTCTGTAAGGAATTTTGATTCAATTGTTGGCCAAATTATATTGAATGGAACATAGAATTGTAGACTGTAGGATAATAAAATTGCTGTTGCCATCATTAAACGTACGGATTGTGCCAAACTGGAAAAAAGGAAATATAAATTGTGATATTTAAAAATTTGCAAATTTATTAAATTCCTCAACCATTTTTATTTTACTGGCGACATCTGTATTTCAATAAGTCAAATATCAATTATTAATGTACCTATATCATTAGTTGCCTACATTCAACCACGCATTGAATCATTTATTCTAGTAGGCTCATTTGCTTCGCCGCAAAAAAGAAATACTTACAATTCATCCGATGGTAATAATAATGTAATACTTCCCAGTACCGCTCTATCACCATATTTTAAATAACCAAAAAATCCTACAGAAGTATAAAGTATAGCAACAATAATCATTCCCGTATTTAGAACACCATTCCAACCACCAAAATCTTCTGGATTCGCCATATTGTTTTCTAAAGGTAGCACCTGTGTATTACAAAAGAAAATTACTATTTGCAGCTCTTCGTAATTGTAGTAAGAGTATTCTTGACATGGTCATATACATTTTTACAGTATAAATTGAAATGGATTTGTTGATAAATCAATGTCTTACTTACAACACCAATTCCTTCAAATGCATAAACTGCTGTACCAAAATAGAGTGGTAATTGTCCCCACGACGAGAATGCATTTACACTAGAAACATGCGGCAATCCTTGAAGCATATAAAAAAATGTAATAATCAATCCGGAACACGTAATTATCGATGCAAGTAATGAGGCCGGTGTAAGATATTTAAGACTTTTAATCCAGTTGAGTAATATTAATGGAACTAGAAGCATTAGGAAGTACCTGATCGGAATAAAATGAAATCGAATTGTATGAAGAAATTCTATCAATATATGGACTTACCAATGAACTGAAATATCCATAAAATAATGTTTAACAATTTCTTGTACATTGGCTGCGACAAATACGTAATAAACGCAACAGAAACCCATTTGTGTAATGAATAGGAAAATGTTTACTATTAGCCTATGAATGAATATTAAATAATCATTAAATTTACTAAATCTACGCGTATTTTTTTTTTTGTTTTACTTGGCAAATTTCGAAGCATTTTGTAAATTGTATGGCCCAGTTCGAAATGCCATTTCTACCACTTCAGAGAAATTTAGTGATGGTGTTTGTGTGCGACGTGATAATTCCCTGGAGCATTTCAATAAAATGTGCATACAATGAGTGCAAATCATACCCATTGTCATTGTACCAAACAAACCAATAATCTGAAATATTCAAAATTATGTTCACGAATAGTGAATATCAACTTATTCTAGATTTACCCATCCAGCGTTTCTAAATGCATCTGGCATAGCCAGTATACCAGTACCAATATTGCCTTTAAGCAAATGCACCATTGTATCAAAATTAGACGTCGGATGTTCAATATTTCGATTAGAAAATGGATCATTATCGTTATTATGTGAATCAATATTATTTGCCGCAGTACTGCCATCAGCATTTTCTATATCCATTGTAACAATTGAGGCACTTTGAAAATCGGTTGAGTTTTTCAGTAAATGCCTTTTCTCATCGTTATTATTGCATTTTTCTGGTGTTGTTGTCGTCATGTTTGGAATTATTGTTGGTAATTGCTTGGAAGCCTGAAATACACACGATTGAGTTTATGGCATTTAAATATTGATTTTCTTGATAAAATGGTGAATGCGCTGATTTATTAGCGCTATTAGAACGAGTGAAAACCAGAGAGAAAAACAGACTGCCATTAAGGGGCGCTGCGATCAGCAGAGACTAAATTTTTAACATTGATCTTATGAGAAAATTAAATTTTCTTATTTTTAAGAGGAAAATCGTAGATTTTATTGCAGCAGATTAAAAGTATGATTGCAATAATGAGTATTTAATAAAATAAAGCAATTTTTATTTAAAAAATGGGCATAATTTTGTTTTTTTCGTCATTTTATTAATTTTATGATCAGTGGCGTGCTATAGGGTTGGATAAAAATATATTAGAAAAATAATTGTTAATTTATTATATAAAATTTATTTTTAAAATTTTATTAATAATTATTTAATAGTTTAATGGTTTCTTTGGAATGCTACGGATTATTTTAAATATAAAAATAAACGTAAAATATGAAAATGATTTGAAAACGAAACAATAACAAAAAGCACGTTACTGATCAAGTGACAATCAGCACTAGCGAAACACGAATCCCTCTGGTGGCCAAAAAATTTTCTGACCCGTAAATATTTTTACTTTGGTTAGGTCGATTCTACTTATTATATTTAGAATAGTTTAATAGAATAATACGATTTTTTTTCTCTTTGCACATTCGTAGATTTCAATATAATTTATTTATTTTATTCTTACTATAAATTTTGTCTAAATTATTATCATTTGTGACCTGTTTTTGATAAAACAAATTCTTCAACATGGCGTAAGTGATAAATATTTAAAACGTAATTGTAATTAATATATTATTATTGGCAAAAATTAGCCAGGCACTATCATAATGTACAATACGTACATCTCTCTATGGAATGTGAAATTTATAAATAAACCATATTTATGATGAAATATATTTAATATAAAAACATATTGTAATAGTTGAAAAACAGCTGTTATTGCTACACATTTTTTTTTTCTATTTTATTTCATTGTGAAATTCTATTCTTTTAATTCATTTCATATCAATCAATGATTAATTAATTAGAATGCAATCAAGGAAAAATTTTATCTTTTTTAAAACACACAATAAATTTTTTTCCAATTTTCAAATTTTCCACTGATTAAATTAAACATTCTAATAAGATAAGGAAAAAATGATATCCTTCAAATCTACAATAATAATAATAATATGTAAATAGATGTTTTTCCGCTATTTATTATTATATTATAATTGTCTAGATGCAGCCAGTGGCGTAACAATTATTATTATTTGTAGCTTTCATTTCAAATCAAATCGAAACCATACGTTTATTATTATTGAACACTCTTTATATTGTTCTAATTTTTTTTTTTTTAATTAAATTTTTATCTCTTCACGCATCTATTAACTAATAATGTGACCTTTCCAATAACTTAGATCTGGTTAATTTGTACCGGAAGAAAAATTTACGTCTAGCGTATACAGAGTGATCAACAACCTTCAAATTTAAGACCCGCATTAACATGCCGGTTTTATACCATCTAGATGTTTATATGCAAATAGTATAATATTTCATTCGCCTATTTATTTATCATAAACAATTAGCTAGATTTACACGAAATTTTCCAGTAAAAACAAAAACCCATATTAATAAAAATCAATGATTTAGTTTATTTATTGTGCTCGAATGAAAAATATGTGAATATTATTATTGCAAATTTAATTTAATTATCGGGTTATAGGTGCAGATAATCCGTGGTTTTATATAGATTTTTTATTTACATGTTTTAACATAAATCCCATTGAATTTAACTCTTAAAAACTGCAAGATGTTTTGTTCTTTATTTTCGCCTTTTTTTAGTTTATAAAAAAACTTACTGGATTTGTGCTGCCATAATTCAAATTTCGAACGTTTTCCATCATTCAATAATTATTCACGCACTCTAGATAAAAATTGTCAAAGTAAATTTGGAACTATAATATAGAAGGGTTTCACAGTATCAGATCACAGCAGGCGCTGATGTACAATATAAATAAAGAATAAAATAATACATAAAATTGTATGTATATCTCTGAGTGAAGTCATACTATACTGTTTAATTTACAATATTATTATTGTTTTATTGATATGGTTTCTTGTTTCACCTTTCCCCTCTCGCAACTCATTTTGATATTGATTAAAGCGTTAGTACCATTTTGTCTAGTATGACATTTGATTTTTGTGGAATTGTTCATTAGTAGCGAATACCATAGATAGTATTTGTTATTAGTTTACAGTACAATATGTTTACCTGATTTTTGTTGTTATTAGTTTTTTATATGAGGAATAACTGGCACCTCCGCCATTTTTTGAAATAAAAATATTTAGGGAAAAAAATGTTAAATTTATTCCTGCCATGTTTTATTCTCTCTTTTATTAATCACTTGTTATTATTTGGGAGATAAAAATAGAAAAATCAATAAATATGATATTACTACGCCGTATTGATCATGCCCATATTTTACCTGTTAATTTTCCCAGTAAAAATGAATACCTCACACACAGTTCACTTACACTATACAAACATTACCGTGCGCTTTATTTTCAATTGCGACTTTAATTATAATAAAACAAAGACAAAGTGTTTTTTAAACACCCTCGCAAAAAATACAAATGAAATAACATTTCATAGTGTAGACGACCCGGTTAAGAGTTTCCTATTAGATTTCATCTACTTCCTCATCTGGTTTTCTGCGATTGCGTATAAATCCTTGTTCGCTTTGAAAATTCATAAATATATGGATTTAGGAAGGTAGGAGAGAAGCCAGCACAGATTAACCTGAGCCTATTGTCTGTGGAAGCCAGTAAGTTGAAGAACGTAAGGAATGCATGAATATTCTTCTATTCGTCGATTAAGTAATTGTTGTTCGTAGTTTTTGTTCTAATACAAGGAATATATATACTTGTATGGAAAGGGCTTCCTGGAATTATTGACAAATTCAATTTACAATACGTTCTAATATTCACGATCAATTTATTTTTCGAAAATAAAACTCCATATTTTATAATTATCTTTCATTTGTATTTTATTACATCAAGTAAGTATAATACAAGCCAAAAATTTTTTATTCCTAATTTATCAAATTTTTTCCATAAAAAAATATATCATTTGTATTAATAGTAAATCGAGAAATGAATACAAATGGCGATGACAAACATTTTTCATACTCGTAATTATTTACACTAGTGTTAGTCCTCTAATATCACATATGGCAAAAAAAAAAGAAATTTTCTGTTTATAAAAAAATATATAAAATATATGTATTTGTCTCTACAAAACTTGTAAAGACTGCTTTTAAATTAAACTATACACAAGAAAAAAAACTACCATATTAACTTTTAATTCTATGTGAAAAGAAAATATTTATACACACGGTTATAATGGTTCTAACTAATAATATCAAACAATAATAACAAAAAAAAAGAATAAACGTTTATACACAACTTGTAGTTAATAATTATATCAGGCAGAATTAAAAATGTAGTAACAATTTTAATAATTATTTATCAGTATTCGGGGAGGGAAGAAATCAACTAAAAAAGAAGAAAAAAAAAACGTTATAGTAATATGATTAAAAAAAATTCAAATATATAAACTAAAAAATTTAACCAGCTGAATTACATGGTCGACTTATTGTGACTTTATTTGGGGCACGCATATTCACTAATTCGTTTCTGAAATCATACAAATAAAAACCATAATTAAATATTAAATAATGTGTAATACTTAGGTAGGCTGTGAAATCACATATATTATATTCTATTTATACTTATAGAAAACTAGAATAAGGAGTAGAATCGACCTAGCAAAATTCAAAATAGAAAGTTTTTTGTCCACCAGAGGGATTCGCGTTTCGAATGTTTGACATGCTTGTATAAAAAGCATGTTTACTATGAAGACTTGTTTTTAAAATTAAACATTATAAACAAACCTTGGTATTTAGTTACCTGACAGTCTCTGGTAATTCAGATGCATCTAAATTATAATCTGTAACTACTACCATACTTAATGTCTTTAATGATGGTTTTAAATCTAATATATACATATCACTATGGTCCACTAAACCATCTAGACCTGCATCGATTATTTCATTAGCATCTCTTGACAAACATGGACTAAAGAAAGAGACAAATGGAAAAATTTCAATGAAATGAATATTTCAATATAAATAAGTTGATTATTCATATCGAAATATTTATTTTATTAATATTATAAATTATATAATTTTGATTTCAAATAGGTTAACTATGTGATTACTTGGTTGCCTAAAATAACTATAGACCTTATATACTATATCTATAATTGGACGTCAAGATGGCGATTGGCAAATAGATTTTTTCTTTTGATAAATGCAGATTATTGTATGCAAATTTTCCATTTATTTTTTATGAGATAAAAAAAACTTTTCTTAATGTTAATATATTTGTAATACAACCGGTTCAAGGGTATATTTACCCAAGGGTCATTTTATTCGAATGTAATTTCGAAATACGTACAATTCATTTTTAAAAAATCTTGCCCAACGCAACGCATAAAATATATAAAAACATGAAATTTGTTTTTTGTGAGACTCTACCTGGTTCCGCCAAATATGTAAACTTTATCACCAACTTTTGCACACGCTTGTCGCCGTCTTTCGCATGGAATTTTCCCTTTAAGATTTAACTGCTTCCAGACATTGGTTTCCGTATCGAATTCGTATAGATCGTTATAATGCATACCTGTTAACGAATTGTAGCCACCAAATATGTACATTTTATTATTATGAACAACTGAAAATATGAAAAATAAAAATAAAATATATGTATTTATAAACTGCAATTTTGAATGTCAATATATGCATCTTAATAAGCTGTTATTTTCCGTTAACATTAAGATTGCAGATCTTCGATTTTTCAATGTTAATTACTTAAGCAATTAATGAATAATTCATACAAAAATTGTTAATTTCAATATTGACACAAATTTCAAACTTTAAATTTTTTAAATATGCATAAATTTTATTGCATTTGTCATCTGGCTGCTGCTGTCTGGGTGCATGATACATATACATATATCCACATGTATATTTTGCAATATAAACACATAAAAATAAAACGAGTTAATGCGATTCTTTTAATTAATTAATGCAAATGTTTAGTGCCCATAAATGATTGGTAGAAAGGAGGTCGGTTAAACTATTATTCTAATGCGCCACAATAAAACGACAATAACAATATTAATAATAAAATAATTAGTTTTTCGGCAATGACATTTCTACTGCTGTAGAACCACTTAGATTCAAGTAGATCAAGGATAGCTATGATTAATCAATACAAATTTTTTCTTTTTTTAAATTTTAATTTCATTGGTTTTTGTTTCGATTCTATAAAATTCTGTAATAGAAATATCGAATTTGAATAAAATAGTCTAATTTAAACTAATAATCTAAGAAATAGTGCCTTATTTGCTAGTCCAGCACAACTTTACCATTTTCGTTTACACAACAAGTACAGGTTATCAATTCACATAAATTATGTATTTTTTTAAAATAGTCACGCAGTAAATTCCTGTCGCCAGCACCTTTCCAATTCCTACATTCCTGCATTTTACTTTTCATTTGGTTCCGCTATACATTGACGCAATTAATTATTATAAAACATTTTCCATTTGAATGATTCAACCAAAGTCGTGTTAAAATAATAATAAAAAAAAAAACAAAAGCAAACTATCATGAAAATTATGTATTATTATTATTTACTATTTCCTTCCTTCCGCCTTTTCCTTTCACACACACAAAAAAAAGTAATTAACCGACAAAATATTTTTAATGTATGTCTGAATTCGTTAAAAAAGTTGATTTTTTACGTGTTTCATACAATTTCGTCCACTTTGTGGGCGTATGCTTTCAATTTTAATACGTCGTTGTAAGGGAAGCAGTAAAGAGACAAATTATCGAGACAAAAATCTCGTTCGCAGCAAGTAAAATGACACGCCAACTTGATAAAGAAACGTATAAAGTAGAAAATAGACTCCAGTTCTACAAAAAAATGAATTTATGCAAAATACATTTTCGTATGTTAACAATTTTATTAAAATACATTTAATAATTATTAATTTTCCTGTTCTTTCTAACCAAACCAACCGAACCCAAACCACTTTCGCTGCCACCGCAGCCTGCAACATCAATTATACAAACGAATGTATACAACTTTAGTGTGGGTTTAACAGATCACTTTCACTACTTTTCCACAGACAACATACAACAGATAATAATAGACGTTCGATGTTAAATAATATTGACTTGTTGAGTAACATTGATCTATAGAAAGTGATTGGGTATATTGGTTTTATTGTAAATAAATGATATTTACTTATACTAATTTTTCTAGATAATTGTAGTAATTAATAAAGTTAATTTCCTATATGGTTTATCTCTGTTTAATAGAAATCTAATTGTACCTACTTAGTTCCTCTGTTATTAATTTAGTTAAATAAAATGCATTGATTAGTGCTAGCTTTGGCTATATGTTGATTCGAACATTGCGCTTTCCTTTCCTGATCGATTTGTTTCTTTTTTTTTTTTTTGCTATCACTTATTACGCAGCAGGAACAATTATTTACTAAACTAAATCAAAATTAAGATCCAATTTAAAAATTTTGGGAGAAAGTATTATTCTTTTTATGTAATAATATCTATAGCATTTATATATGCAAAAAAAAAAACAAAACAACAAATGATTAAACACAACGCAAAAGAACTTTCACTATTTAATATCAGATGAACGATTACTTCATATACCTACCTACTTAAAGTGTTATAATCGACATCTTCGATAAAAAAATTATATAATATTCTTATTTAATACGGAAATAACTACGTATAGGTGGGTCAAATCAGAATTATTCGTAAACGAAGAAGAAGAACAACAAAAAACTATTTGAATAATAATTTCAATGTAAAAGTAGGTAAATGAATGGTAAATGTGAAAATAAGCTGTAATTGCGGAAATCAAAAAGGAAATTACACACACAAATGTACGTATTTTAGAAAACATCAATAAACCAATTTAACAAATAAGGTAAACTTAAGTGCAATAAAAAACTATCTTAGATGGCTGTAAAAAATTTTCACAATATATAACATTATATAGATGTGAATGTCGATTCATATTTCACAGCACTAAATCGACATTGACTGCTCATTTTCTATTCCATGGCCGACTATAATAATAAGTAAAATGAATGTAATGTAAAATATAGCAGATATTCATCAGATCCCAAGGCAAATTAATTACCAATTATTTTAAACAACTTACATGCCGAATTACTTCTACGTCCAATGGGAATATCACCGGTAACAGGACATAAATTCCAATGTAACGTTTTCAAATCCAAATACCATAATTTATTACAATAAGTTTCAATTGGTACAAGATCAATATTAATATTCGCAGCCAATGAAGTACTTCTACCACCGAATAAATAAATACGATCATTTATACACACAGTTGTATGAAAGTCTCTTAAAGTTGGTTCAAAACCTATGTCATAATAATAATAAAAAAAAAAAAAAAAAATAATAATTTCCAGGAAAAATGAAAAAATCGTCTATCCAATTTACTTCCAGTACACATAACGTGACTCCAATGTAGTGTATCTAAATCTAAACAAAACACTTCTCGAGCAAATAAATCCGTTTCCTCTTCATAGCCACCAAAAAGAAACATGAAATTTTTCCATACGCATGCCGTATGCCCGTCTCGTGCTGGTGGTACACAACCCGTTGTTGGTGGTGCTGTCCAACAATGCCAATGTGTATCGAATTTAAATAATACTGAACATGATGTTCGATTATTACGTCCACCCCATATATAGATGCTGTCTTTGTATGCGACTGCTGTATGACCATATCTTTATAATAAATAAATGTAAATTATTTAAACTTGAATGAAATTAAAACATGAATGAAAATTTAATAAATTTTCCAGATTTTCGATGGAATTTATTCACTGCCAAAAACGTGATGTCATAATTGTTGAAAATTTACAATTTTCATTAGAAAAAAGCGATAAATAAACTGTTTATTTTAATAAGTGAATCTATAAATATTAATCCATCTATGAAAAAATTTTAAATTCTTATTAACTCTATTTGAAAAACTAATAACGAACTGAAATGTTGCCAAGAAAACTCCCATTTTGCGATTAAAATGGTGACAATTCCGATCAAAGTAGTCGCATTTGAGCATACCTTTTATATGGCAAAATATCATCATTTTCAAAATAAGGCAAATCACTAACTGGATGCTTTATCCATCGGTTTGTATATGTATTGAGTATATGAACATCCATTGAAGTATATCCTCTACAGTCCTCTCCAGTTGAGTACCCTTAATTGTTTTACAGGGAAAAAAAATCAAAAAATTGCAGGTGTCTCAAATAATTACATACAATAATGCATTCCTTCAACTTATAAATTTTTGGATTAATACAAATGATACTCACCACCAAATGAATAAATTTTATGCTTCATGGCAACAGCTGCATGATTAACCCTTCTAGGGCATCCCTCGATATAGGCAATCCACCTCATTTTCACGTCTAGGTGTTGTATTTATTGTATAGTTATTTTGCAGCAGTTCAAAAATAATTTGCACTAATCAATTAACAATAAACAATTATCATCACAATAAACAATTTGGCCTTCGACTTTTTTTTTTATTTATTTATTCGTCTTTCCGACTACCTATACTTTATGTATTATTATCAAAAAATGAATTAATTAATTTCGACCGCCAACTAATTTATTAAATACTATATAGATATCCTATATTTTTAGATTACTATAATTATAAACGATAAGTGCTTTTATTAATGGATAAAAAAAATAGATAATCATAGCATCTCTAACGCCGAATCACATTGATAATCCCACAAGTCTGTCGCGATTAAAATATTAGATTTATTTATTTATTTACCTTTGATATTCTAAAGTCTGAAATTGTATATGTAAAAGCGATTTGTTGATTAAAAAAAATTATCGAACCGACATCAAATACAATAACAACAATTATGCGTGCCGGTGTTGGTGGAAAATGTAATTTAATTTAATTTAAATCAAGTTATGAAAAGTAGGGACAAAATTTATTCGTACAATTTGGCAACAAGGAATATATTGTATTGTCAAAAATAAACATATTTATGAATTTATCAACTGTTGATTCCAAGAATTAATAATCTGCAGCAGATTCTACTGCATAAGCTAATTGGATATGATTTAATAATCTAGATATTTTTGTTTAATTAATTTATTATTTAGTTTAGATAATGATAACATGAAAATCATAATTCCGTATTTTTGTATGCAACCAGATATTCGCTTGCTGTCAAAAAATAATGACAACTTTCCATGTCATTTCTCCACATGTTTTTATGTGCCGCATGTTTCAACTGTTAATTTTAAATTAACAATTTTGAATTGGAATTAAAAAAACATTCTCGTTAAATACTGATTCTTCATTTATTCGATATATCGGAGGTACTAGAATTAAATTATCAATAACAGTATTGCATTAAAATGTCTAAACTGAAATCAGCGTGAGTATAATCAAATTCTTATTATAATTAGTTATTATCTACTGATTTTGTGTGTTTTCTTCACATTGCACATTAAAATTCGTATAATTCAATTGTTAGATATGAAGCTGAAAAAAAGTATGGTGCTTTTTATACTGGTGGCAATGTACAGTGGTTGGAAGATACATTTTATACTCAAACAGATACAGGTGTTCATGCAGTGGATTTTAACGATGGTTCAGATAAAAAACTTATTGAAGCTGATGACGATATGATTCAAACATTTAGAACAAATGGTGAAAAAATCATTTCAGCTCATATTAGCGGTTTATTAAAAGTATTATTTTCTGCCACTTACAAACGTTTTATCTGTTTAATTAATTTTAATTTCATAGCTGTGGAGTATGGATGGAAAACTAGAAAAAATGTGGAAATCCATTCATAAAGGACCAGTAGTAACGTTAAGAATAAAAAATGACTTAGTAGCATCTGGTGGTTCTGATAGTTCTATAAGAATATGGGAATTACAACGTCAAATTTGTGTTTGCAAATTAAATGGTTGTTAGAAAATTGAATTTTACGCTCGAATAACTATAATTATTATTGCCATTATCAATTTTAGGAACGCTTCTTGAATTTCATCCAACAGAAAATTTCGTATTTGCACAAATCAATCAAGACGACTTGGTGTGTTACACACTCGGTAATAATTTCTACCATTTGCATCGATAAAATGAATGTTTGATTATAATTTTAGAACAGGACACTATTAAAATGCGATATCACGGACATTTCAGTAAAATAACATCATTAGCATTTGCAAATGACGGTCAGCATTTTATATCGAGTGGCAGAGACAATGTTTTAATACTTTGGAAATATAATGAACCGACTGCAATTAAAACAATTGCTGCATTTGAGACCATCGAGAGTATAGTTATACTACCGAAAAAATTTAAATTGGCCCATTTCGAACCACTTGAAGATGGTATTCATATTGCTTCTGGAAGCGTAAAGGGTAATAAAATCTTTTTAATTTTGATGAACTTCAAATTGACCATTGAAGTGACTTTATTTTAAAATAATTGCTTAGGTAATGTACAGGTGTGGGATATGAAAAATTCAATACAAATAAATCTTCACAGCCAGTCGGCGAAGGTACGATTACCAAGCGGATTAGATCCTATACAGCATATAATGTATAATTCAACGCTTAAAAGTTTATGTGTTATTACTGCGGAACATAATATTATTGTATATCATTTGAAATCGTTTGCCTGCATAAAGCAATTCACAGGTAATATCGATTCCCTTTTTTATCCAATAATTTGATTTATAAATGTTAATATAAGGATTCAGTGACGAAATTTTGGATGTCGCTTATGTTGGTGAAAATGGTAGTCATATAGCCGTAGCAACAAATTCAAAAAATATCAAATTGTATGAATATTCGACGATGAGTTGCCAAATATTATCCGGACATGACGATATGGTATTATCATTGAATGTCTCAAAAATTAATCCTTACTTAATGGTATCGTGTGGTAAAGATAACAGTGTTAGATTATGGTATTTTGACAAAATAACTAAAACAATGAAGTAAGTTTATTTTATATCAATTTTAAAATTCAGTATTTGAAGCATTTTTAAAAATGAATGAATTTCATTTTTACTTTTCCTATTTTGTGGTTATGTCATATATATTGTTAGGCAACCAAAAATACAAAACACTTTTGCCTATGACAAAATGGTAATATACTAAACAAATATTACAATTTTAGTTGTAAATGTGTTGGTAAGCGACATACAGAATCAGTGACCACCGTAACATTTTCACAACTTTCAACAAAATTCTTACTTTCCGCTGGTGATGATGCCTGCATCAAACTATGGGATCTGAAATCCGATCTCCAAATGATACCTACAAATTTAGATTGTCGTTTAACAGTCAATGCTCATGAGAAAGGAATTAATTGTGTAGCGATCAGTCCAAACGATAAAATTATTGGTAGTTCGTCACAAGATAAACTGATTAAATTGTGGAATGAAAATTTGGAGTTACTGGGTACATTAAAAGGTCACAAACGTGGCGTGTGGTACTTAAGGTACGTTTGTCTTTTAGTGTATTTTAACGACATTTCATTTTTTAAATTAATTTCATATAGATTTTCGCCTACTGAGCAAGCATTAGTTTCATCATCCGCTGATTGTACAATAAAAATGTGGTCAGTAACGGATCATACCTGTCTGAAGACATTCCAAGGACATGAATCCAGTGTACTGAAAGTGCACTTCTTATCCAATGTATTGAATCCATTCTTGTATTTTTTCTGTTATAACCAAATTGTCATTTTTGCTTTTCATTCTTGTAGGCATCGCAAATACTAAGTTGTGGAACTGATGGTCTAATTAAGCTATTTAATGTAAAAACCTCTGAATGTATATGTACAATGGATAATCACTCAGGAAAAGTATGGGGATTAGATGTTAATAAAGATGAATCAGGTGAATACGATCATTGTTTCAAATAAACCTGAAATTAATTAACATAAGTAAAACTTTCAAATTGAAGGTTTTATCAGCGGTGGTTCAGATTCACTTTTAATTAAATGGAAAGATATTACTGAAGACTTGAAGCAACAGAAACAACAACATTTAGAAGAAGTCACTGTAGAGGAACAAGAATTAAGCAATCATTTGAAAAGTAATAATTTATTAAAAGCTCTAAAGCTGGCCTTGAAACTTGAAAAACCACTGCAAGCATTGAAAATTATTGAAAAATTTATTAAAAATGAAGATAGTAAGTTGATTTAATTGAACACGTTCGAGAGCATTAACTAAATAGCATGTTCTAGGTTTAATCACAGTTATAGAATCACTGAGAAATGATCAAAAAGAATATTTACTTAAATGCGCATTGGATTGGAATACAAATAGCAGAAATTGTCATGCAGCTCAATTAGTGATAAATATTTTATTGACCGAAATTCAATATGGTCACTTCAAGTAAAATTATTCAATAATTTAAAATGCATTGATTAAAAATGAACTGTTTTTAGACCAACTGAATTCATTAAATTTATTGAAGACGCCTTACCGTATACCGAAAGGCACTTAAACAGATTGACTACGTTATTGCAAGATGCTCATATATTTAGTTATACCACACAGTGTATTCATCCTCATCATCAAGAAGAAAAATAAGTTTGTTTTAATTTTTGGGCAAAATATTAATGTTGATTTGTATTTTCTAAACTTGTAAATTTATAAAAATAATAACAATATAAGAAATTAAATTTGGGTTTTTTTTTCAATTATTGAATAGCCTTTTCAATTTATTTTATACAATTTTTATATTGATGGCAAATAAAAATGGCTATTAATTATTAATTATTATACTAGCGCCATTGTTTTCCTATCTATCAATTTTTTTAATCAAGTCACTGTATGCTAATAAAAAAATTGGAATAATCAAGTAGGCATGGAAAAAACAAACATGTTCACTTTTTTTTGAAAATTTATACCTCTTTGCCACCGAAGTTTTTTTTATTTAATTTTTTTATAGTAGGTAAGTATATTATTTTGAATATTTTCCTAATAATTATTTCATTCAACAAGTATTCAATGCACCAAAAAAAAATTTACGAATCAATATTAAATAAATCGCATAGATAAGTGCAACCCGTACATGGATGCTTTTTAATTTTTAAATGAAACATACAGTTTAATAATAATTAATACAATTTTAAAAAATATTTAGGTTTTTATTTTTAATTTTGGTGAATTTTTTCGTATTATTATTATTTAACGAATATTCGAAATTTGAAATTATTTTGCTTGGGACATGTCGCGTGATGCGGAAGTCGCCATATTGTTTAGGGCATGCGCCTTATACCCGATTTTATTATGAAATATCTTGATTGGTATTGCATATAGTTTTTTAGACGCAGACGCGCCATTTTATAAATGTTTACTTATATCCTCATGGCATTGGTAAGTTTTTGTTATATTTTTTTAGTTAAACCAATTTCAATTATTACTTGCTAATATATTCTGCACATGTTAACAAAAGTTAAAAAATAATAACCTAAATTTTTATAGATTTATCTGTTATGCAGGTATATTAGTATCCATGTGCATGCTTTACATAAGATCAACACATTTTTTCAGATAAACTTCAGCCTAGCCATATAAGTTTTTTTTTTCAATAAATTACATACCAAGGCCTATATAATACACCAGCAATATATTTGTCGTGTTAAGAATCTACGGAAATTTTATATATTCCGATAGAACAGAAAAAAAAAATAAATGCAATTATGGATGCAAATGTAAAGGAAGATTATTTATTGATGGAAGATCAACATTCCGAAATGGTAAAATCGGATTTATCCGAAATTGACTCTGCTTCGCCAGAACAGAATAGTAATGATATTAATTGCCGTGATCAATTGTTGGAAGATGCACTATTAACATCCGATTCTGATAATTGTGGTATTTGTGGGTAAGATAATTATATGTATTATCTATACTTTATTTCTTGTTGGTGTCTAAGACACGTATTACTTTTTAAAGGGTCAAAGATAAACCACATTTTAATGCACATCTATTACATATAACATTTTAATTGTTTAACTATTTGATTTTTAGTGATGATATGGTGATGCCACGTATACTTCACTGCCTGCATGTTTTTTGTGGAGGCTGTTTGGAGAAGATGATCATGAATGAAGCAGGTGATGCTGGAAGTTCAAATACTTCTATCGCTTGTCCCACTTGCAATTTTGAAACCAAAGTAAACACAAAATACAAAATCTAATTGCTTTTTACTGACCGTGTGCATTCAATTTAGGTTGGGCTTAAGAAAATTGCTGCATTACCAATGGATGTAACAAAAGCTAATGTTTCCGATGTGTCTAATTCATCAAATTTAACTTGCACTTCCTGTACTGCTAAAGAGGTAGCTAAATCGAGCTGCAACACGTGCCATAATCTTTTGTGTGGCAATTGCGATACTGCTCATCATTATATGCGTTGTTTTGAATCGCATAAAGTTGTTGCATTAGACGATATGAAAAAGGTAGAAATCTACGAATTAATGGAAATTTATATTTTATCTCTTAATAAATATGATTGTAGGATGGTATCAAAATTACTGTTCACAAGCCACTTGAGTGTGAAGCTCATCAAGGCGATAATGTTATTTACAATTGCGTACCGTGTAATGCATTGATTTGTGCACAGTGCGTCAAAGGGGACCATAAAGACCATTTATATGAAAGTGTAATAGATTCAGAAGTACGTGTACGTGAAGATATAGAAAACTTGTTGATAAATAGCAAAGATAAAATCGAAATATTGTCGAAAAATTTGAATAACATAAACAATAATATGGAAGAACTTGCTCATCAACGAACGGCTGCTAAAGATTTGATTAATGAAACTTATCAAAGTTATAAAGTGATTTTGGAAAAATGCAAAGTAAGAAAACAATAAAACTCAAACATTTTATTTAACTTGAATTAAACATCCATTCATTGGTTTTCTTAGAACGAATCTCTTGATGAGTTGAACAAATTGTATCATGATAGAGAATTGAAAATAATGAAAGAGTCTGATCAAATAGGCAAAGCTATTGGCAACTTGGAGGATGCATGTAAATATTCAAATAAATTACTTGAAACTGGTACTGCATTGGAAATGTTATATTTGCGTAATGTTGTCGTATCGAGACTATTAACACTTAATATAAATTTGCCGAAAACTGATAAAGGGTTTAATGTTGAGTTTAAAACGGACTTGAATAATTTCGAGAAGGTTTGTTGTTTTACAAAATTATTTTTGAGTCATGCCGCTGTATGATAAGTATCTATAAATCTGATTTTTGTTATAGGCCACCAAGGAACATTTTGGAAAGTTTGTAACCGAGACAGATACACATTTTTCACCATCAATAAATACGAATATCGATAATATTCCAGCATTGGATATGAATGGTGTTTTATCTAAAACGCCATCGTTAACAAATGGGTGTCATTTATCTTTGCCAACACCATCAATTCCACCAAATCTTGATGGTAGCAATTTGATAAATTTAAAATTAATAACATCCTATTGAATTAATTTTTGTAGTTGCTGCCGCGGCTGCTGCAGCTGCTGCTGCTACAAATCTTCAAGGTTACTCAAGTATGGCAGAGTTTAATATTGCCCAATTGGCTACATTAGCAGAAACTACAAGCAGTCCAAATACGTCACCAACATCGCAATTTAACTTAGCTGATTTATTAACTAATGATACAGCCTATAAAAATTTGGCGTCTTTAGCGAAATTGGGACTTAATACTAGTGGTAAGTTCCAGATGCAATTACTTATTGCTTTACGATCGATTTATATGAAATATTGCATTAGATAATACTCCAACGATTGTTGCTAATGGTGCTAATATGCTTGTACGTTCAACATCATCTGCTTCTATAAATCTTACCAACAATTTAATGAATGGTTTCGGGGCAGTATCTAATTCTACATCACCATTGTTAACTACCTCCGAGGATATTCTGCAAGCAGGTTGGTTGATTAATTCGTCAATCGAATCTCTGCATATTCTTGCTTTATTTCATTTTCTATATATTCATATCTAGACACACCTTTGCCGAATCTTATTCCATCACCATCTAATACTTCAGCACCGAATCGTACAAATAAAGTGAGCCCAATGCAAATTAGATGTAAATTTGGACAGCTGGGACCAAGTAAAGGCCAATTTAATTCACCACATGGTTTTTGTTTAGGCCTTGAAGAGGATATTATAGTTGCTGATACAAATAATCATAGAATTCAGGTAAATAAATATAAAAACGAAGAATTTCTTATTGATAAAAAGTGATAACGGCTTTGTTGTTATCACTGAATTTATAAAACAACAAAAAATATGATAAATGTTTATTTATGTTTAGGTGTTTGATAAAACTGGTTCATTTAAACTTCAATTTGGTATACCGGGAAAGGAGGAAGGTCAATTATGGTATCCACGTAAAGTGGCCGTAATGCGTAACACAGGAAAATATGTTGTATGCGATAGAGGAAATGAACGTTCCCGCATGCAAATATTCACAAAGAATGGTCATTTTATTCGAAAAATTGCGATTCGATATATTGATATTGTTGCCGGATTGGCAGTAACAGCGATAGGAGAGATTGTTGCTGTCGATAGTGTCAGTCCAACTGTTTTTATTATACATGAAAATGGTGAACTATTACGCTGGTTTGATTGTAGTGATTATATGAGAGAACCATCTGATATTGCTATTCATGGTAATTGATAAACGTTATACAATTTTATATTAAAATCGAATGATTTATTCATTAATCGTTTTCAGGCAAAGAATATTATGTATGTGACTTTAAAGGTCATAATGTTGTTGTATTTAGTGATGAAGGTCAATTTCTACGACGCATAGGCTGTGAAACGTTAACTAATTTTCCTAATGGTATTGATATATCAGATGCTGGCGATATATTGATTGGTGATTCCCATGGCAATCGATTTCATGTGGCAGTTTTTGCCAGAGATGGATCTCTTATTTCAGAATTTGAATGTCCTTATGTTAAGGTAATTGATTTTTTTTTTTGAAATAGTATGCATGCTGATTACATGAAAATTTATCTTTAGTTTCCTTACACTATATAATTATTATTTACTTTTAGGTCTCTCGTTGCTGTGGCCTTAAAATAACATCCGAAGGATATGTTGTAACATTAGCGAAAAACAATCACCATGTTTTAGTATTGAATACGTTGTATATCCTTTAGGGATTACGACTTCGTCTCCTTTCAATCGCTAGATTATCATACATTTAGCAGCAGAACTGATTATAATTTTTTTAAAAGTTAGTCATTAAGTTTTTATTTTTATTTTTTACTTACAGAAAAATTTCCAAAGCTTATTTTATAATAATTTCTTTTTTTTACATTTGATATTTTTTTCTATTATTTTTTATTTGTTATATTTCCTTGGTTATATTAATTATTTTATTTATTTCAGATTGATTAATGTAGATATTATCTGATTCCGTGGTTCCTATATACACATATACATACACTCTTTTATTTTTCTAGTTTATTGAAAAATTAACAATTCAATGTTTATTTTTTATAGAAAATTCCTGATTAGTTATTTGTCATATAATTAGTGCCTCACACATGATTATTTTTCGCGGTCAATTCTCTAGGTCGAACCAGAGGTTGATAATCATATAAGCAAAAATACGGCCAAATTAGTTTTTTGAGTTTAGAGTGCGTGTTTTAGTATTATTTTTTTCTTGTTTATTGAAAGGGCAATGTATAATTCGGTAGTCAAACTTAATACATTAGGTAGCTATCAAAATACAAAGAGAATTGATAACTGTCCGTTCTGTTTGTGTATTTCGCTGATTTTAAATATGTTGAATTACGTTTTCGAGGATCAACTTTTAAGTTTAACAATTTTTTTTTTTTTTTGTTTTGCAGAAAATTGAGATAAGTTATAGTTTGAACAAACGGACATTGATCTTTTTTTCTTTTGGTTTTACTACTTTAAACGTGAAAATTGTATAAACAGTGGCTAATTGGTTTAATCATTTGTTATTTCAATTATAAAAATATATTGCCCTTTTAATGTCGAATTTCACTTCTCAGGTCCTTTGAATTATAAATGTTCGATTAAGTAAGGATGAAAAATTACGATTTCATTTTTTAACTAAATAAGGAATCACCGCAATAACAGTGCCATTTAGTAGTATGAGAAGTTGTAGTAGTAGTAGTAGTATATCCTAGCGTCATAACAATGAGCTTATTATTATTATTATGATTATTATCAATTTTGCGGTTAACCGGAAGTAGCAATAGATCAGTTCCAATCAGTAGAAAATATACTGTTGTAAATACTCTTGACTTGTCAGCGATGTGGATAAAATTCTTCTTAGAATTTGAAAATAGTGTCTATTTAGGTTCGAACTTTTCGTTAATCTAATCTTTTGTTATTTTCTATAGTTGCAACAAGAATTTTATCTCATCACTGTTATACCTGAAAAACACGACATTTTTTTTTTTCTAAAAAAACAATAGCGATTAATTGTTTGATATGAATACGCCTAAATTTCATATCAATCAATATACACACATTATTACATTGTATCGATAAAAGAAAAGATTTCCATTCAAAAATCGCATTTTTTGTTGTTATGTAATTATCATTCTAAATCATTAAGACTAATAACATTTGTGATAATATTTTACTAAAAGTTTCCTTTTTAGATACCATTTTTATCGATTTCGCCTAAAAAAAAATTATGAATTCAGTGAAAATTGTCGAAATAGATCAATAGGAAGATTGATGCGCGAATTCATCCATATTAAACGAGCAAATTTAAGCATTGAATACACATACCAGTGGACGGTATAAAATTGTAACGCAGATATCTATTAATTCCTCTTGATTTTCTTATTAATCTATTTCCATGATTCTCACTATATTCTCGTCGTGGTTAAAATTTAAAACCGTTTTGGGCATTATTATAGGCTACAATCAATTAATTTAACACACACAAAAAAAAACCATTATCATTGTATTCATTTGCCCAATAACGGTATTTACATGCCTGTGATAATAGTTTTCAGGTTAGTTTGTGACCTTAGTCTCTTGTTGTTATTTATTTTGAGATCATGCATTCAACTCAACCGATTATTTCGCTGGGTGGGCATGATTTTTGAATTTATATATGTATATAATAAAATAATTATTAAAAATGAGAAAAAAAAATACTCGAATTTTACGGCAAATTGTTTATGTATTTAAAAAAATAATGTATCTTATACACACACATTTTCCTTTTTTTACTCGAAATTGAACGAAAATGCCCTCACAGGATATTATTATATACGAAATAATTTATTTATGTAGTACATGCGTACCTACCTACTACTAGACTTCATGCCTTTATAATACTATTTTTTATACCGTTTTAGGTATTGGTACAAAAAAAAACATTAAGGTGTGTTGGAAATCTTGAGTTATTTATTCCGCAATATTGATTATTTTTTTTTAGCGTATACTCTACTGACATACATTTATGGTATTTTACATTTTATTTGAGTAATTTTATCGTCCATTATTTCCAATTCTGGATAAAAGGCTTTTCCTCTATCCGATTGAAATATGGAAGAAAATTGATATTTTATGTTTACCCAGAGTTTTATTTTTATTTATTTATCTTGATTATACATACACATATTATTATTTTATTTTTTTTTTGTAAGTAGCGTGATATTTTTATTTGTTATTATTTTATTTTATATTATAAGGTTTTTGTTTTGGGTATTTTTTCCTTCATTCTTTTACTATTTTTATTTATTATTACTGTATTACCATATTAGATTTCATCTTCTGTTTCTCGATGCGGGCACTTTTGTTCATCGCGAGGATTCTCTTCAAAATCATACATACATACATAGATAAAAAAAAACTCAATTTTTTTCATATTTAGAGTAGGATTTTAATAGGTTACAATAACATATAAGGGGTCTTCTTTATTTATTTACATCATGTAATCATCATATTTTGTGATTTACAACAAACTATTATGTAGATTTAGAAAAAACAAAAAAAAAGAAACAAAACAACAAAAAACCAAAAAAAAAAAAATAATTATAAAAACAAATAACCATTTGCTCACTTAAGTTTAAAAAATGCAAAAACCTGTATTTTTTTCTTCTAGTTGTTCATTGAAACGAAGAAAAAGACGCATGTATTCAAGAAAGAGATTTTTAAAATGTGATAGAATTTTTCGATAGAATTTTACAACTATTATTATTATTATTATATTGTACGCGTTGTACCTTCTCTAAATATTTTTTTTTTTAGATACGATTTATATACCAGTAAATTCTTATGATAATTTTATTGTATATAAATTGAGAAGCAAGGAAAATATGTTGAAATTCGTATTTTTTTCTTTGGTAGTCAGTTGAATGGTATTCAGAATGGTTTTTCATAGAAATTACTCATTAATAAAGTTAAATGCAAATAGAAATATTTGGAGCAAAAATTGCACCAAAACAATTCGATTCGAGTAATTTCTAGAAAGATGCTAAATTAGTTAATTTAAGGAGAATAATTGTTTTGATTGAGTGTGTTTTCACAAAATGTTTTAACATAAGTATTTTTGGTCAGTATTTTTTAGTAAATTATTTTTACCTAATCCATTCCAATATGTTTAATTAATTTAAGAATATTGTTTCGCTTTGCCTACTCTTTTTATTATAAGATTCATTTGTAGGAATTGTAGATGTTAGAAACAATTTAATTTTTAAATGTTATCAATTGATAACATTTATGGGTTAATACAGTTTTGAAGCTTTAATTTAAAAGAAACGGAAACGCAATTTTTCCATATACATACATAGTTAAGTTCAAATATTCTTTGCTTAACTTCCATCTTGGACTGTCTGCTTGGTTTTATGTACTGTAACGGGTGAATAGTTGTAGTGTCGCCTAAATAGTAATAATTTAGATTTTCTTTATTAGTGTAAAATAGAATTAATATGTTATATATGCGTGGCGCCAGGTGCCTCGCATCGATTTACCTGTTTCTTTAAAGTAGAAATGATAGAAAACGGGATGTTGAAAACATGAAATCACTAAATTTACATGTTACTATGTGAATAATAATATTTTTGCCAATTGCTTATTCTTATAGCAGGCATGTGGTGTCCTACTATTATTTCAGTATGTATTCGAGTGTATTTCCAAAAGCAATATTTAAATTTAATGATAATTACTGTGCCTTTTGAAATATTAGAATTGTATGTATGTATGTGTTAATTGTTCTTGTGTTTCTTTTTAAGATTTACAATGCTACCAACGAATATACTTGAAAAACAATAATAAAAAATCAGTCAATTCTAATATTTCTTTAAAATTATACAATATATATTTATGTCTATTTTTACCAATGCGTAGGTTGACTTTCAAGCCCTTTTTATTATTATTACTATTTCCAAGATTGTGTGTAGATTATTTACACTGGGCGTAATTTCAATCTAGAAAATGTGTAAATACGTTGCTATCTGTTAGGCAAGTAGGAGTGTGCCGGAAATTTTATTTAGCGTAGAATCCACACACAGTCTACTTGATTAGATTACTGCTATGCCAAAATGTTACACGCATAAAGGCAATCGGTGAATTCCTGCTTTCTAGAATGTTCGTTTTTGTGATATATGTCTACGCCATTGTTTGAGCAGCGCCTGTTCAACCAGTCGCCTATATATTAACCTTTAATTCCAATAATCTTTCGATAATGATCAATTAATGAAAAGCAATAAATCTTTACATTTTTTTGCATAACTTAAGTATTTACATACGTCGTATACAGAAGAAAAAATACATTTTACATTATTATACACATATACACATACATATATTATTTATATTCATATAAATCCTATATTTTTTAATCATATGTATTCTGTTTTTTGACTGTGAAAGAGGATTTTCAAATAACTAAACTACTATCTGTTTAATATATATGTAATATTAAAACGTTCTCTGCATTTCGAACAATTATTGTAGTTAACAACTTTTTATTGGCTTGAAGATTTTAGATAGAACACTCACACACACGTCTTTATCTCAGTAATTTGTAGTCATTTTTTAAAGTACAAAGAAAAATATTTAAGAAATTCTAATCATATTTAAATTAATGAATGCACGAGATTGAATAAGAGGAACATATCAGCTAATCGCTCTTTTTCTTATTAATTATTAACAAGTCTCTTATTTTATATAGATATTAATAATTGTTGTTTAATAATGCCTGTTGTTATTAGAATAGAGTTATTAGATAGAGAGAGAAAACAAAAAAAAAAAAAAGATTTTCCAGATTTATATTTTTAGTTTGTGAGTACAATTTAAAATTTGCGTTTGTGTAGTGTGTTAGTAGCGTAGAAGGTACACGTTCAAAAATATTGGCTTATTTAAACAAGGTAAAACATACTGATATGTGCAACTGAATTTCTCCATTTTTGCTATTATATAAAAATATGAAATAGTCCAAACTTTTAAGTATTTACGATATATTGTACACTGTTTTTTGAAACCATAATATATGTAATATTACTGTTAATATGACCCACACATTTCTTCTCGCGATGTGGTTTACTACGTAGAAATAGTAATACATTTATATACAATATTTTAATTATTATTCGATTTGAAACAGAAACTTATTTATTCTTAGATAGATATACATATTATACTTATATATTACTTATTATATTCATCTCTATCTTTTTTTTTCTCTATATATTTTCTGGATAGAGACGAAAAGGGCGCAATTGAATTTTGTATAAAACGATGCTAATTTCGATTTTATTATTTTATAGATGCTGTTCAAGTTTCGAGTTTATATTAATAATAATCAGATCAATCAATCAAGATCAAGATTTTAAAAGTTTTGTATTCAGAGAATTTTTATCAGAAATGAAGAACACTGAAAATTGTTTGATTATATTCCCCCCCTTTTTTTCTATCTATCCAAAATATCTCAGATAAGAATTTTATCTATATGTATAGCGATATTTGTTTTTACTAAAAAATCACAACATTTTTATGAACATTATTTAATTATTTACTAGTTTCAATTTTATCTATTTTTACTGCTAATAGTTTTCTTTGTCGAATGAATTTTAAACGAAAGCGACTTTTGTACTTCTATACACTATCTGAGATATTATGCATATATATTATATCTTATCTTTTCTTCTTAATTTTATCTTGATTCTTGATTATTACTAAATCAACAATTGTTTCTTGTATTGTTTTATTTAGTATTTTCTTCAAATTCAATACTCATATGATTATTATTTTAAAGAGATATTTAGTTTGATATTATTTCGTTTACCTTAAATATTCTATACGAAATATTTTCATATTTTGTTATATAATTTATTTTCCAATTAGTTTTCTTTTATATAGTATAGTCGATTTTCTTGCTACGATACGTTTTTGTCGCCTGATTATTTAATATAATTAATTCCATTCTTATTTAATGACCCGAGAATTTTCAGATCTTGTATTTTTTGAAATGTTTTTTTTTCTTTCCAGTAATTTTACTAAAAATTGTTTTTGTTTGTATGTTATATTGGTTTATAAATAAAATTATTCAAAAAAATGTTTATTCTTAATTCTTGGGAATCAGAAAAAGTTTATTCACCAAAATGGTTATATTATGAAAACAGACTTACGCAACCATAACATCACGAGTGCATTGTAAGTTGCCTGTTATTAATCGTCATATGTTCATAGACTAGACATAAATATTTATCTGTGTCACATGTTCTACCCGAGTGGAAATGGTGGCACTTCATATCTAGTTGAACTACTTATTTAATTTAATTATATTAAATTAAACTAATCATTCTAAATAATTTTTCATATCATGTCCGCTACTGGTGAACTATATCAATTTATAAATTGTAAAATTTTAAGAGATCATCAAATTTTTAAAGAAGATATTTGGGTTAGAGATGGTAAATTTGTTGATCCCGAAAAAATATTCTACGACGAAAAGATTGTGGCAAATGTTAAAATTGATTGTGGAAATCGATTAATTGCACCCGGTTTTATTGATTTGCAAGTCAATGGTGAATAAGAATTATTCAAATTTACTTTTTTTATATGTCAATGTTTCGACAGTACTTGTCTTTTATCTATTTATTTGATTATTAGGTGGCTTTGGATCTGATTTTTCATTTGAAGATAAAACTGAGGATAGTATAAAATTGGTATCAAAAAAACTCCTAGAACATGGCGTGACAGCTTTTTGTCCAACTATTGTTACATCTCCAATTAGTACTTATCATAAAATATTGCCGAAATTCAAATACAAAGAGGGTGGGCGACATGGAGCAACAGTATTAGGTGTACATCTTGAGGGTCCATTTATAAATAAGGAAAGAAAAGGAGCCCATCCACCTGAGTGTATTTTAGAGTATAAAGACGTAAGTGATGGCAATAAAGTTCATTTATACCAATGGTAAACTGGCTATTGTATTATTTCAATAGGGAATATCAAAACTGGATGAAGTCTATGGTAATTTAGATGATGTAAAAATTATCACTTTGGCTCCAGAATTAGACAGATCCACTGAAATTATCAAAGCACTTACTAGTAGAGGAATTATTGTATCTTTAGGTAATTCGCTATAAATAAATTTAAGCAAGTTACACTACATATTTCTGCATATATTGCAGGACATTCCAATGCTGATTTATTATGCGGCGAATTAGCTTATGAATCTGGAGCGAATTTAATAACACACCTTTTCAATGCAATGTTACCTGTAAGTAACTAAAGCAGGTTTGAATTTTTACATCGATCATTATTTCGTAATGTGAAATTTGGACATTTAAATTTCAGTTTCATCATAGAGATCCAGGTTTAGTTGGTTTACTTACATCAAATGTAATTGGATTGAATAAAAGACAGATTTTCTTTGGTATTATTGCTGATGGAAGTCATACACTTCCAGCTGCATTAAGAATTGCTTATAAAGTACATCCAGATGGTAAAAATATGAAATTGACTCTAATGAAAAATTGTTTTTATTTTTTATTTAAAATGTAGGTTTAATATTGGTAACTGATGCCGTATCAGCATTAGGCCTAACTGAAGGCAAACACAAATTAGGTCAATTGGATGTTGAAATTCGTAACAGTGTGGCATTTATTGCAGGCACAACAACACTATGCGGGAGCATTGCTTCAATGATTCAATGCGTTAGAAACTTTCTGAAAGCAACTGGTATATTTCTGGCCTTACCACTGGTTAATATTTTGCTAAATATATTTTCATTAGATTGTCCATTACAATATGCATTGGAAGCAGCAAGTTTACATCCAGCAACAGTATTAGGTATAGAAGATCAAAAGGGAACATTAAATTATGGTGCAGATGCCGATTTTTGTATGCTAACCGATGATTTACAAATTGCCAGTACATGGATATCAGGGGAATGTGTTTATAAGTGTAAATGTATATGATAAATTATATAATTTATTCGTAATCAGTGTATTGCCTCAATATCGGTATGAACGAAACTGATTTTACAAATTTTAATGGTGCTAAAGAAGTTTTTTACAAGAAAATGTTACTTATTAATAATATTAATTTAAAAAGAAATGATAATTTTTAAATAAACTCGATACACAATTAGCCTTATTATTACAACAATATTTATAAAGACAGTTAATTTAAAAGACAAAATTGTTTGCCATGAACTTTTAAAATCTAAATTCAATGCTTCTTTCTATTCATTGTTGATTTCTTGGCGGGCCTCTTCTACGGAACTCCAAATAATTACCTAAAAATCAATCATTTTAGATTTATGTAATATATAAATATACAATTTATAATATATTAAAACCATACCACCGGACGCTCCGTTTCTTCGACCGTGTTGATTATCGAAATAATTATTTGTCAATGGTTTGCAATCATGTTTTAATACTTCCTCAATGTTTCCATAATCATTAAACTGAACAACATATGTTTTATCGGAAGTACCGGTAATTGTTGCACTGTAAAACTAAATCATAAACAGTACAATAAATAAATTCCACATTCAAACGCAGATGTTTATTTTTACCTTTCCATCTTCCCAATATTTAGCCATACATTGTTCACCAACATTAAAATGATTTTTAATATTGTCGGGTTTCTTTACATTATTCGAATCCAAATTTAAATGTTGTCTTAAACTTCTACTTGCAAATTCATTATTTATTGACATTCGTGATAGATTTGCAGCCAAATTATGATCAGTATTGGTGCAATCATTTGGTTGATTAGCTGCTGGAGCCTTATTGTTATTCAGATTTTGTATTTGTTGTGAAGGTTTTGTTGGTGGAGGAGGAGGTGGTGGTGGTAGTTGTGATGTTGGCAATGACGTTACTGCCGGCTGTTGTTTCCTTTCATAATTTCCACTTTCTCGATTCGGTTTATACGAATTGTTATTTCGATTGGTTTTGTTATAATATTTTCTATCTTGTGCATTATTATAATCAGCATAATTCGTATTTCTTTTTGCATTGCTTCCATTATAGTTTCTATTGTTAGACTGTAATGCATTTTGGTTGGCTGATTGATTGGTATCGACTTTAACAGAAATTTGCGATACATTATTACTGTTTTCTAATTTAGTTTCATTCGCCTTTTTATTATAATCTCTTTGACTAGTTCTGTCATTTTGTTGCTGATGCATTTTGTTCACTAGTTCCGAACTTTTTTTAATATCAGATGCTGGCAATTTATCTTCAAGAAATGAAAATAATGATAATTTCTCTGTAGGTTTTTGTGGTCTGTCCGTATCATCAAGTTTTTCTCTACGTTTATCATTTGTACCTTTAGTTCGCCCTGAAAAGAATATAAATAAATAAGCTTAACATTCCAAATGATATATTTAAGACATACCTCTATTCTGTTGACTAGACGTGTTATATTGAGCGTTCAATTTTACACGACCACCGAATGTTTTTCTCGTCGTATTTGAGGTAGCTTCTGCGATGGCATCTTTTCGTTGTTGTTCAAATTCAATATTTAGTGTACCGTCTTTATTATTTTTATCTAACGATTTAAATAATGGGTTTTCTTGGTCATTTACATTGACTATTTCACGACCAAATGCCACCCATGGTGGTGCTCCATTAGATGAAACTACAAAAGTAATTTTCAATTCATTCTCAATGGATACATCAAATTATAATTATAAACACATACCATATTGATGATTTGTTTGAATACTTTTTGTTAATAACCATTTTTCGTATAAATGTTCCACTTTACCGCCCAAAATCTTACAATTAGATGAATTAATCAATAAATAACCGGCAACACTTTCTGCTCCATCGATCAGCACTTTAGTCCCAGGTGCAGTAAGGTCTCGTGATATAGAAGCTATGGGTGAAATTTCTATTGCTGCTAAATAATTCTCACCATCGGTTAAACTTAATTTCAACATACGTGGGGCCACCTTGGATGTTTCATTGGCTTTTGGGGCAGCGATATTTCGGACTTTCTGAATTTGAAGAACTATCTATAAGAAAATGATAAAGAATACATGTAGAAAAGAACAAATATATCTAAAATATTTTTTTGTACCTTGCCGAACTTTGTTTTGTTCAGTTCTTTTGCAGGTAGTGCCTTTCCGATAGTCTTAAAATCTGACTGAAAATAAATAATGTACATTTATGTTAAAATGCTGGATGTGTGGATATATAACAACGAGACACTGAAAACATAGTGAAACTTACATTTAACACATTTTGAATTACTTCCTTTAAATTTTTAATGGTACCATTTTTCGTAACTGTATTCAAACCTTCAGGGGAAAGGGACCTACAACGAATGATCAGTTAGGATTTATTTTAATAAAACTTATTTAGAATTAAATATACCATTCGTCCCCTAAAATATTTGTTAACATTTTATGCCAATTAAAATCAACGTTAATTATAGATTATGATCGAAATTGGAAATTTATATTTATAACCTATAAAACAAATGTCAGATTGTGTAATAAGACGGCAAGATATATTTAAATCGACCTTAAATCTGAAAACGAAATGCGCAGACGCCGTATAAATTTATATATTATTAACAAAATTGGTTTTGTTACAAAACCAATTCCGCATGCGTACTCCTATCAATTTCCTTCTTACACGACGATCAAACAAACATTCACCTTAAATTTTAAATCTCAAAATGAATATTGCGCATGCGCGATCTCAATTTTTTTGGGCCTACATCATCTGCAGGTCTCGTTTCTCTTCCCTAAAAAATATTAAAAATTGATATAGCACTTACGTAATCTTTATTTTGACATTTAAGATGGATGTGTGCACGCTCAAAAAATTGGGATGACGCTTGCGCATTTTGTTTTGGAATTCACGACAAATGGATCCGAGCCGAAATATTGCGAATAACAGTGTTATTACTGTTGTTTGAAATATAACACATAAGAAATTTGAAAAGTGAGAAATCTTTACTTAATTTGCCACTATTTATAAAAGAAAGTATGGGTGCATATCATAGACAAATCTAAGGTCCATATAAATAAAGCATAATAGAAATCTCGAATAGTTTGCCTAGAGAAACAAACTTTAATAGTAAATGAAAGTCACGGCTCGAATATAAAATCGGATAATGTGAAAGGCACTTTATTTTCAAAGGATGTTGCTTAAAGTATATAATTTCCATGAATCGTCATTCATTACAGAATATCAGGTTTATGCTATATAGATATATATATAACTATTTTTGGTATAGTTTATATTAAATTCTTGCTCTGGTGTGCAAATCTGGAACTATCACTTTAATAATTTTGCATCAGTGGAAGTTAGCATACTTGATTTTCAAAGCAAAAAATGGTATTCACTTTTTGGTATAAAAATTATAATTTCAAATTAATCATTTATACAATTTAATACAATTATAGAATTTATTATAACTAAGTACATATATAAATATAGAAAAAGAGCAACCACTGAATATTTCTAATTTTAAGTCGAATAACATAGACCTATCATTTTTCATATCATATCAGTTTTCAGTTACTATCATTTCGTAGTTTTCTACAAAAAAACAAATTAGAAAATATAAAAACTATTTTTATTCAAATTATGTATCTGAATAGATCGGTTGATAACTTATGCAAATACTTACGCTCTTAAAGAAGGCTGCTTGACACTTGCAGGTTTTTTTCTTCTTAATGACCTTCTGTAGATAATTTGCAATAATTTCATAATAAAGCATTTTTATCGTATACTTACCCTTTCGTTTGTGACTCGTTGTGACTAGCTTGTGGCTCCTCATCTTCTGACTTCCGTTCGGTTTTTCCTACTGAATCGTTCTTTTTTAATTTCTTTGGTACAGATTTTGCATTATTTTTAGCAGTCTTTCGTTTTCTGGACTTGGTTTGTTTTATATTTTCCTTATTTGCGATAGCTGCTGCTTCTGCTGCTGATTCCTTAGTTATTGATATAATGTTAGTGACAATATGAGATTACAAGATTCTTACTTACTTCATTCGCATCGGATTCGTTTGTTAGAGCTTTCAAAAATGTGTCATTTATATGCGTTAAACATACTTGAAGCTAAAATTATCTTAATATATTTGTCTATTGAAAACGATTAAATGTAATAAAAGTGTTTACCTCGCGAAAACTGATGCGTTTATCGCTTGTTGTACTCCGAATAGTCGAACTGAAAATTAAAATTCACATCATTATTGCTTATACACTAAAAATATTGATAACGTATATGTTTTAGTTAACATAATACAGTGACTTACGCAAGATTATCGCCAGTATTTGATTCCGATATATCATTCATAGAAGCATTGCCATTAACAATCTACATAACAATGAGCATATGTCAGTATTAATATAGCTTATTGATTTACCTTACTTCGGAACGTACACCATTTTGCTCTTCGGCAATTTGACTGCCCGTTGTTGATATGTTTAAACTAACATCCAAATTATTAGACTGGTTTGGTAATGAAATGATACTCAAATCGAGTCTGTTAAGAATCACTGTTGGACTAGCATTTAAAACAGTTCCATTAACAGCATGCGGTTTTATGACTTGTACTGTTTTTGTTCGCGACGAAGATTCTGCAGGATAATGTAGTAATATTGTTACATACTGTTAAACAGTATTTAAATACTACCTTGAGGATCAAGAAAATCTTCACTGCCAATACATTTTACAATCTCCATGTAATTTGGAATAAACTCTTTTAAATCTACCATAAGTTTTTTTACTTTTAGTTCTAAGGTCTATAACGAAGATAATGACAGAAGGTTCGAATGTTTGCATATATTTTACTTTAAATAAAAAACGTATTCAATAATTACCAAATATTTTCGTCTCCATTCGAAGCTTTCCATTTGAAGCGACCTGTTGATTTCCAACATATCCGATTTTTCTTGTAAGAGTTTTTTATAGGCTTTAATTAACACATCGTTATTGGATCTCTGTCTTATCATCTCTGGAAAATTGCGCATTGTATTTTACTACATATTGCACTTCTATATGTAAATAAATATGTTTACCTAATTCTAATTCATATTCGTTTATTGATTTTACCGATTCTGGATCCATTCGGCCGTTTTTAAAAATTGACGCTTTTTTTTTTTTAATAGCAAAATAATCACAACATAAGACGCTTTTATGACAAAATTGACAGCAAAGAATTTCTACAGTAGTAATGGGCGATCTATCGATATATCGATAAAACGTTTTAAGATTATTGAGTATTTGAGTTCTTGACTCAAGAATCTTGAGTAGTTTTATTTTACTAGTTTAGTTTTATTATTATCTATTGTTGACATTATTCCGATTATTCTATCTCTCTTGTCAAGTCAAAATAGCTGTCATGAAGAGTGTCAGCATTCGGCAATGTTTGCCATAACAAATACAATCATTTGGCTAATAAAGAATTTGGGTTAATCTTGACGATAAATTGCCATATTGCATTCTCTGTCCTGCATGCATACACACACATACATAATGACGGAAAAACTATTGAAATCTAATGCCCCATTTGGTGTAGCCACTCAACGTTTTGCAAAAATTGGCTTCCATCCAGAACTGGATGTTTCCGGCGCTATGAAAAAAGAAGTTACAAAAGTCGGACCGGGTAGTTATAATCCGAAAAATGTACAATGCGTATCGAAACAGGGATTTCGGTATTACTTTCATACAAAAAAAAAAAAAAAAACAGCATATCTAAATTGTATCGATATGTTCTGCATTTAGCTGGAAAACAAAAGTTGACTCTGAAGAATTTTCAAAATATCTTGGCTTTAGAAATGCTCGTGTTTTATATGAAAGGGAATTTGATAAAACATTAAGAGGACCTGGAGCATGCGATATAAATGAGAATATTTATAAAAAGCAAAGTTCCATTGTTCGTGAAAATATTGGATTTGGATCTGAGGACAGATTGCCGGAGAATGTTGTTTGTCAGGATTCACCGCCACCGAGTAGCCGATGAGTTTGGCTCGAGCCAAATGGCTTTTGATTTATGCAATTTTTCATCATTTTTTAGATATCTATTTTAAAAATCTGGCCGAATCGTTTCAACCTATAAATACGACTTTTTCGAAAACACCAACATTTGAATATGCAGGTTTAAGTGGAAGATTTAAATCCGAATTGAAATCGTATCATTTACCACCGAATATTTACACGCAGAAAGATAATAAAAATACTAGTGACATAATAAAAAAAACGATATCTTTAAGGTAAAATATTGTTATCCGGCCTTGAATAGTGGTGACATCAGATGTAATTAATTGCAGAGGTCCATACGATTGTTTTACGGGTCGTAGAGATGAAAGTACAATAAAAAACTATTTTAGTGCATCGACAACTAAAGTACCAGATTATTTTTATGTTAAACCGAGCGATTTTGATTATTTATTAAAACATCCAGATAAAAGGAGGTAAAAGAAGGCAATACACAGCGTACTAGAGTTAAATCCAAGATAAATAAATAATAAATCCAAAAATAAATAATAAACAAATTTCAGATGTGGATTATTTCTAAAATCTCATCGATTTCCAAAAATCCCAACTTTAAGAGCAATGTTAAACGACTTGACTATGTGCTATCGGGATCCAAAAGCACCTGGTCCCGCTCATTATGATTTGAGTAATTTACACGGGTAACAGTATCGATTTTGTACATCCCTAATCGTCTCATTATATTTATTTAAATTTTTAATTTTAAGTATAAAAGCTGCCAAGGAATCGATTCACCCTTTCAATTCATCCAATATCAATGCAAGACCACCAACAAATTGGGAAATCTCACCTGGACCTGGTCGATACAGTTTAAAAGTACCAAAATGTATGAAACAGAAACGGCCATCTTGGGTTTTCCTAACAAAACAGGACAGACAGTTTTTTAAAGCGATTGAATACAGTTATCTTTCGTAGCTATAATTGGAGAAATAAATGGCATTTATATTACATATGATTATCTTTATTGATCTCATTACTATTATCAATTGTTTTAGCTATTAAAATATCATTACTATCCTCAGTTAGTATAGCTAATTTCTTGATTACGGCTCGTGTACGATCAGTTAAGAAATGATCCAGTTGTCCAAAAATGTTAATTAATTCACTCATTCGTTCAAAGTTTTTATTCAGTTTCTCAGCTCTTTCTAATTCTTGTTCTTTATATTCGATTTGTTTTCGTAATGATTCAATCATGTTTTTTGGATGATAATATGATTTTCCATTATTTATAATCGTATTTGATGACATATCGCCGCCATATGTGCAAAACTAAATTATGATGTTTGTTAATAAATATACGAATTTTCCAATAATTTACTTACCACAGCAAATATATTGATTAGTAATAGCACTATTTGTTTATTCATGATATATTTAAATTGGAAATGAATCAAAAAAATACTCTATAACAATTAATTGAATTCGGGCTGCTTCCAATGAAGAGTTTGTACTAAATTATGTCATTGTTTAGACAAATTTTATTTGAAAAAGTTGCATAGTATGCAGGTTTGAATATAGTTTATAATTACATAAATATTGCCGAATTAACTATATTTGTCTATTTAATTTTACAGCGCATTCGCCATTTTCTGAAATTCTTTCAATAATTCACTCAAAAAATAAATAACTATGCATGTACTAAGTAAAAACGTATTTTTTGAATTTAAATTAATTATCTAATTTATTTTTAATTCAGCTTAAATAAGAGTAATCTCGAATTAAACTGTAGAATCCACACAAAATTATATATACTTATTATTACATATTTCAATGATAACAATTTCAAGGTTTATAATAATAAATAATATTAATACGATTATTTCTCTTACTTCTTATTAAATGCTGACTGATAGATAGAAAATAAGCGCTGAAGAAACAGAAATTTATCATTTCTAAAAAGCAAAGGTGAAATGTCATTATTATAATCGCTTTCTATCTATCTCACATTGAACTGAAGTAAGTATAAAATTTATATACGATTAATCCGAAAAAATTAATTACATATTAGTTCAATTAGTACATTTCCAATGTAATCGAATATAAACGATTCAATTCAATGCATTTCACTTATATAACGAATTAATATTCACTTTGCAAGTAAATTATTGTTAAAATCATTCTGATTTGTTATTTAATTTAATCAAATTCAAATTTTACCTGCTAATTGCCAGTAGAAATTGAAATGGAAAATGTCTATAATCGATATAGCTAGGCTCCGCCTTCGGTGAGACATTAGCAAAATGGCCACCTACGTCATTAGGCATATTTTAATCTTAAACACATTTTTCTAATTTAATTTGTACTTTTTTTATTTATTAAGCAAACAAATAACAAATGAATAATAATTACTTTTTTCTTAAATAACAATAATAAATGAACTTTGAGCATTTATTTGATAATTTAAATTTATTAATATTTTTTTTCCCATGTATTTTGCTGATAACCCACTCCATGTTGATTGACCACACGTATTTTTAAAATGAAAAAAAAATACCATACATTCTAGTATCTAAGTATGGTTTAATCGCGCACTAATTAATTATTTATAATTATAACAAATAATAAAGTACAAAAACACATTATTATGAATTAAAAAAAAAACAATAGTATATTTAGATTATTAAGTCATACTGTTTGTTAAAAACAGTATTTAAAATTATTAAGTAAAACTTCTGTAAAAATAAATCAAATAATTGTGCTTATTTTAATTTTAGTTTAAAATACAAAAACTGCAACTAAGTTTGCTATGCTAACGTAATGTGAACAGGTATAAACAGATGGCAGCATTTGCCACTTATACGCAAATATCGCCATCGGCTTTGAATTGAACCACAAATAACGGAGCGGAATAATATTGGAGTCGGAGAAAATACACCCCTAGCAGAATGACTACATAAACATACACCCTGTACAATGAATATACATAAAAAAAAAATTATCTGTTATCTAAAAATAACGGAACTAAAATTATATAAACAAAGTATTTCGATTTATCAAGAAAAAGCACCACCAGTCTCTAGAACAATTCTAACAGCAGAAGAAAATACGATAATTAATTATTTATTACATTATATTGTTGTTTAGATATCACTTTTTACGTACACAATACATTATTCATTATATTATCATTATTATTATTATTATTATTATGGCATAATGATTTTTGGAATTTTACTGTTCATAATTTCCATTCTTTTTGATTGCAGATGTTAATAATTTGGTATGGAAAATAGACAAAACAATAACAACAACAAATTTATTATCATGTCAAAGGAAAATTCTTAGAAAAACAACAAATAAATTAATTGATAAGGATTAATTTCTTTAATTTCTTGTTAAATCCATAAAAAATCCTGTAATTGCGCTGCAACTAAACAAAACTAAAATCCAACACTACGATAGAAATGGGCGCAACAAGTTTCGATCGATAATTATCGATTTCATCGAAAATAATTCGATTTTCGGCATTAAAAAAATTACAAAAATAAAGAATATTAATTCAAAATTCACACCACCACGTCATGTACATGACATATTATTATTATATATTATGAACACACAAAGCAAAGGATAATCAGTTCTTTGCGTTTCTTATCAACTCTCTTCACTTTTAACAAATCATTGAAATTGGAAATAAGGGGGGACATATAAAACCGAGACAAAGGGGGTAATTGTTCATTCATTCATTGTTGTTTGTTGCTAGTTTAGAGCAAAAGCTAGTAGTATAGTTGTATAGCCGATCTATCTTATTAACAAGATGGACGACGGCAATGGGCTAAATATGCATTATAATAATAATAATAATAATAATAATAATAATAAAGAGAGAAGAAAAAGACTAAATTTTAATTGTCGTAAAAATTATTCTTATTATTTAGGATTTGTGTTCCTAATTGTTTTTTTGTTGTGCCAAAATGTTAATGCAAGTGAAGGTAAGAATGACAGTTTTTTGTAAATTAATTATTAATTGCTTTAGTTTAATGCGAGCAAACAAAAATTTAATAATTAAATCGTACAAAAAATAAAGTTGGTTTTATCATAATTTTTTTCTATATGATTCACCTTTGTTAGTTTTCGCAGGCTACAACTAAATTGATTTCAGTGCTTTGATTTATTGCTGTCTCAAATGTTAATTGCCTTAATTTATGTTTCGTCTGTAGTGGAACTACCGGCGAAAATTTGATTTCTGCAAATTTTTTCGAAGGACCATTTTTTTCGTATTTTGAATAGAATTAAAAATCATGTATAATATCAATTATTACACTTATATAAATGTGTTCAACAATTATTTTCTTCACGCATACGATATTCGTAATGTAATTTGTGCAATTTGTCCTGTAAAATTGAAGTTGAACTAAGGTAGATTTACATAAATTGTGACAGCAAGTAAACATATGCATTTATACGAATAAAATGCGTGCCAACTGCAGTTGTGGTACTGCATATGCTGCAGTGGCATGTACTCTATTTAACTGTATTTGATTTGTTCCGAAATTCCGTCTGATAACCGAAAAATTTAGCATTTTCAATATTTTCTCAAGTCCGAAAAATATATGTACTTTTCTCATCGCTTGAAATAAATGATTACTTGTATTATCTGTTTATTGTTTATAAAAGAAACAAATTTATACATATTTTAAAATTATTTTTGGATCATATTTTATACAATTTCAATTTTTATCAAGCAAAAAGATTAGAAGGTTAAATTTCTTATGGCAGTAGAAGAGCAGAAAATTTTGCGATTATTTTTATCAAAACAAGTTTATAATAAATGATGAAATATTATTTAATAAAAAAAAAAAAACAATTTGTGTACAATGGATTCTATCCTATCTAATTAGTAGATGATTTATAATTGCTTTTTTCTAATTCGTCAGAAGGTTATAGCGACTAGTTACGGGTACAAAGAACTTTGACTATCAAAATGATTACTGAATATACATGATCTGTCAATATTAGTTTTCAATCAATGCACGTTTACTTTTCGACAATTTTTATCTTTCAAATGTCTATAGACATCAAAAATAATCCTGATAATTTAATAAACAAATCGAAAATTCGTGAAAAATATTATTGCTTCTATCTGTAGCGGCGATCGTCTGTAGTCGCCATTTTCCGGCGTAATCTTTTGATCATCTCTCTATTTACATATCTATAAACATAAAGAAAATTTTCTAACAACTGTTTTCGAACACCCTGTATACAAGTATACTCGTATCACAGCTATCTACATAATAAGCATCAGTTAATCTCGTTAAATAGAGACACAGCAGCTATTATCCACTTAAAATAATTGAAGTAATAATAAACCATTTCCCGAACAACTAATTTTAATAATAAAAAATAAAGAACAAAAAAAAAACTCAAATGTATGATAATTCAACAACTGAATGAATGGAATGATTTAATTGATGCAAAAAAGTTGTTTTATTAATAAGAAATTCTGATGTCTTCTATACCGTATTTTAACACCAAATTCCTGACTGATGGTCGTAGATAAAGTATTGTATTCCAATTGAAATATATCTAACAACTAATTCGATTGCAATTATTGATTGATACGATTCTAATCTTTAATTTTCGTCTTTTTTTTTTCTGTTTCAGAATGCCGGACAGCATGCTCAGGAGGTAAGAATCGATAAAACATTTTCATATGATTTCTATACATTGATAGAAACTGCTTAAAACTGAGCTGTACTGAAACATTTTTGTACTTTCCCATTTTAAAATATTTAATCTTTTATTGGGATATCCTTATTCCCTATTGAACAATTTATACATGTATATAAAATAATAAGCAATTTAAACAAGGACATATGGATAAGCATTTGCCTTTGTCTTTATTTTAAACCCCCAATTTGATTTTGTAATGTGAATTTAATAGAAAAGAAAAAAAATAGACAACGGTCACCATTTTCAAACACAACAACCGCTAAAGTAGAGTCAACGCAGTATAAAAAGTACATAATAAATCATCTATTTCCCATATGCGTCCATACAAGTTCGTAATGTTCTTTTTAAACTAATTTAACTCTACCAAGGTTCGCGGTCCCACATAAAGAAAGAATATTATTTGACTTCTCTATTTGAGCTCATTACACAGCTGATTGTTATGGCTGCTACGTAGCCGATACTTTTCTTTATTTATATGCATTGAATAGGTGCCTATTGATAATATATATTGATTAACAAACAAAACTATAAATTCCATAAATAGATAAGTAAATACAGACATTATGTCAACACTTATTCACTATTATTATTGACCTTTTTACAAATCATTGCCCCAAGACTGAAGTTTAATTTATAATAATATCAATTGTAGCTGCAAAAACTTTTAAATACACTCCGGGATCAACGTACAAATATAATTATAATGGGAAAATCGACATTTCCCTGTCATCAGCTGAAGGACAAACAACAAGCACCGAAGTTAAAACTGAAGTAACAGTTTACCAACAGGACAGTTGTAATCAAATAATCACATTGCAAAATTTCCAAATTCTTGACACCAGTGGAAAAGTATGTGATGGGAAATGAACAAAATAATTAAAAAAGAAAAAACAAACAAAATTAAATTAAATTAATTTAATCTAACAATTAAAAATTTTAATTTAACACACAGAAAACTGGAACAATAACAAATATAGAATTCCCTATTCGTATTAATATCAACGATGGCGAATTATCCGATAGTATTTGTATTGTGGATGGTGACAATCAGAATTCGCTAAATGTCAAAAGAGCGATTGCCTCCATTTTACAAACATCCCTAAAATCGGGCTACGAAACCGATGTCTTTGGTCGTTGCCCAACGGACATTTCAACAACGACAGATGGCAATAATTTGATTATTCAAAAAACTAGAAACTTAAATAAATGTTCATACAGGTAAAAAATTCATATTCTTTTATCTATGTAACAAATTCGGACGATTCAATTGCTCGACCTTCATCAAAAAAAATGTCATCATTCTTTTTTTGCATGTAGAGAATCAATTCGTCACGACTTCTTGACAACTGCTTTCAACTTAAACAGTGAGATTAAATCTAGTCCAATACTAAATGGTGATTATCAGGCATCGATTAAAGTTAAAGATGGTGTTTTGGATTCGGCAACAGTCACGGAAAATTATCTTTTTGTACCGTTCTCTGTTGGACAGAATGGTGCCAAAGCACAAATTACAAGTCACATACAATTCAGTGGTATGGGCAGAGGGTCACAAGGTGCACTTGTAACAAAACCAAAGTAAGTACCAAAAAAAAAACATATACTGATTATCCTATAATGATATCTTATAATCCTAAACTGCTCTATTGATTTTAGGTCGATTATCTTCGAAAACCCACATCCAGTAATTTCTCCCACAACGAATGTCCATACAATTGTCAATGCTGTAAAGGAAGTGGCAAAAACTGTTGACGTTCAAGTCAATGAAAACACTGCAAAGGAATTGGTTACATTAATCAAAGTGGTTAGAGTTAGTAAGAAAAGCGATCTGCTAGCAGCATATAATCAAATCAAGAGTGGAGCAGGTGTTGCAGATAAAGAATTGGCAAAGAAATTCTTTATCGATGCCCTGCTACGATCAGGAAATGGTGACAGTATTGAAGCTTTATTAGAACTACTAACGAAAAACGAATTATCCGATTTCGAAACGAAACACGTCTTATTGCGATTAAGTGTTGTACGTCATGCTACTGAAGGATCGCTAAATGCTGCTGTTCATCTTCTAGATACTCCAAATGTACCGCGTGAAGCTTATTTAGGTGTTGGAAATTTAGCTGGACGATTTTGTCGAACGCACGCTTGTGATAATGTACCAGCTGTCAAGACACTTGTCAATAAACTGGTGGCTAAGGTTGGATCAAAAGTGGCGAATAGAGAGCAGGAAGCGGATACGATATACGCATTGAAAGCACTTGGAAATCTTCACTATTTAAATGATAATGCTGTACAGAAATTGATTGGTGTTGCACAAACGAAAAATCTTCCAAATAGAGTTCGTGTTGCCGCCTTGGAAGCATATCTCGCAGATCCATGCAAGAACAAACTACGTGACAGTGCCCTGCAAATTTTACAAGATACCCAACAAGATTCTGAGATTCGAATTAAAGCCTATTTGGCTGTCGCTCAATGCCCAAATGCGAAAGCTGGCAACGCAATCAAAACTCTTCTAGAAGATGAACCAAGTATTCAGGTAGGTGGGTTCATTACATCGCATATTCGTACAATTCGTACATCGACCAATCAGGATAAAGCCGTTGCAAAACAATTTTTAAATTTCACACCACATAAACGTTTCGCCATCGATCCTAGGAGATTCTCATTCAATGGGGAGTTTTCCTATGCAATTGATACATTAGGATCAGCTGCATCAGCTGAAACCGATGTTATTTACTCGCAAAATTCTTGGTTACCACGATCGACTAGTCTAAATTTAACAGCGGAAATTTTCGGGCATAATTTCAACTTTTTGGAAATTAAAGCAAGACAGGAGAACTTAGATAAATTAGTTGAACATTACTTTGGACCAAATGGCGTATTGAGAAATTCAGCAGCGAAGGAGTACGTCGAAAAAGGCTACACCAGCTTACAGAAAGTTTTCGGTTATGCGAAGGACAAGTTGAAATCGGAATTGCATAGATCTAGACGTGACGTATCAAAAGCTGAAATCGATCATATTGCCAAACAAATACAAGTGAAAACTAATGACTTCAATAAAGATTTAGATTTGGATGTCACATTTAAAGCTTTCGGTTCTGAGAATCTTTTCATCAATGTCAATCAGGAAGCAGCAGACGTCAACCCGGAAGCCATTATTGATAAAATCATTCAAAAATTCGGACAAGGACTGGACAAATTGAAAAATTTCGAAGAAGTCCTTCGCACAAACTTGATTCTGTTAGATGCCGAATTTGATTATCCAACTTCACTCGGATTCCCACTTCGATTGGCTGTTGAAGGCACAGCAGCTGTACAAACTAAAGTTGGAGGAAACATTGACGTACGAAAACTTCTTAATGATCCCGACAACGGTGAATTAAAAGGTGTTTTAATTCCTAGCGCAAGCATAGAAGTAACTGGTCGCCTGACATTGGATGCACTGGTTGTAGAAAATGGACTTAAAGTGATATCAACTTTGTACACGTCAAGTGGCACTAGCATTGGTCTATCATGGTCAAAATCTGGATTTAATTTCAAGTTTGGATTACCGCTGGCAGAAGAAAAACTTATTTCCCTTAATCATGAGATTGTTTTCCATATAAGAGAACAAACTGGCCGTGAACAAAATGTCCCATTGAAATTCACTCAAGTAAAAGATTTCTCCATCTGTTTCGATCAATTATCGAAATTTATTGGCAGTAGTTTGTGTGCATCTGTCAGTGGTCCAGATCGTAGTGGTACACAAATTCCAGTTCTTCCATTCCCTCTTTCCGGTGATGCAAATTTCGCTCTTTCCCTTGAACATGGCGACGCATCTGAATACCAATTAACGTACAAATTAGCTACTCCATCTCATATTGACGTAAGTCTTGATTTACTGAACCGAAAGAATGAGAAAAAATTGTCGATCGATTTCAAAGCTGAATATGCACCGGATAAGTTTATTATAACAACATTGAATGCGCCTGGAAAACAGGCGTCAGCCGAAGCTAAAATTATCAGTACAAATACTGAGAAATCCTTATTGATTCGTATACTAAATGACAAAAACGAATATTCTAGTAAGATTGGTGTGAGCGTTTCAGGTTCACCTGCTCGTACTGTTTATAAACCTATTTTACAATATAAAACACCGAACGGAGAGCATCCATTGCCAATCAGCATCCAAGGACAAGTAGTTGTTGAAAAACAAAACGAAAACGTCAAAGTTTTACTCGAACAAGTGAAAATCTCCGATCAACAAAGAGATATTGGCATTAATGGTAAATTGGGTAGTGAAGATGGAGCTCTATTTACTGATGTTACAGTTACAAGTGGCAAACATTCATTTACAGTTGAAGGTAAGAATCGGGAAGCAATTTGAGAGAATCTTAAACTAATTCTATTGTCTCTTTAGGTCGTCTCAAATATTCAGCTGAACATACTAGATTCAATATTGGTGTGATTAACAGTGTCAATAACAATGCAAACTTTAATCTTAAAGGTGAATTTAAAAGGAAACCAAACGATTATGAAAGTTCCCTTCAACTAGTCCATGGACGTGACCTTCAATCGAAGACGAAGATATTAACAATTCAACACCGTGTCTTGAATAAATTTGTCAGTTCACGTGACTTCAAATATGCATGGTCAAATAGTATTCAGTATCCACTATTGAAACTGAGCGGGAAATTCAATGTGGAAACCACCCCAAAAAGTCTCGAGTATGAAGTGAATGCAATTTATGGTGATTTCAATGTAGGTTCCGAATTAGATTTTGAAATTAATGAAAAAACAATGGGTGATTTTAAACTTGAATTTGATATTTGGGGATTGGACAATAAATTAGAATTGAAAACGAAACGAGAAGTTTTAGGAAATGATGAAAGTAAAGTTTCCAGTTCGGTACAGGTTAACGACAAGAAATGGGAAGCAAATGGAAAAGTGAAACATTTAATTAAACCTCAAAATGTCGATGTTAGTGGTGACGTGGCAATCACTATTCCAGGTCACGCAGTTCCATTTAAAGTTACCGCCGGTTTAAAAGTCACAGTTGAAGAATTAGATACCTATTTAAAAGTGAATTCAGGCAATGAAAATATAATCGATGCTTTTTTGAAAACAGATAAAATTGGCAATGCAAATGGAAACGTTAAAGCGAATATTAAAGATTCTTTGAAAATTAATGGAAAACTTCAATCGAACAAAGGTGCAGGCAACGGAGACATCATCATTGACATTGGCAGTGGCAAACGTGTAATCAAAGGCGATACAACATTTAAATATGTTGTCCTAAATGTATTAGATGTCTCTGTTAATATTTATCCAGATTTCAATAAAGACAAAAATCTAGTTATTTCAATTAGCACACAAAATAAATTATCCGAAACGAGTATCGATTCGAAGAACAAGGCAAACATTTTAGGCTACAAAACCGAAGTGAATACGAAAGGATCGAAAACTGGCGAATTTCAAAATGGCGAATTACAAGGAGAAATCGAAGTGATTTTACCTGATGATAAGTACATCTTAGCCAAAGCTTATCGTGATCATAAACTCAATGGAAAAGCCATCAATCAGAAAGCAGAAGGCAGTATTGAGTATCGAACTAATAAAAACACACCTGGACGCAAACTAAGCTGGAGCGGCAACTGGAAAAATACAAATTTCAAAGAGGGACCAATCGATATTACTTATGGATTTGCAGCTGATGATAGCAATGGCAAAAATGTAAATGTCGATGTGTCATTGAAAGGGACCAATCAAGGCGGTACAAGTCTTACGCTAAATAACAAAATCCATGGCAGCATCTTGCAGCATCCAATTGAATTAACTGCCACTTACAGTGGACATGGAAAAACTGGACAATATGAGCTGCGTAATACTTATGGACCAACAAAAAGTGCAACAATTAAAGGCAAATACGATGGAAGTAGTGAAACTAAGAAATCCGGCGAATTCAGTTTGCAATTGCTCAGCGATAGTAAAGTATTAAAATCGCTTAATATCGAGCTGAGTGGATCAGTTAACAAACCAAAAGGCGTACCACTACCATTCCAATTTGATGGATCGGCTAGTGTATCAGCTACTGATGAAACAGCAGAGCCTCTAGTGAATTTCAAGGGCCAGGGAAGTGTTTCAGTTGGTGAAAAAGATGGACATCTGAAAACGAACATTGCAATTGCAAAATTAGATCCGATCAATGCTGAAGCCAGTTATAATTACGGCGTTGATAAAATCGATGGAAAAGTTGCTGTTGAATATGCAAAGGGAAAGGCAATTAAAGTGAACAGTGCTGTACAGAAAGTTGGAGAAAATCGTCGAAAACTTACTGCCCAAATACAAACTAGCTATGAGGGATATAAAAATATTGATTTATCAGCTGAAACTGAACGATCTGAAGAACTTGGTAAAATTAAGAATAGTTTCCATCTTGGAATTGACAATAAGAATTACGATGGACAATTGGAATTGGTTTTAAGTGATCACACACCCGTCTTTAGTTTTAAAGTTACGACTCCAGAGGGAAAAGTTACTGAAATTTATGCTAAAGCAGTTACAACAAGTCATAAACAATTAAGTGGTAAGTAATTCTGTCAAGCGTCACAAAATGAAATTTTGGCAAACCTGGGGGGGATTCGTAGTACTTTGCTGTCGAAATGTCGGACTAAATCTTAATTCAAATTTGTGTTTCAGGTGATTTTAAATTGGCAAATGGCAATACCGACTTCCTATTCGAATTCGGTTACAATGTCAACATTGAAAACGTAGATAACTTTAACATCAACGGCTATGCAAATTCACCGAAATTGAAAATCAATAAAATTAAATTTGACGCTCAAAATGGCGGTGGAACTAACAATCGTAAAGTTCAAATACAAGTCACATCTGATAATAAAAACTTAGTTTCCGGCACAGCAAATTATGCGGCAAAAGATGACGCTGGTAAATTCATTATCGAAGGTTCCGGTTCGTTTAAGGTTCGCGAAGAAGTAAAATCGGGAAATTTCAAATATATCGTACAAAAACTGGAATCGAGTAAAGACGGTGAAATGGGCTTGAAAATTTCATTTGATGCAATTCTCGGCACATTGGCATTCGATTCGGAATTCAAATTCACAAATAAACAATTCCGATTTGAGAATTCTTACTGTGAACAGAAAAAGGAATGCGCCTACTTGGAAATTGACAATAAAATCAATACGAATGGTAAAACAACAAGTTCAGTAACAAATGCTAACAATAATTACGACACTTAATTGCATTTCAGAACTCTACAACTTTAATCATAATCTAGAAATTAATGTTGATTTACGTAAATTGGGTCTGTCACATGAATTCGGTTTAAAAGCTGTAACAACACGAAAGAATTTCGTAATCGATCACACTGTTGATGTACATTTCGAAAATCAAGACGATAGCAAATATCAGTACAGTGTCTATTTGCATCCAACTGAAGCTGGACTCTCATTGACAACACCGAAACGAATCGTATCGTTGGAAGGTAAATCGCAGATAACAAATAAAAATAGAGAACATTCAAAAGGCAATGGCGAACTAGCATTCTACTTGGATAAGAAAAATCATGCTAATAAGAAAACAGCGCTGATTTGGGCATATGAAGCGGATGTTAAAGGTGTATTAAATTGGGAACTGAAATTCACACATCCAGGACTAAAGAAGGTATGTCAATTTATGATTTAGTCATTCTTTTTAAGCACGACACGTTTTCGATTTGTTAGCCACTTCTTGCATCAAGTAAAGCAACTCAAACTGGTCATCGTTTAGATGGCAAACTGGACGTTATCACCGAATTAGATGTATTTGCTCAAGACAATCAAAAGTTAGTGCTAACATACAATTATCAAGGAAGCCTCCATTCCGACAATGGAAAGTTTGTTGGTAAATTCAAAGTGGAAAGTAAAGGGCTTGGAATTCTTATTGATGGAACTAGGACACTTACCTACGACAAGGCACAGAAAGTAATTCAACTCATTAAAAGTTATCTGAGTGTCTTATGCTTAATTATTTGTTTTGATAGCTCTATGAAGATAAAATTCAGTACAATTATCGTATTGGTAAAAACCAACACGAGGATTTATGGCACATTAAGCTCACGCCAACCGAAATCAAAGGATTATTGAAAGTATTCGATAAAGATTTGATTTCATTTGATTATACATTGAAAATTAACGAACAAGAACAAGTTATTGATGGACAAATTTCTTCGTATCATAATAATCCATTTGTACATAAAATTGAAGTGAAAAATTATAATACAATCACTCTCACTGCTGGATTTAAAAGTATGTATTGAATGTTTGAGGTTAATGAGTGTCTTATTTCACGCACACGATGCGATTTTGTGTCTTTCCCTACCGATTTTTTATTCAGCACTTTCGATATTTTCATTAATAATGAGAAACTTAATATTTAAATCAACTAGCACAATTATTGTCCCCCAAAAAATAGTAACTGTCAAAATATTAAGAACACCATCTTTGTTTCTTCTTAAAACTAGAGATGTATTTTAATATCGATTATGAACGATATATCGTACAAACTTCAAATACGTCATTTTTCAGCTTCTACATATAAATTTTTATTTTCAGACACACCACAAAATAAATTCGAATTTAATGCTGGATTTATACCAGGACAAATAGCAGATATTCGTGCCGATTACACAAAAGAAGGCCAAAAATCGCCATTATTCTTTGCAACAACCAAACTGGACGATGCCGATTTCCTAAAATCCGACTATAAAGTCGATTCAAAAACAATCGATGCATTTGTAACAACAGTAAAAGATCGATTAACTAGTTATCTAAAAAGCGTCGAAAGTTTGATTAAAAACCATGTGAATCACATTAAATTGGAAGGTACTACATTGAAGGAATCATTAAAGAAAGCCGCTCCCAATCTGAATCCATTGAAACAATATTATACTAAAGAATTGCAAGAATTCAAACAGGAAATCCTAAACGATAAGAGTCTAAAAGAACTGAGTGAAGCTGTTGCCAAAGTACTGGGTGCTCTTATTAGTGCTACGTCAGAAATCTTCGAAAAAATCAATCATCTAATCGAGGAATCGGCACAAGCAATTCAAAAAACATTTGCTGGCGTTACCGATACAATTCAAAATAATTTAGTACCACAAATACGTGAAGGTTTAAAAGTTGGCATTGAACTATTTTCCGGTCTATTAACTTCCGTTTTGGATATTACCTCGACAATTATTGCTAAAGCTGCTTTAGTACTAGAAAAATATCAACCAGAAATTAAAGCACTAGTGACACCTCTTCGTGAAATAAGTCAAGATGCAGTTCGATTTGTTCAAAAAGCGTATCAAGTGATTAAGGATAATATTCAAAGCCACTTGATTAATAAAGAGTATTTGCAACAGCTTAAAGGACAACTCAATGACGTAAGCTGCTATAAGGACCTAACTGATTATTCGTTATCAAACAATTATCGATTTTTAGTTTGTCAAAGAACATTTACCAGATCAAGAAGTGATTATTAATAGTCTCAATGAACTTTTAAGTACTGTCGATGATTTTATACCACCAGATTTCATTGTGAAGAGTGACATTCATCAATTATTACAAGCTATTCGAACTTATATTGAAAAGGTAAGATTCGTACACTGAAATCATACCACGTTATCAATATCGATATCGAAAATATTCGATGTCGCCAATATCGCTATCAAAAAGCTTTGAGGTTATCAATATCGATATTGAAAATATTCGATATGATTGCCCATTCTTATTACTTCAGAAAGTCCGAAACGAAGCAGTGGATGATAGTGTCACACTAGAGACAATTGTTAAGAGCACAATTGGCATCGTAACGAAACTATTCAAACTTGTTACATCTGAATTTAAATGGTCCGATGCGAAAATTGATTCTGGCAGTTTGCAATTGCCGAACAATTTCATAACGAACATTCCACGTCTAGTTGCCGCTAAATCGTCACTTCTTAACTATTTATTGAATTATAATGTTTATGCAGATCTAAGCAATGCTATTCAAAGTACTTTGACTAGTCCAAAACAAATATTCCCACCATTCCCATGTAAGTACATATAGTCAGGAGCAATGATATCGAACAACTAAATCGACTTCCTTCGATTTTTTTAGTATTTGGTTTAATTGTACAGCAGCATATCTTTACATTCGATGGTAATCAATTATCGCTTCCTGCTACATGTAGCTGCAGCTATCTGCTGGCTAGAGATGCTGTGAATGGCAATTTCACAGTAGCCGCTACGTATAAAGATGGGCAATTACAATCTGTAACCTTGGCTGATAAAAATGATGTTCTAACATTAACTAAAGGCGGACAAGTGAAACTAGGCAACAGTAAGTTACAACAACAACAAAAAGAATTGTAAATGTAAAAACAATGTATTTTTCAGCCGTCTCCGACTTACCAGTTCGTAAACCACACATTGCGGCATACAGGGACTACAATATCATTACATTATACTCAACAGCCGGTGTGGAACTCAATTGTGTACCAGAACTGACTGGCTGTGTCATATCGATTTCAGGCTACTATCATGGACAAACTAAAGGTTTGTTTGGTAATGGTAATGGAGAAACATTTGATGATTATTCATTGCCAAATGGTAAAGTTGTAAATGCCGGAAGCGATTTTGTTAATTCGTACAAATTGAATAGTGACTGTGCCAATGTGGAAGTGAAACCGGTAAGTGTCAATGACACTCAAACTCGATGACACACAAAGTCAACTGTTTCAGTTGACTTTGACAAGAGACAGAAAATTAATCGTTATTTTTTTCTAGGTAAAAATAAATCCAGCATGTAATGAATTATTTAGTTTCGAATCACCTTCACTAGCTCTATGCTATCCATTTGTACCAACTGAAAACTTTAAAGCGGCCTGCAGTCATGGACTGGATGCAAATGTTAAAGGAACAGAGGAATTAATTGCTAAAGCTTATGTAGCTGCTTGTTTGGAAAAGCATATTCCTGCTAGAGTGCCGAAAAAATTAGGTCGGTTGATGGTCGTAGAAAAAATATAGTATACAACTCGTAAAATACATATATGTATTACTCCTCTATAAGGTTACACGATTATTGTGGTTTACTAAACAAATAGTTTATTTTTAGTTAAATGTACAAATAGTGATAAAACTTTCGATGTTGGAGATACGTTCAGTGTGAAACTACCATCGAAATCAGCTGATGTCATTCTACTTGTCGATACCGATAAGAAAAATGAAGTGTTATATAAACAACTTGTTCAACCACTAGTACAGGAATTGAGTAAAGAATTACATTCAAAGGGAGTTACGTGAGTATACAGGGTGTTTAAAATCTGATGTCACCTCTAGCTACATTTATTTATATAAAACATGTTTCACCTGATGGCATCATCATCACATAATTCTTATATTAAAAGTGAAAATTAAATAAAATCTATTAACATTTTAGTGATGTGGAATTCCATTTAATTACATATGGAGGTGTTAATGAATGGCCTAGTCATGTGACCACCCAAGGTAAACTGACATTCAAAGGTAAAATTCCACAAGTGAAATTTGCTGAAGCACCAAAACGTCTATTCGATATAAATGATATCAAAAATGATAAACTATCCTACTACGTTGCCTACGCAGCCGATTTGATCGGCGACCTAAATTTAGCTACTGGTTCCAATTTGGAGACGCGCACATTTGACGAAGGTACAAAATATCCGTTTAGGGCGAATGCATTGAAAACGATTGTGATTGTTAATGGAAAATCATGTCAAACTGGAAGATTCTTACCTGTACGAACAGTACTTGCCATACTAAATATGAAAAGAATTAATATTCGTATATTTTTAGATCCAAAAATTGATGGCTTTCTCATATCGAAACACTCAATACTCCGTTAATTATTTCACGCCAATTGAAACTCTATCAGCGAAAGATTCAAAAACAGCTAAAGATATCATTGGTTTCAATAAACAAACTGTTTTCACTGTATCGCAAAGTAAAAAGAATCCAAAAGGTTCATCTGAACTATACAAGGAATTAAATTATAACGATTATTGTATTGATCATGTAATTAATGTAAGTGACTCTTTCTATTTGACAATAACAGATAGATAATAGAATAGAACGTATACAGATAATTCTTTGAATTCAATTTACAGAATCGAGGTAATACTTTTGTAAACGACAATTTCCTAGCAAATAAAGGTGAACAGAAACAATTCGTTCATGTTGCCGCTCTTAATATTGTTGAGCAATTGATTAATGTTGAACAAGGTTTGGATTGTGAATGTAAATTAGTTGATCCATGGAATGCACAAAATGTTTGTAAGGAAGTTTATTCTAATGACAGACCATCGGTAAGAATGTCCTAACATCAAATAAAGTTAACTAGCATTGATTAATAAATTTTGTTTTTTTTTTTTTTTAGAAAAAAGTATGAACATTACAGCAACTAACTAGTTATTGTACTCAACTATAAATTTTTATATTAATTATAAGTTTCTTATTTTGTTACATAAAATTTTAAAAGGTATTTTAATATATAAATTATATTATAGAGAAAAGTGCCATATTATGTATCAATTAAGCAGCTAAAACTATTAAAAACTATTTCATACGAATTTGTTTTTGTTTCATTTGTGAAACGACAATAAAACGTCAAATGCTTCACCAAAGATTGTCACAAAACAAAAGGACTGCTTCACACTCCATCAAGTCTTACTTTTAGTAATATGATATCGCTCGTAAAATTATTATATGGCGACTGTAGTACACATTACTATCTCTTTCAGTACATATTTGTTTACATATCATTAAATAATTTTACACCGTCAGCAGCATTCAAACGTATTTTTTTTTTCTTTTAGAAGATAAAAAATAAAAAAAAAATTTAGAAGGCAAAAAATATAGAATTTTTTCTTCCCGAAAATGATGTATTTCAAGCTTCTATTCAGTTTAATTAAAAATTAAAAACACCAATAATGATTATTTATGGGCCCGAAGCACCCAGTAGCATCCATATCAAATATCACTTTACTAAAAAAGTTTTTTTTTTTTTTTTTCAATTGCCGAGTATTAACCCCATTTATTAAAGAAAAACAACACCCATTTTGGAATAGATGGATGAGATACACACTCGCTAGCTAACTAATTGCCATATGTGTACAATCGTCGAATAAAACATTTGTAAAATGTAGAAAATGCTGTCACAGACCCATTTATCATTCATGGGATTTAGTATTTTATCTAAAAAGAATTTTTTCACTTTGTTTTCTTTTACATCCAATTCGAAATAATTTTTTTTTTCCTCAAGAGTTCATCTACTCATCATTTCATATACAAAATAATGATAGATACATTGGAAAAAAAAAACTTGGAGACAAGTGCACATCCAACGAGTACGAATGGATATCCAGTTACACGAGGACTGGTACGAGCGAAAAAAAAAAAATTATTTTGTGAAAAAACGTGCAGCCACGTGCAGTCGACCAATGAAAATCGTAGGGCAACAATAAAGGGGAGAAAATCGTGTAGTTAAAACTTGGCATCGACAACTATTGTATACATACTACATAGACATAATTTAACAACAAAAATTTTATCCTGATTGTTCAATAATGGAGCATGATCAAAATCCGTAGTGACATAATGGCTTCATTATTAGACAGAAATAATCCATCCGAATAAAATCTATCTCACAGAAATAAATCTACTTTTGGAATGTTAATTACGATAAAACCAATCATAAAACTGAATCAAATCTAAAAATATTTACAAATAAATATCTACTCGTACATAAACTTATACTATATTTATAAAACAAAAAGCTCCCCTACATTATACAATTTTTTTTTTTTTGTAAAAATTAAAACTTTTTTTAACAATACGTGTATTCACGGAGAACACGTGTTACACAATCGGAAAAAAAGTACCACAAAAAAATGGTGGTGCTTTATTTTAAACATGTACATATTTATGAATTATCATATATGTATGTACAATATTTCTTATTATGAATTTAAGAAAGAGACAGCTGCAATTTAAGTTTGTATTGTTGTTGATATATTTTTTTCGAATGGCTCGCGACTCTGTTTTTAGAAAGAATCCACGTGGGAGACAATAATACTATATTGTGATATATGTAATTATGTGTATAAGGATAAAAAAAAAATGCCTTTATTTGGAAAGGTGAGAACACGTGGAAACGCGATTAATAAAATATTCCAAATTAAATTTTAATCGAAACGTAAGTATTTCCGAATGCACTGGTCTGGCGGTGAGATTCTAGTTTATAAAATACTAAATTAGGTGACAATATTTGACACATGTGATTTTTTTTTCCAAAATAACATGTTGATGTAAAATACCTGGGTGGACACCAGTAAGTTGACACCCTGTATATGTTTATAGAAAACTATTTAAAAAATCCTACCAAATTACATGAAAATCAAAATTCTTACGTATAGTAGTTGTTACTTTACCTACTTACACAGCCTACTTACTAAAAAATCTAAAAATGATTTATTTTGTAATGATATTGATGCAAAACCAACAGTTAAACCATTGCAATGTTGCAAAATGTATGTGTGGTCATTCAAGTATTTTTGCCAATCTAATGTCACCTGTCCAAATTCTATGACAGGTGAAAATTCTTCCCTAAGCAACCCATTTTTTTTTTTTTTCGTTTTGATACACTTGTAAATTTTCTTTTTATATCTTTAATAAGCAGGAGAACTAATTGCTCTATTAAAAGATTATTATCACGATTCGATGCCGATGATACCCGAAAGCGCGGTTTTTTCTTTTTCGTATAGTAAGCTCTGGATGCTCGGTCCTCTTGGGCTTTAAAAATATACGACTGAAAGACATTAATTTTAATTATGAGACGGCAATTAAATGTAGCGCATCTCTACGGTTAGAAAGAGTTACAGTTGAAATTTTTGTGTAGAGGTTTTTGTTTATTGCAGCATACAGTTAGAAACCAGTAGAGTAAGTCACAAGACAATTAATAAATAATTTTAAATAAATAAATAATTGATTATCCGTTTAGATGCTACTAAAACAGTATGACGATCCACCACCAAACGTACCCTTACTATACAACCCGTTATCAAACTACACCGAAATGGAATTAATGGAAAAATTTAATCTAGCTTTTTACGAAGCTCAAACATCGCACTCAGCAGATGCAATTACTACTACTACTACTACTAATCAATCATCAACAATCAATAGCTGTAAAAACGAACCATTCAGAACAGTGGCACCAATAGACGATGAACCAAACGATGATTATCTAATCGACTATCTAATATCAGATGATTCAACAGCAAGTGCATCGCAATGTGATATTAATTTCGATTTTAATGATTTTGTTGATACTTTCGATCAAAATATACGCGAATCATTTTCGGATTCAACAATGGAATTTGATACCGAAACATTTACAACTGAGACAGAGGGTAGTTCCACTGGTTCCGGCTCTAAGGTGAATTGTGAAGAATTTGCGAATTTTTACGTTGCACCACCACCACTACCAATTTTACTAGTGACAAGTAGTGAAACAGCTGCACGACCCTTTGGACATTCAGCAGCAGATTTAAATAATACAGATAACAATTTCTGTGAGAATATATGTGATGACTTCTCCAATAGCTATTTAGATATTGGTAGTTGGAATGAAATGCAAGACTTGAATACACCACAGTCTAATGTATCCACAAGTCCACTGCCACCAGTTGGAACAATAATTACAAAGAATAATTTCGATTTTAACTGTTTTATACGAAATGTACCAGCTAGTGATATTGGATACTATAAACAGGTCAGTACTATACTTTAATTGGTTTAATCAAAGTAGAAATACATTGCCGGTTTTAGAATACAAATGATGAAAATGAATTTGGCCATCTAGCGGCTAATAATCGAAGTTTGTTTCCCGATCTGATTGATAGCGATGAAAATCAAATGGTTCTCACACAAACTGATGCCCTGCTAAATAATGATCCATTACTAAGGTATAACTTCAATTTTATTGCCTACATGATAAATTGTTAATTGAACTTACCGTTAAATATTCCAGTTCCAGTAATTCTTTTTACATGGATAACACCACTGCATCAAATGAGGAATGTGAATATATTAAAATCGGCACTAATAACAACGATCAAATAGCTAGTAACGTGAATTCATTTAAATATCAATGCAAATGGGAAAAATGTTATGAAATTTACGATGGTCAAAGTAGCCTTGTCACGCATATTGAGAAAAAACATGTTGAACTTAAACGAGGTAAATACTCATATTATAAACTTATCTACAATGTTTTTTAAAAGCACATTTGAAAGTCGAAAAGATTCTCTAATAAAATAATTATAATAAAAGAGTATATTTGCAATTATCATTCTTTCACAGGTGACGAATTCACGTGCTACTGGGAATCGTGTCCGAGACAAACAAAACCGTTTAATGCTCGTTATAAACTTTTAATTCATATGAGGGTGCATAGCGGTGAAAAACCAAATAAATGCCCGGTAAGTAATTGTCATTTCAAAACCAAAAAAATAAAAATACACCATAAATAAATACTGAAAAACTATAATGACAGATATAAATATACAAAATAAAGCAGGCCTTGAGATAATCAAATCAAAAACTTCATTATTTACATGATAAAATCAAAATTTAAACAAAAAAAATACCTTGTGCTTGTGCTTAATAACGTTAACATACATCATATCACACCTTTCAAAGTACTAAAGAAAAAAGTTTATAAAAAAACGCAGCAATGAAATGGGGGAAAATCCAGTTACCTAAATATACACTAATTGCGTATAGATGGCGCCAATAGATGTACCTTTTTTTTTTATAAGCAATCCATTAAACAGAAGGCTATTTATGGTGTTTAATTTTATAAACACTGCTCAACAGTTGTTTATTTGAATGTACAAGTTTAAAATCAAAATAAATATTAAACCATAGACAAGTTTAAACTTGTATATATTAAACTTACATAAATGATAGGGTTAAACGTGTCTCTAGTTTTTTTTTATGTTTACTAAAAAAGCTCACTGGCCTTTTTCAGTGTGGCAGGTGGTTAATTTTTGTTTAAATAGCACACATTTATTTTAGGGTCGTGAATCTCATTCTATTTAAACAAATTATTAGAAATAAATATATGTACATATATAAAAAAAATATAAAAAACGGTAACCATATGAAAGCTACCATATGCAAACAATGTCAAAAAATACGTGTAATAACCATTTTCTTTTTTCTTCTTTACATTGAGCACATATGGTTAAAGAAATGGTAAAGAAGCTTTGAAAAAACAAAAGGAGAAATGAAACCGTATTAAATTACCAGTCTAATATTCTAAATGCTGTTTAATTAATTCGCTTTATTTATCACATTATGTCAGTTTCAACGACCCTAAACAATGTAAATATAAATATAATTACATACATTGTTTAGTTCTATGAACTATCAATTTCAAATGTGTGTTTGTGCAGAAAAAAAAAAGTGTCAAACGGAAGTCATCTAATGGCCATAAAAAAAAAATTGCACAAGCTTCGGCCAGATGAATTTTATAAATAACATATTAAAAAGATCAAGTAAACTATGACACATTTTATTATCACTTCCAGTTTAACGGTTGCAACAAGGCCTTTTCAAGATTAGAAAACTTGAAAATTCATCAGCGAAGCCATACTGGCGAAAGACCATATCTATGCCAGTTTACTGGTTGCTCAAAATGTTTCTCTAACAGTTCGGATAGAGCAAAACATCAACGTACACATTTCGATACGGTAAATATATTTAGTTTACTATCGATAAATTAATCTAACTTGTAATTTGGCCATTACCAATTAGAAACCGTATGCATGTCAAGTTGTTGGCTGTTTAAAAAAATACACAGATCCAAGTAGTCTTAGGAAACACGTTAAAAATCACAGTCAAGAAGAACAGATGCAAGTCAAACGGAAAACAAATGAAGATACTAATAATACGAATCACAGCGCTTCAAATTCGATAATTGTGAAAAAATTTCTCGATCCAACCAAACAGAAAGCTGTGAAAATTGAAAATTCAATAATTTATACTACTAGTATTGATCATTGTTATCCAAGTACTATTCAGCCGCATACATTATCGTTTAATATAAAACAGGATTTAAAGAATAAAATTGAGAAAAACAAACTAAAAAAAATTACGTACTGAACGTTGTGCAATTATTAATCAAATATTTCCTGTGATATATTACATGTAAATAATTGTTTGTATGTAATAGAAGACTATTTTTTTTACGCAATAATAGAATTGTTAACTAGAAATTTAAGTTTAATTTTATTTGTACTAGATAAGGAACAACTAGAACATAAATATTTTCATATACGCATATATTTACAAATTTATATTTTAAAATTAAGAAAATAAAAACGAAAAACTAATCAGTTTCTTCTTCATCGCTGAAATATTCACTTTTTTTAAACTTTTTCCTTGGAATAGATTTTTCATCTCCATTATTATCATCATCATAACAACCAGTGGCCACTTTGCGTCTGTATTCTTCTAAATCAAATTTTTCTTGCTAAAAAATCCATAAATTTTTTAAAATATTGCCACTCGTTTATTTTCGGGACATTCAACTTTTTCCGTAGCCGTAATCGTTCGATTTGAGAACGATTAAACATAGCCTACTATCTATCCTATTCGTATATAAATATATTTTCAATAATAATAAAAAAAAGTTATCTACCTCATCACTAATTGCAGCACTTAAACTTTCTTCATCGGGCAAGTGTTTTACACGTTCATCATCAGAACTTGTATCATCTAAATAAGCTTTCTGTTCCTAGAATGAAACGCACTTGTTGTTTGATTCGTATTGCGCATGGGCAGTAAAATTGCGAGCCGACAATTTGTTATTTTATGAAATAATAAAATGCACTTTTATCCGATCTTTATTTAATGAATTAATTCAATTCAAATTAATAAATCGTCAATTGAGATTCAGTTTAATATACGAACACTAACCTTTGTGAGTTTACTGCGGCTTTCTTTTTTCTTACGAGCTCTTGATTTTTTTGGTGCCGGTTCTCGATCACCCAATAAATTCTTCGAGCAGTTATAACTTAAATGGCCAAATTCTCCGCATTCATAGCATCGTGTTTTATCTGGATATTCCTAGAATTACATTCACATTTTTTAGATATCAAATAAAATTGACATTTATTTAAAAAATGTCCGTACTTTTCTTCGAATAAATTCTGTTGTACGTCCATTATCATTGGCAATACTGGCTCTTAAGGTTCTTCCAAACATCTACAAATCGTATTTGTTTATATGTAAAGAAAAATGTCTGTAATAACAATACCTCTTTAAAATTGGTACCATGAACACATGCTTTGGCATCATCAACATTTAGAAATAGTACAAAAGCTACACCTTTGCTTTTCCTTTTCACTGTGTCTTTTAAAACCGTTACCCTATTTAATAAATAGAAATTAATGATTATCTGGCTGCTTACAACTTGGAATTAGGAATTACTTTACGATTTTCCCATATTTTTCGAAGATTTTATGTAAATCATTGTTTTTTAATTCATACGGTAAGTTTGATAAGTACACAGTACTTTTACTAGGAATTAATCCACCACTCATACTAAACTTTTTCAAAGAAGTAATTATAAGTATCTAATTACATGATTAAATAAAATATTCGTCAAAAAAATGTATGCTTTATTATAGATATTTATTTATAATATATATTAAATAACCTATAAATAAATGACTGGACAAGAGAGATGGCAAGATATAATACTTTCTTGGGAGCAAAAAGTGACAAAATATCCTTGAATATAATAATTCAGCTGCAATTAGGGCAAGCCCACATTCATCTTAGGTTAGGGCGAGCACACATTCATCTTAAATCTCAAAATAAAAATTGCGCAGGGGCTCTCTGAAATTTTAGGCAACACCGTCTTCAGCCTTCGTTTTCTTTTCTTTTCCCTCCCTAAAAATTGCGCAATCCTCATTTTGAGATTTAAGATTTAAATTACAGATGAATGTGTGCTCGCCCTTATTTTTAACACTAACCTAACCTAACTTAAGCAACTTATAAAGAAATAATTTAGAAAATTTGAATTTTAAATTAAAGATTATTTAATAGTTAGAAGTTATTTTCTAAATTTCTTGCAATATAATATATTTTTAACGGACGAATAGTTAAGTTGTCGCTCGTAATCAAAATGGTCAGAAAAACGCAAAAGCTGGGAGTAAAATCGAGCAATTCTAAAAAGGGAAAGCTGAAAAAAGTGATAAAATCGAAAACTCAGTTTTTACCTAAAGGATTAAATGAAACGAAAGTTCAATTTAAAATTAAACCAATTGTTTTACCAAATCAATTAAAACAAAATGAATTAAAAAATGGAAAAGATAAACCTGCATACAATATCAAGGTACCTATGAATTATACATAAAAAAGCACGAAATAATTTAATAATCTATTAAATAATTCTCATACTTAGGACATACTTAGCCATATCAAGCATTACAATGGTAATATTAGACATCGTGCCGTAGAAGAGTTAACCAATAATATAAAAATGTTTACGAATGAAATATTCCAAAAGAGTTCGGCGGAAATTTGTTCAGCAATTGGCAGTCTAATGCAGGACAAGGAATGCAAAGTACGAGAAGCTGCAATTAAATGTTTAGATACAGTTTTATCGTGCGTAAGTTTAATCCATTATTTAAATAATTGTGTGCGTAAATAATTTGCGTTAACACAGGTTCCCAGTAAACACCTAATACCATTTTTCGATTATTTCTCAATAAATTTACGTTGCGCAATGACAAGTTTTAATGAAAACATACAAGAAGATTCCTTACTTTTTTTGGATTGTTTCATAAAAAAAGAACACGATTTATTGAAAACGTGTTCGGAGAAACTTTTACCGGATTTTCTTTCACTTATATCGAAATTTCATAATGATTCCCGACTTGGAAGAACTCTTACAATCAATTTGGGAAAGAAAATGACAAGTATTGCTTGGAGAATAAAAGTTCTAAGTCGTTTACATGCTATTTTTAAGATTACATTAGGAATGGATGAAACAAAGAAAGAAACATTGCCAGGGTATGTGTTGCAAGATTTAGCTAGTCCAAATTCGTATTCTATTTTTTGTTCTTATTTTAAGAATGCACATGAAGGATGCTACAATTACTTCTAATTTTCCTGTATATGAAGACAATCAATTAGAATACCACAATCTATTTTTATCGGCATTTGATTGTTCAGCTGAAAAAGACACATTGAGTACGCATATTTTTACTTTAATTCCAATTTTACATGAAACTTGGATTGAAGTAATGCCGGAAAATGAAAACAGAAAATGCGACGGAGGTATACATATATATTAAACTAATTCCTAATTTAATAAGCACAATTATACTTGTAATAGAAGCAACTATATTAGATGGGGAATCTGCAGCGTTATTATCATGCATCATAAGTACCTTATTCTTATTATGGCGGTATATAAAACAGAAAGAAAATAGTGACTTTAACATAGTAAGAATGATTTGTTGAGAACATCTTTTTTATTCTGATATTATTTGATTAATTTTAGCGCTCTGTTTTCAAATCGACAAATGGAAACATGTTTCTACAAAATTTAATGAAGAATTTTCCATATACACAAACAAAAAATCGAATGAAGAAATCGAATCAAATTACATTACAAATTTTGAAAACTAATAACGATCCAAAGTGTCTACGAGAAAATTTATTAATTTGTTTATTGTATTCGGTGTTGCATAAAAATATACAAACGAAAAATTCCGAAGCGATAACGAAATACATTACGGGTTAGTAAATATGTTTCATTAGAGATAAGTTAGCGAATTAAGTCGATTTTAAGTTTTGTTTTTTAGATGTATTTTCACAACTATCCGATTTAACAGATGAAAATATCAAAATCGTAATAAAATATTTAGCAGAATGTTTTAGCACAATTTCCATTAATTGGCATCCTTCAAATTCAAAATTAATTTTAGAAGGTGCTATTAAGTTGCTCGAAAACGAAACAACGTCTCAGGAAAATAAATTGAAATTATTACATATTTTACTAAATATCGACGACAGTTCAGGGGAAAAGTAACTAATATTGTTAATATTTTATAAAAATTCCATATTATTGAAATCTTATTGAATAATAAAAAACAAAATCTTTGTATTTTCTAGATATGTTGCTTATCAAAAATGGTTAATTACTTTACCAGATCTTTTATGTGCACCAAAGATAAATTCTATGGTACTTCTAGAGTTGTTGACATTTTTGAAAAAAAGTTCCAATAACAAATGTTTGGATTCCTTCGTAAATAAATTACCAGCAATATTAAGTAAGTGTTTTTTTTATTTTCTACTCATCTAATAATCATAAGACCAATTTTTTTATTGCAGAAACTTTGAAAAGTCGAAAAATTGTCGGTTACGATAATTCGCTAATATTGAACGCTGAAGCAGGTAAACGATTTTTAGAATATATCATCCATCATTTGAAGTCCAAGGGAAATAATTCACCAATTGGCGTGATTGATAATAGTATTTCGGGAAAAGGACCTAGTATTTCAAATATTGGCTGATTTAAGATGATTTTAATTGCATTTTATTTATATGTGTTTTATTTCTATTAACCGATTTACAATGAATTACATACTGCAGGTAAAATATCACCACACCTGGCAGCAATTTTTAATTTCACTAAACTATCTGCCCGCGTTGGTCCTATATTCACTATACACATGTTTTTCTTTTCTTCGACTGCTTGTAATATTATACGATATCCTATAATTTAATCCTCTTACCCTCAATATATAAATTACAGCCTACAATCATTATATCATACCTGAGAATACTGTAAGACTAGATCCCAGCACTAAAACGCTATCACTGTCTGATACATGTTGCTTGATAAGGTCAACTCTTTCTTTGGGTACATTATCACCAAAGAAAGTTATATCTGGTTTGAGGATACCATCACAGGATTCACACGATAATGGTGTGAAATTTGTTATAAAACTCTTCCAAAAAAACAATACGAATAGTAAACTGGCAAATCTTAAAGGTTATCTAGATACCTCTGGAATATCAACATCACCATCTGGACGAATCATTTTGATTGTATCGTGAAAATTCGCTTTATTATGTATTAATAGTTTGTTTTGAATATAAAATCGATCATAAGTTGCTTGACAATCCATACAAATTACTCTGAAAACGATGTCATGAGATATACCAAATATACATACAAATTTAAATTCAAGTTCCATTTTTTCTCAAAGAGACGTTATTTTGTATATTATTATTATAAAATTTTAGTTCTACCTAAAAGCAGTTCCATGTAATTCAATTACATTTTTACTGCCAGATTTAAAATGTAAATTATCTACATTCTGCGTAACAACGCACTGCACTTTTTTATGTGTAATTTCCAAGTCCTTGATTGAAAAATGTACGGAATTTGGTTGACATTGTGAAAATCTAAAATGGGCGCCTCATATAAATCGTATGAACAAAAAAGTTGAGTGAAGAAAAAAAAAACGAGAATCACCTGTACCAACCAACGAAATTTCTTGCCCAGTACCTTTGCCTGATGTATTTGGAGTTTAAGAAATCATTGTGCTGGATGGGTTTATGTTTGGTACGTGCGTATAAACCAACTGCTTCGGATCTGTAATCTGGAATACCTAACAATTAGAAAATAATATCAGTTCAATAATATAAATTAAAATAAAATTAAAGATTGAAAAGTAATATGAAATAAAACATCGATATCTGTTTGCCATCCCTAAGTCGACGTTCAGCATAACCTAATAATTAGAAAGAAAATTGCACTAACAATAACTCAATTAATTAATTATTGTTAATGCCAAATTAAAATTAATTTATAGTTTTTTATGTACTAGAAAATACACAGCACCATAAAGTATATATACTTTACCTGATTCCGTTGATATTCCAGCACCAGTTAGAATCAAAATTCTCTGAGAGCCTTTAATAAAGTTCTCCAAATTAATTAGATCTACTTGCTTAACTGGATCATGTTTAGGAACAAATTGATAACTGGTTGTTGTCGTTAACTTTCGATGAAAACGATGATTAAGTGAGTTCAATAAAAATAAATGCAAATATTTTTTCATAACATTATGTAATGATTTACAACGGACATAAAACAAAGTCAACTGATTTGATTTTACATCAGGTAAAGCATGCGCACAAATATCTCACTTTAGTTCAATATTAAATATGTATAATTGTTAATAAGTTCAATTACTTGATCAATTCTTATAATTATAAGATTTTCTTTTATCAAAATCACATCCAAAATGTTGTATAACTTCCCGAGCGCAAAAAATTCCACATCGAACACATTTCTCTAAATTTTGATTCTTTATTAATTGTGCTAGAAAGCCACCGGCGAAAGCATCCCCCGCTCCAGTTGTATCTTTTATATTTACTACAGTTTCTACATTATGATAAGTAATTTGATCGTTTTGTAAACATACAACACTATCACTTCCTCTAGTGACTATTAAAATTCTATCTTTAATGTTGTCAAAAATAATGTTAACTGTCTGTAAAAGTTCATCCAAATTATTTGCAGAATAATTAATATTTATAATTTTTGCGAGTGTGTGATATTCCTTAAAAAAAATTAAACAAAAAACTAGAACCTAAGTATGAAATATTATAATATATATAACTAAATATTTTACCTCTTCATTTCCTATAACCACGTTAGCAAACTGAATCAGGTACCTCGCATTATCCGCATATTTTTCTAGTGTATATGAGGCACCTAAATTCATAATGATTTTTTTATTGGGCTGCACAAATTTATCTATGATTTGTCTAATTTGTTGTGGAAAAAGACCCAATGAATAAACCTATAACGTAAATACTATCGTTGCATACAACCGTTATGAGTTAAATATCAAGTAAGTCGTGATTAAATATATTTAATTTTAAAATACATTTATAACGTACTGGTAGGTATAAATAATCACATTTCGTGATATTATCATTGAATCTCTTATCAATATTTAAATTTGGCCACATTATATTATTATTCGAAGGTACTAATAATGAATTGGAAACAAGTGATCGATTCCTTTTATTTCCACTAACTAAAACTGCACATTGGATTGTTTCCGAAAGCGCCTCGTAAAACAGATAGTCAATTTTTTCGTTGGCTAATTGCTGTTTAATTTGTTTGCTATAATTGTCTTTACCTATAATGCCTGAAATGAAAATTATAACTATAAGCATCAGTTTATCTATGAGAAAATCTCTATTCATAGGTGATTTTGTATATCGTAGGATGGAGGCGGTAGTGAGATTCTGCGCGCTATGAAAAATACATTAAAATAGAAGCAATGCGCAGAATCCTCACCGACGCATCTGTGATGATAGGAGTCACTTGTTTCATAGAATTAGTAAGTAAATAGTATAGACACCTAGATAAAATACATTTTCTTTATACTGGGAAATCCATTGAAATACTCTGGTGGTATTTGTTACAGAACCACCAGGAACATATTTAGGATTTAATAGATGTATTTCGCTAAATATCTTCGCCTGTTTTCTGGTTGCTTGCGTCGGACAATTTGGGCTTAAATTATATTTTTTTAAAAAATCTTCATCCACTGTCACTATGATGTCCATCATAGGTTTTCCTATACAGAATAACATTTGCTTTTCTGAAAATTAAATCAAATTTTTTTTTAATTGTTTATTTCATCAAATTTTATTTATTTATTTTTTTAATAATTTTAATATCTGACGGGGTTTAAAATTTAAATTTTAAACTTGCTTGTTTTTGAATACATAATTTGAAAAATACGTTAAAAACATTAACCGTTGAACGATTTGGCAACAAGGTTGGGCGGTACTCGGTGTTGCGTTCAAAGAATCGCGACGAAATATTGATGTTAAATTAAAAGTTTTTTATCTTTTTTAATTTATTAAAACAAACGTTAGCAATTATGTTCGAGTTGATTATCGTATTAGTCTGTACAGTACTGGTTGATTTTAGTAAGTAATTGGTAACAATTTATCTTAAAAAAATAACTATAGTTTCCATTGTTTATGTGTGTAGAATTTAAAAGTCTAATTAAAAACATTCGTAGTGATTTCGAATGATTCTCGTATTTTTAATGTATTCAAAAAATGTTATTGAACTAACTAATTATATAAAACACACCTTAAATAACACACACCAACTTTTGTAAATATTGTATTTTGTTTAAATCCAAAATATTAACCATTTTATTGAGTATGAAAATTGGGGTTAACATTCGCAGTTTCCATTGAGTTTGTTCGTTGTTTTGTCGTCCTATTTGTACTAGTTCACATTGCGCATAGATTTGTTGCTGGAATCTCGAAAAAACAGTGCACTAGTGTGAGCAGTGCAGCAATAAATAACCGATCTATTGACTATTACTATTATAAACAAAAATATTTGATAATCTTATCAGACTGATTAAACAAACTATAGTGATTGGTTTGAAACCAACAAATCACAGCCATTCCACATGTTTACTTTAAATTTATATCTCGGAAAGGGCTGGATTAGGCTGAGAGGATATGACTGAAAGGCAAAGCCTACTTTATTTTTCATATATTTTCAGCTCTGTGTCAGCGATCACCATTAATCTCCTACATTTCCCAAACACAAGTAAAAGATATTGGTGGTACCGTTGAACTATCGTGTTCCGTTCAATATGCACAAGATTATTCAGTAATATGGATGAAAGTTGGAGCTGGACCACATGGCGTTGGACTCCCAATTTCTACTGGCAGCACTTTGATAATGCGTGATTCGCGATTTTCATTACGATATGATCCAGTAAGCTATGCAAATCAATTATTGAAATTACGTAGTAATAATTTTTTTTATGATATTTTTAGACAAGTTCCACATATCTTTTACAAATTAAGGATATTCAGGAAACTGATGCTGGTATTTATGCTTGCCAAATAATTCTGTCACCAGTCAATACGATTAATGCGGAAGTTGAAGTACAGATTCGGCGACCACCATTCATATCAGATAATTCTACAACATCAGTTGTTGTTTCAGAAGGAGAAAGTTAGTGAATTTCTGTGTTTAGTGACAAAATTGCGTCAAATATGTAACATTTATGTCAAGTTCTGCTTGCCAAAGGAATTTTGTCAAAGAAGAATTTGACATTTGTCGTCGATCTTTACCATTCTGTGATGCAGATATTTATAATTACCAGTGCCAAATTCTGATTGATTGTTTATTTTTAGATGTAGAAATAGCATGCTATGCTGGAGGATATCCAGCACCAATTATAACATGGAGACGTGAGAATAATGCAATTTTACCAACTGGTAGTTCGATTTATAAAGGAAACAAAATCAAAATCAACTCAATACGAAAAGAGGACCGTGGTACATATTATTGTGTAGCAGAAAATGGAGTTGGAAAAGGAATGAAACGTGAGCGCTCTAATTTGCGTGCATTATTAAACAAAACTGAATAATTCGAATTGATATTTAGGAAATGTTGATGTGGAAGTGGAATTTGCACCTGTCGTAACTGTAGTACGACCACGTTTAGGTCAAGCACTACAGTATGATATGGATATGGAATGTCATGTGGAAGCGTATCCACCACCGGCCATAACATGGGAAAAAGATGGCATTACATTGTCAAATAATCAACATTATAGAATATCGAATTTTGCCGTTGCTGATGAATTTACTGATACCACTTTAAGAGTAAGCAAAACGTGATTAGCGGTTAAATTAATTATTTATTTATCGTACTACGTACTTTTCAGGTAATTACAATTGAAAAACGACAGTATGGCCAATATGTTTGTAAGGCAGCTAATAAATTGGGCTCATCTGAACAGACTGTGGAACTTTTTGGTAAGTATATTCTTTCGATAAACAATGAATTATATATAGACGATTTGTTAATTTCAAAGTACTTCTCCAATATTTTTCAACATTTTGTTCTCTCTGCTTGTAAAAGTGAAGATTAATTTGTATCGTATCAGTTTATTATTATTAGTCGTGCATCTCGTAGTTTAGAGTTTGTTTTCTTTTGCATATTGCTTTGTTTGTATGTAGAATCCATCATTCCTGTTTGCCCTCCCGCCTGTGGTTCCAGTCGATATGGCGCAGCCGCAACGTTATCTACTAGTACCGTTGCGTTATTTTTAACGCTGTCAATTTTAATATTTCGGTAAGTAAATCAGAGAGTAGCATTTTTATCTTTGTAAATTTAAATGCATCTTGCATGTACATATATTCTAATCAGTCGCGTCAATGTAATTATTATTATTATTATTTTTCAGAAATATCAATCCCCAACATTAACTATCCTGGATTAATTTGGCTTAATGGATGCAGTAGGCGTTGCCATTCATTTTCTGTATTATTAATCTCATTGGTTGTAATTAAATTAATAACCTGAATTATGAGAAACAAGAAATTGTTAATTTAAGTAGTATATGTACAAAGTACCGTATTTATTTAATTAACGAATGATTTGTAATATCGTTAAATTAAATTTAATGCTGCACCGTTGCTGTACTGCAGAAATTATAGCCAAAAAAAAAAACGGTGCACAATATGAACTAGTGCAAGAAGTACAGCAATAAAAAACAAATGCAGAGTACATTTTTTTTTAGAGTCGATGAACTTTACTTATTAGTTCAGGTGAATCTCTATAAATATTTTTTAGCAGCTACTTAAATATCAGTGAAGACTGAATCTAATACTCAAGTATTTTTTTTGTATTTATATCTATTTTGATATTAATTTATACCTGCTTGCCTTATTAGGCCGTCTAATGATTAAATTTTTATATTTTAGCACTTTTTTTGATACTACCTATGTATATGTAGAGTACAACTTTCTGAATCTAATTTGCTAGTTAATTATCGATTAATTATTTAATTGTACTTTTTCTACAACGCACAGCACAAAATCACTTTCGGTAATATTGAATTATTTATTTATTTATCAACTTAACTCCGTTTTTCAGTTGATGAAAATAGAATTTACCGATGATATTTTTATATATTGATATATTCTATATATGTATTTTCGCCATGAACTTATGTATACACCTTTTAGTTATTTAATATTATTATATTTATACTGTAAGAATTCAATTTTCTTTTTTGTTGAAAACATTCCTTTTTTCTACTCTTTATAGTGATATACGAGATTAATCAAATATAAATCAACGAAATAATACATCTACCAACATTTAGATCTTATTTAATAAGAAAAATGTAAAACGGTAAAAAATAATTAAAGGAAAAAAAAAAGTAGAACAGCAATATTTAACAGCTGCAAGTTTACAAATGTTGCTGAAACATTAAACACAATTAAAAACACATTTTATGTTATTTATACTTATAAAATAGAATTAGTAGTTTAATTTTAAACTTATTAATGTATTCAGTCTGAATTATGTACTTAAAAAATAATAAAAAGAAAGATATGGTCTATGCCAGTCAACAGGGAGAAATCACAGACAAAAACTTATCGGTGCCCCGACTAAAATCAAAAACTTTTTGATTTTAGCACTGAACGTTTTCAAAAAGATTTTCTCGTACAGAATAAGCGCAGTCTCCTCCTTATGCTTGGCATAGAGAACATCTTTAGAAATCAACAAGAATTTGTGTGTATACTGTTAATCTAAAACAAAAAAAAAAAAATGGCAAGCAAATTACAATTAAAGCAGATCATTAAAATTGTGTAGATTATAAATTTATAATTGTAATGTAAAATTAATAATAATAAAACATTGACTTAATAATAAATGAGGGAAAAATATTTCAATAATATTGCAAATGACTAGCACATTTTAAAATTACAAAGTTAAACTAATAATACTTAAGGTAATGAGAATTAATGTGGAGCAAGTAGTTAGACCATATATAAAGGCAGGTGTTAGGCCCAAAAACCATCAATACTTTTCTTAAATTTGTTTAACAACAAACAATTATCTTTGATTTTAAATCAAAATAACACAGCCTACTGGATTCAAGATGGCTGGATGGATGTAAGTTGTTTAGCACCTTGTGTATCTCGAGTCATCTAACTTTAGTAACGCCATATTTAGTCTAACACTTGCTCCTTATAGCTAGTGTAATATTTCCAAAATTCTAATTCTACATATCGACGATACTAGTTTAAACACACCGAATATTCTATCTAAACAACTACTACATAAATATGTGACAAAATTTGTAGAACCAAAAATGAAATTAAAAAAAGATAAATTACAGTTCAAAGCGCTGATTAGTTTAACATATTTATACCAATCATGCTTTGCACAATATTTTATACAATAATAAAACTTAATTTCGATAACAATAATAAATAGAGGTACAAAAACTAACAGATCTGTAGGGGTAAAAATTTTAAAAATCAAGATTTCACTAAACCACCAAGACATCAACGTAAAAAAATTAAAATAATAAAATAAATAAATAAAAATTAAATTGAATAGGATATCCGAGTGTTGGCAAATGCCACGGATATCATTTGGTTATGGTGATAAAGCTTGACTTTTTTTATTTTTCTTCATTGAAATGTCTTCGACATCATCGCCTTTTTTCACTTCGGTGTATCGTTCACCTTTCAAACTAACAATTTTATTATCACGATAGCGAACCAATTTTTTTGGTTCAACTTTTGGCGCGAGTGGCCGATATTCCTAAATTTAACAATTTCTTGATATCCATTCATTTATATTAATTGCTAATGAATACTAACCTTATTCAAATTGTCCTTGTCAACATAAGAATACCTTTCGATAATACGACTTTTCAATTCGGCATCATCAATAGTTTGTTTAGCCACCTGTATTGTTAGTGCATTGTTCTGACTCATGCACTGTCCATTCTCTTGACGATCAATTAAAATTTGTGTGGCACGTTCAATGTCACCTGCAGCTATTGTTAGACAATGCTTGACCTGCAATAGTTTTTGTTTTTATATTACCATAATCGATTTCTTATATATAAAAAAAAAACCTCTATGGCACAAACAGAAGGAAACATCTCTTGTAATATATCCATTTCATCAGGAAAATCACAGCAGGAACTATCCGTAGATCCTCCATCACTCATTTCAGATAATTTATGAGTACGTTTTGGTGGTTCGCTAATTTCAGAGCTGTTCGATCTGGAATTATGCATATGGAAGTTTATCGGTGACCCGTTTTATCTATCTATAAAACAACTAATACATAAATATGTCAAAAAACCTGCTACCTTAATTTGACTTTAGTTGAAACAACTTCCGGTAAACTTATCTCGACTTGTGGACTCTTTTCTTCGATATCTTCCATTTTCCTCAATGTTTTCGTCAAATTAAATATCCATTCAAATATCATATCGTGATTTACACTACGGAATTCTGGAAAGTAGGCTTCCATCATTTCACAGAAACCTTCAATTAAAGAAAATACACATTACATATTAATAAATAGTATTTCAAAAGGCAAAGAGAGTGTAAACAAAATTGTACCTTCGACATCAAACTGAGCATCAGATCCAGCATCCTCAAGAAATGTAATAACATAAGACAACACAATTTCATCAATAAGATTCAAATCAGCATCAGGAATATGTTGTTTAACAAATTGAAATAAAGAGTCTTTAATTGTAATTTCTTGCTCAATTGGTTGAGACATGGTTATATTAGATCTGAAATCAAATTTTCACTTTTAATTCAGCCTTATTGTAATTAACGTGGTACACAAAGTGTAATTGGCATGTAAATTTATTAATTTATACCTAAATAGTACTTACTAATGAAAAATTTGTGTTAATTTTGCAATAAACTTTTGTAATTATGCCAACACTGTAATTTGTTTAGATGAAATAAACTATATTGAATATTGTTTTATACGTAATTTATAAGAGATTTTATAAAGAAATGGAGCCTACAATTACTTTAAATTTTAATTATTAATTTTGGAAAATAAATCAATAACAAATGCCAAAAATCTAAAGACCGTATAACGACAGTTTTACGATACAGATGGCGCTCGTTAATTAAATACAAAATGGACGGATGGTGTGAAGATTTGCATTGCCAGGTGATTGGTTTTCAGCAAAAGTTGTACGTATAAAAATCGATAATTTAATGCTTTATTAATATAACACAGATGTGCACAACGTAATACGTACAATATAAAGTATTTACTTTAAAATTATATTAAAATAAACGACTATAATGATTTGGTAACTGGCAACTTTATAAATAAAATGGCAGAATTATACATTTGTAATGTAAAAATAGATCTGTTTACATATATAAATAATAATAAAAACAATAAAATAACAACGAATAAAAAGATGTGTTCTTTCTGATAATTTCCAATGAGTATTGTACAGTTTCATTAATTCACTATTGCAAATATCGAGACTTCACATTGATTTTCCCTTAAAGCAATTTAATAAATTTTTACAATTTACACTAATTTGTGCATCTATTCGATTGCAAAGATGTATTCTACACAAAAATGGCACCAGTCCCAGCTTCATCAGTTGATCTTTGCAATTTACTGGAACGGGAACTACCTCTGGATAATCTTTTATAAGTATTTTGCACAGCTGGACAACAACAGCACAGGTCTTTTATCAGTCCACCAAGACTTTCGCAGGAACCACTTCTAAATATACCGTTCGAGACTTCTTCTACGTTTATTTCGCCGATAAACGTTTCTAAATCGCTTTTAGGAAAACCATCACTGAAATAATAACAATGTACATAATAACTGAAATACTATTGAAGTTCTATTTATCTACCTATAATATAGTTTAATCGTTTCGTATGCATCCATAATAATGGCAATGAACAAACTAAGAATTACATAAATGTACAAACTAATAAAAGAATACAAATAAATTCGAGAAAACCACCACAGGAGGCTTGATTTATCTGGCATAATTGAGAACGTTGCAAACATATCATCGCCATTGATTAACGAGAACAGACATTCAGATGTTGTAGACAATGAACGGAATTTTAAATGATATGGACCCAAGATAAGCCAGCCACAAAATGTAAATCCTGCATAAATCAGTATTGTGCACAACAAAAATCTTATAACCTACAAATGCATGAAAAAATATATAGTTATTCGGCTAAATTTTGTTGTCTATTTGAGAGAAATTATTTAAACACAGTACTTGTGGAGCCGCCTTCTGTAAAGTTAAAATCACCACATTGTAAGTCTTGAAAAACCCAAGATAACGTAGAACACCAAACCATACTAACATATTTCCAATACCTAGAAACAAACTGCAAATATTCCATTGATCATTAATGAATTTCTCTTTTTCTATTTGCTCTTTTATGGATGATCCTGAAAAAAATAAACAATTGAGATAATAAATTAGTAATGTCAAATATGACTACAGAACAGTTCTGTGATATAACGTTATTAACATACTATAGATGGCTCCAGCCAATTTACCTACAAAATGGATGTCGTGCACAAGTTTTGAAATGATAAAATTATAAATAAAAGCAATCAAAATTATTCACTCACCAATAATAATTAAGATATCATTAACGATAATCATAATATACCATAAATTTAAAAATTTACTCTTATCACGACTATCCAGATCTTTTTGAAATTGTCGTTCGAAAAAAATCATCGTAATTCGTTTCAGTTGCTGAGCTCGCCAAACGGCTCGACTGCAAAGTACTAAAGAGGCAATGCAAATACCAATTACCGAATAATTTAATATGCTGCGAAGTATTGTTGATATTTCATCATCAGTGATATAAGTTGTGTCTCCTGCAATTTAAGCGTAAGAATAATTTAAAGCACGCGCTTACAAGGTGATAGTCAATTTATTATTAACCTTTACAAGTTAATCTTATCGGTTCAGCATCTAAATTCAAAATCATTTGACCATCGTGATCTCCATTTTCAAAATGAATACAAATATCAAACTGATAACAGTCTGGAGCACTTATTCTGAAATTTTTTTGAAAAAATGTTAAATTGAAAAAAAAATATAACAAACATAATCACTCACCTGCTTGCAGTTTTAAAGTTAACAGTTTTCAATGAAAACTTTAAATCAGCTCGTACAAGTGCGGAAAAACTGATATTTAAATTCTGTTGGGAGACCAGAGCTCGTGAATCTAATTGCAATCCAATTTCATGACGAGAAATATTTATGCACTGTTGAATTATTTCGCTGTTGAATATATAGGATTCGTTAAAGCCATAAATAATACCTTTCTTGTATTGAGAGAAGCATAGCTCCATATCAGTTGGTGAATTATCTTCGTTTGCATAAGAATATGATCCTAAAACAGATATAGTAGATAAAAATTGAAATATGCTTCCGGTTTAAGTATTACCAATGGCTTCATCTACTTTCATATAACTATTATATGCATAATCTATCGTATTGTAGAATTCTTCAATTTTATAAACAGCCAATGGCCCTGCACTAGGCGGATAAGCATTTACTTCACGAGTTGAATCCCAGCCTTTCAGAAATAAATGTGAAAATGTAATTCTATTATCCCACGTATAGTTTATATGATTATAGCGACTGAAAATAATTTAATAATTGTTATTTCTATACGAAGTCTACAAATATTCTAAGCGCAAACCTATAAGCGAATAAACAAAGCTGACTAGTAACAAATACGATTTTTATTAATTGAACAACAAATTTAAATGGAAATCGTTTTTTCGCTCGCCATTTTTCTATTGGATTCATAAAGAAGAATTGTAGTTTTCGTCGCATTCGTTCTTCTGTAATTAGAGGAACAATTGGATCCTGACAACAACTAAAAAAAATATATATATTTTCTCTACAAATGCAATGCTAAATTGATTTTCTAATCTTGTGTTCTACGTCACAATCATTTTAAGTATGTAATAAAATATTTTGCTTAATTTGTGCTACTAAAAGTTTTAGTCTAAAACCTTTGTTGTTGTATATCAAATGTCTCTTCATCACTCTCGCACATTGTTTCCACACTAATATCACTGTGACTAGATGCAGCATCCACAGAATATTCAGTCAAAGGTGGATCATCTGGATTCATATCCATTATCTTTTTTGTTTTTTAAACGGTTATCAATTATCTTTAATAAGTATCTCTTTTGTTTATTTGAACGAAAAAAAAATCATATGACTGACAAAAAAACATGACGTAAATAGACATGAAGTTAATTTCCAATATGATATTGACAATGACATTTGGCCCTATTTTTTTCCAAAATGGGGAAAGAAGAACATTGAGATTTTGACAACACAATCTCAATTTCTATTATTTTTCTATCGGTTTTAATAAATTATTCTTGTAAATATGCAATCAATTTTTAGGAGAACAATATTAAATTTTCCTTCCAAATTTTATCTTAAAAACTCTGCCGCATTATTTCATACAAGGTACTTAGTAGTTGTATTACGCATAATCATTTACTTGTAGTAACTATTTACACGTTATGTAATTTTTTTTAAGATAAATAGTTATAGATTAATATTTTTGTTAATAAAATTATTCGTGTCAACATATAATTTCATTGTACTGCTTGTAGTAATTGCAATAATGGTGCAAAATGGTATCCGGATGAAGAATATTTCGCTCAGTTCAATGGACCTGTAATGTATCCAGATGAAACGACGAAACAGTGGGCCTTGCAGCCGTGGTGTGCAAAAAAAGCACCAACCGAAAAACAAGTTAAAAATATTACAATCAATTTTGGACCACAACATCCAGCTGCTCATGGTGTCTTACGTTTAGTGTTGGAATTAGACGGAGAGGTATCGAATCGTATTTATATGTGTACCTACACCTGCTAAATTCCATTGACAAATTTAAATTTGAAGCAATCATTTTGTAGATGGTTAAAAGGTCCGATCCACATATTGGCCTATTACATCGGGGAACGGAAAAACTTATTGAATACAAAACCTATACTCAAGCTCTCCCATATTTTGATCGTTTAGATTATGTTTCGATGATGTGTAATGAACAATGTTACAGTCTGGCTATAGAGAAACTGTTAAATATCGAAGTACCAATTCGTGCTCAATATATTAGAGGTAGGCATCAATGTTTTTCGAACAATATGGGCTATTTTTAATTCTATTTTTAATTTTAGTATTATTCGCTGAAATTACAAGAATTCTAAATCACATTATGGGTATTTGTACTCACGCTTTAGATATTGGTGCCATGACACCATTCTTTTGGCTATTCGAGGAACGTGAAAAACTAATGGAATTCTATGAAAGAGTGTCGGGCGCCCGTATGCATGCTGCCTATGTTCGACCTGGTGGTGTATCTCTTGTAAGTAAGTAGGTTAATTAAATATGTTGTATGTTTTCAAACTAGATTTGAATGGTATTTCACTATTTCTATTATTTTCAAGGATTTACCATTGGGATTACTTGACGATATCTACGAATTTGCAAACAAATTTAACGAGCGACTAGATGAAGTTGAAGATGTATTAACGATGAATCGGTTGTGGATCCAGAGAACTGAAGATATTGGAGTGATATCCGCTGAAGATGCATTGAATTATGGTTTCAGGTAACGGCAAATTAAATACCAAATGTAGAAAGTTAATGTGGAGAATTAATTTATTAGCGGCGTAATGTTACGTGGCTCCGGTATAAAATGGGATCTACGTAAAACTCAACCATACGATGCGTATAACTTGGTTGAATTCGATGTACCAATAGGAAAAAAGGGCGATTGTTATGATCGTTATTTGTGCCGTATGGAAGAAATGCGTCAGTCTTTAAGAATAATCCATCAGTGTCTTAATCAAATGCCACCGGGAGAGATTAAAACCGATGATGCTAAATTAACACCACCAAGTAGAACAGAAATGAAGGTACATGAATAATTAAAGTACTATTTGAAAGTGGAATCAGAATTTGTTCATACGTTCAAAAATACTTTGCTGCAATTTTTTTTTCTGTGTATAAACATTATGTGAATTTATATGGAACTAAGATTTTTTCTTCATAATAGACTTCTATGGAGGCTCTAATTCATCACTTTAAACTATTCACTCAAGGATATCAAGTTCCTCCCGGTTCAACTTATACAGCTGTCGAGGCGCCGAAAGGTGAATTTGGTGTCTATTTGGTATCTGATGGCAGCTCGAAACCTTACAGGTACATTACATTGAAAATAACCGAAAGTTTTATCTACTTTATTCGTTTCCTTTATAGATGTAAAATAAAAGCACCAGGATTCGCTCATTTAGCTGCTCTCGATAAAATCGGAAAGAATCATATGCTAGCTGATATTGTAGCGATTATTGGTACATTAGATGTTGTATTTGGTGAAGTGGATCGATAAATGTATTATTAATTTATTATTATCATTATTAATGTTAAAGTTGGCACCTAAGCTGACAAAATTTAGTTAAATTTTAAAATATCAAGATGATTTAAACCACAGCTAAAAATGAATTTAATCATAAGATCACATTGACATTATGTTGTTACTTTCGTATTTTAGTTTTATTAAATAGCTTAGAATTTTATTTTCTTTTTACCTTTTATCATTTTGTATTTTGCTTTTTATTAAATACAGATTGGGAATAAAATTAAAGTTGCCTTTATTTTATTGCAATCATCATATATCAATACCACAGAATAGTTCTGTAAGATAGCCTTGAACCTACCAATCACCAGACAATTCAAAATACCGCAATGACAAATGTAGTGCAGTGTCTGACAATTGACAGTTTAAAATAAAATTTTGGTGATTGATCGAATCAAACTAATCAGAGTTTACTTTTTATTTATTTACAAAATATTTAATTAAAAAAGGTGTTTGTGTGTGAAATCAAATTGAAAACTTGCTAAAATGAAAATATGAACAATAATTTTGTGTTAACTCAACGTTTAGTAGTTGCAGTGTTATTTCTTAGTTTCATTTGGATATGTAAACAAATATTAAATTATAATATTTCCGATTTGCTTTATACTTACATTTTATAATGACAAAGAAACGCGTTTCGTATTTTTTCAATCCCGATGTCGGCAATTTCCATTATGGTGCTTCGCATCCGATGAAACCCCATCGCTTAACAGTAATTCATAGTCTAGTACTTAATTATGGATTGCATAAACATATGCAAATTTATAGGCCTTATGTGGCAAGTGCACATGATATGTGTCGATTCCATTCTGAAGAATATATAGGTAAATTATTAGTAAGTCGTTTATTTTTCACCAATTGCATTGTACGATGTTTTGTAGATTTTTTGAAGAATGTCACTCCACAAAATGCTTCTTCGTACACGAAAAACTTAACAAACTACAATGTAGGTGATGATTGTCCCCTATTTTATGGTTTATTTGAGTTTTGTTCTATGTACACTGGAGCATCGCTCGAAGGTGCTATGAAACTAAACAACAACGATTGTGACATAGCGATTAATTGGTCAGGTACCGAATGAAATCAGTCGTGAAAAACATTATTCGTATAATTTTCGAAATTATTAGGTGGACTTCATCATGCAAAGAAATTCGAAGCATCTGGATTTTGTTATGTTAACGATATCGTTATCGGCATTTTGGAATTGCTTAAATATAATCCTCGAGTATTGTATATTGATATTGACGTACATCATGGTGATGGTGTTCAAGAAGCATTCTATCTTACCGATCGTGTGATGACATGTAGTTTTCATAAATATGGCGATTGCTTTTTTCCAGGTAGATCAATAAATAATGGCTATAAATCGTATTTTATTAGTGATTCGCGATTGTTTTGCTAGGAACGGGTGATATGTATGAAATTGGTGCAGAAAATGGTAGATATTACTCAGTAAATGTGCCTTTAAGAGAAGGTATTGACGATGCTAGCTACTATCAAGTTTTCAAACCTATTATATCCAATGTTATGGAATTTTTCCGTCCTACAGCTATAGTATTGCAATGTGGTTCCGATTCCTTAGCAGGCGACAGGTCAATTTAAACAAATATTAGAAATAATATTTTACGTATCTTTTACTCAACAGCTGTTTCGATTTTACAAAATCTTTTTCAAGAGTACTTTTGATTCGCGTATATGTCGCTTTTGTGATTTTTTTTTTATGAAAATAGTTCGTTCGCGTAATTATATACATGTTTTTCTAATAGATTAGGTTGCTTCTCGTTAAGTACAAGAGGGCACGGTGAATGCGTAAAATTTGTGAAAAGTTTTAATATTCCTACACTGGTTGTTGGCGGTGGCGGTTACACGTTACGTAATGTGGCTCGTTGCTGGACGTATGAGACGTCCTTATTGGTAGACGAACAAATATCAAATGAACTCCCGTACACTGAATACTTTGAATTTTTCGCTCCCGATTTTTCTTTACATCCGGATGTCGTGGTACGACATGAAAATGGTAATACGAAACAATATTTAGAAGCTATAACGAAGTGAGTCTTGTTTTTTTTTTACGAATTTAAAAGCTCATATATTTTTGTTTCTAAAAACTAGATACGTTTATGATAATCTAAAAATGTGTCAGAATTCACCGAGTGTTCAAATGTATGATGTACCCGGTCCAGCTGTCCCGGAATCGTCGCGAGTGAAAGCTGAAGACGATCCAGACGTTCGTATTAGCCAAGAATTGGAAGATAAAATGGTAGAAGCAAGAAACGAATTTTATAATGGCGATAAAGATAATGATAGTGAAGATGTAAAGAATTAATGATATAATCAGTTGATTGTAATGGAATTGTGCCCTTTAATAGATAGAATAAGCTTTTGACATTGTTCTTATAAGTGGTAAATTATTAATGAATTGATTAATGAAGATATAAATAAGAAAACCTATTGTTTTAATTATTTTTCAATCAAAGTTCAGTTGACGGTAGGATATGCCATTTTCTGTTCAGGGAATGTAAAGTCTAACTTTCTTTTCATATCGGCTTGTACATATAGGCAACCACAAATATTCAAGTCAATTAAATTAAAATAAAACTATCAAATTATTGATGATTTGTTCAAAAGTTTTGAATCAAAACAAATGTAAGGCCTAAAGCAAACTATCACAATGAGTGCTTTGTTTTCTATAAAAAAGATAAAACTAAAAGTTAAATTAAAACAAAACTAAGTGAGTCGCCATCTCTACGGAAGATCACGACATGGTCAAATTTTGACTTTTCTGTCTGCAAGTCTGTTGCATAGAGAATATACTAGGGACGAACTATGTTGAGAAAATATCGATGTTACGCGATTTTATAACATCGGGTGTGAAACTTTAATTATTAGAAGATTTTGAAGTTCGAACTTTGAACATCATTGAACATATGAAAGTTTCATATGTTCAATTCAATCATTAATAATATCCTAATGATTCATTATGATATTTATGATAATATAATATAGTATAGATTCGATGTTAAAATAAAATATCGAATTTTGGCAATGAATCATCGATAGTTATCGAACATCGATGACCTTCGCTCATCCCTACAATATACTAATGTATATATATATATTATAGATCGGTTGTCTAATTCTCCACTTTGTAGGTTCGAAAATAATTTACTATTTTAATTTTGTAATTTCTAATTAATCGGTAAGAATTTACTATAATTATTCAATGAATAATTGTTTAAATGAAACTAATTTTATTCATTGAAACATATTTTCAAATTTTTTAAGACAATGCTGTAATAAAATACATATAAAATTTTCAGGTGTAAAATGGCTATTCGACCAGTTTATAGACCTACAATTGTCAAAAAAAGAACTAAGAAGTTTATTCGCCACCAGTCTGATAGATATGCTAAGCTAAAGGTTCGTAACCATTCACTTTCCTTGTAATAATGCGCCTAAATATGAACTTTTCTGATACTGAGTTTCTAGCATGTTCGGTACATGATTTCCGACTTGTTTTTAATGTTGTCATTAAAATTTTAGCGTAACTGGCGTAAACCCAAGGGTATTGATAACAGAGTGCGTAGGAGATTCAAGGGCCAATATTTGATGCCAAATATAGGTTATGGATCAGCTGCTAAGACGCGTCATATGCTTCCTACTGGTTTTAGGAAAGTGTTAGTGCACAATGTTAAGGTAAATAAATGGACATTATTTTCCATTCACCTAGTAAATGAATAGTAGCTTAAAAATTGAATGTTATAGGAGTTAGAAGTGCTTATGATGCAAAACAGAAAATTCTGTGCCGAAATTGCGCATGGAGTTTCTTCCAAAAAACGAAAAGATATTGTTGGACGTGCTCAACAATTAAGTATAAGAGTGACAAATTCGGCGGCCAGATTGAGAAGTCAGGAAAACGAATAATTTTTCTTAAGTTTGTAATAAATAAAATTTTAAAAAAATACAATTTTACGGTCTTTTATTTATGTTCCATTATGCTTACACAGGAGAAGTTAATTACAATTATTACAGGTTAATTTAAAAAAAAAACTGTCTACTCGCTGATAAAGAATTGGGAAAGCAAGTTTAAGGCACCAATTACAATAATCGATAGGTGCCAAAATGTTCTTAAAACTGTTAATTTGTGCTCCTTTCTGAGACTGGCTAGCTGTAGAAGATTCGGTAACATAAAAATGTACACCATGCCACTCATAGCACCTGTGTATCTGTAAAAATAAAAATAGTCAATTTACAATATTCAAGTAATTAATTTCGTCGTTTACCTTATCAACATTCCTATTTTTGGTAAGAAACAAGCAAACATAATATAAATAAATAACAGGCAACCGTTTAATGCCATCACTCTTCCATACGTAAAATCTCCGAAACGGGAATTTCGAAATATTTGATTAACGCTGCCCAATATATCGTTTCTTAACATAAATGAGATTAGAGGAAATACTGTGAACAATTGAAACAGTAAAAGAATCCTTAATATTACGGTCAACGTATCATTTTTTCTAAAATTGTTTAATATATTCTAAAAAAAAAAATTATAAATTGAGGTGCCTGCGCAGTTAAGAGCTAAAATTGTCGTATAAAACTTACATCTTCTATACAAGATTTGGCTAGTGGGAATGTAATATAAATTGAAACTCCAATAAAAAGATATGTAAATGTTATCAAACCAAATGCAATTGAAAGGTCTCTACCCTGAAACAGATTGAATTCCAGATTTCCCCTTTCTACTGTTGTTAAAAAAATATACACGCACTTACATTGTGTCTTTGGTTTTTGTTATTTCTCATCACCGAAATAATAATACTATGAATAAAATAACTCATCGATAACATTCCGCTGAGAGCGGAAAATGTTGGTTTTACATATATTTCCGATTGCCAATTTGTCATATTTATACCCCAATTGTATGATTTCACAGCCACAAATACAAGTAGATACACTACACTAATTGTACCTATAAAGAATGAAATTGCCTATATAAAAATTCTCCAGTAGTTAAATCCAAAACCAAATTGTACCTAAACTATTAAATTTCGTAAAAAATGTTGGCGATTTAAAATTGAGAACACTAAACATTATCACAGCTAAATATAATGGAACTGTACTATATAAATTCCATATTTTATCGAAAATTGTATTTGGATGTGTTTCAGTTAATGTAGCATTTGTAACGTTCGTTATAAATGTTGAATTCAATGCAAATTCTTTTGGACAGAGAACTGTTACGTTTGAATGTACCATGTCAGACGGTTCGCTGATAACATCTAGAAGAAAAAAATCCTGTAGAGATTTCACTGTATAACCGAAAATTAGCTAATAGATGGCGCCACTCACGGAATCGTGTGGTGAGCATATGATTCTACTTACTATAAAAGAAATAAACAGAATTATACAAAAAATTCGACATTAATATTGTATAAACAACATTTGCCCCGAACAGCACAACAATTGAGAAGATTTTCGCTAAAATTTGTGCCCAAAGACCAAGCAAATCGTAGCATAAATGATGAACTTCGGTATCTTGACCAGGTAAACCTGTCAAATTTGAGCTTATATTTACTTTTACTATCATCAAATCTACTAATCGTAACAAACCATGTTTATCAGTAATCTTAAGCAATAAATAACATGTATATAAACAAACAGCAGCTACAAGTATATTGATTGTAATCCCTGGAAATAGACCGGCCATTTGAATACCCCATGACATGGCTAGTAAAGATGATCCCATTGTTGTATTCCATATTGCAAATCTGTAAGGAATCGTAAATTTATCAAACAAATAAAATACGTAGTTAAGTAGAAAGCGATATTAATTTAATTGTTTATTTTATTTGACCCCCCATTGTCTTAAGTACGACATTATTTGTGTAATAATAAACAAATAGTGTGCTATCACAAACAACTCTTTTTTTTGTTGTTTTTAATTTATCATTATGATGAAATACATCGAAGCAATTGAGTCATTGTAAATAATATTAAAAATAAATAATAAAATAGGAAATCACGTAACGGCAAGAAGATTCTACAAGATCCACTAGAGGTCGCTAGATTAATCTAGTCTCATGGTATTTATCTTAATTGAATTTAAACTCTATTAAATTAATTTCAAAATTTTTACTTTTAATTAGTAAGCGTTGTAATTTTCCGTTTGACCTAGTTTTTTGTTAATATTTGCCAGAAATTCACATATTTAATGTCAAGTTCATTAAATCAATTTTGCTTACGCTGTTATATCGTAATCGATAATAATTTGTTAATATAAATAATTTTGCAGTGAATCTGGTTAATGGTGATGAAATTCGGCGAAATAATAACATTGTATTTTATTAAATGTATACATACATACATAGTAGCATCACAGAACAAAAATGTGTATTCTGTGATTTTCTATTTTTATTATAGAAACATTTTTTTTTATATTTTAATCACTAGTTTATACCTGTACTTACATTGTAACTAAAGAATTATTGGTCGGTTTCTTTTTCACTTCTTTACAATCCATAATTTCGCTAAAACCATCAATTCCACTATGTGGCGTTAAAGGTGTATTAAATACGTTCGCACTAGAAGCTTTTTGAACACTTAACTGTAAATATTGATTTTCTATTATCTATATGTATAATAATTCGAATAAATAAATTTTGGTCAAAAACAAAACATGACAATAATAATAACAAATTTCATACCCCCAATTCGTTTTGAAAATATTTGTATCGTGTACGAATTTCGAAGATAAAAAAAAAAAATGTAAAAATAGTTTCTTTTAATACAAAATAATTAGTAACAAATACCAAATATGTATTAGATAGATGGTGCGTATGTAACAATAAAAACAAAAATTAACTATAAGTGCTGAACTACAAAGAAGAAAACAAATAAATTTACCAGTAAGGAGAATGTAAATAAAAATTTGGTATGTGCGTGTGTTTACACTGATTAAAAGCATTATATTGATTACTAATCATTTTAATCATTGTTAATTTTCAATTTGATGATAATAATAATAATAATAGGATTTCACATTCCAGATGCCTGGATTTCCAGATGTTTCTGCTTCATATCGGAAATGACTAATATACAAACTTATAGACTGTTGAAAACCATCTAGTAAGCTATATTAGAATATAAATTGTTGTCTGCTATCTCTACAACCCGCAGACTATCATTGATATATTCTCAGCCAGTCTACTTGATTTTACTTCATCAATTTAATCTATTTTGATTTGTAATTGAAAATCACATCGCATGTGCGGCGACAGTCCTGTTTCTTAAGACTTTTGACCTCGACACACTCAACTATTTCCCTATATAATCAATTTATCCATTACGGTTGTGCAAATTACGAAAAATCATCAGTTTCAATTATACGAGTATCTATCTGTTTACAGATAGTTTGATTTTTGACCGTTTTGCTAATTAATCCGCAACTTACTGTATCATCATTAAAATAATGATTACGACGTTTGTCTTGATTTCCATAGAGAAATTCTTCAGTATTATAAACCTGCGGTGGTTCAAGATCCATCCAAAATTGACTACAATAAAAAACAAAACAAAAATTAATATACAAATGTCCATTTTCTTTCCGTTTTCCTAAACACTTACTGATCATATTGATTGTCGCTATGCAAAAATGGCGTTAAAAGTTCCACTTTTTGACTCGATGTCAAACAATTAAATTCATCTTTTGTTTCGTGTTTTTGCGGATTTTCATTGTCGTCACTAGTTTCGCTATTAGCAAATCCAGCGTCATTATTGAAAATTATAGATCTAAATGAAGTAGGTATTAATTAATCGATTTCGTCTTGCAATTAATTGTAGAAGGGATATTATGCTTACCCAAATGTACTTGCCGAACTACTGTAACTTGAACTGACCAATGGTTGTGTCTCTTCATCGGACGATGTCGATTTACTGCCACCGGATAAAATGATTTTCAAGTTCCGAATCGGATCTAAAATTCAAAAATCGTTTATAAAAATATGAATATAAACGATTTTTTTTATAAAAATATTAATTACTATTACTTTATTAGCAAATTGTTACTTACCGCCCATTTTATTTTAAAATTAATAACAAATTAACACTAAGTAACTAAATTTAAACTAACTAAGTTGGAATGTGCAATAAATTCAATTCAGTTGTTGCCCTATTTCTATTATTGTATATTTGAGTCATTATCACATTCACCAGACAACAATTTAACTCTAATCGAATTAACAATTTGTTATATTTATATAAAATTTTAACATCAATTCGTTTCGATGTCTATTGCCGCACTGAATTTTGTGATAATAATTTCCAAGACATATAAATAGTATATGAACATACATATATAGTAGAATTGAAAATAAATTAATCAGGCGATATTATTTTAACAACAATAAGATAATTTATTATTATGTATAGCTTAATGTTATAAACAAATAATAAGAAAAATGAATAAAAATGTACCTATCAAATTAAAAGGTCGCGCATTGTTCAATCAGAGATAGATACTATTATTTTGGATTAAAAAGTTACAACTACAAAAAGTTTAAAATTATATTAATTAGCCGCCAATTAAAATTTAATTTCCGGCAAATTAAATAATTAATAAATAATCTTAACGAAATTCGCCATTTTTAATCTGAAAAAAGAATTTGCAGTTGATCTATATTGATTCACCATTCATAGATGGCGACGGTAGTATTAGCAGGTCAGACGATAGTGATGGGCAGAATATTTGCATGCGAATATTATTTCGAATTTATTCGTTTTCTTCTGTAAAAAACTTATTTACATTTCAAATTAACACAGTTTTTCTCATTATCTTTATTGACGGTTTACTTTTTGTCGAATAAAGACGCCTTAATTATGTCTACATATAATATTATGACTATTGGAATGTAAATCATAAAATTGCTCTAAAAATTCTATAAGACAGCGTGCAAAAAACTTTTCTGATGAAACTATGATTATCAATTACATCAGTTACAACAATTGTTTATTGCGCAAAACAAAATTTATCAGGACCTTTGTCCATATAATAACTCATAGATAAAGTATATAAATTATTATTGAATTTATTTATTCAATTTTGTTATACATTTTCCGGAAATAGAATCATTGTATGCATGTTGTTCAGTATAATTAGAATTATTGATTAGATTTTTCTTATTTTAAACACAACATCGATATGTCGATATTACCAAAATACGAATAATTTTCGAATTTTTCTTTGTTAACAATTAGAATTTTCCGTGCGGATCTTCATTTCACCTTCACATTTCGAGGAATATTACTCAGGTTCTAAATTCATAGAATCGTATTTCTCAATTGATTCGTTCGCTTTTAACGATAAGGATCATTGAAATGCAAATAATTTTCAAGTTGTTCTTCTATAGAATAATAATAATAGTACTATATAGGTAGGTAGCAAAAAGACCAAAGTATGAATACATACATACACATAGTTAAAAAACAATGCAAATAATTATTGTCGTATAGAAAAGCACGTACGTACTGTGTATGTATATGTATAGTAATATATCTATATAGCTATAGCTTAACCTAGGCCTGCGAAAGGACGTACGTGACATAAAAAAATCAATCACAAGCAAGAATAATATATTTTTACAAAAGATACATACTAAATTCTATTGTTTATTATTGTTTACATGGTAATATTGAAATACGTAACTATTTGAACATGAAGTCGACAAAAAAAAAAGAAAGACGGAAAAATTTGCATACAATTCCGTGGGAAAGTCGCTTTTTTTGTGGATAAAACAAATTGCCGTATGACTTAATTCTAACCAATTTAATGTTACGTCAGTGGCCCCAAAATTGGTATAAATTTCAAATAAAAACAGAAGAGTTACATCAATTAAATGTTCTGTTTTTGTATTTATTGAATTGCTTAGTAAGTATAGTAATAATAATAATAATAATAATAATAGCAATAATAAAACTCTTTCAATTTATTTCAAATAAATTTTACGACTGGAGAAATATGACTGTACTAAACGTACTAGTATGTAAAATCTACCTATACACATAGAGTTTTAAGCTGTATGGGTGTATTTGAATGGGTAGGTAAACATGATGGGGAATATGTTAAGCTATAATAGTAATAAAACCAACTGAGAGAGCATTTATGTTGTGTGTTTCCTAGAATTATTGAATGGGAATTATCATAATTAATTATCAGATGCTGAATGGCGCCATCTGTCGACTAGCGATAATAAGAATAAATCTACAAATATCTATCTGTGATTTATTGTTAAAAAAAAAAACAAGTGATTTGCATAGAAATCCGTTGCATATTAGAATGTATAATTAGTGTGTTAAAAGAGCATTAAATGATTTGCAAATTTGTTAGAAAGTGACTTTAATTGGATAATAATTAGATACTAATTTGTATCTTATAGCAAATGAACTGTAGCGATATGCTATATTAATTAAAATTACAGAAAAACAAACTGTATACGCATAATAAGTAAAATTATATAATTATAACACTTCTTACAAATAGGTATAATGTACATGCATTTAATCTGTTGTTGAGCCTATTCAAGAATCAAGTTCGTTAATAAAATAATGTCTTATTTCCATTACACATGAGATTTATAATACAGTAATATGTATAGATGGTGTCAGTTATAATTAATTTATAATATTTCAGTTAGAATGCAAGAACATAATATAATACTAGTAGTGTAGTCTGTCTGTGTAATAGTAGCTTGCATTTTCAATTATCCAAATACCGGTTTTTATATACATTACACTTCTTCAATCATGTATATTTATTCATCAGAGCTTATTACCTGAAATAAAATTGGTATATCAATCTGAAAAACACAAATTGATTCACCTTTTTTTCGACAAACAAAACAGCAAATTATTTCGATAACGCGAAACATCCCTAGTACACGTTCAATGTCGCTGCTGCGGTTATGTCATTGTGCTAAAAGTCTTTTGTTGTTTACGAAGAAAATATGCAATTTTTTTGCCCAAATTTCGAATAGGCATGCGCGTCTTAACGCGGAAATAAAAAGTGCTCCGTCGGAGTGTTTAATTGTGATCGTTTCTAGTGTACGTTCCGAAAAATGTCCACCCACCTTCACATGAACTTAGAGCAAGAAGAAAAAAAAAAAAAAATGATTATGATGTTTACAATACGCTTATTGGTTTTCTTTTACATGATCATGATCATACCCACACATGGATATACAGATATGTATGTATACTATACACACCGACTGTCTATAAATATAGTACAAGTCACAAATGCACTTAACCAATCAATAAAAACAATAAAGTTAACATAAATATAAAGACCACTTTACACAAGCATACATCTTTACATATTATATATACGTTATGGGTAGGTAAGTACATAAATGGAGTGCATGACATTTTAATTTCTATGTATATCCTGTCTAGAATCTTTGCGCTTAGTAGTAGTAGTAGTAGTAGAGTAGACATAATAGAAAATAACAACAAATCGTACGTGCTTTTTTTTTGCGTCTTCTTAAAGAAGACAATGACTTTCTGACAGATAAAACAGATCTTTGGCTATAATATTATATCGATCGATTCGCAATGTAAAAGATTCAATTTCAACACCTCCTCAAGATTTTTAGTAGTGCATAGACATACTTTGTTATTTGTTTGGGTTGAGTTGAGGTTAGATTTCATGACACTCCCTTTGGGTTTGATTATGAGATGAAACGGATAATGTGTGAATTCTGTAGCTATCAGTTAATGTTGAGTTTGAATAAATAGAAAAAAAAGGATTTTTTGTTGTCGAATTTGGAACACGCGCATTGCTGTCATGAAATCTGTAATGCTGAATGAGTAGGTAGATATAATGGGAATATATTTTAGCACAATAAAAAACAGTTCTAGTGCAAGTACATAAAATTAATGTACGGGCTTGACAAGATATGTCCAAATAAATTTTTGGACAGACCGAACAAGATGGCGGCCTATACTATACACCAAGTGGACACTTCAAACATAATGATTCGCGGAAAGTAGATAGCATAGTGAAGTTTTCAATAACAATTTCGTTTCATTAAGAGTGGATTTTAGCAGTGCCCCAAACAAAAAGTGAACAATTTTTAACCATTACCGTGCCGCGATGTAGATACTAAAACTCTTCAAAATGATCGAAATGGTACTTCAAAACAGCAGGATCTATCGAACAATGACTACTTAAATAGTTGAATTAAAAATAATTATGTTGAATGTTAAGTAATAATGAAGTTTTTGCGTGGGATCTTAGCATTCTTTAAATTGTGTAATGGATTATTTTAATTTTATGAATATTTCTGTTTCTTTCTTTTTCGTAATTTTCTTGAAACGAAATATGAAAAATGATAAGGAAATCATTTAACAAAAATTAGATAAATGTTGTTTCTTTCAAAAAAAAAAAAAAAAAAACATCAGTCGCGTTGGTTGTTTAATGTAAATTATAATATTTCTCTTTTTATTATTATTAATGTGAGAATTTTCCATTTGAATAGAAATGACACACGACTGTCAGACGGCAACAATCAATCTTTAAATCTATTGATGATGATGATGGTTGTTGTGATTTATTTTCTTCAAAATATACATCAATTCAGATTGAAAGAGAACACAGAAGAACAAAAAGAGATTTGACGAGCTCAATACATATCTATTGTTTTGATTTTTCTTTTCGGTTTCAATTACATGCGCTTTAAACAAAGCAAACATAGTCTACTAGACTTAGAGGGGTGTCTATGGAGAACTATAAGGAGTGAACACGAGAGAAAAGAAAATGGGCTGTCATTAGGGGGCGCTGCGATTAGCAGAAACTAAATCTTAACATTGCTCTTATGAGAGAATCAAATTTTGTTATTTTTAAGGAAAATCGTAGATTTTATTGCAGCAGATTAAAACTATGATTGCAATAATGAATATTTAATAAAATACAGCAATTTTTATTTAGAAAATTTTGTTTTTTTCCCCATTTTATTAATTTTATGATCAATACGAATCCCTCTGGTGGACAAAACAATTTCTAACCCACAAATATTTTGACTTTTCTTAGATCGATTCTACTCTTTATTATAGTTCTCCATAGGGATGTCTAATAATGTGCGGCCATTTTAATATAATCTGTCCGTGGGCAGTTTCGGTTGAATTTCTTGGAACTCGGAACATACCGAATTATGTTTCAACAATAATCATTTAAATGATGCGTAATAATAATGATAATAATAAAGAGGACGCTGCCAGACAGGCAAGTAAATGTACTATAATTTAAATTCTTTAATTTCAAAAATCGCTGATGTCGTATTGCAATTTTGCTTGATGTTTTGAACAAAAATCTTTAACGCCATTCCCCGATACAATGTCGACCTAAACTTTATCTTTTACGTGTAATCTTTGAGATTTTTTTTTTTTTTGGTGGGGCCCAACGGTAATCTCTCGTTTGCTTTCATTTCGTTTTTTTAGCATAAAAAAAAAAGAAAATTATCCACTACACTTTTGTGCTGCATTAACTTCTTATTAGTACCTTCTTGGATAAGTACATATTTTTTATGTGAAGATAGTACGTTTGTTATTTTAGTTAGGGGTACTTTTCTCGCATATTCTCCAAAATCGATTTACCGTTAAAAATAGTACCTGCAGTGATCCGTCTATAGTTTTGATGTTGCTTTAGGGAAATGATAATAATAGTAATAATATAGAGGTGATTTGAAGTCAAATTTGTGCATTGAACTCCTTTTACGGCACTTGTCTTGGCGATAGTAAGTTGAACTTTCTTCGGACCATCATTTTCGCGTGCGTGGGGATTACAATACAGTCTAAGCTAAGCATTGCCATCCTGTAGTAATGATATTAAATCAAAAATGGCGGGTATATTAATAAAAATAAACAACAAAAGACCACATTAATTTCTTCTTTATTTAGTAGACATTTTAGTCAAATTTATACCTTATCTATATTGTTCTAAAATAAATCAACGTTGGCTTCATCCACATGGAGATTTCTATCTTGCATTATTATTTCTCGAAAAACGCATAATAATCCAACCCAACTAATGATTTATCTTTAACGATGATCGGAGATGCGTATTTAATTCAACTAAAAAAATTCCTATCTAATCTTTTCATTTTGTTGACAAAAGACATTGTAGCACATGTCTAAATGGAACACAAGTTAGAAATTTCTAAAAGTAAGTACTAGTAAATCGAAGATAATACATTTCCGTTACGAATGGATCGGTATCGACCAAACGTAAGTACATGCGTGAATATCGATATAAGTAGCACATCTCTAGTTATGCCAGAAAAATGGCTGATTTAATTTTTCGTTTTTGTAAAAGTAGAAATATTTCAATGTAACTAAAAAAAGGGTCAATAAAAAACTTTAAAAAAATAATTTCTACATTTCGAATAACAAAACAAACACATTTTGTCGTACACATCATCATCATCATGATAATAAAACAACAACAAGAACAAACATCAATGCATCCTCATCATTTGTATTTTCAATGTCATCCGGTCCGGTCCGGTCAAGCAACAAAAACTGTAAAGTGACAGATCGCAGGACACACAGTGTCAGAGATTGTCAGGCTATATGGATCCTTTCGAAAAATTTACTGCTACGGTCCGATTTTTTGACAAGTTGCTGCGCCCGTATTGGGACGACACGTAAGCACACTACACACACAGGCAATACATACATATAAAAAGGAAACTACAAAAAAAACAACTAAAATCAGTTGTCATGTTCTTTTAAATATTACATGCGCTTCACTCTATATTATTATTCTTATTATTATTATTATCGTATAAATCAAGTGTTGCTAGATGAACTACTATAGTTCAATTTTTAATTATTATTATTATTGTTAGGAATTGAAATTGTAGATCTAGTTAATGGGACTCGGAAGTCATTGACGAATAAAAGACGAATAGTTAAACTAAAAAGGTGCTTAAATTCGAAAAATTGTATGTAAAACAATTCTTAGTACTTTTTATGGCATTTAGAAATAAGTCATTTCTAAGACTAATACAAAATATGATATACACGCTTCAAGGTCACAGACATTGGAACCGATTCCAAGCATCCAGTGCACTATCTAGTTTTGTTTGAAGTAATATGTTGGTTTCGATCGTCGCTTCGGTTCGATGTTGAAGTACCTCGGCGGCAAAAGGTACATATTTCACAAATTATCAACTTCGCAGTCCAAAAAAAAAAAAAAAAAAAATGCGAAAATTGTTTGTCGAATCTTATAAAAGATCGGCTGCAAAAGATATAGAGCGGTGCCAGAACGGGCCAGGCCAGGCCAGTAGTACTAGTAGAGTAGTAGTAGTACGTATATGTAAAAGTCAATGAAGAACAGTTTTAAAAGAATAAAAAAAGAAATAAAACGACGTTATCTTATAAACGAATCCAAATTTCAAGCCTATCTGCAACATTTTACGAATTAACATATTTAGTTTTTTTTTTTTTTTTTTGCATATAAAATTACATCAGCAAAGTTTTCAATTTTATAATGACAGGAGGAGAACAGAGAATGGCTGTTCTCTATCGATTAGTTGATCGTTAATTATTCTAATATAGATTAATGATTTTATAGTCAATTAATTATAATAATTTATATATCAAAGGGATCACGGTTACTGGCCGCCATTTTCGGACATAATTCGATATCGGAACATGGAAAGAATAGCACGTCAAACTATAGACAGATTATTTCTTGGTATTTCGGCTTAGTACAGTCGGAAAATGACTGCCAACACACATCAAAATCTTTCTACTATTGGAAACTATGATCAGGCGTAGACGTAACAAAAGTCAAAATATTTGTGGATTAGAAAATTTTTTGTCCACTAGAGGGATTCGTGTTTCTCTAGTGCTGATTGTCACTTGATCATTGACGTGCTCTGTTATTGTTTCGTTTGTCAAATCATTTTCATATTTTACATTAATTTTTATATTTAAAATAATCCATAGTTTTCCAAAGAAACCATTAAACAATTAAATAATTGTTAATAAAAATTTCGAAATAAATTTTATATAATAAATTAACAATTATTTTTATAATATATTTTTATTTAACCCTATAGCACGCCACTGATCATAAAATTAATAAAAATGGGAAACAAAACAAAATTATGTCAATTTTTTAAATAAAAAGTGCTGTATTTCTTCAAATATTCGTTATTGCAATCATAGTTTTAATCTGCTGCAATAAAATCTACGATTTTCCTTAAAAATAAGAAAATTAAATTTCTCATATGAGCAGTGTTTAGAAGATTTAGTCTCTGCTAATCGCAACGCCCCCTAGTGGCAGCCCGTTTTTTTTTTTCTGGTATTCACTCCTGCTTATAGTTCTCCATAGTTTCTATATATAATAAAAGATGAACACTCATCAATGAATTTCCATTCTCCATCCAAGTATACTTTGTATTGACATATTTGCTTAGGAATCTGCATTTTTTTCTTTTCGTCAGTTTTAATTAATCGTTAGTATCGAATGTTGAAAAACGATGTCTGTCTACCACTATGCACATATAAACATATAGCATAAATCCATCTCTATTTCTACGAAAAGTAAATTATTGAGACGTGACACTGTCTATCTCTCTTTCTATTTCTTGCTCTCTCTTATGTCTTCAACATAGCAAAGAAAGTTGAAAGCAAAAAAAAAAAAAAATTTCTGTTATATTCGAGGGCGCGCTCTTGCGTAAATGAAACGAACTATTGTGTGGCATTCATTAAACAGAAAGCGGAAAGAAAAATAGTGAAAATCGCACAGTGACATTGTAGGTTAGGTATTTGACATTTCCGGTTTTTCGATTTATTGTTCTTGTGTGCAGCGGTGATGCAGGTTTTTATGTATCGGAATAGTTTAATTTTCCATCTTTTTTTTGATGGTAGAGAAAAGATAGAAATACAAAATTGGTATATTGGTCAGTCTTTTGACATGAAATCTTTTATTAATATAATTCAAGTTAAAAATATTGAATTTCTCAATAAAAATGTCAATGTCAACAAACAAAACGTTTTACAGTCACAGTTTCATATTGCACTTTATGCGCGCCGGATTGTCTTATATTCGGCAGGGCACCAACACAATAAAATTATTTTGATAAACGTGAAGAAAAACAGAAATAGACCCCCCCCCCCTCGCCTGTAGTCGAAGACAAATGATATTTCACATTTAATTAAAAAAAAAAAACAACATCATTTCAATACACGTCTGTCTTCTCATCATTCGTTTTTGCCTACGTACCACACTCACTATATATCTGTCTATTATTTGTCCTATAAGTACTTTCTAGAGATGTTACATATTTGGAATTGTACAAGAAAGAAAAACGAAAGAAGCGCTGCAAAAAAGCAAAGTGTTTTTCTTTTAGTTTTAATTGGCTCGCGTCATCTATAAAATGTAATAGGTAATGAGATTCTTTAACTTCTTCAGAGTTTGCTCGTTTAATTTTATTCTTCGTCGCAGTACTGGCATATTTCTTTAACACTCAATATTTATTATTAATTAAATGTCGTGTCTCTCTGTCCTGTCTGTTTTCCACATGGAAAAATTAACATGTTTTTTTTTTGTTTGAAAGTTTTTATTGTGATATTTTTTTATTACAACTCGTTTTTGTCACCCTGTATGTATGTTAATTTTGCGGCTGGAATTCGAATCAATTTATAAATGAATTTTTGTCGATACTAATTACGGGTACTCAAGGTCGTTGCGATAAACTAAATAAATAGCCGGATTAATCGAATAAATTTCCCATTTTGATGATTTGTATTGCTAAAAGAATTTTCCCCTCTTGGCGGATACAATTTTATAAATATTTATCGAATTCAGATTATATTATTACAAATATTTGTGTCTCTCTCTCTTGCTTTTTTTTCTTTTCCAGCAAACTAAAGCGGCAAAGATTGAAAACAAGCTGCTGCTGCTACTGCTGGAATAAATTCTTGTAAGGAAGTTATTTTATAAATATTATAATTTTCTCATATATGTATGTATTTATCTTGTCGTACGTATACCTAATATATACACGGACGGACTTTATTCAATGTCCCTTCTGCTATGATTTATTATTGAAATGACATATTTACCTGTTCAGATAAATTTCCACTATTTTCCATTTAATTTGAAAATTCCAGCTATGTTCGCGGTGTAAATAGATTAGATTAAATTATATTTCGTGCGCGCAATTTGTTTAATTAAATACGAACGATGTGCATGTATTTTAGTACTGGTTGCTGCGCCATCTAGTGACCGTAGTCAATATTCAATATGTAGATTGCAGTATATTCAAGAACAATTGTAATAATAATTGTATATAAAAAAGCAACGTACAACGATTTGTATCAAAATTCGATGATGATGAATACTAAACTAATTAAATCTATAATAATAATTGCATAATTATTATTAATTCAGTGGCACACATTTTCACGTTATACATTTTTACGTACGCGTAAAATTAAATTTACTTATATAAAGTAAAGGTATAACATAATCGTTTTCGAAATCTTGACGAGTGAAAAAGAATTAAAAAAAAAATAATAAAAAATAAACGAAAAGACAACAGAAAAGGAACGATAAACAGAGTGAAAGACACTGGCAGAAAGGGTGAGGGAAGGGAGATAAAAAAGATTCTTCAACGACATAACTTCGTTTTGTAAATTTTTCCAACTTCGTTCGGCATTTTTTTCCTTTGATTATAATGTCTAGAGACCGGCCATATCTAGATTATTATCTGTGCCACATGTAAAAATGTAAATATAATTATTATTATTATTATTACATATATTTATTTATGTAGAGGTATTTATGTGGAGGATGGTAAATTGAACGATTTTATAACTGTACAAAAATATTTTTTTTTTACGAATTGATTTTAAATTGGTACACTGTATAATAAAATAATAATAATAATAATAATCGATTCAATACTTGAAAATGTATTTGAAATAGATGGATTTTCCTGAGTTATGAGCATAATTTAACGAGATTTGAAGATTGTTTGAGTGAATGTACTCGATAAATTGTCAAATTCGATTTTCCAAGAACTTCGAATTTTTCTTCAAAATTTAAATCCCTAGGAGGAAATAAGTGCAAAAAAAAAACTACTCGTGTGAGTTATACAATGGAATAGTCAAAATGTATAAACATAATTCTAAACCACACTATTAAAACTAGTCCACCAACAATACACCACCAGCGCACGCTTGACACCTGGCGGTCGGGGATACACATACATGCATATATATACGTCACGTCTTCAAAACAACATAAAAACTATTGTTTAATTTCCACCACTTTGAGAACAATAGAAATTTTTTACTTATTTATTTTTTTTCTGTTTCTCAAACCGACAAATTTTACGTCTTTTTCTTCTTCTTCCTTTTTAATTATTATTATTATTATTATTTGTCAAAACATTGTTTATCTTGGATATACATAAGCTGGGAGAAGAAGAAATAAAAAAAAAAAAGCAGACGATCATTACACCTTGTTTAACAACGTACATACAAAAAAAAAAGAGACGAAAAAAAAACCGAAGAACAAGACGAAAAATTAATATTTACACAGATGTCAAGTTTGTGTGTTTTCATGTATTTTTAGGAATTTAAGTACATAATAATAAGAAGAAGTATAGATATGACGTATGTACGAAGACAATGTGTCAAATAATTATCTTTATGATAATCCTATGGCAGAAGGATTTTTTTCATAGTTGGAAATTTTTTGTTTGTCTTTTGTCGATGTTGTTGGTAGAGAATTTGGACGAGGTGACACATATAACAATTGTTTGTTGTCTATGTTAATAAATTGTAAGAAAATCATTCGCAGATGAAGAAATAACCGTGTGATACTCGAAACGTCTCTAGCTTTCCAGGAAATAAAATTCCTGTATACATAAGTAACCATCAAGCTATTAAATACAGGAAATAGTACTGTATTTAAGAGCCAACGAATACATTACGTAATAGTACTCATTCATTATTTTAAAGTAACGAACAATAAAAAGTGAGTCGATTTTTTATTTAAATTTATACAAAATACGCCACTCGTTTTTTTTTTTTTTTTTATTGTTCTCTCCTTACAAATAAAATCTACATACAATACAAATTGAGTAGTACCGCCATAAAATAAAACTACACTTAAAAATTATAGACAGTTTGACAAATTAATGGATTATCTCTTGTTTTATTTTATTTTTTTCCATATTCCTCTTCTTAGGATGGAAATAAAGGTTAAAATTGATCATTAAATAAAAATATCATGGCAAATAAAAAAAAATGGAATCCTTGAAGAAGAGGAGATGAATCGATGTTATGTAATAATAATAATAATAATAAACAATGGTATCCATACGCTTTTGGTACTACTTTATTATGAGATAATATTTTAAGTACTAATACGAATGCAGAACACACTTAGTACTACAGGTACTACCTTGGTGAACACTTGGTACTATCCAGATATACGATAATAGTTATACTATTGGTACTCTAAGCAGTACCGATGTACTAAGTATACTTAGGTACTGCTAGAAACTCGATACTTAGTACTTTAAGTACTACCAAATATAACACTATTAATTTGTTTCATCAAATAAATTATCGGCCACCCCATAAAATCATTGAAAATTATACCCTATTATAACCTAAAAAAAAAAAAAAAAACAAATGAGCGCAAAACAAATATACAGATGCCCACCTGTTCCAATCTGTACCTGTGTGGTGTAGATGTATTAGTATAGCAGTACTGTAGTAGTTTGTAGTACGTGAGTATATATGAAGAAAAAGGAGGTGAAACCTAAAGTTAAAAAAAAAAATTATAAATTAATACTGAAGATGAGAGAAGAGGCGGTACCGGGAGGGTCGACCTGAAGCATCAAAACCCGTAATCACATACACACACACACACACACGCATGCATGCACACCAAATACATCGTTTATATTGAGGATGAAAGAAAACAAGCAGAGTTAGCGCACAGTAGCGTCTAGTTTTGTTGTTTTTTTTTTTTTTTTTGCTGGGTTCGTTTAGCCGGGACAAATTAACTTTCAATTAAGTTTTAAGTGAACCATTTTTATTGTTAAGCTTGTTATTTAGTTAGTGTGGTTAGAGTGATGAGTTTATATTTTATGTTGCGACCATGCATCCATGTCGATTTGTTGGAAGGTTCTGCCACTATAGATGGCGTTGACTATGTTCAAGAAAAGCTGCGGGTGTGTGTGTGTGTGTGCATATAGGAATGACATAAAATGAAAAACAATATAAAATGTCAAAAATAATGTTAAAATATGCCGTAACAATTTTTTTGAAACTTTATTACGCAGATGGCCGATTATTATTACCCAATATATTTGGATTAAAATATAACTATCTTTTGTTTCTTTTTTATGTATATATATATATATATATATCGTTTCTACCCGATTCTACCTGTTTTATTTTAACTTTTCTATAGGAAAAGGTTTGCTATAAAATATGAAAACAAAACCATCAGTAATATAAGAATCGGTGAGCGGGTAAACGAGACATAGTATCGATCTTTATCTTTTCGAAAAAAAAAAAAACAAAAGAACAAGAAAAGCTAGGAGCAATGATCTGTAAAGAATTAATGTTTAGAATTCGATTTGGAACAGTTATTTAAATAGAATTAAGAAATTTATTTTGCGCACAGCAAACTGGACTGGAGCGTAGTGATGTATTGGCCTAATAGAGGGCGCGGTGACAAACAAACTTCATATACATATCTGTTTATTATAGTATACTGGAATCTAAAGGGATTAAAAGGAATTTTGGCAGATTTGACAAGAAAAATAAGTTGTTTTCTTTGTCGCTAATCCGACATAGAATACAAAATAAATCTATATTTGTAAGCAAGAAATCGATATATTTAATCTAATCCCAAGAGATACCATTTAATAGGATAAAATCAAAGTGAATTTAATTCACGTTCGTACAAGTTTACCGGAAACGAACTGTCAATGTATTAGTAATTCCGAACAATAAACATATCATACCTACCTTTATTATTATTAGAAATAAATTATTTATATGCCAAGTGAATTCATTCTATTCTTATTTGTGCCAAAAAATCGGCTCCAATTTCTTTTCAATTCAAAATTTAACTCACTAGTCAGACGGCGGGGGAGTCTGTCTCTCTCGCTCTCTCTCTCTATGTATAGTATAATATTTCCCCGTCCTGTCCATCTGTCAAGGCACGGATCATTCATCAGCGAAACCAACAAAAAGAAGTTTTTACACCTTAAATTCTTCTTTGCCCTTTTCTATTGTATGCGTGTAATATTATTATTTAGGGTCGATTTACTTTTGGGTATACATATTTCTTGTTTAGTTTATACCTACCCTAAATACATCATCAACAGCAGCAGCAGCAGCAGCAGCTGGAAATACCTACCTGCCTGTGTGTATGTGTGTGGGTATCACTTTGAATTTCGAAATCTTCCAAAGTTAATTCACAAAGGAATAAGATTTTGCCGTACTATTTATTTATTTAGCAAAAATGAGCGGCCAGCAAAATGCCGGTCTCTCTATCTCTCTCTTCTCCTATGATATACACACATACACAAGAAAAAAGAAAACGTCCCTAATGAAGTTAGTAACTAGAACATTAATCATCTTGTGTTGTTGCGGTGGTGGTGGTACGTTTTCAAACTAACAAAAAACAAAAAAAAAAAAAAAAAAATAGCATTGAGTCGAACGACAACGAAAAACGTTTGTCATTTGAGCGCACACAAGAAAATAAATATAAAAAATGTATTCATAACTATGTATATATGTATATATTTTGAAATATTAATGAGGGTTGACCATAAAGACCGACCTATCTAGAGAAACCACTGAGGGAGCAACCGAGAGAGAGAGAGAGAGAGAAAAACAAAACTCTCTGTCTGTCTGTGGGCTTTACCTCCTGCCAGGCTTTTTGTGACGATATTAATAAAATCTCTGTTTGGGGGTCTCTAGAGTTAGCTACATGTAGCTAGCTAGCTATAGCTACAGTTATACAGCATAGCAATGATCAAAAAAGTTGTATGCGCATAGAAATTCATTTGCACTAAGTACATACATAATTTAATAAGAGGTTAAACTCATTGGCGTAGTTCCATGGGGTTTGGCAATTTTTTTTTTTTTTTTTTTTTCGTTTTTGTTGTAATTGACATACCGATCGAATGTTAGTAAATAGTAGCAGTACCACCATCAGAACATAACAATTATTGTTCTCATTTAATCGTCGTCATTATATGGAAGTTGTTCGTGGAAATTTTGTCTTTTTTTTTTTTTCTGTTTTTATCCAGCTTCTCTACACGACTTTTTTTGCGCTTGATTATCGGAAAAAAAAAAACGAGAGGAAAAGAAATGGAGCCACTAAAACAACCAATAATTAAACATATACCTCTATCTTAACAATTAACTATCATTTGTAACCCAGTTAATTACGCGCGTTGCAATGGCGGTCGCCGCCACCAAAACAAAACAAAAAAAAAAAAGAAAAAAAATGACCAAAATTGGCAATGCAGCAGCAGGAATCGTCCATTTCCGAAACGAATGTCGCCATGATGAATATGTACTTACCTAAATACCACGAACAATTTATCATTTTTTTTCCCAAATCGTATAACAACCTGTGCAGGTATGTAAGTACGCCTCTGTCAATGTGTACGTACAACAGATACATAGTACATAATATAAAAAGCAAAAATGCTTTAGTAAATTAATGACCATTTATTATAACAAATATAATCAATTTAAATTCTAAGATAATTAGTAATAGTAAATAGTAGGTATTATAGTTTGAAATGAAATGATAATTTTCACAAGGTAGAGTACATTTGTACTTAATAATATGTACTTATTTACTTTAAAAACGGTTGTATGTGTGTGTACTATGTGGAATGTAATATATACTTGTTTATGTATAATCTATCTCATTATTTTTTACTATCCAAGTGCTATGTATTTAATCATTAATATTTTTGTAGAACCTTTTTGTAGGAAGTAGATATGAACCTATTTGGTGATATGCCAATTGATATTATATTATATTATGACATTTGAAATGTGACAGGTGACATTTGACATGTGACAGATGACATTTGACAAAACACATTTGATTTTTTCCACACAGATAGTATAGATTGGTGTTTAAAAAAAATAAAAATATAAAAATTTCCAGTAATTTATTGAATGTTCTAGAAAAATGTCATCCAATCCAATTACTTATCTCGTTATTACTCGCACCTTCTTCTATTTATCTATCTGTATGTATAGTATATGTGTATATGTATGTAAAACATCTGCCCAAACAAGTAAAGAAAGAAGAAGAATCGAGCATATGTCTCCATTGGATAAATAAAATTTTACGATAAAATATACTAATGGTGTAAGAGAAAGACTGCTCGATTACTATTAGTATTACGACAGGATAACGTAATATAGTATATTCTGTGGTGTGGTGTGGTGTGCTATTGCGTGACTTAATGGGTATAAAATTAGCTGTCTTTTTAAACACTAATAATAATAACTATTATTTTGCTACGAGAACCAACAATTATGTAAGTACTCTAAAATATGGTATTATCAATGCCGACCGCCATTTTCTGTTCGTATCGTGGATGTGTCAGTCTATTTCTGAATATATTCACAATGCAAATAAGATGGCGCTACATCCGAACCGCGAAATGACATTGAAAAACATAAAGCCGGGCGACCGCGTGAGACATCTATTATTCCCTCAAAAAAACAAAAAAAAAAAATCCATCAAAACCATGAATCATATTTTTCATTCTGTAAATTTGTTTGGATTTTAATCGTCCCCATCCATATTCATGTCATTATTATTACTATTATTATAACAATACACGAACAAACCTAAATCAAAGATAATGAAGAGCAACTCGAAAATGTCATATAAAACCCGTCCTGCACGAATTTTATTTTGTGTCCGTCTGCCTATGTGTGTGTGTGTGTGTGTGTGTGTACTGTATAGTCGGAGCGAGCAAACAGGTCGTCGGAACCCTATGAGATTTACCATCCATATAGTAGTGGAATGAAAAACAAAGCGAGAGAGAGACAGAGACAAAAAGACATCCCGAAAGTGGTACATCATTTATCATACCTTCCCATCTATCTATTCATAAACCACAAAATAAATAAATAAACAAACAATAAAAATCGCTACGTATGTATTTATTTACTTTAGTTTACTTTTGAGATAGAAAATTTTAGAAAAAAAAAAACGTTTTGTCTGCCCTCTATTGTCGTTCACTGTTACACTTATACTAGATTAGCAAACGTATTAGTAGGCGTGGTTTGTAGCTGTTCCACGCGCAGCGAAATTAATCGGACTAATCTACGCGCCTCGGTATCTAGATTGATGTACAGTGTACAGTGTATAGATAGACACAATTGTCATTGTAAATGTAAATGGAAAATTGAAATTAAAAAAAAAAAAACTCTGATAATTAATGTTCGAATTTTATTAATTGCAGATTAAATTGATTTTTTATTATTTAATCAGCTTATCATTCATTATACGATACATGTATCTTCTTGATGGTAATCTTTGTTGTTATTGAAACTCACAGAATAATCTGTGATTTAAAACATAAAAGGATAATTAAACAATAAGTCGGTGATTTTTATGAAATACTGAATTACTGTTTATCTCTCTCTCTCGCTGTTTCAGTAGAAAAGAAATACAGACATAAATAACATTAGCTTCATGAAATGGTATATGTATATAGTAGGTACCTATAAGAGTACTTACTCGTATTCTACATATAGTAGATTGAAAACAAAACGAATTATAATCTATATTTTTAATGAGAAATTCTATTTTATCGTTTTGTGATTTATTGGATTACATTAATTAAACTTCTTCTCTTCTGAAATGAAAATCTTTCTTGTTTTCTACTATAGTACTTACTTGTACTATGTTGTAGGTTTGTTATTTATTTTTCGGTTTCATTATTTTGTTTGTTTGTTAGTTTTATTACGACATTAATACATTAATAATGGATAAACACAAAAAAAAAAAAAAAAAAGAAAATCGTAAATTATTATACTATTATTGTATTAGCGATGCTGTGTGGCATTTGTATACTAGTGCTGGGCTGTTTGTCTGCTTAGGCATCGACTTGATAGGGCGGAGCATCTGAATACCAATCAAATGGAATTCTGTAGAATTCTCAGATTATTTCAATTATTAACTGCTTTTTGTCATATTTTAACCTATTCAAACAAAAAACATTGTTACAAAACAACACAAACCAAAAAACTAGTTTGGTTTTATTCAAATTAGTTTCGTGTAAAATTATGTTAATTATACGAAAAATTATGAATTATTTCCTAAAGATAAAAACGAAACATTAAAGTTCGATGGTTAATGATCATGTGTCTCAACGAGATATGTTTTTAGATAACGGAGAAAACATACAGAGAGTACACAGGTTGTTGTTGTACACATATTAAGTATCTATATGTATAGGTATAACCTTTTTTATTTTTTAATGTTTTGTGTATGTTTATTAAATAATAATAAAGTTGAAATAATTTCTAAGAAATTAGTTTGTTTGATTGTGTTTTGAGGAAGACATACGGGTGAATAATAAACTCCATATTATTCACACAGTGAAATTAGATTTTGTTTCTTTTCAAGTTGCAATTTCAAGAATATATTTTAGCCAATGGGAAACAATTTAATAATCTGCTCGACTAATTATCATCTTAATTCGAGTCCATTTAATATAAATTTAATCTATATTATACACGTATAGGTAATAATAATAATAAGCTACTCCCTGCATAGTATGCATAAAACCACGAAAAACGACAAATGGATGGATGCCCAGGGCTCTTAAAAGTGAAGTAGGTACATTCCTCCTCCTCTACTTCTTCACTATATAGTATACATATATTGTATTTATCTTTTGCAGTAATAAAATTGATGGCAGTACATTTTATGCGCTTCAACAACAACAAAAAAAAAAAAAAATGGATGATGAGAAAAAAAAGCGCGGCCGCTCTAAAGATGAAAACCGTGTCTGTCGGTGTCACACAACAATATATTTTTTTTTTCGCCCGATTTCGGTTCTTATCGTCTATTGGTCTTTGTTTGGATATATGGTTGACTTTGAGATTTTTGAAATGAAATTTTAATGGTCCTATTTACTTTGTGCGCAGACATTAATCGATGCGCAATCGATCCGATCAGTTATGCACCTGCGCATCGTCAGGCAAAAGCAGTTTTAATTTAAATAATCGAATAAATAAGTCCGTACACAAAATGGCGACCTTCACTTAAGCAATATGCATGAAGATTATTCAATGTTTAATTTAACAATAATTTTTCTTGTTTTTTAAACCTCCTTTTTAAACCATCGTTATAATAATAATAATAATAATAATAATTGTGTGTAGTATACAAATATAAAATAATATACACCTAAAGGCTTGAATACAAAAACCTACAATTAACCATAATTTAATAGTTATCGTTAAATGAATATTATTATATGCGGGTTTAGTTTGAGCAGTACCTACTAGGTACCTACCTATACATAGACATACTATATATAAAACTAAAAGTAAGTTTTGAAAAAAAAAAAAAAAAACATTTTTAATTGAAGACCGCTATTGTTATTATCCTTTTATTTTTTATTTATATCTAATAATAATTTAATTTGTCCTCGAACTTTTGATTTTATATTGTTTGATCAAGTTTTGATAAACTGAAAACGGAGAGTGCGAGAGAGAAAGATCTTTGTGTATATTAAAAAGAAAAAGAAAAAAGATACAGAGAAAAAGAGATTATGATTATAAGATTAATATTTTTCTTTTATCCATATTATTGTAATTTATTATCCAGTCCACACAGTTTTATCTATGGATAAACCTCACAAAAATGGCTGTCAGTTTTGTTCTCACAAGGCTTAAAAAACCGGAGTGCCGGATATCTGTTATCGAATTGATAAAATCGATATCGATAGTATTAACCATTTCCTGGATGAATGGGAAATGTACCTCCGTTTTTAACGAATTATTTTAAACGAAATTTCCTGCGTGCGAAAAATATTATTTTGGCACTACATCACCTTCATTATTTTTCTTTATGTATTTTTGATAAGAGGACAAAGAGGGACCAGCCAACAAATTTATATATGCCGCATTGCGGCATATATCGTACCTTATACCTAATTTATACTTATCGGCCATTTAGGCCCATTAAGACCATTAAAATCGAAATAATTTCTTAAGTAAGTATAAAGTTACGATCATCATCTGTTCTGAGAGAAGTAAATTCATTTTGTGATAAAACCCAACTCTCGTGAACACACACACTCTATTCGCATTTCTCTTTCTTGCAGTGAGTGAGAGAAAGAGCAGAATGAATGGAAACCGTTTGCGAAATTGATTGTATTAAGCGGATTACGAACGACGATTTTTTTTATACGACATCAAATCAAAAACGTGGTACTCATCATCGAAGTAAATAAAACAAAATTTATTTATGATAGAATTGATTGCCACCAAGTGCACTTATTCCCACAGTAGAGGCGCTGTGTGTATGCTTTGCAAAAATACCAAACAATACTCGATTGTGTATCTATTTGTATCAAACTGAAAATGACGTACGCATCTTATAATTCACTTCTTCTCTACACATTTGAAAGATCAAAACTGAAAAGTAAACAGAAAATGAATGTGAAGGAAGATGGAAAAGAGAGAGCGGCACATTTCAATTTGAATGAAGGAATTGTATTGTGACAGGCCATCACATTTACCTACGTACAGGTAGACTCGTTGTACATGTGAAAAGAGGTACGGGGGAGAGACAGGGAGGTGAAAGAAAACGTGAATCATTCTTTTTCTTTTGTTATTGTCCTCTCCAGCTTCCCTCTCATTTATTCTCGTTAATAATCGTGGTGGTCTGTGTGCGCGGGGGACATTTCTCGCCGGACTCTCTATATATATATATATATACATATGTATATGTTATGCATTCCAATCATCTATCCATCCATCGATCCATCTACGATATTCCCATATATATTTATAAGCCTTTTCAAATTGTACCTACTGTGAGAGATTCGTGTACAATTTTTTTTCTATTATTATAAAAAAGAAAAAAAAAAAAAAAGACAGAATTTTAAAGGATTAATAAAATTTAAAATAAACATAGATTATAAAATATGGTAAATATTAACTTTAAAAATTCTCCCGCTGTTTCATTTTACTGCTGCTGCTGCTGCGGTTGGTTTTGTTGTGTTTTAAGGTAAATACGTATATAAAATAATGATATTAAAATATTAACCGCAACTTTTACACCTACAAAATAATTTATAGTTTGTGGTATGTCTCTATACATTTAATACTCTTTGGTCAATTTGCCATTTTATATTTAATTAACATAAATTAAATTGTGAGAAAACACTGACAATTCCGCCCCCACAAACCCAAATTCCATTCAATTGATTCGGTAATTGTATGTGTTAAATAGAAATTAAAATAGTCGGCATAGCTAAAAATTCTACATCGACACCTTTCGGATACAAATCAACCCTTCTTCAGTCATTCACCTGGAAATGAAAATTTTTCCAATTACGTCAAAAATTCATTCAAAACAGAAATTATTAAACAGATTGTGCCTACCTCCACCGATAATATATCATTTATTTATTTACTGACTGACTGAGTGGAACTCTCTCTCTTTAAAAAGAAGAAGAAACTGTGTGTGTGTGTGTGTGTGTGAGAGCGGAGAGAGGACTACCACAGCGAGGGGTAGCTCTCTAACGCCGCTATATACAGTATACTTATAGTATAACTTATATAAGCCATTTAGAAATGTCAAAATCACATTATTCAAAACGGCATTCCGAACGCGGCCATCGTTCGATTTTTTTTTTTTTTTTGTGGTTGTACTAAAGGACCGGATGGATACATTCGTGTAGTATTTTAAAAAGAGAGAAAGAGAGATTAATAAAAAAAAATTTGATATTTTGTTTAGATAGTGCGGAGAAAAGAAGATTTCTTAATATGATTATGTTGTGATGATGATGATGATGATGATGATTTTTTTTTCCTTTTTTTCGTTATAATGTTATTAATTAATGGTTCAGATTTCATTTGTAATTAAAATATTTCTATTTTCAAATTGCTGTCTGTGCAAAGGGAAAATGACATTAGAAAACGATAAATGGAATAATGTGGATGAAGCTCATACCAGCATGTTGCTTCTGTGGACCAGGCACTCTATTCTGTTCTCTGCGCATAGAAATCTCTGCGTGGATAGGGACCTGGAGGAGCGCGGCTAATCGATGCGTAAAGTGAAATCCGTATATAATCAATCATCTATTTCCTGGATGCGCTCATACAAATTTCGTGATTTATTATGTCATTGTTATACTGTGTTGACTCTACCATATGATCAACTATATTATTAATAAATATATAATTAAATAAAAAGCCTCTACCGTTCGATATCACTTTATTAAACAAATATGATGAATTTCTTTTTGCTTGCACTCACTGAGCCTACTTGATCTATTTTATTTTTACATCTGCAATGCATCGTTTCCAAAAAATGTATTTTTTTCTATTGTTAATCGTTCCGTGTGGTCTTGGCAAAAGAACCGATCTGGTTCCAACTAGCAGGCAAGTGTCAAAATTGCAACAGTTTCTTATCAATCGAATGTCAGTTGCTGGACCAATTTTTAGAGTAGTTACAGAAAATCGTGTTGAAACAATGGACTTTGTAACAGACACTTTCATTCAATTATCATCATCAGCTGTTGCCTTAAATGTTCTAGTTATTGGTGAAGGTAAAAGATTTATGGATTTTGCCAACCCAAGCAAACAACCTGATTATATATTCTACATTATCAGCGATTTGTCCAATATGAACAGATTGATAAAAGAAAGTATCACTTTTCGTTTCACAGACGACTGTTTAAATCGATCGAAATTGTTTTTTCTTCTACTGAATCGAACTGGATGTACATTACAAGAATTTCGAACAAATTTCAAAGATTTATGGATGAAAAATGATCTAGTAAATTGCATAATGTTATTTCTCGATAGTAATGGGAATTTACAATTGATCTCTTATAATCCGTTCAAAGATCATCTAATTAATCATACACTGCACTGGAATCGTTATGACAGAATTAATCATACGATTGAGGACGCATTATTTTTCAAGGACAAAACGAAAAATCTGTATGGTTACCCATTGAAAATGACACTGTTCAAATTGTTTCCACATAATGAGAAATCAATTGAATGCGAACAGAAAAGGGCGTGCCTAATGAAAGATTTGCTATTGGAAAAAATGAATGCAACAGCAGAATTCATACCGATCAATTTCAAATTTATCGAATCGCATATTTTACTACGGTACGATCGAGTCGATATCTGTTTGAATGAAATGCTTCTATCGGACATTGAAACGTTAAAGTATTGCGCATATCCATCTCGTACAATGAAAATGATTGTTTTAGTTAAACGTGCCAATCTAGTACCATTCTATTTGCGAATATTTTACATTTTCAATTGTTACAGTTGGTTGGTTATAGCTTCTGGCACCATAATTATTAAACTACTAAAGTGCATATTTCGGAAAATTATCGCAAAACATACTTTCGGTTTTTATTCGGAAAACATTCTATTTGTATGCGAATCGTTTTTCATTTTATTAGTAACGAATACATTTCAAAGTGGCATCATTACATCATTGACAGCACCGAAATTCTATCATGATATCGATACTATTGACGATCTAATCAATAGTCAATTACCAGTTTATGGTGAGAATAATTGGCAGTTTATGATCAATAGGAAAATCTCGCATCAATTCATTCCAATGCCCTACCTATTAGCTGGCAAACGATTACGAAATTTCGATAAAAATGCCGCTTATATAGTCAGCACTGATTATTCGAAACTATTTTTATCGAATCGCAGTCTAATACAAGCATCGTATTTCTATCATCAAGTCAAAGAACCAATTGGTGACAGTCATTTGGCATACTTTTTGAAACGATGCTCGATTTATAGGGAAACGTTTAAGCGACTTTTATTACTAACGATCAATGCAGGATTTACTAGAGATTTTGGTCAACTCGATAATCCGATAGTGAAAGATGAAAAGCATGCAACAAAATTAACATTACAACATTTAGATTCGGCATTTTGGCTTCTACAATGTGGATTGATATTGAGCTTGATTGTTTTCGCTGCAGAAATTGGAATTCATTTGATTGCTGTACGGAAATGAATATCATTAGTTAAGTATGTAGGTCAAACTATTTTCAAACATTTGCGCTGAAAATGGTCCCGAACCCCTGGAACCGAAACGTCGGCGTAGAATTTAGTTGTTTTGTTTCGTTCTGTCCTAATTGAAGATTTTCTAGTATTAAAAAAAAACGAATTACACGGGCAAATAATATTTCCTTTTACTCATGATATTTCAATTTCCAGGAATATTGTCGAAACTATTTGCTTGATTCATATGTTTTTAGGAAATACTTTCATAATTATGATTATTGTATGAATAGTACCAATAAATCAGTTCCTGTATTCGAATTATATAAAAATATTGTTTTTTTTATTTACAAACAACAAACAATCATCATGCGAATCAAATACATTATCATCTTTTCTCTCTCGCATTTTTGTTGAACAAATAACAGATCCTAACCTAACTTAAACATTACTTGACAATCCACTTGAAATCTGGTTTTGCCTCTCTCTGGCTCTAATGCTGATGGTCCCATCGCATCTCATCTATCTGTCTATATGTATACGTGTCATTCTCGTCGTGATGTATCATTTTTTATTCACGTATAGATTATTTATTCTTTTGTTGAATTAAAAAAGCATTATTATTATTATTATTAAATATGGTTGTTGGTTGATGGATAGGCAGACTAGAAAGAAGAAGGTATGTGTGAAGTGTACTTAAAAGTTCAACAAGTCTTTCGTTAACCCACACACACACACACTGTATATTAGTTTTAAATCGGTAGAAAAAATAACCGATCTTCCAAAAGATCGATTCAATTTAAAAAAAAGCTCTATAAGTGTGTGTGTACATTGTTTGTTTAATTTTCTGCGGCCGCAGTAATTGCAATAATGCAATTGAAGAAAATATGATTACCTAGTTGATTCGATTTTTTCGATTTTTTGAATCGATGCAAAAGTCTGAAAAATCGATTTATATTTCGAATTTTCGGAAAAAACGATTTATTTTGATAATCAATTTTTCGATTTTTGATTAACGATTAATCGCGTTTTTCCATTTTTTTTTTTCCAAAATTTGATGTTCTGGAATTAAAAATAACAAATTTTCAACAAATTCTTTTTGTACGTTTTTTCTTTTCGACTAAATTAAATATAAATAAATAAGTGTATAGAAACCGGTTGAATTCAGTCCTGCTGTGCCTGTAGCACTGTTAATAATATCAGTTTCAAAAAATTTAATGTAATGTAATAGATTTTATATATTTTTTCTCAAACAACAAGCAAAAGAAGAGAAGAGAAAAAAAGCCAACCCGTAGATACCAACAGGTTCCGAATAAAAATAGTAGTTGAGAAGTTTCGAACTCGATATTAGGTTATGTTGAACATTTTTCGTCTACCTGCCTGCATTATATGTCGCTCTGTATATTAATAATAATAATAATAATAAATGTGTTTCGATCGATGCTATAAAACTTTTCTGTATGCAAAATTTCGAATATTATACATATGCATGTATAGTTATTCCTGCATACCGGCGACACATCAAAATCAACCAATAAAAATAACTGACTAATCACAACGAAAAGCAGGCAAAGAAAAAAAGATATTTTTTAAAATAAAAATCCCCTTAAATTTTGTAGTTTACGAGGAATTTATGAAAATTTTTACTTGATTTTAACTGTGTGTCACTATCATAAATGAAGGCGTCAGAAATTGACGATATCTACATTTCATTGTGCGGCGGTCATCATCATCATGAAAATTGACTTTTTTTTTTTTTGTATTGATTTTAAGTAGTTGCTGAACCGACAAAATCGCTTCGATTTTGTTTTTTTGTGATGAAAATTTTGATTTTTTTTATCCAAAAACAAAAACTTTCTGGAACATGTTAAATTAATATGCTCAAGAAAATTTTTATGTCTTAGTAAATAGGTTCGATTGTATAAAAAACGTATTTTACAATTGTACAAGCTATTGTTCCGCTTCATTCATTAATTTAAACTGATTTAAGAGAACAATAATTAATTATCGAATAGAAATTAAAATATAATCGATCGATTTGAATTATAATTATTATGAATCACCGCATTTATATTCGATTACTATTGAATTAATCTATAATGTTTGTGTCGTTCTAATAGATTATCAATCAAAACTATTATACTATAGATATTGTAAAAATATTTGTCCTAGTTTATTGTGACAAAATCATAATAATAATAATAATAACAATCATTTGGCATTAAGAGTTATTGAATCGAAAATGAATCCATTTGATTCAATCTACATAAATGTTTAAATAAAAACCCATTTGTATTCTAATGTTAATGATTTTCTTTCTCGATCCCACATCAATGGGAATGCTTTCGTTTCGGTTTTAATATGTGGGCTGTTTACATGTAAATTAGTTTTAAGTAAATGTATTAGGAATTTTATCAATATTTTGCATATGTAGGCAAATGGATTGTTTCAATACATTAACATTCCTTTCAATTTGGCTAGACGCATAGCTTTATCGATTGTGTACGCATCGAAAACTAAAAATACAGTGTCTCTTAGTCTGAGAAACTAGATTTATTCGTACATCATTCTGTTTTATCAGCAAAACAAAACCATTTTCCAAATGACTTACCCTCGTACTAGATACAGTTGTATTTCAACTAATTCCACTGCGTCACAAAAAAAACTGTTCTCAAAAAAAAAAAAAAAATTAATAAGGAGAACAAATTTCGGCATATAGCCATCTTGATATTTATTATTAAATTTGATATACATCCATCCATACTTATGCATATTTTAATATAAGTATAATATTATATGTATATGTATATGTACAAATTGCGATGAGTGTAAAAGATAAAATATCAGAGAAATAACACATGTCTTTTCTCTTTCTATTCTCTCCATCATCTCGTTTCATATCTTTCGATTTCTTCTTCTTTTTTCTCCTACACGAAGATGTCATATCTGATCAAGATAAATGTTGTTGCCATTGATCTTAATTTTCCTACCGGCATCGAAACTCGTCGTCGTCGTCGTCGTTGTTACAAAACGACATATTTCAGTTCTTGTATATATGTACATATATATACATATACATATTATATGCATTAATTGTTATATAAACGTTGTAATCTAATTAATTCTGACTTTCATCTATATCGTAGAGTTCCGATAGAGAGAAATGTAACTAATAGTTTCCTTTTCTTTTGTGAGGAAATGATTTACCTTGAAAGTTCAAGGTAAATACGAAACGATCGTGTCGACTATGAGCACTATAGGGTTCGCTGCGCAGCCGGTCACATCTATGCGCATCTGGATAATTCAATCAAAACACAAATATCAGAATGGAAAATCCACTAGGACAAACTTTTCATATTCATTCAGTTTGTATATATCTATGTAGGCAATTTATTGGTGTGAGAATATCTATCTTTTATACATGCATGCACACACACTTAAAATATAATTTAAAATTCTAAAATAGTATATACAGGGTATTTATACTATCTAGCCACGTATATGTATGTGCACGAATATGTACATATTATTGAAAATTTGCTGTCATTCTACTGTTATTCAATAATAAATTTGAAATTTAATGTGTTTTCAGTTTTTTCAGTTTTTTTTTTTTTTTTACGAATTAAATAAATAAATATTTATCGATTGAAACACGGAAATGTCACGATGATGATGATTCATTTTGCGAGAGTTTTACGACTTTTTGACAGGAATTTAAAACGTTTAAATTATTTCTTAAATCAATTGGTTTTCGGTTTGGACAAAGTTGTATTTAGTTTTTCAGCGGTTTGTAGTAAAATCAGACACGTAACTCTAGTCATTTACCGTTCTAGAACGGTAGGCTCTTGTTTTTTTAGTATTTCTGATTATGTAAAAGTCAATGATTTTCTGAACAACCATCGAATAAAGTTACGTTTTTGTCAAATATCAAATTGAAATGCAAGCTGCGGAAATACATAACCTCGAGTATATGCCAACTGAAACGACGAAAGGCGCCACAACCGTATTGTTTCTCTTATTAACGTGCATTTTACGCAACAAACACTGACAACTCACCGACCGAACCAATCGACCAACTAACATTTGAATCAGATACATATTATTTATTATTTTCTTGTATTGGCACAGTAGAAAAAAAAGGCACAACAGATAATAATTAATGATTTGTCTAATCGTTGCCATTAAGCTTTTGTGTATATGTGTATATGTATATTCATGTATGAATAGTTATCAAACATTCACTGCTGTTGTAATGGTTTTTTATGTAAAATTAATAGGACAAGATTGTGTTTGCTTTTTTTTTTGTTAATTTTTTTTTAATGAAATATGGCAGGCATATGTTGAATTAGGTGAGAAATGGTTGATAAAATTAAAATTTGTAGACATTTGTCTTTGCCAGTGTTTTTAATGTATATTTAATTAAATTTTTTGGAAAAAAATAGTGGAATTACACAAAATGGCCGAATTCGATAAAGTAACTAGTACTGTATATGATGAAAATATCTCTGGTAACTCCTTCTATACACTCTGTATCCTCCTGATATTTGTTACATCAAATACAAGCCAAATATACTTATTTCTATAAAAGATAAAAACAAAAAATTGAAACCTACACTTTGTATAATGTGTACAAAATGGTGTCCAGCTAGTGAAATCGATAAAAAATCAGAATGATTCAAGAAAATATATTTGGCAGGCCGTCTTGAACACCCTGTATACTCCCTATACTATATCAATTACAAACTTCTAGTAGATTTTTGTGCTGCGAATGTCCACCCAGTATAATATATCTACATAGTATCTATATGTATGTGTAATCAAAAAGTAAGAAAAGTAATAAAAGTTTCTTCAAAGAAAGGAAAAACATTATTTATGAGCCATAATAATAATAAGCAAATAAAATTATGATTTCTTTATTTACTAGTTGGTGCTACATTCAATGTGTATGTACATAGTTAATTTAGAGAAACGATGCATGATAATTTAAACATAGATATTAATTACCTACGAAAAAAAAAATGTTTCTAGTTTTTTTTATCGTTTTTTAACAATGTTTTTATTTATCGTTTAATTAGCACTAGATTTGTTTCGGGTTATTGTCAGAAAGTGGAAAAAGTATAGAAAGTTCTTTCCCACGAAAATGAAAAAACCAACATATAAATTATAAAAAGATAAATAATTAGATCGGTATCACATACATAAAATCGTGAACGACGCATGCGCACACCACGAACAACGTCGCATCTAACATATGACAGACAGGTGTTGGATCCGGTCAAATATGTATGGTTTTTTTTTTTTTTTTTGGATTTTATTTGATTAAAAATACATGTCAATTCGCAAAAGATGCAGCATACATGTAATTTAATGACATTTAAAAAAAGACATTGTCGAATTTAATCTTTCCGTCCAATAAATAATTACCCACCATACAAACTGTCGTATAAAAAAAGTAGGGGCGTGGCAAATATGCTAAAAAACAATCCTTCTTTTTTTATCTTCTAGTATATAGAAATAAATTTGACTAATTTAGGGTCATTATAAATAAAAATAATATTCATTGTTTTATTCAACTCATACACCACCTGCCCCCCGTCACTGCCTGTTTGCCACTTTTTGTTTTATAAGTAGGTATATTCTCATCCCCTCCTAAACACTCCAAAAAAGTCACTTTCGTATTACATATTCCTATTCAAAAACATCTATGATAGTAATAATAATAATAATAATTATGCGAATATATTACATCAATGACATAAACAATAAATTACCTGCGCGTTTTTCTATTATAGTTTTGAAGTTTTGGAAAAATAATATGGCCGACGGCACCTATTTTTTTTTTTTTTTTTTTCGCTTACTTAATGCAGATTAAGATTCCTTTTTCTTTTCTATTTCATTCATATTTCCGTTCGTCTTTCTATCTACCTATTATTGCTTTTTTTTATATGTATTGCGGTTAGAGAAAGAGAGAGAGAGGTGATGTGATTTTTTGACTGATGTCCATGTACGTTTGGGCGTAAATTCGGTTAGTTTAATTACAATGTAATTTTTTACTCTTTTATTATTTTGATGGACGACAAGGGGACGTTTAACAACAACAGTTTAAAAAATCATTCATCATCATCATCACTTGGAACTGTGTTAAATATTTGATTTGGTAGAACACGAACGGGTAAATGGAAAGTGGATAGGATTGAGTTGTCGATATCGAGTTTTGTTATGTGCATTATCGATACGTTAAATAATTGATGATAATCAATTGATGACAAATTAAAACAGAGCTCCGATTGGAATAAATCGAATTTTGCAACATTTGTCACATAAACTCAGCGTCTAGTATGTTTAAGCAACCGGACCACCTTGATGTCATTTCCCAATATTTATTGAATGCTAATAATAAATTAAATTACAATAAAATTTAATTCAATTTCACACAGACCACCATTAAAATGCATATAATAAAATTACATGGTACATTTACTCGATTATTAACCTAATTTATGAGTGGAATTAAACCAATAATTAAAATATAAAAAAACCGGAGACGAATAATACCAGAATTTATCGAGAGAAAAAACGTATAGTAAATAGATCTATTCAGGAAAAAAAAAAAAAAAACGAGGAGCATTAAGAATCTAGTGGTGGTAGAAAGATAATCGGATTTAAGCAATTTGAAATTTCACACTGAACCACCGCAACTAAAAGCACGATGAATTAAATCCAATAAAAACTATTGACAATTTATAAAATACTGTTTTCTCTTGTTGCAATGCAAAAACCTACCCTTCACAAGTAAATCAAACGGCCCTCCCTCCAAACACGAATTCTATTCATTCACCTAATGGTTACTCACCACCAAATTCCTTCACATTTACAAAAATACTAGTATTTCTATTCATTCCAAGTATTAATATTTCTTCGATTCTCGTCTCTCTCGCTCTCTCTCTACCTATACAACATGTTTCTTTCTCTGACAAAATATGTCAGTTATGTGTATATCCCTCCATGGGTTCTCTTCTCTTCTCTATAACAACAAGTATTGTTAAAATCGAACGAAGTCTATGTCTGGGCTGGCTGGCTGGCTGGCTATATGTGAAATAATACAGAGACGACCATACGCGCAGCGATAAGTTGCTGTTGTTGTTCTTGGTGGTACGTTTTCCTTCATATATTTACGTTCTACAAGAAGTCTTCAGGCTTCAGTTGAGTTCAGTACACAGATAAGTACGGTAGTGATCCATAGCCGGCTAGGTTTTATACTGAAAAGTTGTGCATGGACATTTTTTCTGCATTGACAGTCGTGAAGTTGAACTGAAAGAAAAGTTTGAAATCTAGTGTTTTTTTTTTTTTGGTCAAGAATGATTAGAAGATTTTAAGGCTTTTGCAATCATGTTTGGTATTACCATGGATTCATCATCATCATCATCATCATATGTGAATTTCACAAATGAATTGGACCCGACTCCTCTGCCATACACCACAACAAATCCGCATTGGAATCAAAATTACGATGATTTGAAACGTAAAAAGAACCAATATAAAAACTTGTGTTTAGTTAGTGTGGTTTTTGCATTTAGTGTTGGATTGACAATTGGAATTCTTATACCATTAATGTATTTTAATAGTAGCAGCAGCAGCAGCAGTGCGAACAATATGACTTCATTAAATTTCCAGCGGCAATTGAATGATGATAATGACCTTGTGAACAATAATAACAATTCATCGTCAATATTAAGAACTATTTTCTTAAATAATAGTTATCTGAACACCCTGCCATCATCATCTAATGCTGATGATAATAATAATAGTAAACTATCAGTTTATTCTGCCGTGTCATTTGTGAAAAACACCCACCAAAACAACCATCAGCACCATCGTACATCATTATCGCATTCAAATAATAATAATAATTATTATGTTGAGAATGATATTTATTGGGGTGAAAAAGTCGAATCCGCCCTACCAGCTGGTTATAAACAACGGAAACACACAATATGGACGGATTATATAAATCGTAGTGCCGTTGCAATACGTTTAGAAAATGGCTGTGGTCGTATGCAGAATCGTTTAGTGACATTTCGTGATGGTTTAAAAGGATGTGTTCGTTATCGGCAAAATATCGATCAAATACAAGGTGAATTGTTCAGTTTCTATTTGGCGCAAATTTTGCAATTGCCAAATTTGGCACCGAGTGCTGTTAGTATTGTCGATTTGAATTCACCATTATGGACGAATTTACATAATGAAATCGCTGCCGCACAATGGAATTCGAATCGGCCAATCGTTTTAACGCAATTTATATCGAATTTAAATTCAGCTAATATTCCAGCTGTTTTTAAACCATTGGATAGACATTTAAATAAATTGGATGTATACAATGTCACGATGAATAAAATGTTCGATAATGTTGAGATTTTGAAGAGTTTAGTTGAGTTGGCGCAATGGTCCGATTTGATTGTTTTCGATTATTTAACAGCGAATTTAGATCGAATTGTTAATAATTTGTACAACTATCAATGGAATATAAATATTATGGATGCACCAGCTCATAATTTAGCTAAACAAACTGACAGTGATCTATTAGTGTTTCTAGATAACGAATCCGGTCTGTTGCACGGCTATCGATTATTGAAGAAATACGAAATGTACCATTCGATTTTATTAGATAATTTGTGTATGTTTCGACGACAAACAGCGAATATTATTAAAACATTAAAAACTAAAGGTAACATTGGTACATTATTAAGGGGCATGTTTGAACAGCAAAATAGTGACATAGTGAAAGACATTCTACCAACACTGCCCGATAAAAGTGTGAAAATCTTAAATGAACGAATCGATCGTGTTTATGGACAAATAATGAAATGTGAGTCGATTTTTTCTAATAATACTTAGCGATATTTTATAAAAAAAAAAAAATTAACCTTATATAATATAGTCAAATCTAAAATTCAAATTATAAAGAAATTATTGTAAAACAAACACGAAAACGTTTTGGAGAAATAGGATCGAATTAGCATTTTTTTAACATTAATAAGACATTTTTATTTAAATTTCAATAGGCAACGGTAGAAAAAGAGAAGAAAAAAATAAAGAATTCCGTTGTTTGCTCGCTCGTATTTTAAGAAAATGTAATAAATTCACTCGCAGTTTAAATGTTTGTTTGACTTGTTCACCACACGATGGTGTTCTATGTGAGTGCATGTATGAATATGTCATTCGATTAGGTACATACTTACTTATTTAACTTATTTATTTATTTGTTTCTTTTCAATGGACATGCAAATGTATAATGTGTCATAATACATTTTTCGATAAATGCCTATGCCAATATAGTATAAATAGAGACACTATTACTTCAAACATACTATATGTGTTTTCCTCATTATAGTTATTATAGATTTGTCCTTTTTTTGTTTATGAAATGTGATATTTAGTGATCGATGTAAATGTTTTTTTTTTTTTTGATGTAATTAAAGACGATTAGGTTAGATACTTAAGTTGTGATGTTAATTTTTAAGTTACACCAAAAATTCTTGTACTTAAAATAATTTTGTAAAAATGTGTAAATAGTTTAGAAAGGAAAAGATGTGTATGTAAATATGGTAAATAAATCGATTAATAGAGAAAATAAAATCGAAAAAAAGCAAATTTTAACCGAAAAATAATGTTTTATTTATTCAGCCTTTGACAGAAGCTATTACATTCTAGCCATCTTATTGTTACACTCTGTATAGAGCGATGTTATTTTATACATCTCGTTCTGATCGGATTTTTTTTATTAGTTTTATTATAATCTAACAAGTTTGGACTTGTTCATTTTCAATTTTAATTCAATTAACAAAAAAAACAAACAAAGAGAAGATTATGATTAATAGCAAATAAATTGGCTAAATTCAATTGTCACTTACAATTAATCAATTCTATTCATACAAACACCATAAATATATGCGTAAATTTAGACAACCTTTAGCTACATACCTAATAATAATGGAATGACAATTGACATTCACAAGGACGTACACGTATCGATATCTGATTCCATTTTAATTCAGTGTTCAGGTACTTTTACACATACCTAAATCATTTATTATTCAGTAAGTTATACACGTGATTAAAATATTGATAAATTTGTCGCATCTCACATAATAGTAATAATAATAATATCCATCTATATACAAATTGTGATACACAAAGAAAACGAATTTGTTGAAATTTTAAACTGGGTTTTCTCTCAAAATCCAGTCCGCCGCCACTGACAGTGACATACATTTTCTTTTTTATTAGTTGATTGTACATTTCCTACAATGGTATTTAAATTTGCAACAATGTACACATACATATTCACGTTGTTGAATAAAAACCTGTGTTGCATCTTTCCTTTTGGCTTTTTCTTTTTTTTTTTTGTGCTGTGCTGTTTTATCCTTAATACATTGACAAAAAAATATACAGTTTATCACGTCATAATATGTCTATATCTGTTTGTTATCGTATACGTTAAGTACGTTTTCCGTTCAGGAAGTTTACCAAGATTGGCACATCATCATCATCATTATTGAATAGGAAATCAATATTGATTCGGATTTTTGTTTTGAGCGAAATGTATATGCGGGTTGTGGGCTGTGAGACTATCTAGTACATTTTTACTATTATTATTATTAAAATAAGCGATAGAACAGACAAACGGGTACAGCCTCATTGTTGTTTAGATAGAGTTAAAATTTAGTTAAATGGCAACAGCGTAGAATTCTTCCCGTTCTTTTTACATGTATGATTAAATGATGAACTATCTATCTATATGCTTCATTCGTCTAAATGTTTTTAAGGCTCATACTAACCCCAATCCGAGGGGCGGGGCCACAGCACTAAAGCAAACCGAACACTACGCCAACCAAACTGAACTGAAAGCAACAGAATCAGAGGATGCCACATAAGAAAATATAACGCAAATTCAATAAATTTAGCCGTAAGAACGGCCATTTTTGGCCATCTTTTTGGCCATTTTTTTGGCCGATCGAAAATGAAAATGTCGATCTACATCGACAATCAACACTAAATCAACACTAACTTAACACTAATTCATCATTAATTTAACTCTAATTCAACACTAATTGACCATTATTTCAACACTAATTGAACACTAGTTCAACACTAATTGAACACTAGTTCAACACTAATTGAACACTAGATCAACACTAATTGAACACTAGTTCAACACTAATTAAACACTAATTGAACACTAGTTCAACACTAATCGAACACTAATTCAATACTAATTCAACACTAATTGAACACTAATTGAACACTAATTAAAAACTAGTTCATCACTAATTGAACACTAATTCAACATTAGTTCAACACTGATTCAACTTTCAACTTTCAAAAAAATGGGGATAAGAATGCCGAAAAGATGACCGAAAAAAATGGCCAAAAACATCGGCAATCGAAAATTACAATGTCGATGTGTGTGTGTGGTGATGTGTTTACCTAACACATCTTAAACAGGGAAAATTAGTTGTTTTTGTTTTGTTTTCGGAAATATTCAGAGTGGCCAGTTACTATAGTCCGAATGGCTAATTTTTTTATGAATAAATATAGAAAAATTGTTAAAGCAACAAAATTAAGTAGAATTGCGTAACGTAGTTTTTACAGTGTTCATATTTGACGTGACCCTTATGGTTGCCGTGGAAACGGTAAACAAACCGTTGGTCACGGCTTAACATAACTGTGTCACCCTGTATAAGGACTATATGAATAGTAGCGTACAGGTTCAGATCAAAAGAAAATCCACATACGAGCGCCAAGTATGTTGTTGTTATCGATAAACATAATACTATGACGTCACTTAGAATGAAGAAAATGGAATAACAATAATTCGAATATTTGAAAATTTCTACGAGTATACAAATTTTGGTAAATTACCATCGAATCGAATGCCAAATTTGTATAGTTTTCGAGCCTCTACGTCTTTAAAATTGTATTAATTAACTGACAGCTCTCAGTATATATATACGTACAATTATTAGAAAAATTTCTAGTGTCAATTGAGTGTTTAATAGTATAGTTAAAAATATGTTATTAAATATATTTCGGACCCAGTTTTTTTTGCTGATAAAGCAGAATGTACGAGTTAGTCTATTATCTGAACCGAACCGTTTTCAGATATTTGTCGGTTAACGGTACTTAAGAAGTGGTGGACAATATCATCAATGACAGCATGTTGATCTCAAAAAAAAAAAAAAAAAGGAAAAAAAAGAAACAAACTTCATCTAAAGACATTGACTGTATTATCATTTTGATCTAAATATTTAAATAACATTTAGAAATTTAAAGAATCTAAATGCACATGTTGTTGGCCTTTCTCTTTTTTATTATTATTTTTTATTTTTTTTCTTTCTACTTCAGTTCGGAGATGCTGTTGTTTTTGGTGCCCGAGTCTACGAGATATGTGAAAATTAAATTAAAACCAAACAATTGCCTTTAAAACGATTATAACGTCGATACTATTAAGGTGACTGTGACAGGTTGCCTTTCTGTAATTAAACCTCCAATCGAAAAATATCCTTAATGATTTTTTAATCATTTTCCAAAATTAATTAAGAAAATAATCTTTATATGAAATAAAAGAATATAATGATCAGATTTCCGATATGTATATAGACACGCACACAGAAATGAATGTGTGTGTGTGTAGATGTTAGCTGTCCGTCATTAAAATTTCAATTTGATTATTAAAAATTTTACGATAATACTAAATTTCAAATTTAGAAACAAATATTATTATTATTATTATATCTCTAGTGGATTGACTGAAATCGGATATATGTATACATATAAATTTATTAAAAAAGAGAAAAAAAAAAAGAAAAAGATTTTTTATTACTTTTACTTTACGATACTAAAGTAATTGTTGCCTTTAGCTGCTTCTTCTACTTATATTATTATTATTATTATTATTATAGTTTCGTTCGTATAAGCTTGCACTGCACACACACACACATACAGTAATTACGGTGAATCTCATAGCAGGGAATCACATATAAAAATGCCATAAAATTAAACGTGTGTATGCACATCTTTTTCTCTCTCTAGCTCCTACTTCTCTCTCACTGTTTTAAGCGATAGGGTTAAGCTCTGTAGTTTTTTGTGGATGGTGCTTGTCTGATATGTGGCCAGTTTGTACAATAAAAAGTATTTTGAATCGATATTATCGTTTTTGGTTTGGGGAGTTTTTTTTTTTTTTTCTCCATGTATCCACGATACATGGAGCTTAATCAATTGGAAAAATTTATTTTATTAATTATTTGTTATATAATAATACGGTTGGATGTGAACTGGAAAATGCTGGTTACAAACTTTTTGTTTTGTCGCTACCGTCTTTGACACCCGCTCGCCAACACCCTGTATAGATAATTTTTGTGATTGTTTTGATATTGCCACTGATTAATCCTGTTTTAGGGACTTATCGGAATTATGTGCTCTATCTTTAGCCATATTTATTTCCGACTATATATACAGGGTGTTGAACAAATGATTAACTACAACTTTCCGATTATAATCGACATAAAATATTCTTGAAAATTTTTCATCTTCATGTCGCTAGACACAATGACACCAGTACAGTGACACCCTGTAAAAATATTATTTTATATTTTTTGATATTGACATTAATATTATTTATATGTCATTAATTTATTTTGTGTCATGTGCTCTATATTCTTACATTAGCTCCTTCTGTATATACAGGGTGTTCGACGAATGTCTGACCAAACGATTAACTACAACTGCTTCCTGGGAAATTCCTGGGAATTTTTTCGTTTGCGTCGCTAGACACAGTGACACCCTGTATAGACGGTTTTTTTTTCTTTTCCTGATATTGTCATTATAATTAATTCGATTTTTACAAATTAAGAGCCAATTATATACATATAAATACATTTGATTAGATTGCAATCTATACCTGAGTTTACCTTGATAATTTCAATTTTTTTCTTTCTGTTTTTTAAGGTAGTAAATAAATATAAATATTTAAAACAAAGCACTTAATAATAATTTATATCAGCGGATATTATACTTTGTAAAAATAAATTAGCGAACAAATTGCCATTTTGTATAAATGTCCTAACAAAAATATTTAATTTCATCGTAATTAATTTGAATTTTTACAAGACAAATAAATCTTTACAGAATTCACATCTATATATATATATATATATATATATATGAAATTTATTTATTTGATAAAAAAAAAAGTTAATAATAAATATGTGCTTCTATTTCTTATTATGTTATTTCTCAAACGCCTCCATTTTTTCTTTGCTCAAAAAAAAAAAGAAAAGAACACACATCGATACGTCTTCTTTCCTTCTCCTTGTTGTTTATATGTACTTAATATCTTTTTAAGTAACAAGATTAATGCGGATACATGAACACCATTTAAATTTAAGATACTTATAATACAGGTTGTATTATACGTGTTTTTGTAGTCTTCAAAACTGTTTCTAGTCTTTTTTTTATCGGCGTGTTTGACTAGTTAATGATAATCAATAAATTTCAATCCGGAGGCTTCATGTATCTATCTATCTATGTAGTATATACATAGATATCTATACGCCACGATATATAGTTGAAGTATTACTTAATATGGGAAGGAGGTTAGAGGAGCTTGTTGTTTTTTTAGAAGATTTTTCAAGCTAATTGTTCGAATAAAGAACGTAATTCATTAATGACGATCAAGCATCAAGCGGTGGCGGGGGCAGCCGATGATACAGGCGAATCGATTATCTCAGAATTCAGTAAAACGTCCAAAAATAATCGCCAGAGGGTTCGTTCCTTTTTTTCTAAAGCGATAATTTAAGAATGTCCGAAGCTAATACTTTTCTCTCTCTCTCGCTCATATCTGAATGATTTCAGTGCCAGCATCGATTCGATCTGATGTGGATCAACCTTACGGGCGTAAATAATAAACTTAACTGTGCCTATACATATATACCAGAGGAATAGAGAGACAAACACAAAGAGAGTGAGAGATGACGAGAAAATAGGATAAAATTCTGGTCCAATTGTTTGTATGTCAAATAACAACTTAATCACAATGGTAATCTTCAAATTTGATCTTTTTCACGAAAAATTTACGAGGAATCGATGACGGTATTTGTGTCAAAGAGAAGCGACAGTCAAAATTGACATTAATCAAAAAAAAATTCTTAGAAAACGGTCTACCCTGCATAGCCTAGGAATGATTCCATTCATCCACAAACACACTCACAAAAGCCAATTTTACCTGTATTATATTTATTTAAATTCCTTTGAAAATTCTTTTCATATTTCATTCATTCTATAGAAATTCGTCATCTGAGATCCGAACAATTTAGAATTGTAAAAAAAAAAAAAAGAAAGAAAAAAGCTCAATATTTGTTCCATAAAATGGGGTGCGGCATTGAACGTGATAGCCTTGCCATTTACACCCTCCACAGGCATTCGAAATGTAGTTCGGGTGCGGTGACGTGTCGAATCTAGAGACTTCAAATTATAAATGATGTTTTGGCTCTATTGAAAACATCTTAAATACGTTTAATGGATTCCTAATAGGTATTTTCTATTTCTAAGTATTTCCATAGAAATATATTGCATACAAAGGAAATGACAAATCCAAAGTTAGCTATTTGCTAATGATTCCTAAAAATTTGAAATATTTTCTAAAGAAAAAAATCATTAAAATTGATAAATGTTTGTCTAAATCTACGCCAATGCAGACATTACAAAAGGACAAATTGTATCAATGCATCGTTAGTGAATATGATTAATGTCGATATGTCGCCCATGCCTAATACAACACAGCCTAATTCTGTCACCTCGGCCCCTGAATTTAAGAGGCAAAAATTCACTTTACTTTTTTTATATGTATGCATTCCCGTTGTGGAATTTGTATCTAATTAGCTGATTTTGTCTGATGCGTATAACAACATTTTGCCATTAACTGAAAGTAGTACTTAACTTAGTACCAAAAATCACTTTGAATTCAACCTTTTTTACTTTCTGAAAGTCTTATCAGAAAAGTCATAGCAGCGCGCAAAATTTACGTAAAAACTCATCTAAAGCTCTTCTCTCTCTTAAGACAAAACGAAAAAAAAAAAAAAAGCTAAAATTAATCGCCTTAAAACGAATATAAGCTTTTGAAAACAAAAAAAAAAAAAAACGTTCCGCCAAAACTCACTCAATAATCTTAATAATAAACCTTAAAACCAATGACAATAATGGCCCAAAATCAATACTAATCAGAGGCAAACTTACGATCCGGTCGCGCGGCATATCAAGCCCCACAGAGAGAGAGAGAGAGAGAGAGAGATGGAATGAAAGAAAAAGAATACAAAAAATAAGGCCTCCTTTACAGGAACCATATAGTCAATTTTTTTTTATTTTTTTTGCTTATAATCACAAAGAAATATAGATCGGTGCTGTCCCATTCAAAATAATCACCCTGTATTTTACGGGACGGCAATAATAATTATTGTTTTCTGCAAATTATATTTAAAGCATCTTTGTTGCGGATGAATTATGCTGCGGGTTCGGGTACCCCGCGGCTTGCCGCGATCAAACCGAGGGGTTTGAAAATAAAATTATTTGAGCGCTCTGCAGTGGCGGCGGCGACTAACAATCAAATCAATTTCATCCGTTTATACATATATTTTTTTGTGCTTAACTTCCATGAGGAAGAGAGAGAGAGAGAGGGCGAAATAAGTGATACGAAGGTACAGTATGTATGTACCTTAATACCGTGGCATACACACACACACACACACAATCCAATCAAATCCAATCACTTTTTATGGAATGCTTTTAATGGTGCTTTGATAAACATTAAGGAATATGCGGCTCAGTTTAGTTGACAGCCGGGTAAAATGTACGTTTTTCTTTTTCTGAAGATAATATATGAATAATGTGTGGAGTTAAAATAAACTGACCTTTTGTAATATTGCCGCCGCCATTACACATTAAAAGATGAATATTTATTGCAACAATCAAAGATTTTAACAGTCTGATTAGAAAACTGTTGTTTTGGGGTGAGAATTTGAAAATTTCCTATTGTTAATTCCGCCAGCTGCCAATAGATGGCGCTGCCGATCGATTATGTACTACTGTTATCTGTCAACAATCGTTTCAAGTTTTCTTTCTTGCGCGAAACTTTTTAAAAATTCTCTTTGTATATTTTCTGCATTTATCGTGCCGTTTATGAAAGGATTTTCATTGTTAATATCGTACATATTATTATTATTATTATATTCCTTTGTGTCAACGAGTCTTTAGTAGTACGTGTACACTGTAGTAGAATAGAAAGAAATTATGATGGCATCATTTACATATTACTGAATGGTGTCATGATTGCATGTATTGTACAGAAATAGATAAATTTTCTATAGGCAAAAGAAAGAGAAAGAAAAGGTGTGGATTAAAGAATGACGTATTCAATATAAGAATATACATAGGAAGTTTAAGATAGGCTATAAACATTCTTAGTTTTCCACCCTGTCTAGAATGAGAATTGAGTGGAAAAAACAACAGTTTGCTACTAATAATCATTAAAAAAAAAATACAAAAACTACCCAATAGGAAATACACGCCGTCACTGTTTAAAAGCACACCACATACCAAGAAAAGTCGATGTTATTTTTGATTCCGCTATTATGCTCACATATTGTAAAATATGAGTCGTTTGAATGTCCTGCTGTCCTGCTATACAGAGGTACTTTGTCTCGCTCGCTCTCCATACCGCTCTTCTTTCTTTCTCTTTTTCTTCTTCTTCTCATCTCTTTCTATTTTTTTTTTATAAATACTTAATTGGTCGGCATGACGGGACGCAGCCTAAAATGTAGTTGTTAGAAGAAGGTTTTTGACACTTCTTTTATAGAATACTACTATTAAATTATCCATTTCTGTTAAGGAAATTAAATGCGCAACCATCGGAAGTGGTGACGTTCAAGTGCTGCCCTCTAGTAGCTGTAGCTACTATCAGATATCGACAAGCAATTAATTTAGATTCAAAACTACTTAATTGTGTACTGCGTAACTGTGCTTGGCCAAAAAAAAAAAATAGACAAGAAAAAATCTAATAAATTAAAATGTTAAATCATAATTCAAATAATCATTTCTAATTCCGGAAATCATTCGTTTACTATTTCGTCTATTATATCTATTGATACTACTAGTAGATACATAATAATTAATTTCTTTTTTTTGAGTCAATAAAAATTTACAAATTTTTCGTATCATTTAATTGACATGAACTTGTTGATACTTTATTTCCTTTATTATCTAACATTAATCTACCTGGATGTATATATATATATATGTTAATTTAAACTGGTTTTGATTTTTATTTTTCATTAAAAAAAAAAAAAAAGGAAAAAAAATCTTTTTGGTTGAAATAAAAGAATATTTCACTTTGGATTGTACGATTTTTTTTTTTTTTGACGCATTTTAACAAAGACGATGTTTTTCTGAGTGCATTCGGATGGCTTGCACTGTTAATCTCTAATTGTCCATATTCTGGGAGTTTTTTTAAATAATTCTTTCTATAATTTTTAAATAAAAGTGTTTATATTAAGTAAATTAATAAGAAAATTGCTGAAAAAGCTCTGAGTAACTCAGACAATTAAGGATCTCGGTGCAGGCCATCGGAGTACGTTATAAAGCGCCATGCGAAAATTATGGTTTTATTTCGATAATGCGCGTGCGCAGTTAGTTCTAGAACTAGATTATATCACGCAGCTAATATATACATTATAGTAGGTCATGTATAGAAATAAAAAAGCGAACAATTAACTCTGATCCATTAGTCATTAGAACTGGATAGGGGATAGGATTGATGGGCAAAATCAAGCGTCATCAAACATCATTAGAATTCCAAAATTGGTTTTGTAAATCTCTTTACATACAAAATAAATAAATAAATAAATAAACATCCTCCTAGGTCAAATAGTTATTATTAATTATACTTGAGAACTGTTCAATAGGATATTTTGCGCTGTCGATGATTGTTTGGTCATCAATAATTTCTCTCTATATCTATACATGTATGTGACCATGTATACATCAATCTATATACATATACATATAAGTATTATTATGTATGTATACACAACAACTTACAGAATATACGAGAAACATCATTTTTTATCAAAATGGAAATGGAAATATTTATTTTTTTAATTCTCTTAGTTCATTTCAATTCAATATACACTGTATATACATATCTATATGTCTATATGGTCGGTGTATGTTGTGTGTTGTAGTACCGTCTACTAACGGTAAATAGTTTAAAACAATATTCGTTTATTATTAATAATCTAAATAGTTCAAAATGACAGCTGACCTCGGCTTTATGTTTTAAAAAGGAATCTCACTATAGTATGTATTCATGCTGATTTTGTTGGGAGTTTATTTTTTATTTTTTTTTTTTTTTGGTTGATGAACGATATAGAACGTCTATAGTACAAAAAAAAAAAAAAACATTTCCATGGCTAGATCTCTGATCTTTAATCAAATCATTCATTACTACCAGTATCTATCGATTTTAAATAAACTTTTTTCCAATGTGTTTACATTCACCTTTAGGCACCTTTATTTGTACACTGATCACACCGATGACGTAACTGATAGATTTCAACCACTTATATAGGCAGAGGTGGCTGTAAAGACTGTTTAGTACATTTTTACTATTATTATTATTAGAATAAATACTAGAACAGACCAAATGGGTACACCCTCATTGTTGGTTAGATAAAGTTGAAGTAACTAGTAGTTTTATAACTTATTGTTTCGATATTTCAAATTTTATCTACTTTTTGTCGCGCGGCCGGTTTTTGAAGATGCTGACCACAATTTCAGTTATTTGATCAAGGTGGTGTACGAGTAGTAGAGCGCATCGTTGCCAAATCACTTTTTGTGTATGATAAAATTTTGAACCCCTTTTGGAACTTATTAGTACATCCGATTTGTTGCTGGTAAAGCAGAATGTACTAATAAGTCTATTTGCCGTATATGTTGAGCAATGCAAAAACTCCCCATTTTTCATAGTACTCTCAAAATTGAAAATAATAATGATGATGATGAATATGTGGAAATATTGAAAATTATCTTTTTAAACGGTACATAATGAAATTATTCATGTTTCTAATATTTATATTTTCTGCTTGAAGTATGTACGAAACTGCTTGTCTGTACCTATACATAGACAGACGTAAGTGTTGTAGATGTATTAGATGGATACGACCAGATGTATCGTGATGATCATTAAAATTATGTATTTATTTTTAAGAGAAATAATACCGCTATAAAATGTTTTTGTTGCAGTACAGCTCAAAATGCGACTTGTGATAACAAAGAGCCATTAAACTTACTCGACATCGAATCGAATCGTTCTAGAATCGACTGAAAACCGTTTTTTTAGTTCTTTGAAATTCATTTATTTGCATGTAATATGCAGTTAACGCGAAGTTGCGCATGCGCAGTGCTATTTATTTAAACTAAATAAATTCGAAAGATTTACATTCGAATCAATTACATAATAATAAGGGTGATGTCCTTTCTTATGTCATTAGCTCGAATAACGAAGTTAATTAGAGATGTGTTGAACGGATCGATGCCTATCGATATTATCCGATCAGTATATTTTAACTTAAAATTTTTAAGGGTTTGTTTTATTACGACGCGATAGCCTTTCAAATCGTAATCCTATGTATTTATAAGATCAAACTAATATTTCTCACACTATTAAAGAAATTTGATACAGAATCTATCGAGCCAAAAAGATATTACTCTAGTATTATTATTATTATTAGAAAGTTTAATTTAAATTTTAAATATATATATATATATATATATATATATATATATACATAATATAAAGTATGTACATCGACAAAAGTCTTCCGATGATCTCAGAAAGATAAAGAGACACCAAATCGTGGCCTGAATCAACAAAGGTTTTCTTTTATTCAGTTTGTTGAAGTAACGACTTGCAAATAGCAATAAGTACATTCAGATAATGATAATAATAATAATAATAATAATAATAACTGTAATAAGAATAAAAATATTAATATCTAACAAATTGACAATTCTCATACGTTTTTTTTTTTTGCAACATGCTCTTTTGTCGTCGTGGTCTATTTTCTTCTTCTTCTTTTTCATTTTTCTAGATCCATTGCACGCTTTATGTATAGACAGACAAAACAGACAGCCATATTGTTTTCTATAGTGTAGCGCGATATGAATCAAATTAGTTTGTCTAATAATTCAGCCCTTAAGGGTTTCTATGAAGTTGGCATTTTTTTGCTATATTGATATTATTATTATTATTATTATGTGTATCTTGATTTTAACAAAATTTGACATGGTAGTTGTTGCTTGATTGTGGTATGGATCGATATAGATATTGTATAGCATTGGTGTGTGTGTGTGGGTTGGAAAATAATAATATTCAATGCAAAAATGCGGATGCGAGATCAGAAAATATTTTGATCCTAACAGTATTATTTTCATCTGTTTTTTTTTTAATGTTTTCGTTTTCTTTTCGATCAACTTACTTCCGCCTGGCGATTGCTCGATAATATGGACAATTTCTGGACTTGGTATAGTGGGGATTATGTTGTTTACGCATGCGTAATTTTCACTTATAGTAATTTAACAAAGTTAATCTGTAAAAATCCAAAAAAAATAGAATGCGATCAAATAAAAATTGATCGGCAGGCTGACTTTAGCATCGCGCATGCGCAATATTAACGTAAATCGATATATAAACAGCACATGCACATTTCGCTTAGAACTGTGACAATTAAGGATGATTATATCGAATTAGGGTTTTTGTTATAAATCCCAATCTAAACGAAAAATCACCTAAAATTGAATTTATTTAGTGTTCATAATGAACGTTCGTTTATCTAATTAGTTTTTATCAATTCCTATATATATATAATTGCAATTAAAACAAAAACTCTAAAAATTATTAATTAGACGAATCCGAAAGCATTGCATTAAGAGCCCAGCTATATAGCTAATGAATTTATTGCTACTCAAAATGCCTGAATATTGATAAATTTATTCGTCATTACTTTCGAAATATTGCAGTCGAATTTTAATTAATATTGTATGATACATACGTACATATTTACATATATAATAAACCTGTCTTTTAAAAATCTTTCTTGGCCCAAAAGAGAGTTGGTCTTCTTGCATTATCTAACTGGCAGATCCAACAAACAGGTCCGAATATACAAAAAAAATTAAAAAAAAAAAAACAAAAATTTAAGAACAGAAAAAAAAACCATGGCAAATAACACAACAGCAACAACAACAATAAGCCTTTTTCGTGGATGCTCCATCAGGGGATTTTTAACTTTTCTCTCTCTCTCTGTTTCATTCCATTATGCTCTCTCTTTCTCTTTTTCAAAAAATCAACTAATTAATTATGATAAATAGAAGCAGATGAATTCTTCTCTCTTTCAACTGATATTAATCAAAACAAGCACGTTTTGTTTGTATTATATGCGATCTCTCTCTCTCTCTCTCTCGCTCTCGCTCTGTCTCCCTCCGACTTTTCATAACTTTTATATGCTCATTTTGTTATCGCATTGTTGAAAAGTGCATCAGAACTACAAGTGCATTAAATAATTGAATGATAATAATAAATATACGGTCGTATGTGAAGGAATTTATTTCGGGCGCATGCGCATTTGCCATTCGAAGCTGTATTTATAATGTAACTGTATTCATATCTATGACATAATAATGGAAATGCATTGCATTTAACGGACCGTGTGATAATATATTTACTCTTTATAGTACATCAGTATTCACTGATTTGGATATGTCGTCATACTTTGTAATGTCCAATCAATGTTGCATTGATGGGAAGTTGAGCGTCCAGGCCATAGAAGGCGCTATAAGCACAAAATTAAAACTAGTCCCAATAGATTCAATTAAAAGGTCAAAATATACAGTTCAACAACCAATTAAAGTCTGAGCTAATACTTTTCGGTTATTTTTTTAATAAATATTTATGAAAATATTTAAATAGCACCCATAAATATCCGCATTTTTTTTGTTTTTTTTTGTTTTTGTTTTCTAAAGTAGTGTAGGTTTCAATCATCACTCAACTTGACAAAGATGTAATTTTTTTCTATTGTTTCATAATAGTAATAATAATCCTCTCTCTACGTACCACATCAAACAACACCCATATAGATATCTAGTAGTGGATGGAGTTCATTAATCTCTAGTACAGTCAAAAAAAAAAACAAAATGATAATATTTTGCGCTTAATCTATAAACAAATGGAAACAATAAAAAAAAAAAAAAAACAAACGAACCGTAAATACGCCCCTTATAAATAAGAAATATTATAAAAGACGCACACGTGTAACAATAGAGATCAAAATAATCTTATTAAATTTATTCTAATAAATTTAAATAATCTATACATCTAATAAATATAATTGTCTTTGTATGTGTATGTAAATGTATTATGTGCTAAACTGTTTTAAGCACTGTACGGTTATAGAATGCATTAAATATGCTCTCTACTATTTAAAAGTTGCCATATAAATTGGCAGTTTGTAATTTACGTTATGTAAAACACATACATAATCGATGGATATGCGAGTATTTGCATTTACCTTAACCTCACAACTTATCGGGTACCGCTCCCTCTGTGGTTTGGAGTTTAAACTTCTAACGACAACTAGTTGACGTTGGTTCTCTTGAGCTTCGCGCGCATATGATTTAATCACACATTTATTGTGAACTTTCACTTTCGCAGTTGCAAACTGTGACCTTGAAAAGGTTGATACTGTGCCGTAAGAGAACTTACGAAAAAAATCAAATTAATTATTCATATTCTCAGCTTGAGAATCGAATCTTCATCTATCTCTCTAGTTCTTTATCATGTCTTTAACAATAATAATAATAATTGTTGTAAGGTAATGTAATATACAACGTTGTAATCGATCATTGATGTATTGTATCCATATCATGTCTCTTTCTCTCTCTCTCTCTTTTTTACTCAATTATAATTTTTATTTTCGAAAAAAAAAAAAAAAAAAAAGATCACGATCAGCTTGAGATGTGCTCATTATTCATTTCATAAACAATTTAACAACAACAGAACAGGCATTGCCATTTTATGAAAATCATTCGTCGCATTTTGATATGCATAAAATACTTAATAATAATTGTATTATTGTTTTCGATATTCCACCCACATAAATATGTACGGGTGGGATATACATATCTAGTGCTTATATGCATATAAACAGACAGATATAGAAAGGGTATGTATTTTTGCATAATATGTATTGCATTGGGTAACTGAAAGTTGAACAAAAACATACACACATATATATTTTCATTTTGGCAAGGACAATTTCTCTTTTATGATTCTAAACAATTGATAGTAATTAAAGCAAATGTAGAGTGGTGACGTCACCGAGTTATATGACAATCAATTCTAGTAGGGATGGTGCACAAACATAATGATCAAGAATTTCTGTGTCGTGTCGTGCACTAACCGTCAGTCATTTTCGATTTCGACATCAACAAAAAAAAAGAAAAAAGAAAAAATAAAAGCTCATTAAAACGAATTAAATATGTACACAAATTTAATGAAACATTCATCATTATTCATTTAAATTTTAATATACTTACATTGTATTATAAATAAATATTTCGTCTTTTTTTTTTTTTTTGTTTCTTCTTCTTCTTCGTTTCTCTTGGCCGTTTCGATATTACATAATGCTCGATTGATGCAAAACAATAAACAATCAATGAAAACAATAGCTCGTTTTTGGTGAGGGACGCTGTTTGTGTCCAGTTCAGTCCCGTCCACTGTGTGTGTGTGTGTCCGAAATTCGTTAAAGGTCCATTTATTAATATATATTGGCACAACTGTGTGTTGTTGCTGGTGGTGGTGGTTGTGGTGCTCGTTTATATTTCTTTTGTTATGTCTTTCGAATGAATTTGCATTTTTTTTTTCTTCATTTGTCGTTGAGTAACAATAATAATGATTATTATAGACGGAATCGTGGCGAGTGGCGAGGGAAAACTCATTTTGAATTAATTTCATTTAGAGGAATTACGATTAGCCTGAAGGATTTTTTTTTTTTTGTTTTGCTTTGACCTTCAATTGTAATCATTTGTCATTTGGCTGAAATTCTTTCAACAAATAATAAATACATACTAATCTATTACTAACTTAGTTTAATACTCTTATACGTAAATATTTAATAAAGCCAATAGAAATACTCATAAAATTATATATTGAAAGAACTAGTTAAATTCGATATAAAGTCATTGATCATTACAGCCCATCCCTAACGTGCACCAAAAGTTATTTGCACCATCACTACTACTTACAACTTCCACCCCACATAATTCAATCATGAATAGGTAATTTCTTTCTTAATGCCTTCTTTTGAATTTACATTTATATAATTTAATAAAGTCTCTCCTGCCTGCCTACCTACCTACATACATGCCAAATAGTCCAACTGACATCTAGTGGCTTTAAATCAAACGCAAAGCGAAAATGAACAAAAAGACATAGTGAAGAAGAAAGACCATAAAGTTAGCAATAGAGCATGTAGCTTATGATGCTATTGTATTAAAACGTATTATAATACAAATAGTCACTGTATATGTGTGTGTGTATAAAACGTGTTTTATTTCTAATATAATTTTAGCGGATATAATGCCGGAATTAACATATCTACTTAGTTTGTGCAATGTGCATATATTTATTACCATACTATATATAAATGGGAGGGACTGTGAATAGAACGTTGCCGGTTTGATATTATAAATCATTTTCCTTGGTTTTTTTTTGTCTTTATGATTAAATAGTTGTAATATGAGAAATATGTTAAGTCTTTCTCTATGTAAGTAAGTAAGTGTAAATATTATAAATTATTCCAGCTGCTTTTTCCAAATCATAAATTAATTCTCTTAAAAGCAACTGCAGAAGGAATTCTCCAGTCGCCATTTTCTGCGCATAGTTTCAATTTTTACAGAGCGCGCAGCATCAGTTACGACCACATTGCATCTGAAAATAAATTTGTATGATTTAAATCATACACACACAGTGGTATGAATTGTTTGTTTGTTTTTTAAATTTTAACAAGAGAGAGAATGCCCGTCGGTGTTTACAACGTAAAAGTTTATATATGTTATTATTATTATTATTATTATTATTAAAAAAAATACAATCTGAAAGTGTTTAAAAAATACTGATTGAAACAAAACGATCGGCAATATCGTTATTTTTATGGTTTTACAATAATTTATATTTTCCACTTTGCACATCAGCCGCTAAAAAGCCGCGGCTCGAGCTTAATTTTTCACTAACTACATATATTTACGAGTTATATAAAAAAGGCCGTATTATTTCGTATTTACGACTATAGCCGTTTATTTATTTTAAATTAAAGGGAATTTAATCATTGTTATTTACGCGCGTTATAACGTGATAGACAGAGAGAGAGAGAGAGAGAGAGATAAATTATAGACATATTGTTGTGTATCGATTCTGGATTGACAACTGTGACGATGTCACATAACAAAACGTTGATGACCTTGAATTAGAGTAGGACAACAAATATTCACATCATAACCGTTTAAATTCTTATGAAAATACCCACGAAAAATTATGTTTAAAATTAATAAATAATTGTTGTAACACAGTTAAAACGGCAATCTGCACATTCTGTGTTTGTGCAAAACAATTTGTTTACAGTAACACGAAAAAAAAAAAAAGAAAAGATAACCGTTGGGTAATTAGTATGTAATAGATTCTAATACATGTAATTAGCCACTAAATTACACGGTAACTATGTAGATGATATTGATACAGATGGTATCTAATTGATACTATCAATTATAATCATATAATTGTTTGGTTTTATTAAAACAAATTGACGGTAGTTCGGTTTTTTTTTTTTTTTCTTTGAATTGACTAAAACCTTGATACTTGTAGGCCGCCATTTTCGGTCGCAACAACAAAAATTGGAACTTTTCCATTAGACCCTATATAAAATGTTGTATAGAATGAATGTTGACAAATATTTTTGAAGTATTGAAGACCCGATTCCACCTCTTCTTCTTCTTTCCGTTCGTCGTCGACGTCGTTGTGTCATTGCTAGTTGTTTATTAGTTTATCCCCCCTCCCCCTGCTGATCACTTGCTCTGGTCCTGTCAAAGAAAAAAAAAACAAAGGACCCTCATTCTTCTTAATTGCAATCGAAAGAATTTATCATAACAACAAGAAGAACGATCCGGAGAGAATATACTCACTCACTCTTCATTTCTTCTCTACTGTTCCTTCATCATTTTCTTTTACTCTTTCTTGTTCTTCTGCTTCTACTTATTGTGTTTCATCTTCTTATTCTTCATTTTCACCTTATTCTTCGGTTTCTTTTTTGTCTTTGTCTTTTTCATCATTATCTTTTTATTCCTTTTCTTTTTCTTCTTCTGCTTTTTGTTTTTTTTTTTTTTTTTGCTTTTATGTGGATGATTTGTCGACGAGTTCAATGGAGAAAATGTATATACACCGAAAGACGTGGATTTTTACAGTCATTATGTCATGTTTTGGAGCTGTCAATTTTTTTTTATTTTTGAGGTTAAAAAATATTTGGCGTCCACGCAATATAAAAAAGGTAGGTTTATGTATGTACACGGATAAGTTCCTAGCAGCATATTTTAGTCGTCAGTCACCAACTCGTCAATATAATCCATAATAATTTGATTCTGGAAATGGAGTAGAGATGGGCTACTAGTATCGACTGCCAATAAAATTAGCATGTATGTAAATTTGATTATCTAACACACCGAGTATAAAATAAATAAAGTTCTTTTCCTCGTTGACCTCCTAAACCATGTCGGCATTTGTATGCCGGGTGCTAGTTCTTGCCTGCATTTAGATCGCTCCCTCTCTCTATCTATATATACATATATGATGTATAAAAAGTTGCTTGTGTACCAATGTCGAAATGCCTGTCTGGGTTATATACTTACTCACATACACACCGAATTTTGTTGTTGGCAAATTTTCTAAAAGCGTCACGTGGTCTATGGACCTCGGCACAGTTGTTTCTTCGTTTTTGTCATTCGAATTTTTTAAAACCCTTTTGCTCGGCTACGTTACATTACATTACGTTACGTTACGTTACGTACGTACGTACGTCGTTGCAGACAAGACAAAATGTTTGGCGTGGTCTCGTCTTGTTTTGTATGGTCTTCGGCATGCGGCTACGACAACAACGTTTTTGGACATTAATTAACAAAACATAAAGGCATTGTTTTGGTCGGTTCACATGCGTTTTCGGAGGTTTATGCATCTGTTCATGCGAAATGAAACATTTTTGCGTGTTGGCATCCCGAGCCACCAACGACACCGGCATTTTTCGGTTCGTTATTGATGTCGAACGATGATGGACAAAGATGAAGCAAAAGAAGACGGAGAAGAAGAAGAGCAACACAACAGTCATTATTTTAAGAAGATCCTTTAGAATCTTTAAGCTTATTTACAATCTTTAATTTTTTTTTCCTTTGTTTGCGTGTTTGTTTTTGCTTAATTATTTTTATGATATACAGATAGTTATTCGGCTTGCAATTAGTTTCATTATTAATTTAAGAATTTCTGTCTGCATCAGCTAGTAGCCTTTTGGTTCTACATACAGTGTGTCTTTTGATAAAGTTGCGAAGCAAAAATTACATTTTAAAATACATCTGCTGCAAAGTTACAAAGATAACCTTCAAATACTCCACGATGAATAATCCTTTCGATTAATGTTTTTAATCCCTTTTTTTATTGAAATAATCGTATATTATTAACAACATTTACTTTAATTACTACCAGATATACAATATGCATTCCAGTCTATGTACTGCTGGCACTGCTGCGCCAACTGAGTTACAGACACGACTTTGTGTTTCAGTACGGCAGTGTAATTTTTAATATCTAGATGGGGGCGCTATTATAATATTATATTATGCATAATGCATAGCTGAATGTCAATGTCAAAGGTATAATACGTTTCTATGTAATAATAATTAATAATAATCATAATCATTGTTATTATTACTATTATTATTATTATTATTATTATGGAATTACAATTTTTTCAATAGTTGAAACTATTTCGTTATGTAGGAGCAGTTATTAGATAATAATTGCAATATAAAATTTTACATACCTGTACTATACAGGGTGTAAACTTGACGATGTCCATAGCTGAATTGACCTTTTGCATTGCTTTGAACGAAATGATTTGTTGTGTGGCTGAATTTGTATCGGTTGCATCGAATCTTTTTTGACCAGTATACAGGGTGCGTCAAAGAATATTTGGCAAAGGTTGGTTTTTTTGTTCAAATCGATGCTTAGAATCAATAATTTCGCTGTACTTTTCGAATATCAATTGACATTTTTTATGTTTTTGACATCTAATATCATCTAAAGTAAAAATCTATTCCAATAAATCACGTGACATACATACATATAAACAGAAAGAAGCTAAGAAGAAAATTAACGAGTTTTGCACCCTCGCAAATAATCATAATAATAATTTATTTCACTTTTATGTCATCCATTCTATAGAGTAGATGACATTATCCTTATATTGCTATAAAAGTTCCATTCAATCAGATATACCTAAATTGCAATTGCATGCAAACATATACATATACATACAGATATATATATATATATATATATATGTATATGTATTGTATATAGGTAGATGTGACAGAAATAAATCATATTCTACACCTACTGTCGGCTAAAGGAAAGTGTACGTATTAAAATTAATTGTTTTCTTAACGGCATGTATACAGAATGAATGCATATAGTAGAAGATATAGACATAGATATACAGGGAGAAGAATGGGGGGTGGGGGAAGATTGGATAAATAATCAATATACTTTAATTACTTCGCTTTGAGTTCTAATTATCTAAAAAAAGCTATCGAATTCCGTTATTATGTGTCGAAAGTCTTTACGGCATTAAAACTCCTTGTCATTTTTTTGCAGCAACAAAAAATTGCGAGTCGTATAAACTCGGGCGCCAAATAATGACATACGCTGCTAGTCCAGTTTCAGTTAAGTAATTAACAATTCTAGATTAGATTCAATCCATTAAAAGAGTAAATTAATTTCGCTTTAAAACAATTTGTGGATAAATTCTGCTTACGGTTCTGTTAGAGAGAAATAAAGTTAAGGTCAAAAAAATACAAACTGCATATATATACCAATGACAAACTGTCATAATAGCTATAGATACGCACGCACACTAAAATATAATCTTTTACAATCATCGTATACATAGAAATTTATAGTTGAAAATACAAAGTAATACACACACATACACATACACAACACCCTAATAGCAATCTGCCATTAGTTATTATTTAATGACTTTGTTTAATACTATTTGCAAAACATTATTATTATTATTATTATTATTATTTTATCATTTTATATTATTGCATGGAACAATATTTAACACGTCACTACATTACTTTACACACACACACATACAGCAATCGCAGTAGACTTTGAAAGGTAAATCTTGTTTGTTCAATCAACCATATTAAAAGATCGATCTTGATTTAGAGTGAATGAAAAATGGAGCGGCACACTTTATTTATTTGAGTAGATAAAACTAATTTCTACTATATACTACCATTTATTTGTTTAGAAGAAATAGTTTTGTAATAGTCATGGCGCCGAACGCTATTTTAATGATATTTTTATTCTCTGGTTGTCGCAGCGCCATCTGTGGACAGGCGTGTGAACTGAACAGCGTATATTCACGGAGTTTTGGCTGCTGTTTTTTTTTTTTTTTTTTTTAATTGAATTTACTAAACAATTCTGATTAATCGATAAAATCTATTTGAATTAAAGATGACATAAATATATGTAGTCTCCCATATCAATTAAACGAAGTATTAATTGTAAATACATATTATTATTGTTGCCAAACGACAAAATCTCATTAAAATTGTATGGAGTAATTAATTAACTCTCTCTCTCTCTCACTCTCTCTTCCTTTCTCGCTCAACAACAGAACCAATAAATCATCTTTTGCGACTTGTAACACATTCGAACAAAAGCAAATAAGAATAATAATAATAATGATAAATATTTTTTTCATTGTTCCCCTCTCGTTTTTCTATATGTTGTATATATATATATATACTATACAACCCCCATAATCCCACTCCATTTTTATTCGTTTCTTTGTCGAATTGAAATGATGAGAGAGCTTTTCGATTCGCGAATAAAATTGTTCGCTCATCATCTTTCAAAATATCACTCTCGACTCAGACTGAGCCAACCTCTCGATTAAGACAGAGACAGAACAGAGAGAGAGAGAGAGAGAGAGAGCGTGAAACACACACAGTGTGTGTGTACCACCTCTTTTCATATTATGATTATATGATTCACCTCCGTGTATGTATGTATATGTATGGTTTACCTTTTAATTTAAATTGCCGAAAAATATGGCGGGCCGTCCGCAAAAACTTGTCTTACAACCTAAAACAACATGAAGACGAAACATCGGTTGTTGTTGTTGTTGTTGCTGTGGTGGTTCAACGCAATTGTCACCCGTAAATGATTAGTAAATAATGATCATCCATATGGAGGCCACGCCCTCATATAAGTAACTGCCTATACATATATATATATATATATATAGTATATGTTATTATTATTATTATTTTATATACTTTTTATAAATCATAATTCTTACTTATTGAGTACAAATATGTATGTTGATCATCTGTTTTTGGTAGAAGTTATTTGTTGTTTTTTTTTTTTTTTTTGGTTCATCATTTTTTTGTACTCGTTGTTGATTTTCGAAAGTTTTCAGAATCGAAATTCAATTCCCCCCTCCGCCCGCCCTATCTGCTACTTTTGTATGTGCTGTTTTTTTTTTTTTTTGGTAACGAGATGAAGAGAAAATATTTCATTTGTTCTTCTGCGAGGAGAACATTAATTAGTAATTATTTTTCTGGGAAAGGAATCTTTTGAATTTGGAGTTACTTTACGTTACTCCTCTCTCTCTCTCTTACTACTAATTCCAATGGTATGGAGAAAATTAAGAATCGTCCACATTGGAAAGAATTGCAGTTTTAATTCAGTTAATAGGGATTTTTTCTTAATTAACTTGCCGGAATTATTGTTATTATTATTATTATTATTGTTGTTGTGTACGAACTAATTTTATGGTTATTGAAATTGACTGTTGTAGATTATATCGCACGTGATACATTACTGACTGGATTTATGTTAAATCGCATGTTTTGATTTTGCCCAGTGGATTTTTTTGGAAATTATTAACTTAATTAATTTCAATCTATCGACAAATAAATGAATTTCTTCCAGTCTTACGCATACACCTTGTATCCTTTTACTAGTATGTTGACTTGTGTCAAAATGGTGTCGTGTCTATTGTCTATGGTTTCCACTGTTGTCAGATTGAATATAAATTAAAAAATATTGTTATTACTTATTATTAGTGCATAAATTCGTACGAAAAGTGGCTGATTCTTAATTATTCATTAATTGAATTAATTATTAATTTATTTTGTGTGCACAATTTTGTACAAAACACCCTCCCCGATTAAAATATCTGCTTCTTACAGTTTAATGGCGCGCCGGTCACAGCATGGTGCATGTATTGTTGTTCGTATTATTTAATTAAAATGTTGAAGTAATATATTGTTAAAGTCACTTTCAAGATTACGATTATACCATACTGTACACTGTGTATATGTGTGTGTGTTTGTATAGTTAAACCATATATTCTATATGTAGGTTGGTTGGCTTGAGAGTCGAGGTTTTACTTCTAAAATTTATGTCATCGGCTTATATGGGAATAGAAAAAGTATTTATATGCCTATTATAATATAAATAATGTGTGTATGTATTGTGGTATAATCGGATTCGCTTTTCTGATTATTCTATTACACTAGAAGTATTTTGAATACATAAATAACTCGACAGTATTAATCCCTAATAAATATTTCGATAATTGGAAGAGCATCAGTTAATCTTGTTCAAGTATTTACATAGATTTATCTTTCAAATATTAATCTTTAAATAAAAACTAAAACAAATTTATTTCAATATTCTTGATAAAATGGCGAATATAAAATTAATTGTTACTCGTACGGGGCACCTTCACCAAATTGTCTCGAATTATATTACGTAGAATATAGACATGACAAAATAGAATGGAATTTCTATAATTTTTCGGACTTCTGAATGAAATATATTAATTGTCTAATAGTGCATTTTTATTAACAAAAGCTTAATACAAAAAGAATAATTTTACACTTTAAAAAAGCCAAATAGAGTCAATTTCTAAGAAAATAATATTAATTATGTACATAAATGTACAATACAATAACTTGACTAGCAAAAATATACAAAAAAAAAAGAAAAACAGAAACGATTTGAAAGTTTTAAATGCAAAAATCAGTCTCAAATGAAGTCTTAAAATGAACGTATTTTTTAAACAATTAATCTTCGAAAATCCAAATGTATAGCAACAAAATGAGGTAGATGAAACCAAACAAAATTTGAAAGAATTACAATTTGGTCACTTAAATGGTGAGATGGAAATATGAATTAAAATTAATCTTTAGTAGATCTAACATGGAACTACCCATCCCTAATATTATATTATGGTGACGGACTTTACACAAGAGCGCCATCTATGTGGTGTAGACTTAATCTTTACAGCTACCATTAAAAATACAAAAATTAAATGCAAATCAGCATAAAGGAACTTCAAATAAACATAGAATAGAGCGTAATTTTCAATTAATGGATAATTGAATTTACTTATTAGTTAAATCAAAATCCTATGTGACGTATCCATACAACCTATATGGAATTAACCTCTAAATTTTCCGCTAATACTCCCTAACTAAACTTAAAGCAATATACAATACAATAAATAAAACGGATTTTTGCTGTTTAGATTATTAATTCCTGGCATACATTGCCACGCTCAACCTTAATTGAAAATCTTTATACAACAGCTTGCCACCAAGTGGAACACGAGATAGGAACATGCTGGGCGACATTAGACACAGTGCTTTGCCATTCATTAGAAAACGTGATGGATTGATTTCTGGTAAATGATGTATTGTTTCGACATTTTTCAACCATTGTAGGACGTGATCCCTTGTCCAGTGACGTGGATCTAAAAATTGACCAGTTAATTTTGAGTTGATTATTTATTAATTTCAATTTATTAACTAATTGTTAGTTTTTTTTTTTAATTTACCTCGTGGTAAATGATCATCTTCATCATTAATTTCCAATTGATTATCATCATTATGATTACCAAATGGTGAAATTCTTTCCCAATTCGAGTTAAGATTGAATCGTACTGGCCCGTCAGCTGTTTCGAGGGCCATCTTGATTTTTTCTCTGTAATAGCCTATTTTGACTAAATCCAATTGAACCTGAAACAAATCCACCTGCTATTAACTTATCATTTATTATATAATAAAATAGCAGTAAAATGATATAAAATTAGTAGTCTACTAATTACAATCACCTTTTCGTAATGGGCGAAACATTTTTTTTTTAAAGAGCCCACTTAGAGAACACCCAAAAATAGAAGGAAAACTGAAAGAAATATTGCACACGGAAATTACTATATCCTGTATACATAATATAAATACATCGCAGATCAAAGAGAACCGTTTTGCTAAAAATTCTTAAGGATGTCGCCTTCTTTCTTTCACACATATTTCGGAGTATTTACAAAACATTAATAGCCTAATAATAATAATGCTACTAGTGGTGGTGGCTTTGAATAAAAATAGCGCACCAAGGAAACACAGCATTTAAAATACAATTTTAAAGAAACACCCCTTCCTGTTTTTATGTATGTATTTTCTGTCCGAAAACTATTTCACCCCTGTACACACACACGCACACACACATATGCTATTATACGGGTTTTTGTTGTATTTTATTGACATAATATAAAAGGATATCCTGTTTTTCGGTAGATTTTTTTTTAAAGGACCACATGGAGCAAAGAAACAAAGAATAGGTAATCACATTATGAGTAAGTATAATTTGGATTAATTTGTTCGTTATCGTTCATAAAATAAATAGAAAAAATAAACATTATTGCGAAAATAAAATTAATTGAATACAGTGCACGGCCTACTAGTCGAATAGTGTCAACCATGTCCATCGTAGATTGGAGAATACTCCGGTATAATCTACATTGCGCATCGATTAGATCAACTTCAGCGCCAAATCGATGCGCACCAACGAACGGTAAGAATTGGAACTACTATAACGATGAACAATATTCTCCAAATTGTTATCTTATTATTCCAATTGATTTGAATTAGTTATTATTATCATACTAATTATTATTTTGCATTGTATTATTACTATTTTGTTTTTATTAAATTTTACATTTAGTTTGACAAAAGCTTCGATTCGCATAAAATCTAATCCCATGACATCTTAAAAAATTACTATATGAAATCTGTCCTTAAAAACTAAACGTTGGAAACAATAATAATAATAATAATAATAATAAGAAAAAAAATAGAAAAATAACAATAGAATTGCAAAATTGATTTCTTCCTTCCTTTGGGAAGATGTGTTGTGTTCCATTACGTTGAGTGGCAATAAAGATTTACTTTGTTTATTATTATTATTATTATGAATAAGAATACATACACACGAAATATTACTTATTTCATTCAATTCAGTTCAGAGCTACGAGTGGAGATACATAATTAAGACGAAAAAATACATGTATTTAAGCAAATTCATTTGTTGTTGTTTTTTTTTTTTTTTTTTTAATTTAACATATAAAAAGCAGGATATCCTAAATTTATATGTAAAAATAGTTTGTATTTTAAATACAATGAACAAAAGGAGTGATTCTAGTGCACGCGTAAATATTACTATATGTATTAATAATGTATACATAATGCATAAGAAGACTCTTCCTTTTGTTTGTTCTTCTTCTTCTCGTTAAAAAAAAAAAAAAAAGAAATGCGGTTGATGATGGTTTTCTATTTAAATTTAATTAATTTAAATGCAGACTATTTGTGTGTTTCTTTCATGCACTGGCAAATTTTCCGTTAAGACAAGTGTAAAAAATTATAATCAAAAAAGAGGATATAATATAGCATAACCTAATTGTTTTCTTTATACTTATTCATTGTTGTTTGGTGAATGTAATTCCAAATCGTCAAAAGGAAATTGTTAAGACAATTAAAAATTGTTCAATTCTCAATCCATATACGAATTAAACTTGAATGACGTGACGTCGAATAGGTGGTGTACATCATCATTATAAGTATATTTACAGTGAAAACCTTTTTAAGTTAATTGACCCAGATAGTTAAAATTGAAATTAAAAAATACCCACGTAGAATAACATATATATATATATATACCATCATACATATCGTACATTCATATAACACGGCCACCTGGACTGTAGTATACACAGCTTCGCGTTTCAGCAAGGCAGTGTACATCTTAAATCGAAAGCATTGAGTTACATAGCATTACCTATGCTACGTACATAGACGAGTTAATTGGAGAAGGTTCGACAAATTAAAGTTGAAAAATAGTTTAATTGACCTTAGTAATTAATGAAGGAATAGAAAAAACGTAACGAAAAAAAAAAAAAAAACAAGAAGAAAAAATTAGTAAAGGTAATTGAAATAAGAAATGCAAGTACACGCTTCCATATGCGAAATTTAAATACATACATATAGCATGTCTAAGAAAATAAGGCTCACTTGTAAATCATATTCGTTGAAATAAACTATATGTTTGGTGTTGCTGATGTTATCTAAGTATATCAATAGCAATTTGGCCAATTATTGATCCAAAATATAGATAGAATTTTCATAATATGGAAAGGACATACAGTGCGGCGGCGAGGCCGTCACAGGATATCCGTATCCTTGCTTACATAAAAGCAATAGATGTTTGTTGTATATTATGTATTTGTTGTGTGTGAATAAAACAGGAAAAGGAAACATATTATCACCGATTTTCAATTGCTACCACCACCACCACCATCGCTCTATGATCGTTTTTAATAAATTAACTATTTTCCGTTTCATTCAATAAATTTCATATCTATTTGCACAAAAATAATGCAAAAATCCTTTGTAATTTTTATTTACATTATTATTATTCTTATTATGTTGGTTCGTTTTTGGTTGTTGAACTAGTTCATGGTGCGCAGTGACCAATGCGCCATAGTATCAGAAGTGCAGCCACAACAGAATAATATATGTTGCATAAAATGGCTTTAGTAGTTAGATGAGCATAAATTAAATAAATAAATAATCAGAAATAATGATATCAATAAATACAAATGGCAATTACATTATATTACAATTATAAAATCGATAAACTGACATTTCCCTCATACCCTTCTCTTTCTATAAGAAATCGATAAGTACACGCATACGCTATAAAACCATTAAAAACAAAATATAAGGGAAAAAATTAAAGAAAGCACTAATTAAACTAATTAGCTTAATATGGATACATTGTGATATAAAACTACCCAATTTAATTATGTCCTTCATTTAAAAGTAGCTCAAAATAACAAAAAAATTATTCATATTCTGTGATTCCATACAATCGATAATTTGAACCTGCACTGATTCAGAAATATCACACTTTTACTTACCACAATTAATAAAAAAAAGAACAATTAATATGTCGAATGTTTTCGCCAAAAAGAAAACACGTATTAATCACAAAATTTTCTATTCCAAACACAATAATGACTTAATTGCTTTCTCTAACTGTTCACTTTATTCTTTTTATCCAACTATCAACAAATTACGGCCGTCAATAACAAACGCTACTTGCAATCTGTGCGCTGAACGACTAACTAATAATAAAATAAAACTGCATCGATCCACAACAAGAAGCAGCTCTTTAATATAACAATAATAATAATAGTAATAATAATCGGAAGAGACCTCCTGGACACGTGCTACAACAATTTGAAATAAAACGATACGACGGCAGCTGTCGCCGAATTCCAACAAATAGAATTGCATAGAAAGAGTCGAGTAGGCCGCCGTCTGAGTGACCTGGACGGGGCAAAGAGGGAGGGAAATATGACGTAGAATACGTGTATACACCAATGAGATTGGAGTTTAGTAGGGGATGATAATATATAGATATATATATATTATAAACATATACGTCAGGTGTACATATTAATTAATTAATAATCATCCTCAGTGTTTTTAGTTAGGTACTTCTTGTAGGAAATTCATTAATAAAAAAAAATTGACAGCAACTTCCATAGGGGTGGGCGTGGACTTTCGTCGGCCACATGATGTTTGTTTTAATGGCATTGCTGATTAACGTGTATTGCGCGTAGATTAATGCGTTTAGTGGGTTTTTGGTTTCTGGGTGCAGGCAAATCGGGCGGAATCTGATCTATGCGCGATAATATTATAAACAAATATATTAAAAACAACAAATGTATTAAGTATACTTATTAACTAAAGAGGACTATAAGTTTACTTTAGTAAACTTAGTTCTTCATAATATTAACAAACAAACAAAATATTTGGTATGGCAATAGTTTGATTTGATTTTTTTTCTTTTTTAGGCTTATTAACCACCAGGAAATGCACAAGATGACTTAAGACGCACTTGGTCGACAACATGCTGATGTATTGATTGATTATTTAGAGATTATTTAATACCGGATGGATCTGTGCCTGCTGATTCTTTATTAATAAGGGGGTTGCCTTTTAAGTATTTTTAATAGGTTTCCGCTTATTAATTTTAAGGATATTATCTACGCATATATTATTATATTTAAATATATGTATTAGTGTTTGTAATTTACACACATTTGTTTTATCTAATATATAAATACTAATTTATACGTATATTAAGGCCAATTTGTTCATATTTCTCTCCCGCGAACTGTGTTATACTTTCTTTTCTTAAAACTCTTTTTAAAAGATTATAATTTCCGTCCATAGAAAATATGCTCCGTTTCCTGTTTTCACTACAATATTCAGTTTTCTTTAACAATTAACTTCCGCCCTATATATCTTTTTTTATAATAATATTAAATTTGTCCGAATACTAATAACGTGTATTGTGACTATATATATATTGTTGAGACGAGACCTCCCTTATAGGTTTAGTTTAGATAGATTCAATTGTATTTTTTATACAACAATAAAAAGAAAGCTAGACCGGACGCCACTATTTAAGGGTGGTTTCCGTTCGATTCAGATCGACCAATTGTCATTTAGATTAGATGTGAGTGTAAGTGTAAATTTATTTGTTTCGTCATTCTTTTTAGGAATAAAAGAAATTCAACTGAACTATCTTCACCATATTAATGCTTTTATTACAATAAATAATATAAATTATTTTGTGTTTTTATTGTTTTTTAGAAAATAAATTTATGCGAAAAATTTCCAATAGTAAAGTCATGATTATTTTTGTCTAATACACAGGCTTCGGAAATAGAAATAGCTTAGTTGCGCCATCTGATAAAATGTAACCCAACTACTGCACGACTCGTTTTACCCAGCGGCATTTACGGATTTTTTCTATACAACAAAAAATTTTTTATGTTGCAGCTTTGGCTATCAACCAAGAGATGGCGGCACTAAAATTATGATTCGGCTGTAAATAAAAGGACTCAAATTAAACTGTTTATAAAAATATAATTGATAGGAAGACCTTCGGATTTATAATATTTGTCTATTCAAATAATTAAGGTTACAATAATAATAATAATTAATGGCAACAGCACCAACAAAAAACCATGCTGCTTCAATTAGTAAAATAGTAAAAGCATTTTGTTAGATAATTAATTAATTACTAATAATATAATAGTGGCAAAATGATTTATTCCAAGTAGTATTCCACTCAAATTAATAATTAAAATTAATTGCAATTAGTTGGATAGAGAAGCAATTGACCAAAAAAAAATGTTTTTGTCTATCAGTTTTGGAAATTCCAAAATCATCCGTCTCACTCGTATCTTCATCATTGTGAGACGTCTTCAGTTTTTTTTTTTTTTTCGAGATGTTTTATACCGTTAACGGAACCATACTATTCTATTAATGATGCTCATCACAAGAAACAAAGATAAAAAGATACGTTGTTGGACTTCCTTGAAGAATTAATGATGGAACATGAAGAAGAAGATGAAATCAAGATAACCTTGGTGGAAGGTCGCCATTTTTTTTTTGCTATGCTACACAGTGTCAATGGTCATTTGAATCACCCTGTGATGCAGAAATTTGTTGTAATAAACGTGAAACAACAATTTTATGGTTTTTATATCAATACTTATTATTAAATTACATTACAATGATTACTAATTAATTTTTTAATTGAATCTTCTTTTAATTAGGCACGGAAGACATTTTCTGTCTATTTTTTACTCACTAAAAAATTAATATCTATTGTTAATGTGTTTGTTGTGTGTGTGGACTTTATGCAAATCATCATATGAAAAAAAAACAGAAAAAAATAAGGGCTGTTCGACACATATCGGTTTTACTGCGGGACTAATTACCAATTTGCATAAGTAATTTCCAGCCATAACGATTGCTAATTTATTACATTTTATTGCATGCAAAACCTTCCCATTAGCCTCAAAATTAATTTCTTGTAAAATTTGCCAATAACAATACTAATTACTAATTAAACTATTAGTAACTGGCTGGCAAATAAAACTGGTTCTTAAATGCATTAATTTTAGATCAAAATAACTGATATTATGATGATGATAATCTCAAGGTTTTCTCGTATATACCATCTTTTTTCGTTGAGCGCGCGACCTAGTTTTTACTCTTCTTCTTCTTCTTCTTCTTCGACTCATTTAATAATAATTATTATTATTAATACTAAGAATGTGTGTATGTGTGTGTGGGTTGATAAAGAAATATGATTGAATGTCAAATCGATCCATATCGAATTGAATTTTGTTATTTTTAAGAAGGGCAAATGAAGTATGCAAGGTTGATTATGACAATAGTTCACATTTGACACTACATTTGATTTAATGTCAAGAATATATTATTGAGAAAAGACAATCGATAATTACAATAAAAAGAAAATTAAAGATCAGGATGACATTATTGTCCTTCGAACCAGATTTTTCTCTCCCGAAAACCATCATCATTAAAATAAGAGATTCGTTGTTATTTTCAGTTTTGGTAAAAATTTAAAGGTTAAAAACGTGCATTGTTAATTAAATAGACATTAAAAATTTCTATGCATATCTACATCCATACATACATTGAAATCATATTGTTGATTGTATATAAGTACCACCTTTATAACATAACCTCATCATTTATCAATTAGAATTGACACTAGCGAAATTTAGGTTATGCCATGATATTTTCCGTCTTTGTATTAGAATATGCTGAGCGGAGACTGGAATAAGTAGCGTTTGTCAAACATTAGAATTTGATGGTATTATATTGGCAACTTGTTTTGGCCACCCTGTATGTACGTGACCATTTTAGATATGCAACAGCCACGTCTGTTTTTTTTTTATTGTATCGATTATATTGCATAATGATCAGATAGTATAGCCATCAAACCGTTGTACTAATAAATAATTCATTAGTAGCAAAGTAGTAGTACCATCGATTCTTTTCACTATTTTTCGGCTTTGACCTATTCCCATAACATAAGAAATTTCCGAAATTGTTAAAAAACATTCAAATATGTGGAATACCTAAAAAATAGGTAGTACCAGGATGTATGGTACTACCTACAATTAACAAAAGTACTACCATAAGAAGGATCCAAATGAGGCGCCACCAGGCAGGAGAATCCAAATAATCATCAATTAATGATGGTGGTACTACCAATGCTAAATTCATCGCTCAATATAAGATGATACATTATATATAATCATAATAATAATAATAATAATGCAAAAGATGTACTGCTTGCTGCTGCTGCTGCTGCTGGTGATGATGATGATGATGTGATTATCCGGTGGTGTTGCTGGTTGGTGTGTACTATAAAAACGAACATCTTAATTCTTAAAAGATCAGTACGAAAACGTACCGTACTTCTTGAAAAAGTTTTTTTTTTTCTTCTGTTTTGGTGGTTTTGATGAGAGTGAGAGTGGTGCCGAGAGTGTGTGTCGCGCCATACGAAATTAAAATTTGTGAAAAATTTACCTAGTACTACTATACTGCTAGTACTACAATTGTAAGTGTGTGTGTGTGTGTGTATGTGTGTGTTTTGTGTGAAGGAAGACAAGTGAGGAGGATTTTTGTTTTCTGGCGCCAATTTTTGACATATCGTAAGTACGTATGTTTAGATCATTTTAGGGGTTGCAACAGGGTTAAAAATGTGGCAAATTGACATTTTATTTCAGTTGTATAAAAGTTTGTATCGTACATTATTTAATTAAGTGGAAAATTTTTAATGTGGCATAAAATTTCGGTTCACTTAAATGGAAAAAGCCGCAATTTTGCACGGCTCGGGCCGATTTGTAACCGTGAAAAAAAAAAAAAAACATGAGAAAATTCATTCTCATCTCATCTTATTGAAAAGTAATGTGTTAATTATTACATATACCTATAGGAGTAGTACCAATACTGAAAAGCATCGAACTCATCTAACCGGTTATTACTTAATATTTAATATTTTTTTTGTTAATAATAATAAATAATAAAATTTATTTGTTCAGCAGCGGGCAATTTTAATAACTAAATAATTGAAGACGGATTTTCCATAACCATAGATTTAAAGTTTTAACAGTTACGCGAAAAGTATGTAGTACTAAATATCATAAATGTCAAATATTGACAAATCGAAATTATAAAGATAGTGTGTGGCTGAGTGCACTCAGTGTGCACTGAGATTTTTAATCAAGTTTTTCAAGTATTTTCTAACTCATTTCTAAATAAAATAATAATTTATTAATTGAAAATTAATTATGAAAATGCTGAACAAAACTTTCAGTGATTTAAATCAGAATTTAAGCTTATCATAAATCTCAGTGCGCAGTGCGTTGAGTGCAGTCAATACCGGCTAAACGAGAACGTTAAAAGTTAGTTTTCTTGCGTACGAATATGTCAAAACATCTCCACATATTTATTTCACCTACACAAACCACAACAACAATAACATAGAAGAAGAAAAACCATATGTTTCCATACAATACATTCAATTCAATTCAATAGAAAATTATTCAATTATTGCGTAAAGTGTATTATTTTGTAAACCTCAGCCCCCCGCCACCCTTCCCTTCCGCTCATCCACTCTACTCTTCGACCTCTTCAAATCGTATACTACTAATGATTATAAAGATACCAATCATATAATAGCAATAAAAAAGAAAAAAAAGAAAAACAATTAAGAAGAAAATAAAGAAGAAGAAGAATACAGATTTAACCTAACTGATAAGATTGAGCGGGTGAGAAAGTCTTAATGCTTAATGATTCATTTTCGTTTGTTGTTAATTAAAAATTAACAAAACAGCAGGAAGAGAAATAAAGATTTTTTTTCAGCGATAAACTATACTAGTATTATAGGTTACACTTGAACAGTGTTGCCACATATGGGAATAAATCTGAATGGAAGATAATAACACACGCGTACACGCATGTTATGTAAACTAATTTTTTTTGAGAGAGTAATAGAGAAAGGTTTTACGCAATTATTATTACGCATCATCATCCTCATGGATTGCTTAATGATTAATTTTTCAAAAAAGGAAAAAGAAAATGTTAAGGACAATTTACATGTTCGTTTTTTTTTTTTTTTTTTGTTTTTGTAATGAAATAATTAAACATTTGCACTTTTATCGTTTGTGTTGTTGATTATTATCATTATTGTTATTACTTCATTATGCTCGCTATGGTATAATAACAAATCATCAGAAAATGACATCTGACACGTTAGTATGTCAAACAATGCATAATCTCCGATTTTTGAAGGCATATGACAAGCAGCAGAATGGCCAATTATACTTTTTTATAATGTTAATCTTTAATTATTATCATAGCCTACTATAAATTAAATTAGAAAAACAAAAAATTAAATTATTACATACTACAACGAAATGTTAATTGAGAATATTTTTAAACAATGACAGAGGTGCATTATTATGTAAATTTTATATTTATTTATACTTTTTTGACATTGGCACTACTACTACTCGTACTAGTACTACTTGATTATTTTAGATCCGCATAGGTAGGCGACCAATAATTTTTTCTTCTTCTTGCTGGTGTCATAAATGAGTCATATTTAATTTAGAATAAAATTAAAGACTAGGGATCTACTCTTAGATAATAATGTCCCTTTAAAGATTCTATTATTGACTATCACAATGACATTTAAAAGTTCTAATTGAATATTTAAACAATTTAGAAGATTTTTCTAATGTTTTCTCAATGACAATCACGGTATAGGTATTTCCATATTGACACCTTCGATGATGACATAATAATAATAATAATTCACTATAGCTTCTATTTTGCCTGCGAAAATTTCTTTAGCTATTTTTATTAACACATATGACTATACAGGGTGTTCAATTTGTGATGATACGTTTTATATTAGCATCCCAATTGATCTGATTGCGGTAATTTTTATACATGTTTTTCAAGATTTATTTTATGTTCAATCGAACAGTTTATACAGGGTGTTCAATTGGTGGTGAGACTCCCATATACCAGCATTACTATCGATTTGCTTGCACCAATTTTCATACAAGCATGTCAAGATTTAGTTAATTTTTATGTTCAATCGAATAGTTTATACAGGATGTACCGTTTGTAGCGACCACCCTAAACAACAAGCATACCAATTGATTCGACTGCGCCAGTTTTCGCATAGCATTTTAAAAAATTCACTCTTCATTAGCTAAGCCACAAAACTATTCAATATAAATGAGTTCTGTGGTGACACTTTCACTTGCGGTACCAAAACAATGCAAACAAAACCATAAAAAAAATGCTAAACAACAAATAAATTCATAAATATTTCATTGCAAACGAACCATCATTAATTTATTGGAAATTAACCTTAAAAGAAAAAAAAAATGATTGAAACATTATAATAGAACACACCCATAAATTCTTTTACAAAATTTTATAAAATTCACATAAAATATATTTGATATTATTATTATTTGTGCGTAAATTTGTTTGTTTTTTTTTTGGTGTGTTTGCAAATACGAACAAGAAGAAGGACATAACCTTCAATTTGCAGTGTTTGTAAATCGATTGATTATTATCGATAATCAATTTGTAATTTCAATCACATCAGTAGACAATTTATGTTAATTTTTTTCACATTGAAATATGCAAAGATTTAACTATAAACATTTAAATGTTTATAGTTTTTTTTTTTTTTTCAATTTGCACTATGTGCGATCGATTTTATCGATAGATTTATTATTGGGTAACGAAATATTTGAATTTATTCGTTTCTATTTGTTCGCTCTTCTTCTTCTTTTTCATCTTTCATCAATAGATAGATAACTTATTATATAATCTAAAATGTTGTTAAATGTTAAACGAAAATCAAGTTTCACATATTATTATTATTATCTTACTACATAATATATCACATCACGATAATATGAATAAAGTGGCTGCTAAATGTTAATGAAGAACAAGAAGAAGAAGAAGTGAGATTACATATAATGATAAAATATGAAATGGTATTCAGATAGTATTAAATAATGTTATTTATGTGTATTTTATTTGTTGTATTCTTATTATTATAAACAACCAAAATACTCAGCATCAAGTAGGTATATTGTTGTAGGTATGCGGATCTTCTTCTTCTCTCGTGTTTTTGTCTGTTGTGTGTGTGTGTTTTTTTTTTGGTAAAAGACAATAATTTTTCGAATTTAAAATTTAAATTATTCAAAAATTTACATAATATTAATAAAAATCTTTAATTACTGTCATAAATTTCGTTTCGATTTGAAAATTTCCCTCGGAGATTCGATTTCTGTCTGCGATGCAGGAAAAATGTTTGCTATTACAACATTGAGATAAGCAAAATAATGAAGAAAAAGAAAGTAATTGCAATTAATTTCAATTTCGATTAGGCAAAAAATTAGTATGATGACGTCATACGAACGAAATTTCGTTCTTTTGATAACCTTCGATCGCACTTAGAATCGAAACGAATCCTGACTTCTTCTTCTTCTTCTTCTTCTTCTTCCTACGCTTACCACGATGGGATCAATTATGTATTATGTTTGTGTTTGTGTGTGAAAATAGAAACACACTTAATTGATTTAATCATCATTATTATCGTCAACAACATTTTGAAATTACCTTGACATCTAATTTCCTCTATACGTATTCAAATTATGTATTTATATTTAAATGTCAAATTGAATGGACTTATTGATTTTAATAAGAAATTGTCCCTATCTAAATTAAATTTAGATTAATTACTTAAAATTGGTTCAATATAAATTCAATTATCTCTAATTTATTAATTATTATACGAAAATATAGAAACATTGAAGAAATTCAAACCTTGACAACCACAATTTTACACCCTGTATATTATCTGAAATGATATGAGCATTTTGAATAATTATGATATGGAATTAATATGACATGTTGTTGGAAATGCCATCGTACAGGTGGTACTTCTTGGGTTTCCTTTTTTTTTTCCCCACTGTTTTCCATCTAGCAGCAATCCATGACATTTGACATTTACACGTATCCATGTGCATAGATTAGATATTTTCAATGAATGGAAAGAGCAGAAATCGTGATGACCTACAAAGGTCTTCTATAAATCTATCTAATCTATTCGATTATTTGTACGAGGGTTGAATGAAAATTTATTTATAGATAAAAAATAATCGATTCTCATCGATACAGCAACAGCAAAAAGAAAAAAAAGACTAAAAAGGTTAAAATTGCTTTTTTTTTTTAAATATAAATCCATCTATCCTACAACATAATAATAATAATAATAATAATAATAATTACATTATTATTGTTGTTACAAACATTTCAAGAATGAATGATTGAGAAAACACAGAGTAAGAGAGAGAGAGAGACAGACAAAGATGAGACGTGGTCAGCCAGTAGAGAAACATAGCGTGAGAGAATCGTATTATGTATTCTGTGATCAATATGGATGAGCATTATATTTGAAATGATAATGATGATGATGATCGAGATGATTCCGGATATATTATTATGTTAATTACATTTTATAAGGAGAATCTTAAAATAATTTGCTTATTTATTTAATGGTCAGTCAATTTCTGTGGTTGGTATCCGTGTTTTGTCCATTTATAGCAATAATAATAATTAGAATGATTGATGATTGTTCTTCTTGATGACTAGATGATTGCTGTTGTTGTGATTGACTGAAGATGATTTTGCTGCTTTTATTTTATTAAAATGTCTTATATTGTTCTGACATAATAATTTATGTAATGCAATTGTTTCACTCTATTGTTCTGTAAATATTCGAAATTCTTTAGTGAAATTTACATATTTTTGCCTAATAAAGTCTCATACGTAACAACTGCCGGCATTGTTCCAACATTAGTGGGCATATACCTTTAGCAAAATCCATATATTCTTCAATACCAAATAAAGCCGCATGTGAATAGATTAACGACAGTAATAATTCATTATGGGGATTTTAGTTGTCTCCTTATTTGTTTCGAATTAATGACAACTAATTGTCACCGTTACGTAATCGTAAGATGCTCTCGAACTAGATTATCCATAGTTTTGTAACATTAACCTCAAATTCAACTAATATAAAGTAAAATTCTAAACAATAACCTCCATTTGCCTGCATAGTAGATAATGATGTCACTTTTTCTATTTGATCACATAGATATCCATCCTGTAGGAACACTCATAAGCATCATACCAAAGGACAATGTCTCCACTATTTCTAGTGGGGATACAGCAACTATTAGTACTGCTACTATTATTCATAGCATGTGTCCTTGGTGATGTGAGTCATCTTGAAAATGTACAAGGACAACAGCGCTCCTTCCCTCTAGCAACCGATCCAAAGGAAATAAATGATGGTATTCTTCTTAGTGGTGATGGTACGAAACGAAAAGCTGAAGAATACTGGTGGATGCAGGACGATAGTCCGTTTAAGGCGTCCTATAAATATTTTAAGAAATGTACAGGAACAGGTTCGTATATTGTTAACGTTTTTTTTTTTTTCAATCCGGAAACGGGAAAATGGTAGTAGGATGAAAAGGATGTTTTCATTGGCAATTTACAGGGAAATGTGCCACAAGTAAACAGGAACTGAAGACGAGTAGTGCCACCACTAGTTTTGGGCCAATTGATTTGCAGAAAAACATCTTTTTAAATGGCGGATTAGAAACAGGCACTGGTGCAGTTTCAGCTGCTGCCAGTTCTAATGGAGTGGATTCGATTAGGAATCAATTCTTAGGACAAGACAAATCAAGTGGTAGGTAGTCAAATGTCAAATCTGTTCTGTCCAGTTCTACATTCTTCTTTTCCTGATCTATTTTATAGTTGATTCCCATTTATTAGATGATTTGTTTTTGTTTTCTTGTCTGTTTGTATTCATTGGCCCTTTTCGGATCTTTTCCGCATCATTTACGTTTCTTTTTATTGTATTGACTGATTGATTTGTTCGTAGCCGACAGTGGAGGCCATCTTGATTTAGCCAACAATCCGTTCTTCAATGGGAAAATCAGTAGTAAAAATGGTAAGTAGTTGTAAAATCTACGATTTTCTTCTCTAAGTCCTATTTTTCTGTTTACTCTTCTCCATCTTTTTCTAGTTCTTGTTCTTCCATGCTTCTTCTTCTTTTTCTTCCAATTGTTCATCTCTTTCAATTATTCAAATTCAATTATTTTAATACTTAATTCATATTCTTCAAAAAAGGACCGACTGATTGTGTCCCAGGAGGATCGAAAGCAAGTCTCTCCTCCTCCTCCACTTCTTCTTCTTCCCACTCGTCCATCTCTTCTTCTATTTCCGCTAGTAAGGTCAATCGTGTTGGGGAAATTGACAGTCCTTTTATTATTGGTCAAATTTTACATGCTGGTAAGTTCCAGTTACTCATAATCAATTAATCATCAATTGATTGATTGATTGATTTGAGGTCACACCATTTAATTGGCATTGTTCTTCTTCATTCTTCCTGTATATATAGCCAATGGTGATGAAATTCGAAACGAGAACGGTTTCATTGGTGTCCAACCATCGATACCATTTAAAGGGCTAAAGAAATCTACGGCCACCAACAACAACAACAACTATAAATCATCCATCACTCCTGTTTCAGGGCAATCATCATCATCATCTGCTGCCCTTTGTGTGGGTGAGAATCAGTTCTGTGCATCGAAAGCCGATTGTCTGAATGGTGTGTTGAGCAATAAGAAGCAAGATGCTGATGGTAATAAACAAAGAAATGTAAGTGTCATATCACCCTGTATACACGTAGATAGAATTAGAAAGCAAATGAAGCATTCGAAGTGATTATATCATAATAATAATAATAATAATAGTATAATAATGTGTGTATGAAGATGATTTTAAGCTTGTTACGTAAATATGACTGGCAGCCATATTCGTAGTGGTATATGGTACTTCTTATAGGTCATGGATTTAAAATTGATTTTGTTCATGGAAAATTCCATACGGCACTTCCTTCTCTAGTCCCGCACTTGATGACGTATATCGGATGTTGTTGACTCGAAAAATGCCTTATGGCTACACTGACGTATGTCTAATTAGTCAGCAGACAGCAGTGACGTATAATTGACAGATTAATTGTGTTGTCTACGTGATTATTTTTCAAAATTTTATATTAAACGTTCAGACATCTTTATTTTCATGTTCATTAATTATCGATCCATAAAAAATAAATCAAATCACACTTTCACGTCCTGTTTTTATCAAAAAAAAAAAAAAAAAAAATGAAACAGGAGTCAATTTTATGTTATTTTTTCGAAATTTCCAGTGCATGCATGCACATCCCATAACCAAGCAGATGAAGATTTTTAGCGTGCGAATTTTTATACCTATGTACATTTCGAATTTCTCGTTGCTGTCTGTGATAGTGTTTTGAGTCTGCTGTGTGTGTGTGCAGTGGGCGGAAGTTTTTTTTTTTTTTTTTTTTATAATTTAAGCATTTTATTTATAGAAATTGGCACGCATTGCACATCACAGTTTTTGCTGAATAGTGACACAGAGAAAGTGACTTCTTCTTCTTCTGCTTCGCATTTTTTTTTTCCTTTTTTAAATTTCAGATTTGTTAATTTATTTATTTGGGTATATTATACAAGAATGTATATATATTCCAGGGCCTACTACGACTACTACTACTACTGCTCGTATACATAGAGAGCTCACACAGAGTTGATTTCCCAATGGATTGCTTAATTTATATTCAAACATGTCCGGATATATTTATCATAAAAGAAATATCTGACACACGTATTATACAAATTGTATATTTTATTGACATTTAAGCAAACAATAAACAACACCATCATTTTCATAAAATGTCGCTTAAATACTTACATACATTACCTTATTATGACCTAATTGACTATATTATCAAAAACTTTCGATCTTTTTATATTCTTTTATTATTATTTGCCTATTCGGTTGCGCAACATATTATTATTATTATTTTCTATTGAAAAACTTAATCCTTATCCTTCGGTCTAATCCGAATGCGAGGATGTTCCTTTAGAAAATAGTTTCAAGCGAAATTCTTTCAATAATAGGCTAGTACAAGGCTGACTAGTTCCAATTTATTATCGCTTTTGGATAAATGATTACATCAGAGCTTGAGCGAGAGAGAGAGTGAGGGAGAGAGAGACGGGTGTATATTTACTAATAAGGAAAATTTTATTATCTAGTTTATTTAGTTTAATAAACATAGTATATCAAATTTAATGATTGAATTCTTAGAACAATTACTGTGGCCCCAACGAAATATGTTGCCAAATTCAAAACAACGGAGTGAGTAATGTCGCAACGCACATTAACGATCTGTTTTACATCTCGGGCAAATCGAGCATACCAGGATCCCAAAGTAAACTGAATGGAATCGGTATTGGATCGGAACAAGTAAATTTTTATCCATCCAAATCTCAATTGAACTATTTGAACCTTGTTAATTCTTTTGATTCGCACAGGATTTGTCCAGTGGCATCCGACCGCAATTTAATTTTATTGGTGAATCAGGTTCATCGACAATAAAACCAATAAGAGATTTAAGTGCGGCAGCAAACGAACGAGTGTTCTCCAGCACACCAGATTATTCGAGTGTTAATTTCGGTGATGATGCGAGATTTTCGAATTTGAAAGGATTGGATTATTTGCCACCTGAACGTAAGAATCACTATTAATCATTACCAAACTGAATAAATACTACTTGTTGTTCTAATTCTAGCGCCAACACCTAGACCAACAACATACCGTCCAATACCACCATCGTGTCCGCAAGGTCAATATCTATCAGCTAACGGCCAGTGTCAACCTGTTCGTGAACAATGTCCGCCTGGAACGCGTCCAACACCTTCCGGCGGTTGTGAAAAGATACCAGTCAAATGCGGTCCAGGTAACTGACTGCTATTTTGATCAATTAGAGGAATTTTAATTTGTGAATTTAGGACAACAATTTGGTCCATATGGTCAATGTGTGCCAGTTAGTGTTCCAACGCCACGTCCACCTCCTGTTCAATGCCCTGGCGGTAAGATATTTTTTTTACTATATCTTTTATTGAACAGATTTAAACTTTACTTGTTCTAGGATATGTTAATGACATCACAGTGCCTGGTGGGTGTATTAGGACAAATTGTGTCCTAATACAACAATTGGGTTGTGTAGGACAAATTCCTACACAACCACCAGTACCACCACGGCCACCACCAAAAGCAACCTGTCCCCCAGGTCAAACTTTAGGGCCTCAAGGCCGATGCGTAACATCTGAATATTTGCCTCCACCGCCGACTTGCGGACCAGGTCAAATATTAGGGCCGTTTGGACAGTGTAGTAGTCAAACACCGAGAACATGTGGTCCTGGTCAAAGAGTTGGCAACAATGGTCAATGTATATCAATAATAACAACTACACCAAGGCCTAGTTGTCAACCAGGCCAGCAAATTGGTCCCTATGGCCAGTGTATTGATATTCCTACAAGGCCTAGTTGCCCGCCAGGGTCTTACCCAACACCTAATGGTGGCTGCCAAAGACCACAACCACCGCCACCAACAACGACACCACAGCCTAGTTTCTCATGCCCTCCTGGAACTATAAAACTACCATCCGGGAGATGTGAAACTCCCACAAATCCCCCACGAATTGTAACTTGCCCTCCTGATAGCTATTTGGGTCCTTCCGGCAGTTGTATAAGACACACTGTGGCAACCACAAGAGTTTATCTTCCACCGGAAACGTACGTACCTACGCAACCATCTACACAATTCACTCGCCCCTCACCAGCACCATTTACTAGTACACAGAGGCCATTTACCACAAGCACAAGTAGACCACTAACAACACCCAGTAGTAAAAAGCCTAGTCCAGGTGGATCCACAAGCACAATTATTTCATGTTCACCTGGATTTACTTTAAATCGAGATGGTACAGCATGTCAAAGAGTATCTATCCCTTCCACTACTCCTATACCGACATTTCCAACATCCAAAGCATGCCCATTTGGTACTAAATTTAATTCTAACACTAATCGATGCGAATCTACATATCAAACTACACCTAAGCCAATTGTAACGTGCGCACCAGGAAACAAGCTTAATACTTATACTAATAAATGTGAATCTCAATGTCAATTTGGAGAAAATTTTAATAAATTTACTGGTCAATGCGAAAGGGTCACCCCTCGGCCGACACCTCCTCCGACATTAGTATGTGGACACGGAGAAAGAAAAAATTCATTCACTGGCAAATGTGAAATTATACCAAGGCCACCAACGCCTTTTTCAACTACCACATCACAGCCGCCCACTACGGGATATACTTATCCAAAACCTACAGAACATTATGAGCATATAACCAAACAACCACAACCAAAGCGATGCCAATTCGGAGAGTCCTTAAATCAATTTACTGGTGAATGCCAAAGACTTACCACTCGCCCAACACAACCGCCTCCACATCCTGTAGTTTGCGGGCTCGGAGAAAGAAAAAATGTATTTACCGGACGATGTGAGCCAATACCTACGCCAACACCACGTCCACCACAACCACCACCATTAGTAGTTTGTGGCGTAGGAGAACGAAAGAATTCATTTACTGGACGTTGTGAACCAATTCCAAAACCGCCCACGCCTATTCCTACTACAACACCACAAACACAAACAACAGGATACATTTATTCTAAACCAATAGTTCCATTTCCAGAACCATCAAAACCACCACAGCCTAAAAACTGCCAATTTGGAGAGTCGTTGAATCGATATACTGGTGAATGTGAAAGAGTTACGATTCGTCCAACACCGCCTCCTCCACCTCCAATAGTTTGTAAACCTGGAGAAAGGAAAAATTCATTTACTGGAAGATGCGAATCAATTCCTACCCCAGCACCTCCACCAGTAACTTGCGGTCCTGGTGAAAGGAAAAATACGTTTACAGGAAGATGCGAATCAATTCCTACCCCAGCACCTCCACCAGTAGCTTGCGGACCAGGTGAAAGGAAAAATACATTTACAGGAAGATGCGAACCAATTCTGGAAACTCCACAACCGCCAGTTGTTTGTGGCGTAGGAGAACGAAAGAATTCATTTACTGGACGTTGTGAACCAATTCCTAAACCGCCCACGCCTATTCCTACTACAACACCACAAACACAAACAACAGGATACATTTATTCTAAACCAACAGTTCCATTTCCAGAACCATCAAAACCACCACAGCCTAAAAACTGTCAATTCGGGGAGTCGTTAAATCGACATACTGGTGAGTGCGAAAGAGCGACGTCGCCTTCACCGCCACCGGCAGTCTGTGGAGCTGGAGAAAGAAAAAATACATTTACTGGACGATGCGAGATAATACCAACACCGCCTCCTCCACCTCCAATAGTTTGTAAACCTGGAGAAAGGAAAAATTCATTTACTGGAAGATGCGAATCAATTCCTACCCCAGCACCTCCACCAGTAACTTGCGGTCCTGGTGAAAGGAAAAATACGTTTACAGGAAGATGCGAATCAATTCCTACCCCAGCACCTCCACCAGTAGCTTGCGGACCAGGTGAAAGGAAAAATACATTTACAGGAAGATGCGAACCAATTCTGGAAACTCCACAACCGCCAGTTGTTTGTGGCGTAGGAGAACGAAAGAATTCATTTACTGGACGTTGTGAACCAATTCCAAAACCGCCCACGCCTATTCCTACTACAACACCACAAACACAAACAACAGGATACATTTATTCTAAACCAACAGTTCCATTTCCAGAACCATCAAAACCACCACAGCCTAAAAACTGCCAATTTGGAGAGTCGTTGAATCGATATACTGGTGAATGTGAAAGAGTTACGATTCGTACAACACCGCCTACTCCACCTCCAGTAGTTTGTAGACAGGGAGAAAAGAAAAACACATTTACTGGACGGTGTGAGCCTACTCCTATCCCACCACCTCCACCCACTTGTGGGTCTGGAGAAAAAAAGAACGCTTTTACAGGAAGATGCGAGCCAATACCAAAACCTCCACCACCGCCAGTTGTGTGTGGCACAGGAGAACGAAAGAATGCATTTACTGGACGTTGTGAACCAATTGCAAAACCACCAACTCCAATTCCTATTACAACACCAAAAACGCAAACAACAGGATACATTTACTCTAAACCAACAATACCATTTCCAGAACCACCAAAACCACCACAGCCTAAAAACTGCCAATTTGGAGAGACCTTAAATCAATATACCGGTGAGTGCGAAAGAGCGACGCCGCCTTCACCGCCACCGGCAGTCTGTGGAGCTGGAGAAAGAAAAAATACATTTACTGGACGATGCGAGATAATACCAACACCGCCTCCTCCATCTCCAATAGTTTGTAAACCTGAAGAAAGGAAAAATTTATTTACTGGAAGATGCGAATCAATTCCTACCCCAGCACCTCCACCAGTAGCTTGCGGACCTGGTGAAAGGAAAAATTCCTTTACGGGACGCTGCGAGTTAATCCCTACACAACCTCCACCATCTCCCCAACCAGTTTTTTGTGGCCCCGGCGAAAGAAAAAATCAATTTACCGGACGATGCGAAATAATTCCAGCATCTCCGCCACCATCTCCTGTTACTTGTGGCCCTGGTGAAAAAAAGAATACATTTACAGGACGTTGCGAACCAATTGCAAAGCCACCAACTCCATATTTTACTACAACACCAAAAACGCAAACAACAGGATACATTTACTCTAAACCAACAATACCATTTCCAGAGCCGCCAAAACCACCACAGCCTAAAAACTGTCAATTCGGAGAGTCTTTAAATCAATATACCGGTGAGTGCGAAAGAGTGACGCCGCCTTCGCCACCACCGGCAGTCTGTAGAGCTGGAGAAAGAAAAAATACATTTACTGGACGATGCGAGATTATACCAACACCGCCTCCTCCACCTCCAATAGATTGTAAACCTGGAGAAAAGAAAAATTCTTTTACTGGAAGATGCGAACCGATTCCTACCCCAGCACTTCCACCAGTAGCTTGCGGACCTGGTGAAAGGAAAAATACATTTACAGGAAGATGCGAACCAATTCCGGAACCTCCACAACCGCCAGCTATTTGTGGCGTAGGAGAACGAAAGAATGCATTTACTGGACGTTGTGAAAAAATTCCAAAACCGCCCACGCCTATTCCTACTACAAGACCAAGTACACAAACAACGGGATACATTTATTCCAAACCAACAATACCATTTCCAGAACCATCAAAACCACCACAGCCTAAAAACTGCCAATTAGGAGAGTCTTTAAATCAATATACCGGTGAGTGCGAAAGAGCGACGCCGCCTTCACCACCACCGTCAGTCTGTGGAGCTGGAGAAAGAAAAAATACATTTACTGGACGATGCGAGATTATACCAACACCGCCTCCTCCACCTCCAATAGTTTGTAAACCTGGAGAAAGAAAAAATACATTTACAGGACGATGTGAGATTATACCAACACCGCCTCCTCCACCTCCAATAGTTTGTAAACCTGGAGAAAAGAAAAATACATTTACAGGAAGATGCGAATCAATTTCTACCCCAACACCTCCACCAGTAGCTTGCGGACCAGGTGAAAGGAAAAATACATTTACAGGAAGATGCGAGCCAATACCAAAACCTCCACCACCGCCAGTTGTGTGTGGCGCCGGAGAACGAACGAATGCATTTACTGGACGTTGTGAACCAATTCCAAAACCGCCCACGCCTATTCCTACTACAAGACCAAGTACACAAACAACGGGATACATTTATTCCAAACCAACAATACCATTTCCAGAACCATCGAAACCACCACAGCCTAAAAACTGCCAATTAGAAGAGTCTTTAAATCAATATACCGGTGAGTGCGAAAGAGCGACGCCGCCTTCACCACCACCGTCAGTCTGTGGAGCTGGAGAAAGAAAAAATACATTTACTGGACGATGCGAGATAATACCAACACCGCCTCCTCCACCTCCAATAGTTTGTAAACCTGGAGAAAAGAAAAATACATTTACAGGAAGATGCGAATCAAATCCTACCCCAACACCTCCACCAGTAGCTTGCGGACCAGGTGAAAGGAAAAATACATTTACAGGAAGATGCGAGCCAATACCAAAACGTCCACCACCGCCAGTTGTGTGTGGCGCAGGAGAACGAACGAATGCATTTACTGGACGTTGTGAGCCAATTGCAAAACCGACAACTCCAATTCCTACCACCACACCAGGAGCACAAACAACGGGATACATTTATTCTAAACCAACAGTACCATTTCCAGAACCATCAAAACCAAAACAGCCTAAAAACTGTCAATTCGGGGAGTCTTTAAATCAATACACCGGTGAGTGCGAAAGAGCAACGCCGCCTTCACCGCCACCGGTAGTCTGTAGAGCGGGAGAAAGAAAAAATACATTTACAGGACGATGTGAACCAATTTCAGTACCTTCGCCTCCACCTTCAGTAGTTTGTGGCCCCGGAGAAAAGAAGAATACGTTTACAGGACGTTGTGAAACAATTTCAACACTTCCGCCTACGCCTCCAGTAATTTGCGGTTTTGGGGAAAGAAAAAATACATATACAGGAAAATGTGAGCCAATTCCCACTCCAGCACCTCTACCACCAGTTGTCTGTGGTCCTGGAGAGAGAAAAAATGCGTTAACTGGTCGTTGCGAAGTAATTCCAAAACCACCGTCACGTCCGCTAATCACAACCGAACGACCATCAACCGGATATAGTTATCCTATACCAACAAAACCTCTTGAAACACCTCAGCCGAAACACTGCCAATTAGGAGAATCATTAAATCAATTTACTGGTCAATGCGATAGACCTACATCTCGTCCAATACCGTCTCCTACCCCTTCCGCAGTAATTTGTGGACCGAAAGAAAATAAAAATCCGATTTCTGGAAGATGCGAAAGGATTCCTACACCGGCACCTCCATCATTAGTTGTTTGTGGTTCCGATGAAAGAAAAAATCCATTCACAGGACGATGTGAGTCAATTCTAACACCAGTACCTAAACCACCAACTGCGTGCAATCCTGGAGAAATAAAGAATACATTCACTGGAATTTGCGAAGATATTTCAGAAAAAGTGCCTCGTCCAGTGGTTACTACCAAACGACCTTCAACTGGATACACTTATCCTAGACCAAACAAAACACTTGAAGAAACACCTAAGCCGAAATACTGCCAATTTGGAGAATCACTAAATCAATATACTGGTCAATGCGAGAGACTTACTACTCGCCCAACACAACCGCCGCCACCTCCTGTAGTTTGTGGGGCAGGAGAACGAAAGAATTCATTTACGAACCGTTGTGAGCTAATTCCAACACCCCCACCGCCACCTCCACTACCAGTTAATTGTGGTCCTAACGAGAGAAAAAATACGTTTACAGGAAGATGCGAAGAAGTTCCTGCTCCATCAACTCAACCACCAGTTGTTTGTGGTCCCGGTGAAAGAAAGAATTCGTTTACCGGTCGATGTGAAGCTATTCCCAAACCACCTTCCCCTCCTATTGTTACAACTAAAAAGCCGACAACTGGATATACATACCCAAAACCTTCAAATCCTACTGAACGTATTACAAAACCACCTTTTCCAAAATCTTGCCAATCTGGAGAGTCCCTGAATCAATTTACTGGTGAGTGTGAAAGACTTACGCCCACACGCCCTACCCGCCCCCCTCCAAAACCAGTTTGCGGTCCCGGAGAAAGAAGAAACTCATTTTCTGGTGAATGTGAAGTGATCCGAAAACCGCCTACACCATCACCGAAACCTCAATGTCAATTCGGTGAAACATTAAATCAATTAACCGGCATTTGCGAAACGATTTCGACAACAGAACGAGGCAGAACTGGATACACGTATCCTAAACCTAAAATACCGTTCGATAATCACACACCGAATAATTGCCCTCCAGGTTTTTCTGTTAGTCCATTGGGAAAATGTGAGAAACCTGGAAGAATAATCGCAACACCACCACAATGTCCGCCAGGACAAGTTTACTCACATATAACGAATGCATGCCAAATACCACAAACACCATTCGAACCATCATCATCAACACCACCACTACCACCATCCACTAATAAACCATTTATAACTCCAAGCATACAAAATTCCAGCCCTCGACCAACACCAGGTTACCGTTATCCTACACCAACGCCACCATTCCGCGATGGATACAATACGAATCATGACAATCAGTTTGTGACAGGTATATATTCTGATTTTTTTGAGTTCGACGAGGCAGATAAATATTGTAATTTGGGAAACATTTTCAGATAGAACCGGTGCACCAGGTGGCAATATTGCTATTCGAGTACGTTACCCAGGATCGAATCCCAACAATACAGAAACACCGCCAGATGAACAAGTTCCTGTTGGATGTGCCGCAGCATTAAAATGCGTACAGGAAATCTATTGTACTGCCGATGGTTTTGTGAGTCCTGTACCAGTTGTTCTAACTAGAGATCAAGAATTGCTTCGGGCACCAACAACGGTACGATAAATAATCTGCGCAATAATTCGTAGCATTAATTGTTTGTTCGTTTGATTAATTAGACATGTCGTGACATTGAATCCGGCACAATTGGTAAATGTTGTCGCGATCCAGATTACAAAGATCCATGGCCTTCAGCGAATTTGGTGAATGGTGTTGATGATGGCCAGTACAAAGAAGATGATACTATTGGACAATACCGAGGTACTAAGTAATATTAAATAACTTGTAAAATATATGTAGTTTTTTTATTATTAACTTTTCTGGATGAGATTCTGGAAGAGAACATGGTAGGGATCTAGAATCCCGCGTTGAAATTTATTTGGGTTTGGGTTTAGTATTTATTTAGAATTTTTTAGGTTTTAAAATAAAATTAAATTTTGTATAATTAAAAATTGTAATTAATTCGTTTGTATAAATAAATTTCTTTATATATTTAAATTATTTGTTTGTTTACGTCAATAAATTCCATTGTTTCGTTTAGATCTCAATCCGATTCCTCTTTGATATTTTGTTAAGAATAAAGCTTAGATTTTACTAGTTGAGATGACCTTGAAATAATACGGTATTTGTCAAAAGTGTGTCTCTATAATTTTCAGCCGAATACAAGAGATTCCAAAGAAATTCAAACACTAGACGATTGCGAACGAAACGACAAGCTACAGATGGAAATTGTGGTCTTCGAAATGTGGTATGACGTATCAGTTAACAATAATCTATTACTCTGATTGCTAGTAGTCAACTAGTACTGTCAGTTATGTTATGTTGATGATCAATTGTTAATTTCAGAACACTCAACCAACAGGCCAGTCACCAATCGACGTAAATTTCGCAGAAATAACATGGCAAGCGATGATTCTAAGACAAACAAATCGAAGTCTATTATGTGGCGGTGTAATCATACGTAGTAATGCAGTACTAACATCAGCCAGTTGTATTGAAGGGTAAACACAATTGTTAACTATCAACAATCAGTTATAGGGAATCATATTTTAGATTGGCAACATCGGAGATCTTAATTAAGGGCGGGGAATGGAAACTGGGCATCGACGAAGAACCGCTACCATTTCAAATTGTTAAAGTGGCAGCGATCGCTCGCCATCCAGATTTCCATGCACCATCACTATTAAGTAATGTAGCCGTTTTGGTACTTGAAGAAAATCTACGTTTTGCACAGAATATTGGACAGTTGTGTTTGCCCTCACCTAATTTGATACCGACACAAAATTGTATTGCCACTGGCTGGGGAAAACGGATTCTACAACGTAAGATTTCATTCATAAAGTTGGCATTGTTTCAATTAAATAGCATTTTTGTCATTAAATGATAGTTTGTTGTGCCAATATAATATCGAATTAATCGAGGCCCCTCAGTGGGCGACAAAAATTTGCAACAATTTTGTGGTTGTTTATATAACATAGATGTACTGTGAGCAGCAGATTAACTTTAAGAAAAAAGGTTGTAAAAGCAAAACTTATAAAAATGCATTTCTACAAAGTTTTCCCGACGAAAATTGCCCTGGAACTTTTCATAAAACTTTAGCAATTTAAACTACTACTACCTACTTAGTTGCTTCATCATCAAAATGGCATAAATATATAAAATTTTCCATAAATTTCCATTAAAAAAGTTTTCTATTTACTTTTCCAGTTCACGCTAGAGGCGCCATTATGCATAAAATTGATATTAATATTATGGACGTCGAACAATGTCAGCAAGTATTAAATGAACATTTTCCACAAAAATTACCAAATTACAATACGAACACTTTATGCGGATTTTCCGATATTGATCAATGCCGAGTAAGAGCCAACAATAATTTCAATTTACTTTTATTTATATGTGAAAATGCACTTGTACAGGTGGATTATGGCAGTGCATTGGCATGCGCAGACGAGTCGGGCCGGTATACATTGAGTGGTATCTATTCATGGGACACTGGATGTAAACAACAAGGTCAAATTGGTGCATTCGTTGCACCAGATGTTGATTGGATCGAACAAGTATTATCTACACCATTGAGAGATTTGAAACAACAAGATAAAGCTTACAATGATGCCAGATTACAACAATTTACTGCGTGATAGAATAATTAATAATTAGTTTTAATAAATTAATATGTTAGATTTATACACACCATATGAAAATAATTAATTTGTAGCTCAAATAATAGTGTAAAAAATTAGGTTAAGTTAAGAAAAATAGATTAAAACTGTGCCTAATTTATACTGTAAGAAATAAATATAATAAATTATGTTTGTGAAGTAATTTCCATTGCCAAACTGACTGAAAGGAATTCCTGAAATTGATGCGCTGTCAATTTGATTAATAGATAAACATTTCTATGTCAAAATGGTGGTTGGAATCAATTTATTTTTAATTTATATCATTTTCTGTGAGTTTTTCCATTGAAACTCTTCAATTTAATTAATTTTTTAACGATTTTAGACTTGATTTCCTTTAAAGGAACGTCAGCAAAGCAATGCCACAATCAAGATGCTTTCACAATAAAATGGTAACTTTCTAATTGTTCCTTAGTTAATCTTTAGCTAGTTTTTAGCATAATTATCATTTCTACTGGCAGTTTCTCTGTAATTTTCCACTTAGTTACGACATAGACACAATGAATGAACTGACCCAACAAAGTAAAATTGAAATGGATAAAGAAATTTATTTGAAAATCAAACAACATCCACGTGCATGCCCTTTTATTGTGAAAACGTTTCGATTGTATGCAGTACCACCAGAACCACCCTGTACGTATTACGTATTAGCTGGATTATTTCGGTTAGTTGTTGACGACCTATTTTTTGTTCGCTAAACAAACAGCCGAAGAGCAGGATATAATCCGTCATGGGAAACTAATCAATTCAAAGGAATTGTATACGAATAAATATGCATTGAATGCAATCGGTCCGAATACGTTCAAAATTTATCCAACTTTTAATGGAAGGATTGTTGCCAATTCAGTTAATGTAAAAAAACAAGCATAAAATTGGAAAATTCCATTAAAATAATTACATTTTTTTATATGTACACATATATTTAGTGTTCATTTGAAGTGGTTTACGCTAAACCATTGGCTAGTATACGAGGGGGAACACTAAAGTGGTATAGAAGCAACACACCGACTACAAGTAATGCTTAGATATAATTAAACATAGCAATTAACTAACGGTATTTTCTTAAGTTGATGCCAGTACTTCTGTAAACACTAATCGTCAGAAAAACCAACAAAAAGATTTACAATTTAAATGGACGTGTTACGAAACACTGCCACAACGCACCGATTTTTGTACGAATAAGGAAATGTCTAAATTTGAAGGTTAAGTAATCTATTATTTCGTGCGCACATCATTCACACATTGATTAATTTACTCTCGATCGATTTGGAATACTTGAAACGCGTGGATGACGTCACCGCGTCCACGGAGACACTTCTTCTTAATATAACAAATTAATTTTATCCTAGACAAAGCTCGATTAATTATTCCTGCAAAATTCGCTCAAGAGAATTATAATTTTCTAATAAAAGTTGATGTTTCAATTCGAAATGCACCAGAGACAATTTCCATGGCAAATTTTCAGAAAATTTTCTTTCACAAGCATCCCGTAACAATAAATATACGGTAAATATAGTGGTCACAGCCAATTGGTTTTATTATTATTGTTTATTAATTTATTTATAATGGATGGGAGGAGCCAGTGACCAATGCGCTTTCGTCTTTTGGTAAACGTAACGAGATTGGCCTTGACCTTTGAATTTAGTTGGGAGATTTTAAAATAATTTAGGCCACACCTTTTTTTTTCTCTTTTTTCTAACCAATTGATTTTTGTAGATGTATTAAAAATTGCTCGCCACAAATGGAGTCGACTATTATTTCGTTACCGGTGATCTACCAAGCCTACTGCGTTAATTGTGTCATACAATCGCCGGGTTATATTTATTGGACGATTAAAAATCGTAAATATTAAATTTTTTCATACTCCAAATTTTAATTTTCGAAAAAAAAAATAATTTCAAGAAATTTTTAAACTTGGAAAATTTAAATTTTCCAGTTATCACAAAAAAAGAATTCGATAACTATGGAAAACTGAAAAATCGTAAGGACCATGAATTTTATTTACAACCAGGCAGCCTAATGCTGAATCAATATTATGTTGTGACAGCTGAAATTAAAGGTGTGTGTCCACTATAACTATACTAACTACCAACGTTCGCTTAATGAAATCCTTAATTTCTTCAAGGAAGTACTACTCAGTATGCAGCTGCTGAAGTTTATATAGTAACCTCGGAACCGCCAGCATTAAAACAATGTCGAATAGTACCAGCAAGTGGTGGTGTCGCATTTGAAACACAATTTCACATTAATTGCTTGTATGTCCGACCGAAAAATTATGATTTCGAAGTTTATTCGGAACAAAATGGCAAAAGTAGGCCAAATTAAAATCACATTTAATTAATGAATTTGTAATTAATGGAAAACCATCCACAGCAATGTTATTATTAACTGAAACACGATTGGAACATAAATTTTTCTTTTTACCACCTGGTAGAGTGAATATTTTAATCAACATGACAGATAAATATGGTTATGTTCAACAAGCGAAATTAAATGTACAAGTACGCACAGACCTCGTCGTTTTACAGTACGAATTCAATAAACTAGAAATGCAAATTAATTAGGTTAATGAAGGTTTAAAATTAGCGGGAAAATCCACTGTAGAAATAGAACAGGAACTGAATAAAAAACGATCGAAAATTCTCGCTTTAGCTAAAAATGGTCGGCCAGATTATGCTTTTCAAGGTCTTTCAGCACTGGTCGATGAGTATACCAATAGCATGCCGCCATTAAAGAGGAATTTGGAACAGAAACTCGACGAGGAATCGGTGAAAACTGCAAAAACCGTAAAAATACTAAAGCAGTATTCGTCAAAATCGAAAATTTCCATTCAACTGTTTCCAGATCGTTATCGATTCACCACGCACGGCACGTCAACGATCCAGGTTGTTGGAAAAAATATCGAGAAAGTATCGAAACGAACCCGATCCAGATTTGGCTAGTGAAATAACAAATCTGTGTAAACTTGACGATCAAGTACTATCACAACAAGCGCAAAGGCTACCAAATCCAAAATATCGACGAGAAAGATATAGAAACAATATAAAGTAAGCTGTGGGTACTCTATATGGAACCAGTTCAGTCATTTCCAATGAGTTTTTGTTCCAGAGTAATGTCGAGTTGCTCCCAAGCTTGCCTTAATCCGAATTGGAAGATTCTAAAACCATACAAGAATGAAACGTTAATTTCCATTACAACAGAATATCCATTAATTGACGAACTATTAGATAATCGGGAAATTTATCCAGATTATACAAACGATGAAAATACATCGGAGATTTTCTCAAAAGTAGGTACCTTTCCTAATTTGTACTTTTTTTCCTAAATTTCCTAATTGTACAACCAGTACTTAACTGGTACCAATGGTACCAAAGTGGTATCAAATTTAATTATGAACATAAATTTATTGAAATTCAGTTAAAAGTAGCTGCTAAAAATATGGCAACAATGTGCTTCATCAATTCAAAAATCATGATTCGGACCATGGTACCAGAAGAAGATCCCTACGTAACACGAGAGGGATCAATGGCTGTTGTTTCGGCTTGCAAGTAAGAAACAAGGACTGTCAACTGGAAACTTAAACAAACAATCTGTGATTTGTGGAAGAACCTTTAACTATTTGGAGAACTAAATTTTAGGTACCACGATGACATGTCTAAGACAAGAATTACTATCGATAGAATAATAATGGCACCGTCACGTGATTTTCAACATCAACATTGGGTTCCGGTCATTGACATTTTGGTACTTACTTGGTACTGAAAAAAGTATACTTAATCATTCGGATTTCATCTTTTTCTAGATGTGTATAACTGAGAAAAATCCATTTTGGTGGGCGCCATCGAAGGTTCCATTAATATCATCGGTTGTCTACATTAAGTTTCGTAAATCTGACAACACAGGGACACGACACAAAAAGCGTAGCTCGAACAACGATGCTAATAATGACATTGCGGAATTTAAGGGTAATTTCAAGTACCTACCGCTCTGCTGTCTAGCTGCTGTTCTTTCTTTTCGTTTTTCTTTAGATCCTTTTCAATTAACATTTGCCCTTAATAGTAATGCCAGCAATTCATTTAATGTAAATGAAGCTAATTTGCCTGGGAAATCCATTTCCCAACTCACTGAAGATGAATTTTACGAAACTGTGTCTACGCATCGTATTTTCGTATTTAAAGAACGCGAGTTTTCAGTAAATTTTGAAAAAATGGACAGCAACCAAATCTACGACGTATGTCGCCTCGACCTGTTCTTTGTTGATCGATATCAACAACATGGTCACTTTTCGATTGTAGGTAGTACTTACGGAATTCCACAAACCAACAATGGCTTATTTCCAAACCAACTACATTAAAGTGTCAAGAAATAGTAGTACCATAGAGATTAGAAAAACTCAAAACTACGATCAGTGGTGGTACCTTAGTGTGCTACCTGATAAACAAATGGTACCGTTTATACCTCTCTACTATAAACTTAAAATATGTTTATTCTATTTATAGATCGGCTTCGGTTCAAAGTACTACTTCTCGGTACTCACAACAGCTTGCTATACTTTCGATGATGTTGATAACATGTGGAAATTTGCCTGCAAAGTACTGTCTGTTCCATTTTATTGTTCAGAGCCAACGGCATTATATTTATCACTCTCACAGGCTACCAAAGACTCTTCTGGAAACATCACATGTTACTGCCACGCTGGCACCATCCTAACACCACTAATTATCGATAATTCAGCTACTCTGGAAAACTACCTAACCATAGATTTCGACTTAGAGATTCAAAGTTGCTGGATAATTTATTGGGTTACATTATTGACGTTTGTGACGTATTCTCTGGCATTGCTTTATGTTTCATTTATGGAGGAAATAGATGTAGATAATCTGGAAAATTTTGTGGGTTCCACACAGCTGATGATACTATATGAATTTGTATTTTACAGATATTGGATCGTGTATATTTTGTTGCTGATGCGCCCAGTACAAATCGGTACGCTTACCTGCTAATAGTCACAACTGGGAACAAACGGGGAGCTGGTACTACCTCGAATATTATCATTCAACTTTATGGTACCAAATCAAACAGTCAAGCAAGTCATTTTCAAATACATGTCTACCCAAGTACCTATTAATTTTGGTACTCCTTATAGAAACAAGTACTGAACTATCCAGATCCAAATATGTTAATGTTAAAAAAAAATGAAGAAACGTGGTTCGTCACAGCAACAGAAAAATCACTTGGTGACTTAGTCAAGATAGAAATTTGGTTCGATTCAATTGGCAATAATACAAGATGGTACTGTTCAAATATTACAATTTACGATTTTCAAACAGATAAATCATGGTCGTTTCTAATTAATGATTGGCTGGATCTGACACTGAATGAACACTATTTCTTTAGTGTCACGCCTGTAAAAGGCGAGAAGGAAGTACTGAAAGAGTACTCTAAAAAAATTCAACAAATAATAGCTTTTCATAGAAATGTACTAAGAAAAAGTGAAGGATATGTTGGTGTTTGGAATCTTAGGTAAAAGTGGTACTATATGCAGTACCACCACTAAATCCTGCGCAATCGAGTGGTACTATAGAATATTGGTTCATATACTTGTTCCAGTAAAATACACACATTTCTTACGCTAAACGAACGAATCACGTTAATCTTCTGGTACTTGCTGGTACTGTACGTAACTATCATGTGTTTCTACAACGTACCGAAATTTAACGAAAGTGACAGCATTGATGAGAATGAATTTAGATTAACTGGAAAAGTGATTTTTATCGCAGTTGGAGGTACTCTATTTTCGGATATTATTCAGGTTCCTTCTGTATGGTGGTACGGCAATTATCGAAAAAGGAAAATTAAATGGAGATGGGTTGATACTTCTAGATTATTCTGGTAGAATACCGCATACATTGCAAGAATTGTCTTTATAAATTTTCGCCGTCTAGGATCGGAAGTGCTGTAGTTGGCTGTGCCTGTGGTACTGCTCTAGTATCTTGCGGATTATGGGTACCATATAATACCAGTTTACTTTGGATGGTTTCGGTAGTAATTGGAATTCTACTCAAAGTGATTTTAATGGAGAATATTGATAGGATCATCTGTAGCTATTTATTACCATTGGAGACCGTAGTCAGTACTGATTTATCCAGAGGTTTCACATAATCAATAATTTAATTTTTTGTTAAGGGTCAATCATTTAAATTTCTAAAACATCAAATTCTGCAGTACGTCGAACTGCAACGTGCCTGGATTTATAAAAGATTCGGAGCATACTCTTTAAGACCATACTTTCATCATCTTTATGTCACTCTGGACTACTTTACAAGAAAGGTAAGTACTATTCATATGCCAAAATTCAACTTACCAAGATTCAGTGATATGTCTAGATTCGAAAAGAGTATGAAATATCAAAGAAACAAACTACAGACATTCTAGAAGACATTGCAATGATATTGGCTTATGTGGTACTACTTTATATCGTTCTAGTGATTGGTAAAGATACTACTGCCGTGTATAGTAATCGGGAAATTAAAAGTTTGGTGTCAGGCGATTATATTAAAGAATCTCCTTCAAAGAGGAATCTAAAAGAGTAAGTACGAACAGAGGTACTGTCTGGATATAGTACTAAAATAAAAAAGTTTAGTATTGAAGCTTATTTAGAAAACATATTAATACCATCAGTTCAATCATATCAATGGTACGGCAAATTTAGTTATGATAATCCTGGAATGATGAAGGATTTTTCAAACAAATACTTAGGTACCACCACCTAAAGTACCACATTAGAATTATACATGTTTAATAATGTCTATTTCGTATGCAGGTGTAATTCGCATTAGGCAACATCGTACTAAAATCACCGCCTGTCAAATTCCAATGGTACTAAATGTCACCTGTCGTCCAGATTTCCGTCAAGTACAAGAAACTCGAGATTTCTATCGTGGCTGGCAATTATTAACAATCAGTGCAGTCAATATACAGGAACGTATGGGTAGCATCTGGAAATATGCCACGGAGAAAAGTACTCAAACATCTGCAATTTATGGTACTAATATCTAAGTAGGAATGGCAAGGTACTATTAATGAACTTTATCATTTCGGTTACAGGTGTATTTGGAACATATCCTGGTGGTGGATACGTAGCATACCTCGGTCGTACTATGAAAAATTCGTTGATTAATCTGGAGTATATTAAAAGACATCGGTGGCTCGATCTGTTGACGCGAGCGGTCATTATTGAGTTCCTCACCTACAGTCCAAATACGAATTTATTCAATGCCGTTCGTGTAATGATTGAAATAAGCGCAACCGGATATATTGAGTATCATTATCATGTAAGTAATAATAATAATAATAAAAGTAATTCAAAATAACTATCAATATTCAATGAATAGATTGTATAGTATCAGTATTTCAATATACGCGTCGCATTTCAACTTGACGCTCAATTTCTTTTATTATTATTATTATTATTATTATTATCATCATTATTATTATTCTATTTCAGATTGAAACCCGGAAATTACTTACTCTGGAATCTGGAATATTTCCAGCTAAAACAATTTTATACGGTGGTTTCCTGTTAATTTTGTGCTTGTTACTGGTGCGGACAAGTTATAAATTGATTCGAAAACCGGAAATGTTTTTTCAAGATTTTTGGTCTGTGTGTGACATAATAATAGGCGAGAATTTATATTTTTGTGTACAGGGTGTTCAAAACGAGACGTAGTTGAAATTAATCTGAGCTCATATCACCTTGTATTGGCATAAGATTTAAATGTGTTTCCATTTTAGTTTCGCTCAATTTAATTACAATCGTATTCTATTTAATTGCACAAAAACAATTAAATGAATACATCAGTGAACTGTCAAATGCACAGAATAACGAATTCGTGAATTATTTCCATTTGTTTGCCGCTGACAATATGTTGACATTATTGAGTGCTGTACTAGTGTTTGTAGCGACATTTCGTCTGTGGAAATTATTAAGGTATTAAATTTTTATCAGTAAACATATACAGGGTGGTTCGGACCTTATGGCAAATATTTCAGATTTATGATTATCATAAAAATCGCTGAGAAAACAATACGAGAAGCAATCAAACCAGTCTTGGCTGTCATCGTGTGTCATTTGTTGGTTTTACTGGCTTCAGCAATGCTGACAAATTTGCTGTTCAACACAGAATCACCTGTAACTGATGCGAATTAATGTTATTCTTCAATTTATTCTGATTAATTTTCAAGGATTTTCGAAATATTCGAAAAACTTTCACCACCCTAATCCAGATTACTTTGGGCTTGAAGAGATTCGAAGGAAAGGCATTGGACACAAACGAAATGCCATTTGTGTCAATGGTTTTCCAAGGACTGTTCATGTTAACCTCTTTGCTATTTGCCACAATTTATACTGTGATTATTACATTGTATTATGGTGACGCAAAGGATTACTATTCGAAAGAGAAAAGTGTAGTGCTGAAGTACTTGAACGAGAAATGGGTGTATTACACGTCACTGATGAAAATACATATGAAAAATCTACGGGGTGGTCAAGGTAAGCGTTGTTGTTACTCTAACGAATGACGTAATAGTCGCGGACTGAATTTTCAGATATTCCGGATCACAGAATAATTACACCATTACTGGGTGATCGATATGAAAAATGTCTAATAATTCCCAATAATCGAATAGAAGCTATGGCTCTGATTACACTTTGCGTTTTACGTAACGTTCAGCATAGCGAGACGTTAACATTAAACGATTCCAACCTCATATCAGCTATGGTGCGAAATTATAAATTCTCATTTACTCACAGTAATACTAATCAAGTGGCTACTTGTTACAGATCCGCGCCCTCTACCGTAAGGAGTCACAACAAAAAGAAATATTTTTTCTCACAGGCAATTCCCAACACATGAAATTAATCGATAATAGACGAGTGGAAAAAATTGCTGCGATTTGTGAAGATTTAGTACGAGAAAGTTTCAGTGTAAAACAGGATGAGGTGGATAACGACCACCCTGTATTAGTCGAAAGGTTACAACGGTTACATTCGATTGTAGAAAATTTAAATTTGTTAAATAATATTTTAAAACATATTGAAATTAATGTTAAGTAAATTGTATCGGAATTTATTGAATAATATATACTGGGTGGTCACAAAAAATGTTAGAAAATTTTATTTTTAAAGTATACTGAGTTTGGAGTGGAATGGAATAATGCATTACTAAATGAATTGGATTGAAATTTAGATTTTAATATATAGGATGTCCCAAAAAACTGGAAAATTTGTTTTTAATCGTATACTAGTAATTTAATATGTAATAAAGAATTAATCCATTGCAATTCAGTTCCAAGTATACATTGTGATCTAATTAACTATTTTTTTTATTTTTGTAACAAAATGTTCAACAGAATTATACGAATACTAATAAACTACTCTACTATATATGAATTTAATTTGTTATAGAGTGGCCCAACAAAATCGAAATATACATTTAATTTTCTCTGTTCTGTATTTTCTTCTTCACAAATACAAATACAAAATCCATTAATTCCAAACCTGCAATCTGGAATCAAACTGAAAATGAAATCCCTTTTGTCTTGGCCCATACCACCACCACCACCACTATACTACCGACGGTCACAGTCGGTGGCGGATTGTAATTTTATTTATTATCCGAGCAAATAAGTTTTCACTTTGTCGAATAACGTCAGAGAGAAATGCTGACAGTTTTTGGAAATACCGATACATTCTACGAATCTCTCTCGTTTTTACTTTATACAACAGATCCGGATTTGCCAGAGTGTTTCAAATAAAAAAAATCGATTTATTGTATTTCTGAACTAGTGCTGCGAATGGTGTTTAATATAACAAAACCATGGATTCAGCATTAGATTGTTAGGACAAATGGAAATTTCAAAAAAAAAAAAAGCGTTTCAAACATCGAAAATCATGCCGCATGTTTGAAATACATCGAAGCCGGCCCTGTTCGATTGTTAACTTGACTTCTCTCAAATACGCGAAATAAATTCCTGATAACAAGCTATCTTTCTCGATGAAAACGAAGACTTCTTTGATTTTCTTTCACTACTTTTCCCATACACTGTTTTTCATTCGTTTGATGATGATGATGATGATGATGAATCCCCCTGCAGAAGGGGGTTGTGAAAAGGGGAGTTCGTGTATCTCTCTGTATATGATTTATTCCTTCGTTATTTTTTCTTGTTTCTTCTTTCGTTGATACATCATCTTCTTCTTCTTTTTCGTGGATCGTATTCAGTTGGGCGGTGGATCGAGAGGGTGAGGAGGAAGGATTAATTTATTTTTGCTTACAAACATTGATTAAAAGTGAAATTTCTTTTTAATTTATTTTCAAAGAGATACTTTATATGGAGCGGCGGGTAAGAGGAAAGGGCGGAAGGGTTTAAAAAGAGAAAATTTCTAATGAGCTGTTGATTCTACTTAACAGGCATAGATTCTGTAAATTAACGGAACTTTTTCCGATAAAAAAAAAATCAGAGCCGTACAGGGCTGTTAATTAAACACACAGCCTGAAGGGAGAAAATTTTAATTAATCTAGGCTAAAACTCTCCTCTTTTCATCCATCATATTTCCACCACTTATACACACACACACACATAGAGAGAGAATGGATGTAATCTGACTCGGTCCTGTCCCCACCACCCCCGCCCTTCCCACAGACCGATATAATATAATATCTGACTGACTTCGACTGGCTAAAGTTAGTGAAAACACACAACGCGGCAGCATTCAACAGGCGTCGCGACGCCAGTTCAAGCGTTAGTGTATTGCTTGGAAAATATATAGATAAAATACAACGTGGTGCTAAAACCCCGCCACCACCACCACCATTACCATCTGGTGAACAGCGAAAACATAGTAGGGAAAAACTCGATAAAAAAAAACACAGACAACGTGGAAAAGTGTTAATAATCGCCTAGTTGCTGCTGCTGCCGCTTGTTGAACATTAATTGTTAATGTAAATATTGTGTGTTAATTTCAAGGACATTATCAGGTGTGTGTGTGTGTCTGTGTGGCATTATCATTATTATCGCGCGCGAGGGATTAGTATTTATTGATAATAATTTTGTGTTTTGTTGGAAAAAAAAAACACAGTTTGTCATCAAGCTAAGGTAAATCTAGATTTATGAATATTTAATTAACAACAGGTGTAAAGCTGTTTAATGTAATAATACACCCTTTCCGACCACAAAGCACTAAGATTTTCCCGTTTGCAGGACACCATCAATAATGGTAGACTGGATAAATGGGGATGCTGAGAAGCCGAATCGATTCGTTTGTCCCAATGATCGGCAACTTGCTCTTAGAGCCAAGTAAGTATGTTTTCCCAGAAGGATATCGCCGACTTCCACCTTGGATTTTCCGATTTCCACCTTGACTTTTTCGTATTTTCCACTAAAAATTTCATTTCAACGGATTCTTAAAAGAACCTGTGTATTTTTTTTTTTTTTCCACAAAAATATATCCACACGACTTTTGTTGTATTTTCAACGTCATTTCCCTGAATAATTTCCCATTTTCAATATACACAATAAACGACCCACATTATTTATCATATTGTCATTCGCATTATTAAATTTTTTCCAATTTTTTTTTCACCGTTCCCCCTCGTTTTTCAACAAGGGGGAACAGACAGCAGCAACAATTGGAGCGGCGTCGCGACGGGCGCCTTTAGAAATGTCGTCTCAACGTTCACCACCAGCATATTATTCTTAATAACCATTACGTTTATTATTATTATTATTATTATTGATAGTATTTGTTGTTGTTGCTCGCTAAGTATTTAGAGGTCTTTCCGAAAGGGTGGGGGGTATAGTGATATCTCTGTCCTTTCTTTGCTGACCTCAATATTATCAAACTTCCTTGGTAAACTATAGCAAAAATTAAAGTAAAACCCAGCGGGAAATAAAGGACGAAACGGGGGCCGGCATACGTATAGTTTTATTGTTATATTGTAGCCTTAAATGAGGTCATTTCATGTTAAGCTAAATTGAAATTTAATGGCAATAGGAGGGTGGCGAAATAATTGAAACGTTCCGAATGTTGTCTTTAGTAGCAAACCTTAAGAAGATAAGGGTATATTCCTTCATCTATTTCGTATATTTAAGGCGCTATTCAGCTTTAACGGCGTCATGGTAGTAAATGAAAGGATCTTTTTGTGTGCGAAAACTCTACTTTCACTTAAAATGTTTCATTTTTTTTCTTTTTATTGTATATGTATACAACAAACAGTGCGCTATTAGCTGGGTTCAAATGCTGACGGATAAAGTGCGTCTCCATTTAGGTTTTCCCCTTACGTCTAAGCACCTCGTACCACGCGCGCTATCCATTTCCCTGGCATCTTATTGAATATTTTCTTTCAGGCTTTTCAAAATATAGAAATTAATAAAACTTTAGAAATTGATTTAGAAAACATTTAAAGCGCTTTTATCAAAACACAACTTACAGATTCCATCATTGGCTTTCTCTCTCGCTTTATACTAATGTATATCGCTCTGTCTCTTATTAATCAACTGGTTGTTTGTTTTCTGTTTACTGTGTGTGTTTTCGAATAATTTTTTTATATTTGCATTTAAATAATGTGTGTTATTTTGAAGGGCGAATGCGATACCCTCTATCCCTGCACATACCCTGCCCACCCCAGTAATTCTCTTCAGCTGAACAGTAAACAGATTAATAATATTTTCGCACACTGTTTATGCGAACAATAAAAAAAATAATTATGGAAATAAAATGGAAAATTCCATTTGGTAAATAATATCATTTTAAAGCAAACACAATGACATTATTTTGCCTTTCTACGTACTTATTAAAAATTCCTATATTCTCTGCTACTCCGCCTCTATATACAGTGTGTTTACTTTCTACTGGGGCCCCGCTTAAAAGACTCACACATCGGCCTAATCCGATTACGATTATTTCAATTTGGTTTTATATGGCCCTCTGCGAGATTATGGAAGTGGAGTTTTCGCAAAATGAATATTTGTTTTTTTTTTTTTTTTACTTTAATATTGTGCATTTCAAACAGATTAAGAACGGGCTGGAGTGTAAAAACTGGCAGTCTGACTGGATTCAGTACACCACCAGCTGTCAATGAACCAATTGGTCAAAAAGAACAGGAGGCAATAGTTCAGGTGATTCAGGATGCTGAAAAATTGGAGATTAGCGATCAGAAACGAGTACGTCGCATTTATTTTCATTCCGAATTATTAATAATGATACTTTGCTGATAAATGTCAACAGTTGACTGACTATACTTGATAACTGACTGTAATTAATCAATTAATCAAATATAGATTGGAAAATTGGTTGAACGTTTGGAAAATATGCGTCGCAACGCATTGGGACGTAGTCCAAAACAATGTTTACTATGTGGTGAGAATTTCGGCATTTTAGGACCGAAAAAAGTGAAATGCATAGATTGTCAACGATGGGCGTGTCATAAATGCAGTATCGATGCCAGTTGCTCAAACAGACATCACACTCAGTTCAGGTAAATTGGATCGTTACACATCACAGTTCAAAATCTTCTAATTGTAATTCAATAGGGATTCCTGGAAATTATTTGGATTTTCATCAACAACAGCTGTATGTCATCTTCCGAAATTATTTCCAGCTAGAACGAAGTAAGTTAGCACCAATATCCTATTTATACATAATAGATGAAGTGATTTTGTGTGTAGTTCACAGAAGAATCACTATCTGTGCGTAATCTGTTGGGAAACACGTGACATTTGGAAAAAGTCCGGAGCATGGTTCTATAAAAGTATGCCAAAGTATATACTGCCCACTGACACGTCGACACGTCCAACACGGCATCGCAGTCTAAGAATGTCACGTCCATATAACACTAACAATGAACAAGAAAGTAATTCGGATGATGAACGTGGCAGATGGGGAAAGAAACGTCGAAATTCAGGTGGTGAAGTGTCAATTGGTATGTTTAGATCAATGCTATAGGCAGCTAAATAATCAATAAAACTAATTAACTTTTCCGGATTGATCTAAATCAGGTGTACCATTTCGAGATCCGTCCATGACTTCTTTGACAATTCATTCTAGGTAAAAGAATCGATAAATGAAATTTATACACCATGTATAATTTTTTTTTTTTTTTTTTGTAATGATTTTTTTCCCCATGATAGTCGTCAACCAAGCCGTAGTGATTCTCAGACCTCAAGGGAAATGGAATCTATCAGAAGTGTCATGGCCGCCTCGAATTTGAATGCACAACAACAGAAAATGGTGGGCGATGAGTTTAGTGGTGAATACAAAAATGAAATAGGTGAATATTGCAATAAATAATAAATCGATAAGAAACAATAAATAAAACTATATTTTTTATTTAATGCATTAATTGATATATTTTAATATACAGGGTGTTAGAGAACATGTGCCAAAAATAAAAGCGTATAATTTAAGTGTAAATAAAAAACAGATTTTTTTAGCAGCGACGAAACAAGTTATTTTCATTATATTCAGATTTTTTTTTTTTTTTTTCATTTTTTTTCCAAACACAAAAAAGTATTTATTCAGTCCACAGCACGTGTTCAAAGCAAAAAAATTCGCTTTGATCTTTTTCATATTCTATTTTTAACTAAAAATACAGATGTATTTTCTTCGAAATTAATAATTGTTCATGGAAACTTCAAATTTTTCCGAAAAAGTTTTCAACCATTCATTATACTTTCACACGAGCCACTTTTGTGCTCTATTGATCCGGAAAACGCATTAAAATAATCATGCGCCATTTTTTTCACAGACAATCCAGATTTCAGTCGTAGGGAATCAACAACATCACGATCAAGTGCTGCGACAACAGGGGCGAGCGAAAGGAAATGGAATGGTGGTGGTGGTGGTGGTAGCGATGTTGGATGGAGTAGTTATAAAGTGCGCATGACATAATTACGATTATAAAATCATTGTATTGAATAAATAGTTTCAGAATGCTGATGGTACGATTAATCAAAAATCAAGCAATGATCAATCGAAGGGTTTAATCGAACTGTCATTGAATTATGATCGATCGAGTCATTTTTTACATTGTACAGTTTACAGAGCAAGGAATTTAATACCAATGGATATCGGTGGTTTATCTGATCCATTTTGTAAATTGAATATTTTGCCAAATGCCAAAGTTTCAACACGTTTACGAACGAAAACTGTACATAAAACAAGGTCTTATTATTATTATTATCTTATTATTATTCAGAGAATCAGTTACTGACGTGAAAGTTGACACAATTCCGCCTTTGTACTTACAGAAATCCCGAATTCAATGAAAACTTAACATTCTACGACATAACTGACGACGATCTAACCAACAAATCACTACACATTCTAGTTGTCGATGACGATAAATATGGTCACGACTACATGGGCGAATGTCGTATAAAATTGATTAGTTTAAAGTCACAAAATACGATCTATGTAAGGCGACTATTATTCAGTCCACAGCCAACTGCTTAAATTAATCTATGTTTACATTTCTAGTTGACAGTTCCATTAGCAAATTTACGTCCCGAACAAAAAGGTCCATTACCCGCTCCTGAATTGAATCAATGGTTCGATTTCGATTTATGGTCACGTGGCCAAATATTAATATCTCTATGCTATTCGACGAAAAAGCGATCGCTACTCGTAACGGTGATTAAATGTGCAAATTTATTGCCAATGGACAATAATGGATATTCAGATCCATTTGTTAAACTGTGAGTAGTTCAGATTCGAATTTGAATTGGAATATAAAGAGAATAAAAATGGATTTAATTTAATTCATAGCCAATTACGACCCGATCCAAACCATCGGAAACATAAAACATCAATAAAATGGAAAAATTTGAATCCACTATTTAATGAAGAGTTCTCATTTGAAACACGTCCAAATGAGCTTTATATGCAAAGCCTTTATATTACCGTGTTTGATAAAGATTATGGAAAAAGTAATGACTATTTAGGTGGACTGATTTTAGGAGGTTCCGGATCGAAAGGTATTGATTATATTTATAGACAGATCTAATTGTACACCCTGTATACATTTTTTTTGTTGTGTCTTTATTGTAGGTCAAAGACTTAAACATTGGCTTGACATGATTAAATATCCAGATCATCGACATGAACATTGGCATAATTTAACTGAAGATGTGTTGCAGTAACTGCATAGAACATCGCCATACTGAGCACGAGTGATGGGCGTGGCTAATTGACAAAATGGAAAACTTTTGAGCTGTCTATTATAATTAATTTTTTTTCTTTGTAAATTTGTTGTATGTGTTATGTTGCTTAAATGTGAAATAAATTGAATGAATTTAATTAAAAATTAATTAAAATTGAATAAATCAAAATTTAAAAAAATCGAATGCGTTTTATTGATTTTTTTCTTTCCTATTTCAAATTAATACACCTTTTCATTTAGAATTTTCTTTATTAACCTAAAATATTATTTATTGCACATAAACAATTGCACAATTTTCCCTCCTCCGTCCACACACACACACACTTTTTCTATCCATCTTAAATCTATATATGGCATTTTTGATTTATTTTTATAAATCATTTCAGTAAATCGATCAGAAGGTTTCCTCAACAGAAGCAGCGCCACTGATAAGTGAACGGCAAACCTTCTGACACTGAAACGATTTATCAAAGCCTACTTAATCCCCTTTTTAAATATAGATAGTATTTGATTAAAATATTGATTGATTCATTCATTTGATTGCACCATATTCCCATTAAAAATTTAGTAGCAGAAAAATCACAGCATAAATAAAATATTGCACTAAATTTACACAGATGAAAAACAAAATTATAACCTTACATATAAATATGCAATGACAAATGATATTGACTATTACATCTGTCAAATGACAGACATTGACAATTTGTTAATTGTCAATGTCAAATTGTATGTGTCAAGTCAATGTCATTTGTTACATTTGAGTACATCTTACGGTAAATAACCTAAAGAATTTTCAATATTCATACTTAAACTTTTTCGACTTCCATATTGTTCTAAATGTTTACGATTTTCACCACCCCCACCACCACTAATACTCGATGTTCGACTTTCATCCGATTGACTTTGTATCGTATACAAACCATTTTTCGATGAATACATTTTTGTTTTATTTTTCATCAAGTTGGCTGGTCGTCCATAACTTGGCGGTGGTAATTGTGGAGGTGTAACACTAGATGAAATGTCATGTTGATGTGAGAAACGAGACGATGGAACTTTATTCGGTTTACTGAAATTAATCGAAGGAAAAATGAGGTTAGGTTTTTGATTGTTGGCGAGCGATGATTTTGTTGGTTGGTACCTGTATTTAGATTGCATTGTTCGTTCTTTATTATATAAATTCTTTGCATAAATCATACGACTGAAGTCGTAGTTTTGATTGGGTGTAAAATGCGTAATGTCAGTTGTCTGACTTAATTTCATATCAGCAAATAATGCGGCAATTTCAGCTGATTTTTTCACTGACAAAGCTTCGGTACATGCGCCCGTTGTAATGGCCGATTGAATTCTCGGATTATCTAGAACAACAAAAAAAAACAGTCAATTAATTAAAAAATTCAATACGAATCCGATTGATTCGTACTTGTATCTATTCTACCAAATCCTGTTCGATTTCCATTCCAATAGTTTTTCAAATTCTCCGTAAATTCTTCTTTAAAAACAGCTTGGCTGAGCCCTCTATTGGACAATTTGAATAACTCGTTTTCCATGGGCGACAGATTTCCATTCAATAGACCCATTTGAATTTCCTGCTGCGTTATTATATGGCTGTATGATGATGAGGTGCTGTGATGGTGCGGATCGGCTATGCCTAGATGACTGTTACGGCGTTTCTTTTGTGGCAAATCGTTTTTTGTGCATTGGGTGGTGGTCAGAACCCGTTCGCTGCCGAATTTGTTTTTACTACGTAGTTTTTCATAGTAACCTATGGATGATACATGGAAAAGAAAAAAAAATTCAGGCCACCGCTGGGATCGAACGTGGTACGCATACTTTAGGGTCAAGTAACGTACAACTGCGCTGTCGCAAATCATGAATTTAAAGTTTAAAACTTGTATTTTCAAAATAGATTGTTAATATTGTAAATATTATTGTCACTTACTTTCACTTGGATTTGACATATATTCCAAACTTTTGCAACTTTTCGTATTTGACACTTTTTTACATAATTTTTTATGTTTGCCTTTATTACCATTACCATTCCGACTACAATTTGGATGATGATGCGATATTTGCGACACTGATCGATTTTTCCAATTCGACATCATCTCCGATTTACCACTATTATAATGACAATAGCATTTATTCGATTCAGCACACGAATCCGTATCACAATCACAGTATGTTAACGAACGTGGTTCACCACGTGCATACAGACGTTTATCGTCTGAAACAGAAAAAAAATCTATCGTTTAAAAGGTACAGATCACGTCACTCTACTCACGATATTCGTTCGTGTCCTCGTGTTTCTCACCCATACTACAATAACATTTATCAGCTGATACACATGTACATGTATCCGAATCATAACTGCATTCCGAACATGAAACATAACCAGACGATGAATTACGATTATGATTCAGTGTTAGTAGATTGCCATTGTTTGAGGATTTGTATTTCTGTTGACGTTTCAACGAGAAAAAATCCGATTCCTCACTTGTACTGGCTCGATCACGTTTACGATGTTTGTTGACATCTCCTGTTGGACGAACATGACATAAATCGACGTCTTGGATGCTCTCTGAACGTCCAGGAAACGTTTTTAAAACGTCTCGAACACCAAAGCATCACTTACCATTATATTTCTTTTTGTATGGTGTTTTTTTTGCCGCCAGTTCTTCTTTAGTACGAAACTGTCTAGTGTCATATGACGAGGTGCTAATACTACTTTCCGTTGCATGTTTCGAATTGATTTGCATATTATTACCACTACGTATATGTGATGAACTTCTTTTTCTACCAACATCGTTGCCGGATGATGATGATGTCGATTTGGATTTGCAGTTTTTTTGCAAAATGTGACGTAATCGTTTAAATTTATTCGATACCAAAATGTGATGGTTTCGTTTCATCGGCGTTGCCCTGCGTAGAATGACATTTACGTCAGATGTTCGTATGCATGGTACGTACGTGCACGCACACGTTTAATTTATTTTCCCAATTTCATACCTTTTAATAATTTTTTTCTTTTGTCGTCTCATTATACTTTTACTTTTCATATACAATTCATCTTTTGTTAAAGTTACAGCCAACTTTAACAAAAATTCTTTATAAATCGGTTTCAAATCGTTAAATGACATGCCATCTGGATCGATTATAACCGATAGAATATCGTCCATTGAATGTAGACCTTCTTGTAGTGACAATTCATTGAAGATTTCTTTAAATCCTAACGGTGAACCGCCACTGGATGCTTCGTTATTTCTAAAAAAATGGAACATTTAATTAAATAATCAAATATGATTCAATAAAGAACACAGTTTACCTTGATAGTTTTCCTTTATATCTTGTTAATCCACCAGTATTTAGAAAACTTCCCGACCGTGGTATTGTAACTTTCGTAAAGATGTCACCACTGTTTTCTTTTTTACGTAGAATGTCCTCGTTTCGATCTCTTAAACTTTGTACACTTCTCAATCCTTTATTCGTATCAGTAACAACTTGTTTAATTTCCTCTGTGATTTGTTTTTGTTCTTTACTCATGTAACTGTTGAGTTGATCTACATAGAAAATGGACAATAACAAATGGAAATGGTAAACCAATCTTACGCAAGATTAGATTGAATTGATTTACCTGTAAAAGTTTTCGGTTTAATTTCCTTAATTTCATTTTCATTTGCGCTGTTTTCACTGCTTTTTTGATTGATCGAGTCATTTTCATCGGATTTTTCATCATTTTGTGTAACTGAAATCGGTTCTTCGTATGATACAATAGCATCGAGATCATCCTGGCTGCGCTCGTTAGATGGCGCCGGTGCTGTTGGTGCTCGTTTTGACTTTGTGCTTTTTTTTGCTGGTTTATTAGATGATGGAAGTAAAGGCTGCGTGTCTGAAATCTGAGAGAGAAAAAATTGTACAATTGTGACGAAACTAATTGAGTCCTATCTACATTTGTAATTGAATTGGTATCGCTACAAATCGACGATGCATTACTGCCTCTTTTTCGCCGTGGTGGTCGTACCGGTATCGAATGTGTATCCATAATAGTACTAGAGGCAGTTGACATGCAAGTTGTCAAACCGTTTTTATTTTTTAAACGTTTCTCTTTGATTTTCATATGATTCACCAATGATTTGTACAAGGTGGCTGCTATCACGATAGCGTCTTCTGATGTTTGACAGACGAAACTGAAAAGAAAAAATAAATGTGTGTGTACACTGATTTTCTTCAATTAATATTGAAGAAAATCCGTTTATTGCTTCAATTTACCCGTGGCATTCCAATTGTTTTTGCACACCGATTTTTCGCATTACAACCGCAAACAATGGCGAATGCTCTTCTCGATTAATGAATTTTCGATCGTCATTTTCAAGGTTACGAAACAACGTCTGCTTATCCATATTATCTGGATCGGTAATCAATGGCAGAAAAGCATACGATGGACTATGGCCATTCGAATTTTGCTGTATAACAAATTTAACTGCTGACCAAACAGCGATCGTTGGAAACGAGTTCATTTGTTCCAAATCACCAGATTCGCCTTGATATTGTACTCGAAGACCTTGCGATGAGATTTCCAATCGACCAGATAGCACCTGTAATAGATATAAATTAAGTGGTAGATTATTACGACAGTTCTATCTAATCGTACCGCTTTGTGTCTAGCCATTTTCTTATAAGAAAAATACAAATCTTTTAGTGGATCTTGTAGCCCAGCTAGACTAGTGACTTTATCCTGCAATGCAACACTACCAAGATAATCCACTGAGAATGCATGGACGCCAACCTGACTGGCCGTGATGCCATTGCTCGTAATACCCCCTCCACTACCATCATTCGCTACATCACTAAACATTTTCTCAATTTTCGCTTGGACACTGTTATGATTCAAGTTCGGACTGTGGCTCGAATCCGATTCGAACATACTGTCAATTTTTTGTTTATAAATACTATAGATGGAGCTAGTGTCGTCATTGTTTGATTGACTGTTCGCTTGATGAGCTGCGCCTGAAAATGAATTTAGCAAAAAAAAAGAAAACGTGACTGCGATGCGTGCGCATTGTACAGAAGCACACAATTACATTTATCATTGACATCTTTCAATCGGAATCCAGAAATCGATTTCTGTGACGTTGCACTGATTTTACTTCGCACACTCTCATTTTTCGAAATATTCTTTTCAACTAGTTTCTGTGTAATGCGACGTTCTTCGTTGATTGTTTGTTGGTCCTCGAAAATCTAAAAGAGCGAAAAAAAAAAGAAATACAAACCGCGAATCAAAATGTCAAAAATGTCTTTTTCTGACCTTCGATTCAGTTTGTATTAATTGATTGATTAAAGGTTTCGGTGGTGCTGGTGGTGGCGGTGGCGGTGGCAATGGAATACCACTTTTTAGATGGTTTGGTGGTGGTGCAGGTGGTCTGGGTACTAGTATACTGTCCATTGTTGTGGTGCACATAACCATATTGTTGATTAACAATTGGCGAGAAGTTAATAATGGTGCTCATGCGGGAGGCACTTGATTGTCGTAGTGATGGTGCTGGTGCTGGTGGTGGTAGTGGTTGGACTTTACAAAGTGCATTTTCTAAAAAATTAAATGTTTCTACGTTGGTATAGAAAATACCATTGGAAAGGAGCGTCAACATTAATTTCATTTGAGAAACAGTTAGATAATTTTTCATTATTATTAAGTCCCTTTCACACTGATATTTGTAGGTCAAAAAATATTCATAAATTTATCGTTACGTTGCCATTATATAATGTGGCGCAACGATAATAATCTTCGCGGCATATTTATGAGTATGTTGAGTTACAAGTACTTTTAAATTCTCACCCGTATCCACCTAAGCAGTAGTAAATAAAAAATTAGAGTCAATTAGACAAGATGAAGAACCAATAAAACACCATAACGAACCGATAGAAAAACGAGCGAAAATAAAAGAAAGTACCAAACTAAATTGCTATTTACTACTCGATCGATAATTATCCAAGTTCAAGACGGAATAAAAAAGAAGAAGAAGAAGAAATAACAGCAACAGCAGGATTTCTATCTATGCACATTGGATAGGGACAAGGCCGTTTATGGGTATTTCTAGATTCTTTTCGAATTCTAAAAAGTACTTTAGATAGATAAAGGGAATTGAGCTTGAGTAGGTACTACTACTTCCTACTTTAATCCTATTTGGCATAATTATATTACTATTCTTCGTAGTTGGCTTTGGAGTACATGAACTCATAGGCGACTACCAGTTAACAATGGCATTCATATTTTGACATCGGAAAAAATAACCTAACAACTTCTTGTATCAGGAAAACTGACCATTTAAATTAAAATCGATAACAATACACGTTGATTAAGGCCAATGGCAATTCACAAAATAAGAATAGCACTTATTTATTTCTGCAACTAAATCAACTTGCTATTTAGTACTTACCTGTGTACGTGAATAGACTGATTCCAACAGTACCCAACCAATTTAATTATATTTAATTAGTATATGTATTCCAGTTGGTAATTTCGATTCGATTAATTGTTATTTTATAGCACCGTAAACATTTGAATTAATTATGTAGACGATACCAATTTGCTGAATCTCTATTTCTACTTTTTTCTTGATGATGACTATAACCAACGGTACACCATTTATAATATGAAAAAATATATTTTTTCGAAAAGAATAAACTTATTTAAAATGTACAGTTAATTCGATAGTTTTTATTATAGTAAATGCGAATAAAAATATTATCCGGCTCGAAGGACCATATTTGTAATACTGATAAAATCGCAGTTGTTTGCAATTATTTTTATATTTTCATTGATCGAATCAAGAACAATTGGCTGTATGGCCTCATGCTAAATACTCAAACATCTGCAATGAGTTGCAGAGTATAGGTACCACTTCGAGAGAAATAATTCGGATAAAGTGTTGCACACACTGATCTCATCATATCGTGTGTTTTTCACTCAAGAAGGTTTATAAAGTATCAACAAAATTATACATAGATAGATAGATGGTACCGTTAACGGTACGACCGCTTACGATCATCAACAACAACGAATGGATCGCGATTGGGATTTTGTACGCTTACCGGGTGTCTGTTTTGTTTCGTGGTACCGCATTGTGTATTCTTTTTCTTTCTTTACTTTTTTTTTTTTATTCAGAACCAGCTATGTAGTATGTAGCATATGGTACCCATGGCTGGTACCCATTTGTGTATATGATGCATTATGAATTAGGGAATTCGGACATTGATCGAATGAAGATAGGAATAAAGTATGAAAAGCAATAATAATAATAATGGTAGTACTAATTGTATCTAACGGGGTACGCAATTGGGTACCATCTTCTTAATTGCGTCAACCCCGATAATGGCATACGGAAGAGCTGTGGATTAAGTAGAATTATTTTATGATAATAGTTATATAAAATTGCTGGACACTAGCGATGACATGTGACGACATCTGTTGTGCGGTTTTTCACATATCATTTACTAATTTTGTTTTCCGCCTTTTCATAACTTTATAACGCAGTATATTTTCATGGTTTTTTGTTCATTAAAAAAGAAAAGATGCAAAAACACTTTTAAAGCGATGAAAAACTAATCCGTGCGATGGCTAGATGAACAGAGCTTTCTTTATTCTTCATTTGACCAGAAAAATTAGTTAAATGAGACAATGAGGTGAAAATAAGGCTAATTACCACTCCACGTTATTGTTGTATATTTAGTTTTACTATTTATGTATACTACTAGAATATAATAATCAATAGGCTTCAGATCTGGTAATCTAACAGGTCAATTGGTTTGAGCCACAAATAAAAAATATATAAGTGATTGAAATCTGCAAATATAACAACCACTATAATAAACATTCATTGATTTTAATAGGATTCAATCGACAATTTGATTTATTTAATTAGTCTCAATTTTTACTTGAACTTCCTGCATGCCTACATAACCTAACTAGGGAAAAAAATGGCTGGAAAAGCCGTTAATTAGATGATTTAAGTGACCAAGAAGCATCCTTAGCTAATAACAAATAAACAAAACTGATTATACAGTTAAATGAGCTGCGCAGCAATATTTTAAATTAAGATTTTCTGTTTTGCTGGAGTTGTGCAAAAAAATGGTCCTTCGAAAATCTGAACCGCATTTTTCATACTGCCTCAACGGGAGTAGAATGAGACGCAAAAATCAGTTGTCCTAGTATATTTATGGTATTTCAGCAAAAAAAAAAAAACTGTAACAAAATTTAAAAAACAAATTTCGAAGGTGAAATTAAAAGAAAGTAATTTTAATTGTTCGCAAAACTGTCAAGAAAAAAAAAAGTTTTACATATCTACATAGATAACGCTATGTACATATGTATCAGCATTTCATGCTCTCAAAATGAAAAAAGAAACTATTTTCGTCTTTGTTGTTTCGTTTTTTTTTTGTGAATACGAAGAAAAAACGATGCGTTTGTTTTTCTTCTTTTTTTTTTTTTTTTAATTCAATGCAAAATGGCGAGTTTTCAGTCGTCAAGCAGTGTGGCCAAGCGTTAAAAGAAACAAAATTACGTATTCAAATTAATTAATATACTAGTAGTTTTTTTATCGTATAAGTTTCATCTAGCTTGAGGCGAAAGAATCAAGGTTGCCTTGATTACAATTCCATTGGCCCTATTGTTGAGTTCGTTCAATTGCATTACACAGTTAAAAAATTAATATTATAAATTAATACCATTCCCTCTCCACTACCTGTTAGTATTCTATTCGATTCAAGTTCAAGACTTTGTTTATGCAGGTGTGTAAACCGATTCTGTCCCAGAAAATCGTTCAATAAATCCATAAAAAGAAAAGAAAAGCAAAAAATCAAGTGCAAAATTACAAGATCAAATACAGCCTACTACTATTACTAGATAGATACACTATTATTACCTTCTTACCACAACATGAACAATACAATTTAAATAGTTCGAAGAGAAAATCAATGAGCCAAACAAGAATGACATGCAATATATAAATCGTTAAATAGCAAAAAGAAGAAAAAAGATGAAGGAAACAGAGAGAGACCAGAGAATTATTTATCAGTAAAGTAAATTGGCTTGAACATTTCTATAAAACAAGCTCTAGTAAATCAGAGACATTGAATTGACTTGATTGATATGTCAATCGTAAATTTAATCATAAATTACATTGTAAAGATAAATTAAATTTAAAACTCTGCTTGTGGTGTTGGGTAATTGTTTTAATAAAAGAAAATAAAAAAAAAAAAACATGAAAAAAAAAGTTTAATGAAAACAATTCGATTTAATTATAGCAAGAAAAACGCGGGGCAATTGACTATAATCGCTAATCTCCCGTGGTGTATAAATGGGTAACAGCGAGAAGATTACAGTAAATTGCGCCAATTTTTTTTTTTTTTTTTGAATATCCATGTGCATTATATGTATTTGATTTATTACTTGTTCTTTTGTTGAAATTTGCTCTACAACGAATTCTATCATGAATACGACTGATGTTTAAGATGTCCTTAAAAATGTATAAATTATGTATTATTTTTTTTTATATTGGATAGTATATGTAATAATTTTACTCAGCTTTTTTGGATTTACTATCATGTTTTATATAACAATATAAAAACTAAAATACAAAGTAGATGGAAAATCCAAAAAAGCTAAGTAAAATTATTTGTATAAATTATATTTTATGTATAGCAATTAAAAAGTACAACGGAATTAGTATTTTTTTCTACAAAAATGTGACTTTCCAATTCGTAATTTTTACTATAAAAATGTTTACGACCATCAGAAGAAGAATATATTGAATGGCTACACCTTATCTATTGACAATCTGGCAAATTCTATTCAATTTTTTCACTTTTAATTTTTAAATCGAGAGAAAGCTCATCATACAGTTCATTTCATGTTGACAAAATATAATATTAAGAAATCGATTTGATAGAAAAATGTAATCTTCCACATGGAATTTTATTGACCAATTAATTTAATTAAATCACCTGTATGTGTGTGTTTTTTTTTTTTAATAAAAATTTCTTCAAATTTAGCAATAATTAAATGAAACTTCTTGTATTTTAATTCATTAAAATTTTTTAAATTTAATTCAGTATAAATCACAATATCGTGGCAATTAAATTAATAAAATCAAGTTACCGTACGTCATGTAATTTTAAAAAGCGAGATAAAATTGCGCAACTCAACTATTACTGGTAAAATAAATAAAAATGTGAAAGAGAATGATGGTATTAAAGAATAATAATAATAGTAATAACAATAACAATCATAATAAAATTACATTTAAATAAACAAAAGTGAAAGAGAATCATTATTAAACAAAGCAGAACGATCATAATTTTCTTTTAAAATTTCAACGAAAATATTGGGGGAATTTACCGAAATCGTCTGTTCTCATTGAATTTGGATAGGCGACCTATCTATGAATATCGGAAGGCTGAGGTAAATTGCGCCAACGATTTTTTTTATAAACAATTTGTACTACAAGGAAATTTCGATTTTGTTCAATTTCACAGTCTTGTTCATATTTAAATTAAATTTTCCTTTGGCCGGAACTGATATTCAACCATTCTAATCACTACCCGTCTTGTCTAGTAGACAGATAAGTATGTATTATTATACTGAAAGAAATTTCGAATTAAACTTCTGACAGCTCAGTAATTATTCTAGTATAATAAGTAAAATAATTGTTTTTATATTGTTGTTACTTATTTTGGTTTATTGTTTTGTTGTTTGCAGCGTATTAATACTCATTTTGTTTGTTTTTTTTTTTTTATTGTGAGAATCGATTTTTTTTTTCTTTTTTTGTTTGCTAGGAAAGAGACACTGGGTAGTAGATCAAGGTGAAATTGATTGCTAAAATTGAAAATAAACTGCAAAGAAAAAATTGAAATTGAATTTTTTAGGTCAAAAAAACAATCTGAATAGTTTTTAAAAACGCATTAACTAAATGTTAATTATTTTCGTTTGATTTAATCTTGGATGCAATTCGATGTTCGTGCTTTCGATCTTTCTATGCTTTAATCTATCTTGCTTACTACTTTATTTTATTTTTTCATTGTAAAAATTCATTGACTAACCAACATTCGCACGAATTTATTTATTAGAATTCCATCTGTAAAACTTGTAGAGAGATTTACAGCTATACGAAAATACCTGGAATAATTCCATAATGACATCTATTCGTTATCTCTTGGACAATATATATGTATATTGTTCTTTTATCACATAAATATTGATCAACAATACATTATTTATGATTTTATTTGGAGAATCAATAACAACAAACGTCAATAGACTTTTAATAAATCGATACCCGCCCAACTAACTATTATACAATTTAATGATATGTAATAAGGAGCTTGTAGTAACTAATACGGTACTTTGATTTATATAGTGTAGTGCTATGTAGTGCTCTAGAGACGCATTGCGAGCGTCTCATGAAGCTACGTATAAGAATATACAGGTACACAATGACGCGTTTGGAAACTGCAAGAAATTACAGGAAAATTGCCAAATACAAATTGAGGTCAAGTTTATTTATTATTTTTTTACTTTTTGTTGTTTAATTATTTATTTTATTATTTGAATAAAATTATTGTTGTTGAAAATCATATTTTTAATTTTTTATCAACAAAAAGATTCAAGCGTAAAAACAACGATATTTTTTCGCTAATAAACGAAAACAATCGCGCAACGAACAGCATCGACATGGCGGCTTTGTAAAGGTCGTCTGAATTTAACGGTAAAACTTGTCGTTTATAAGTTTCTTGCTCCTCTCTGCTTTACTTTGCATTCATACATTGTAGTGATACTAACACATAATAATAATAATAATAATAGAAATGATTTACTATTAACATGATTATAACGAGTTGTTTAACAATTTTCTGGCTTGTTACAGATTTAAACTTTGCAGTTTAGGAATAATGTGGGGTTATGATTGTTAGATTAGAAATATGATTTAGATAGTTTTGATAATTGGATTTTTAATAGTTTAATAAAGGTGCTTCTTACTCACTTTCACTACGTGCTTTAAAATATATAGGAATTTAATTAAAAAATTATAGCAATTAAATTGTTTCGATTTTATGATGTAACACGTGTAATTTTAGATTTATTTAATTCGCCATCCATTAAAGTAATAGACGAATAAAATCACTAGGAAATTCAATCGAATGTGCAGATGATGTTGTTAAAAATGTCAAAAATATTAATGCAAAATCAGATCAAGTTACGAAATAATATGTCCTAATTTTCAAAGAATAAAAAAAAAGATCAAACCGGTAAAAATATCTGTTTTCATAAAAATCTACTTTATTATTCTTATAAATAATTAATAAAAGAATTTACATGCATATACAAAACGCTCAGTAATTTTTTGAGCGGCTCTAACTGTAAACTTATTCAGTATCTTCGAAAAAATAAATTGAATCTTATTATTTAATCAAAAATTATTATTATTTTTCGTTTCTGGTACACAGCAATGAATACAAAAAAAAGAAGAATATTAATCAAGGTCGAGGATTTCAACACATCGATGAATGATCAATTCTGATGTTATTTATTGGATCAACAAGATGTAAACATAAATTATTATTATTAATATATAATTCTATGGAATCCTCTGCATTTGTAACACCTAGATAGATGAGCGAGACCTTACATAAACAAGTATTACTATTATTAAAGAATTCTTTTAATTAGTAGAAAGAGAACATATGTTTTTTTAAAAAAATATAAATTAATATTTATTAACCTTTGGATTTTTTCTTCCTCTAATATATTTTTTTTTTTTTTAATCATACCCAAGTATAAAATTAATAACGGTTATACCTAAGCAATCACAGAATTCTTCTTCATAATTAAAAAAGAAAAAAAAATTGAAGAGGAATTCACAATGATCATCTGCCATCGTAACACCACCTAATTGGGTCAAATACAATGTTTAAAGGTCAATTTTCTGCCATTTTTTGGTAAAATAATCATTTATTCACTAAAAGGTTAATGTTCTTAATCTTAGTAACCTATGAAAACCACACACACGCACACACGGATACAACACACATACATAATAAATCACCACAGCATTTGTGGTACATTAAAATGGTTTTAAATTCAACAATAATCAATTTCGAAAAAAAGCAGGCGCAATTTACTGTGGCCTTCCACTGTTCAATAGAAGGGCCACCTATCTTAATGCACGGACCGTAGAAGGTTACAGTAAACTGCCCCGCGCGAGATTTCTTTTTATTATTAGCCAATGTTAATTACAACAAAAGGTTAATGTCTATGTATGATTTCTTTGAGTTTTATGGTTAATTTTAATTAATATTCGTGCGAAAATTTCATAGCCAACTGTTCAAAGTATCTAGGCATTTCAGTTATTATCATCATAGTCGAATTTAACTTCTGAAATATATATATACATAGGTATGTGTATTACTATACTTGAATTAAATCTACTGTTATTTTTATTGGGTCACATAACCACACTTTTATTTTTTTATGTCTAAAAGACCTTTCACCACCTAATTACTATAGTACGTATATTAAAAATAAACAAAAAAGTCTCAATGCGAAACTTATTCCCTTCTATTTACCTTCGTGACAGTGTTTTTAGTGCGCATAAATTATATTCTGAAAATGAAAAAATAATCAGAACTAGAACTAGAATTAGAAATATGTATGCCCATTATATTAACAAGCGCAGAGGTAGATATCGTATTTTATATTCAAATATGTACTAACTAAGTAATTGGTATCATTTTCTTATACATACACATTAAATGTATATAATTAACAAGTCTAGATACAATAATTATTATTTATTTATATTTCAATTTTTGTTGAAAATTATATCTATTCGAAGCGAGTAGGTATAATGTCGTAACATACATTCACTTCGTCCTAATCATATCTGTATCTGTCCGATAATTTTTTTCTGAATTTTAATTCAGAAAAAAACCAGGCTGTAGAACAACTTGTTCTTGATAAAAAAGGGGCAAAAAGTACAAAATTTGCGTAACAGACGTGAATTGAATAAGTTTTAAACTTGTCGTATCTGAAATTCTGATGCTTCCAACTCTGTTTGTGAGATAAGAATTTTTCATAAACTATTATCTATCTAGTCAACTATGCTTACACTGTATTCTACATGAATTTCTAACTGTTTCTCAATTTTCATCAAATCTCTACACGTATTTATTTATCGTCATAAACGATTTTAATTTTTATATATAAAGTTACCGTTAATTATTCTTCTTCTTTTTATTAATATAAAATCCTTAATTACAAATATGTTTGTATATATGGTTATCTAAATCTGTAAGTATTAAGAATTGCGTATATTTAATACAATAAAAGAACCGTAAATGAAATAGATTTTATTTAACAAAGAGAAAAATTAAAAGATCTTGTACTTATTATTATTATAAAAAAAAATGGTACTTTACCAGTCTACTTATCGTTGTTATAAATATTTAAATAAAAAGAGAAAGAGAAAATTTAAATGAAATGAAGAAAAAAGTAAGCAGCCAACAAACCAGAACAAAATGTGATTTGACGTGCAAGTGCGAGATTGGTTTTTTTTTTTTTGGTTGAAATTGTTATTGTTACACCAACTATGATTATGTATTTGTATTTTATAATATCAGTCGATTCTTAAATTCAGCTGTCAAGCGTTTTGACATAACGATGTTTTAAGTAGTTTGTTATATTTTTTCGTAAGGATTTTCCAGTGGTTGATCATCAATTGACTGATTTCAACTGTTTTTATTGCTGCAATTACCACAGCACACTTTGTAAAGTTGGTATATACATACATACAATTAAATAACAATTACTTATTTGCGTTAAAATTTCCCATAAAAGCGCATCAGCCTGATGCTGAATTTTTTATTTACAAATTAGAAATTGGTGTCTAATTATTCAATTACTATATTATAACGATTACTAATTAGCATTAGCATTTTTAAGTGTATATGCTAATTAAGAATAAGAAATCTAATATTAAGACGGTTCATTAATATGCTCATGATGATGATCGATATTTCGTTTAAGTAAAGAAATAGACTGCAATATTTATTCATGAATAAAATACTATACCTCAAATTGTAGCAGGAGGATGCACATTTGTGGCCAGCCGTATATAAAAACTACACCACTAAAAAAGCAAAAAAAAATGACAGTTTAAAAATCCTTTAAAATTAACAAAGAGAATTTTTTTTTTTTTTTTCACTTTTCACAACCAACCACAAAAACTCAAACTCAAACACACAATCGCGTATATTTCAGGAATAATTCTACTCCAAGTACGGTACCACCGGTTCAGATATATCGTACCAACAGTACCCAGTACATGTATGGGACTAAATAGAACCAAATCGAGCAAATTTCTTTAAAACTCTTCAGAAAAGTGATCGTCGAATAAGTACCATTCATACATACACATACGTACCTATACATGTAGGTAGTATGGATTTCCGCCCCACCCTTTACTGGTACGTTTTTAGATTGTCTTGTGTGTGTGTGTGTGTGTGTGTGGATATTTTAAAAAAATGGTACCTACTGCTCGAAATTAATGATTAATTAATTCAGTTTATGGAAACTGTGTAATTGGGTAAGGAACTTTTGGTAGTACCCATTTATACATATGTTTCGAAATGTGCGTACCGTTATAAGAAGCTTACATGGGCCTGACATGATTGCGGTGCCAAAAATATTAAAAATTAACAGTTTTTGTAGTGGTACCATCAGTAGTATCTTTGAGTACCACGCATAGAAATCAGTCACTTTCATTTGAGCGCCACCTATTGACGAAGTCGTAATATATATGTTCCATTCTCTGAAATTTCTTCGCCTTGGTACTACTAAAGTTGGCACAGTACCACATTGGTGGCGCTTCAAATATAATTTTTTTTTGCTTCAAGGAATTGCAAATTGCAACGACTAAAGGAATTTGTTTTTTTTTTGTTTGTATTACAGTAAAACCACTTATGATAAGTACTTTACCTACAAGTACCACTTATGATAGTAGCTCATAATAATAATTAGAAGTAAAAAGTTGAATATTTCAAATATGCACATATTATTATTATTATATGCTCAGTCATCCACTGCGGATAAAAACACAACTGGAATTCTCTAGGGAATTGTTGAAATTCTCCATTTCTTTGTCATCAAACAAGATAAATGGGTGGTACCATAGAATAGCGCTAGCTGAAACGATATTTAAAAGATGAATAAAACGATAAAAAAAGCCTATTTAAAAGGCTTTTTCTAATGATGTAGAAAATAGTGATAGTTTCTGCCTACCCCAAATACCACATATTATCTTAAATGTCGCAGACAAGTACCTGGAAGCTAGTACTGATAACCATTTTACACAATACACTCGAAAAAAATTCTTTTGAAAAATAAAAACAGAAAAAGTTTCTGTCTTGACGCATCATCGAAATCCTCTCGCTGCCACGTTGGGTTCTTCATATTATTATTATTATTATTATTATTATACTATCTATGGTTCGGTTCATGGTTCTACCTGACCGAACAAACCACCTTATTATACCAACGAAACCTAACCCAACGATCCCTACTTCTCTTTCTACTTGTGTTGTCCACATTCTCCAACGTAACGAAGTAATACTTGGGGGTACCACCATATCTTTCTCTCTCTCACTCTTTCTCTGTCTCTGTTTCGCTCTCTCATTTTTATAGTATACCAACCAACACAGTTATACCTGCGCCTTGCCGCAAAATAATCACGACGACGAAGAATAATAATTTTTCGTGTTTTTTTTTTTTTTTTTCTTCTATTTTCATAAAAAGTTGATACGTAAGCGCCTAGAAAGAGAGAGAGAGACAGAGGACGACTTTGACAAGTGGTACCCGTTAATGATATTTTATATAATATATTTTCTTTTCTTTAATTGATTTCACCAACATTCTGTGGTTTTTCCTCAAATAATTATTATACTGTGAGTGAAAAGTGGCAAAATTTCTGTTCGGAAGGAATTCAAGGTGTGTTGAATTCAATTGAGTACCTACTAGAGTAGAGGTAGTACTACAATACAACAAGAAGGCAAAGGAATTTTGTCTTATCCAACGTGTGAATCGAAAAGTGACATTCAAGTAACAAGTGGTGCGTGTGTGTGTGTGTGTGTGTTATTATTAGTGACGTTTCGGTTGTATTTGTTGTCTGGAGAAATATTGGAGGAATTTGAGTTCCTAGTACTGTTCGAGTAATAAATTTAAATAAAAAAGGTAGGTAAACTTTGACAAATAGGTGCGGCACACAAGGTTATTTGAAGGTAGATTTTTGTCGCTTGCCACTTGATATTTTCTGGCCACTGTTTAGACCTGGTTTGGTAGTACTCACGTAACCTAATTTTTTGGAATCTTAAAATATACAATAAGACAAAAGTACCCATTTGAGTATCTAACAAAAACATTCCTCCGCGCCAGCGAGTATTTTGTAGTTTACATTGCAACAGTTTTTTTTTTAGAAAAATTATCGTACTGCGTTTCAGTGATAGTACCATCGTACAATCTATGCGTTTACATATATTTAAATCAATGGAATGAAGATACGAAAGGAATTTACTGATGTACAGACAGGAAAACAAAGAAGCAATAAATCGAACGAAGAATTTCAAGAATTAAATGCCATATTGAAATAAAAAAAAACGAAGAAGAAAATTGCAAAAAGAATGATTGCCCAATGAGAAATCAGGACAGTAGGATGTAAATAATCATATTCATATCTATCTATATCTAAAGAGAAGAAGATGATAAAAAGATAAAGGAAGATAGTACTACCTATTAAGTAATATAAAAACAAATGAAGGTTGGAATTATTATTAATATTTATATACCTATATTATGGAAATATATAAGGCGGAAATTTCTATATCGATGATGAAAAAACACTACGTACAGCAAAAAGGAAATGTTGCAGGCTAATTAAATTTGATGATGTCCAATTAATATTAAGTGGTACCTGTAGTGTGGTAGTACCTTAAATATGTCTATGCTTGAGTGAATAATGAGGGCTCTTATTTGTCGAAGACGATATGATACATACATAACCTCAAATATTTCAAAGAAACAACACTTTACTTTACCTACAATGTATATCGATCGATCGATCGATCGAAGTTGGCCATGACATTACTAAATAAACAGCACACAAAAACATATTATGTTAATTTGGTTTATGTTAAACGTGATACGTATACGTGGAATCAAATGATAATAATTTAACAAGTTTTCGCTTATTTACGTGTCAATTTTTTATTGTTTATTAAAAATATTAACATCGTAACATCCGAATAGATTTATGTACTGTACCTATGAGTAGTACTTTCGAATTCGGTTGAAAATCAATTTTTTTTCCTGGATAATTTTACGGTTATGCCGATTCATTATGATTTTAATCAATGCTATTCATAATTAGGTTATTAAATAAATAATTAAATATGTAATGGAAATAAATAAATGGAAAAATGCAAGGAAAAATATAATTAATTAAGAAAATCAACAATTAGAATAATAAGTATTTACTAGAAGGTTTATTAGTGGCATTGCGTGTATAATTTTTCTGTAAAATATTTAATAGTACCGGTACAAATTCTTCGGACTTCTGTCGGTCGGTCGGTCGTTTGTCATAACGAAGAAGCAGAAGAATTAAAAAATGTGTGTCATGTCATTTGGGAAGAGAAATTTCGATAGGTGCGTCTCTATCTATCTAATACTATACGGTATATAAATTAAATATTTAATAATTCTCAGATTTCCTTGATGAGAAAACGTTTCAATAACACATAACCTAACATACTGCTATACGACAATAGGCCATTGGACAAGTACGCGAAAACTAAATCGTCATAATTCCAAATATGCTTTGCGGTGAAAGCGCTTTTCATTTCCGTGTTTAGTGCGGGCAGTGTATAAGGGTAGAAATTGTTTAAATTTTAATTATTAAAATGAATAATTTATATATTGTTTAATTCTAATCATAAAATAAGCTAAACAAAACCACAAGTTTCGTTTCTTCTCACTCAAATCAATGTCATCATCTGATCAAAATTCATTGATCGAACGTCATATTTATTATTATTACTAAATTCAATTGTTGTTTTTTAATGATTTGCTAGTAGTAAAGAATTAACAAACAATTAAATAAATAAAATAAATATGCAAATCTTATTTTATAGATTTGTTCATATAATAATAATAATTGACAGATCATATCCGTATTTAGAGGTTAGCTAATCAGCATAGTCAATGACACAAATGATTATTTTAATAAAAATTTCTTCACTAAAAGAGGCGTTTCTTCTTGTTTCTTGCAGGCAAGAACCCAATCATGCTTGGTACCCACCATATTCAGTACTCTTAATAATAAGCATAATAATAATAATAATATATAATTATCATTATTATTGTTGTCAATATCAAAAATGTCAACAGAATCAACACCAATATGCCGATGTCGTGTATTATATTTGGGTTCCAGTGTACCACAACAAACCAAAGATGGCCTGCAAGGTATTCAGGAACCGTTACAGGAACTATATCCAGATCAGGTAAGTGCAGCGTTGCCAACTGTTATAAAATAAAGGACTTCTTTTGTCATCATTTTCCCTGGTTTTAATTAATTTATTATTTAATCATAATTAATTAGTTAATTAATTTTCTTCTTGTTACATCTTATTTTTTTTAGGGTGCAACTGGAGCTAGAGGTATTGACAGTTGGTTAAGTGTGTGGTCTAATGGTATTTTATTAGAAAATGTCGATGAAAATCATAAGAAAATTACAAGATTTTTTCCAATTGAAAGTCTACATTATTGTGCAGCTGTTCGGTAAGAATTTGCTTCGTAAAAAATTGTCTTGTGAAAGTGCATTACAGTGACGCAATAATACGGTAATCGACAGTTTAACTCACGGAATAATTAGGGAAGAGAAAACTGGGGTTTAGGTTTTAACAAAAAAATATTTCACGTTCGATACTTGATTGGAAAGAGTGACAATAAGTAGAGTTAAACACATTTTTTTCAATTTTGACAGTTGATTCTGTCAAAAGTTATTTGAGGGAGAAATTGCTAATTTATTAGTTGCTTAAAAATTGACTTTTTTCAATCTTTCTTATTTTTCGTGGAAAATATTCTACACATATCAACAGTTGATATACCGCTGGAAACAGCATAAAATTATCTTTGCAGCAATGGTAACGTTGCTCTTGTCAGTTGATTTTTTTTAAAGTTATTTGAGGGAGAAATCGTCCTAATAGTTGTAACAAAGAAATCGGATTTTCCCAGTATATTCTCATTTTCCGAGAAAAGTATTGCAGCTTGATTTTATATTGATACATAGTTGGAAATACGAAGAAATAATGCATCCAACGAGCTAACCCTGGTTTCTGTCAGTTGATTCTGTCAAATGCTATTTGAGGGAGAAACTGGCACTAGCAAAAAAATTGCAAAAAAAATCATTCCAACACAAGAAAGTTCACACCATTCTACTATTATCATTATTATTATTATTTCTTCTATACGCTTTGGTATTTAATGTTACGGTAGAAGGAGTACGATTATGTATTATTAATTACAGTAAAAATGTATACAGGGTGTACACAAAAACAGAAGAAGAAAACATTCGGTTTCTGTTGATCGATTCGCCAAGAAATTCTTGTTGATTTGCAACAAAGGTCAATAGAATTTCGAAATTAAAATTCGTAGAATAATAAAAATGTGAATTTATTGTTGATTGGTAAATAGATATCTATAGTAATTAGCAATAAATAGGCGAAAGAAAGAGTAAAAATTGCAAAAATTAACCGCAAAATTAAATTATTTTAAAATGATCTAATCGTGTTTATTTTTCACTTTTATTTTTTTCTACCAGTGGATTTTCACTGTGAATTTGATTTCTCGTTTCATTTAATTTTTAAGTCGAATGAACAAGACAAGACAGACACGCAAAATACGATATAAAAAACTAAAATGAGTAACAATAAAATGAATAATAAATGAGTCTTCCATTGTTTTGTTTATATCAAATTATCATTCAAGTTTTTTTTTTAATTTAATTGTTTTCACTGTGTAGTACTGTATAGTGTATAGTACCATTTATACTCCTATTGTTTTAGTTTCAAATTTCATTAAGAGGAAAGAAATAATTAATGAAACTAGTCGAAAATGATGTTAAAAAGATCTCGATTCCATTCGCCTGCATTTCTCTTGGTTCTATAAGTTCTATTATTATTATTATAACCTATTATTACTATTGTTATTATTGTGGCATCAATAACCTTTCGTTATGCACCCGGTAATTCCAATAGACAGCCAAGAAACACCACTAAGCCCCAAATACAACAATAAACCGCCAACAGTGAGGTTAGAAATCTTTAAAATTACTATTTTCGTTTGGGGAAAAGCTACACCTGCTGTTATTATTATCCATTACATTGTACAAGATATAAAGGACCATAGTATAAAGGGAGAATCCATTTAGAAGTATATTTGGGAATCCATTATGGTATACCCCTCGACTGTACCATATGGCCATATGTTTTTGCAATACGCTCGTATTGAATTTAATCATTTTTTCTCTCTACATATGAAAACGGGTAGGTAAACAACTGTTATATGAGATTTTACAAAAGAAACAAGAAATTCCAGTTTTTTTTTTTTTCAAAAATTCTTTATTCCATTCTTGTTTGTAATTTTTCGTTATTTCTTCGGATTTTTGAGTATAAAACTAACAAAAAATCGATATCTAGCAAATTTCTCAACAAAACTACTGCCTTCTCTTTCTCTCTCATTTATGTCACAAATCTCATCTTCATTTCTCAACAATACAAAATAGAAGGAGATGACGAAGAGAGAACAGGTTTGAATGGAATCCAGTTAAAGACCATTTTAACTATGTACATATACATATGTAGATATATAAAGGCATCAGGAGCAGATGAAAAAACCCCCCAAGCGATAGGTTTTCTATTACAAATAAAAAAAAATGATCAATGGAATCTTGATCAAGGTGTTGCAGAAATATTTGGAAAAACACCGTTTTTTTTTTTTTTTTTTCTTGCAATAGAAATTCTAATTCTGATGCAACATAAAATATCCTATACAGATAGGATAAATTAAAAATAGAAAATATCTAGATAGAAACGCAACGAAAACAATAATAAAGAAAAGGTATGTCTAAGAATGCGTATAATAAAATCATTACGTAACACACAATTGTGTGTATGTATGTACACTTCATTTTTTGAATATTTAATTGGTGGTTAGACAGAGCGAAACGAGACAAGACTATCGAGAAGATATTGTATTGTTTTTTTGTTTTTTTTATTTCATTTCAGTTACGTTCTAGTCCCTGAAAAAAATCAATTACATTCACCATCATCGAAATTCCTACCACTAGATTCGCCATTTGCACGATCACCAAATCCAAATCATCCACCATTATTTGCAGCGATATTAAGACGTACAACTGGTATTAAAGTATTGGAATGTCATGCGTTTATATGTAAACGTGAAGTGGCTGCTAATGCATTGGTATGTATAGTCTGTTCAAATAGAAAATACACGAATAAATAAATAAAATCCAGTCATGCGCGGCAAATGTACTATAGTAAGTGGGTGGAGCCAACTGAGACCCACCCACTACTTCACTCTAAACATATTTTCGATAAATAAGACGCCTTTGGTATAAAAAATATTGTCAATTTTTAGGTTCGCTGCTGTTTTCATGCATACGCCGATTCAAGTTACGCAAAACAAGTGGATACAGCTGGAAGTATTTATGGGACACTAGCTTCAGAAAGGCTGACCAGTAAAGAAAAAGTAGGCATTCATTTTTGGCATTGTTAATGCCTAATTAATGTAATAAATTTTTACGTGGTACGCGCGTTCATTAATTCTATTTCTTATCCATCTATTCACTGAATGCCTTCATTCACATAATGAAGTAAATAAATAATATAAAATAACAGTAAAACCGTTAATATAACACGTTTTTTTTTTTTCGGGCGACAAATTTTAACTTCTTCTAATTAAATAACATTCGTACATACATGATAAATTTACAGTTTGACAAATAATAAGAACGTGTGACATTTTTGAGTGTATTTTTTCGAATTTTCCATTGAATAGATTGAAGAATGGAAAATGAATCGTTCCCAATCCGGTTCCATAATGACCATAGATACAATTGGAAATGGAAAAGATGATGTCAGCATATATAATGGAGATGAAAATCATAAAGTAACATTTTTTTTTTTAGAATTTCCTACATTTTATTTAAATTTATAAATAAACAATTTTCCATTTCGTAAAGGTATGGGCAGGCAGCCAAGATAACTTAGACGGTATCTACGACATCTATGCACCATCGTCGACACTAAGCCGACCATCGAGGCCACGCCAAATATCGCAACCTGTTGCTGCTGTTCCTCCGCCACCAGTCAAAGAGAAAAAGAAAAAATCGAAAGGACTATCAAAATCATTGGCCGGTTCACGCGAAGATTTATCGTATCATTCATTTATGAATGGGAATAAGGTCAGTTAGTCAATAATTTAAATCAATAAATAAAAATTTGAGTCTTTTATATTGAAGAGAATTTTTATTTTGTTTTCATCTCTTTCAAATCTTCATCAACTCGAAAATCCAAATATTAAATAATATTAATTTTAACATTAAATAATCAAAATTAATCAATAATGGTTGGTTAACTGATACACTAGAAATTCATATATTATCTAGGCAACTAGTGTTTCTGGCACATTAATGAAACCAAGACATAGTATGCCAAGGGAAATGGGACCACCAGGGCCACCGCAACCACTTTATATTGTTGGACCACCACCACCACCAGCTGGCCCATATCATCAAGCAACACTACCAAATCCGAAATTTTTTAAACACTATGGTATGTAGGTAGTTTGAGTTGATTGCAAAGTAGGCTTTGCAATCAAACGATTATTTCTATACACAGGTAACACATTCTCACATCGCCCTCGAAATAAATTCTTAATACCGGCACGTCCAATTCCACCACCAATGGTACCTGTAATTATACCAGCGCCACCACAACCACCACTAGCAACAACACTAAGCAAAACGAAAAAGAAACAAAAACAAATACCAATGGAGGAGCCGATTTATATGCCAAGTAATCGTGCACTTAGTCCAGTTGCCAGTTATCAGCCAGTAAATTTTCCACATGAAGCGTATTTAATGCAACATTATGCTACAATGGAAAGTCAAGGTCAGACACAACAATATGCTGACTTTTAATTTAAACTTATACTATGTATATGTATGTACTTATAGGAAAACATCAACGACGACACAAAGATAAAACAATAGAAAAACAACAAGGAAAATTAAATAAAAAACTAGCACAAAGTATGAATGGTTTAGATGATCCAAATTTATTACGTGACGATGAAAGTCCATTTAATACAGGAATTTATAGGTAAAAACGAATAGAGTGTCGCCATTTTGTTTCATTTTTGTTTAAGTCACCATATTAATAAAGCTTTTTTGTTTATTTAGTTTTTTAGCCATCCTTTATTTATTCCTTTTTTTTTTTGTTTTATTTTCCTTAATTTTTATTTATCTTCCCCTATCAATTTTTGATTTTTTTAATTTTTATTTTTTATTTTTTATATTTTATTTTTTTATTAATTTTTCTTATTTTTCCTTATTTTATGTTTTTTAATTTTTATTTTTTTAATTTTTTTTTATTTTTATTTTTCTTTTATTTTTTTCTTTAATTTTTCTTTATTTTTTGTTTTACTTTTTTACTTTTTATTTTTTTTTTGATTTTTTGTTTTTTCTTATTTTATTTTTTTTTATTTTAGTTTTTTTCTTATTATTTTTTTTTTTAATTTTTATCCTTTATTTTCTCTTATTGTATTTTTTTTTCTTTAATTTTTCTTAATTTTTTGTTATTTTTTTTTTTTTTTTTTCCTTATTATTTTGTTTTAATTTTTTACTTTTTTTTTTTTTTTGTTTTTTCATAAAAAAAATACATTAATAAATCTTGCAATTCCAGGAAAAAAGGTCATCTAAACGAACGTGCCTTCTCTTATTCAATTCGACAGGAGCATAGAAGTCGTAGCTATGGAAGTTTAGCAAATTTAAAATTTGCCAGTCCAATTCCAAATGGAATACACGATGTAAGATCATGGCCTACTACTACGTACCTATCGTATTGAATTTCACTATAACAACTATTTTGTTTTTCTTATTTTAGGATATTGATAGAGAAGATATAAAAAAAGAACGAGAAATTATGCAAATGGTACAGGATTTAGATCTATCTGGTGATGAAATTGAACGGTCCGAAGTGCCACGAGGAATGTACGATCCACGTACCATAACACCTGGACCTGTTATAATGACAGGTGCTCAAATTAATGGTAGAGGACAACGTAGATAGATGGAGTTGTGAGAATTTATTGGTGTAGTATGTAGTAGAACTAAAATAATAGTTTATTTATGAGTCAAATTGTTAATACGCAATGGACGTTTAGGATGTACCAAATAACAGTATAGTAGAAAATAAGTGATGAATATAGTAGATAAGAGAAATATATAGTAGAGGAACATTTAATTAATTTTAATGGTGTTTTGCGTACGAATCGTGACCACAATTCGAATGTCTCAATTTAATTAATAGAATTACAAAATTCTAAATTTAGACAACTAGATATACACATGTTGTTGTGTTTTTATCTTTTATTATTAATATTCGAAATACTGTTGTTTTTTTACTTAATAGAATAGTAGATATTAGAGAAAAATACATTTTTTTGTTGATAAGTAACGACATATTTTTTAATAATAACAAAAAAAAAAAGATTTTTTGTACACACTACTGATTAAAATTGCTCAATTTTTTTTTGTATGTGTAAAAATTGGAGCTAGATTATTCTAGTTCTTGTATAAATTTCTTTTTAACTAATTATTTATTCTGTAATTTGTATTATCTTCCTACTTATTTCACTAAATAAGGAAAATATTTTAGCAAATTGAAGTTTTCCAATCGGAAATTCAAAATGTCTTTCGCTCTATAATTTTTCTATTTCTAATTTGTAAGTGCCATTGATATTTTCATTTGTTTGTTTGTTTTTTTTGGAGGCAAATTAATCTTGATCTTTTATTAATTATTGTTTGTAAATAATCTGAAATAAAAAGATTTTCAAGAATGATTTTTTCGAAGTTTTACAATTGCACGCCATCTATTGTGAATAAGAGGAAATATTATATTACTCATTCACTGGTTGCCTGTATTTATTTAATTCTTACAATTTTTTAAGAAAATACTTTAATTCGGTAATAGGAATAGTCAATTTAAATACTGTTCCATATCCTCTTATAGTTATTTGTTGAAAAAAAATACTATTTTCAGAATAATTCTTTGACAACCGTTCGGTTTGATTGGTCATTTTGATCACAGGTTAAGTTATTTTAACGTAGGCGGATGTGAATAAACAATAATGACGTTTAATTAGCAAAAAAGTGATATAATTGCTAATAATGTGGAATTAGTGTTTGTTTTTATATTAATTAAACTGGTAATTATTGCTATTAATGTTTGAGTTATTATTTGTGAGATTTATTATTATTAGAAAGTTGCTAATAATTTTCTTCAATCAGCAGCGTCATGGTAAGTACGTTTTTCGTCAAATATTCCTTTTTTGTTTTCTTAATTATAGACTTTTACTTATGGAAGTAAATAAAAGTAAATACATCACTTGAAATGAATCTAACATACAAAAAATGGTGAAAGAACGCATAGCAGGAAAAAAATGAATCAGCCAATTGTTGCTAATGGGACATTCTAAATATTTATATTAGAAGAAAAATAGTAATTATTTCAGCTACGGTGATATTTAATTCTAATATTCGAGTTAACTCAAAATTAATTTCGTCAAAAAAATAGTTCCCCCATTTTACCTTCGGCTAGGAAACTTGATGTGCAGGTTTTCAATGTAACTCAAAGATGGCACTGCAAGTGACGTAGTCGCCATAAAATTATTAAAGATATCGTTTCCATTTAGTTTAGTTGTAAATGATTTTTTCTTCAAAACAAATCTTTTCTCTCCTATCTTGGTAATAGTATAATAGTAATAGAGTAGAGCGGAGTGTGGTGGTGGTGGTGGTGAGGCAATAATTATGTAACCACATTCCGTACATTTTCCCTGCATGAAAAGAGCAAAATTCTATACGTCGACCTGCGTCCAATATGCAAGAAAGGCAAGGCCAACGTCTATTGGTTTTTCTGTTTTGGATAGTAGTACTAATAATAATAAATAAAGTGTAATTATTATTATAAAATAGAAATGTCGATCTTTGCTTATGTAAAAGCTAATTTCTCGCAGTGATACTTGCGCCCTCCATACTTCAAATTCCATCAATTCGAACTGAAAATCAGGTTGAAAATTGAAGAAAAAATAAAACAATTTTTGCACATTTGGAATTGAATTAATTTTGTTATTTATAAATAATAAGATCTAAATACTTGATCTCTTTAAAAATGAATAAATCAAGTAGGCCAAACACCGGAAATACAGAGAATTTTTATTAAAAACATTACATTAGTTTTTTTTTTAGTGAAAAATATTTATGTATACAGATGAAACTGTATACTATGTATAGTGGTATTTGTGTGTGTATGATGTGCTTTCACCACCACTAGCCTAGGTACCACTAGTTTATACCTCTATGGCTGGCACATTCACTGAAAAATGTTCCTTTCACAAATTGTTGAAGAAAAAAAATTATTTTGCCGTTACCGCGCATTTTGTATAAGTACTATAGAAGCTAGAAGCTAGTATCATATTGTTTCAAATTGATCTGGAGAATTTAGCCGGCACTTAATTGGAATATTCTATTCATTTTATTTTACTACAAAATTCCTTTGTGTATAGGAAAAAAAAGAAACGGTAATAATTTGTAATGAAATACATTAATTAATTTTCTTATAATTGGCGTGCAGTTAAAATGTCGCTAGTGCAGATTTTAGTTATAATTTATCAAGTTGACAACTGTTTATTTAAAAGTAGAAACGTTATACTTAATTATTAATAACATTTAACTTAATATGGGTGCTATGCCTTTATTTATTTGTGAAAATGGAAAATCGCGTATTATTTTGAAAAAAATGTATGTTAATAATTGTTCACAGGCCATACACAGACGAATTGTTACTTGTGCACACGCCGCGCAAGCGCAGCCGTTTACTCTGCCAGTAGTCCGAGTAACATACTAATGAATTCTGCGCGACCTCCATACGACATCTATCGAATCAAAAATTAACGGATTTTGTTCTACTAAAATTATCGAATCGAAAAATTACAGGAGGTGAACGGCGGGCTATCAATGCATAAAGTGTGTCCAGCATAATGTAAAAAATCACTTCATTGCATATTATTACTAAGTAAATTAAATTAAACTAGTTCAATTGAATATGACGCGCGACGACGCGTATCTATCTCTCTATCCTTTTTGGTTGAATGGAATTTACTCGATCTAATCATACATGTACGGATGCAAATGCATAATGTATAACTTGTTGCCTAACTATATTATTATAACAGTTAATTTGAATATTAATTAATGTATTTTATATTTAGATTCTTGTTTATGTCTTATTCGAATATGAAATTTCAAAAATTTTATAATTATTAATTAAGAAAAAATCAAATTGCAAAAGGTCACATAACGTTTACATAATGTTTTATTTTATCTGTCTAGCATATGTATAATTAAGTATGTGCAACCTTACTAGATTTTACATGACAAAAAAAACGTAATAATAATAATAATAAAAGAAGAAAAAAACGGCATTTATACATATAGTGGTTATTATTATTATTATCATTTTACATTATATACACTTGATTCTAAAGTTTACAGTAAAAATATACATTTTAATATTTAAGTAGATGTTAATATTATGATCATTATTATTATTATTTTATAACAGTTTTTTTTTTTCGTGTTTTCACTCATTAATTTTCAGTTCTAAACGAAATTTCTGTAAAATGAGACAAGAAAACCAGCATGAGATTAGTCAAACAGACATCACTATCCATTTAAGAAAAAAAAAATTGACATTTATGACATGTGTGCAAAATTCATATTTTCATTTAAAAAAAATATGAAATTAATCAGTAGTGCAAAAAACAAAACAGGAAAACATCAGGCTGCATAGCCACTGTGACACCCTGTATGTTTTCCAATAAAACAGTCTCGAAAGCTTTTAGCTCTACCTATGGCATATTTATTAGTGGATTTCAACCAAAAACTTTGAGACTCGCTCAGATTGATGGCAAACAAAAAGAAAATATAGGATTTTACATCTTCCTGCATTAGTCGATTTTCACTATACAGGGTGAGTCATCCAAAAACATTCAGTTTCACATTGAATTGAGTAAAGAACCAATTCCATTTAGCAGAAAATCATTTAAAGAAAAACAGAGAAAAGAGAGAGAGAGAGAGAATGGTATTTCGTTTTACAATCAAGTCACGAATACCTCTTGTATAGAGATACTATTTCTACAATTGTATATGTCTGTCTGTGTGTGTGTGTGTGTATTTTTACTATCGTCGTGATTTAATGGTTGTGTTGCCATTAAGAAAATCGCCATTCTTAATGTGCCACACTAATATGTATAATAAAGCAAGTACCAACTACTCTCTCATTCCCTTTCCCGATAGAGTACTTTTTCCACAAACAAAAAAAAAATGGAAAAATTATCTCCTATTCATTTGTCATTGCGTGTTGTGAGATGGAAGATTAAGCATTGCTAAATGTATAGGTATCTATCTATAAGAAATACAGTTGTTCAATAAATTATTATTTAACCAACTGTAATTTTCAATTAATTATTATTAAACGACTTGAACTGTTGCATATGCACTGAATGTCACTTTTTTCTCATTTTTCTTCCTGCCACTTGTACCTGTACTACTGCTACTCGTGCCGTTTTCTGTACCATTTTTTATGCTACTTTTCAAATTGTTCCGCTCACCACCACCACCACCATATCCTAATAGTGTCAAATCATTAACGCTGCCCCATTTATTCTGCGAATGTTTTCCAATATCTTTACTAGTGAAATCTTTCAGTTTCGGCGTTAGCCCGAATATTCGATTACCAATACTGTTTTCCTGTTGCTGTTGTTTTTTTGGCACATTATAAGCGTACGATATACGATGCGATTTTATCGTGTCGATATTGAGGCGAGTGGCGCTCTGTAATTTTGGTTTAACATTTGTTAGAAATATCGAATTATTATTGATACTATTATTATTATTATTATTATTATTATTATTGTTATTTCGTTGTGAATTCAATCCATAATCCATTGTTGTGGTGGTGTCAATATATCGATATGCCATTGGCTGTAGATTCGATTGTACGGCAACACGCGTTTCACTTTTACTGCGCACAGTAGTGTTTTTCTTGCCTAAAATTCGTGGCACCGAATTCGTCCAGCACGAATTATTCTTTTCGTATAAATGGTGTTTCGATGTTGATGATCGATTCAATGTTTGCACATCATGCGGCTGATGATGTTGATATTTTAGAATTTGTTGTTGTTGTTGTTGTTGTTGCGTACTATTTTTTAAATCGATTTTTTTCGATTTCAAAAACGATGTGAAATTATTTTTCGCCGCTGAAATGTTGAAATTTTGCGTGAATTTCTTCGGATGCGGTTCATTGATGACATTACTTTTAATTACAAGACGATTTCTATCGCTTGTAGGTAAATTATCTAAATTGACGTTTACACGAACAAATTGACCACTGAAAATATCGTTATCCATTTTGTCGGATGATTGTGGTAGTGGTGGTGGTGGTGGCTGGGGAGCTGGTTTCTTCTTTTTTCGACGTTCAGGCCGACGTGGTGGGTCTGAATCTGGAATTGAACATAAATATCAGTTTCATACTAATGTTAATAGATGGCGCGCAAACGAATAAGTGATGTAAAGTCAAATGCACCGCAATCATATTAATTTATGAATTCAAGTCTTAATTTCAAATTCAGATGTTAAATTTGCTCGAAAATGGCGCCTATTGCGGTACTTTGAATATAAAATCACTTTTTTTCATCACCAAAGCGATCTATCACTTTTCAAAAATCGATTTAATTACCTAATAGATCTTCAGCTGAATTCCATACTTTTCTCAGCATCATTTTCCCATTGTTGCCACATTGATTTTTGACTAGATTACTTTCTTTATCACTGCCGCCGCCGCCACCGCTACATAATAAATTCTCAATCGAATTACTTCTAACCATCATTTTCTTTTGGCATTTTTCCTTATTATTAATCGTATTGAATTTGATATCGTTTAATAGTTTCATATCGTTAACGATAACATTACTTTCAGCACGTTGTCGTAAATTGATATCTTTTAATTTGATATTCGATTTTTGATCTTCGATTTCATACAGTTTTCGTTGTTGTTGTTGTAAATTATCGATCGTATCGTCGATTTGATTATTCGATTTACTCGTGCAATTTTGCTTTTTAATTTCGATATGTGTAACACCATTTTGATCAGTTCGTTGCAGTAGATTGTATTGCGTTTTGCCATGTTGTCGATTGTAATTATTATAATAGTTTAATTGATGATTGGTAACCGCTTTTAATGTGGTAAAATTTGTATAAAATGTTTTCAAATTCGATAAATTATTAAATTTAAACACCAGCGCCTCGCATTTAATTACAAAAATTAATATATCGGGATAATTAATATCCGAATAACATACACAGTCGACTAGATCAAATGTTTCTTTTTCCTTATAATTATTATTAGTCAATTTATCAAAGCCTTCTTTGATACTATTTACATTTTTCGATGTTAATGTATTCGATTTTTCAATTTCAGTTTCACTTTCCGTACCGGAACCACCATTCGCACTATCAGTTTCTGTTAGAATACCCTCACCACCACTATTGGTGGATGATGGTGAATTTGTTGCTGGACATTTTTCTGCAGCTGTAAATGATGTTTCATTTTCACTCGATATAATCGATATTGTATCGATATCACTTTCGAAACCTTCATCTGCTGCTGCTGCTGCTGTTGGTGGTGATCGTAGTGGTTTTGATAATAATACGAGGTCGAGTTGATTGTTTTTAAGTTGGATATCGTATTCGAGTAAGAATTGTTGCTGGTGCCGTTGCGATCGCTCCACAATGGCAGCTAACGATGATTTCGTACTGCTGGTAGATTGTCTTAGAAGTAAGATGGGCATCTTGGCTGCAGGTCATGATCTAGAAATTTCAACAGAAAATTAATTTTGTGGTTATTACATAAACCGTATAAATATATGCAATGCAACCTTATCTATTAGAAAGTTGAAGCAATTAAATTAAATTAAACGATGCCAATTAATTAAATGATGACACCATAGGGAATCATCGAAATATATTGGATGACATAACCATCGAGAACATGGGGCCATGTTGTTTTAATAATCGTTGCTGCTTTTATTATTCAAATTTTATCTTGTTGTTTTGCTATTTTCTATTTTTGCACCTGTTTTATCATAAGCCTACACATTATATAAACGTTTTAATCCATTTTATGATTAAGAAATATGGCGAGTGGTTCAGCATTTCAAACATATAAAAGTGCGTGGTGGTGGTGGTCGTGGCGGCATACTTTATGTTCTCAATTCACGAATTTAGGCAACCAATCAATCAAACAGAGATCACCAGCAAGATGAGTGCCGGATGACGATAAGTTGATAATGATTAAAATAATCAAATAAAATACAAAGTAAGAAATCGGACACGTATAACGGAAAATTAAACAAATAAATAAATATAAATTCTAAAACTACAGTTCTAAATACCAAACATCATATAAATAAATAAATAGAGAGATAGTAGAATAATATAATATGGTAACAAAGAACATGAAAGTTAAATAATAATAATAATAATAATAATAGTAATGGTAATAGCAATGATATGAAATCCTACTGTTATTAAACAGTTATACATTTGCAACATCTAATTCACAATGCTTCGAGAAACTATAAAGTTTAGCGGAAGAAAATGTGTCCATTTTGTCGTTTGAATTTTGATTTGAAGCGGTCGTTTTTTCCAGGTGCAATGTTGCAAATTTTTGGCGCCCACTATGGGGCAGAAATGTAATTTATCCATCTTCACATTTCGGTTTTTATTTACTTTTTTTTGCTCGTTTTATAAAGCAATTGAGACAGAGAGAGAGAGAGAGAGGGAGAGGTTGATAGGTGCGGTGCACAGATCAGATCATTGTCCGAAAACCGACTTCTTCTTCTTCTTCTTCTTAAAAGAATATACGAAAGGAAAGAGAGTTATTTGACTTCACTTCAAAATGAAAGAGAAAAAGTATTACAAGGCAATATACTTATGGGTACTACTCGATCGATCGGATATAGCTGGTTGTTTGTATATATGTAAGTAAAGAGAAACTTTGGTTACCTAGTTGCCAATGTATATGTTAAATGTGGCTTTAGGCTAATTCTCTATAGTATTTGCAAAATTCAATAATTGTGCATTGAAAAGAAAATATTCATGATTTATTTAACTAATCGATAAGCTGACGGAAGGGGCGGAAAAATGATCCTGTTGTTGTTGAGCAACAGGAAGAGACCAGCTTCTCGTTCGAATCAAATACATAAATATTAACGATTCTATTTATGGATTAATTCCGGTCAAGGTTCCAGACAGCAGCACTTCCAGCACAGATTAATATAAAAAAAAAAAAAAAAATGAAATTCAATGTAAGGAAATCGATTTCCGGAGGCATAAGAAAAAATTAAAACAAAAACGAAGCAATCTCTTGAATACTAACTAACTAAATATGGATATGGAAGGAGGCCATCAGCATCAATAATAATAATAATAAATTTACAATTGATCAACATTTTACAATTTAAAAATGATGATAGCTGTTCTACTTCTCTTTTTTTTCCTTTTTTGTTTTTCGACTTGCGTTCTGAATGTAAAATGGGTAAATAGATTTCTACAGCAATTTGCAAATGTTTTATATAGATATCTTAGTAGGCTGCTCATAGGCATGGCTTCGTTTCTATATAGTGATTTAGAATGATAATAATAATAATAAAAAAAAAAAAACAAATCATCCAGCAACCAACTTAGATATGTAGATACAATAATAAGTGGGTACTTTTCGAACAATAAGAACAAAAAAATCGAAGGCGGTCATTTAGCAGTTGAATAAAAACATGTAGTCTTAGTAGGCTGTGACATAGATTTAACAATGTGTGTGTTTATTAAATTGATAAAATGGTTGAGTTTTCAATTTAAGCGCTGCCAAAATAGCAATTTACGGCCTTCTTAGTTGTTATTATTAGTCTTGCGCACTAAAATGCTTCAGTGTGTTTTTTGCTTTGGTGGGATTGCCGATTTGGAAAAAATCTTGTTCTCTTTTGCTACTCTACTAGGATTCGAACTCGGTCAAATTCCATATTACACTTCTGTAATACACGCTCTAGCTGCCTATGCCATATCGCTACCTGATAATTTGCGAATAGCCGACCTTATAACTGACTAGGATGGCAGGAAATAGATATTGCAATGTCGTCCACAGATATCTTGATATATATGGATGTATATTTCTTGATACTGCAAGGACAATTGAAAAGGTAAAGGTTGGAATAATTTCGATAAAAATAAATGTAAGGTTAGAAACAGTTGTTTCTTCTTTTTTTTTCATAATTGGAAGTATTTAGGTATTTATGTTCCTGGTGTTCTTGAACAAGTAGGAAATTTGTTCGTTGAAAAGGATTTTTTCAATAAATTATGTTCGAAATTTTATCCTGTTAGCACAAAAAGAATGAAAATTTTGTTTTAGCATTGCTAATTTCCGAGATAAATAATAGGAAATAATCTCTCTCTCTCTCTCTCTCTCTACATATACATTCAGGTATCTTATACATACATATGCTATTCACTTCAATTAAAATGGCGGCTGTGGCGGCCGCAGTTTCCTTCATCTATCCATCCATTCATTCGTTCATTCATTCATTCATTCATCCATAAATCGAATATCTTTATTATACCATGAAACCATGAAATTCCTCTAGTCGACTCTCTGTCTCTCTCATATACATGCATACTTGGCTTCATTCTCTTTTCTTTGTTTTTTTTGTCTTCACCACAGCACTTTTCTGGTGCCTATTGATCTTGGAAAAATCGCCCACTCATTGTCGTTTTTTACTTTGAAAAATAAAAAAACATTCTTTTTCTCGAATAAAATGGAAGACAACAAAAAAACGTTTCGTTTCTTGGATTCTGCGGCCATAACAGTTTATGTCAGTCATTCATTCGATAATAAGTACTCGCGTTTGGTGGGTGGAAAGTGGAAAGATTAATTGAAATTTAAAAATACAGGCGAAGAAGAATCGAATTTTCACTTTTATCACAGCTGCTTTTCATACACATAATAAGAAATTTTGATAAAGAGTTTTACGTAATTAGTTATTAGTGCCATATGGTAACCAATCTAATAGATAAATTGTAGCCTATATTGGATTGGATTTTAATTATTACATAAAATTAAAATAGCGAGCAATTAATTAACTCACAATGTGTGAGTGAAAGTGATTTGCAAAAAAAAAATAAAATAAAATAAATATGCAATGAATTCGTTAAGTAAAATACTTTTCCTGGCACACTGGATCAATTCAATTTTCAGGAAGTGTATCGAGAAAAAAATAAAATCTAAACCCCCTTGCCTGCCTGTATCATCGGAACAGTTTCACTGCTGGCTGCTGAGACGTCGTCCCCACTACGACGGACCGATTACAAATGATCGTAGCGATTCCAATCGTAAACGAAGAACGATTAAATCGAAGTTTTATCACACGTGTGCGAAGAAATTGGCAAATAAAATAATAAATGGCACAATAATATTCTATGCGTACATATAAAAGGAATAAGACTCGATTTATCGGAAAAAATGAATTTTCAAATAGCCACTTTTCATCAGATACTCTCGATCAGACAAAATAATAATAATAATAATAATAAGCGCAGGAAATTGTAATCAGGCGACATTAAACTTGCCTGCTGCAATGCAAAGAAAAACTTTTCATCTTTCTTCAATTCATTTAGTTTTTCCTCTCGTTTTTCTCTACCTTTCTCTTACTTATTGTATAGGTATGCGCCTGGTTATTAAACAAGAGCGTAAATACTCTAAATTCCATCGAACACAAACTTCTCCTTTGATACTATATAGTTGTTAGTACCTATCTATGTATATATATATATATATAATAGTTGTCTAGGATGGACGTCGCGCCATCATCATCATCATGATGTCCCTATATATATGTATATGTATATCTATGCATGCACGTGGTTCTAGAACCACATTCCTAAAGACACGATTAATGAAATATGTCGATTTTTTCAGTTTTTTTTTTTTTTTTTTTCTTTCATGGGAATTAAATTTGAAAATTCCTATTCATCCTGTTCCCCAAAATGGAGGCACACGCTTCGTTGATTTTTCCTCATATTTATCGTATATATCGACTAGTGTTTCCGGTTAGGAAATAGTTTAATTTGTACATTTTTTGTGACATATTGTTGGAAGAGAATCAGTTTTGTTCCGGTCAAAACAATTGGATCGCTACCAGCCAACTACATACACATACTGAGGTGGAACGAGGGGTTGGATAGACGCCATACGTATTTGTCAGTTGGACGTGGTACAATTTCATTAAAATTCCCCTTCGTGAACAAGGCGAAACGGAATTTGAAATAACAACAAGCAAAAAAAAAAAGAAAAGAACGAAATGGTTTCCGGTCCGTTGACAGTTCGTCTTTTTGTACATATATTTACAAAAAAATATAGAACAGACATTCTACTTGACGACAAATAATAATAATAATAATAACGAGAGAGTACATTTGATATCTCTAACGTATAATTCTTCTATTATTATTAAAAAAATACAACAATAAAAACCCGATAGACAGACAGAGAGGACAGGACACAAAAAGACAGACAGGAAACACTCTATTATCTAGTTTTGTTTTGTTTTTTTTGTGTGTGTGTGTGTATGTGTGTTTTTGCTAAGAACTACCAATGTAGGTATTCCGTCTTTTTCTCGCTTATTTGTTAAAAAATCCCAAGACGGTTTTTGTTAAAGCTTGTTTGGCTTTGGCTTTACGCTCCGGTTGATCTTTGAAGGAAGTTGATTTGAAAGAGTAAAATAAATTGAGAAGAATGCACAACAAAAAAAATCTAATAAAATCTGTTTGTCAACTAAAAATGTTTTGTCAATAGCCAGATTTGATAAAAAACAGTAAATATCATAGGTTAAAGGTCGTATTAGAAAAGCAAAAGTAAAAGTAAAAGTGAATGTCAGAGTGTGATTCTTCTTTTTATTTTCTTCTTTCTTTTTTTTTTTGAATTTTTTTTGTATTAGTAGAGAGAAATTGAAAGTAAACTCGCTGTAGATTATATAAAAAAGATCCATTAATTAACGTCTACTTCGATCAAAACGTACCGAGGTACTCATTCAAAACAACAAACAACAAAACCGAGGAGATCTGAAAACATACGTTTCTTGTTTTTAGTATTAACAATTTTATTATCACCATGAGCTTTACTGTTTTGTTTGTTATTTGTTTTACTCACCCGTTTGCTTTTATTTAGATTTGAATTAATTTTCCTTGGAATTTAAAAAACTTTTCCAAAAAAAGTTCAAATAAATAATGATCACATCGATCGCCGCACAGTGTCGCACGACCGAACTGAAAAGACGGGCCATTAGAAACTAACAATAGCTAACTAATAGTAGATAATAATAAGATGGTGCTCATCATGCTCATGATGATGATGATGATGATGCGGCGCGAATCAATTCTACAAAAAAAAAATCGGGCTTCTATTATAATGTATTTTCTCTACTTTAAGAAATTGCTTAACTGTTTTTTTTTTTTCATCATGCCATTTTGGCAAAATTTTTTTTGACAAGTACTAGTACTACTCGTACTACTATAATCGGTAGTACCCAATCTAAAGAGCAAGCAACAAATAAGGCTGTTCTTTTCTTTCTTATTTTGTATAGTATATATAAAATGTACCATAATTTGCGATTACTTCCCATAGTAGTATAGTACCCATCTTAAATAGTACTCCTCGCCTCACTGCTATTTCTATTTTTCCTCAATAAATAAATAATTTTGCAAGGTAACTTGATTTAATGATGATTTTTATTCCCATGGGAATCTTGACCGGCTGTTTATATATAATAGTAAGTACCCATCTATAGAAAGTACTTAATAATAGTTCATGTTGATACAATAATAAGACGACATTTTCAATTGTCGAAACAGAATTTTAATTTAAAAAAAAAAAAAAAAAAACTGTTGTTTTGTAGTACCTACTAGGTAGTACTACACGAATAAAATCGTTGTTATACATAAATCAATTCGGGACGCAGCGAGAATAAACAATCGAAAAATGTTGCCCCAGTAAACTTTAATTTGATTACTGAATCAATCGGTTGATGGTACTATAGATAAATGGTACTATGTATGTACATGAGTACACTTAATCGATTTATTTAAACAAATAATCGTAATAAAAAAAAAAGGCTTAGTTAATATGTATGTATAGAGTAAATTCAGGTCTCAGTTTAGTACTATTAACACAGATAAGTACTATTGGATTTACAATGTATATCGCGCATGTATTTTGGTGAATATATTAGCCTACTATCGCGGCGTGTAATTATATATATATATATATATATATATACACGGATATAATCAAAGACTTATGTCATAAGTAGGTACTATCATGCAGGCAATGTTGCCACATTATACAGAAACGACGGGCATTTACTTATATAACGATTTCGACATTTTTCCATTCATATGTACGATTTTAATTATTATTATCGAGGATGATGAGTTTGAAACTATTAAAAAAAAAAAAAAAAGACGAAGACGAAAAAGATGAAGAAGAAGAAGTGAAAGTTATATTTATTCAAGTATTGAAATAAGCAAAAATTCTTCTTAAATATGTACTTGTACTTATACTTATAATAGGAAATTCTTTTTGTAAATAGAAAGCCAACGTTCTCTTCTTCTTTTATGTTTAATTTAATGATGAGTAAACATACTAGTTGTGTTGTCGTAATCGTCATATGACAAAAAAGTCAACCTATACGTATATTTGTTTAATATGTGTTTAGAGGCAACGATATTTAATTAGTTGATTAAATAATAGAAATTTGTTTAAACATCTCGTTTTTTTCTTTTTTCGCTAATGATTAGATGGATGTATGTTGATTAGAATTGGAGATCGTTTGGGGACCTTGACATTTTCATATTTAATTATTTGTGCAAATAGTTGACCTTTATGATTATTGACCGATTGGAAATTGCTATGGGTTTTTTAAAAAATTATTTTTTTTTGCTTAATTAAATTTTGAACGCAATCAGTGATTTTATGATTAATTTATTAATTTTTTTTTCTGATATTAATCAAAAATGGTTGGTTTGAAATTTCGTAAAAATAACAGAAAAAAACTGAAAAAATTAAAAATTTAAATTCTTTTTTTTTTTAGTAATTTAGTAAAAATAGATTTTGATTTCCCCCCATAAAAAGGCAACAACAGCTAGAAAAAAAATGTTGACAACCTTGCGCTTATTTAAATCGATTCATTCTTGAACTAAAAAAAAAAAGACAAACAATAATAATAATAATAAATAATTAAGAAAAAAAACCGAACCAAAAATGAAATAGTGATTTTTCCTTGTGCTACCAAAAAAAAAAGTAGCACCACAAACTATTATGCTGCGTATCCATGTGCATCAATGTGTGTGTATCAATCAAATGATTAATTAATCATTCGTTAACGATTCCGATTTGGTAATTAAAATGTAAAAATGCATTCGTGCCTTTTTCTGTATTATATAAAACTGATTACATAAAATCATAGATATCTTGATATAGATATTCATTTACCTATGTAGCTGAAATGAGGTTTTATTATAATAATAATAATAATATAAATATGTAATTCCATTACTCAAGGTAATTATTAATTATTATCAATATTAATACATAAGATTGTCGTAACAATATTACCACACACACACACACACACACACAATCTGCATATCTAATAGAATGGAATAGGAAATGTTATACATTCAATTAATTAAAAATCTCTTATGTCAATGCCAATCTGTGTGTGTATTGTATTGTATTGTATTGCACTTGTTCTCATTATCATTATTATTATTACTATTATTAATCGACTGTAATTTTCGCTATTATACTTAGAAATTTCACTACAATAAACCGATTAAATTCCAGACAAGGGAACCTGATGAAGAGTTTAAATATATTCGAAACGTTGTCGTACTTTTTCTGTTAAATTAAAGTTATTATTATTAAGATAATTATTGGCTATTATTATTATTATTTCTATTATTATTTCTATTATTATTATTATTATTATTACAGCAATTAATTAATAAATCAATAGAAAAATCTCTAACCTAAATTTTTCGAAAACTTTTAAAGGTTAGAGAATTTTGTCTAAATAAAGATTATATTTGTTGTTGCTGTGTGCTAATTTGACATATGTCAGTATACAGATAGATATACGAGATTTTTACCTAAATGCCATTCATTTTTATCATATAGATGGTTATAAAATATTATTATTATTATTATTATTGCATTGCACACATACATAGGTCAAATGTCATCATTATTAAATGTGATAATGTGCCTCGATGTTGTTATGTAATAAAATAGAAATGTTGAAATGTTGGTTCGTTTTCGAAAAATTGACAGATTCGTTTTGGTCGAATCCAAGAAAATTCCAGCTCCCTCTCTCTAATCATTATTATCTTCTACTACCTACCTATTATTATTATTATTATTATTATTATACATACACTGATATTACAACATATTATTTTAATTAAATCTTTTCCACTAACGAACTTTACGAAGTAAATAGTAAAAATAACAGAAAAACCTTTTTGAATGCCTCGCCTTGTTTCCTTTCTTAATTGGAATCATTATTTATGATTTTCTTTTTATTTTTCTTTTCTACTATATACTGCCGTCTTCGTTTAATACTACTCCCCTGTCTCTTTTTCAGGTTTCGTTTTTCTTTTTTCTCTCTCTCTTTCTTTGTGTGTGTGTGTCTTTGTCTCTATAGTATAGTTAGAGAGTACGATGCGATGTGGCAAAATGATAAAATATACTTAGAGAGATGTTTTTCTTTCGTTTTTCCTCTCTCGCGCTCTCTCTCTCTTTATCTATTTTGCGTTGATTTTTTTAATAAACATTTTTTTCATCGTTCGGTCCATTTGGCACGTTAATTTAAGTCGCGTTCCACATTATACTACCAGATGTTTATCATGTAAAGCTAAGTGTACATCAAGCGCAAGCGGACATGGAATACGATTGAAGAAAGATAGAGAGAGAGAGAGAGAGATGGAAAGAGAGAAATTATTGAGAGCGAAATAGAAAGAAAAAGAAATAAGTACTCGTATTAGAAAGATGAAATACATAGTTAAAATAAATAATTATGATTAATTGTTTAGAAGATGATGGAGATGGAGAAAAAGAAGAAGAAGAGAGACAGAAGAAAATCCGCGCGCCGATTATACGAATATGTGCATAAAATGATCGTATTTTTAATGTCGTACCGAACCTAGCCTATTTTCCTGCATGCCATTAATTAATCTGGAGCAGTTTTGTTTTGATCCAATAAGCACCGTTGCCAAATTTCTACAATTATCAAATTTTCGTAGTCATTTAATTAAAAAAAACAAAACAAAAAGTGAGAAATGAGGGCAACTGCACGTCCAATTTTCCATCCAATTAACTTGTTAGTTAGTTCGTTAAATTATTATTATTATTATTATTTCAATATTAATTAAAACACTTATAAAACTAACAAGACTAGAGAAAAATACGTGAGAATAAATTTAATTTGATGATTCATCATTGGCGAAAAGCAAATTTTTGGCGCTGACTTTCTATGCATATATATATATATATATTTAGGGTAATATACGAGGGCCGTAGAAAAAGTATTAGAATCGCAATGAAAGAGAAAATTGATTGTTACTTAGTTGAATTGTTTATTAATATTTCATTGAAATTCTATTTGTTTATGTGTGTGTAGATGAAAGTCGAACAGATGTACCACTTTACTATTATGATAGAAAGAGACAAAGATAGTCGTCTCGTAAATGAAAGAGAGGTAGATTGATTTTTGTATTGCTTTAATAATAGATGATAATTAGAGAAAGAAATTAATTATTATAAATTCAATGCACAATTATTATTACTATTATTATTATTAAGTGTTGTTTATTATAAAAGTTTATTTGCTGTTTTGTAAAAATAATAATTATTTATGGTGGTCAAATAATTAATTAATTATTAAGAAGTGAAGAGGATTTTTGATTTGATTAATTTGAAGAAAAAAATGAAATTTTTCAATGAATTCGAATATTCACTACTTAATTCATGTATTTTTTTATTAAAACTATATACAGAGTGTTCAATCTGATTATTACCTGTTAAAACTATCCAAAATCGAAACTATATCATCCATTAGTCGCTGTTGAAATACTATCCAAAACAAAAAGAAAAACACATTTCATTCATCACTTTTCCATATACTAAGAACTAATCCATTTTCCATTAATACTATATTGGAAAAAAAAAAAACAATCACATTCACTTCTTTACTCACAACAACAACAAAAAAAAAAATTAAAATGAAAAGAGAAAATTTCTCTCGCGCGCGCGACCGATTGCTCTCTTTACTCTTCTTCTTCTTCTTCTTAATTCCGCTGATCGAACACCAGTGAAAACAACTTCTTCTTCTACTACTATACTATGTGTACTAAACAGTAACAACTAACCAATCTAAAGAGAGGAGTAGACGCCGCCACCACTCAGCCACTGACTGCTGTCACACTCTGTTCCACTGTCGCACACACAAACACACGCTGCTATGCAACGAAGAAGAAGAAGTTGGCAAAGTGTTGCGAAAAGGACGACAACGGACCACCTGTTCACAGTGTTCCTTTGACGATGCGAGAGAGAGAGATAGATGGAAGGAAGGTGCACCGGTTACTGCTGCCGCTGCTACAGGTTAATAATATAACAGGTGCAACATTTTATTGGCTCTCGTTGTAGATAATTGGAATTTTCGAGAAATTCGATGGTTTTTAATGGAATTCAGGTAGTTCGGCAACATTGGCCAATTGTTCATTACATATGATAAACTAGAAAAAGTTGTATAACAGAATTACATCGAATTGTATTATATATTTTTTCCAGTACCATTCAATTTATTCGATTAAAATACAAAGTATTTTATAAATTTTGCATTTCGTGCATCAAATTAGGTTAGAATGAAATGGAAATAGGAAGAGTACCTATAATTGTGCTCATCGAGAGAGTAAGACAGAGACGGAGAGAGTGAGAGTTAAGATTTCACTACTAGAACTAGCACCTTTTTCGTGCTGTGCCGTGATGATTTAATTCTTCTTCTTCTTCTTGTTCTTTATCATCATCATATCATAATATGATGATGGTGGGCTTGGTATATATTATACTATACCAGCCTACTTCGATCATAAATCTTTTCAAATTATTATCGATACAAAATTGTACGTATTTGTAATGGTAAATTGAAAAACGAAAAGAAGAAAATTAGCAGGAAGTTACATACATATAGTAAATAAAACACGGTTTCCATCAATTTTCTTCTGATATGTTGCGGCGAGAAGTTGGGTTATGTTCACACCAAACCGTAATTAATAGAAATTGATGTGATTTTTTGTGGCTCGATTATTAGACACTAAACAAATTTCTACATATATAGATATTTGTTAAATAAATAAATAAGTAAAATATCTAAAGGCTAGCGCACACCTTGGATTGTTTATTTTTATTTTATAATGATTGTTTTTAACGGATATCCGTTTATTAAAATTCAAAACGCTATTATTATTATTATTATTATTAGAAAATAGGCAGTCAGAATAAGAGAGAGAGAATCGGAGAGAAGAGAAAGTGAAATTGAAATTGAAGAACTAATCTGGTTTTTCCTATATTATGTTGCCCTTTAACGATTCCGCTTTTTCTTGTTGTTTTTTTTTATTGATTGATTTATTGTTAAAAAAAGTGTGAGAACAAGCCTTTAAATGCGAAGAAATGAAAACTTATTTTCGACTGAAAAATCGAATTTTCTTTAATTCGATGCGTCAGTTTTTTGCAGGAATTTGTGTTTTTTTTGCTTGCTTTTTGCGCATAACTCTTTTTTTTTTTAGTCATATTTTTCTCTGTTTAATCAATAGTTTTTTAATAAAGTAAAGTAAAAGTTGAACTTTTTCAGATTATTAACTTTTTCTCTATTATATTTGTTTTTAATTATAATCCATCGTTTACAACATCATCAATCAGTTGCCATTCACTCGCCATCTAATTTTTGTCATCGAATTTTGGGAATTTTTGAGAAAACTTTTAATTTAATTAACGAAAATTATTATAAATTAGGAATGAACGAAAGGAAAAGAGAAACCATCAGAGAGATAGTATACATACACACCTAATAAAATAATAAAACAATTTAATTTTATTATTCTAAACAATTTAAATTAATAAATTTGTAAAACAATGGAATTTTTCTCTCATTTAATTAAAAATCTAAACGACGAAACAAAATTGATTCAAACAACTACCGCCTTTTTTTTGCTTCTAATAATTTTCCATTCATACAAGGAAATCTTTGATGAAGAATGAAAATTCCTGGATCTTTTTTTTATCTCTGTCTTCATCCGGTCACCAGCATAGCTGCGCAAGCACAGAGGCATCTCCCTTCTCTCTCTCTCTCTTTCTTTCTATACGTATATTATATCGCTGCCTTCTTGATGATAATGACGAATTGCGGCCATTAAATGAAGCGAAATAACTGCTCGCTTGCTTGCTTGAAAACCGATTAAAGTAAAACCGTGAGAAAACAAATAATAATAATAATAAAATAGAAAGAAAAAAGACGAAAAGATAAAACGGAGATAATATACGCGCGGATGCTGCCGCTTCTGCTGCTGATGTGTGTAACAGAAAACATTGATAAAAGATTAGAAAAATAAATGTAAATCTTTAAAAGATTTGTTGCAAATTACATAGACAAAATGAAAAACAAAAATGGCAATAAGTAATGGAGTAATAATAATAATTGAGAGACAAGTGAATCCAAATACATAAATACAGAGTGAGAAAGAGAGGGAAGCAAGAACAAGATGAGAAAGTTGAATTTCAAACAGAAACAACTGGCCCCCAGGCGCCATCAATGGCGCATTTTACTTAGACCTATTTGTTTTGATTACATTGTTGCACCGAGAACTGGTGAAATAATCATAAAACAAATAATTGTAATTAAACAAAATATGCATTTTATCTATATCACTATCATGGCTGGCTGTGATAAGTTATCACGCTGGTATAAGAAATTTTGCGAAACGATTTATTTGTTCTAATCAAACGTTGAAAATGGGTGTTGACTTTTGATGCGGTGGCGCCATCTGTGGGAACCGTGTGGAACTAGACGTGGAAGCGTTAAGATGTCTGTAATTTAATCGATTTGTTTGAAGCATAGATAAGTAACTAACGGTTTGAAAAAAGTAGGAAATGGAAAATTTTGATTAATAAAAGCCGAAATTTTATAACAAATTTATTTAAATTTTATATAAAGCATTAATACAATATGGAATTAATTTAGATAAGATTAATATGCTCTTATTTTGACAATATAATAATAATAATATAATTCTTCATTTCTATCAGTTATTTACAACAATCATTTGTTTTTTCTACCACCATAAACGTTAAAATAATCATCCCTTAAACGCGAATTATTTATTTATTAATTTTTCTTTTTTAGCAACAAATAAATATTACAATATTTCAAAATCAGCTTGAGCAACATGTTATTGTTTTTTTTTCTTTTTTCTTTCGATGTAGTACTTAATACGGATGTATACTAGCGATACCAACTCTTGGATGCATATATCCAACCGTACTATTATTTCGATGTAACATATTATTATCGGCAATAATTAAATTTTTCTTTTTCGGTTCCACTCGTATTTTCGGTTCGACATAACTATGCCGATATCCCGGTATCGATTTCATCATAAGAATTTTTTGTGGATTTTTAACAAATTTCTGATGTTGTTCATTCGATGGAATTCGATCTAGATTATGTGATGATTTCGAGAAATTGTGATTTAACGAATTGTGCCTGAAAACATTACTCAAAAATTACTAACAAATTTTTTTAATTCCAATTTACATTTACCTGTCTTCATCAAATTCTTGATAGTTCCATATACTATTATCCTTTCCTCTACCACCTCCGCTACTACGATAATCTACTTCACGATGATGATGATGATTAGTAATGTGCATATAATCTCCGCCCCTTTCATCACTTCCACCAATACCATTTAAACTATGAAAACCACTCCCACCACTGCCACCGCTTGTATTATTATCCAGATACGAACGGCGTTTCAATTCTCTAGCAATTTCATTTGAATTTTTCTTGTGTTCCTCTTCAATTAATGAAAACATTGAACGACGTTTTGGATCCTGTTTATCCAAATTGCGATATCTAAATTGATAATAGGCAAAAAAAAAAAAAAAAAAAAACGTTTAACTATACAGGGTAGAAACAGTGCGTATAGGTTACTTATTGAAGTATGTTTTCGCTGGATTTTGTGCGGTTTGTGTTTAGTGTGCTTACCTGTCAAATGCAGGTTCTTTATGTTCACGAATATATCCGGCACGTTGCTGTGGTTCCTCCGTGAAATATCTTGGTGCTGGTTTTGGATGGATTTCTTCTGATGTTGGAAAATCACGATTATGATACCTACATATAAAAAAATGTCATATTTTTGCGGTGAGTTATTTTGACAGCTGCGGTACCTGTCATCGTAACTATTTCTTAAATGGTTCTTCGTACCATAAGCCATACTTTGATGTCGTTTAATGAAATGATTTTTATCTTTTTGAATCATTGGTGAAATTGGTACTTCTCCAATTGGGGTGCCACCACCACCACCACCACCACGGCATCGTTCCTGTTCCATTAATCGTTCTTTTTCCATTAAAAGGAATTTTTCTTTTGCATTTAAAAATCGATCTTTTGGTGCCTAAAATCCTGGTATTTAGAAAGAAAATCGAATACATATTGAAGTACTCACTTTAGCTTCTTCAGCTGGTGATGGTGATCGTTGTCGATATTTCGGTTGTCTTCGATTCGGTTCATTACTACAAGGTGGTTCTGAGTTGTAATTTCTACAAAGAAAAATTATCCCAAATTAATTCAATCAGTCAGTTGACAGTGACAGAACTGTACTGTATTTACCTTTCTAAAGATTTCAGTTCGTAGTTTTTGATTTCTTTTGATGAAAATTTCGTTCTGTCTTCATTACCGCTTTTCCCTCGTATTTCTTTTTCGATTCGATTACTTTGTCGGGTCTTTGGGATTGGATAGATTCTTTGTTCTTTGAAAAATATTTCTTCATTTTCATTATCGTTAGTGTTATTATTATTATTATTATTATTATTATACGAATAGCTGCGAGACGTGTGATTTTTTTCAAAATCTGCCGAGTTATTTCTCGATCTGAAAATAAATTGATTAAATTACTGATTAATCAAATCTGTTCAAGTTCCAATCATAACGTAAAAAGTTAATCAAAATATTTGATTACCGTATATTTTCATCAAAACCATCATCTTCGAAATATGTTTCATTCAAGTGATTTCTATCTTGTTTTTCATTGTAGAAATATCTTTCTCTTTCTCTTTCTCTTTGCTGATGTTCATTGTAACTATTTTCCAAATATTTGATCGCTTTTCCACCTCTAGACATTAATTGTTTTTCCAATGATTTTCGAAAATTTTCTTTGCGTTCATCTTTCAATAGGTCCCGTTCAAATATGGCGGATTTTTGTTTTTTCAATAACAATTTACTTTTGTCAGCTAAATACTTGTTAGTTGGACTATTATTACTCGTGGATTTTCGATAATCATCGTGATCGAGTGATTTGGAAAATTTCAATTCATCGTGACCGTATCTATTAATCAAAACCATAATAGAATAAATCAACATTTTCGACCAAAACGCAACATCTATCTATACTTAGAGAATCGTTGATGAATTTCCTCCTCTTCATCGTCCTCGTGGTCATGTTGAATTGGCGATTTTCCCATTCTTCGATACTCATCTGAATCATTTCGATTGATTTGATTGCGCTGCAATGGTCTTGGTAAAGTGACTTGATGATTTTCATTGATTAGATATAGGGTGGAATCAGCGGTGTCGCCATTCCAGTCTTCATCATCTGGAATTGTTAATTGGAAATGAAATGAAATGAAAATTGAACTGAATTATACACATTATACATTAATATACATTCTGTATATTAACATTACATGAAGTCGAATTAAAAAAAAAGGTAATTAATATGTTTTCGTAATTGACGACGGTTGTGGTACACCCTGTATAATAATTTGAAAATAAATAAATTCCGAATGAAAATAAAAGTTGGTTTGACTCATATTGTATTTTATTATACACAGAGTGTAAGGTGAAAAAAAGTAATTCACGTTTTCACCCTTTGTGATACACCCTATATATATTCATTACATGGTCTGTAATTAAAAAAAATATATAGTTATTTATATTTTCACATGTTGACATCTTTTGTGTTACACCCTGTATAATAATTTGAAGATGAATAAATTCCGAATGATTCGTTATTCATTGCAGATGAATTACAGCAAGTACTTAGATTAATATGAAACGATTATCGTATACATGCGCATACATAAGAAAAAGAAACTTGTTTTCAATAAATTATTCAGCGTATGAACTACATTGAAGAATGGTTAATCTTGTTCCTCTCTCTCTCTCTCTCTCTCTATCTCTTGCTTGTTTTTTTTTTTTTTTTTGTTGAAATTGGTTTTTTGTCTTCACCTCTCCACCACTATTGTATAGACGCGATTAAATGCTTCCGCATTCTTTCATTTATGTTAAAATATGTAGGTACTTGTTTGGTGTTACGTCCTACAGCCAACAGGTAAATCAAATAGTAATAATAATAATAATAATAATAGTAGTAGTGATAATGAAATTAATATCTAACAAAACGAAAAAGAAGAAGAAAGTTGAGAATGAGGAATTTATTTATGCTGGTTAAATGGTTGCAGTAAAATTAGCCAGATTTGACAATGGTGGATCGATTTGAGAAAAATTAGCGTCGTGATGTTTTTTCGTGAAAAATCATTCCGATCAAAATCATTAGCTGATGGAGCGAACGAACGAGGAGGAGGAGGAGGAGGTTGGAGGCCCACTGGCACACATATCGAGTCCAGTGGCGTAACAAAAATTGATATTTTTTTTTTAAATAGGTTAATGATTTTTATTTTAAATCTTTTTTATTCTTTTCATTGTTTCCTGTCGTATTTTTTTTGCTAATTTTTTGTTGTTGTCATGTCATCATGCATGTAGGTTGCTTCTTCTTCTCTACACACACACACATGAACAAACAAACAAACAACAGACAGGTGTGTATTCTTTATCGGCAGATATTTATAATCGGAACCTGTTTTGTTGTCAAAAAATTTTATTTAAAAACGATAGCGACGAGCACAAACGAACAGGTTGGAAGATACCAATCTGGTTAGGTCAACATTGTAAATAGGTACATATTTTGTTCTGTTGACTTGTACTCAAAACAATGACGACAATGTTGCCATGTTGCAGCAGAAGCAAAAATTGCTAATAAATATGTATGTAGATAATTAGCCGTTATATGTGTATTTTATAGGACTTTTCGTGACTTTTGTCATTATTATTGTTTTTTTCTGATTAATTAATATTAGCAACATCTCTTGTTCTATTGTTATCTATTCTAGCGTGCGTAAACAAACAATTGTCTGTTTTAGGTACGTACTATGATGGCCATTATTTAAATAACTCACTTTATAGCGGTATAAAAACAACATTATTATCAATTTATGATTGTTTCACTTTGTATATGTACTACACTGATCACCCTGTATATTTTCAAAAAAATCTTCAGAGGAAATGAAATTGAATGTTTCCAACGCACAAAAACATTGAAAATTACCGAAAAAAAAAAAAAAGTGAAAAAATTAATTAGCAACATTGTCTTATTAAACGCCAATTAATAACAATAAAAAGGAAAAATTGCTTTTGTTTAAATAAATAAATACATAAATTTGAATTTTTTGTTTTGGAATTAATAGAGAAAAACATGAAATTATTTAGCAATAAACAATAATAATAATAACAAATGGAATTATATAATCGTTTCGTTTAAAACAATGAAACTTTCTCATATTTGTATCTACTAAAAATTTTTTTTGTTTTTGCGCCAAGCGATTATTTTAATCTGTCGCGTTTATTTCCACTAGCCGACAACTTTTGACACTACTCGATGTCACAAGATTCAAGAAAACATTGATGGAAAACGCGTCACGCCAAAAGAAATTAATGATGAAGCTTTTTAATTCTCTCTAATAAATATTTCGTCTTCTTTCTATTATTTCTATTATTTATCGTCATTTTCATTTTCCTGCTCCCCATTACATACATACTTAATTAAAACGAGGAAATGAAAGCTTGTGCGAGCAGCAAAGACAAGCAAAGAAGAAAGCTTCAAATCGTAGTAGGCAGATAAAACTAATAAAAAAAAAAAAAATTCTTTGTAAGGTGAATGGCGAACGACTTCGGTTTTTTTTTTTTTTTTTTGATCGATGATCAAAAGAGTGATTTTGATTGACATGGGCCGTGGCGAGGGAAGCAAAGAGGAGGCAGCAGCACTCGCTCCGTTGTACAGAGTCGATTAAATTACATATTAATTTCGGCTGTGGTTACACGATTTCACTCCAAAAAAAAAAACCGCGGAAACATCATCATCACCACTAGATACATAATTTATTATTAATTTGTTTATACGTATCTTTTACGGGACATTACGAAATTTTGTTTTTGGACAGAGAAAACAAGCGAAAATTGAATTAAAAATGATATTTTGTTATATAACACATCACATTCCCACGCCAATGGAGCAATAATAATAAATCTAAAGTGAATGTTCGTATCGATGAATTTCACTCATGTAAAATTTCATTTTTTGGTGGTTTTTTTTTTTTTTTGGTTCACCACCACGAAATAAATAGAATTCCGATACGATACAAATAAAATCGATCGATCCTTAAAAAGGTATATTTATTCGATATACGCTGTTTTTTTTTTTTTAAACTTAGAGAATGAGAGAGAGATAATAGTACTTATGCATGCATGCATGCATAAGTACTTAAACGAAATGAAATTTCACTGCCTAAAGCTATATATGCTCAGCGGTCCTTTACAAACAAGTATACAGGTAGAGGTACACGCCCTGTCAATTAAATTCAAGAAAAAAACTACCGAGATTTAAAATCTCTACTACTATAATACATATTTACATATATGTACATACGTAGTATTTAAAAATAACATAGAAACGTTTATAAAAACAAACTGCTTTATAAAATCAATCTAAAGCGGACTCTACACGTGTTACTCATCCGTCTGATCAAACTGGTCTGACACAACTTACCAGTGGTGCTATGCGTTTCCAACGTATGATATCGTTGATTTTCCGGTGTTTCTGGACTTTCTGGACTTGGCGGATGATCGGAACCAATACCGGAACTACCACCAGATGATTCTAGACGTTTATTTTTTCCATTTATAACGTTTTGTCCGACAATATTTGTGTTTAGGCAACGCCTTAATTCGATACCTATGTATAAATATGATTGGGGTTAATTGAACGGATGTTTTTCTTTCTTGATTTTTTTGACGCTCACCTGTTAAATTTCCTTTTTGTCTATGTACAGTATCGTAGTCACGGGGTGGTAATAAGATTGGGGAATTTTTCTTTCCTAATTTTTCCCTTAGTTCGGCTGCCACTGAATCGTATAGATTCGAAATTCGAGAGTTTTCCAATGCAAATCTATCAAAAATAACAATTTTTGAGATCAAATAAAAAACAAAATCCACCATCAACTTTTCTTACCTTTCCTCACTGCTTTCCGATTCCCGTGTTGATGACGATGCACCCGCATCACTTCCAACACTGTTATTTTCAAATTTCTTTTGTTGGATTTTATTATTACTATTACTAGTACTATTATTATTAGTAGTGTGTGAATTTTCTAGTGATTTCGATGGTTTCAATCGATTCTCAATTTCGCTGATTTTCTTTTGATTTTCCGGACGATCAATAAGTATTTGCAATTGGCATTTCAAATGCGTTGCTGTTTCCAATGAATCACACCTATAAAGTATGTAAAGTAAGTATATGAAAGTTCGTATAATATCGATAAAAATAGAAAAAAGTCAATAGAATTAAATCGGGAAAATACGGAGGCACAACATTTCTTTGAATTCTTATAGATTGCGACGCTTCATTGAGCATGAAATTAGATTATTTAAATGTATTGTTTTTGAATTGAATGAAAACAATTGCAACAGCAGCACAGCAACAATTGGTTTGCTGAAACGTTAATTTTTTCGATATTTTAGTAAAAATAACTCACCTATAAGCATGAACGTGTAATGGACATTTAGTAACCGGATTAAATAATAATAAAATACACGCAATTACATCATCATGCTGATAAACACACGTGATTGTGTTGTGCGGTATGAAATGTTTGATTGTTTCGTTTTTTGGTTTGGCATTTTTACCACCACCTGGTGGCGGTGGTCCAACGATATTTTGGATAATCTTCAAACCCTTATGTGACACCTAAAAACATGTTGGCAGTTATAGCAAAAAAACAAAAAACAAAAAGAGAGGAGGTCATTCCTATAATACGCTCTCACCTGTAATGTGACCTTAAATGGTTCGACATCCTTTTCCCTGTCCTCCAAGTGTTTGATGACAGGTAGAATGTAATCGGCACCACGTAACCCTTTCGATTCCTTTGCACCTAAGAACCATACGTAATATGAGGATTTCTTAATGTCTTTGCGCAGTTTTAATGCCATAATTCTTATTCTGTATAAGAAAGGGTGGTGTTTACATTTTTACATAGTTTTCAAGTGGATGTCGCTGATTGACACATTACGATTGAATGCTATCGGTATATGGCACAAATGCGGATCTGAAAAGAAGAAGAAGACGGTAATTAAATTATGAAAATTAATGTTTGCTATTTGCAAAATCCAATATACAAAAGGTAAGGTTACAAAAGCGCCTTTTACATTTTATTAACAATAATAATTCGAATAGGTCAGGGATTTTCCTACCCAGATTCTTTTTCTTATTGTTCTTTAATGAAGAAAAAAATCATAAAAATTTACGATCATCACACAGGCGATGATGCAATTGTTGTTAAAGATTTAGAGGATTTGCGCCAATCAACAAGTCAGTTGGTTGATCTACCCTTTAAGAAACACCCTGTATATTGTGAAATCGAACAAAGAAAGTGATATCAGAATCGAATTGCAGTTAAAGAGAAATTTTTTACATTACCCGCAAAAAATCGGCTATTTGCAAAATTCTTCTTCTTCTAACACTAAACAAATGATTATTATTATTTAGTTTAATTGCCAATTGATGGAAGCGCAAAAAAGTTTATCATCTACGCTCACCATATGACATGTAGCAGAAACAAACAGAGAGAGAGAGAGAAAAAAATGAAGACGAAGAAAGTCTTCCATTAGCAAAAAAAATATATACATAATTTTATGTTATTCGATACAAAATTCCGTGTCATCGGTGATGATGATGATGATGATGGTGCAGGGAAATTGGAATAATAATAAAAAAATAAAACAATTAACAATTAATCGAATTCAAAGGTCTAAAACCAATCGTAAAAAACAGTAATTATATCGGTTTGCTTCATTAAAAAAAAAAAAAAAAACAAGAACGTTGGACTTGAATATTGAAACTATCGGAAGTTGCTAGGACATACGTGTTAAACGCTTAGAATCCATTATGGCAGACGTATTAACACGTGACAGCTGAGCTGTAACTTCCGCATCAGTTCGACCACATCGACCATTTTATATGGAAAGTTTCATTATTTAATAACACAAGAAAAAAAAAAAAGATAAGGAAAATATTTAATTTTTATGATCATCATTTATATAAATACGTATTTTTTTCGGCAATGACCTTTAAGAAGCAATAAATTAATTAAAAATTCAAATTATGTGATGACGACGACGACGACGAATCGGCTTTCGAATGCTACTTTTGGGGTTCTTTTTTTCTTTTTTGTGCTGTCACTAGTTTCTGGTATGTACTTCCTATTGTTGCATCATCATGATCAATAGTTAAAATTAGTAGTGATGTACAATGGTGTGCGATTAGCTTTAGTATTTTTTTTTTTTGCATTTTGTATACGTTAAAAAAAATCTCCGTCTATCACAATTCTTTTGTACCAGCTTCATCATAACAATAAAAGAATTTTCATTGTTTTTAATCAAAAATCATTCGTAATTAATTCGAAGAAAAACATAACCTACATTCTTTCTGTACTCGATTTTCATTAAAATTTTCGTTTGTTTATTTATTGTCTAGATAAAATTTAGAGCATCGATAATGAATTCAATGAATGCTGGTACCGTTTGTTATATAAAAGGTACTATACCATGTCACCATCAAGCGCCAAGGTTGGATAATTACACGAATAGTACTATCTAATTATCTCTAAAGCACTAGATTTCCAACTTAATGTCCAATTAAAATTTGAATATCAAGGCCTGCACTGCTTAGTTTGTCAGGTCTTTATTTTAATAAATAAAGTTGTATACAGGGTGGATGTTTGGTATTGTCCCAAGCTATTTTCAGCTCGAATATTTATCAGATCATTGTTTTTATCCGTGGAATAGGAGAGTAAATGTTCATAGTATATGAGGCGTAGGTAGGTTTTAATTTGATGGTACCACAAGATAGTCGTACCGTAACCGAATCGAATTTGTTTATCGTTAATTGGAAAAAAAAAAAAAACTGAAAATTTCTAGATATCGATAAATATTATTTGCACAATATAAAATGATTGGTACTACTTTTTTTCATGTTTATTTTCTCTGTTGAAATAGAACTGGAAAAACAACATTCGCCCCTATACGGAATCATCATCTGAAACATTAATCTTTCATCTCGTTTGAAAATGAAGTTAAAGCAAGTTCAAGTTGGAGTACCTAGTATCTAGTAGGTAGTACTACAACCTAGTTGTACGTACATAGGGGTTTTATCTTCTATGTAGTTATCTTATTAGAATAATAAAATTTGTAAAAAAAAAAATCCAAAGTAATAATACTAAATTATTCGCCGCGAAGATAAGGTTAAATTTAGTACCATGCATATACTTATAGTATGAATGATAGTACTGTACTGTATATCCGGTATGAATTTAACTGTTTCGATAACAACTTTAGCGAAAAAGATTATTCGCGAATATAAAATAGCAAATGGAATGACAGCATAACCTACATTTTTATTGTATCTACTAATGTTACATAACCTAAAAAAAAAAAAAAATCTTATGTCATTAATAATTTTCGTTTAAATCATTTCGAATTATTATTCGATTAAAATTACATTACAGACCGAGAGAGAAGGTCATTTTCCTTCTGTTCCTTTTCAGGCCCTGATCGAAGAAGTTCTCGCACCTACCCACAAGCACCAGCAGCAGCAGCAGCACCAGCAGCAATCATCAAGATAATATGCGTGCACACGCATGTAGGCGCGCTATATTTTACTTTATTTCTATTTTTCCATTCTGTGAATATGATAAATTACATTTGAATGTAATGTGAAGAAACCAGATTAGATATACAGTTATATATATATATATATATATATGTCTATGTATGTATTTTCCAATGGAAATTATCCATGTACAACAATGTATTTGAAATAGAATGTTAGGAAGCACTCGAAGCAGTGAAGTTGTGTGTAGGCATTACATTATACGTCGAGTGCTGAGCCTACTAAGATTTTCACGTTTTTATGTCATTGTTGTTAACTCCGCCTCGTTCACGCAAGTTTATTAACTAATTTATTTATTTATTTCGAATGGAATGTTTTCTTAATTATATTCTAATGAAATATGAACAATTTAGGTCACCTTCGCGCAAGAATTATTTTATTTCTCGGCCATTTCCATTCAAAACAAAAAGAACCCTACCGATCTACTATACTAGTAGTAGTACTCTATAGTCTACACTATGTATGTATGTATAATATATACCCTAACCTATTCGATTCGTCGCCGGAAACCATTTTCAAACTAACCATGAACGATTCCGTAATTACTTGTGTGTGTGTGTGTGTGTGTGTGTACTGGTACATAGTTACTTTACTTTATTTTAACGGCAACTGAACAACAACAGTTAAGCCAAGAGCGCTTAATAGCGCTATACATAATAAATAGTAGATAATCGTTATTATGATTATTATTTTCGAATTCTTCTAGTTACAGATTGTGGAGGAGGACGAGGCGGAGGAGGAGTGGTGGACAGCGATAAATACTTAACGCGACGTAATTAAATCGGAACATTAATAATCTGAATTGGTATTTGGAAAAATGGAAAGCGTTTAGACGAGATTTTCCAATTGTATTCGAATTGGTACCAACAGGTGGCACTTGGCTTATTTTATAATTATATAATCCATCATTATCGTAATTATAACTACTATTTTTGCAAATAGTACATTTTCGAGATGGTACCGGTACTTCTGCTTAACATAGTACTACTTATGTTAGTACTACTTTACGTTTACACAATCCATCATCTTCATCTTAATTATAGACATTAGATTTCTATAAATAAGCGCAATTTTCGAAGTGGTACCTCGATCTTTTTGCAAGATGGTACTACTTTGGCTAACCAACCAACCAACTTCAGGTTTACATAATCTTCATCTTCATCTTAATTATTATTGTTAGATTTCTATATATAAATATTATTATTATTTGGTGAGATAGTACCATCTCGACTCAGTACTATTTACTGCATCTTCAAAATCAGCTGATTCATATAACGAACATCTTTTTTCTTCATGTCAAACGGTAAAATTGATTTTTATTATTTCCAGTTGATTTATTTTCTACTTTTTATTCATTAGTTAGTAAGTAGTACCAATATTCATTTCTCTTCATCTTCTTCTTTTTATTTTATTTTTTTTACTCCTCTTGGTCATTCTAATTCTGATCGAATTCAATTCAACTATAATGTTGTTTTTTTTTTTGTTTCTAATTTTTAATTAGTTTTTGCATGTTGTTGTTGTTGTGGTTCTGGTCGTACTTCTTCTTTTTCTTCTTGTACCGAAAACAGTTAATGATTTGAGAGTTTCATTTTATTATGATTGTAATAAGAGGAATGCAAGAAATGTTTTTGACGTTTGGGGGCCTTGACGCTGATAATGATGATGGTGGTACTTTCAAAAAAACTTTTTTATGATGTTTTGTGTCGAGGAAAGTACCGTTAGAATTTTTTTTAAAAATGAATGAACAAACGTACATATTTGTCGGTTTTTTGTTGGATCTGGAAGTACTATGGCTATAGAAAATTTACTATAAAGTACTTGTGGTACGTACCTATTTAGCGTTTATCTTTATACACTTATCTAATATACTTAGTATAGTGTAGGTATATAGTTAAGCGACTGTTGAACCTACCAACATACGCAAGAAGAAGGTACTTGTCGGTGGTACTTTGGAATGTTATAAATAGAGCTATACATACGTATATGTTTGTTGAAAGTAAAATAAAATAATAAAAAAGAAAAAAAATAAGAAAAAAGTAGTTACCCAACAAGAACTCCTGCTGCTGTTGCTGCAGAAGAAACAACAAGAAAAAGATTAAAGAAGAGTAGAAGAAGAAGATTGAGTAGTACAAGTTGAAACTGATGTAATGATGAAATGGAATTTTTCTCTTCATTTGCAGAGAGCAGAAAATGTGCGATGCGAATCGAATAATGAAAATAGCCTAATGCCTTGAAACACCCTGTATACGATGAAAAGAAATTTATTATTAATTTCGCCTTTTTTTAGTCATCATCATCATGATCATATTATAATATAAACTGTTATAATGAGATTTTTCCATTTAAAATAGCCCCATCCATCCATCCATCCATACACATATGAGCAAGAAGAAGAAGGAAAAAAATAAAATAAAGGTGTGTCCACACCACTACACAACTAAACTATTTTCTTATTTTTTTTTCGAACAAAAGATTTTAATTAAAGTAAAAGCTTAATATTAAAACGGTACGGTTATACATACGTATATGCAGTTAGAAAAAACAATAACAGTTTTTTTTTACTGTCTCTAGTAGGTAAAGAAAGATAACGTGAGACAGACATTTTTAATGAATAATTAACTGTCACGTTGATTGAATTATATTTTCTATAAAGCCGACACGTGATTGAATATTGAAATATTTCAAATTTAATTAAATCGCGTTTTTTTTTTTTTAAATTTTTTAGCTACCTACAATTTTTTGTATAAAGCAAAAAAACGACCAGTGACTGTGTGACGGTACTACCTACACAAAAATTCGTATTTCTCTCTCGCTTGCTCGCTTATTTTCATCTAACCCAGTAATCTACTTTTAATAAATAATTAATTTTTATTCTTGGTAAAAAATCTCAATTTCGTTCATTTATTGACAATAGACAAGAAATTGAAGGGTGAGAATTTATTAAGTTCGAGCAAAAAAAAGAATAAGAGCAAATTGCTCGTTATTTAGTAATTTCTAACAGAGAAAATTAATCGTATTTTTACTTAAACGAGATAAATTCATTTACAACTTCCTCCTCTATTTCACCTTTCTCTCTCTTTCGACTGGTGATTTTTGTTTTAAATCTTTCTACTAGTGAAAAGCTATTTTATCGATTCGAAATCGGAAATACTATATAGAGAATAAATTACTGCATGTGTGCGTTTATTAGTATTAGAAGTATTAGAAAATAATAATAATAATAAACAATATCAATGCCTACTTAACAAGAACAGCTGCTTTACAACAATAATTAATTTCTACTTTTGTGTATTTCCGCTAAAACATACAAAATCTAGTTTAATAATACCAACAATACAATCGTGATTGTACAATTAAATTTGTGCAAAAGAAACTCTCACGCGTTTCACACACATAAAGGCTTAAATGTAATAATAAGTTGTGGAAAATAATGGCAGATTAAATTCACATATAAAATTGAACAATTTTTAATTGGCGCGGTAATGCATCTCTATACGATATGATAATCTAATAACAACAGCGAGCGCTTGCTATTGGATGAAATACGGGAAAAAACGAGACATGGATGCGTATAGAGAAGCAATGGATATATAAATAAAATATGCATAGATAGAAAATTAAAGGCATAAATTATATTTGTTGATTTAACTGAAATTTCTTCAGGCACTTTACGTATTAATATTCTATAAACACAAAGAAATGAAAGTATGTACTTGTGTGTCGATTATATTTTAAATTAAAGGACACAGTAACATTTCAGTGTCTTTGATTTGGTGGGCGAGGATGCCAATCCTTAAAACTTCAATTTGATTTATTTTTTTCTTCTTATTGAATAAGGGGCACCTTAAGAATTGATTTCTGCCAGAAATAATGACAGTGCAGTTAGAAAAGTAACCGTCTGCTATTGTTTGGATGTATTTTCTTTAATTTAGACTAAGGAAGTATGGAAAATAATTGAGTAGATAGAGTGAACTGAAAATTGTGAATTTCGCTTAAATTTAACAACTTACCAGTATAAAATTAAGTTCCAAATAATTTTTTATAAAAATCTATTGAAACATCTGCCCCACTATCAAAATTAACAACTATTGTTTTTAACTCATTTTAAACAAAACACATAGACACACACATATACACTTTTCACTCAATTTCTTCCACTTTAGTTTGATTTAATTCTAAATAGTAAAAATTAGTAAAAATGAGAAACGGAACGTGAATTTCACATTTATTTCAACGACAACTGTACCATTACAACTGGTGTGTTGTGGTTGTTCTTTTACCATCATCATCATCATCATCATCACCACCAGCAGGTTGTTGTTGGTACCACCTATTCGGTACCGTTTGTGGTGGTAGAACAGGTAGGATGGAGAAAGAGAAAGAGTAAATGTAGCGGAAAATTGATGCAAAGTACAAATTGTGTTGATAGTGTAAAAAAGGTGGGTAATTGGAATAGAAGATGTGAATTTTGGGATTTTTCGAATATTAGTTGTCGGATTTTTCCGGTAATTTCCATAAAATTTACTTGTTAAGGGAATTTTAATAAGTTCAAATAAATCGTGACAGTTTGGCGAAGGAGCTATTTTCGGTAGATTTCTTACCCAATTAATGTATTATCAGATTGAGCTACGGATTAACAGGTGGCGCCCCAACAGTAAATACGGCGTCATTAAAATGTAATTTATTTTATTTTATTTTTTTAGTTAATTTAAATGATTATTCGTGTTGTTATTGAAAATACGGAAAATGCAGTGCAATCTGTTTTTATTTTATATTTAACAAATTAACATCATGCAATAATACAATTTGCAATCAAATTAAATGATTTCTTAATACAATTGCAATGTACAGAGTGTTGCGAATAAATTTGAAGGTGGTGCTACTGTGTGTAATAGAGTAGACGGATGTTTCAAGGACAATTTTGCAATTCGAGTTTTTATTATCATATCTTCAATTTAGACATAATAATATGTCTGCAGTAATTAATTATAATTAATCGAATTTCTAATATAAATCCCTATATACTTATTCAAAACGGATTTTAGATAACTGCGCCTGTATTTTTTCATGTTAGTAGTACTACTAGACATAATAATATTATAAATTCATTCTTATCTCGTTATACTGTGCATTAAGGTCCATTTGATGCGAGACATGTCTGTTTACGATAATTATAGTTGTAATAATAATAATAACAATAAAAAAATAAAAGATTAAAGAACAGTTTTTCGGATTTCTTATTATAAAAATGGTAATCAATAACGATGTATCACGTAATATTCACATGGATGAATTTCGAGGCGTCTAAATTATCAATATAGTGATATAATATAATATGGAGGATTTCTTAATTAAAATTAATTAATTCGGTTCAATTTCGAAGATGAAAAAAGGAAAGTCTGATTAAGAAAAAGGAAAAATTTAATATTTTCTTTTATTGGTTCTATTAATTCAATTAATTGTCACTTCTTGTCATGTCTGACGTGAGAGGAATAAACTAAAGCACGTTGCATTATAAGACCATTATTTATATACGAGGGCCGTTTGTTTAGATCTAACAAATTCGATTTTGAAAACCTAGTTTTTGAAACTGTTTTCTATGGAAAATTTAATACCCATTTTTTGAATATATATTGAAAGCAAATTTACGTACAGTAGATTTTTTTTCAGATATACATAAATAATTTTCCAATTAATTAGCAAATTAATTGGGACAACCCTTTGTAAACATTTGCATATGCAATTTTTATTTAAAACATATAGCGTGATCAGTATATTGTATAATTTGTTAAGCAATGTACAAATTGTGCAGCTAAAAGTCGAAATACAGTGGCGTACAGGGTAAAAAATTGAACATGAACGGATAAAAAAAAGAAGAAGAATAACAATAAAAAGACGAACAGAAACAAGTAGTAGAAAAATTCGAGGAACTAATTGATTTCAGGTTGATTTTTCTTGATTAGGTAAACCAAGGCCTTCTCGATTTCTATTAAAAATTCTTGTAAAGACATTGAGCTTTTTTCACCTGAGCTTCAGGTGAACGTTGAAGGGTTAGTTTGATTATTAGATAATTTTTTATCCTTTAAAAAATTGGTCGTTGTACCGCTTGTGTTTTGTTGTCAACCACCACCACCACCACCACCATTACCAATAATAGTAATAAAATTATTTTAAACAAATAATCTTGTGTGCGCTCAACAACAACAACATTATGATGGTAGAACGGAGACACATATACACAGACAATCTATTTTCTGTATGAACTTCAGTCAATAAGGTTCAATTGCTACAAGTGTCATTATTATTATTATTATTATTGGAAAATTTGAACATTTCAAGTAAAAACTCGGGCGTCGATTAGTTTCAGTAAATGACAAATTAGAAGAAGAATTTTGATTAAAAAATACGGTGATTTTGAGTGAACAAGAAAATGGAAATTGGAAAATTTATGTTAAAAAAGTGATTGACATTTTGCTAGCAGATATATAGAGGGTGCAAGAAGAGTTGCTTTTTGTGTAAAGTAAGTTTTTTTTTTGTAATTTATTTTTTTTTTTAATTAAAGCCTTTCGAATAAATGTGACTTTCTTCAGTCATTTGAGTTGATTTTAGTTATTTTAAGGCTATTGAATAATAGTAATTGTTAATAGTGTCATACAAAATGACGCATTTTTAATTTTAAAAACGCTCCTCAATTTGTTTTGAATGGTTATCAATTTTAATTGTCAATAAAATTGATAATACACATTCCATTATCGACTTTCTTTGGAAAAACAATAATTTCGACTAATTATATCGCGAGATGTACTGTACCTAGTCGTTTTTTTTTTTTTTTTGGCACGTATGCATGGCTGATAGCCTCGTGAAAAAATAAATGTTATTATAAGCAATGAATTGTTATAAATTTGATAAAAACTTATCAAAGAATTCAATTTAATTTTAGACTTATCCATAAGCGATTACTGTTTATTTTTCTTATTATTATTGTTTTTTTTTTTTTTTAATGTTTTCAGCTTAACACTGATGACATTTGAGCACAAAATGTCACGCGGATCATCGGCATCGAATCAACAGAAACCGGCTGAAAATCGCCAGAAAATGGCGAAATTCCAACGTACAGCATCAATAGATACAATTAAACGTTTCAATTCGTTTATCTGCAGTCCTCAAACGTACACGTTTCCCATCATATTGACCACATGGTACAAAACAAGTCAAACCACCCTTCAACGGTCAACAGAGAAAATGATTCTATTGTTTCGTTCGTTTTTCTTTATATTTTTACTAATCAAAATTAGCGATGCTATGAAAAGTACAGCGATATTTTGCGATCGAATACGAATACGCCATTTTGTAACCGTTCACACAACAAAATGGTGGAAAATTAATTCTATCTCGTTCGTTTTCTATTTAATTATTTGCCCAATGTTATTTATTGAAATGTTTTACTGTTTGTATTTATTAAATGTACACATTTTTCCATTATTGCCATTTCCAATATCGTTTCATTTTCTATTAATTGCAACTGTTTTAATTGTATTTCTTGGCTGTCGAATTAATTGTTTTACATATAGAAAAATGTGTGGAAAATTGAAATAAAATCTACTTATCTCTTAGATGTAATACGGAAATTTTACATGCCACAAGTTTGTTTTTTCATTTTTTGGGGGGCGCAAAGGAAAAAAGAGCCAATGGAAATTTTGTACAAATAATAAAATGTGTTTTCTACTAAAAAGAAAAGAATTTGTCAATTTATTCTTCCACAGACGACGACAATTTCCTGAGAAATATTATTGTATACGAATTTTCCATATACATACATATTCGTTTCCATAGCGACGCCGCCGCCGACGACGACGACGACGACAATTGCGCGCACACTTGTTCCCTGTCTACACTCGATTCCCCCGCCCCATACTCCCGTCTACTATCCATCCAACACAACAGTTCTCTAGACAGCTAACTTTTCCAACAACGACAACGACGACGTCTGTATTAAACGTGTCGTCGCATGGAAAATTCGCGCAACGAATTTTCCATTTACTTATCAATTCTATAACGAAACAGTATCTATTGAATAAACGGATTGTCGGGGATCCGTGTCGGTGAAAATTGTTTATTTATTAATTGTGGTGTACGACGACGATATCGACGAGCCGTCTATGGAATAATAATAATAATAATAATATTAAGTGAAATTCAACTGTGATAATATTACTAAACAAAATTTGATTAAAACTGTGATTTGTCAAAGGAAAATGCAATTAAATGGAAGAAAAAGAAAGATAGAAACATAATAGAGAGAGAGAACGAGAATTGATTGATTGTATCAAATGAAAAGCAATACAAAAATTAATTTACAAGCAACAATAAATGCCTTAAAAAAAGTTTGCCTTATATTGTATAATAATAATTTGTATAATTTTCATATTCTACACTACCCTACCGTATAAGGAAGTAGTTTCGTGTTATTGTATATTATTCGCATTCTTCCCCGCTAGATTTCCTTAAACTATAAATATTCATGTAACTGCAAACAAGGGGAAAAAAAAAATAGTCAAAGGAAGAAAACAAAAAGAAAAAGAACGAATTAAAAAGCAGGTGAAACTTATTGATTATTTTTTCCAACTTGAATATTTATTGCGCTGTAATACTTCTCTTTATTTAAATATTTTCAATAAAGTACCAACAATATACAATAATAATAATAAGAATATATCAACGAATTTTATCATAAAATAAGTTTTTTATACAAAACAATTGTGCATATTAATTAATAAATTGTACACAACAAACGAACAATTAAAAAGACATACTACATACATGAAAAAGTCAAGGGATCTTAAATCATGCCAGTCAGGAGGGGCCTGGTAGCGCCAAGGACCACATTAATTGAAACTATTATTAGAAAATTTGATACTGACAGTAAGTAAATACTAAACAGGCAGTGTATATAATTTTTGTGATTATTTCCTTTACTTAAGTGTTCGTTTTATTACATTAGTATGTATCATAATAATAATAATAATAATATTATTTTAATTCTTATTTGTTTCTCAAATTTTATTTTGCGATTTTTCCCAGATATTTTTAGAAAACACATTTTTTCTCTGCGGTTATTAATAATTTTGGGTCAATAGGTTATTTTAGGACAGTGACCTTGAAGAAAATCACAAAACATCACTTGAATATTAATAACTGTCATTTCACATTGTTGTTTTTTGTCATTATTAAATTCCATCTTTCGGTCTGAATCAGAATCTCATCCCTTCAATAAAATTTTCTTTGACTGTGTTTTTATTACAATCTCACTCCCTTCATTATTATTATTATTATTATTATTATGACAACACGATGTCTTGAGAATAGCTTAAACGTGTTCAACAAGCATTTCCTTTTTTTTGTTGTTATTATTATTATTATTATTTCGGAGGAGGAAACTTTAATGAGCTACTTAAAGGCAAATGTAAAAATAAGTCGAATTTGCTTACATAACCTCAGATAAGTAATTAAAATTTATTGAGACGATTTCCACTAGGGAAATCCACGCAGTCGACACTCAATAAATAAATAAAGAAAATAAATAAATAAATAAATTAGCCTACTACTACTACCTACTAGATTTCGTTTGTTTTTTGTTTAGTTTACTTTTTTGATTGACTGATTGATCGTATGGCGAAGGGAGTTTTCGCAAAAACTCGTTTTGTGCATGCTTTTTGTTATTCTAAAAGAATGACTGTTTTATTGGTTTTGGAAAATCGACGATGATGTCATTAAAACGCAGTTTCACAAAACTTCCATATGACCCAAGAAAGTATAATTATAATAATAATAATAATCGGGAAAATTATACATAATTATGTACGATTTTCCGATTCTAATCATAGAGCAAACAATGACCGATTGGTGCGTCAAACTTTTTGACGTAAAGCAATGAAGTAGAGTTTTCGCATTGCTGATTATGTAAAAAGCGTGTTTTTTTTTATTACATGTCATCGCCCCTAACCCTAATTATGTAGCTATGTTTACGTTCCCTGGAAATTCATTCAGCCTACTTTTCGAAAAATACAAATGATAAAAAACGAGGATAGATACTTATTTATTGGATGTGACATTTTTCTGGCATTTAATTGACATCCATCGTGGCCCTTCATTTATTAGTTTTTATTGTTTCACGTTTTAAAACTTGAAAATTATCGATGCAGTATAATAAAAAACAAGAAAAAAAAACACACCGTAACGTAAAGAAGGAGAGATACACGAAATCACGAATATCCACTTTTTATAGGTTAACAAACAAAACAATGGGGGAAAAAGTACTGCATGATTGTAGAAATTTTTAAAAATTAATAACTTTTATTGTTATGAGGTATTAATGCAGTTTGACTGTTTGGAAAAGGTATCATTATCTAATCGATAGAATAAGGAAATTAAAGGTTGAAAAGAATTAAAAATGTATTTATTTTAAATTTACTCGGTAGATGAACAATACCGCTTCTGGGTAGTAACCGACTAGTCTCAGTTCGGGGTTATAGGTTTAAAAATCAAGTTTTGAATAGTAGATAAAACAATTTCGGTACCAGGATATAGATAAACAATACAAATTCAAGTCAGTAGACAAACAATACCGGTTCTGGATAGTAAATGAAAAAATCTCAATTTAAGATTAGTTGTGCATAATAGATGAACAATTCCGGTACTGAAATATACATAGATAGGCAATGCCAGTTCTGGTCAGTAGATGAACAATATCGATTCTGGGTAGTAAGCGAAAAAATCTCAGTTTAGGATTACAAGTAAACAATTAAGTTTACCTACCTAGTTAAACAAACTAATCAAGTTTCGAATAGTAGCTGAACAATTCCGGTACCGGGATATAGATAAACAATGTCAGTTCTGGTCTGTAGATGAACAATACCAGTTCTAGACCGCAATTTGAATAGAAAGTAAACAATACAATATTGGAAGCAGCCATAAAATTTGAATTTATTTCAAAATCGTTCCGTTATCCGGTCCAGAACATGTTTTGTACATCTACTTATATTCAAATTAACACAACCATTGTTGTATTAGTAATATGTATCTACCCTAGTAGTGCAGTAGAAGTTTTAACCCCCTTATTTGATACCCCGCCTTCCTCTCGCGACCAGTGGTAAATTTACTACTACCGCACTAAAATTACACTATAAAATATTTTACACACTTTAATTCCTTCTCGCATATTCTAGTATTATTTGCCTAAAAGTAAATTTCCCTAGAGAGAGTATTCACACAATAACAAATTAAATATGAAAGAAAACCAATAGATAAATCACGGAAGCCATTTTGTAATGTTGCTTAGAAATAGACAAAAAACTATAGCGCACACTAGGAACGGATTGGAGTATAAAATTGTAATTTTCTTTTGTTTTTATATCTTAAATTACAAGACCTTTATAAACAAATAAATATACCCTCGTTTTATTGTTCCATATACAAGTGATAGTGGGTAGTTTTGTTATCTACTAAATTTTCGACGATCCAATTCAACTTTGGCTAAGAGATGTGGTGTGAAATGTATTTGGATAGTGGAAATGGATGGAAGAATGTTGAGGTTAGAATTTGTTGTGATGTTCGGTCTGTGCAACGAAGTTAGCAAATTGTAGAATTAATATTTCAAAGAAAATAGTCTGGTGGAAAATTCGTTCGTTTTTCGAACGAGTTTTGAAAGGGTTCAATTGATGAAAAGTGGATGAATGGAGATGGATTATTAATATCTACAGATTGATATTTGCGCCTTCGTCAAATTGTCATAACAACGATGGACGTTTTTTTTTTCCGTCTCTTGCATTCTAAAAATAGTACTTTCTATCTACTATACTAATAATTATGTTATGGCCAACAACAACAACAGTAGCACCGTACGTGTTTATACCGCAAAGTATTTTTGGAATTATTTACATTAGATGTTTCTCTCTTTTTCTCAATTCCAGTAAAAGATTTTCCAGCTTTCAGTTTTCAACCTGTGTTTGTTTCTCTGTCTGTTAGTTCAAACTATTCGAGAATATTCCTTTGGAATGCAATTAATATTATAATAATAAAAATGGCGGTTTTATCAGGCAGGTGCCATCAGAGTCACGTATAGTGAAATTGGGAAATTTATGAATATTTGTGTTGTGTGTTTGTATAGTTCTGGATAACGGGAAAATTGTATTCTTTTTGGTTATTTTAATAATTTCCGGTTAGTGAACAACAACAAAATAGAAAAAAGAATTGTTGAAAATCTAATTATTTTTTCTTGCTTTGAATGTGAAGTGCGTGGAATGAATCGATCGACGACACTAATGTAATGTGATTTCCATATAGGGAAAATTACATTATTTCACCCATTTTTTTTTTTCTTAATATCATTCATTTTCATCAACTGTGATTTCATACAACGAAAAAAAAAAAAAAAAACAGTGGAAAAATGAAGAAATTAAAAATCCATTTTTAGTATATTGGGTTGCCTATTTTTAGCAAATAATATCCATCAGAAACAAGCCAGAAATGATAAATGTTTTTTACGATTTAATGCTAGCCGATCGCATCTAATTAGTTAATGTGAAAATTCTTATTTTATTTCATTTTAATTAACATGAAATGTTTCTCAAAATCATCAGTGAAACGTACTAATACTCATCAGCAGGAGAGTGGTGACGGGAAAATGCCATTGAAAATTAGTGGAAATATTTTTAAATTTATCGAAAATGTTGAAGATATAGCAACGGATAAAGGTATTGGATTTTTCCTATCTTTTCATTGGATCTAAAGTGCCATTTTGTTATTTTCAACAAAATTATTAATACATCATTAAACTAATCCAATAGTTGATCCTATCTTTTGTATCAACAAATTTGAAGAATTATTGGTCTCGATTTTTAAGACAGAGATAGAGAAAAAAAAGGGGCTAGCGAGGCAGAGGGAAATATTTATGTATTTATTTTTTCTCATTTTTATCAAATAATATCCAGCCGTCTATACACAGTAGATACTAGTAGTAGTAGGGGTAGGGGTGGGTTGGTGTGTTTATTATCGATTGCTTTGCAGCAATTTTAAATCAGTTTTATGGAGTTGGACATAAATATGACAGTTTATATTATATTATTATTATTATTATTATTATGGTAGCTAGTTGTGTTCTCACCCTACAACCAAATAAAAACCATGATACATTTTGGTAACAAAATGTTACCCCCAATAAGCACACGAAATAATCGATAATTTTCCCCATCATTTTCCATTCCATGGAAATAAATACTTTCTCGAAAAAAAAAAAAACAAATGTAAAATTTCAAGTTGATTTTATAATAAAATTCCATTAATTCTTTCTTATCGTTTTGTTGTGTGTTTCTTTTTTAGGTTTTAATAACTTTTAATGTATGTTTTATGTTCGTTTTTCTTTTTTGCTATTTTCACGGTTTTAATCGCATGAAAATCGAAAACAGAAAGAAGAAAAGCATTGGATACATGAAATGGTGATGGTCGTATTTTTTGCAAATCTCATAAACGGACAATTTGTTTTTGTTCCCAAAGAAAATGGGAAAATTCAAGACATTCACTTGTCAGTTTCCGGAGCATATTTTTCTAACGATAAATTGCATCATTATTACACAAATGATGCAATTTATCGCTTGCATTTCGTTAATTATTTCTACTTAAATAGTTAATCTCGGCATTTGATTTAATCGTAGTTTTTTTTTTTTTAGTTTTTCTTATAAGATCTGTCACTTGCAGTCTGTTTATGACAGCTTTATTGATTTTAAAATGCAATTTAAAATCAACATTTTCTGCATATATTTTAAGCTATTCGCGAAATTTATATATAGAAATTACTTTTTTCTTTTTCAACTCTTTTCAATTCTTTAATGATTTAAATCGTTGTTCTGTGTCTTTTCCAGATCGTTCCTTCTTAGTAGCAAACTACTCAAAACCAGGACAATGCAATATAATTTATTGTTCAGATGGTTTTTGTCGTTTAGCTGGCTATTCGAGAGCGGAAGTGATGCAACGATCTGCATCATGTTCATTTTTATGGGGTCCGTTGACATCGCAGCAAGCTGTCAATGGTTTGAAAGATGCGTTATTGAAAGGTGTAGAAAAACATGCAGAAGTTTTATATTATCGAAAAGATGGTAAGTGAGATTTCGTTTTTTTTTTTTCAATTAAGATTCCATTCGGAAAATCCATCCATCCATCCATCTATCGATTTATTCATTCATTCATTCAATTTCCCATTAATAAAATCCTGTTTGTGGTAAAATCGTCTTTTGAGAAGGATACTGTGCAGTAAAAAAAGGCAATAAGAGTGTCATCGCTCCCAAGAGCAACATAAAGCAATATACTAGATACAATACGTCTTTCTCTAGTACGAGTAGCAGCAGTAGTAATCGACATCCGTCCGTAATAAAGCGTTTTTTTTTTTTTTTTTTTGTGTGAGTCCCAATATGCCATGCGGCGACAGGAAAACGACCCCTAGTAGTCGTCGTCGTCGTCGGTTGTTACGTCAGTACAAATGAAATGTGCTAAGCGTTCGAGAGCCTATGACGTCACTGGCAACGAGCGAAAAATGGCACATTGCCAACACAAAAAAAGAAAGAAAAATTTATAATAGACCGAATGTTACAACATATACTATATATATATATGTATATATATGTATACATTATGTATGGTTGCTGATATAGCTGCCATCAGCTATTCTTCTTCCTTCTTCTTGTTCTTCATCTTCAAATGATGACGAAGATTAATGTTTTGTACACACTATATGTATAATAATAATAATAATAATAGTGCTGATGCTCAGCCTTTTCTCTCTCAATTAAATTGAAAAAGGGATTTTTCTCTATATCCATCTCTCTCTTTTTCTTGTTCTCTTACGTATGTCCTTTAAATAATTGGCATATCTTGTGCTGATGAAGTGTGGATCTTTTAAGCGAATCATAAAGAAAAATAATTAACTGAAGATGCTTTTAGAAAAAGAAAAAAAATTAAAATAAAGTGTATTATCTCACCACCACCACACATGTATATATATATATATATAGTTAGATGTCGGCGACGACGACAATAATCAGCTGTTTGCTTAAAATATGTATGTATGTGTATTGGAATGTGTTTGGATGTCAATTTAGGGATGGCCCGTTGCCAATAATCAAATAGATATTTTGATTATCATAAGAGAAAATAACAATATTTCCCCACGTCAATAATAAGGAAATAAATTTCACCTGCACAAAACAATACTGATATTATTATTATTATTATTATTATTGCGCAAAAATGACCCGTCATTAATCTTAATAATAACAGTTTAATTTAAATAATTAATTGGTGCATGCGGTCTACGTTTCTTTTTTCTATTTTTTTTTTCTTTATTAATCTGATGTATTTGTGTGTGTGTGCTGCAATGCGAATTTTTATTTTTTCATTTCCTTTTTAATGAATTTATAGGGTTTTTGTGCTTATCTCTTTTTAGCCATGAAAGCAATGGAATTATAATGAATTTTCCGCACTAAAAAAACTATGAAAAATATTTTAATTCGTTGAATTACCGGCGTTAAAGCCTAAATTAGAGATAATAAAGCATTAGATTGCATCTAATCGAAAATTGCGTTGGTGCAGATTATCCATTGCACCCTAGTAGATTAAAATAGAATTTGACGTGTCACACTTCCCGTTTCAATTCAATGGTAAAACATTATTCCGATTGTTATCATATAAAAACTATTACTATCAATCGTTTCTCACCCCTTCTCCTCCACCCTCGCACAGCCTGGAAATGATCAAAATCTAAACATAGGAAAAAAAAAAAAACACTGAAATCTTTCTTATCGACAGAAAGAAATTCACTCATTTCCATTTTGCATGTGTTTTTGACCATGAATTCAGTGAGTTAATGGGGCCGGTGTTGAGGGGAACAGAAAGGGCAAATACAAATTTATTATTATGTTCCCAAAAAAAAAAAAACAAAAAATAATGAACGAAAACAGAAATAAATAATTCAAATCCATTAAGAATACTAAATTAATGTCTTCTATAACCAACGTAACATTTAGATCTATAGCCTAAGATTATATAAAATCAAATAATGTTTTCAAGATAAGGGTAGTGGTGGCTACACCACTACCAAAAAAAAAATAAAAGGAAAAAATCTTTTTGATATGCAAAACTTCATTTCCTTCCGCCTCTGTTTTATGTTAATATTTATTATTTGATAAAAGTGTATAAGAAAGAGAGTGGATGGTGCATAGAAATGGCGGCGGGGGGTGGGTAAGGGTTTGAGAAAGTAGCGGTGGAAGTAGTAACAGGAAATGCAGGTGGAAATGCTAATTAAAATTCGCATCCATATAAATATAATTAATCAACCTTTTCCTCAATATCATTACGTATTATCAGGGGTAATAATCACTTAATCAATCAATCAATCATTTTATTTAATAAACCGTCATTGAATCGGTTAAGCGCCGCGAGGGGAGGGACCAATGATGATTATCCGACGTCCACGGATGTACCTACGTACATAAGCACCTTTATAATTTATATTTTCTTTCTTTCTCTCTCTCTCTCTCTCTTCATAGTTGTGTATTGTAGTGAAAGAGAGGGAGGTGGTGATTTCTAAAGATAATTTATTTTTGTTGCTTGACAGAAGGGTGCGAGGGGTGTGTGTGTGTGTGTGTGTGGTGAAGGTAAATTAGGCTAAAACGGCGGCTCGCCTTTCTTATACCTATATTCCTGCAATGGGTCAAAATAATCGATAGAATGGCGGCGTATAGAAAATAGAAGGAAAAACGGCTTATCGGGATCCGTATTATGTACTTTACATACACTTATATGTTTAAATTACTTTTAAGACACACTTCTTGAGACGAGACCTCCACATTTGAACAGCTCACGTCCAGTTGGCGGGTCGCTTGTGTCAGTTGTACAACGCGTGGCGGCATTGAAGAGGTGATTTCTTTAGTTAAAAATAATTCTTAATTAATTACATTTGATCAAGTCAGATCGATTAACTGATCATTTTTGTTGGTAAGAAAAAATCATTTTATCAAAGTGCACAACAATTATCATGAATTGAATTGTGTTTTAGGGGGCTCTTAGACGTGCGCCACCTACACTACACTTTCGATTATTTTCACATTTCCGCGATATAGAATACATTTGCTTGAATTATGCTAATGGCAAATATATTCTATAAACAATATGTCGAACGGTTACCAAGGGATAATCCCTGAAGAGAGATAATATGGCAACGCGATATTGAATTAAATTGTCTATTTTATGTCATACATCGTTCGTTATATCTACATACGTATATTAAATAAATAAACAAAATGCTGACTCCCCTGCTCTCACAGTAGATTTTGTCTCGCAACGAATTTAATTAAAATTATGACAGCTCGTACGTATAAAGTCCACGTTCCATATACTCGGTCCATACACACATATGTATAGATATACTAGTGAGAGAGAGAGAGAGCGTAGGGAAGTTACAAATTAATCTTTGTTTTTCTGATTTTCGATGCGATGAACTCCCAAACACGAAAGTTTATAATTGCATTAGATTTGACATTTCGAATGTCAACCAACTATCGCGTTATCGTCCTTTTTTCGATTATAAATGATTCATAATTTTTAAAAATATCTTTATAATTATTATGACTAAGTGAGAAGGAAAAAAGAGAGAGAGAGACAATCGTTTTGAAAATAAAACACGTGTTATAATAGCTTTTAAGTATTTTTAGAAAATATTTTTATTAAAAATAAAAAAAATAAAAAAAACAAGAGAGGCAAAACGCAATATTTATTATTGGTTATTGAATGCATGATGATGCTGATGATGAGAAGGGGAGATTATTCAATCTATTATTGTTTTGAATGCAGTTCTGGCAAATGATTCTAATACGTTCTCTCTATACTTATGCATTTCGATTTTCTTATTAATTTTCCAATAATTTCAAGGTACAAAGTTCCTATGTTCCGAAGTGATAGCACCAATATTAAGCGATGACATTAGTTTAATGATAATCAATTTCGAAGATCTAACAACAGCACCGGCATCATCATTAGAAAACAGTCCAGTTGGAAAGAACCGGTTGAGTAAATGTAAGTATTTAATTTTGCTACATCAACGAATGTACCATAGAAGAATATCAGTTAGGAAATGTGTGGTATTTCTTAATTTATTGGACAACTGTATTTGTCGCATTATTAGTTTTATTCCAACTGCATCGAAAACCGTAATAGAACCGTTCATATTCAGTCGACCAGCAAGACATAAACTTCACCAATTTTTTTGTCTGTGATTTGTTTTTGATCGACTAAAAATGAACGGTACCGTAACGAATTTTTGGTGCACTTATCTTCATATATATATATATATATATATATATAAAACTAACTAACACTTTCGAAGTTGACAGAGCTCGGGCGTCATTCCGTCAAAGTTTACGTTTAGGTAGGGGTCGTGCATTACGTTTAGGTGGTTACCTGACACCGCCAAGTGATGTCACCCCTGCCGAAGAAGAGGAGGATACATTAGAACAATGGTACGATCATACACACACACACAGAGAGAGAGAGAGAGATGAAAAGAACAAATAACTTTTTGTTATTATAATAATAGATTTTTCTTTGTTTTTTTTTTTTTTTTGTAGTCCATTAACATCGAATTCCCCCACTCCAATTCTATCTGAACAAACATGGGTGACACGAGCGACTCCGGCCGATATACCATCGATAACAGTACCAATTGGTTATCAGCAGGCACATTATCAGGGACCATCATTAGGGGCAACAGCAGGGGCAGGATCAATTATCGGATATCGAGCTCCTGATTATACAGCATTGACAATTAGTCATAGTGCACCTGCCAGTCAGCAAGCGAGTTTTGAAAGAGGTGAAAGCCAGGAACGAACTGGTGGTGGTGGAGCAGTAGGGGGTGGCTGTGCAGGTGGTGGTGGGTATCGGAGCAGTGGTAGCAGTAATAATGGCGGAACGAATAATAATAATAGGTTTGAACATGCAAAAAAAAAAGAAAAATAATGACAAATAAATTGTTAATAATAATAATGATAATGTTGGTTTTTTTTTTTTTGGTTATTAAATTCAGTCGACATTTATATTATCCAAATCAGAATGCTATAACCTCAGCGTCATCCACATCGCAACATAATAAAGTAACTCACGCTACCAGTTTGGATGCGATTGCAAGACGACAATGTTTCCGAGCCGGATTTCCAACACAGTCATTATGTAAGTAATCAGTTGTAATTTTAAAATTGGATAATTTCCTATTTTCTTCGCATTATTTTAGCAAGTAAACCAATTTTAAGTAAGCAATTCCCGAACGTATCGTCCGAAAGTGATTTGCAACGTTATCGTATGTCACAACAATCGAGTGATCGGAAAAGTCCGAGTTTATCGAATCAAGCGGAATCCGGAAAACAAAAGGTGAAATCATTTGATAATTGTGTAAAAATGATATTTAAAATAGTACATTTAGTATTATCACTCTATATATGTTATTTTATTTATTTATTATTATTTACTTTCTGTATTTAACACGCAGCTGCTGCCCTCTAGTTTTTATTTAAAATAAGTTTAGAAACATTGATTTTTTAACATAATCGATGGATTCAAATAGAAAAAAATCAATAGAATGAACATGGGAGGCTTCTTACTAGATGGCGCTCGAGCTCCATCTGTTTGAATTAGTTGGAAGTGCAATTTCGAGTACAGAGCGTAGTGAATATTGAAATTTTACGCGATTGTAAATAGAAAACGAATACGGATACCGAGTACGATACGCTCTAAACTTTAGTTAGAGTCTAAAGTACTTGCTTAATTAAATTTATAACAATTTTCACGAGCCATTTCAGTGTATTAAGCCTGAAATTGACATCGTGTATATTTTAAATATAAATCCTATTATAATTACATTGTATAAAACTAATTGGATTAGTTTTAAGTAGTAGTTGTTAACACATGTAAAATACACATAATAATTTTCATCAATTTTCAGTTTTCCATTCAGGACAACGGTTCGGCGAAATATTTCCAAAGTGGCATTCATACACCGAAAATGGGTGAAAAAGTGGCGCAGGTAAAAGCTAAACTTACTTTTCGATTAGTAGATATTATTAATGGGTATTTTTGGGACACTCTGTATACAAACATGAATTCCATATTTTCTTTAGTTATGTTTGCTGAATGAAAAACTCAAGACGGTTTTGTCGACAATCGATAAAATATCTAATTAAAAAGTTACGATTTGAAAAGATTACCTTGACCTGTTTTATGGTTGAAGGGTTGGCGGTGGTGGTCGGTTAGGGGTAATTAATTTTTCTACGAATACCGTGATACATTAAAAAAATGTAATAACATGCTGATTTAAATAACTGCAGTGAAAAACAATAAATTTTTAATTTGTAAATATTAATTAATTTATTAATTCACCCTCGTATAATGTATATACCAGTTTATAGATTGTATAAAACGTGCTAGTATACAAGTGCGAAACAGAATCTATTTCAATAAATAGAAGCAAAATCAAATCACGAAATACTGCAATCAGTAAAATTTGGACTGTGCGAAAACTCTCTCACTTGTACTCACTTGATATAAGTAGGACTGGTTGTTGTAGCAGCGATAGAGTGGGAGCAAATAGAGAGAGAGAGAGAGAGACAGAGAATTGAGTGTTTTTTCTTGGCTGACTACGAAATTGATTTGGAGATTATTTTTTGGTTGTTTCTCTAGCTAGTAGAGACGAGTGGGTTGTTCGTCTCTGGTCTTCTTCTTTTTCCGATAAGCTAAAGGAAAATTGTTTTTTCTTTTAAAAATGGAAAATTGAGGCTTAGTATATGTTTAGCTTAGTTTAGTTGTTATTTGATTTATTTTAATTTTTCGAAATTTCTTATTGTAAGTATTAAAAAATAAATAAAAAGAGAATTTTCATTATGTAATCATCAGCTTTGAGTCAGCTGCTTTATTTCATTTATGCTTGATTGGCATTTGATTAGGTTTGTGTGCGAAGAAAAGTGGAATTTTCTTTGTATTTCTACTAGACTAGGCAATTGTTTAATTAGAAATTAAATCAGCTAGAATTATTTGTTTATGGAAAAAATCTGAACCATTTTGCAAAACTTGATTGCTGTTTTTTACTGAGTAAATAAATATATCGGAGTGATTCAAATGTAACATTTAATTTTATTATCGTATTTTTCAATTTTTCTGAGTCTTTATTTATTCAATCATCGATTTTTCCAATGTTTTTCCAGCTTTTCCTTAGATAAATTGCATTTTCTTTTCCTCTTATGACATAATGTTATTTATTAGCTTGTTGGCGACATATTTTCCTCTAGCATAAAAAGAAAGTTTTTTTGAAAATTTTCCAACTTTAAATCGAGTTTTCCCGTTGCTGTGTCTAGGAACGAAAAGTTTATTTGTTATTTAATAATTTTCTGTAAAACTTTTCTTTTATATTCGTAAAATTGACGATCCGAAAATAGGAATTCTGCATTTTTAATCTAGTCAGCCGAATCTCGATAATTCGAACGAAATTCAACTTATCGAATTGAAACAGTGTAACAGAATTTTTACTGTATTTAGTTACATTGTGCCATTTTTCCAAGTACTTGAACGCTTATTTACAGTAATAAACGCATGATTTCCGCATTTTCCATTACATACATACATTATTTACCTTGACATAAATGACCTTGGCCATGTTGCGTGTTGGTAAATAATTTACGATATTTTAAAAGGCTGTAGGAAAAAAAGAAAATTTGTATTTCCTTTTTTTTTCTGTTTCGGTGTAGGTAATTTTGCTTTAGTTTTCCATTTAATGTCAGCACGTTTGTTCACAGTTTAGAGGCTTTTAGTGAGGTTAGGGTGTTGGGGCGTTGCAAATAGAAAAAGGTAAATATTTATTTGAATGTGAAGAATCCTTTTTTTGCTTCGGAAAATTTTATTAAAAATCCGAATAACAAAAGAAAAATCGCTTCAAGTTGAGTTGGAGAAAATTGAATTTTAACGCATTTTCTTTTGTAGCGATTGTATTCAGTATATCAGCAGCAGCAACAACAGTCCATTTAAATATTTCTAATTTTCAATTTTCAATGTGAAAAAACTGCAGAGTGCGGAAAATTTAATAGGAATTTTCCGATTTGCTGTGGCAATAGCAATTTCATTATTATTTGACATTAATATGCCTCGCAGCTAATTGATGTACGCTTGATTATTAGCGCGCTTGAAATTTTCCACAACGAAAATTTATCTAATTTTCCACATTTCCATATTTTCCTAAAAGATTCGTTTATTTTAACGCAAAAAAAAAAAAACTCCAAAAAAATCATGGTAATACGTGAAAATTTCCCATGTAAAAATATGGAGAAAAAAACATCAAATGCTGACGAGGAAATTACAAAAGAAAATCTGAAAGTGTTAAAGGAAATTATCGATGATTTCGAGAATCAAACGAAATTGGAAAAAAGAATCAAACGAAATCATCATAAACGTAATATCAGTAACAGTGATAGCACGTTAAATAACAATGAGTGCAGGTGCAGGAACAGTTAACCTAACTTTTCGAATACATTGGGCAAATTTTCCATTTTTCTTTTAGGGTCAATCGAAAATTTCAAACATCACCGAAACCATCGTCTTCACGAAGTTTGAGAGGCAGTTTAATTAGTAAATTAAATACGTCATTATTCCATCCCTATAATAATAATAATAATAACAATAGTGCAGTTGTCCTTTATTGCAATAATAATAATAATAATAATGATGATGAATGTAACGCAAATGAATTTTCATCAAACGAAACAGCAATTGTTAATAATAATGTTTATATAAATTACATGGAAAATTCCGATACGGAAAATACGAATTCGAATATTATCCTGCAAAAAGGAAAAGTTCGTTATTTTACTGATAAATTTTTAGAAAATTATCGTAGTCATTCGAGTGGATTGGACAGCAATAATAAAAAAACGAATGCAGAACGTCATCAGCGACGTGGAAAAAGTTTTTCGGAGGGCTGTAAGAAAACATTGGGCCATAGAAAAAGTATATGGGGTGGTGCGGGCAGTAAGTGCAATTCAACTGGTCAAATTCTAGAGGAAATCAATCGATTCGTTGAAGATAAGAAGCATCAGGAACGAATCAATAATAATGTTCGTGAGGTTTGTTGAAAATACTTGTGTATATTTTCTTATTTCAATAGAGTTTTTCCATTTAAAATGGAATATTTCCACTTAATTTCCCGTTGATTTAAATAAATATTTATGTATAAATGCGTGCATGCAAAATAAAATTCATATCAACTAATATGGAATTGTCACAACGTACATTGTGCTTAATGTGAAAAGCGGAAAATTAATTTTTCTTTAACAAGAAAATCACTAGTTTTCTAATTTAAATTTCCTCATTCGAATGATGTTTAGTACGGGCAATGATAACCTTGAAGACAATGTTAATTTAAAAGAAAATTAAAGGAAAAATAACGTTGGAAAAACTAATTTTCCCAAGCTGGATATATGTCTTTACATTCATAAATCTGCTGTAGGAAAATTATCCCTTTCTAGATAATTATAACGGAAAAAAAATGGTTTTCCCGGAAGGATTGGAGGTTATAGTGCAACCTGACTGATTTTCCGCATTTTCATGAAAAAAAAAACCATATAAACCTTTTTCCACAAAGTAAACAAAAAACAATAACAAAATTCCACACATTTTCCCATCCTTTTCTCCTCCTATCTCCTTTCTCTTTCCCTCCATCTCCATTTCTCTCTGCTTCACACTTTTCTACTTCCTTTTAATCTTCCTATTTCCATCTCTATTTCCTTTCATCTTATATGACGCGTGCGCATTCTAATCCATCATCATCTCCCGCTTAGCTGCGCGTTCTCTTGAAATTTCCTTTTCTCTCTCTCTCTCTTATGCTGGAAATTCTATAGCTGCATCCAGAGTATGGATAGATAAATAGATGTGGAGGCAATATAATGGTTTCAGTATGAATGGATGCGACGGCGTTGGAAATTGTTAACGGCGGCGACGATCACGATGGGACGTGAGCGCGTCGCGACGCCCCAATTACAATAGAATTTTCATTTTTTTGTGTTTTACCAATGATTTTTTGAATGAAAATTATATGATTTTCTAATGAAAAGTGTTTCTATGTGAAAATGGTTGAATAGTGAGTGATTTTCTTAAGTGAAAATTGTGAAAATTTTTCGGGAAATGGTGAAAATTCATGTGAAATTATGACGAGTTCGTTGTGTGTGTGTGTGCAACAATTAGGTGTTGATTCTTTTGTCTTATAAATGTTCCGGTGGAAAATGAAAGGAAATCGGATAAGCCAAGAGCTGAATAGTAATTATGAAAGAAATTTAATATTCAGCCCTTATCATCTGTCATAAATCAATATTTATATGTGACATAATATGCATTTATGATCTTCTATTAGACGATATACATTTTCTTATTAAAATTTATCTCCAGCCAACAAGTATAGGCTGTTCAATAAAATAGTGTTCAGTTATACTATGCATACTTTTGTTAGTATGCCACTTATGCTCTTTAAATCCTAAATCTATATAAATAAAATAGACGATAGAAAATCAATTGGATTGTTTTTTGTTTGTATTGGAATGCCAATACAAAGGGAAAAGCGAAGCAATAAATAATACTAGCAATATTCGTTGCCACTCTATAGTATGTTTGATTTGAATTATTTATTTCCACTTTGATTGTCCGTTTATTGATTTTATTTTGAACGGAGACAATTTCCTGAACTACAATTTTTAATATTAGATCCAGAAGTTGTATAGTTTATTACTTAAAATCGAAATAAAAAAGTCTTTTCAAATAATTAAACTGATCCATACATAGATTCTTTAGTTCTCTCGGTAATTTTCATAGTTTCCCAACTCGCAGCTTTTTTTTTTGTTTTTAAACGTGTGTAGGTGTACGTGTGTTGCGCTTAACCTTTAAATGCCCTTAAAGGCTAAAATTTTAATCTTGATCGGGTCGGGAAACGAAGAGAAAAATTAATTCTCTCTCTAGTTTCATTTTCAACGAACCTGTATCCACGTTCTAATTAATAAACATGTGTATATGTATGTAGGTTAATTAAAGATTAATATCAATTTGACACATATCTTCAAGAAGAAACGTCATTCATATCAGTCATAAAAACAGACAAAATTCATATAAAAAAAAAGACAAGAAATTATTTATCGTATTAGCCATGGAAAACGAAAATCTCATCGTTGGCATTCCGCTAATTGTCACATCATCATCATCACCTGGTGGTGGTACCACAACGAGAAAATCGATCTCAAAAACACCATCATCAACACGATCAAAATCGACAACAAGTCAACAACGTAAACGTAAGAAAAGCAACGTGTCGATGTCACGACGTCAAAGTCGTTCCAGTGAACGTACCACGACAACAATTGACAGTCGTCAGCGTACAGCGCCATCTTCACTGACAAGTGCCAGTGATGATTCAAATAAATATCATCAAACAACAATTGAAGAACACGATGATAATGATACTGATAATGATAATAGAAGATGCTATGGTATTAGTGGTGGTACCATTGTTAGTGCTAGTGCTAGTGCTAGTGCTGGTATTGGAACGAAAGTATGTGGAATCGGTAGCAGTCTAAGCTATGAAATAACACGGGAACGTGCCTCGATGATTACATTTCCAACAATGAAATGGAGTTCGGTACGTATCAAAGGTACCGGCTATGAGGATAGTACCAAAGTGAAAGTGGAACCGTGCAATGGTATGCCAATGGCGGCAGGTGTTGAATATGACATATTGAAAAGTCCAACGGATAGTGCGAGTAAAAAAAATAATTTCGGAAATGTAAGTGAAATCATGTATTTTAATAGGCTGATGACATATGTGACGTTGTTGACATAGGTGGCATATGACATTATGACATATGTCACTGTCAATTTAGATTTTGATTAAAGTCGAAAAGGTTTTAAAATAAATCAAAAATGAAATTTATTAGAGAATGATAGGAGAGAAATATTTTATTATATACAGGGTGTCCCAAATTTTATGAACAAAAAAAAAATTGGGAAAAATAATGTTTGAATGACAAAAAATTTTTCCAGTATGTGTAAAGTGCCTTTGAAGATTATCATAAAAAATATATTTAGGTACATATACAGGGTGTCCCAAATTTTATGAATGAAAAAAAAAAGATGTTTGGATGAATTACAATTTTTCTATTATGTACAAAGTGACTCTGAAATTAATTAAAAAAAAGTATGTGTACAGGGTGTCCCAAATTTTACTTAAAAAAAGTGGGGAAAAATGATGTTTGAGTGAAAGAAGATTGTTTTTTCTTTCATGTACAGAGTGTCCCTATATAGTTGATTATAATAATACATATACAGGACGTTTTACGAATTATTTTTTTTTCACCCTGTATTTTTAGGTTTTGTCATTAGGAGCGGATGTTCTACCAGAATATAAATTACAAAATCCACGTATACATAATTATACAATATTGCATTATTCGCCATTTAAAGCTGTATGGGACTGGATTATATTAATTTTAGTAATGTACACAGCGATATTTACCCCTTATGTTGCCGCATTCTTATTGGGGGAGCCCGATTTTAATAATCGGAAAAATAAAAAGTACAGCGAAGATCCTATTGTTATTATCGATTTAATTGGTAAGTGTAACGGTTCCGTTAATTTATTATTATAATGTAATTTCGTTAACAATAGCTACAGGGTGTTCAAAAATATAAACAAACAAACAACATTCAATGTTTATGTAAACATCGAAATTTGATTATTATTTTAATTGCAGTGGATGTAACATTTATAATTGACATCCTAATCAATTTCCGTACAACATACGTGTCGGGAAATGATGAAATCGTCTCCGATCCAGGAAAAATTGCCGTACATTATCTAAAAGGATGGTTTCTGATTGATTTAGTTGCTGCCGTACCATTTGATTTACTATTTTTCGGTAGCAATACGGATGAGGTAAGTGTCTACATACATGCATAGTATATATAGTTTGTTTAACAAAATAGGGTCAAGCTCCGAATTGTACAAAGTTCATAAATATTTAAATTGAATGAATACGGTTTGAATTAACTCGGTGGAGTGGAGGAGATCAGAGAAGAGATAATTAAACGAATAAATAATTAATTCTGACAGTTTTATGTTGATGATGACTTTGTGTTTGTTTTTTTCTTCTTTTTTATCTTTCTGTTTTTGTGTTTAAAGAATTTAATAGTTTGTTTAAGGAATGGTGGTAAAAATCGAACAGTGTATACAGGGTGTTTCAGCTAAAATGCACGAATCTTTTTACTGCCATTTCTATGGATAATTCTGTGTATAATTAGATTTCTATTAGGTTATGTTTCTATTATTGATTGTTGATTTTTATGTTTGTTTAAATTGTTGTTTGCATTTTGTCATGGTTTCTAATTTTGTTTGTTGTTATAATTGCATTCGTAACAAATATAATTGAATGTCATGAAAATGTAGATTTAAAAACAGATTGAAAAAAAAAAAAAACAATTTAAAAGAAAGTAGATAAAAAAATAAATAAAAGAATTTTTGTTATAACAATAAATTTTTTTCAATTCTTTTCTATAGTTGGGCTTGGATAAGGATGAGGTAGAGAGACAATAGATTTTTCAACTTGCTTCTTGTATTATTATTATTATTATTACTATTATTCTTTTCTCCATTTTTTCAGCGTATTTTCTTTGCTGGTTTGTTGCACGCCGTATTTGCTTGAGCTTCGATTTTTTTATATATAAAAAAGCATTTAATTGTATCTACTTATAGATAATTAATTTTATAACAAATTATTTCAACTTTTTCCATGAATTTCTTCGCTTTTAATTTTTGTCTTTTTTCTTTCTGATTAATTAATAAATAAATTACCATGATTGCTATTCGGAAGTTTTTCAATAAAACTGTAACTACGCCCATTTTTTTGTAAATATTCTTTTTTTGGTTTAATTGTTTAATTTTCGTTTTGTTTCGATTTGCTTTTTATTTTTTTTAATAAACTTTTCGTCGATTTTATTTTAATTTTTAATTTATATTTTATTTCTCACAGGTTATGCTAATAAGTAATAGTAACGAAAAAAATAAGCAGGTAATAATAATGTACAAAATGAAAAAAAAAAGCTGTGTTTATTTTGATGAAAATTCTGTTTTGTTTTTCTTTTGTTTCATTTTTTTATTTCGTTTTTTGTTCTGTGTTTCTTATCATTCATTCATGTGGCGTCTTATTCTGCTTATTTCATTTAATTTATTCCATTAATTCAGACAATTAAGACAAAATTTTATACAGGGTGAACAGATTTTAGTTTACCTAATCAACCACACCCTAACCTAAAATTGGAATTGAATATTTTCAATAAATAGCAATTACATTACTTCGTATCTTTTCTACAAAAACCCTTCGAATTTTTCACTGAGGTCAATTTTCCACACACAGTTTATCTTTCTTATTTTTCTTCTTATTATTATTATTAATTTTTAACACAATGCATATTTTATTATTAATACTTTGTCACGAAACAATAAATCAACTAACCGATAATCTTTTTCCACTTTTCATGAAAGCTTTTCAAATTTTCCAGACAACAACTCTGATTGGTTTATTAAAAACTGCTCGCCTTCTACGATTGGTGCGTGTAGCAAGGAAAATTGATCGGTATTCTGAATATGGTGCTGCCGTACTACTGTTACTGATGGCAACATTTGCCTTGATTGCTCACTGGTTGGCTTGTATTTGGTATGAAATTCAACTGGTTTATAAAATACGTCCATTAAATATCTTTATTACGTTGAAAACGTATTTCAGACGTTTTTAAGGCGTTTACTACAGAAGATTAATAACAAATTATGTTTGATGGATATATACATTCATTAAATGTTTCAAGAATGTCTCAGGCATTTAATGGACGTTTATAAGACGTTTGTTGCAAAAAATTGAACTTGTATTTATATGTTCAATTAATATCTTATTTACGTTCTTATTATGTTTAGGACGTGTTTAAGACATCAATACGACGTTTGCTATAGAAGATTTATAGCATATTATGTTTGATGGATATATACATCCATTAAATGTCTCAAGAATGTCTCAGGCATTTAATGGACGTTTATAAGACGTTTGTTGCAAAGAGTTTAACTTGTATTTATATGTTCAATTAATGTCTTATTTACGTTTTTATTATGTTTAGGACGTGTTTAAGACATCAATACGACGTTTGCTATAGAAGATTTATAGCATATTATGTTTGATGGATATATACATCCATTAAATGTCTCAAGAATGTCTTAGGCATTTAATGGACGTTTATAAGATGTTTGTTGCAAAAAATTGAACTTGTATTTATATGTTCAATTAATGTCTTATTTACGTTCTTATTATGTTTAGGACGTGTTTAAGACATCAATACGACGTTTGCTATAGAAGATTTATAGCATATTATGTTTGATGGATATATACATCCATTAAATGTCTCAAGAATGTCTCAGGCATTTATTGGACGTTTATAAGACGTTTGTTGCAAAAAATTGAACTTGTATTTATATGTTCAATTAATGTCTTATTTACGTTCTTATTATGTTTAGGACGTGTTTAAGACATCAATACGACGTTTGCTATAGAAGATTTATAGCATATTATGTTTGATGGATATATACATCCATTAAATGTCTCAATGATGTCTCAGGCATTTATTGGACGTTTATAAGACGTTTGTTGCAAAGAGTTTAACTTGTATTTATATGTCCAATACACGTCTTTTACATGTTCTTAATATGTCTTGAACGTATTTACGACATTAATAAGACGTCTGATGCATAATGGTTAATTTTTTTGTACGTCTGATGCAGCAAATAAAACATATACTTTTTGGGCTCTAGGTATGCAATTGGCAACGCTGAACGACCGATTTTACATTCAAAAATTGGCTGGCTAGATATTCTAGCGAATGATACCGATCAACAATATATGCCAAATGGTACTGGTGGTCCAAGTATAAAAAGTCGATACGTTACAGCATTGTATTTCACATTTACATCATTGACTAGTGTAGGATTTGGAAATGTAGCGCCAAATACCGATACAGAGAAGATTTTCACTATTTGCGTAATGCTAGTTGGCTGTGAGTACATGTACAATAATAATTCGATAATGCCGGTGTTTAATTATTATTGATTGATGCCTACATATTTTTATTTATTGTTTAGCACTAATGTATGCCAGTATATTTGGAAATGTATCGGCGATAATTCAACGTTTATATTCGGGAACGGCACGTTATCATACGCAAATGTTACGTGTCCGTGAATTTATACGTTTCCATCAGATACCGAATCCATTACGTCAACGTTTAGAAGAATATTTTCAACATGCCTGGACCTATACGAATGGCATTGATATGAATTCAGTATTAAAAGGTTTTCCCGATTGTTTACAGGCCGACATTTGTCTGCATTTGAATCGAAATTTATTACAAACATGTCAAGCGTTTGCTGGTGCCAGTCCAGGATGTTTAAGGTAGAATGTCAAATATTGAATCGGGCGAACACGATTCACTCGATACGTTGTTTTGCGTTTTGTAGAGCGTTAAGTTTAAAATTTAAAACAACTCACGCGCCACCTGGTGACACACTGGTACATCGCGGTGATGTTTTAACATCGCTCTACTTTATATCCAGGGGGCAAATTGAAATATTAAAAGATGACATTGTAATGGCGATACTATCGAAATGTGATATATTTGGGGAGAATCCATGTTTACATCGTACAATAGGTACAGATAATAATAGTAATAATAATAGATATGCGTGTTTGGGCAATATTAACTTTTTCCAGGTAAAAGTGCTTGCAATGTTCGCGCCCTCACTTATTGTGATCTACATAAAATCCATCGAGACGATTTATTAGATGTTTTGGAATTGTATCCAGAGTTCTCCAATCAGTTTTTAACAAATTTGGAAATTACATTCAATTTGAGAGATGTAAGTGAAGTCCATTTTATTAGTGCAGGCGTCTGATTAACGTCTCCAGAATGTTCTAATAATGTCCGAGACTGAACTAGGACATATATAAGACGTTCAAAAGACATTTATTGAAACTTTTTAGGAGGAACAAGCTGGCGTAATTCCACGCAGATCATTCTATCCGAAAGACAAAGAGTGCCGTTTCTTTCGCGGTGTACCGTCGCGATCGAATGGTCTGAGTTCACGTGGAAATTCAGTGAATGGACGACAGGAGAGTCAGTACAGTGATGAATCGGAATCAGGTAAACGAACGTCAATATTCAAGGTATTGTATTTGCTGTATTGTTGTATGTATCACTAAAAAAAAGTGACATCGAAAACTCGATATTATCACAGGGAATTGAATAATTAATGCCTGTTAATTCCAGGTCATGGAATATTGGAATTTTCAACTGAAAAAGCTGGTCAAGATGTCACACCATTGAATTTAGATTTCGGTGAAGAGAAACGGCGATCGTCCACATTTAATTCGATTACAGGTAATATTTGGATCGTTGTTCGGCTGTGTGAGTGTGTGTGTATATCTAGATATTGTTGTTGTTGTTGTTGTTAATTGGAAATTATTAGATTATCAAATAGTTTGGATTGATATAGAACCACAAGTTTCTCTATATAGGGCTAGATTTCTTGTTCTACTAATGGTAATTATACAGGGCGATCGTAAATTAATGAATCACATATGTAATCACTCTGTATATTTATAATGATATACTTCATAGTTTGTTCATGCTTAGTGGTGCATGACTAGCATTTTTTGATTCACCCCGTAATGATTTTTCGTTTTTTCGTTCATTAACTTTACTAGTGTTAATTACACACACATTTTTAATGATTCCTTTCATTTTTTATTTCTTCTATAATAACACAAACGTTTTTTTTTTTTGGTCTTGTTTTTGTTGTGTTTTGTGTTGTTTTTATGTGTATCTATTTTGATGTGGCACAATTATTAAATTTAATCAAACTATTAAACATTTTATTGGTTATGTACCTTTCGAAATTTTTGATTTTTTACTTTTTTTTTTTTTTGTTTTTCTTCGAAATCATTTTTATATTTATGACTAACTACATACTGTTTGTGTTGTTAAAGAAAGCTTTTTTTGCGTTTTTATGTGTTTAGGCATGTTATCCCAACTGAAACGCAGCATACCAGATCTCAGGTTACACAAAACCCATCAACCCTTAATAGGTAAGTATTGTTTATTTAATAAACAAATAAATAAATAAAATCTAATTGTTAGTTTAACAAAATAAAAAAATAAAGGATATTGTCCTTCATACAATCTATCTCTCTCTCTCTCTTTCTTCAGTTAATTATATGATATTAGACAAGATAAAATCTTCGAAATGTATGTATAGATAGATAGATATATGTTCATTATGTGTTTAAAACAAAGTAGCCAATTCTACGAAATGAATTTAATTTAATTTAAAATGAAAATAGATTATTAGAAAAACTAATTGAAAAAATAGATGTATTTATAGCATGTCGAATACATATAGAGAGCATGTGGCGCCCTCTAGCGACTCCCTCCTTCTACGAGTAGCCATTAATTTTTCGTTGTTGTTTTTTTTCATATTTAGATTTTATCATTTTAGCTAATATACATATGTTAAATAACAAACAGAATGAAAATTAACATGCTTTTCATTTAATTAATTAATTAAATATATATATATATATATATCAAAACCGAATAGTGACCCACGCAAATTTTATTATTATTATTACTATTATTTAAAGCTCAAGGTGCTACACCTATATCTTCACATCGTGTACGCAGTATACGTCGCCAATCTTCAGTTGATACACATCAACAGCAAAGTACTTCATCGACAGTTGCAGCACATCAGCAACAACAGACAGTACCATCTACTACAACATTTTCACAATCTAATAATAATGCTCCATTATCGAGTAGTACCAGTTATTATACAAATAGTCCTAGTCCACCGGTACCACCACATTGTGAACAACCACATGGCGATGAGGTACTATATAATCTAATTGCGAAATAATGTCATATATAAGTACTAAATAGTACCGATACTTATATACAAGTACTTGGATACATACTAGTATTAAATATCGGTACTATAGCTGAGTACTTTTATTGATCTGGTACTACTACTATATAGTACCAGAGATATTGTTTGTCTATTGAGTAGTACTGCCAACATCAAGATATCAGTGTCGTACTACCAATTAGTTTAGCTACATCGAATTAATTATCATTTTGAATTTCAGGTATTAGTACCAGTAGATGCCGGTGGAGGAGGTAGTAGTACTGCGGCTGCTGTTACAGCCTTATCAGCTACTCCATTAATGCATCTGCATTCGCAACAACATTCCGATAAAAACAATGAAATTCTTCAAATCAGTCGCTGTCACCTGGAAGCGTTATACCTTCAAATCGAGACATTAGATAAAAGAATTGAAATGCTCGAATCGAGTCTTGGAAATGATGTGAAAACAATCTTGGCATTATTGCAAGATAGAAATCAAATAAATACGATAGCAGCAGCAGCAACGGCAGCAACACAAAATCAAAATCAAGCGACTACTACGACAACAAACACAACTACTACTACGACTACTGCGACTGGATGGACAATTGGTGAAATGACAGTATTAAAAGGGTGTGATGTATGTGCTTATGATCTAATTGATTAGTGTAGATAATTAATTTGATGTGTGTTTGTTTCTTTTAGATGCCCGAATATGAAAATTTAGTATTAGAACCATCGTCGTCCAATAGTAATAATAATAATAATAATAATAGAAATCGATGTACATTTCAACGTTCAGTTAGTGAACCGAAACCAATTTCTAGAAGTACTAATCATTCCCAAGTATTACATAGGTATGAGGGTGGTATTCACTTGAATATGTAGATGAATTTTCATTGAAATAAATAAATCGAATTCGTTTTGTAGGTTTGCTTCGTTTAATAGAGCTTTTGATATTGAAAAATTTCAAGATACCTCGTGGACAGAAGATTTAACAACAAAAGAAACGGATAATATGATAGCCGATGATAAAACGGCACCAATTGCTAAATTAGAATCATTAGATGAATTAGATTTGGTAAGAACCGTCATTATTCTATCATAATTCGTATCATTAAATTGTTATTTTTTTAGGAGTCGCCTTCTAGTAGCCCAACGAAAAAATCGAAAAAATAGCGATAGTAGAAAAAATTTCTAATCATTTTAGAAAGTGTTTATTATTCAACTTGAATATTTGATTCATATTGCTTTAACGTTTTACTTGAGCGCGTCGCTCAACTCTATACTATTGTATAATTAATTGATTATACAAAGATTGGTGCGTATGCGGCTAGGGACGGTCGCGTCCGTCCCAAGTCTACACGTTTAAAATGGCCTTTGCCGTATTAGAATGGATTTGTAATAGAGATGCGCATTGAATCTCGAATTTGAAATTTGTCGTTGTTTTTGACGAATTTATAATCCGTCTGATAATAATAATAATAATAAAAGAAAAATCATCAATGGGGTAAATTTAATAAAATACAGGACTCTTCTCATCAAAATTTATTCTTAATAATAAATATATTCCATGCTTAATTATTCGTACATTTGGCCACGTCGCAATTCGTTAAAATCAAACATACAAAATGGTTAAATCGACGGTAGTTTTTTAAAAATTTGTATAAATAAGTTTTAAGAAATTGACAACAAAAATTGTGATATTGTTATATGTATTAATAATAATTAAATTGTTGTTCTATTGATGTTATTAATATTAATAAAGGATTTTAAATGCTTTAGAATTAAGGGTGAAATACAATAATAAATAAAATCTAGGCGCACACTAGATTATTATTATATCTAATCCGCAGCTGATGTTTTTTTTTTAAATTCAAAATTATATTCATTTTTATCACACATATCATCATTTTACTATTGAAATTTTATCAGTTTTTCTTCAAATTTTCGTGCTTCCTTTTTGCATATTTAATTAATAATTAATTAAGCGTAATCAGCCAATCAAATTGCACTGCTGTGATATTTGTAATACTTTTAATATCTTCTTTTTTCTTTTCTTTTTTAATTTGCGATAATTTTAACGAAACTTAAGACGATTATAGCCAGTAAGTTTTATAGATTATATAAGATTGTGTTTGGGGTTTTTTGCTGTTGATTTTTTTCGAATTGCGACCACCCTTCCAACGTCTATTTTTAATAATAGACATCAGAATATTAGCTGAAGCGCTTTATTTTGAAGCATCCAACAACCAATTAAAAAAACGCTTATTAAATTAAATGAGGAAAACAATGAGTACATTGAATATAATTAATATTTAAGCACAAAAAGAATACATTTGTATTATATATTAATAATAATAATAATAATATGTTTATACATACACACATTTTATCATATTTTTAATAAATGCATATTACGGAATAATAATAATAAAGAAAAATGAAGAAAATGTCCAAAGATACTGGATAATTTAAAGTCTTTTATTGTATAACCATATCAATCAAAATGGCTGCTGCTGTAATCGCGTGTATCGACGCCATTGCAAAAACATTTTGACAGATTGATATTTATTTTATTTAAAATACATTTAGATGGTTTGCTTGATAATTATACATTAAAATCATTAAATTTAACTGATTTTTTTGTGTGTTGACAGCAACCCAATCCTATTATTCACACAGACACACAAAGACATCTGAGAAGGTCAAATTAAACATAAAAAATCCCATTTTTTTGCGTGTAGAAGAAAGAACAAACTTTCATTTACCACGAAACACGTTTTAACAAAATAAATAGTACCTCTGCCTACCACTAACTGCTAATGCAATACAGATTTAATTTATTAATAAGTAATAGTATTTATCGAAAGCTTTTATCTCGCAAAAGCAAGCAGATTTTAAATTTCGATTGAAAATGAATGGCGTGTCAGCGATCGTTTTTGTTATATTTTTCATAATTATTGTGATAAATTGCGATGGTGCATCGATACGTAATAACAAATCATTATTGGATGATGGAACAGACACGAATAAACGTATGTATTTCTCCATCCATACTGTACAAAAAACAATTTCTTTTTAATTTCTGATTTAGCTAATAATAATAACACATTCGTTGGTCAGCCATTTGATGAAATTGTTGTCGAGTCAACATTAAGTGTTAAAAGGAAATCACTGAGCAATAATAACAAAAATAATCGACAATTAAAGAATGAAAATCAAAACGGGAATCGGTCTAAACGAGCAACAGGTAAAAAACTATATGGAAAATACTGATTAGAATTGTGATTATTGTGAGATTTTCCTTTCTAGATTTTCATCGAATCCGTAGGTAGACAGCAACTGTACTTGTTAACTAGCATAAAAAATTAAATCCGAAAGGATAAGGTTAACTATAAAAGCTAAGGATTATACATAGATAATTAATTAAATATACATATGAATATAATAAAACAGCCATATTTATTATAAATTAACATTTATTTAATTAGCTAAGTTACAGTATAACCTCCAAAATTACAATTAACACAAAAAATGATAGCGACACGTAATTTCTGGTTGCAGAACTCACACAAATAGTTTTGTTTCGATCTAGTTTCCAATTTATTGGGCATTGACACAAACTGTTTCGACATTGAAATGTATCACCCAGTATAACTGTACAGTTAAATTTCGTCGAACAGGGTGAACCATAATCTAAATAATAATAAAATTCATCAATTATATATTCTATTTATGGGAAACTAAAAGATTATAGTCATCCATAATTCTATTTATTGTTATTGAGTGTAAATTCGTTATTAGTCAAATATTTACTCTTTATAAGATAGCATGTTCCTTTGACATCCAAATAATCATCTTCACAGAGACACTGCCGATCGTCGTGATCGCTGTCACGATCTGGTAGACAATCAGAATGTGGAATATTCTCACATTGTTTGGAAAGTGAGCAGGATTCATTCAAATGTGCTGCAGCTAAAATTTAACTATTCTGATCACGTTACTATTATCACGAACATCGATTTTTTTATACATACGTTCTAAGCATAGAAAGCCATTTGTTACATATGTTGAATTAGCACATTCACATAGTAAATCATCTGAACATATTGCATTCTCCATTGAACAATTACGTATTTGACAGGATGATCCAATTTCTGTTAATTGAAAAACAAAAATTTCGCCTAGATGTGTAAAATCTTTGATTGGAATATACTACATACTTGGTAAACAAATATCATTTTGTTCATCTTTATAAAATCCATCAATGCATTGACATTTCGTATTCAGGCATTCTTCATAGATTGGGCAATCATCATTTTGTAAACAAATTCCTGTTAAGTTTTCGGGTTTTTCACATAAAAAATTCGTTTCATTTGCTGGTTCATTATTGATACACTGACATGTTTGTGTGGCTGTTGAACAATATGCATATGGTCCCATTGCTTTGCACCAGTCATTGTCCATACAATTTGTTGTCCATTGTAAGGTAGCTAAAAAGTAGGTATCGTAAAATTATATTTTGATTTTACTTTAATTTAAAAAAGCAAAACATTAGTAAAAATGTCGCCGGACATTAATGTTATTTGTGACGGCCAATAGATGTCGTTCTACGTATCAATTTCTGCTACTATCTACTACTAAATCTAGTCCAATCAATTTAGTTGCTGTTTTTTTATTCCAAAATTTTTTCGCTTACTTTTTTTACACTCTCTATTTGTCGACGATTGAAACCAATATTTTTTACAATAACAAATACCATCGTATGCACGCCCTGGTTTAATTAAACAATCATCATCGTTTGTAATATTTCTATATGGATCTCTGACACCTAATTCAGCTATACAGTGTCCATCGTGCAGGAAAAATCCCGCTTGACAAACGCATAAGGAATTTAGATACTGTGTATTGTGACATTGTTGACATTCGTTTTCAGTTAGATTGGATATTACAGCTTGAATTCGAAAAGTTTTTAGAATAGATTTTCAGTTGACATATATGCTTATTTACCTTTGCAATCAGATTCCCAAGTTGAAGAAGACACTGAAGAAAATATTGAATCAATATTTTCATTAATTTGACCGATATTTTCTTCAGTTTCATCAACATTGTCATATTTAATACAGGTGCCTAATTTACAATAACTAGAAATAACAACAAAAACGATCGTCTTATTAAAACAATCCATGTCAATGGCACAATCTAAAAAATTACCATATTATTATATCAATTAATAATAATTCATGAGTGGCACACCATTATTAACCTCAGATCTTATTCTACAATCTATTCCTCTATCATAATAGCCGTCGCTACATTGGCATCGACCGTTGTAGCACGTTAGTGCCAAGTAATCGTTGCCATCAAGACATAAATCGGTTTCGCTACAGGGCTGGTCTTTTTCTATGTACTTTGTACATGAGCCCTTGTACCAGCTTAAAGAAATTTTAAAATGAATATCTTTATCAATTAGCAGAAGTGGAAAATTACCGATAATTCTCGTTGCAGTTGCATACATTGTTCTTACAAATTGAATTCGGTCCAAGAAAATCTAAACAATTTGTACTACTCAGACACAATGCACCATACTCTGTCGCATCTGGAAAATATATTGAAAAATAAACTTTCAATGAAAGACTTGACAAAATGGTGAAGGAAAATACCTACTTGGTAAATCTTCACTGATTTCTTGCCCAAACAAATCACATTCTAAACAATCATTTATATAATCTAGATTATATAAATCTTGTTGCAGACTACCACTAACAATGCAAACAATTAAAAATAATGCAATTTGCATTTTACTAACTGTGTCCAGCGAAAAATTTGAAATCACGTACATGTAAAAGATTTAGTCGATTTATAATAGAATATATAAAAAAAGTGGTGATAATACTGGAAAATATAGCTGATGATGATTTAAACTGATACGAAATTAATCAATCTCATGTGTTTGCTAATAAAATAATTTATATAATTAAACAACTCAGAAGAGTCAGAGACAAGTAGTGGCAGATGTTCTGATTATTTTGTGTAAAAAAATAAAACACCTTTATCTTTTATTGATTAGATTTTATTCATATTAAAATATATATAAAAACAATTCGTTTCAACAGGACAATTGTATTCAAAAATACACAATAGACGATTTCTTATAAATATAACACATATAAGTGGACTCATCAACATATTAAAAAATACATATAAATCTTATCTTATCTTAAACTGTAGTATCCAACTGCCTCTTGAAATCCTCCATTTTTTCGACTACTTTATCAATAAATGGTCGTTCAACCGGATTTACATTTAGGATGAATTTAATTATATTATGCAACCCCTAAAAAACATTAATGTCGAAATTGTCAAATGTCAAATAGCGGACATATTGGAAAATTTTCTATAAATTTTTTCGTTATTGATTATTTAAAATTTCAAATTAAATATACATTTTTTTTGTTTTTAATCATCAATTTACCTCTGGGTATGGACTTTCATTAGGAAACGATAAATTACCAGAAATCACAGCTAAATTGACAGAATCTCCACGTTCGTATATAATATCATATGGTGACTTGAAATATAGTAAAGCATACAAAATACACCCTAAACTCTACAATGCAAATACAAAAATTATCTGCCAGAATCGACAACGAATCAAACTGATTACCCAAATATCAGTCCTTTGATCAATAACACAATAACTTTCGACATGAAACAATTCCGGTGCACGATACGTCATTGAACATCGTTCAGCAGCTAAATCCTGTAGTTTTTGAGCATCTTGTACACCACAGATTTGTACTTTGGCCAAGGCACATGATCCTAATTAATAGTAAGATGAAAATACACATTTTTAAAGCTGTTTTTGATACAAACAAAAATTGCTTGTTTGTACAGTAAGTATTACCAAGGTCCATAAGAATCGGTTCTAAATTATCGGTAAGGCAAACGTTCCCAGTTTTTAAATCTCGATGAGCAATAGGATCTGGTGAGAAATTATGGAGGTATTTCACTGCATTGCATATGTCTAAAAATAATCTAAAAACATCGAATTTAGCAAATAGCAATAAATGTGTTTGAAGGCCATTAAACGAACCTTATGACTTCTCGTATATCCAGATAATTTTTCCCCAAAGATTTCAGTTCCAAATAATCATGTAGAGTGCCTCTACGAAAATAGGGCAATAATAGAAATGCTTCAGATGTTGTTTGAAGAACTAAGTCAGCTGTACCTTTTATACATGAATCTAAAATGGGAAGTGTGCATTTTCGAGTTACTGTTTCTTAATAATGAATTAAATACGAAATCGTGTACCTATCGAAACTAATTACCGATTAATTCAATAATATTTGGATGTTTTAATTTTCGATAAAAACCAATTTCATCTCTAGCGATTTTCTGATCGTCCAAACTATGGCATTTTATACGTTTCAATGCATATTTCTTCTTTGTAGATCTTTGCTCAACTAAATCAACACAAGAGAATCCACTGAGATAGGAAAAATCATTAGAAATTATCGTTCAAATCGTAGAATTTTCAGGAGAACTTACCCTTCACCTAAACGTTCATTAATAACATATTTAATGCCATTTATATCAATTGTTTCTCTCATACATATACAACCCATTCGAAATATTGTACTTAAACCCATAGAATTCATTGTAAATTGATAATTACTTAATTAATTAGCGTTAATGTTTTTAATGAGAACACGGTAAATGGTGGCTATTGCACTGGCCAAATAGACATGTCATATCATGTCATAATTTTAATTTAAGGTTATATTTACTTTATTTAACATATGGAAGCGCAAAAACAATGGGAACAGATTAGCAAAATCATATATTTTTAAATAAATAAATCTAAATTTATACCTTTCGTTTTCTTTGTTATGAAAAATTATAGTTGGTTTAATTCAATAGTTTCAAATTAAATCGAAGGTTGCCGTTTTCCGGGTGGGGTCATACGTACGCAGAATTTATCGATTTTTTTTTAAATTATACTTGTTGCTGCTCTAGTTGCTTTCCTTCCTCTTTAGCAATAGTAAATGAATTCTAGTGCAGATTGCGAAGCAACAGCATCCTTATTATCTGAGCACGAACAGACTGAAAATTTAGACAGGTAACACATTTATCTATTTATTTAGAAAAATACTGAAAATTGTTGATTTTTAGTATTATGGAAGCTCGTATTGAACATCAAAAAATGCGAACATTTAAAACAATTTATGCTTTTACCACCGCTTTAGGCATAGGTCTATTAATGATGGCATTGTATTGGATTCTTTCCTATCGTGGAGGTTTTGCTTGGCAAAGTGAACTGCAAAAACAATTTAATTGGCATCCATTTTTAATGTTGTTTGGAATGATTTTTTTAAACTCTCAATGTAATTACATATATTGTAGTATACTATAAATAGGCAAAAGGGTCTTTGTAAATGAAAAAGATGAATTTATAGGCAACTAACAAATACGTGACCTTCAATCATTTAAACTGATCCTCGATCGAAAAACGAATGTTTTTATCAATTTTTTTTTTTTAGCCATATTAATCTACCGATCTGCACGAAATGTGGAAAAGAAAAAATTAAAAATTCTACATGCCATTTTACATTTAACAACATTTATATTAACTGTAATCGCTCTAAAAGCCGTATTTGATTCACACAATCTTGCCAAGCCACCAATGGCTAATTTATATACAATCCATTCGTGGATTGGACTAATTTGTGTTATAACATTTAGTTTACAATTTGTTTTGGGTTTTGGAACATTTTTGTATCCACAATTATCAGTGACATTTAGAAAAATGTTGTTACCAATTCATGTTGTTTTTGGTACTAGTATTTTTATTATGGGATTATTAAGTGCTTTGAGTGGACTGACAGAGAAAGCTATTTGGACATTGTATGTTTAAATTGAATGAGATACTTGAGTTTGAACTTAATAAAGTTTGTTTCTAGGGGGAAATCATACGCAAATTTCCCGGTCGAAGCATTAGTTATGAATTTTATTGCAATCGTTTTAATTCTCTATGGATTATTGGTGTTATATTTAGTAAATGATACAGGCTATAAAAGAGAACCGTTACCAGAAGATGAAGTTACATTACCAATGAACGACTGATTGCAAATCAACTTATTCGTGAAAATACCAAAAATTTACATTAAGGTGCTATTTTGGTTGCTACTTTATTATTATTATTTACATAATATTTTATTTGTGATGAAATGTACATTGCGGTGCTTGTCAGTGATTATCAATAATTTTTAAGTTATTTTTAAGCAGATATAAATGTATTTAGAACAGAAGATAAAGCGCAGGCTACCAGTATTCTTTATGTTGTTTGTCTATTTTAACCTTTAACTTCCTACCCGATAAAACTTTATTGAGTCACAAAAGCAAACCGCAGAAATTGTCGTCAAACGATTTATAATGAATTCCATTAAAATAATCAGTAGAAATTCGATAAAACGTTATTTTTCGACACTAAATGGAGACGTGACTCCATTATACGATTTCCATGTGAAAAATGGTGGTAAAATTGTTAATTTTGGTGGTTACTTACTTCCAGTTCAATACGCTGATCAATCAATTGTTAGTTCACATATTTTTACCCGAAAAAATGCCAGTATTTTTGATGTTTCACATATGCTGCAAACGGAAATCAAAGGTAAGAGATTATGCAACCCAACATACACGAGATTAAAAATCTAATGTTCCTAAAATTATAGGTAAAAATTGTGTTGAATTCTTTGAAAAAATTTGTACAGCTAATATAAAAGACTTGAAAGAAAACACTGGCGTCCTAACAGTGTTTACCAACACTAATGGTGGCATTTTAGATGATTTAATTGTAACAAAAATCACAGACAATTATCTATATGTTGTATCGAATGCTGCGATGAAAAAACAAGATCAAAATATTATAATGAAAGGCTTGGTAAACGAATTTAAATTAATTAGATTGTTGTAGAATAAAACTTTATTATTGAATAGGAAGATTACAAAAAACGATCACGAAACAATGAAGAAATCCAAGTGAAGTTTTTCGAAACGCTAGAAAAAGGTTTAATTGCCCTCCAAGGGCCTAGAGCAGCATCAGTTTTACAGAAATTTATTGATATTGATTTAACAAATGTATATTTTATGAATACAATCGTTGGGAACGTTGCTGGTGTTGCGGATTGCAGAATAACGAGGTACTGAATGCCAAATCATAATATAAATTATGATTTTTTTATTAATTGATAAAAAAGCTAACAAAGAAACATTTATATCATTATTTTCATATTCTATTCTATTATTTTATACAAATAACAAATTAACATAGATGCGGTTATACTGGCGAAGATGGCTTTGAAATTTCCATTCCAGCAAATAAATCTGAAATACTCGTTAAACGTTTATTAGACAATACTGCTGATGTTCGATTGGCTGGTTTAGGAGCACGTGATTCTTTAAGGTAAGTGCATGTGTATTTTCCATGAGATTTCTATGACAATTTACTTCAATGCGTCAACAGATTAGAAGCAGGACTTTGTTTATACGGTAGTGATATTACAACGGAAACAACACCAGTTGAAGCCGGTCTAACATGGTTGATTGCGAAACGACGAAGAGAATTACAGAATTTTCCTGGTGCTGAAAAAATACTGAAACAAATTAAACAAGGGTAAATTTTGCTGAATTCAATCAAATCTAGTCCGGAATTTTTACCTATTATTTTCCATCCAGGTCTAGTAGAAAACGTGTTGGTATTACTTCGACCCTTGGCCCACCACCACGTCACGGTGCAGAAATCGTATCATACGATAATCACAACAATCATTTAGGTGAAATTACATCCGGTTGTCCTTCACCAACATTGACAGGCACCAATATTGCCATGGGTTATGTACCTATTGAATATAGTAAAGTTGGTACGAAACTGGGATTGAAAATACGAAATAAAATCTACGATGGTGTTGTTACAAAAATGCCATTTGTATCGGCCAAATATTATACTTTAAAAAATAAATAAGCAAAAACACAAAAAAAATGTTTTGTCAATCTGATTATGACAAAATGACCGTCGTTATAACTAGTATATTAAATGAATTGACAGTTGGCCTAGAATTTAAGACAAATAAAATGGTTTTGATTATAGCGCATAAAGTGGTTGATTATAGTCAAATTTAAAATAAATTAATTGAATAAAACAACAAAAGGAAATAAAAGCTCTTTATTAAACTATTTTTTTTTTTGCCCTAGTATAGATGCAGGTAACGGATTTTACAAAATTGCACTTTTTAATATAAAAAAATATAATTTTTTGCGTATACTTCTTTTTTTTTGATTGCCTTATTGCTATTGCATAGATAATTAATAACATCTAATTTGTTATACCACTTCTATGTAAATATAAAAATATATAATTCTTAAAACTATAAAATATATTCTGATATATCAGTCAGTATATTAAGTCAGATATTTTATACTTGCCCCAGAAAAATATATCCGTCGAAATGAAACTAAAACTTATCATTAATAGGATAATTCTATAAAATAACTTGAGCTTTTAAGATTTCTAAAATGCTTCTTTAGACACACAGAGGAAAGATCAATGCATAACAACTAATTATGTATTTATGGCACTGCCTTGAAATAAAACTAAAATAAATGTAAAAAAGCTGACAAAAATAATAGTAATAATGATGTCAAATATAAATTTGAAAAAAATCAAATTAAAAATTGCCTTCAGAATAATACTTTCTCAATTTCGATTCGTGTTCTTTCGATTTTGATAAATGGAAAGATTTCGACTTTTTACGAAATTTACGTAAATCCTCTACATGCTGCGGATGTACCATTCTTTTATAACCAATCGGTATACACCAGTTTGGGTACGAGCGGAAAAACTTTTTATAACCACCGGCTAATATGTAAATTTCCGGATAAAGAAGTTTTGGATAATTCATTGCATTAATTAGACGATCTTCTTCCCTGTGTAAAAAAAGAAAAACCATGTATAAATTGATTTAATTACATATTTTCTATTTAGCCAACCTTAATGCACGTAGCATATTTGGTCCCCGTTCCATGGAAAATTCACAATGAAAAATGACAATATGTCGTTCATGTGGCGGTTTAGGTGGTCGCTGTAGGAGTACATTCAAACAGGTTTCTTTGCTATAGAAATTAACTGCTCCTTTAATATGCCCGCCAGAATACTCATACGGATATCTACAGTCTATAATCTGTGAAAAATTAAAAAAAATAAAATGAATAAATAATTCCAATTCCCATTAAAACAATGTGAAAAAATATTACCTCATATGAATTCACTACTCTATTATACTGTCCCTCCAATAATTCCTTTAGAGTCGATATGTTAATGGTTTTAATATCAGCGTGTTCACTTCTATCAAGACATGGTAAAATACACGGTTTCGAAAAATCACCAATTAAAGAAACGTCATTAGTGGATTTTTCCACAGCTTCTTTAATTTTATTTTCCACTTCTGTGGAACCACGATTAATACTTCTATTGATGACTAGTTCATTTTGATTCAAGGCACCAAAAGGTTCCCGTTCACATTTAGTTGTTGATTGCAATCCATTTTCCCGGTCAAATTGTTTTCTACTTAATGGCGATGGCAAAAATTCGACAATCTCCTTTTCTACATCCGGATCCAATTCACTTTCAATGGGAGTAAATAATAAATCGTAATTTTCTTCACAAAAACCCGATTCTTTTGAATCTGTATCAAATAAAGATTCATCTTTTTCTTCGCCGCACCGCCAAAAATTTTCATTAGGAACCGTAAACATTTTTTCTCTTCAAATTGCTACACTTCACTATTTCTATTGAATGAGCAGCTGATTTTCGCGCCCAGTTTTACTTTACAAGCCGATGATGACGATCAGTCAGTATTAATAAATAAATCTGAAGTTAGCGCTATCTTTCGACTGGTCAATAAAGAACAGCTGACACTGACATATCAAGACCCGCAAAATTTTCGTTACCGGCAAAATTGTAGTTTTTTAAATTTGAATAATTTTTTTTGTTAATTTCATATCGAATTTACATAATGTTCAACTTTATGACTTCAATAGAGTCGCATAAACAATTAAATCTGACTTAAATCGTGAATAATCAAGGACAAGGATATTTAATTTTAATTATTTTATTGTTTTGTAATGAAAATTCAAAATTTACGATTTCAACGGTTTGTTACCACTGAAGAAGAATTCAACGACATAACCTTACATTATAGGTAGGCATTAAATATTTAAAGATAAAGCATTTTGGATGATAAGATGTAAGATCTTTAGGTGTAGATATATAAAGTATCTTTTTTTCTAAATTATACTCGAGAGTTAATATTGAAATATATGAAAATTAGTGTATAAATTTACATAGAACAACAAAAGATGCTCACAGAGATTCGAATCATAGTTGGCTGATAGCTACTTTATTCTACTGCTGTTTATTTTATAGATGAATTGGTAAGTTATTAAACAGTTACTATTAAAAATCTATGTATATATGAAATAAAAATTTCCTATTTTCGCCCTTTAAAAGGCTTCCCCATCTCAAACAATTATAAAGCTACAAAAATTGTAAAATAATAAAGCACGTTTATTTTTAAAAATAAGCAGCATAGTAGATAGGAAATCATAGAAAAGCGTTCAGAAAGCAGCTTTAAAAAAATAAAATACTACTCACTACAATCTGTCCTGACAACTATACGTATCTATGTAGTATGCATACATGCACTAAAAGGGTTTCAAATAAGCATCTTATACAGGTCATATACATTCATATAGTTTTACGAATAGCATTAGATAGATTCGTGACGAAATTGAAAAAAATATGCCACGAATTTATTATTGGTGTTTTATGCCTTAAAACAAATTTAAATTCGTTGAATATCGAAAAAACAAAAATGGAGCTGAATAAAATCAATGTAAATCAAGTAACCTGTGCCGGCAACAATAGTGAATTAAGTGAAATAGATTCATCATATGTTGGAATAAACGTGGGTTTATTAAACAATTTAACCGTCGAAAATGAAAAGAATTGTCAGGATGATGAAGAGAAATTTGGTAAGAATAAAAAAAATTAAAAACCCAACCATTACAATGCTTACCACCATCAGCAGCAGCAGCAGCACCACAAACAACAAACTAAACAATTTCCCTGTAATAATAATTGAATTATCCGGCAACGTATTTCTTATTAAATTAGTAATAAATTAAATAATAGATAAATTTTAATTTAATTTTCTTGGCTTTAATTTAATTTATCGAAACTAAAAAAATCGATTCTCAATTTTTATTTCCCACAGAATATTCAGATTCATTAAAAAACTATCCGAATGAAGACGATGGTGGAACCAGTTTGGGTTCAAAACGAAAACAACGAAGATACAGGTGCCCTATTAATAGAAGATATCAATTTTTCATTTTTCGGAAATCCGAATTTTTTTTTTTTAACTCAAATTTTTAGAACGACATTTTCCAACTACCAATTGGAAGAGTTAGAACGAGCATTTAGTAAAACCCATTACCCAGATGTATTTTTCCGTGAGGAATTGGCCCTTAGAATTGATTTAACTGAAGCCAGGGTGCAAGTGTGGTTCCAAAATCGTCGAGCAAAATGGCGGAAATTAGAGAAAAATTTTACAAAGTCAATAATTTCAGATATGCCATTAGGTGCATATAAATCTATACATAAATATTTTTCAGTTATTTATATTTAAATTTAAGGATGCCAAACACCATCAATAATTGATCAATCGCCATTAAACAACTATCATCAACAATCAGCAGATGCATCAAATCAGTCATCATCATCATCATCAAATTTATTTCTTGGTATTGATTGGCCTAATATCATATCACCACTAGCATTTACAAATAATTCAAATACATCATCCCAACAACCATCCGAACTGAGCTGCATAAATGCACAACAATTAATTGAAACTAATCAAGATGGCGGTGGACATGGAGGCAGCGGAAGGTACCAATAATCATATCCAATCAATTTAGATTTTTTTTTAAATGAAAATAAACATTCCTAAATGTATTTGTTCGACGGCCATCTCGTCATCGGGTCAATTTAATCTTTCTTTTTTTTTGTTGTTACTTTAGTCATTCCAATTCATCATGTCAAATTAATATTACTTTTCCAACAAGTATTGAACACTCATCATCATCAAACATAGAAAAATGTCCAACTGATGATGATCAGCTAGATCTGTCCAGTGTCTCAGTGGAAAATATTTTAAATGAAGCAGCAGCAACAGAAGCAGGAAAACAATGTCCATCATGTCTGGATAATATTTATCTTATAAGAAATGCGTGTATGGATAACGATGATGAAGATAATAATACATTGGCAAGAAATGTTGTATTTTCTGAGGGCAGATGTTTAAGCATGGATATTAATAGGGAATGCAATGAAGATGATAATGATAGTATATCTATTGATAATAGTTTATTATCGTTGAGGCTTAAAAAATAACATTCCATCTAGCAGTAAAAGAAAATCTAATGGAAGACTGATTAAATTCGGACCGACTATATGAATGCATATGTTGTTGATACATATTTTGATTCCTCTTTGTTTTGTTAGATATTTAAGAGAAATTTCATTGTTATTACTTACATTGATATAATAAAAATCACTAGAATACATCACAAACACTATACACTAGCTTTCTGTAATTTTATTTCACATTTTATCCTTTTTTTTTTAATTTTTAATAACAACGTATCGAACGGTAAACCATTTTGAATTTTTATGTATAGATAGGTTAAAATTATGGCGAATTCCATCGAACAAAAAGTGTGGAACTAGGTCCGCACTTAACCTTAAATTTACTCTTAAAATAAATATTGCTTGCAAATACTTTTCGTTAGTTTAATTTTCACGAATTTAGTACACTCTAATCATTACATTACAATTTTCCCCTCTAATGTCTTCTATTCATTAGATTTTTTAATTGTTTTTGTTGAGTGCGAAACTAGTTTCACACTTTTTGGCCAATCGAAGGCACCATTTTTTCTTTTGTATACCGGTTATATCTGTCTTTTTTCTTTGTATACTGCTCTCAGTTGCACTTTTCAATAAAAGCAACAGATGGTTTTGACAGTTGCATTGTTTGTTATATTTACGGAAATTTAAAAAAAGATTTCAAAATTGATAACATAAAATAATGATTCAGTCGTGATAATAAAATAAAAATTAAACAAATGAATAAAGTACCAATAAAAGATGAATATTTCGACTTGGATTTTCAGGGAATAGGTGAGTAACAACATTTCACATTGTGACCTTGTGCTGAATATATATGGCTTATTTTTTTAATTTCAAAACTAACGCTAGCAGACTTAAAAGGTTTTGAATAACATTTAGAAAGTTCATGGATGAACCATATATAGTTGAACTACTAGCTGCGTTTTGCTACTTTGAAAAATTTTAACGAAAAAAAATACCTCGACATATCTGGTTGCCTAACCATCCCATGTATGGTTATTTAAATTTAAGATTTTTTAAAATTATTTCGAAAAAACGTTACTTTTTTCTCAGCTAGTAAATGACAAATTATTCAGCGTTAACGTATCTTTTTTATGCATACCTTATCTCAAGGATGATGTAATATTTTTAGGAAATGCTAGAAATTTAGAATATACCACATAAAATTCCATGTATTTATTTATTTAATTAGACAGAGTACTGTTGCAATTTTTACTAGGCTTTTAGATAACAAATTGATAACGTTAATTATGATATTTTTTTCTTATTATTAGCGAACAGTAACATGAAATTGTTTTTAATAGTGAGTATTATCGCGATAATATACAGAATTATTTTCGAAATTTAATTTACACCATGTAAGTTTAGTGTTAGAAAAATAATCCTAGTTTAAGAAGTAAAGTGTACAAATTCTACAATAAAAAAAATAATTTTATTTATTTTATTTGATATCCAAAAACTTGGAACACAAAACATTTAAACAAACTAAATAAAAACATTATCTACTAAAATAAAACCGGAAAAATTGCGTGTTTCCAACTCCACCCCCGCCGGAAATGACACACGAAACTATAGAAGACCATTTTATCTATACGAAACAAAAAAAAAAAAAAAAGACATCTAGGATGGGAGCGGCAGGTTTCCTACTTGTCTATCTACCTACTTTTTCAATTATTATCATCAACGATGACAAGGACAGAAAGGCACGAAAGGGGTGTGGAAAATTATATAGAAATAATTTTACTTCAATTTAAATTACTTTTTGGGTAGGGTGTAATTCCAGATTTATAAAAAGAATAATTAGCGTTTGTTTTATGCAGTGAATGAATGTGTCGAGGGTTGTTGTTTTTGATGAGTTTTTTCTATGTGGAATCAACATAATTCACGGCCTTCTTTGGATTTAAATTCAAGGCAACATTTTCGCACTCTTTTTATTCTTAATATAATGCTGACTGCTGCCATTTTGTATTTGATAAAATGTCAACGAAATGTATAATAAAACACTCAAAAAGAAGACAATAGGGGCTCTTTAATTTTTGAAAAGGTCAATTTTTTTTTTTGCAAACGATAAAGCGAATGAATCAAGGATTTAAAAGGACACTTTTGTATTACCTAATGGCATCGATTCATCCGTTTAAAATGTTAGCTTCAAAAAAAGAAAAAAAAACATTGTTAGAATTACATAAATACGAAAAATGAAACAATTGTGTCGATATCAAAATTATAGACTGCAAAGATAATTTATTATGTGTGAATAACCTGATGGGATGGGGCACCCTAAAACTGGCAATCGGTTCTCAATCGTATGAATTTTTCAAAATGTAACTTAGTCGACATTGTTGAGTATTACCAAGTTCGTGTTAGGTGATGGTAGTGGGGGTAGTTAATAATATAAATTTATACATGTTTTTCCCTGGATTAATTTTCCATTGGACAATGGAAAATGGTTTTGTCGTTCGTTTTCTCTTATAGCTATACATATACCTATATAGAAAGAGCGATGGTGGTGGTGGTGGTGGTTGTTGTAGAAGTGGTGGCAGTTGAGTATAGTGCCAGTTGGTTTTCTAAACGCGCGACGAATAAAAGATAAAAGTGGATTCGGTAAGAAGAGTTAATTAATTTAATTATTTTTGTATTTATAATCCGTTTGTTATTTCATATATTAATCTAAAAGCATGAAGGCTTACTTAATCAACCTGATAATCTAAATGTAATTGAATTAAATTTGTTGATTTTCGGTTTACTGTTATGTCAAGGAATGAAAAAATATACGTTAATTAAAATATCATTTAACGTTCAATTTACGCTAGTATAATTATCACTGAAATCACAGCCTTCTACTCGGTCGTATATTCACCAACGACCAATTATCGAAAAAACAATAAAACTCTAGAATAAATGCAATAAAATAGAAAAAAAAAAAAATGTAGCAATAAATATTTAGATTCTATTCTATTTATGTTATTACTGCCTTCTCTCATCCAGCATGTGCTTTATTTAGCTTTTTTACATGATTACTAATTAAAGATGAAGATGTCTATAGGATGAAACTTAGACGTAATTAGTCACTATAAATGCTACAAATAGAACTTTCAATTCGGTATAGAATGAAGGCTAAAGCATTGTGACCGATTCGGCGCCAATTTAAATGTAAATCCTTTTATAAACAATAACAAAAAAATTGCCATGCATTGCACATATTAATGTTGAAAATCTTCAGTACAAAGTTGGCTGTGTTGAACAATCGCATATTATTCTCAGTATGGTTTGTACTGCGCAAAAGATTCGTGCGCAGTATGAACCAGTATAAGAAATACTCTAATAAAAAACAAAAATCCTTCCAATAAAGACAATTTTTTTATAATTAACAGGTTCCATAGCCAATTTTGCATTTTATTTCTAATTTACATAGACTCTATCTAACATAATTTCTCTTATTAATCTATAGAACTGCTTGGTAAACGGTTACCACACTACGTAAAACCTAATTCTTCATCATCATCATCATCATCATTATCATCATTATTATCCATTTCATAAATGCCAAAAGACAACGAAAATATTGAATTGAATCCAGTTAATCTGTCTCTTCCTCCATTACCTACACCTCAATCTCCACCACCGATTCGAAACGGAGAGGAGGTCATCTCAATTGAAGTTGCACGAAATGAACAAGGTATATATGTATATGTTTATTTTTTTGTTTTAAAATTATGTAAGTTTATTTTTCGAATCGCAGCCTACTTGATTACATGTTTGAGAAAGAAGGCCGTGCTTTGAATATAACAGATACATAGCGCCATCTGCATGACAGCGATGTAAACTTTGATGAATTGATATCGAATTTAGTATTAAAAAAATCTCAATTAGTGCAGCAAAATGCCCATTTCAGATTATTCCTCAAATATTTGTCAAGTATTAAATGGTTTTATATATCTAATCAAATGTCTTCTAATCAAATCTTAAATATTCCTGTCGCCCTCATTTTATGAGTTGTTTATATTGCAGGACTGTCATTTAATCGATCACCTTTGATTGAACAATTTTAATTGTTCAATATCCATTTATTCTTAATACCGTTATTATACGCGGAAATTGGATTTTTATTGAAATATTTGAACAAGTGGGCGGAGCTAAGTGTGTGTGCGTCTTTTATTGGTTCAAATGTATTTGATGTTATGGTGGCGACGTATTTAGCAAATTTGTCGCTAGATTAATTTCATGACCTACTAAAAATGGATATTTCAGCATTCCTTATTTCTAATATTCCAATCAAAAAAAATTGATTGATATCATTGAAGAATTAAATTTGAAATTGACCTTTTAATATTAATTCTCATTATCCTCGTATATTTATTTATATCCACATACTAAGTATTTTCAAATGCGAACTGCGCACAAACTGCCACCCACAAAAAAATCGATTTTCTATATTATTTCTCTAATAATATTCAACAACACTACTTACCTACTTACTTGTTATAAAACAACATTTTATTTGCTTATTAGTTTATTATATCTATGTGAGAAAATGGGTTTTCAACATATTTATTGTTTTTCTATAATCGAACGGTCATTCTTATTTATACAATAAACAACAAATTTCAAATACATAAATAAATTCATCATCAATCAATCAGATGGCATACCGTGTGGAATTATTTCGTCTTTTGACTAATGGATTTTTGAGAAGAATTAGACGTAAGTCTCGTCTTCTATTTATTTATACGATTTTATTCAAATTATTATATCATATTATTTATTTGTCTATGTGTGTGTGTGTGTGTGTGTGTATTCTTTTTATATTGTGACGCTATAGGAGGGAAGTTCAAGGAGTTTTTGACCTGTTGAAACTTTAATCATGATTTCGAATTTATTTTTAATAATAAAAATAATAAATGCAGACTTGCTACATGAGACTCAGTAGAGTTCCACTTTTATTTTATTTAATTCTACTGTTTATTTTTCTTCTATAATTAATATTTTAATCACGTGATTTAATGCGCGAATGACGCGAGTTAAAAGAGTTCATTTCTAAAAGATTTATCAGATCGAATTATTCATTTCATTCGAAGTTATAAACAAAAAACAATCGATATTTATAATAATCAATTCGTCAATGTGTACAGCACAATGTCACTACATGGAAAACGAATTAATTAACAAGAAAAATTAGCCAATTTAAATGCTAATTTGGCACTTGTAAATTAATGATTCTATTACATTTTTTTTTAAATTAGAAGGCTGCGCATAATCACACTTAATTCACTTAACTTTATCAATTTTTCATTAATAATAATTGTTTAGCGTTAATTAACTGACGTTTTTTTTTTATTATTCTAATAATAAAAGACAATCATGATGGTGCTACTACTTCGGCTATCGATCGTGAAACAGAGACAAGCGGAGACACTCTGGAAGGACAAGAATTACGAGAAATTCTAATCAATCATCCACAGCCATATGGAATTAAGTATTGTAATAATAGAATTTCAACAGCCAAATATAGGTATAGTAGAAAAACTGTGAAGATTGCTATGAAATGTGTGTGCATCGGCGCAGATAAAGTAGCACATGCAACAAACTATGGAGAACTATAAGGAGTGAACACGAAAAAAAAAGGGCTGCCATTAGGGGGCGCTGCGATTAGCAGAGACTAAATGTTTAACATTGCTCTTATGAAAAATTCAAATTTTCTTATTTTTAAGGAAAATCGTAGATTTTATTGCAGCAGATTAAAACTGTGATTACAACAATGAATATTTAATATAATACAACAATTTTTATTTAAAAAATGGACATAATTTTGTTTTTTCCCCATTTTTATTAATTTTATGATCAGTGGCGTGCTATAGGGCTGGATAAAAATATATTAACATTTATTTAATAGTTTAATAGTTTCTTTGGACTACTATGGATATTTTAAATCCAAAAATTAATGTAAAATATGAAAATGATTTGAAAACGAAACAATAACAAAAAGCACGTCACTGATCAAGTGAAAATTAGCACTAGAAAAACACGAATCCCTCTGGTGGATAAAAAATGTTCTGACCCGTAAATATTTTAACTTTTGTTAGGCCGATTCTACTCTTTATTATAGTTCTCCATAATAGCGGTAATCTATCATGGCGCGGACATTTCAAAGCCAACTTTCAAACGCGTTTCAATTCTATAATATTTTCTTTTACTCAATCATTTATATTTTAGTGTGATAAGATTCATTCCACTTTTTCTATTTGAACAATTTCGAAGATGGGCAAATATATTTTTCTTAATGATAGCCTTATTACAACAAATTCCAGACGTATCACCAACTGGCAGATACACGACACTTGTACCTTTAATATTTATTCTTTCTGTATCTGCACTTAAAGAAATCATAGAAGATATTGTACGTAATAACTAACGCTCTAAAATTGATTGTTTGAAAAACCCTGAATAAATTTTAGAAAAGACATCGTGCAGATGATGAAACAAATCATCGAAAAGTTGAAGTTCTAAGAGATGATGGATGGATTCATGTAAAATGGAAACATGTCGTTGTTGGTGATATTGTGAAAGTTTTGAATAATAATTTTTTTCCAGCAGATTTGGTATTGCTTTCATCCAGGTATTGAAATGTAAAATACGAAAATTTTATTTAATTTGTAAATAATATTCAATGTAGTGAACCGCAAGGCATGAGTTTTATAGAAACAGCAAATTTGGATGGAGAAACAAATTTAAAAATTCGTCAAGCTCTACCTAGTACAGCGAAATTAACAACTATTCATGATCTCAAACAATTAGAAGGTATTATACATTGTGAACCACCCAATAGACATTTATATGAATTTAATGGTGTACTGAAGGAAATTAGTAAAACGTAAGTGTTGTTAATCGCACTTCTGCTCATTACTCGACATCAACTGATTGTAACTGCTCGTTTTTATTTACGTAGTAGTGAGCCTTTGGGTCCTGATCAAATCCTTCTAAGAGGCGCAATGTTACGAAATACATCGTGGATTTTCGGATTTGTTATTTATACTGGCCATGAAACGAAATTGATGCGCAATTCAACTAAGGCACCTCTAAAAAGATCCACCATTGATAAAATGACCAATATTCAGATTTTACTATTGTTCGGTTTATTATTTATCATGTGTTTAATTTGTACAATTTTTAATGTAATTTGGACCAGTGCTAATGGAAAAACTCATAATTATATTGGACTTCAAGGTTAAAACATTTAAAATTATATTTAGCTATTATTCAAATTATATTAATTATGTTAATAATTCAAAGCCATTTTTTTGTAATTTTTTCAGACACAGAGAACTTTTTATATACTTTCTTAACATTTCTAATTTTGTTCAATAATCTCATTCCTATATCGCTTCAAGTAACATTGGAAGTTGTCAGATTTGTACAAGTAAGACAATTTTATTATTTCCTTTTCACTTTAAATAAATATCTGTCTGATTCAAGGCAATATTTATTAATATGGATTCGGAAATGTATCACGAAGAAACCGATACACCGGCAATGGCACGAACATCGAATTTAAATGAAGAACTTGGGCAAGTTAAGTACATTTTCTCGGATAAAACGGGCACTTTAACAAGGAATATAATGGAATTTAAACGTTGCGCAGTTGGCCATGAAATCTATCGACCGTCTGATACACCGGAAAATTCATTATTAGTACAAGTAAGAAGAATGAAATTGAATAGATTTCAGCATAAATTAATTAAATTAATAATTTTTGTTGTTTAGCATTTAAAAGAAGATCATAAAAATGCCGAATTACTAAAAGATTTACTAGTTCTTCTGTCAGTATGTCATACTGTGATACCTGAACGAAATCCAGATGGCAGCATATTATATCATGCAGCTTCACCAGATGAAAGAGCTTTAGTTTACGGGGCCAGTAAGTTTGGTTATGTTTTCGATAATCGAACACCGGAGTATGTTGAAATAATCGCATTGGGCGAGAGGGAGAGGTACCTAATTTTCGTTAAAATATTGCTAAATCTCTAAAAACGTAATTATTTGACAGATACGATGTGCTGACAGTATTAGAATTCACTTCATCACGTAAAAGAATGTCAGTAATAGTAAAAGATCCAAAAGGGAAAATCAAATTGTACTGCAAGGGAGCAGACACCGTTATTTATGAAAGGTAAATCGTTCACGCATGCGCATGCCACTATACATCTGTAATTAATTCTGTTCCGTTTAGATTGGATAACAACGCATCATCCAGGGATTATAAAGACCTCCTTCTACAACATTTGGAAGCTTTTGCCACAGAGGGTTTAAGAACACTGTGCTGTGCGGTTACCGATTTAAAATTAAGTGACTATGAGGATTGGAAGCAATCGTATCATCGAGCGTGTTGCAGTATTCAGCATAGAGAAGGTACGATAGTGTTATCTATTAACAAAAATCCAAAAAAGAAAATATGGACGAAAAACTAATGAAAAATCGAAACAGCTGTCGAAGTAAAGAAATAATTTAAAAAATGATAGAGAATTCTCGACATAAAAAAAGCTAAATAAACATATATATACGAATCTAATAAAAAAAATATATTAACAATAAAGCAATACGAATTGTATAAATTCCAGAAAAAATTGAAGAAGCGTGTAATTTAATTGAAAGACGATTAAAATTAATTGGTGCAACAGCGATTGAAGATAAATTACAAGATGGCGTACCTGAAACGATTGCCACACTACTTAAAGCTGATATTAATATATGGGTACTTACAGGTGATAAACAAGAGACTGCTATTAATATCGGTTATTCGTGTAGATTGATATCACAAGGGATGCAAATTATTATATTGAACGAAGATGGATTAGATGTATGTACGCATTATTGCAAATATGCGATGAAATTATATTATTAAATCGAATAGGTTTAATTTAAAACAATTTTAGAGTGTACGAGAATCAATATTGAAACATTGCGGTGAACTAGGCGATAATCTAGGTAAACAAAATGAAATCGCTTTAGTTATCGATGGGAAAACATTGAAATATGCATTAACTTTCGAACTGAGAACGGAATTTTTAAATTTGTGTTTATCATGTAAGGTAAATCAAATCAAATCGCTATTGGTTTCGAATTTCTTTATTAATATTTCCAAATATTCTCTTTTTTCAACCTAAGGTTGTGGTTTGTTGTCGAGTGTCTCCAATACAAAAAGCCGAAGTGGTCGAGTATGTAACCAAACATACACAATCGGTAACATTAGCAATTGGCGATGGTGCTAATGATGTAGCAATGATACAAAAGGCCCATGTCGGTGTCGGTATATCGGGAGCTGAAGGTCTTCAAGCAGCATGCGCTAGTGATTATAGTATAGCACAATTTCGTTTTTTATTAAGGTAATGTTTCGAGACTTTTCACGTTCAGCAGATTATTAAAATTCAATATTAATTCTCTAGATTGCTGTTAGTGCATGGCGCATGGAATTATTCGAGAATGTGTAAATTGATATTATACAGTTTCTATAAAAATATTTGTCTTTACGTTATCGAATTATGGTTTGCTATTTACTCTGGATGGTCTGGACAGATTTTATTTGAAAGATGGTCGATAGGTAGGCTAAGAAATCCGTACGGCTTTCGGGAAGTTTTTAACCAATATTTCTCATTCACTATAGGGTTTTATAATGTTATTTTTACCGCTCTACCACCATTGGCGATGGGATTATTCGATAAAAGTTGCAGTGCCGATAAAATGACTCTATTTCCACAACTATATAAACCGTCTCAGAGTGGCGAATTGTTCAATATTAAAGTATTTTGGTTATGGATTATCAATTCTCTTATACATTCAGCTTTGTTATTCTGGTTGCCAATGTTGGCTGTGCAGTACGACATAATATGGATGAATGGAAAAGAAGGTGGTTATTTAGTTTTAGGAAATTGTGTATATACGGTAAGTTCCGAAGCCATAAAAATCAATAAAATGATTGATTTCGTCTTCGAATTGACAGTATGTTGTGGTGACAGTGTGTTTGAAAGCTGGCATGGTAATGCATTATTGGCCTTGGCCAACACATTGCGCCATATGGGGGTCGATAGCTTTTTGGTTCCTATTTGTTATTATTTATAGGTAATTAATATTAATAAATTCACTTCGTATGTTCACTTTTTTTATATCATTTTGTTGATTATTTACTTTCGTTTTCAGTTTGCTTTGGCCCACACTGCCAATCGGTAGTGTGATGTGTGGTATGTACATAATGATATTTTCTAGTGCTGTATTCTGGCTGGGACTGTTTAGTATACCAATTATTACAATTATACCGGATTTCTTAACTGAAGTGTAAGTTAAAAACGACGACGATGTAATGTGACAATTTATTGAGAAATCTTATTCCATTTAGGGTTCGTGGAACAGCATTTAAAACACTAACAGACGTTGTCAGAGAGAGCGAGATAAGAAAACGTGATCCTGATGTGTATAGGGGTGATTCCAAAAATTCGTAAGTTGAATATTATTTTAATTTGCCTAAATCTTTTTGGGAGTTCCTTATATTTTGAATTATCTATTGTAGATCATTAATTAATTTTCTTTATTACAAAAAATAATCAACTAGCAAGATGATCTGCAATAGATAATTTTTTCGTTGATATTAATTTGAGCATGTTAGATAAGTATTTAATAGCATTTTGGGCTTTTACTGTTGTTCTTTTTTGAGTTTGATATTGATGTACTGTAGGTGGCCTACTAACAAGCTATTTTCTATTGGAAAACATTGATAAGTATGCAAAGCGCCTACTAACAATTAACAGTTTTAATAGAAAATGTCTTTGCTATGGAGAACTATAAGAAAGAGTGAACACAAGAAAGAAAAAACGGGCTGCCATTAGGGGGCGCTGCGATTAACAGAGACTAAATGTTTAACATTGCTCTTATGAGAGAATCAAATTTTTTATTTTTAAGGAAAATCGTAGATTTTATGGCAGCAAATTAAAACTAAGATTGCAATAATGAATATTTAAAATAATACAGCAATTTTTATTTAAAAAATGGGCATAATTTTGTTTTTCCCATTTTATTAATTTTATGATCAGTGGAGTGCTATAGGGTTAGGTAAAAATATATTATAAAAATAATTGTTAATTTATTATATAAAATTTATTTTGAAATCTTTATTAACAATTATTTAATAGTTTAATGGTTTCTTTGGAATACTATCGATTATTTTAAATAAAAAAATTAATGTAAAATATGAAAATGAAACAATAACAAAAAGCACGTCACTGATCAAGTGACAATCAGCACTAGAAACACGAATCACTCTGGTGGATAAAAAAATTTCTGACCCGTAAATATTTGGACTTTTGTTAGAAGGATTCTACTCCTTATTATAGTTCTCCGTAATCTTTACTAATAATAAAAACAGTTTTGTTTTACTTACATAACCCTAAAATCCAACAATAAATTCTCACTGGTTTTTAACAAATAATACTTTTAACAAAATGTATACCCTTTTTGTGTGTGGCACAATCTATAGGCACTCCCCATAGCTAATAATATTGGTCAGAAGATATTCAGATTTATAGATTACCTATATTTGCGCTTCATATATTACGTGTTTCTGAATCAAATTTTTTGTGGTGTGTAATTCACATTCACTAGTTGTTACACTCTCATCCACAAACACATAATGAAAAATTACAATAAAAGGAAACATGTGTGTTTTTATATTGTAATAGAATATTGCCAATAAAATTGTGGAACCCGATGCGTCGAGAAAATGATGTTAAACCACAGAAGATTGTTATGGTAAAACAAGTAGAAATATAGATAGTAGGCGTTGAATATTTACAAAAAAAAAAATAGAAAGTTATTGCGCACAAGATGTCTTGATTTCTGTCTAGATTTAATTAGAGTTATGAAATTATGCCATTAAAATATAAGACAAGGTCACACTAGTGCGTAATGTGTATTGTTAAATGATATTTTTTATATGCATTTTTTATTGTGTACCCTATTTTCTAAGATCTAAAGTAAATTGTATTTAAAAACGTACCTTAAATTTCACCGGAGACAAAAACTGTAGTGCTTCCATCTATTGGCATCCATCTCCACATATTTAGCTCCAAATGTTGACTATTTATTGTTAGATTTGGAAATTCCATATGTTTTGTTGTACGCCACAATTAATTAACCCTTAAAAATAACATTGTAGTACTAATAATTTGTTAATCTTCCCTATTTTAATAGAAATGCAGTTATTTTTAATTATTTACTGATAATCTAGACTAATTTCGCATGTAATAGAAGTTTCTAATAATAATTTTATGTACCTATAACGCATATTATTAAAATTGTTTATGTTGAGCATGAGAAATTAATTAGTAAATCACTATTTTACAAACTCTATCAAAAAATGTAACGAAACATTTAGTCTTTACATTTTTATTTCTCAAATCATATTTTTTTAATACACAAAACACCGCAGACTGAGATAAAACTACAAAATGCGCCTACTTGATAAATAAACAAACGTGATTTATTAACTAATGAGTACAATTTTCTTAATGTAATGTCGTCCAAGTATAATAATTTGTTTTGTTTACAAGACCGATGCATGCACTGGAACAATTTGCAATATGTAAGTATTCAAGATGTTTTTCATTTCTATAAATCACATTACACGGTAATCTTTAGAGCAAGAGGGGATTTATCACGCGCGACTGTTTAGTTTATTTGCTTATAAATTCAGAATGTATCAAGTGTGCCATGCATGTGACTGAAAGATTCTGTGCAGCTGATCATGGTAAAAAATTTGATCGGTTTTTATTGAAAAACATAAAATAAAATGAGCAAATAAACTGAAAATGTAAACCAATATACTTCTTCGAATTTCGTCTAATTACTGTTCTAATACAATAGAATATTAATCATGATTATTATTTATTAAGATCTGTCGTTGTGTATTTTGGGTTGCATTTTTCTTGCGGTCAACAGGTTTGTAGTTCACTGCTTCGCCGCTTTATATAGCACTCTAATAAAAAGGTGTATCAGTAAAAATGTTTTTTTTCTCTTTAATAAATAACAAATTTTACGATTTAAAATTCCAGCTGATACACCTTATAGGAATATATTTATTTAAATATATGCATGTTTTTGTTATTGTTTTCTATGCTTTTAAATTGCACAGTGTCTGTTCTACAAATTTTTATCATATTTTGAAATATTTTAATTATACCTATTACTTAAAAAATATGTTATAAAACATAATATTATAATAATATTTGAAATGGCTGAAAAATGGATTATTGCAGACTATCAGAGACTGCGAGGTTGCTGAAAAATGTATTCTTCAGACGTACGACGCGCATTGAGCAGGATGTTGAGATGGCGCGTGAGTATTTTGCACTCGCCATATTTTTTTTTGTTTTGTTTTCGTTTTCTTGATCTGATTTTTATTTATTTATTTATTTATTTTAATGTTTTGACATACAGGTGCATCAAGATATATTCATTTCTTATATTCATTCTTGTATATATATATATATGTTTTCTAACAAAAAATCATGAAAAAAAAATTACAATAAAAATAGAATTCACCAATTATTTATTCTTAGGCTTTCACGCCTTTAGCAGCTTAATACTAATTATTATTATGTTGCTTTTCTAATAAGGTCGGTGTGGATCCATATTTGATTTACCCTCCTTAATACATTCTTTTGTATCAATCATTAACAAACACTAAAATTTCAATTTAGGATAATTTCGATTCGATTATGATGATGCAATTGGTGTGGAATGTTTTGTTTTTTTCGTCAAAATTGTTGGAATATTTTGTTTATCGTCTTTTTTTTTGTATTTTGCTACTGTCTAGATGGTTTCGCGTTTTCCCAAGAAGAGGGCGGTGCCGTTTCACAGAGCGATGTTATCAGAGCATATAACACCAACATTCCGAAACCAGATGGAATGTAAAAATGAGAATTTATGCATACAATCATTTGCAACAATAATATCGTATAAAATCACATCTGTTCGTCTATGAATAATACATATAACAGGTCTCTGTTTGACATCGAAGGGAACTTGTTGCCCGCCGATGAATAGAAACTTATGGGGCCTCGGTATTTTTCCGGCCGCAACGAATTAATCGATGTGCCAGCGTACTATACCGAACAGGCCTATTAATTAAATGGAAAATAATCACTAACTTCTAGTTTTTAATTACAATTTTAACGAAGACAATATAGCGCAGTAAACAAATTAAATTAAAGACAAATTTTGAATAAAGTAGCTAAAAATCAATAGATTATTATCATAAATTGTAGTTTTAGCAAATTCTACTGGAAATTATTATTTTTTCCTTTCTAAATGTTGCACGAATTTAACTATTGTTATATTTATTTATTAGGTTATAATTTACTTACTTATACATTGTCTGTGGTACTTACTTATTTATGTATTTATTTTTGTGATTTATTATAGAAAAAAAAAACATTAAAAAATAGATTAGTATATTAAACAAATCAAAATAGTAGCTAAATCCTAAGATAGAAAACGAATATTTTTTTTTTTTGAACCTTTTAATGCCGCAAATTACGTTCATAGCCATCTTGTTTTTTGCATACGATTAAATCATGTAGGCCGTGGCTGAATTATATATGTAATCAAAACGATATAAGGCTTTTAATGAAAACTTAAAAAGACAATTTATTAATTGACTGAAATAAAAATGAGTTTTACTGATAAAAAAATACAATAAATACAAGTACCTATCATATAGTATGTTTTAAGAAAAATTATTATTTTACTGCCTCCAAAATGTTTCAATTTGGTTGAGAGTCATTCGCTTTTTGACTTTATTGATAATAATAAATTTATAATTAATTCTATAGATTATATCTAATCCCTATTAAATTGAGATATGATGTTAAGATTTAGAAAAATTAATTATTTATTAAATTAGATTTCCATCTCTTATTTATTATTATTATTATTACTAATCGAAATATGCAAAACTATTTGTTACTGAGTATTGTTATTTTATTATTAAGAGCAACTTTAATTTGTTTCTATCCGAAAAGAAAAAAACATCATATTGCACAATATTTTCATTCGGTTTATTTCCAAAGCCAACTAGAATGTTATCCTATTATTTAACTGGAAATATTTCAAATTGTTATAAAATAAATACAACTGTTTGGTTATGCAAAGTATATGTTTCATTTCTTATTTGTTTTACCTTAATAATAATAAATCAGTAGCGGTACTATAGATTTTATGCGATTGATATTTTAGGTTAGAATTTGTTGACTTATCGACCTAGCAGCAACTATAAGATAATTTTGTAGTATCAAGACAATACTGTCATGTACCAATCAATTCTGATCCCATATTATCATTAGTCGGACCAATCTTCACTGGTCCGACTGGATAGAAACTTGTACCGCTGTTGTCCCTTTAATTTTAACAAAAAAAAAAAAAAACATATTTGTCTAGCTGCTCATCAACTAGACCCACTTTACATATTGATAAAATTTTTTTTGAATAAATCGCTTGTTATGCCGTGGAAAATTTTCAGGAATTTATGCAAAATATTTGCAGTTATTAAAAAGGTTTCGATTTTTGCATTTTCCTGCCATAATCACTTACCACTTTGAACATCGAACATTTCAAAATGATTCCCTGTAAAGTGACCGTGCTAATTTGCTTTTGTGTATTGATTGTTTGTAGTGTTTTCCATGAGATTAGTGGAAACAATGAACAAGGTAAGCGATTCTCTATTACAATCACAAATCTGAGCTCTTTAAATTCAATCAATCAACTCGATTCAATTAATCAATCAATATTCTAGAAGCCCATGAAAACATTCATCATTTACAACACAAAAAACATAAGGAACGTGAACATCCCAATCACAATCCTTTACATCGTTCACATCACCTGTCGACATTTAGAAGTAATGGTACAAATGGTACCAGCAATAATCAAGTCTGTTCGTGGTTATGTGTTGATGATCAGCTCTTAGCAGGTTTAGTTTCACTTGACGTTATCTGATATAAAAAATTAATTTGCTAAATGTATAATATATATGATTTACGTATAGTGGCGTCATCTTGTGACAAAAGTTGAAACTTATTTCAGCAAATGCCCTATTTAGACTAATAACTATTTCTTTTTTACTGATACAATCAGTAGAATTATAAAATACGATCTGATAAAGTATGATACAGTGCAACCGATTGGACCTTTTTTTAGATGAAAGTAAAAAAAAAAAACATTTTTTTATTTTCACAGTTATTGCCTGGTTAAACAACACGAGAGAATTTCAAAATCTTTATAAACTTCTACCGCGCCCATTTAATATTACATTCAGCAATGGAAACGGTTCGTTCGTAATACCATTTGGTGGTAATGGTAGTTATAATGGTTCAATTAGTTTTTCACCAGCGCATAATGGTTCATTACAATTTCCAATTCTATCGTATTTGGCTCGGAATTTTGCCGACTTTATAGCAAATGTGGAAAATGTTGGAACGCTATTTAGACCGAATGCTGAGTTTGGTATTGCTTGGAGGGAAATTGTTGCGAGTATAAGAAGTAAGTAAAAGTTATGGAGAACTATAAGAAAAAGTGAACACGAAAAAAATAAAAACGGGTTGCCATTAAGGGGTGCTGCGATTAGCGGAGACTAAATCTTTAACAGTTGCTCTTATGAGAACATCAAATTTTCTTATTTTTAAGGAAAATCGTAGATTTTATTGCAGCAAATTAAAACTAAGATTGCAATAATGAATATTTAATAAAATACACCAATTTTTATTTAAAAAATTGGCATAGTTTTGTTTTTTTCCCCCATTTTATTAATTTTATGATCAGTGACGTGCTATAGGGTTGGGTAAAAATATATTATAAAAAGAATTGTTAATTTATTATATAAAATTTATTTTGAAATTTTTATTAACAATTATTTAATAGTTGAATGGTTTCTTTGGAATTCTATGGATTATTTTAAATCCAAAAATTAATGTAAAATATGAAAATGATTTGAAAACGAAACAATAACAAAAAGCACGTCACTGATCAAGTGACAATCAGCACTAGAAACACGAATCACTCTAGGTGGATAAAAAATTTTCTGACCCGTAAATATTTTAACTTTTATTAGGTCGATTCTACTTCTTATTATAGTTCTTCATAGCAAAAGCATATAATGATGCAACAAAGTGGCAGATTTGCTGATATTTACGTTTCATTACCTTAAAATCACAATATGCTTATTTGTTTTTATTTCTAGCTACAAATGCTCTCGATGCATTCACAAACAACTTAAATATTTTATTTGGTAGTCGAAATGGCGGAATTATCGGTGCGAATTTCTTCAATCCAAATTATTGGGAATCATTGGTATCAAATATTACATCAAATGGTTTTATAAATACCATTGGACAGAATGTTATATCATTTCTTAATCAAACCGGTAAAATATTTACTTCCTGAACGTCTTAAATACGCTTCAGGCATATAAAAGACATATATAAGACGTTCACAGGATACATGTAAAATACTTTTTTTTTCTGATTTTAGGTTTGAAAATTTAGTCAATCAATTGTAGAATATTATAGACAAAGAAAAAATCGAGATATCCTGAAAAATATATACATTTCAAACCATATATTTTTGGAAATTCAATAAAAAAATGTTGTCATTATAGTAATAATAATGTGTTTTTTTTCTGTTCAATTTAATAATCCGTTTCATTTCATTTTATTGATTCAATTCAATTATCCAATGTCCTTTATGTATCCTATATGTCGTTGAATGAAAAATTAATGATTATCAACATAGATGCAGATGGGAGTAAATATGAATTGTAAACCAATCAGTGGTGTACTTATTATATATACTGATATTAGATAAATCAATATGTTACGCCAATGGATATATGTTTTCGTTATCAATTTTCATCGTCAAATTGTTTCTATCCAAAGAATCAATTTGAATTTTTAATGAGTAATTTACAATTTATACATCCATACATACATATCGAAGCTTATATTACAATAGAAATAATAAAAAAAAATATTTGTTTTTGTTTTTCACTGGAACATGTCATCAAGATAATGAGCTCCTGAAACAACCCTTTCAAGGTCAGTCAACGTATATACTAATGGTCGTGGTGTGACTGATGATGATGGCACAATATAATAATAGTAATAATAATACTGATAATGATGTTAATATTTCAACGTCAACAATAAAATACCCACGTTGGTTTTTTTATCGCTTTGAATTTTGTTCAGAAGCATATTGTTAAAGCGTCGCGACGCCTCGGTCGGTAACGGTTTTACGTATCGAAAATGGTAAAACTTTTATATGTAAAAAAGAATAGAAAACGGCGAATATTAATAATATAAATAATTAATTATAAATTTTCAATTAATATATAATATGGGTTTAGCTGAATTTGTAATAGCTGGCTTATCAACGTTATGTTTAAATTCCTCTTCGAATTGTACTACAGAAAGTAAGGCTTTAATTGACATGTAATTATTGTCATAGATTTTTATGTTAAAATTTTCCATCAACAGCGACTTATGTCCCATCATATTTATACAATCAAATAAATACATTGAAACAGGAATTGAAACATGAACATCTTATAATTACCACCTTGAAAGTAAGTAATTTTACTTTCCAATATAATTACAATTGGAAAGTAATGATTTGGATCGAAATTATAATTTCCCGACTCGAAGGACTTGAAAGCTGATTGTCAAGGTCGTATTTTAGAATGGTCCACTAAGCGGTTATGAAGCAAATAATAGTACTAGTATCACTGGTACTGGTGTCGCTTTCGATATAATTAACATATTGCAAAAAGAATACCAATTTAATTATACATTAGTTGAACCGGATGATGCAGCATTTGAACCGCCCGATGGTGTTACTGGCGGTATTAAAAATATGCTATTGAATAAAGTAACATTTTCGAATATTGATAAAAATGAATTCGAAAATTTTATGTGTTTATAGAAAGTTGATGTTGCAGCAGCATTTCTACCTATTCAATACAAGGAAGTTATTCAGTATTCACGAAGTTTGGATACTGCGCAATGGGTTGTTTTAATGAAACGACCCAAGGAATCAGCTACAGGTAATATATTCGATAATTAGAAGTACTCATTAATTGTATTCAATTAAATAAATGGAATACAGTTTATTGTGTAACTGACAAAAGCGTCGGTTTTGGTTCAATTTGATTTAAAATCAAAGTTTAAAATATACGACGGCCATTTTGAATAGATGAAGACCGTATATGCATTATACACTTTCTTTACGATATAGTAGGTAAATTATAATTTTATTCAAAAATTATCTTACCTTAATCGCAAAGGACTTTAAACTTTTGAACTTGACAAAAAACTATTGAATTAAAACTTAGAGCAGTTCAATAAACTTCCATTTAATCTCATCTAAACCTAAAGTCAAAAATCCAAAGCCGCCTACCTGATTACCACTGATTTATTGGAAATTCTAAGAATTGTGCTAGAACGCCCTCTAACATTTACCTATCTTATCTACACAATAGTTGTATATGTCATATGAATATGATTTTAATACGCTTTTTTCAAGTGACCTATGAAACTTATTCTGATGATGATAAATCCAAATACTTACCGCAGGAATCGAATTTTTCTTAATCATCAAAAAAAAATTATGAAATCGATTTATGCTGATATTTATTTTAGGATCTGGACTTCTGGCACCATTCACAGCAACCGTATGGACCCTAATTATTATATCCCTATTTACAGTTGGTCCAATTTTATATCTTGTTATGTTACTGCGTGGAAGAATCTGTAAAGAAACTGGTGAAATGGTTTTTTCACTGCCTGCTTGTATGTGGTTCGTTTATGGCGCATTATTGAAACAAGGTTCCACTTTGAATCCAATCACTGGTGCGAAAACGCAAATAAAATTCATTCTTTCAACGATCGCATTCATTCTCATTGTTCTAGATTCATCTAGAATTCTGTTTTCGACTTGGTGGATTTTTATAACAATTCTAACAGCTTTTTATACAGCAAATTTAACTGCTTTTTTAACGCTATCGAAATTTACATTACCGATAAACGAACCGAAAGATATTGTTAAGAAACAATACAAATGGCTTACGAATAGAGGCAATGGTATAATTGAGGAATTGAGGAATTCAAGACAATTTGGACCAAACGATGGAAAAAGTCTTTATGAACAAATTGGACTACCCAGAGGCGAAGTAATACTGAAATCAATTCGATAAATTTCTGACTTGAAAAAATTGAATTATGTCAAATTTATTTTGAAGCTAGAGTCAAATTGTGTCATAAAATATTTGTCTAATTTACAGGTTGACACTGATGAAGCACAAATCCTATCCGAATATGTATCGAAACGAAATTATATGTACATCCGCGAGAAAATCGTTTTAGAAACACTTATGTATAATGATTATAAACAGAAGACACGAGCCAATATTGAAGAGTCAAAACGGTGTACGTTTGTCATTACGAATTTTCCAGTTTGTACATTTCCAAGAGCGTTTGCTTATCGTCCAGGTTTCAAATATAATCTTCTATTTGATTTGACGTAAGTCTAATCTATAAATTTCTAGCGTAAATTCAGTATTATTAGTATTGATTTGCAATTATTCTGTAGAATTCAACACCTGAGTGAATCAGGCATAACGGCATTCAAGCAACGCGAATTTCTACCTGATACAAAAATATGTCCATTAGATTTGGGCAATAAGGAACGCCGTCTACGAAATACCGATTTATCAATGACTTATATGATAGTTGGTGGTGGCCTAGTAATTTCAACAATAGTCTTTATTATCGAATTATGTTTTTATTATTACTATTTCAAAACTCATAAAAGTTTCTTCAAAGTATCATTGAAATTGCCCGCCAAAACTCAAAATGGATTCTGGCCATCAGGAAACAATCGGTTTTCGTTTAATAGGAAAACAACTGCAAGCCTATTTCAACCGATTAAACATTTTGTTACACCACCACCACCGTATCATAGCTTATTTGGACCGCCACCAGGTGTTGCTGGTACGGATTATAAAAAGAAAATGATTAACGGCCGTAATTACTGGGTAATAAACAATAAGAATGGAGCGACAACTTTAATTCCACATAGAACACCATCTGCACTATTGTTTCAATTTACTAATTAGTTCTAAAATATTAATTATCCAGTTATTTTAACATTCATGTATTTTGTTAGGTATGCCTTATTTCCGATTCTATAGCAATGCAAATTGTTTATTTCAGTATATAAAGTCCAGGTGTTTGCTTTCAATAGATCCCTACGTAGGGCACTGCGGAAAAATACCAGACATTATCGAGTTTTTAGATAAAATAACTTCAAATCAAATGAGCTTATAAACTGTTTACTTGGCTATTGACCTAATTGTATTTTCATGATAAATTCAATTGTAGATATTTAAAAAAAAAAATGCATTCAATTAGATAAATGAATATTTGGGAGCAAAACAAACAATAGGGAACCATTTTTACTATCTAGCCACTTAAATGTATCGATAATTTTTGTCAATTAATACTAATGTTTAATTAATTTTATATTGTGTATGATAAAAATTTTAGTTGATTCTACTAATTCTATACTATAATCGTTTTTCTTTTTATCTATTGGGTCTTTGGATTGTGATAAATTCTTCGGTTATTGATCCAATTCAGGGGAATAATGATTATGGCTTATCGTTTTTGTGGTACCTACCTTTTTAATTTGACAATATGTTTATGTTCCTGTTGATAAAGTTAAGTACTTCAAATCAATCAATAGTTGCCCTTATTTATTAATTATCAATTCGGTTTTTATTTATCTCTTTTTCTTGATGTATTTTAAATGCGTTTCGGTCAGATATCTATAATAAAAAAATATGTAGCATCGAAGGTTATTTATTAAGATCCATGTATTTACTAAGAAAGCAATTTAGGGATAAAAAAAGGTATCTCCTTTTAATAGATTTGGGATACATATAAAGACCAAAAAATTCTCTGTAGGAATCATTTAACGTTTGTTTCTCATTTATTGTGTGTTTTCTACTCTATTTCGTGTAACAAATACTAATTATGTGTTCGTTAAAAATTTTTATTGTCTGTTTTTTACAAATAGTCAATGTTATATCAAATGAAATACTTGATTCACAATTTCAAATTGTCGATAGTTTGACATTAAATAAATATTTGGCGCCATTTAAAAAACGTATAAGCGATTTACAAAATTTAAATAAAACGGAATTAATAAATGGTCCAATACCAAGTGAACATTGTGCTAACGACTTATTGCGTTTCTTTTCAAATCTGCAAAATTCAACTGGTGATGATATATGGGCATTAAAAAGTAAGTAACAAAATAATACACTTACCCGATCCTAGAATGATAACGATAAATTGGATTCCAGTGATTGACGCAACAGCAAAAATTCCTGCTGGAATTTTATCATTAAATTTAGGTGGAACTCTAGGCGATTTTAATGAATGCATCGGGACGCATAGTAAGAAATATGCAGTCAAAGGAAATTATTGTTTAGCGACTATATTACTCGATTTAAGCCGTATAATTGATTCATTACAGGTTGGTAAATTCTAGATTTAATTTTTATGGTCGAATTATTCTATACTGCGCATACCCTAACTAAATGCTATCAAATCAAGTAGGCCGTGTACACTAACAAACATGTTTACGCATATTTATTTATTAATTTCAAATTTTTTGATCCAAATAGCAAAACAATAAACCTTTATCAGAAAAAGCGTACAATTTTCAAGCAGCCTATCCAAGTACATATCCATCATTTGCATTATGCATTCCAAATCATTGTCATGAAAGTGATTTGCAACAGTTCCTTCAATGGCTAGATTTACCATTACAATTATATAATGTTTCTGTTACGTTTCAATGTCAAAATGAGGATCAAGTAAATCCGTCGTTAAGTGTAGGTGCATGGTGTACAATGTAAGTAGAAAAAATTAAATGCAATTATCCAACGAGATACAATTTTTATAGAATCTGTGAATAACCTTGTTATTAGGATAATAACAAGGTTATTATGTCGGTTATATTATGTTATATTAAGGTTATATTATGTCGGCGGCAGCGACAGCAATTAAAATATTATTTTTGTGTTTTTACTTAGCTTTCTTGGATTTTATATCATTTATTTATTAAAAAAAAAAAAAGATTTAAAAGAAAATCGAAACAGCTGTCGAATAAAAAGTTTAAAAAAATAAATAAATAAACGATAGAAAATCCAAAAAAGTTAAGTAAAATTGAATATACTCTCCAATGTAAAAAAAATTAATACATTATTTTTGTTTTTAGATGTTTTTTTATTGTATATATTTTAATAATGGTTTTATCAACTTTATATGACTTTTATTCTAAAACAACTGGGTCAGGTAACTATTATACACAAACGCAATTTAAACACACAAAAAAAAACAAACAAATTATTCCTGCCTTTTCAGAACCATACTATCCTCTTCTAACTGCATTCTCAATTTATACAAATTGGAAAAAATTATTTAAAATCAGTCAACGTAATGCAAATCAACTGACTTGTTTACATGGAATAAAAGTTTTAAGTATGATGTGGATAGTATTTGGGCATTGTTTTTCTCTTTTATCATTCAGTCCATTGACTAATTCAAAGGATGTATTAATAGTAAGGACTTCTTATATGAAAACATCACGAGTATCTTAACTAAATCAAGTTGGCTATGAATGTGACAAACTACGCCACCATTTTGAATAATATCAATATAGACATTAAGCAACAATGACAGTGGCTAGTAGTAAGCCATGGATTTACTGTAAAATTATTTGTATTTTTTTACATTTTTATACATTTAATTTTCACAAAATTATTAATTCGAATTTTATGATTATAACATAATTTAAATGTATTTTTTTAGTTTTTATCGAAAACTGAAAGTATGCTATTTTCAAATGCCGTCCATTCGGTTGATACATTTTTCATGATTTCCGGTTTACTGATGGTTTATACATTTATAAAAAGTCAACGTAGTATGGGTAAATTTAATTTATTGGCTTTTTATTTACATCGATATATAAGGTGAGTACAAATGCCATTTTTTTTTTTCGACAAAAATATCTAATTATTTTGTTATTTTACACAATTTTAGATTGACTGTTCCTCTATTCCCAGTAATACTAGTCAGTGCGACATTGATAAATTACATGGGGTCCGGTCCACGTTGGCCATTTATGATCGGCTTTTTTCAAGGATTCTGTCAAAAGTACTGGTGGTCAACGCTTTTATACATTCAAAATTATGTGAATACCACTACAATAGTAAGCAATCGTGTGCGCACGCGTGCGCAATTCCGAATTGTAATTTACCAACGGAATTTTCTAGTGTATTGGACAAACTTGGTATTTGGATGTCGAATTCCAACTCTACCTTTTAGCACCGATATTTTTGATTACACTAGTAAAACATCCAAAAATTACCTTAAGCCTTCTATTCGTAGTACTAGTTATTTTTTTGATTGTACCTTTTTGTGTAACGTGGTACTACGAATTACCAGCCTTATCATCAAATTTATATGCGTAAGTTGATGATTTGATTTGATTATGAGCTATTAAGACTTTTTAATTTATTATCTATTACTTTGTACAGCGATTTGGTGAATTTCCAAACTAAATACTACTTAATGACGCATACAAGAGCGTCTTCATGGTTTGTTGGAGTAATAATCGGATACTTTATAGCACAAGATCATCCTCAAACGACTGATAAAACATTAATGAAACGGGTATGTAGATAAGCACTCCAATTCGCTGTTTGGCATTAGTTTGATTTAAATATTTGTAGATACGGTATTTATTAATCGCAAATACGGCTACAATAATTATGCAAGTTTTAATATTTGGCTTCCATGAACAATTATCATCAAAAGAATATCATAAGTTTATAAATGCAATATACAATGGGATAGCACGCCCATTATGGGCTGCTTGTATGGGATTGATTGTGTATATTTGCTCTAGAGGATATGGAGGTAAAGGCAACTAGTAGTATAAACTTATCTGCCTTGAGCATATAGAATTGGTGCATAGATAATTTATTATACTGAGATTTTACCAACATTTTTTAGGTCCATTAAACACGTTTTTATCATTGCCCATATTTGAGATCCTCAGCCGATTCACGTACAGCATCTACTTATTACACGTCACATTGTTGTACATGATAATTTTCGCAACTAAAACTCCAAAGTATTTCTCAATTTTTAATGTGGTAAGAATAAAACTATACACATACTATACAAATAAGTGTTCAATAAGTAGCATAGAGTAATATAAATCTATTCTTATACAAAGTTGCTCGAAATGTAGCAAATATTAACAACGTATTCACTTATAATAATAATAATAGTTGCAATATGTATGTGAATACGGGAAAATTAAAATAATTTACAATACATCGTAAAAAAAACCCTATTTTCGTCTTAAAACTAAATTATCTCATTTCCTAATTGAATATATTCATTTTAGGCGTACTCCTTTTGGGGGATAACAATCTATACATTTTGCCTATCCGTATTGTGGGTGTTGGCGTTCGAATCACCCGCAATTGTGATCGAAAAATATCTCCTATCCAAACATAAATAGACCGAGAAAAAACAGGCAACAAGGGACAGACGTGAGTTCGAGTTATTTATTTACTAAATAACTTCATAAGAGTTATTTATTTATTTTTACTTAAAATTGTGAAAATGGGTGTTCGTTAAACCAGCGTGTATATAGTGTTATATATGTCCAAAAATCGGTGTTGTTTTATTAGTTAATTTATTCCAGTACAATTACGACATATCGCCAGTAATCGATTTAAAATTATTGTTTAGTATAATAACTTACCGTAAACTATAAAGGAAACATTATATACATATCTACTAACAAATTATTAAGCAAAAATGTAAATATCCGCATCCTTTATTTATACACATCGTGATAATCATGGCTAGGTTTGTTTTTTTCATATTATAATATATAAACACGAAATCTCTGCGCAGTGTAATATAATGCAGAGATAACAATAGAAAAAACAAACCCCAGGCATCATAGAAAAAGTATTATTATAAAATTATAAATTATAATTAAAATTAATAAAAAAATGAACAGCAAAACGCGAGAGCGGTTTTTTTCAACATTTTCCCTATACAAATTAAAAAAAAAACTGCAGCAAATAACAAACAATAGATTTTCTAAGTTAGTAAATAAGATGGCAGAGTAATTGCATTCAATAAGAAACAAAACGTCAAATATATTTACCTTCATCATCACTAGGCAACTAAAAATACATTAATATCTCTTGAAGACCCTCCACTTACAAACAACTGATAGCGCTTAACCCTCATAATATCGAAGAGAAATTCTCATACACATAAGTTTTCTGCGTAAAAAAAAAACAGATGCAAATAATAGGTTTTTGTGTTTTTAAGACAATAAAGCACTCATTTAATTTTTCAAACATTTTAAATACAAATAACAAAAGAAAATGAGGAGAATAACTAGCTGCTTTTCTATTTTCTATAATAATAATATGAACATAATGTATATTTAAAAATGATTATTTTATTTTATTTCTCTTCTTAGTTTACACATGCGCTATCAGTCTAGTGTAGTGATAGTAGTAGTAGTAGGGACATTATATACTAATCATTACTTTACGACGTAGTACATTCTGGCGGTTCATCCGTAATATCATCACCCGATAGCCATGTATCCTCGGATGAGTCTGAACCGCTTGAATCGAAATCTAACAATGAAAATCCATGCACTCCTTCGGCATTACGTGTTGCTCGAAGTCGACGCCAAAGCATCCAAAGTATCTGTGTGTGTAAATAAATAAATAATATTCATAACAAATAAATATTTAATAATAAATAAATATATATATATATATATATACATATTTTGCAATACGATAAAGAAAAAAAACTACCATACCGTGTTTTCAGACGTTTCAGTGTCCGGTGACCAACCATTTTTTTTATTATTTCTTACAGCATTAGCTAAACCTTTCATTTCAGCTTCCCCCTCAAAAGAAGGGGCCCAAACCTAACAGGAGAAGAAACATTTCATTCAATTGATATTCATTGCCGCTAAAGAATAATTCTTGCTATCGAACTAAATACCTTAACATCCCAATCAAGACCGCTTGTAGCCAAGAATGGCACTCGCGGATGTGGTTCCAAACAATTAACAACACCAGTATCATCGGCTAATAAAAATTGTACTATCGATTCGGTTCGTTTCTCCCAAATGAACAAATGACCACAATCTGAACCACTCATTATAAATTCTGAACGTGGACCAAAAAATGAGACACCCTATATCACCAACACAATATATATGATTGATTCCTTTAATGCATTCATATCGAACAAACCTTTATTGTAGCACCATTTCTATGTCCGGAATATTTCTGAGCGTATCGTCCTGGCGATTTATTTGTTTCAAATAAATAAACGGCATCACTATACGATCCAATTATTTCGCTGCCATCGTGATTATAAACTGCACATGTTACATGATAACCATCGGAAGTTTTCTCGTCTTGATTTGATGGATAGTATTTCGCAACGTATTTTGATGAATTTCTGTGATCGTAGATTTTGATCTGGATAATGAAATTCATTAAAATTGCATATTAATATATTGTGCTAGTATCAATTTTATTGATATAAGTCCAAAATTTAGTGTAAAATAGAAAAAAATTAAAGAGATTTCTCCGCCTTAAGATAATCTATTAAAATTCAATAATGGACACTCACGTAACGGTCTTTTCCCCCAACACAAAACTCATTACTATTCATTGGATTTGAATGTATACTGAATAAAGTGACAGGTGCTCCATCGTTATCTTTCACTAGAATAATTCTAAAAAAAAAAAACAACAAAAAAATAAAACAAGGACAAAAGCAAGAAACAAAAAAAAATGACATAATGCGACACAAACAAAGCTTTAAAATCATACTTGTCTGGTTTCGTTTTTCGAAGATCGTGGCTGAGGACGACGCCATCTTCGCCAGCACTAAGTAATACGTTTGGATGATCTTTCAGTGTGGTTAATTTGTGACAGGCACCTTTATGTTGGCCAATTTTTTTGTTATCACGAACACCATCTGTACCAACCTATGAAAATAACACGTCGTGATCTATTATGCATTTCAGCTTTTTTTTTATTTTGCAATTTACTTGTATATAACAGATGTGACCGTCACGTGCTGCTGTTGCCAAATGTAGATCTGAACCTTTAAGGTCTAGGAACTTTGTTTGAAATATATTCCGTTTATGTTCAGTCTTTATTTTTAATAGTTTTTTTCCAATGGCCCAATCCCATAATATCACCTATAAAATAATGAATCATTAATAAATAGAAAAGTATGGTGAAACTTCGTAAACGTGTCTTACATTCAAGTCATCCGACCCACTAGCCAGATAAGTACCATCCTGACTGAAATTGAGACAATTTACACAACCATGATGCTCCTCCAATTTATACATTAATTCCAATTTTTCCACATTTCGAAGTGATCCATAGCAACGTTGTTGAAATACCGATGGATGTGTCTTTTTCTTTGTTATGCCTAATTATACACGTAATATTTACTATCAGTATTACTATTTGCAGGTGAATTATGTACCTATTTGTCTATTAGTTATTTCTGGTACTATGAACCAATTGTGTTTCGGTTTTTCTTTTTTCAACACTTCATCTGCTTCATCATCGCCGGAATCTTCCATATCTGTACTGTTGATTATTGTGTCATCAGAAAAATCTATTGAACTCATTGTTGTATCAAATTCAGCTTCTTCATCACTACGAAAACAAAGGATTGCGTCTTATTTCAAAATTATATAATAAAATGTAAGTTCTACAAAATCTACATAATGCAGCAACATAAGTTGCTAGATTTTTTATATATTTTAGAGGTTATCATATTAAAATAATGACTAGGCAAACGTAATTGTGTTAAACATAGGTATTCTTTATACCTTCCATTATTTTCTCTTGTTGCTCGACTTGCCATATTTCCATTTTCTTGACTATTTTCATCAATATATGCACTAATTGGTAGACCACTATCGTTACTTCGTCCACTTGTACTAGCAGTTTGTTCATCAGCAATATCAGTATTTGTAGCAGATGAAATTGAAGAATCTTCTACGTCGTACCCATTTGGACGCATTCGCTTAACTTTATCAGGACCATCAGTTTGATGATTATCCATTTGTTCATCTTCCGAATTGTTTTCATCCATGATCTAAAAATACCCTTTGAGCAAAATATTGCGATTATATCCCAAAAAATGTTCTCCAAAATTTTAGATTGATAATTGTGTTCTATAGAAACATTATTGGTTGTTTTTAATTTGATTTATTTTAATAATTGCTTTATAGAAAAATAGAACTATTGATGAAAATATAATTTAAAAATTAAATTAGAGGGTAATCAAGATTATTAATTGTTGAAAATAAAAGAAAATATTATAAATATACACCGAGAGTTTTTATGACAACATCAATTACCTGTCAGATGTCGAAAAACAGCTGCTGATCACCAATATCAGCAAGAAACTTTCTAATTTAAATTTCTACATGAAACGATTAAATTGATTAAAAGAAAATGATTGAAATGATTCTTACGATTCCCAAACTCTCTTGCAAGTTATTTGTAGTTTGTACTATAAAATTCTAAATAATATGTGAAATACAAATACCCTTTGTTTATTGTTATTTTGATTTTTTATCTGATTTGATGATAAAGATAAATATAAACGTAAATAAAATAAAGTAAATAAATTTATAAATATAAAATAAACTGATAAAAACTTAAAAACTAAAAAGACAAGATGGCAACTTCTTATACACCCGTTTTGAAAAAAGACAATAACAAAATATACTCTACAACATAACCTAAATTTATTTTATTGTAAAAATCCGAATATATCTTGATCTTTTAATCAAAATATCAAAAAAAATAGCAATGACCTTATATCATTTTGGAAACTGTATAGCTTTGATTTACATTCCGTATTATTTAGCATATAAAAAATCAGGCCTGTAAGTCATAATATGATTGATTCTTTCGGTCTTTGACATACCTATTAATTTATTAGATCCGAATATGGCGTATTTTGGAAATGTGTCAGGGCTGGATTCACATATATGGTGACCCAGTTAATAAAAATGATACTATTGGCAACATTTTTTCCAGAAAATACAGGAGAATCAGATTTGAATCTGTTACCAGTACGTAACAAACCGGTATCAGGATCATCACTGATTTGGACCGACAATTATGACGGATAACATTCGTCTTGTCGTTTGATTTTAAAAAACAAAAAAAATAATGATTATATTTGTAGGAATTCCTGAAGCAATCACTTGATTTAGCTGACCTTGTCGGCTTGCATTTCGTGCTAAATGGAATCCCTGGTAAAGGACATACAAAAATCTTAGCCGCTGGAATAGGATGGGCAACAGCCGAAGTAGATGTACCATTAAAATGATTTTATTCATAGTTGATGTTTTTTTTTTATTTACAGGTGATTCTATCCAGAGCACTTTTTCTTTGGATGGGTGCCCGTGGTGCGGAATTTAATTGGATATACATTCAGAAATGTCTCGATTCCAATATTTTACTAATTCAACATGTTGCTACTGTGGCATTAGTTTGGCTATGTTCACGGCACAATTTACATAACAGTTGGAAACTGTTATTTGTACCATTATTATTAATTAATTGTTATAAATCTTTGTTTTTGGATATTTTACTAAGTTCATTCCTAGAGAATGTTTGGATGGGTCTGATTGCTAAAGGTTTAATTGTATTAACATATGGATTGTGTACATTAGGGATTTATGGGGCCTTAGCTGAATCAGCTGGCGTTTATTAATTAAAGTTATATATTGTGTTATAATAAATGATTTAAAGAACAGTTGAGAGATAGTTTTTAGATAGTGGGCCGTGACAGCTCGGTCTTGGGATAAATTAAATTGTCTTTTGTGCTATTTTTGTTAAATTAATCTATATAGGAAGTAAAATATAAATAGACTGACATTTCTCCTAAATAAATACAAATTAACTTGAACAAAAGGTACCTGAATAAAAAAAATCAATTGACCTTTATTTTTTTTTCTATATTCTGGAATAAAGATTTAGTCCAAAATGCACAAAGCATCGCAAATCGTTCATATTATATTTGCTGAAACAATAGAATATCGTGGAACCGATGCGCATTCTCGAGCAATCCTTGAAATTTGCCACATTGCCATCACAGGCAACATTTTCCGTTGTTTTAATGAAATTTTATATAACAAAATATTCCGATGAGTAAAATCACATATTCTCGTGTTGCGACATTGTGAAATGAGGAAGTAGCAGTAGCAGCCGCCGCCACCGCCACCGACCGAACTACATCAACCAAGCAACAAGCCCGGAGTGAATATTCAGCAAATAGGAAGCGAAGATGGTTGTTTGCTGACGCATGTCACGGAGTTTTTATCGGAAAATATCGTGTAAAACTTCGCTAAAAATTTTACCCCAAATTGAATGCTGGCGGTGGTGACAATTAAATTATTTGAACAATAATTTTTTTGTTAATAAAACTATATTGTCACGACGGTCGTAATATTGGCAATGCAGTGCGATAAATTTGATTGCTTTTCTTTCGAGTTTTTCTGTGATAAAAATATGTTAAGCTGAATAGATTTTTCCTCGTCCGCGAAAATGTCGAGACCAACATTGTCCTATTCCCGAAACTATGTTTCACTTAAACCCATTGAAGTGCCGCAGGTACTGCAAAATGGAGAAAAGTTCATCAAATGGGACGAGGTATGATAATGGATAACTAAATTATTATAAAAATTATTGTTCTATAACGATTGCGAAAAGAAGATAGACATCGGGAAAATTATTTTTGTAATAGATAAACCTTTGTTTAATTTATCAAATTTTATAGAAAAAAATGAAATGAAATTATATAAATAAGCTACAAAAATCTCTCTCTCTTATTATTCTCATCTCATCGTGTAGTATTTCTTGTAGAAAAGGGGGAGATTCCCATGAGAAAGTAGCAGCAAAACTGGTAATTCCAAGTTAAATCCAAATATTTTCGTTTTGTTTTTATTCGGATTATTATTATTATTATTATTAAATAACAGATTATTTTAATTTTTGATTAGTTTATCTTATTTATTCAAATCATCTTTTAAGAATTTTAATATCTAGCTATAAAAGATAAAAGTAAGTATAGGTACTTAAGGTGAACAATAAATTATAATACAAATTTTCGTGCCCGGAAATGGCATTGAAATTAATTCATAAAAACATCTAGAATAAAATTAAACGTAGGTATATAATAGAAAAAATTAAAAAAATGAAATAATTACTTGCTTATGAACTGATGTACCAACCGCACAGATTACTATTTAGTTACGTTGTTGCACTACAGATGGAAGTCTACAAATTGCAATCAACTTCATTCATCACTTTCGAACTTTGAAAATAAAACGAAAACTGATATACTAGTCCATCCAGGAATAAATATATTGTATTCTAATCAATCTATAATCATAATCTATATAAGATTATACAAATATTATCATATATTATCATTCGATTTAAACTTAAAGCAAACTATAGGAAAGTAAACTTCCAAGTTCCATGGCATACTTCGATTAGATCCCGACCGATATTTGTATAAGTTCAGTTTAGATTAAAGAAATAAAACACAGTTGCTACTAATTAATTTATTTAGTTCTTAACTTTATTGAAATTTCATATTTTCCAATTGTCCAAAAAATAAGAGACAAAGTTACTGTAACTAATAAAAAAAACTTTTCCAATCCATAAATATCGTCTTCTATGCTAAATGGAAATATGACAATTGAAAAGTTATTTCTATCTTATATGTGTGTGTGTGTGTGTGTGCGCGTAAATATTAAAAGATAACACCCACGTTTATAATCATACATCTATTTTACATATATCTACTATACATACATATACATGTATGTATAAAGCGAAATAAAAAAGAAATAATTTTTTGCCGTCATATTATTTGACATAGTCGTTGTATGCATGTACATACATGTACATTCGATTTATTTTCCATGTAAATAACAGAATAGATTAAAGTTTAATGCACCTATAGCTTGAAAATAATCCAAACTAAACTTTCAACTACGAATTACAATCACATAGTAGTATTGTATATATGTAATCATTCTACATATCTGCCCATAAATATGTATGGTTTAGTTAGTGAATAAATTTGTTAAAATGTGACGTCATTTGTCAAGGTCGAATTTCTAATATGCATGCAACCTTTAGTTTATCGTCTTCTGCTTTTTATTATTATAAATATATATATATATATGTATAGTTATTAACGATTATGATGGTAATCATTAAATACTATATTGTTACAAGAACTTTGCATGTTCTATTTCATTTTGCCGCTATATAAGTATAATTTCAATTCAACATTTTATATCTACTGATTTTTCTACCTGTAATGTGAAATTTCTCTCTGGAGATTTTGCTTTGTTCCATTTGTATATGAATCGATTGACAGTTCCATTTGATAAAATATCTTTCTGTTATTTTATTATTTCAATTTTTTGTTTTATTCTATCTCTGAAGCTCGTCGTAAAGAATGTGATGTCAAAGCGACGGTAGATGGGAATGGAATGAAATGGAATGGAAGACGGGTGAGGTTCATCGTGCCATTGATGCTGCCATTCTTTTCGTGTCCCTCGGTTTTTTGCTTCCAATCAATTTTTTTTTTTTTTTTTATGTATTTGGTGTGATTGGTTTCTGGTGTTACTACTATTACTACAACTGTAGTGCTGACGACTATAGAACACTGTCGTCACGTCAGTTACTGCTGCAATTGATGTGTGAAATAAAAACGGCTTTTTTTTATTATTACAACTCCTCCTAATAAATATTGAGAAGGGTAAATTAAATCGAGAGAAACGAACGGATTTTGTGGTGTAACGCAATTTTCCAAATGCAAAACCCACCGCACGATTCATCGCTATTTGGGATTTATTAGAATTAGAAACAATTCGATTAAAAAAGCAAAAAAGCAGAAAAAAAAACGTCATTCACATTCCATTTTCGATGATCAATACAGGATTTAGGCGACAAGGCACAATGCATTTTTTTTTAAGCTTTTTTATTTTTTGCTACTTCACAATTCGGACATCATTTTTAGCTTACTCGATGATGCACGTGGTTTTTATAATTGACTGTCATTTGCATGTTGATATATTGAATCATGTGCAGTAAAAAACTTTTCGTGAACAAAACTTGAATATTCCATTCCATTTACACAGTTTATCAAAACTATGAAGAACTATATAAAAGGAGTAGAATCGACCTGACAAAAGTCAAAATATTTGTGGGTCAGAAAATTTATTTTGTCCACCAGAGGGATTCGTGCTTCTACTACTTATTGTCACTTGATCAGTGACGTGCTTTGTTTTCACACACCTTCAGTTCTGCATAGCTTGAAAATAACCTCAATGTCACAGAGTAGAAAATATGCAGATAGCCAATTCATTCTCATCAATTGTTCCTACTTTACGCCATCTGCTGGCCTTAGTCAAAACGTATACACAATATACATACTACATAGTAGTGAATTTATTCTTTTCAGTTTTCATACATATTAAAATTATCTCTCTCTCTCTCTCATGTTCCATTTTGATAGCTTTTCTAATTCAATTTTCCCCTGTATTAAAATCATTATTTCGAAAATTAAAACGCGAACGAAGAAAGACCACCAAGTCCACAAGCAATTCGTTCTATTTCTATACTTTGTATCTTTCTCGCTCTCTCTCTCTCTGTCTGTTTAACGATGATAACGTTTCTCTTTTTATCCTACTATACAAAAGACTACCTCTACCCTCTACATCTACTCAAATCTAATTACAAAACTGTACTATTCTGACTCAACGAGTAGTAGTGTAAAGGATGACGATGACTAGGATAAAGATAGAGCTATCTCTAGACAGGGAAAAGAGGCTACTTTTGAACGACACTCGTTTTCAGTTTAGTTTAGTTCTCTCAACTAGCATTGCTATTTTTAGTTAGCCTACCTTGTCTTGTAATACCTAGAGGGAACAGCAGCAGCAGCAGCAGCTAGAGTGAAGGAAGGCGGCATGAAATGTGGTTAAATGGTAAAAAGGCCATAGCGACGCTGTGCCATTCTCGTTTAATGTTAGCTCTGGCAGCGCTAGTTTCTGCTATCGTCATCTGTCGTCCCCATCCCCGGCCTAGTCTCTTTGTCCTCTGCTGTGCTGTGCCACCACCACCACCACCACCATTCATCGGATAGGAATCTTGATTTGATATTTCAAATGGATAAAATCGCTTACGTAATTTTAGGACCTAAATGTACTGTAGATGAATAAATTGGAAGGAGGGGTGCGGTTTTATTATTTTGAATATATATACATTTTTTTTTATGGAAATAGAGCCCATCGTTCGTTTAATATTCAGAGTAAATTTTATGTTGGATTTTGTTTTATGTTCGTATTTTTGAGATCAGAATTTTATCGCTCTCCAGGGTATATTGTAATAATAAACTTTGTGCGCAAAAAAAAAAAAAACGATAAATCGTTACGTGTAGCAAACAAATAGCTTTACCACTTGTATTGTCATTAATTTAGGAATATCTTAGCGGTGCATATCGCACCGCGAAAGGCGGTACGGTATCGCGGTCGATGCGAACTATTGTAGGACTGTGATGGCGAACGTGCTCTGCGTTCACGCAATTAATTTTCACACAGTATAATCTGTGTTGTATGACCACCAATGTATGAATATATCTACTGCTCTGCGTGCATACATGAATGAACAATACTCAACTAATATTTATGTACCTCGCATCATCAACAAACGAAAATGTTCGGCACGAGTTCACGGTTAATTTTCAAGGTGTGCGAGTGTGTGGTTTGTCTTATTGAAATGTTTTTAACGTTTCGAGACATTGAAAATGTATGTTGCAATTGTTAGAAATAGAATTAATAATTATTATTATATTATTGTTGTTGTTATTGGTTAATTATACAGAAAAGACGCTTGTTCTAATATCGATTTGTTTCTATTATTATCTTTGTTGTGTTCGTGCAGTTTGTGTATCTGTTTTACAACTTTTCATTTATTTTAGATAATTAAAACATACCTATACGAAAATTTCATCAAGACAAGCAAGTTTCTTGCTGCGTCTGAGATGACGGCGTCCGCGGAATGTTTTAAATAAAATTGAATTTTTCAACATAATTTAAAATATCTTTCTTTCAAATATGTACGTATTGCTATTTTAAGAATACATATGCACATACACACACAAAACATATAATAACTTGCCCTATTATTTGTATTAGGAATCAGCTTGTTTATGTTCGAGAGCCCTTCGAAATTAATTTCATTTAGTGAATTTGGTTTGGTAGTATGTTTTGGCATTCGTCCGTCAATGTATCATTTTCTACAGGCAAAACAATTTATTTCATAAAATCAGGCAAACTATACAGGGTGTTAACATCCTATAGGCTCTATGGTTAATTTTTTTATTAGTAAAGTCAGGAAAATGGTTCAACTAGGAAAATTTTGTAGAATTTTATGACCAATTCATAGCTGGTTTGAAATTGAATTTAGCTCATACAGTTATTAAAATATGCGGAAAAAACTTCTAAAAAAGTGATTTTTTTGTAATAAATATTCGGAAAAACTATTAGCGATACGAGAAAAAATCAAAAGGAATTCAACAGATAATTTTACATACAATTCAGTAATCTTTGCACTTTTTTCATAGCTTACATGGTGTTGGTGGTATGACGTAAACTTTCATTTTTTTAAATGCAAATCATAATTGGTCAAGGGATAATTATCGTAAAATATTGAACTTATCGTCAAATATAACAAACCTCCATTTTCAATTACCAACATTTAGTTGTGTAAATAACCACCCTGTATACAGTCAATTCTATCAAAAATAACTAACAAATTTTGAAATATACATTGCCCTGCTGCACACTTTTATGAACAAAATTTTGCATTTTAATGAGAGAGCGTTTCGAATACAAAATGTATTTCATTCCACAGTAGATATGTATGTATATATCGATAATAATTTAGCAAAGATTTTGCGATTATGTATGGAATTTATTTCTGTACCTGTCCTATGCTATGTACCTACGTGACATACTATATCTATGTAAAATATGTTTAGAATTTCAATTTTCCCAGCTCTTTTTTTCTTTTTTTATGTTTGTAATCCCTTTTCGATTCGCTCATCGTGAGTTTAATTTCGTTTTTTTCTCTGTATTAAAGGGATCCGGAATCAAGTGAACCGAAAGGGAGATAAAACATAATGATGGCTGAAAAGCCATTGTAAAATGTTGAAATAAAAATTTCTTTTTTACCATCTTTTTTTTTTCGTTATAATCAACTATTTTTTTTCATCTTCTGCCATTCAATTGTTTCTATAAGCAGATTTTACACAGAGAGCATATAACACATACGCATAATAGATGCTTCATCAAATAAGCCCAGCTCTATTTTGTGCCTTGAGCTAAACTAACATCAACGTCAACATCACAATTTTCGATCTCGACAAAGTTCTATTCATTATACTATAGTTTCAATCATTTACAACGCAGTTTAATTAAAACTTAAAACCGTTTTGATGATAATGATAATAATAAATAAATCGGAATTAATTTAGTATGTAATTAATTCAATAAATTCATATTAAAAAGTCTTATGTAAGTATACTTACTTGCTTGGAAATTATGCTCTTTATTAGAGACAAAAAAAAAACGAAGGGTTTTTAATTAAAAAAACATCCCTCGCTTTTAGGGGCAAGCTTTTAATAAGTTAAACATTGTTGTTGTTGTTTTTTTTTTCTTTTAATTAATGGCACATAATTGGAATTTAATTTTACACTTTGATATAAACAATTCATTAATTTGAAGTAGGCTGCGGCTTTCTACTGTACCAGAATAAATACATACTTTTAATCTATGTGTATTGTACTTTTTGTTTTTGTCGATCAGATACTTGTATCGTGGTTATAAGGTGGTCGTTGCGCACTAGTTCAATAACTGCACAGCGATTTTGTTTGAGTCACTGCGCAATAAAAAAATCAAACACAAAACTAAGCATCTGCACAGGTTTTTTTTTACGGCAGCATGTGTAAACGAATGTAAAAATAACAGTAATAAAAACCGTAGGTGGCGTTTCATTCAACTATATGTATATTTTATTTCACAAAAAAAAAGAAAGATATAACAAACAAATTTCATTCATAAGGAAAATTTAATTTCATTTTTTTTTTTTTTTCGTTCTGTCTGAATGATTGACAGGCATGACGTCAATATAGTATGCATATACATAACCTAGCAATTTATAATCGTCCATTCTTCTTGCCGTATAGGTGGATTAAAATGTTACACGGTTTCGCGCGCGTCGTCGAGACGTCGTCGTCTTTGTACTGAAAATAAAATTAAAAAAAAAAAAAAAAGGAAACGGGAAAGAAAAAGGAATTAATTATACAATGCTATACTTTGTGGCAATGCCTACTATATTTTAATATGGAATTTATGGAGTAAAATTCATAGAGCGAAAAATTTATTATGTCTTTCTCTTTCCTTTTTCGTTTTCTTTTTCCGATGGAAATATATCAGTGTGTGTGTGTGTGTATATAGATATAGATAGATATACGAATGGAGTGGTGTGCATGTAAGTTGTTTTTTTTTTTTTTTGCGAAGGAGAGTTTGCCAAAGTAATTTCGGAGAAATGGCATAGCATATTTTCTGATTAGAATTATTTATATCATGACAATTTCGTTTCTTATTTAATTTATGATTATTATTAATTGTTTTCATCTTTGCTCCTTTGTATTTATTATTATTATTATATATTGTTTTTTTTTTCTCTCTTTGTTGTATGTGTAGGATTCCGGTGTTGGAATTCCCGTCACGTTACGAGTCGATTCGCATGGTTTTTATTTGTATTGGATGGATCAGAATAGTGAAGTGGATTTATTGGATATTGCACATATTAAGGATACACGGACTGGGCGATTTGCTAAAATTCCTAAAGTGAGTAGAAATAGAATAGAAACAAAGAAAACAATTATGTACATTAATAATATTGGAAACTATATAAAGCAAAAAGATCTTTTTCTACTCAATTAGCTGACAATTGCTACGTATACACTGTGAACATCATTTGTACAGTGTTGTCATGTATTTGATATACGATACAAATCTAGAGAACCAATAGGAAAAAACTGTGGAAAATTATAAGGAGTGGACACCAGAAAAAATAACGGGCTGCCATCAGGGGGCGCTGCGATTAGCAGAGACTAACTCTTTTTAACATTACTCTTATGAGAAAATCAAATTTTCGTTATTTTTAAGGAAAATCAGAGATTTTATTGCAGCAGATTAAAACTGTGATTGCAATAATTAATATTTAATAAAATATAACCATTTTTATTTAAAAAATGGGTACAATTTTGTTTTTTTCCTTCATTTTATTAATTTTATGATCAGTGGCGTGCTATAGGGAAGGGTAAAAATATATTATAAAAATTATTGTTAATTTATTAGATAAAATTTATTTAGAAATTTTTATTAACAATTATTTAATAGTTTAATGGTTTCTTTGGAATAATAAATGGATTATTTTAAATCCAAAAATTAATGTAAAATATGAAAATGATTTGACGAACGAAACAATAACAAAAAGCACGTCATTGATCAAGTGACAATCAGCACTAAAGAAACACGAATCCCTCTGGTGGACAAAACAATTTCTGACCCACAAATATTTTGACTTTTATTAGGTCGATTCTACTTCTTATTAAAGTTCTTGTCATATTTGAGGTTTTTTTTCTATTTTTCTTGTATACTTACAATTGCATTTGTTTTTTCTATCAATTCTATTTTTTTTTTTTTTTTTTGACACCAAAAGTTCTTGTTTAATATGGATCTAGGTCTGTATCTTTTCTCTCTCTCTCTCTATGTATGTATATATGTGCATCATGTATCTCTGTGAAGTAAATATTTTATATCGCTACGTACAGTTTTTCAATTTCACAGAATTGACTTTTTGGCTGGTTTCCATTATTTTTATTGTTTCTACTCCTATCCAAGATTCAGGCTACTACCAGTAAATGTTACAATATAAAAATCAAGTCGTATAAACGCTAGAATTTCTGCATATATAAACACATTAATATCCATTAAAATGATACGAAAATAGTTATTAATCTGTTCAGTTTTAAATGTATTGTTAATAAATAAAACATTAGAAAGTTTATTCACGCAAAATGTAAAAGCCACACCATCCGACAAATAAACTAAAATTTACTTCTGCATTATTATGGTTATGTCAATGTTGTTGAGCTTGACTCAAATTACATGTCAGGTCAAACTGACGACGGTTGTAACATTTGGCGCCAATTTTGAACAATGCATCAATCACTGTATATTTTACTATTACTGAACAAATACGAATTAATCAATAAGCATCGTCACGTTTATTTTCTAGCCCGAATTATTATTACCATTTTTTTTAATGTGTATGTATATTATTGCATATTTGTTTATCAGCATTTTTGATGAAATATGCCACAAATTTTCATTTGAAAAATTGGCAAAATTCAACTATTTATTTAACAATAATAATAAATTCTATTTTATTCAATCCCCGGTTTATTCAGAGCACCAAACCGCGAATTAATAAATGAAATTATTATTAATAGAGGAAATGTAACGTTTGTATTGAATACATGATATAATATCTTACTAATTATAGGATTAATTAGCTAATTAATTAATATTATTATTCTGTGATTATGAGTAGTATATGTCAACCTAATTAATACAATAATAGTAATAATAAATAGCATGGTTGCTTGGTTATTGGCCTTGGTCAATTTTCATCTAGCCGGCGTGGCGCATCGATTAGCCACTCGAGTTGGCTGCGCGCAACAGCGGCTAATCGATACGGAATCAATTTGATTTTTTCCATTTTCCATATAGATGGCGATGATAAATTTATGCTGTCATTGTACGAATATTTTTATTAAATTTTTCAAAAAACAATCTATTCGTTAAAGTCGTTCTAATTCGGGTAATTTTCTTTCTAGTAAAAATTCTCCATTGATTTTTTTCATCAGAAAAACAACATTAATTTCTTTTTAGCAAAAAAAAAGTTAACAATGTCATGGAACTTTAGAGACTTTATTATTATTATTACAGCCATTTTATGAATATACAAAAAGATTGAAGAGAAATTTTGAAAGAACAATAAGAAACTTAAATACTTTAATAGTAGTTAAAGAACTATAAATTTTCTAGCCCATAAATTCAAATGACCGATTTAAAATAGAGATAATAATTGTCAGCTCTATGTAATACTAGATTTTGTGTGTTTTTGTTCAAAACTATAGTGCAACAAAGTAGTTTTATATTCTAGCCAAAAAAAAAAAAAAAAAACAGAACATAGATAATTTTCTTTTTGTCTTTGAATCGATGATAATTTGGCAACAGTGCCAACTTTCCAACATTTGCGACAGTAAGGAAATAGCAACTAAAAAAAAAAACTCATCCTCTGATCTTCTGACAAATTAGACAAATTACGTCTAGTTTTTGTCTCTCTCGCGCCCACTTATCGAAATGTTTTTTCTTTAGATCTTTTTAATGAACTCCGGTTCGCATGTTAGAAATCTTTTATTAAATGACATTATAAATTATTTGTAGCCCGTGATGATATATTATATAGTTATCATTTGTAAAAAATTAGAAAGTAATTATCCTAATTGCATTCTATTAATATTGAAAGTAGATTTAGGTTATAATTATTGAATTTAAAGACTGAAATAAACAAAAATTTGATGTCAATTAAAATTTCACTAAATGAATTCTTTCGAATTGAAGGTTATGGCGATATTCTTCTTCTGTCGCTAATGCTTGTCGTTTGATAATTGCAACGTTGCCACAACAAGCATTTAATACGTACAACTGTAAATATTTATTCAAGAAAAAAAAAAACAATCAAACCAAAAATCACAATAATCAGATTAAAATAAAAAGAAATTAATATTGATGAGATGAATACATATTGCAAATGTAAACTGAGAAGATTCTTATTTAAATTTCCAAGTATTAGAATAAACATGAAAACAAATATTATCTATTTTTGAGAAATTATTATAGTCTCGTCTATTTTTTTTTTTTTTATTGTTTCAAACTTGTTTAATATTTTTATGAAAAATGTTTATATTTTGTAAAAATTTCATGGGTTTTCCGCTTTTGTGTTCATGTAACACTTCAGGGCCATCTATTAACTGTAGTCGACAATATACATATTTGAAGTAATACCAAAAGATGGCGCTATTCTTTTTACTAAGAGAATTCAGGGAGAACAAACAATTTTTAAAAATAATCGCGGATTATAAGTTATAATTATATCTTGATTCTTTTTTAATCTTACATATTGACCTAGCAAACATCAATTTTTCCTTCCAACTCTAATATTTATTTAATTATGAACGCCGGTCACGTAAATGGGTGTCTGTCTGTGTCTATGTGTGTGTGTGTATTTCGTTTTTTTTCTTATCATCAATTTTAGGTTATTTAGATCATCAGCTGGTCTGGTTTTGGCTTGAAAATTACTTTTCGAGAAATTTTTCCCGTTTTTCTGTTTACTTAACCGTTAATGTTCGTCGATCGGTAGGTTTGTGGCAGCAGTAGCCATTTTAGTTCTTTGCCTCGCTAAGTTTTTCTCTTAACAAAACATTCTCGCGTCCGTGTTGGGTTTTTTTTTTTTTTTCATCAGAACAAATGTTTTAATATTAATTCTCTCTTGTTAACGGAATAAATTGAGAAAAAGAGAGAGACAGAGAGAGAGCGAGAGACGGATGAGTAACAAAAAAAAAAAAAAAAAAGAACGGGAGGCGTTTTAATAGAAAATTTTCGGAAAACCAATGAAATTAGAGTTAACGTGGAAAAACAATTTACATTTGATTAACGGGGATAGAATTGATTTTTTTCCACATTTCTATTTTTTTTGCTTTATTTATTGTTTTTACCGTTTTGCTAAACTGAAGCGGAAATGCAAAGCTCTAAAATAATCACTTTCCGCTTTTTTACTATCTATTATTTTTTTTTTGTTGTTGCATTCTGGAATGGGATGGGATGGAAGGTTTTTATTGTTTTAGAGCGTGACTATAATTGGATTGGATTGGATTTTTTGGCACTAAGAGCGGATGCACACACCTGCTGCACTCACCTATACAAGTATGTTATGAGAAGTGCATTTACGTCATAAATCAGTCCACTATATTAATCAACTCGCTGACACTTTGGACATTATCCTTCAGATAAATCATCAGCATTGGAACGCCGTTAAAGGATCTATGGCAAACAACTTTAAAATACGTGTCCCTGTAAAGGAAAAAGAAAACGTCACAATAATGACGTCACCCTCATGCAGCTTTATATATTTTCTAAACATAAATAAAAAGCGATGCATGGCCTCCTATCTGAAAAGTTAGCTTATACAACGACGCTTCAAAAATAAACATAATATTTCCATATAGCTGCTGCTGCCGACAAAGTTGAAATATTTTCAAATGAGAAAAGAAGATAACATTGAATGAAAACCATCTCTATAGTGACTGATATATCACCACCACCACCAACACCACAACAGCTACAATCCACACCCTTTCATTTTCTTTGCCTTCACTATGTAGCTAGCTGGCTGCTATTATTCAGCTAAAGTTATTGTTGTGTCTCTCTCGCAACAGTTAGAAAACGAAGCTTTTGTTATTGTTATTATTATTATTTGTATTAGTTTAGAGAGAAGAAACTTTATTTAATTGGTTTTAATTTGATACGAGCCGCTTCTTTTCATGTCTACTTATTCTGTATAGGTAAACTATATATTGTGGCCCCTACATGGGCTGCAATCGTTGGGACGGTATTGTTGGCATACTGCTAAAGCTCTATGCTTTTGTAATATTTTCAAATGAAACCACTTCTGTGTTTGCTTGATTTTTTCGTGTTTGTGGTTGTACAGTAATTTAAAAGAACCGGACAAATCAAATTTTGATGCTTCGAAGGAATTTACGACGTTTAATTTTCTATTTTTGTTTTGTAAAATTCCAAATAACTGATAAACATGATAATCAAATTTTTATATCTGCAGCGGAAAAAACTTTAAATTCGTTCTGGCAAAGTTTCTATACGAGTAGTGGTAGTAGTAAAAACTCCCCAGAGGGCTGCGGAGAGACAAAAAAAAAAAAACTGGACGTTAATTATTTTCCATAGATAAATTGAACGCAAAGTTTTTAATCTAATTGTAAAATCTGGTTTAAATTAAGTTATTTAACCTATAACTACTACTACTACTACTAGTACTAGTACTACTACTAGCTGCTACTGGATTGCGTCGTAGTTGAAAATGCAATTTTAAAATCGATAATTTATTTCTATTTACTGACTTTTATTTATAAGATTAACAAATTGGCAGCACTGCGCTAACCATTCGCATGTTATAACATGGAATAGAATTACGTATAATTATGGGGAATTATAAAAAAGGAGTAGAATCGACTTAACAAAAGTAAAAATATTTTCGAGTTAGAAATTTTTTTGTCCACCAGAGGGATTCGTGTTTCACTAGTGCTGATTGTCACATGATCAGTGACGTGCTTTTTGTTATTGTTTCGTTCGTCAAATCATTTTCATCTTTTACATTAATTTTTTGATTTAAAATAATCCATAGTATTCCAAAAAAACCTATTTAAACTATTAAATAATTGTTAATAAAAATTTCAAAATAAATTTTATATAATAAATTAACAATTATTTTTATAATATATATTTTTACCCAACCCTATAACCCGCCACTGATCATAAAATTAATAAAATGAGGGAAAAAAAGAAAATTATGCCCATTTTTTAAATAAAAATTGCTGTATTTTATTAAATATTCATTTTTACAATCATAGTTTTAGTCTGCTGCAATAAAATCTACGATTTTCCTATAAAAATAAGAAAACTTGATTTTCTCATAAGAGCAATGTTAAAGATTTAGCCTCGGCTAGTCGCAGCGCCCTCTAATAGCAGCCCGTTATTGTTTCTGGTTTTCACTACTTTTCACATTTCTCCATACTTATAGTACAGATTTGTTAAGTTATGATTTGATTAACAATTTCGAAAACTTGTAGCTTGTGTAAAACACCTATTAAACAATCAATCGATTATTTACCATAATTACCCTTAGAATACATTAACAAGTATTATAAACGGACGTTGTTTTTGTTTATTAAGGGTGGGTGCCGCCTCTATATATATATATGTATAGGAAAATAAAAATACGAAGCAAATTTTGAACGCGATTTTCCACTATTTATTGTGAGGTTTAGTTGCCAAGATATCGCACGTCGCGTGTTGATAGCACTGTTTATGTTTATCGAAATTGAAAAATGTGATGTGATTTGTATTTGTATTTCTTTTAGATAATGGAAATTTGCACGATTATTTTGCTGACCTAATTCGACATTAATTTCGTGAAAATGAAATGTTCATCGCAACAATGTTAATCGACACGCAATTTACTGGGTGTGCGCCCGACTTTATGCGTACATCAATTTCGCTCTATAAATGTCGAATTAGAAATGCATTTCCATCGGTTTATATCAAAAGTATAATAATATTGATAAAAATAGAATTTTCACACACATAAAACATCGTTTATGAGTCGTCATCGTTGTCGTAACTGATCGCATCGCTATAAGTTTTCCGTTTTTATTAGACTGTAATCCATTTTATTATTATTTCTTTAACAAAGATCATGAAAGTAGCTACTTAATAATAATAATAATAATAATACTATATAAATCTATTTTAAATTCCATTCCATCACATCCGAAAAGTAAAGCATTCACATAGTGTCGCCATCTATGTGCAGGTTTCCAAACTACTGCGATTAAACGTTACATTCTCCACAAGTTCCTCGCCCCGAATTCGAATTATAATCATAAATCATTACCAACTAATGTTGTTTTCGGAACCCTTTAACCCTCGTTAGATCGTCTCTCTGAATGGAATTCAACCCCCATCAAAATTATTCATTAAATTGTAATCATTAATATATATATATATAAATATATGTTTTTTGAGCTTGGATATGAAACTTAGTGGGTACAGAGCGAAATGGCCTCCTTTATAAGGGTATAATCGATAAAAAAAAGACATTTCAATTTCTGGACCGTGTAAACTAAATATATATATAGTTCCTATCTTTCACAATCCATCTTTTTTAAAGTTTGATCATTCCATATATCACCACCACTAAAGCAAACAATTAAATTCTTTACTTGACATTAAATTCCACAATTAAATTCAACTTTCATTATACGTCAAGTGTACGCACACACATACAACGAGAGAGAGAGATGGAGAGCGAAGTGATGTTGAGTCTCAGTCGCTTTGAGTAAGTCTAAAATTAATTATTTCCTCCCTTCTTCTCTCTATTACGTCTCGTCCTTCTTCTGTACTATACTAAATATAGAGTATGCATCTTACCTATAAATGGACTTTACTTTACTCTGCTCTACAAGGTTCCATTCTCCATTTATTCATTATACATACATAGTAATAATAATAATAATAATAATTAATCAATGGAAATGGTATCGTGTCGATAAGGATTGGAATGGCTCGTTGGAGATTTAAATTAATTAGAATCCTTTCTTCTTTTTTTTTTGTTTCTGTTCTCTGTCTGTTTCTGTCTGGTGCCTGTTTCTTTTTTTCTGGATATTTAATTAGAATTCCCTTTTTATTTTCCTCTCATTTATTGAAACCTTTGACGTCATAAACGAATTCGATGCAAGAAAATTAAAGTCGAATTGAATGAGTAAAGATGCTTGAATTTGTCCGTCGTGCTAATGACAGCAATTAGTACTAAATAAAATAAAATGCCATTTATCTCATTTGTCTTCGATTTCTCAGAGGAATTTCAATATAGCGAAACTAGTTAAGTAATGCCTTGAGCTAAGGTCATATTTAAAAATTTTATTATTCGGAATTAATCTTTAATTTATAATTTTTTCCAAAATGGCATTGCTCAGTGATCCTTACAAAAAATTGATTTATCAAAAATAGTTTACAAATTTTGGATTAAAAAAAAAATAGCGACACGTGGTGTTCCCAAGCGGTCACCCATCCAAGTACTAACCACGCTCGACGTTGCTTGACTTCGCTGATCGGACGGGAAGCGGTAGTTGCCAACGTGATATGGTCGCTACTGGCATGTTATTTGATAATTCCGATATCTTAATTTCAAATTTCATGTAATTTTTATTTTTGTGTCAAATTAGTTCGATCTCTTGTCACGGTATAGCGACAGAATATTTTACGAACATACATACAGTCGAAAATTATTTTTATTTATAAGATAAACGATAAATTGACTTAATTGTCATTTGATTTCATCCAATTCAAACAAATCCAATGATTTAAGTGACAAATTAAGTTTCAAAAAACACTGTACAGGAAATACAACTTAATTGTCCTTCTGTTTTTTGTTTTTATTATCTTTTCTTCTGCCATTTTTGTCTTTCTTTTACACAATATTCATGTCTCTATTATTATCATTACTTCTCTTCTATACTATATAATTTAAGTATATATAGTATAAGAAACCTAAAAGTTTTCCGGGTGAATAGTTCTTTCAGAAAAAGGGATGAAAAAGAAAATGGACGTGGCAGCGTGAATGGGGTAAAAGAGTGGGGTAAACTATATATATATGTTATAAAAGCAGGGAGGCAGTTGTGCCGTCGATTATTGTCGATTTTGAAAGGGATGCGGAAGCAGATTGAAAATAAAAAAAAAGAAGAAGAAATAAGTATACACTAAGTATACGATAGTAAAACGAACCATTTACTTTTTCCCATTCATTAGCTGTTCTTTTCATCGATATGGTATCGTAAAATAAAACGATGTTTTTGCTTGGATCTAAAAATAATTTATAAGAGTTGAAACCATATCTTTCATTTTAGAGTCAATCAGTCAGAGTTCCTCTTTGTTTCAACTTAATGTCGTGTTACGAATGAATCACATTGGCAAAGAATTAACAGACAGCTTGACACTCCCTCTTTATGTTAGTATTACTACCCCTCCCACTCTTCCTATTCTATCTATACTAGTAGTAGTCGTAGTAGTATAAATAATAGTTTATTTTTAGAGCAGGAAAAACAAAAAAAAAAGTAAAGAAAAGAAAACGAACGAGCAACATGACGTAGTTCGAGGTAGATGCCATGTGAAAACCAACAAAAAGAAAATCACTTTTGTCTTTTCCAGTTTTCACAGCAGAAATGTACCGACCAAATCTTAAAAGCTTAAAGAAAAATAAATTGTCATGCTCTCGTTCTTTGTGTGTGTGTATGTATTTTCCTTTTTTCTTTCGCATGAAAACGAAATCTTGAAATTTCAATTTGAACGAGGAAAACCTTTTACACAGACTAGTAAAAATATTACAAAAAAAAAAAAGGAAAAAAATTGGGCATCGAATGAATAAACATGTGACACGTCGTCTGCCTACATACGAGTACTAGATGTTTGCATGCGTAAATCCAAAAATTCAATTCAATTCAATATATGAAAATTCCATTTCCTTTTTCCTCACAAAAAAAATATATATATATTTATTTGCGTGTAATATGAATGGAACATGGTATGTTCCATGTATAATTTTGACGTCATAATCGTAGCCCGCCTACCACTATTTATAATATTGCTGGCAACAACACAGTTAATTAAAATTTATTAACATAAATGTTAATGACTTTTAATGGTATCTTGACCATTCATCTCATTTTTTCTTCGATTGCTCTGAGGAGTTCTAATATAGTGAAACTAGTTAGGTTCAAAAATCACAATGTTGATAATTTGAATTTATTAAAAATTTTGAATAAAAAAAAAATAACGACACGTGGTGTTCCCAAGCGGTCACCCATCCAAGTACTAACCACGCTCGACGTTGCTTGACTTCGCTGATCGGACGGGAAGCGGTAGTTGCCAACGTGATATGGTCGCTATTAATACAAAAAGCGTTAATGCTGATATTTTAATGTAACATTTTTTTATTGGAATGATAATTTTCATATTTTTTTCTACATAATTATGTAATTTATATGGCTTCTTTTGTATTGTTTCAGGACCCAAGACTACGTGAAATTGTCACACTAGGCTCACAACATACACTAGAAGAGAAAACTGTAACAGTTGTCTATGCCAATGATTTAGTTAATATAAATTATATTAATTTCTGTTGCACGAAAAAAGAAATCGCTCAAGAATGGACTGATAGTTTAATGCGTTTAGCGTACAATTTGAATCAGATTAATGCCAGCATTAAAACCTATTTGCATAAAGCTTACACCAAATTTATATTAATGACTGATAAGAATGGAAAACTTCCTATTAAAAAGTAATGTATCAATATTAGCTTAAATTAGTTAGTAATTTGTTCTTATCTTTGTACATGCCCAGAGTGCACTGGATTATGCACTTGTGTATGTGTGTGATATTCTAGTTATTGTCATGTTTTCTTTTTTTTTTTTTTTTTAGTCTCATAAAAATGTTTGCACAAAGCAGAGATGATAAAAAGCGTGTAGAAACTGTATTAAATACATTTGGTTTACCGCATGGGAAAAACGACACAATAGATTCATCAAAATTCACTATAGATGATTTTTATCGATTTTATTCACTTTTGACGCATCGAACAGAAGTGCAAAGAGTCTTTGTAAACTGGTGAGTTCATTAATATTTCGATATAGTACAACACTGACACTGCGCATCGATTAGTTGCTCGAATTGACTGCACACGCAGAGCGAACTAATCGCCCGCGCAGATTAACGGCGTATTCGGATGGTCTGCACTCGGTGCGCCCACTTCTTATTTATCCATTATTCTGAGTTACTGGCAGTTTGTTTAAGCACGTTTTTTTAATTAGTTTACTTAATACAACACTTTTATTTAAAAATTATTTAAATAATTGTTTAACACTGCGGTATTTCAAATTTCAGACACTCCGAATACGCTATACAGTAACAGACTTATACATTGAACAACATCTTATTTAATTACAATATCTCCATGTTCTAATTATAAAATAATTTATCACAATTACATACAACTAACTTTATAATGAATCTTCAAATTCAATTACGAAATTCGTGTATTTTCGAAATACAAAGCAGCGCACAATTACAATGTAATCCATAAACCTATACGTCTACTTGCTTGTTGTTAAATTCTCATCTATCTAAAATCATAATTATTATTGAAAATCAACTAACTGGCATCTTTTTAATTACATCCCTCTGTGCTTCTTCTTCTTCTTTTTGCTCTATATCGAAACGAAATATCGCTTGAGTGAAACTGAAGAAGCTAATTTAGTCGGATTAAAGAGCGAAAAGACGAAAGGATTTTAGTTTTAAAGCATACAATGTATGTATAATTAAAGGATGGGGGGAGAGGAATTATCCAATTTATTTCAAGTGTCGTCTAATGTTTACTTGATTGAAAATAAGCATTAAAATTGAAATGGAGCAGGGAGAAAGAGGTGAAAAACAATCGTTTTTTGTATGATAAAATTTTGAACTCCTTTAGGACATCTGTTTTTTTTTTTTGCGGATAAAGCAGAATGTACCAGTTAGTCTATTTCTCCTATGTTTTAATTGTTTTTTTTCTTTTTTTCATATGTTTTACATATGTCAATATGTCAGTTATCACTGAATTTCGCCGAGTCATTTTTGTAATGCGTTCATTGCCTTTGTCTGTAGCTATTTCTCTTATTATTATTATTATTATTGATAAACCCTGACCTATGTATGTATAAGCAATGATTGAATATTACATATTAATGATTAATTATTTATCGCCTATTTATTTATTGATTATATATATTTTTTTTAATTCACAGCATCGGTTCAAGCAGGAACATGACAGCCGATCAATTTGTCGATTTTCTAAACAAAATACAACGCGATCCCAGATTAAATGAGATTTTGCATCCATATGCGGACACGGCACGAGCACAAGATATAATTGAACAATACGAACCAGTGAAATCTGTTGCTGAAAAGGGATTGCTTAGTTTCGCCGGTTTTCTTAATTACTTAATTTCGGAAGATAATAATATTATTGCATCCACAAAGGTACATTCTATTCTATGCTATATGTCTACTTAATATAATTTGTGGTTTAATTAAACTCCATTTCAACGAAATAGAGAATATGTATATATACATCTATAAAACAGTTAAATAGAAATCGAGTATGCTTAGGAACAATCATGATTTTAATTCTATGTATAATTAAGCCGGCTTAATTATAGAATTTCTTGTACTAAGATGATTTTTTTGGTTGATTATTGCACTTTGCGCAGAGATTGTCCGGTACACGAATCTCTGACGCGCATCAGAACAAGAACATCAAGAAAAACGAAAGAAAAACCGTACAAATACGCATGCGTAATACGATTCTATTAAATATATTTGACAAGAATTTGGAATTTAATGTCGAAAAAAGACAATTAATGAACAAATTTCTAAATTAATTAAACGAAAGCATGAAATAGGTGGGGTTTATTATTGTTGGCCCTCTTCACTCTATATACATTTTAATGTCAACCATCTCTTGTCTCCTCTGCCCTTTCTCACAGCATCTCCTCTACGTGTATATCATCATCATCCCACTTTTACCTCCATCATTTTCAGCATACTTTAAAAATAATGTCAAGGCAACATGTTACAACAAAATACACACACACCGACACACATACAACCCTTTTACGCTAACATTCATATGCAATTATACAGATTACAGCTACTAGACCATTAACCAACCACCACCACCACACTTTAAAGCACTTTTAAAAGATAAAACGCAAAAAAATGTTGAAGATGTAATTAAGAAGATTACTCAGCCTTAAAAAATAGGCAGAGAGTATTATGAATGGAATGAAAAAAGACGGGGAAACTTGACGATCCTTTTTTTTTTTAAGTTATAATTCAGATTTAAAAATTTAATTATTCGTAATTAATATATAAGCCCTAATGTTTTCCAAAAGGACATCTTCCCAGGTCCCTTTAAAAAAATTAATTATTTTTAGAACCCAACAAAAAGGGTAGTAAAACTTTTGGATTAAGAAAAAATAGCGACACGTGGTGTTCCCAAGCGGTCACCCATCCAAGTACTAACCACGCTCGACGTTGCTTGACTTCGCTGATCGGACGGGAAGCGGTAGTTGCCAACGTGATATGGTCGCTACTGCCACAATATGTGTTAATTCCGATATATCAATTGTAAATTTTTATTGTTTTTAATTTATTTTTTTTACGTATATTTATTTATTAATTTTATTCTACATATGTATATTCATTATATTTGTAAACTTTTTGGACTGTTTGTTGTTGGACAAACTGTAAAATTTCATTATTTGATATAGATTTATAAGAAATTTAATAAATGCAGCAGATTTGTTCCACCATCACTAGATTTTTCCACATTTACGGCACATTAGCGAATGTATTCTGTTGATATTGTTGACAAAATGTTATTTTCTCATCTATTGATTCTTTCCACATGGCAAATTAATTAATTGAGCGTGGCGCGTCTATTATTTTATTATTAGTGCTTCTTGCTTAATGAAATTTTAGGGAAAATTAATCTAAATAATTATTACCTACTGGATGGTATATATTGTTTCAGTATAGTATATCAGTTGGCAGCTAGCTCTACATATAATAATAAATACTATAATATAGCGCTGTTGTTTGTTTAATAACATCGAGTTAATACGAATTAGCTTTTCGGCTTTGTTTTAACTTTACCCAAAAGGCTTTAAAAGCGGACGATAACGGAGGAATAAGGAATTATACTGAGTTCATATAATACTGATGACGTCATACGTGGAATACGAATTACATGTAACCTATATAGCTATACAACTAATGTATAGCACCAAGCCAAAAGAGAATTATTATATGAATTTTGAACGTTTAATAGGTTAATTTATTAATGTAAAATTCATATACGATAAATTACTTATCTACTAGACATACTATGGGAATATCTTATCATATGCGGCGCACTCTTCGTCTGATGTGAATTACATTAAATTCTGAATTTGCCGAAGTAAAATACAATTCTGTTTAATATGCAAGTCGCAATTTGGCTGGCCCAGTAATATTTAACTTTTGATGGTTCTGGTCAAATAATATTCGATTACAAATAGTAATTGTTCATTTAAAAATACGTCAATTATAAATGCAATTCAACAATAAGTTTCGCATTTTTATATACGTATTTTTTTTTCTATAAAATACCATTACAATGATTCTTTATTGATTAATTTCGGTTTTTGTCCATTTTAGTTTGATTTATCAGATGACATGGATCAGCCATTAGCTCATTATTTTATCAATTCATCGCATAATACTTATTTAACTGGACATCAATTGACAGGTCGAAGTAGTGTGGAAATGTATCGACAATGTTTACTGGCTGGATGTAGGTAAGAAAATATAAATTACTTAAGAAATATACACTTCCAAATGTAATTATATAGAGTTTTTATTACAATATTTCGATTATCCATAATCGAATTAACTGCCATAGATTACCGTACAAAAATATCGAAACCCTATTGACATAGAATAGGTAGGCCACTAGACATACAAAACTATATGACGCCAAACGTAATTCGCGCATTTTTCTAAAAAAAATCGAGTAGGCGGCTTTGCATACGGAAAAAAATACGTGTTCAAGTTTAAGTAATTAAACTTTAAATATTTCGTTCAATTTAATTAATTAGATTAATTACAAGTACCATTTACCACCAATTTATTGAATAGCCGAATAGATATATGTATATTTATTACATCAAATCAAATAAAGTTTGAATGTTTAAAAAATTTCCCACAAGGTAGGTTAAATTATGTTTCAAGTTTTATTAGCTAGTATATTTTATTTTGGTACTATAAAATGTATGCTATAATTTGTGCTATGAATTGTTAGTGGTATAAAGTGAAATTCAAATAATATTAAAATTTGAATACATGTAGAAAAAGTCGGTGTATATGGGTGTCAGTGGTTTTGAAAAACGAATTGCGAAGCAGTAAATGTTTCAGTCACTCTCAGCAGTGAATTAGAAACAAATAATTAATTTATCACGAAAAACAACCACTAAAAAGTCAATGACGTATTTCCAAGCATATACCGAATACGTATTGGCTTTCATTTGTTTACGTCGTTTCGCATCTTGTCACTTAGATGTCGTGCAGACTGCCGCCGGGTCTATTTATAGAAATTAGCCTATATTCGTTCGTATTATCATAGTATACTATAAATAAATACCAACCCCGACTGGTAAATGTGGGGGAGCAAAAATTGCGTAGGAAATACGACGAATACGCCCATATTTATCTATCTTAATAGATAGATGGAAAAAGGGATGATGATGGGTACAGTAGTTCAATATTTGAATAGTACAACAAAACCAACACAACAGCATTTTGTTTGTATATATCCTAAACAAATATATGCTTATTTCTATGTATATTACATGCATAAATGAATATAGAAAAGAAGCTGTTTCTACTACATATAACCTTAAATCAATGTTTATGTATTTAGTAAGTATAGACATTGAGTATGGAGAACTATAAGGAGTGAATATGAGAAAAAAAAACGGGGTGCCATTAGGGAGCCCTGCGATCAGCAGAGACTAAATCTTTTTAGTTGCTCTTATGAGAAAATCAAATTTTCTTATTTTTATGGAAAGTGGTAGATTTTATTGCAGCAGATTAAAACTATGATTGTAAAAATGAATATTTAATAAAATACAGCAATTTTTATTTAAAAAATGGGCATAACTTTGTTTTTTTTTTCCCATTTTATTAATTTTATGATCAGTGGCGTGCTATAGGGTTAAATAAAAATATATTATAAAAATAATTGTAATTTTTATTAACAATTATTTAATAGTTTAATGGTTTCTTTGGAATACTAAATGGATTATTTTAACTATAAAAATTAATGTAAAATATGAAAATGATTTGAAAACGAAACAATAACAAAAAGCACGTCACTGATCAAGTGACAATCAGCACTAGGGAAATACGAATCCCTCTGGTGGACAAAACATTTTCTGGCCCATTAAGGCTTTTGTCATGTCGATTCTACTCGTTATTATAGATTTCAATAATTGAGACATTTACTTTTAAAAGTGGGCGTTTCCAGGAAGACATAACCTAAAATCTCTCAAATAAAAGAAATATTTTATATCAAATCCGCATTTGGATTTTACTAACAAAAAAAAAAATCATAAAAATACTTGAGCCCGTCTTTTTCTTTCTTGTTTTTTTTTGAAGGGTGAAAAGCTTCTTATTTTCTTTTTATCTCTCTCATAATAATAATAATAGTAATAATAAAATAAAAAAGCGCAACATTATTATATGGGGCTTATATGACGGTGGTGGATGATCATAAGTATAGTATAGAAAAAAGGGAAAATGTGTGAAAAATGGCATCAAGTAAGGTGAGATTTTTTTGTAACCATAATAATAATAAGAGAAAATAACAATGGCAACCAATAAACAAACAACAAGGGCCAATTTCGCTTCAACCTGACAACGTAACAAAAACGTATATTATATAGGAATACTAATACATATAAATATAGAAATGTATAGTGTAGGACATGATAAATCGTACTGATTAATCGCCTGTACATTATTACTTTCTTCTATTTTGGAATAAATAAATCAAGTAGCCAGAAATCACAAAAACTGAAAATTTGTTGATTTCATTTACTGAAATTTGATTGCTGCAGTATTGCTTTCAATAGAATCACAAATGTGACAAGTAACAAACACTGTATGTACAAAAAATGTCACAAATTCTCATGCCAAACTCCCCTATTTCTGCTTATAGTATTACGATAATATAAAAGTAATAATTTATAAGTTCGAAATAACCTGAAACACACTATACCTTCATACACATTTCTGTATCAGTCCATGTATGACAAGCTTCTTTTGTTTTGTTTACTTGTTTGACTTGTTTCCTATATATATTTTCATCAGATGTATTTTCTTTTTTTCAGCCTCTTTTTTTTATTCCCAAATGGGAGCTGAAAGATAAGATAGATAGATAGATAGATCGTCGACCACGAAAGGAGCACTTTGTGTGTGTGTGTGTGCATCTGTAGATGATAGGCGGGGAAATGGGTGGGGTTTGGATTTAGCTTTATATAAGAAAATATCCTAGAGGGTTGGTAATGGAGTAAGGTGGATAGGCGAAAGGAGGTTGTTGTGTTGAAGACGAGCGATAGCGAATGAAAGGGTAAATTTACTGTTGCTCTTACTGCTACTGCTGTTGTTGTTGTTGTTGCTACTGCTGCTGCTGCTGTTGTTGTTGTTCGATGTTAATTTAGGCCATGGCATGTCTATTTTGAAGACAAACAAGGGAAAAGGGACGAGAAGTAAATTTGATTAATTAGGCTTAAAAGGAATTGTGAAAGCCACCACAAATAGATTAATAATAAATTTTTTTTTTTTTTTTGTTCGAGATAAGACAGGGGTTGTTGCTGCTGGTTTGTTGTTTATAATTAAGAACTTAATATGTATAGACGATGTGTCTTGATTATTTCCTATAATGCAATAAATGCCGGCTGTGTTATCTTTGGGGAGGCGTACAGGATCAAGACACTAATCAACTCCAATTGTTATCTTGTAGTCATATATAATTTCGTAGCACTCTGATTTAATGCAATAATTAAGCTAAAATAACCATTTGTTGAATGCACTATTATTATTATTGAATTACAACATCACTAAACAATACAAAAAAAAAAACAAAACAAAACCGTACATCACACAGTCACAGTAAATTTCATCATTAAGTTTAATCGCTACGAGATTAATTGAATCAAATGGGATTATATGGTCAGTTACAAAATAATAATAATAATAAAAAAACAAATAATTAAATTAGTATCGTTAAATGTAGCGTGTAAATCTCGCAGCTAATTTATTAAACGAAAAAACTGATTGTTTTTTCGCTTTTAATTAGGAACAATAATTAGTTTTCGACTCGATTTATCGCACTGTGTATACTTACGGATATAAAAAAATATAATGAAACTGGTAGAACTATTAGAAACTCACTTTCTTAACAGTAATTTAGAATGTAACTTTTAAAATTATTTAGAGTTTATTACAATATTTTGTAATTACCATAACGGAAATGATTGTCATAGGTCACTATAATAAAAAACTTATATCGAAAACATATTGACATACAAAATCTAGGCAACCAAATATGTCATCCGAATTACACTATATGAAAGACGATGCGCAGGAAGCGTGATTTTCTTAAAAACTCGATTACAAATGAGATGAACATTTTAAAAATAATTTTCAACTAGATTTGCATATTAAATAAATTAATTACAACCATTATGTACAACAAATTTACCTAACAGCGTAACGGATGCACATTTTTATTAAATTAAATTGAATGCAAAACTTCGAAAAGAGTTTCGCAAGAAAGTTAAATTATGTTTTAAGTTTTCCTAGATAATTGCAATATAGTATGTATGTAGGTAGTACGTATACTAGAAATTGTAATGCTACGGAGAAAGTTTATAGTCTGTAACGAAATATAGTATTATATTAATGATACACCCTCCTATACATATACATATATACGCAAATTTATCGAAATTAGTTGAGGAAAATTTTGCGTGTATAGATGATATATTTATCTTTCAACTCCCTCCATTTATTTTAAAGGGTATCAGGTGTCTTATAGAATAATCTCTTTAATAAATTAACTTCTAATGGCGGGATATGGTTTTAGTAATGGAGTTATAGTTACCTACATGTAAATAAACCTGAATAAAAGTTTAAATTCGCAAAATTGCTGCCATAAATAATACTTTTTCCACACAACATTTCACTATAATATCAGTAGATTTATTTGAAAATTATTTCCAGATGTGTAGAATTGGATTTTTGGAATGGAAAAACTGATGAACCCGTTATCGTTCATGGCTATACATTTGTTGCTGAAATTTCAGCAAAGGAAGTATTAGAGGCAATTGCTGAGAGTGCATTCAAAACATCCGATTATCCAGTTGTGCTCTCATTCGAAAATCATTGTAATCCAAGGCAGCAAGCGAAAATAGCGAATTATTGTCGTGAAATATTTGGTGATATGTTATTACAGGAGCCGTTAGATAGTCATAAATTAGAACCAGGTGAGTTGATTTTAAATATACGATAGGAAAATGAACAAATTATATCATATATGACAATATGATTGTGCGCATTGAATTAGATTAACATACTAATTAAACACAACTATCAATCACACAGGTGCCTCTCTACCACCCCCATCTTTCCTACGGCGTAAAATCATAATAAAAAACAAAAAAAAACACCATCATCACCACCATAAAAAGCCGACAGCAGCGCCACCTACCGGTCCTGCTCAAAGTATTGAAGTAACTGGCAATGGCGATATAGCACAGTCGCATCATCCACCTTCTTTACAAGTCCGACAAGTAATATACATATTACTTCTATCTAAACATCGATGATTTCTAATTGATCATTCATAATTGCCATTTCATTTCAGGGTTCCAAAGAATCAACTGGAACTGAAGACGAGGAATCAAGTTCCGATGAGGAAATCGAAACAATGGACACTGATGCTACCCATCAAGCAAAAAGTACAGATGGTGGTTCGAATGAGAAACCGCCAAGCGCATCGGAAACTGAAGCTGGAGCAGAGATATCTGCGCTAGTTAACTATGTACAACCAGTGCATTTTAGTAGTTTTGAAAATGCGAAAAGTACGTACATTGTTTGTGTTTGTAATGTAAAATAAACAAATAGAATTAGTCGAGACCATAAGAAAGACTGAACACCAGAAAAAAAAACGGACTGCCATTAGGGAGCGCTGCGATCAGCAGAAACTAAATGTTTAACATTTCTCTTATGAGAAAATTAAATTTTTGTTTTTTTAAAGAAAATCGTAGATTTTATTGCAGCAGATTAAAACTATGATTGTAAAAATGAATATTTAATAAAATACAGCAATTTTTATTTAAAAAATGGGCATAATTTTGTTTTTTTCCCCCATTTTATTAATTTTATGATCAGTGGCGTGCTGTAGGGTTGGATAAAAATATATTATAAAATTAATTGTTAATTTATTATATAAAATTTATTTTGAAATTTTTATTAACAATTATTTAATAGTTTAATGGTTTTTTTGGAATCCTATCGATTATTTTAAATTAAAAAATTAATGTAAAATATGAAAATGATTTGACGAACGAAACAATAACAAAAAGCACGTCACTGATCAAGTGACAATCAGCACTAAAGAAACACGAATCCCTCTGGTGGACAAAAAGTTTTCTGAGCCATAAATATTGTGACTTTTGTTAGGTCAATACTACTTATTATAGTTCTCCATAGCCGAGACGCTTTTTTGCCGCCATTTTTGACTGATATCTATTTACATAATTGTATTTTTCACAGAAAAAAATAGATGCTATGAAATGTCCTCATTCGATGAACGTCAAGCAACCGCTCTTCTCAAAGAATACCCAATAGAATTTGTTAATTATAATAAACATCAATTGAGTCGAGTGTATCCAGCCGGCACTCGTTTCGATTCGTCCAATTTTATGCCGCAAGTGTTTTGGAATGCCGGATGTCAATTGGTCGCATTGAATTTTCAAACACTAGATTTGGCTATGCAATTGAATTTGGGTATTTTTGAATATAACTTCCGATGTGGGTATTTATTAAAAGTAAGTGAAGTAAAAATCGAAACGATAGACGCGGACTAGAACTATTGTTTCTTAATTATGAAACTTGAATTTATTTTATTCTAGCCGGAGTTTATGAGACGTACCGATCGAAGATTTTATCCATTCGCCGAATCAACTGTTGACGGTATTATAGCTGGTACGGTAAAGATTCAAGTAATATCCGGACAGTTTTTAACGGATAAAAGAGTAGGAACATACGTAGAAGTGGAAATGTATGGTTTACCAGCCGATACTGTACGAAAGCGATGCAAAACAAAGGTATGAATGTGGAAAAACTATAGAATTTTTAGAATCTTGTATATATGCCATGTATACATAGGTAATCCCAAACAATGGAATAAATCCAATTTATGACGAGGAACCGTTCATATTTACAAAAGTTGTTCTACCCGATTTGGCTTCAGTTAGAATTGTAGCATATGAAGAGGGTGGCAAATTTATAGGGCATCGTATTCTACCAGTAATAGGCCTATGTCCTGGCTACAGGCACATGAATTTACGTAACGAAATTGGTATGTATCCACCAAAACTTTTCTACTATCTATTTATAGTCGCTCTCCTTAATCGATTCAGGTCAGCCTATACCACTTGCCACCCTATTCCTTCATATCGTCGTTAAAGATTATGTGCCAGACGGACTGTCTGACTTTGCCGAAGCTTTAGCCAATCCGATTAAGTATCAAAGTGATTTAGAGAAACGTGCACAACAACTAGCCGTTCTAACTGATGATATGGAACCGGCCGAAGGCGAGGAACCAAAGAAAAACAGTCTGGGACGTATTAAGGAGCAGGTGAATGGAAGTCCGACACAGCGACTATCAATTGGTACCGCTGGATCTGCTTCTGTTGAAGTGGTGAATAACGATGAATGTGGAGCAAGTGCAGCTGTACAACAGATCAGTGCAGCAGTTTCAATTGTCGATTCCAATTCGGTGGGTAAAGCGAGTGAAGAAAAAATTGAAGAAATTATTGCGGTTCCATTGGATAAGATTATGGAAAATAAACTAGTAAAAGGTGAGTTATTTTGTGCGCTATTTTTTACGAAGAAATCAAGTGGTCAACTGTGTGATTTCAGAAAGGAAAATGGAACTGGAAAAGAAATTGGAAATACTTCGAAAGAAACATGAAAAAAAGAAACAAACGCTGCAATCGCAGAAAAGTGGCGATTTCGGTGAGAAAAGATCCAGATTGATTAATATGAAATTGGTAAAGAGATTATCCAGTAAAAATATGTAAGTTATTAGTATTTCCTGCCATGCGCCATCCTATTTTCACCAATATTGCACACATATACGCACTACTCACTATATTGAATCACAATTCCCTCAATATTAATCTATAGCTTATTTACTGGCATTAGCGGTGTCTTTTCAACGGAATCACCTAGTGTTGAACCACTAACATCAGTTGCTGATGATAATGAAGTTGGTGCGACCGGTAGCAGCGCTGGTACCAACGAAACAAGTAGAATTCCAAGAAGTCAATCTGAACGACTACTGGCGATTAGTCGAGATTTTGTGATACAAGAAAGGGAATTGAGAGAACGTTACCATGAAATGATTTATAATACGATTGAGAAAGTTTTGAAACAAAGCCAAAATAATCAGACTAAAGCTTTAAATGTAAGTGAAAAGTATCTATTATCTGTTTGATTAAAACATCAAACAGTTTGATCATAATGATACTGATATTCCACTGAGAATATTCTCTATTTATATGTACAATAAAATTAATCTTTTTGCAATGCAACAATGTTACAGGAACAATTCGAAAAAGAAACATCGGAAGTAATGAAAAAATTACAAACCGATCATCGTGACGAGATGAAAGTACTGACAAAAAAACATCGAAATCGTGAACAATTAACGCGTGTTAAACGAGAAGCGGAAGCTTCAGTTGTTGAACGTGGCGTTTCGGAACGCGAGAAATTAGCAGCACTATTTGAATCACGTAGAGAGGAATTGCAACGACAGCATGAAGCTGTTCGCGAACAGCTTCAGGAACAACGAGAACAAGTAGGAAAAATTAGATTCAGTAGTGATCCAAGGCTCACTTTGATTTTCATAAAAAAAAAAAAAACAATCCGTAATGATTAATTCTTTTATGGGGTATTTTTCAGGCCAAAGCAGCTCTAATTAAAGAATTTGAAGCTCGTTTACAACGTGTTGACGATGAATCATCCAGTGGCGTCCTGTTGTAATTGAATGGTAAAACAAAACAAAACAAGAGGAAAAGCTACGTGTACGACGCCCTCTATACTTTTTTTATTTCTTGTTATCTCCTTCATTTCTGAAACTTGTATTGAAGGAGATTGATAAATTGTTGTTTCTCTTCCGAGAAAAATTTCCCTCTTTGTGTCTCGGAATAGATAAAAAGAGAAAGAGAATAATGAAGATTATAAGGGTTCGATTTTTTTTGCGAAAAATACATCATATATGTTTGATTACATTATAACCGCAAAAAAAAAAAATAAACAAACAAAAAATCGATGTTCCATAGTTAAAATAATTACGATACATTTACGACAATCAATTAACTATTGTAAAAGTAGAATCATATTATTGAATAATTGGTAGATGAATAGATATAATGCTCCTGTTTAAATATCTATAGATAAAATTGAGGAATTACGTACCTCAATCGTAGCATATGTAATTGTTTGAGTTCAGGTAGAGAAGAATTGATTATAAACAACTAGTATTATTTAAATATATTACTATAAAAATTAATAATTCCTTACGCATTTAAACTATAGCATTTATTCTACTTACACATAATAATGAGATTCATCTGCTGGTCAAGTTGATTTCGCTTCTTATTTTCCTTGATTTGTAAAATAATATAGATCATTATTATTAAAAAAATATATTCTCGTCGGATCATTGTGATAATAGGAATTAGGTGAAAAAAAAAAAACTGTGCTAGTGTAATTTTTACAAGTTTGTCTTGTTAAAAGTATAGCCACTATTAACTCTCCTAGTCTTGTAATAATAAAAATGAAAAGTTTAAAAGTTAAAAGACAAAAAACAAAAAGTTGACATAAAATGGTAATAAAAACATTGAATGATAATAGGAAAATATTGAAGACATAGAAGGGAGAGATTAGATAAAGTTTGTCTTTCAATTCTAGTCCCAAGAATTTGGACCTAGTTGTAAATATATAAAGAAAACTTAGGTTAGCGCAGGTACTTAATGAAAAAACAAGAGTAAACATAACCTACTCATCTAGTCAAAAATAAAATTAAAAAAAAGAAAAAAACAACAAAATAATTGTAGTCGATTGTAGCTTTAGGAATATATAAATTAAAATATTAATTAATTAATATAACAAAAAGAAATAATAATAATAGATAAATTAGATTACTCTTACAGATCATTGTTTGTTATCGCAGTAAACTATGGACGACATAGAAATTCTGGCAAAATAAATAAATAAATAAAAAAAATGGGAAAACGAATTCAAGGCCAACTTAATGAATGATATAAAAAGAAATGAAATCATTCAAAATGGCGATGGAATTTATACTTCTTTATTCAAATCTTGGTGTTCTCACACTTTTGTGTATTATAACATTAATGGGTTTGTTGTTATCATACTTCTTGTGCACTAGTATCTAGGCAATATGAACTAGTGCAAAAAGTACACAAAATACAGGTTACTGTAATTCTATCTGTCTACTGGATTTTTTTGCCCTGTGTCCCATTATTTCTCGCTAATGAAATTTGAATATTTTTTTGAAATTCATTTTCAACCTACGAATGCGCCATATTCTTCATGTTTAAATTAATGTCTACATAACAGCAATAATAATTTTCAACTGCCCTTTTCATTAATTAAAGATGTAAATATGGCTGACTGAAGTTGTTTTCCTTCTTGTAACAATAAAATAAAATACTAATATGTAGTTATTTGGAACTAAATAATTATATTGTTCGTAATAAAATTTAAATACGTAGCAGAAAAATGTTCTCCTTTTCCGACCCTTCTGTCTATCAACATGGTATGCTAAAACTACTATTAGTAATTAATTATAATGTTATTAAATAATTAATAATAATAAATTATTGTTATCGTAAATAATAAATTTAGTTGACGATTATATATGAAAATGAGAGCAAAATCTTTTCTTTTTCTTAATTGAATAATATTTCAAAGTATAAAAGGGCAAAAAAGATAAGAGAATAAGTAAAAGCAACAGACGGACTAATTTTGAAATTTCGGAATTTGGAATTAGCATATACATATAGTAATTCTGGATGTGCTGATTTGATAATAATTCCTTTGTTTGTGTTTATATTATTTTCATTTTTATCGACTGTATTGTTTTTCATTCAATTATAAGTTGTTATCTTGTTATTTATTAATTATTACACATTAAAGTTTAAAAGTTTGCTAGTGCCCTTTATTCGAGAACGTATTAATCATAATATCGTTTAAGTTAAGTTTTAAAGTATGTCATCGCAATTCTCTCATATTGAATATAAACTATGTACGGCCTACTATGTAATTTATCTCTAAAAGTTTCGTTAAAATTAAAAATACGCCCTTACATAAAATGAGATAATCGCTGAATTTTTTTTTGTCCAAAATTAAATTCATAATTTAATCATTTTATTTAAATTAGTTTTTTAACGAGACGGTCTACGATCTTTACGTTTTATGTACGGGCGCTTTTATAAAATTGAACCTTTATTCACTACAAGAGCCAACTATTTACTTGTCTAGTCATTTTAATCTTTTATAATTTCCCTTTTCCTAGCATATCATATTTATTTGTTAGTTTATAAACAAAATAATTCCATAACTTTTTTCTTCATTCTTGAACCATACGTCTGTATACTTTTGTTTGTCTGCTGATAAGATTAAGTTACTTACTATAGTAGTAGGAATGTTGTTTTTCTTTTTTTAATTTTGTTATTTTTTTTTAATAATTTATAACTTCGAAAATAAATATGTTAATAGCTCATTAAATATTTTGTATTTTCCAACTTGTGCCTTTAATATTAAGTTTACCTACTCTTGTTCTTGATATTTCTAGAAATTCTTCATCTATTTCATCTTTGATGATGTTCATGTCGAAAACTCGAAATAGATATCAATGTGCTAAATTTTGATGGTTGTTTTATTTATTTACCTAAATTTTTGGGTCTGAATAGAAACTTTGCAAATTTTTAAAAAACGAATTTTACGTGTCAAACTGCACTACTTTCACAAATGCTAATAACGGATAGGCAACTAGCAATTCAATGAAGAGAAATTGAATAAATAAGAAGTAAAAGATTTACAAACAAATAAGTAATAACTAATCAGTGCTTAATATAGTTTTTAAAACTTTTTCACCTCATTTCCTAAATTTTCATCCAACTTTATTAAAATGAAAAAGAAAAATTCAGCAAATAAATGTCAACCATAACCTAACTTTTAAATGAATCCAACACAAAGTTATTATTTTTATTATCAATTTACTTATTTACTGAAATAAAATTGAGAAGAATTTGATACATTGAAATGGAACTTCCCGATATAAATTACACTAAAGGAGATTATGTTGAGACAGTAATATTTTATCAATTGCTTAACTTTTTGTTGATTAACTGTTAGTCTTTATATAGGCTTCAGGCAATAAAGTATGTCGTCAAACAGTCTTATGCGGATCACAAAACATAATTTTACAAGGTAAAGTAGTTGTACAGGCAGAAGCAATAATACGAGGCGACTTGGCTAATGTTAAAACTGGTAGATATTGTATAATTAGTAAAGAAGCTGTATTGAGGCCGCCCTATAAGAAATTTAGTAAAGGGTATGAATAAATCCTTGATATATCACGGCCTATTTGAGTCTAGTAAAGATGGCCGTTAATTACAATGTATACATTTTTATAATTAATAATTCTAGAGTGGCATTCTTTCCATTAAGCATAGGTGATCATGTATTTATCGGTGAACGAACACTTGTAAATGCTGCTCAAGTAGGAAATTATGTTTACATAGGAAAAAATTGTGTAATCGTATGTTGCTCTGCTATTTAAATTGTCGCGTCAATAATTATGATATCCAATTATTGTGTAGGGTCGAAGATGCATTTTAAGGGACTGCTGCCTAATAGAAGATAATACCGTTTTAGCACCGGAAACGGTTGTGCCACCATTTACCAGATACAGTGGCTCACCAGGGATTCATATTGGTGATTTACCTGAATGTCAAATGGATCTAATGGTTGATTATACGAGAAGCTATTATCAGCATTTTCAGCCTACGAAACCTATATAAGTTTCTATTGTAATTACGTCCATATTTATGTTTAAAATTAATTTCTGCTAATCAGTGTACAGATACGTATACTATTGCAAATATCTAAATATAATACTAAACTTTGATCAGAAACCAACGTAATTGTTTAGTTTAATGGAATTGCATATTTCTTAATATAACGCGAGATTTCCAATAACAACTATCTATACTATAGTTGATTTTTACGTCATTCCAAAAAAAAAAAAAAAAAAAACAACGCAACAATTCGAAAAATAACTTAAATTTATTTTAATAAAGCTTTGTACAAAAAAAAAACTGTCATACAGCTAATTTAATAAATTCAATTAAATATTATCTAAACTGACTACGGATATAGCAGTACTATGGATTTGTTTTTTATTGCCAACACTAGTTCACATTACGCATTAATTTCGTGGCGGTAATTTTTGCGCACTGTAAACTGATGCGGCAATAAAAATCAAATACAATCATTACTTATAATCTACGGATTTAGTATAAATTAAAACAGCATTCATTTCGTATAAATAAGTTTAAACATATTCTTAATATTAGAGTATAGTATATTATGATAATATTGAGATTATAACAAAAAAAAAAGAGAGAGTATTATTTGTTTTGTTACATCATTAACGTAGTTGCTGTGTATTTTGTTTAATGTTTTTTTTTATAGTGTAAATTAATAAAATTTGATACTGATTTTACTAGTCTTTGCAAGGGAAGTGTAATTTTTCTACGAGTGCGGTTTAGTCGTTTTTACTATTCAGTTCATTTCCTAAATTAATTATTGTCTGAAATTGTGAATTCATAGTCTTACGTCTATGAAGATGGCTACCACGAAAAAGTAAAGATGGTCATGAACTGAGAGATTTTATCAATTTATCGATGTTAAACGAATAATTTCACGTGAAATAGATTTGATAGGCTCTTGCATTCGTAGAAAAAAATACTATTGTAAGATTCGATTAATACAAAAAAAACAAAAATTTAAAACAATACATAATTTTTGGAAAAATTACATTTTTTTCTTTTATCGTTGATCATTTTTCAAATGTTCATACCAATTTTTACATTCATCTGTAAATGGATTATTGCTCATATACCACAATACTTTCGGTGATATATCGATCAATCTTCGTGGTACGCAACGTAATTGATTATGTTCTAAACGTATCCAATCCACCATTCTTAAACTGCCTAAACTCGCCTCGCTCACTTCTTCCAATTCGTTTTTATGTAAAAATAACCATCCAAATATTTCAATACCATTAAAAGCACCATCGCTCAAATATTTGATACGATTATTATTCAAATGGATGTGTGTTGATACATTTAGATTGACATTTGCATCGTAATGGATGCCATTAACGTTTTGTAGTGCCCTAGTTGGTATGCTTGAAATGTGATTGAATTCGAAATTTAATATAGTGATTTTTGGACTACCGAAAAACCATTCACCTGACCAATAACCAATTTTATTCTGATCCAAAATCAATATATTTAAATTTGGTATGTTGTTAAACGCTTTCGGATGTATTGTTTCAATACTATTATTTGTAAGACATAATTCCGTAATTGGTAAATGATTAAATACACCTTCTCGGACTGTTTTGAAATTATTATGTTTCAATTTGATTAGGTACAATTTAGGAAGATTCGAGAAACAACCACTCTGTAAATCCGTAATGCTACTGTTTTCAATTACAATATCAACTAGATTTGGTAAACCAGCTATTGCGTTCCGTTTTAATATCGGCACATTTTCATCAATTATTTGTATAAAAGAAACTTTAATTAATGCATCCGTTGGTTCGAAACAACCATTTATAAATTTCACATCTTTCGCTCCTCCCAACGTAACGTTCGTATTCGAGAATGTTTCCTCACAATCGAAACAATTAACGGACGATGATGATAATAATAATAATAACAACACAGAAATAACGATTAAAACCGTAAATAATGTTGACGGCAAAGCCATCGTGTTTATACTAAAGCTCTTTTGACAACTGAAGTGTGATAAAAATTAAATCAAAGTATTCACGGTCTCTTATCTTTGAATGAAAGGTCAGAGCTAGTGAACTTTATGAAGTAATTATTAAAAATAGTACAAATTTTCGTTATTGATTTTTTGTTTTCTTTCATTTCTATTGATAATAATCGCGTTGTAAAAATCTTTATATTCACTGAAATTGTTGCGAAAATTCTGACTGTCATCATTGTGTATAGTGGGAAGATGTATATAAATCAAAACAATTTATTTATTATTAACAAGCGAATGCGTTAAAAGATAATGCGAACTAAATATTATTATTATTGCACAATATATAATTTAATAAAAATCAATAAGGAACTATACTTATCTGTCGCTGATGAACTTAAACAGAGATTAAAATTATTGTCTTTTTGAACACGACGGCACGGATATGTCCCAGTTGATGTGACTCATTCCGGAAATTTTGTTCATATTATTCTTAACGAAAGAATTTTTATTCTATCTATGTGACATAGATTCCTTTGTTATCATTAAAAAAAAAAAGAAAAGCAATTTAACAATCCTGCACGGTTTTTTTTTATTTAATACTTATCGAAACTATTTCTATCTCTTTTTCTAGACAAAATAAGCTGCCAATTGAGCCATTTTATCTTTTGGCCTACCTCTACCTCTACCCCCACCACCACCGCCTCCTTGATTATTTCTTCCACGATTTTGTGCGATTTTTGGTGGTTTTGCTGGTCTTCTTGCCACAGCAACTTTCGGCCGATCAACGAGCTTGGCAAACGCTTCGTTACAGAAAATGCAACTTTTCATTTCAACCACTTGATTCGGCAATTTCGATTTCTCTGATGATTTGTATTCGACGTTGATTTGTTGGGCGCCACACTGGCATATCTCATCGGAAATGACGACTTTTTGGGCGTCTTCAAATAAATTAATTATTGTATCGCAACTAAAAAAAAAAAAAAAAAAAAAAAAAAAAACCGATATGAATTGGGATGATATCACAGTTTCTAGGCGTGAACTAAGCATATTTAATAACCTAGATTATATTAATTTGTTTTTGATTAAAATTTTAATTGCAAAATATGTTTTTTTTATATTTCCGTTTTGTTAAATGTAAACAACTTTTTATGAACGAAAAAAAGTGTTATCCTTTCCGATACTTTAATATCGGAATTATAATTGGTTTAATATTTAATTGAGTTCATTATTCCCTATTTCAACACACCCAACATAGGCTTCACGTACCGATTACAGCCCAATTTCCATTTAGGGCCCGATGACGGGTCAAGCACTAAAATTCCACAACTACAATCCGCACAATTACACACTCCATTCGAATTCAAACTGTATGAACACGTTGGATGCGTACACGAATTGCAGCCACTACTCTTTTTCATTTCCCTGAAAAAATTAAATTAATATGTCTCGTCGCATTAAACAAAATAAATCCTTACTGAAATGGTGGGTTGTTGTAACAATACGGGCAAAAAACGAAACTTTTGCCTTTATTTCCAGTTGTCCAACAAAGCAATTCGAAATCATCCAGTGGACATTTTAATTCTCTAAATAATTTCACGGTTCCACTTTGAGGTAAATTATAGGTTTCATCGCACTGCGGGCAATGTAATCTTGCTGGTTTGGCCTGGATATATTTGAGATACCTTCTACATTTACCACATCTAAAATAATCATTTTGTACATTTTTGTACGTAAATTTTCCAAAATTTCTATAAAATTATTGTAAATTAATCTCATAAATTCAATGAAATCACAGCCTTCTGCTTTTTTAACCGATCTTTTATCGACGCCATTTTGCATATTTTGTCAAATTAAATTGTAGCCGTGTATTTGGGGTTGCCCATCTACAATAACTAATGATATTTAATTAAATAATTTACTTGTGATTTTAATAATCACAATTAATCATTAGTGATTCTGCTTAATATGCAAAAAACTGATTCTTTAACAGTATCTGATGTATAATATATTGTTTTACCTCGAATGTGGTTTACCGGATGCACTTAACGGCGAAAATGACACTTCAAACAGCTGATCCATTCCATCGATATTATTAACAAAATACTGAAATTTTAATTTAAAAATATCAATTGTATGTTTTAATACTGCATTAAAGTTTGCTTTTCCTAATGCTATCAGATTTAGTTGTTCTTCTACTGCCGATCTCATCGTAGGTTTCACTAATTCTGCATCAATCTTAAAACAATCAACACGTAATTTTTATATTTTTATAACTAAGAGAAAAATACCTTTTGATATCCATGCACCAAAACAATTCCCAATGTTGTCGGTTTAAGCTTACGACCAGCAATAACAGTGACGTAATTCCTTTGACAAATATTATTGATATGTACGGGAATAGAAGCATCTGTACCTATTCCATGTTTTTCCATAAGTGTAATTAATTCGGCTTCAGTTAAGTAGTCGGGTGGAGACGTTTGATGTTCGGAGATTTTCGCATTTTGTATTGGTACTAGCTCGTTTTCTTTTAGATCTGGTACAATTTCGTTCTTGCCGAGAGCCTAGAATTTGGATTGATTAAATCAAGCAATTTATATAAAATCATAAAAAATTATATATAGCCTATATAAAATTATAGGCTCAATGATCGTTTGTGAAAAATTACCTGCCAAGTCATAATACTTGTATAGCCAGGATCAATTAGGCTTTTTCCAGTAATATAAAAGACCTCTTGGTTGATTTTAATCTGTACCGTGGTACTTAAATATTTACAATCCTGTGACAATGTACCAATAAAATGCCGCGTAATATAATCGTACAGCTTCCATGAGTCGCCGTCTAAATCATTTTTAGTGGCTGTTTTCATTGGTGTTATTGGTGGATGGTCACCTAGAAGATTTACAGTGACTATATCAAGTATGCTTTATCAAATAAAATATGTTACCAGCATCGTGACCCTGTTTAGGTGGCCTAATACCATTTTGTAAAATTTTTCTCACATCATCACCCCAATCGGGACTGTTTTGTTGGTGTTGTAATGTACCACTACAAAAATTAAAATCATAATTGCAAAATTGATAGAAAAGTAACATGACAGCCATTTACACTAAATCGAAATTCTCCGGATACTTCGTAGTTTCAGTACGAGGATAACTGATATATCCTTGAGTGTAAAGTTTCTCAGCAATTTGCATTGCATGACTCGGTCCCATACCGAGACCAGAACTAGCCACCCTCATTAATTCAACCGTATTTAAAGCGATAGGCCGTGGTTTCGTTTTCTCTTTCGATACAATACTTACCACTCTAAAAAGAAATTATTCTCACATACTAAAGTGAATACTATAAATTAAATTACGATGGTTTACCGTCCTTCCTTTTCTTGTTTAATCAAATGTAAAAATAAATTCATCACATCTCTATCGAAACATCGAACTCTTTCCCATTCCAAAGGTACTTCATTGTCGTTTTTTGTTCGAATCGATACTTGTAGTACCCAGTACGTTTCTGGTTTAAATGATTGAATGTCATCATGTCGTTGTACACAAAAACCCAATGTTGGTGTTTGACAGGGTCCATAAGATATTAGTAATGCATCTAAATCGCCGTATTTCTGATGGAAAAATTTCGTTTGAAATCTAGTGAAAGCACAGCCAATACGCAGATCTAGTTCTTGACGTGCATCAACACTTCTCGCTTCGTTTTCATTTGGATATACTGCAAAATGGAACAACTAAGATGCTTATTGATAAGCAGCAGATTGCAGTAGGTAGGTACCTAAATTACGGAATGCTGCCTTTATATCTTTTTCAGTAATAGCTGAGAACTTTGCACGATACGTAATATTATTTGAAAAAACATCTCCATTGATCGATTTTGCAACTGATGCCATAACTTCGAAACAGATATTTTCTCCTGAAAAAAAATTAATCTTCAATACAACACCAAAGAACCTTTCGCATCAAATCGTACCTTCTTTATCACAATCTAGCCATAACACTAAATTATCACAACCTTTAGCTTCAGTAGCAAGAAATTGTGGCATTCGAAGTTTAGCCATTGCCTCTTTTCTTTCAATGGGACAGGAGAACAATTCAATCGGATCAACTCGTTCCCAATTATTAAATTTACTATTAAAATCAACACCATACACATGTCCACATACCGAAGTCATTTTAAAGCGAGTTAATGTATTTTTAAATGTACCAACCCATTCATGAATCGGACAAGCTCCATTCATACCTAGGACGGAAAATTGATTTTTTGTGAAGTACTCTGTTTTATGAGTTAAAAACAATTACCTTTCCTGGTAGTGTTTTTGCCATCGCTTAAAATATTGGCCAAAGACGCTGCTAGAGACGGTTTTTCAGCTACCATTAAGACAGTCTTCATAATGAATTATTTATTTTAATAAATAACTTTTTTTCATCAATCAAATAAACATACATAACCAACAAATTTATTACGACAGAGTGACAGAGAAACTGTAGGAGGCCGCATCTGAACCCACGCTGATGCCGCGTACCCACCTAGCTGATACTGAGATGTCAGATGTCAATGGGGGATTCAGTGAAGTAAAGCGCTGCAGCACATTCTTACAGCGCCCCTTGTCATTAGTCCAATTTATTCAACCTTATTTCACGCCACTGAATTAGCTATTTAATATCAGTTACACGTTTAGGTTACACGCATAGAAAAACTGTAAATGGAATTATTTCATTGTTTATTTTATTTATATTATAGTTCGTCCGTAATGACATCATATTGAAACAATGTAATTGTTGCATAACTTCGATTACAAGTATTTATCTAAGTGCAGTTGGGCAATGGTTCTCACAATAGTTTCTCTATGGTACTACTATAATTATAATAAACAAAAGATAACAAATGTTCTTTAGTTAACTAAAAGTTTCTTGCTTTTTGATGTTTGTGATATTTTGTAAAGTTAATAAGTATCGAAATGTTGCTCAAAATCTCTATTTTTATAATGTGTTCAGTCTTTTCATTCAGTGTTTCTTTAAATGAAATAAAATCAATTTTTGGAGATAAACATTGTATTCTCGGTAAATTATGTTAATAAAAACAAAGCGGTATTTGATTTGGAATTGAAAAATATTTACTTGATTTCACAGGAACATTATTAGAATTAAAAAACGTTAAAGTCAAAAATGATCAGAAAATTACTAAGGAAACTTCAGCCATTGGTATTTCAAAGACATATTTGAAATATATACATTTATTTTTCACTGAATATCTTTGATTTTAATAGATATAATGAACAGCTCTAATCAAGACAAGTCACCACAGAGTTTAATTAACGAATTAGCTGATTATAATGACATAAACTATTCCTATGAATTAATTGATGAACAGGTATTATAGTAATTACAGAACATGTAACAATTGTAATCACAATTCTTATGTTATATATGTAAATTCCAGGGACCAGCTCATAGCAAGACATTCACTATAGCTTTATATTTGGGCGATGAATATTATGAGGCAGAAGAGAAAAGCCATAAGAAATGTCAAAAAGCCGCTGCAGAAAAAGCATTAAAATATACAAAATACAATCATCCTCCGTTGAAATTGAAACGTACTGAGAAATCATTAACACCGACGGTTTTATTAAATAATTTGGCGAGTAAATTAGGTTTAGCTGTAACCTATACAATTGTAGATGACATTTTAGTAAGATCCATTTTGTAGTAATTCATTTTGAGCAAATTTTTTAAATTTTGGATTATTTAGGATAGTCTTTCGACAAGTATTGACTATCAAAATGTGGATTATGGTTTAAGAAAGTCGTATGTTCAGAAACTTAATGAGACATTACATTCTAACGATTCGATTCGTATACGTAAAGATATATCTGATCCTCAGCAAGGCCCATTTAAAGTAAGAGTAGAAATAAATAATGAGAAATTTATTGGTGAAGCTCATACCATTCAAAATGCTAAACATGAAGCAGCATTGAAAGCACTTACAAGTTTAAAAGAACAAAAAGATAGCTTTAATTGTATTAATGAAGGTAAATATTCCATGTATTGAACACAAGAAAGTTACATTTTCCTTTTGTTTTGTTTTTTTTCGAAGATGGATGTAAAAAACAGAAACAAGAAACTAAATCGCCGATATCCCTAGTGTATGAACAGGCACAATTAAGAAATTTAGAGGTTTCTTTTCAAATAATGAACGAAATAGGACCGAGTCATAAAAAAGAATTCACCACATTATGTAAAATTGGCAATTCGCTAGAATCAACAGGTACAGGTAGTTCGAAAAAGAAATCGAAAAAAGCAGCAGCTGAAAATGTGTTGCCGCAGTTGCTGGAATTGCCATTAACAAAAAGTCCTCGACAACTGGAAGAACGTCAATCGAATAATAAGAAGAAAAAAAAAGCCAAATTCATTAAATCAACATTTGATAAAGTTGATGTTATGTTGGATAATGTGGTTGAATATGGGAAAGATTTATTAGATAAAGTTAGAGGAAGTGAGGTTAGGTTTCCATAATCACAAAGTTCCAACAATTATTAACTAATGTTTCTCTAAATAAAAAAAGATGCAAAACAACAACAAAAACAAACCAAAGGGACAACAAAGTCATAAAACTTCAGCAAGATCAGCTGGAGAAGGAATAATTAAATTGGGAAATATTTTACATTTAGAAGTTCAATTCAACGACTACCTGTTGCACGACAAATATTTCGCCGTTTTGGATTTAGGCACTAAACCAGCCTTTGTATAATCATGAAATATTAATCTATTTTCCCATTAAATTATTAATTACAGATATGTTTGGGTGAAGGAATTAATCAGCGAAACGCTAGAGATTTAGCAGCCACATACGGAATGAACGTACTAAATAAGTTGGGACTACTTGATAATTTGGATAGCAAATCTGTAGCTTTAATGAGGTAAATAAGAGTATCATTGTAAATTATTTATCAAAACAATTTAGTAAATTAGATATTTTTAAATAATACGACGAGGTTGAAATACAAAGTTCAATTCATAATGCATTCCACTTCCCGCGCATTTGGCATTAAATTCTTGACATTGTTGTCATGTTAGGCATCGCGTACAATTACTGCAGAATTATTCTATTGTTTTTCAGTGAAGTTTTGAATGAAGAAGAAACTTATCCAGAATTGTTCGTTCCACTAGACGTGGAAGAGAAAAAACATAGAGATGAACTATAAATTTTGTTGATAAATGGTTTATATTTTATGTTAAATAAGTTAAGCTGATGAGTGATGAGTAATGAGTAATTTTAAATTTAACATCAGATTGACAATTATGTTATTTTGTTTTGTAATAACTTAAAGTCTGCTTAAATTGTTACTTAAATAAAATGTTTATTGTACGTTTTGATAATGTTTTATTATCTTTCCATACTTATAGGTATATCCCAACGTGTATAACTTTAAGTACTTTTGTGTAATGACAAGTGGCAACGTGGATCATATGATCATGGTAAACAAATACGAAAGAAAAGTTAGTCTAGTTTTTAAAGTACATCGAGTTGGACTTTGGTTTCTCCGCATACAGTTTTTCAGCGGTTTTATGTTTATTTTTTGATTTTTTTCAGTGGTGTTTAGTGTTAGCTTTTTTCTTTTAAGCTTTTTACAAACATGAGTTTGCATTTGAGAAAATCGCTCAGTTTAGGTAAGATTTCGTGCTGTTTTAAAATTGTCTACACAAAACTTTTGTTTTAACATTAATCTAAGTTAATTTTTAAATAAATGCTGACTTTTAAATTGTTCTTTTGTAGGAAAATGAATTTCCTACGAGCGACCTTTGCTCTGTGATTGATTTTAATAAATTTAACTGAACATTTACTTTTTCAGTAAAACACTTGAAAAATTCGAGAAACTATTCAGATCAATTTCCTAAAATTACAACGCACTATACAATTCATCCTAGAGAAAAGGATCCAAGATGGAAAGGTATTATTTATCATTTTATTATTATGAATATTTACTTATGCAACACAAATAACATAAAAAAAATAGTTTATCATAGTTGGCATTGAAAAGTTATGCATATTTTGTATCATAGGTTTTATAACAGAATTCCAAGGTTTTCTTGTAAATTACTAGATAAAATTTTTGAACTTATTCATGTATATCAATTTTCAACATTTATCCAGAGGTAAATATGGAAAGATTTGCAGACGAGACGGATATTTTAATTGTTGGAGGTGGTCCAGCTGGTATGAGTGCCGCGATACGTGCCAAACAACTTGCAGAAAAAGATGGTAAAGAAATACGAGTAAGCGAAATTCATCAATATACACATATCAATATAATTAATTATTAAAAATCTACTTGCAGGTATGTGTAGTGGAGAAGGCTTCACAAGCCGGCGGTCACATTCTATCTGGTGCCGTTTTACAACCAACCGCACTAGACGAATTATTACCAGATTGGAAAGAAAGAGGCGCGCCACTGAAAACTCCCGTCACCGAAGATAAATTTGGTTTTCTAACGCAAAATAAAAGAATACCAGTGCCTGTTTTGCCTGGTAAGTATTTTTAACCTGGTAGTATACATATTTGCATTTCAATCGCTTATTTTTCCACACAAAATTAAGGAACTCCTATGTATAATCACGGAAATTATATAGTGCGTTTGGGACATGTAGTCGCATGGCTAGGTGAACAAGCTGAAGCAATGGGAGTGGAAATCTATCCTGGATATGCAGCATCTGAGATTTTATATCATGAAGATGGAAGTGTTAAGGGTAAAATTTAAAAAAAGAAAAATAATAACAGATAAAAAAAGAAATTTTTAACTCTTCGACATTGAATTAGGAATTGCAACAAATGATGTTGGCATTGCCAAAGATGGTAGTCCGAAAGACAGTTTTGAAAGAGGCATGGAACTGCATGCCAAGTGTACGATTTTTGCTGAAGGTTGTCACGGACATTTAACCAAGCAAATTATTAATAAATTTGATTTGAGAAAGAATTCGGAACCACAAACTTATGGAATTGGTAAATAGTAGATCAAAGTGTGTTTTTTTTTATTCATGAAAAAAGTTTTAATTAGGTTTGAAAGAATTATGGGAAATTCAACCGGAACTTCATAAACCCGGCAGAGTGGAGCACAGTATCGGTTGGCCATTAGATAAAAATACGTACGGTGGATCATTTTTATATCATTTAAATGAAGATACACCATTAATTGCTGTTGGTTTTGTTGTCGGTTTGGATTATACGAACCCGTATTTGAGTCCATTTAAAGAATTTCAAAGGTAACAGAACAACCAACAGCACTGTCATCAGTTTAAAGCTGTATTTGATTGATCGCAGGTTTAAACATCATCCATCAATAAAACATTATTTCGAGAATGGCACAAGAATCTCTTATGGAGCTAGGGCACTGGTGGAAGGTGGCTTTCAAAGTATTCCGAAACTTACATTTCCCGGAGGCTGCCTAGTCGGTTGCGCTGCTGGATTTATTAATTTGCCAAAAGTTAAAGGTAAGTTTTACTATTTTTATCATACCAAAGGAAATTAATGATTTTTCTACTCGATTAGGGACACACAATGCAATGAAAAGTGGCATGTTAGCCGCTGAAAGTGTTTACGAAACGATATTTGGTGGGGAAGAACAAAAAACTCAAAGTGCTCAACCATTCAGTTATGAAGAGAAAATTCAAAACAGTTGGATATGGAAAGAACTGAAAGCTGTGCGAAATATACGACCCAGTTTTCATAATCCATTAGGTGTCTATCTTGGTATTGTTTATAGTGGTTTTTCAATTGTACTTGGCGGTAGAGAACCATGGACCCTGAAACATGGAGGTATATAATTACAATATGTAAATTAACAAGTAACAATAGTGAGAGGACTAACTTGACATGCAGATCCTGATTATAAAAGACTGAAACCAGCAAAAGAATGTAAACCAATCGAGTATCCGAAACCTGATGGAAAAATCAGTTTCGATATTCTCACATCGGTTGCATTGACAGGGACGAATCATGAAGGGGACCAACCTGCTCATTTAACTTTAAAAGATGATACTGTACCTGTTAAGAATAATTTAGGCGTATTTGATGGACCTGAAGGAAGATTCTGCCCGGCAGGTACCAACTAACTTTCATCCCATTATTTCTATCTAAAAATTTAATTTTGAATTAAAACTGTAGGTGTTTACGAATTTGTGCCATTAGAATCTGGCGATGGTCAACGATTACAAATTAATGCACAAAATTGTATACATTGTAAAACGTGTGATATTAAAGATCCTAGTCAGAATATCAATTGGGTCGTACCAGAAGGTGGCGGCGGTCCAGCATATAATGGAATGTAAATAATCATAAGTTATATACTCAAATTGTTTTTATACAAATTTAAATTTTACAAAGAAATTGTTATACTATACCCCATAGAATTGTGTTCTACTTAATGTTATCTTTTTACAATAATTTTATAATAAAAAGGCTATATCTTATTCTAATACACATATTATGATAAAAAAATTTATATAAATTGTACTTAGCAGTTTTAGTTTAAATTTGTAATCGATTGCAACGGATAAACTGAACAAAAAGTATTAAGGAAACAGTACCAGGAACATATACACTTTATATTATCTGAAGCAAAAAATCATAAGCAATTTAATAACTAACTGTAAAGACAATCGAAAGAAAGAAGACATTTGGGTAACTGTAATGTTAATATCAATCTTCAAATTGTTCATTAGCTTCCTCATATTGCGTTACCCAATCCTTAGATTTGTTTTTATAAACCTAAATAAGACAAAAAAGAAATGCATATTGAATAATAAATAAATAAACTATAACTCGCCTTAGATACGAATTGTAAAATTTTCATTTTGGAAATTTCCGCTTCAGATCTGGAACCCCAACTGAATATCTTTTTTTTCGTTTTGTCATCAACTTGTACTTTAAGATACAGTTTTTTAACTAAATCTTTATTGATATGTTCTTCGACATCACCAAATATCGGACTTTTTTTATCGACATCAATGCCAACGTTATTTAAAAATTTGTATAATGAAACTGGAATTAACTTTCATTAAGAAACAAATCAAAGATCGTCATTCATTTTTACCATCCGTAACAGAATTATTGGACATGAAAATATGAGACAAAATCAACAATAACAAAACTCTTTCAGCATCGTTTGGATCAGTTTCTTTATTTTCAGTTACCCTATCATCGACGACAGGTTCTAATAAATTAGAAACAATATAAGTTCCAGTGCCTTTTTTGTTTGATTCGACTGATTTCAATTCTAATCCATAAGTCTTAATTGAGAAAATAATTAATTATACCGCTCGCTATTAATTGATATTTAATTCAGTATATGTACTACATTCATAGACTGCCATCTTGAATAGACTTAATAGCATAAAGTAGGCTGCAAAATTAACTACTATTAACTTACATGCTTTAAAATTTCATTAACTGCATCTGAAATTTCATTGAATCGAACGGAACGATTAACATGTTCCATTAATTGCGATCTAGTAATTGGCATATTATCACGTGCTTTATAAATAATGTATCGAACAACATCGTTAATTATTTCATTCCGATTTAACTGGGAATTTCTATTTTCTTTATCGTATTGTGAATACTGTGATTGGAAATTTTGAGTGTTGTTGGATCTTCGTTGTGACATTTTTGCTTGTTACACAATGAATTATAATTTCAATATTCAATGCACCTATTTTTCTATGATTAATGATATCTTATTACAAGAAGACAATTTGGGAAATAAAAAAACAACATTTTCCGAAGTTTTCTTTCGCAGGACTTTGTTAGATTTGTCAGGTTATGTCAACAATGTTGCCTAACAAAAAGGTTTTTTTAATTTTTCAGATTAACTTTAATTTTAGGTCTTTCACTTTAATATTGCTTTATATTTATTTCAAATGTCGTGAAATTCACAATTTTGCTTTGCCTAAGATTTGGTTGCTCAAACAAATTGAAGAAAAGGAAAACAAAACATACTATTTGCTTAAATTTAGGCCACCCATAATACACAAAATGCAAAATTTATCTGTACTATCTTGTAGTACTCACTACAGTTAAGTTTAAATTTTATTAGCACATAACATCTAATATGTATATTGTATAAGCATGTTTATGAAAAGTTATTTTTTGCCTATACGAACTGACAAAAAAATCATAATCACTTTTTGCAATAATTATCTTAAAGAACTGGTAAATTACCTATTAAAAAAAAAATAGAAAAAGATGACGCTTAAAAACAATGAAGCGTAAAATCGGAAGAAAAAATTACTCCCCTTGAAATATCCTCTAAAAAAACCATAAAATTTTTTCATCATTTTTTTTTTTATTATTTCCGGAAATTTAAAAGAAGTGGTTAACTATAAAATAAGAAATCGCCGAGTCTTAAATGCAGGACTAAAACTTAGTAAACAATAAACACTCTCGATATAAACCTTTAATAATAACTTTTTTTTTTCTTAATAAATAAATAAATATAATATGATTGGCAATTTATTGTACAAAGAAGATGAAAAGAAAACTACTCAATATTTAGTTGTGATTAGTGGTAAGAGAATATTTCTAATATTAAATTTTAAATATCACGCTGCGCACCAATATGCATACTCCTCTTGCGCATCTGACACTGTAGTATATACATACGGAATTTATTAATTTTCTAGCAACAATAACACTTTTCACAGCTGGTATTTACCAGGGATGGGCCGGTCCATCTTTAATAAAAATACTTACCGAATATCCAGTGCCAATAAGTCAAGAGGAAGCATCTTACATTACAATTATTGGACCAGTTGGTCATGTGGTGGGTGGATTTCTAGCCTCCTATTTAGCTGATTTTATTGGACGAAAATTTACGGTTTTAGCTATTGGAGTGCCGCAGGTTAGCGATAAATTATTTGCCAAATAACCTATTGTCTAAAATCAAACGAATATAACATATTTTGTATTGTTTCAGGTTTTATCATTTATATTAATATATTTTGCTGATTATAGTAAATGTCTACTCTACATTTCTAGAGTATTTGGTGGTATTGGTGAAGGAGCATCATTGGCATTGATTCCATGTTATATAGCCGAAGTTGCTGAACCATCAGTGCGCGGTACATTGGGTACATTCGTTAATTTATTATTACTAATTGGACAATTATTTGTTAATACAGTTGGATCATATATGTCGATTCATACGACAGCCTTATTTTGTCTAATATTTCCAATAATATTTTGGATCACTTTTATTCATATGCCTGAAAGTCCATATTATTGTCTAATGAAAAAGAATGTCGATGGTGCAATGAAATCACTTCAAATTCTACGTAGAAAACGGGATGTAAATAAGGAAATTGCACAATTAATATCGGATGTGGATCGACAAATGTCTGAAAAAGGAACATATAAAGATTTATTTGCAATTGCATCGAATCGAAGAGCACTGATACTGGTGAGTGCGACTAGAACATTTCAAGTATTCACTGGCAGTATTGCTTTGATGTCGTATTTGCAAATTATGATTTCAGAAGCAACTGATTTATCACCAGTTATTGGTTCAACTATAATGATAATTGCTGGGATATTTATGATAGTTTTATCAACGTTTTATATCGACAAATTCGGTCGTAAACCAACATTAATTATCTCATCATTATGTACAGCAATGACATTATCTGCTCAAGCGATTTTCTTAACTGTACGCGATTATACATCGATTAATATCTCTTCAATATCGTGGCTTCCGATTTTAATTATGACTTTAAATAATTTAGCATACAGAGGTGGACTAGGTGTGGTAACAAATATTTTCATTAGCGAAATCTTTTCAACAAGTATTAAAGCGAAAGCAATGAGTTTGGGCAGTTTAAATTTTGCCATAGCAATGATTATCAGTACGAAAATGTATCAATTGACAGCTGATTATGTTGATTTATGTGTTCCATTTTATATATTCGCATTTTCCACATTTATCGCAACATTGTTTTTCTATTTTATTTTGCCTGAAACGAAAGGAAAAACATTGGAAATGATTCAACAAGAATTAATAGATGCTGCAAAATGTAGTTCTAAGAAGAATAAGAATAAAATTGATCATAATAATGGTGGAGATGTATATGTAGTGTACGAACTCAGAGAGTAAACATTGGAATTGAGTAAAATCTAGAGTGTGTGTGTGTGCCATAAGGAAGATGATGATGATGATTTTTGCATTGATCATCGAATGCCAACACATTTTTTAATCAATTTAGTAATAATGCAACATTTCTAAATCGCAAAATGGTTGATTTGGTTGGCGTACTTTAATTACTAGTGGCGCCATCCATTAAAAAAAGAGCAGACCGCACTAAGACGTGTTTTGCTGGTGGTCACATTCCAATACATATACACCCATTTAAGAACCGTTAGAGAAATAATATGCAATTAATAATTTTATTATGTAAATTAAAAAAAAATTAAGTCACAAGAGATTGTATGCAATAAAAAGATAATAACAATGACAAATTAAAATGTGATTAAAACAAAAAAAATAAGAAAATAAAAACAAGACGTTTGTTTTTTTGTTTTTATATTTCTGTTTCTTTAGAACGGGATTTATTGTGAAATTGTGACAAAATCCGTTGGTATTAGAAAGTATATGAATAAAATAGTACGTATTTTACTGTATTGTTTTTATTTATTATTATTATCATGTATAAATATAGACAAAACCGTCGCAGTTAATTGTTTTTCTACAAAATTATATTGCGATATAAAAAATTCCGTACAAAAATTCTACTATTATCTTTCTCTCTAATTTTTGGCGCCATTTTTTACTTTTGGTCAATGTCAGAGCATTTTTTTATTTTCATTTTTTGCTATACATACAATTTAACATAATTATATTAATTAATTAGTGAGTGGATGAGTATATAAAATGATTTATGCATTTAGTTGATTTGATTGTAAATGTGGATCTAAATCTACCTTTATACGATCGCTAAGTTAATTGAAACACTATCCTGTGTTGTTAAGATAAAATTACTTAATCAAAATGCAGCGCTGGAATACCTAAATGTAAATAAGAACACGCAAGTCGCAACACGCTATATTCTTTGCCAATTCAGCGATATACAAAACTATTAACTAATAATCACAAAGGGAAAAATAATATATTTATATAAAATAGAACTAAAAATATACATAAATAAAGTTAACAAACAATAAGTATTAAAAATATACATTTTAGAGGGAAAATTCGATCTAACGATGCTTCTCTTTATTTGTATACATACATTTTTGGCAACAATTACACCTTAATTATTCATCACTTAACAGAGACTCGTTTCTAAACTATTTATTGTATTTTACCAGTGCTTACATTAATAACAACTCTTTCTCTACTTTCGTCTTTCATTCCATTTCGTCTTGGTGGTGAACTGCCCGAATGCACTCTAGTTTTTCGACTTCTTTTAAATTTGGCCACATCTTCGCCAAAAACATCCCCCGTTCTCAATGCAGAAATTAAATCATCAAATTCACCTGCTTTATTCGTAGTTTCGCCATTTTTCAAACCGTTGTTTTTGTTTATTGTCGATAAAATTCCTTCTGAAAGTTGAACAAGAAAAATATCAGCATATTTCATTATTTTATTATGATTATTTAATTTAAATTTATAAATTATGAGTCCACCTTTAATCGATATTGTGTATGGGTCAAAAATAGCACATCCCTACTAATTTATACATGTCACACAAAAAATAACAAATGTGGCTGTATAAAAAAGTGTCGATCTCGAACAAGTAGTTAAAAAATAATCAATCTGTAGTTAAATCATAATTGTCAAGTTAATTAATGCAACAATTTCATAATTGGTAAGTAGATAAATGTGCGTATATAGTTTTACCTCTACTATGTTTTCTTTCCAATGTTAACTTTTTCAATTGTTCTTCCTGTTTCGCTCTCTTTTCATCTTCTTCCTGTTTCCTTCGCATATTTTCATTATCTTGCCGTGCCTCCATAAAAGCAGTTAAAAATGTGTCAAACATTCCGAAAAATTCGTCCGGTTGAGCATTTGTCACATCCTCACCAAACAGTCTAATGGCTCGTTCGAATCTCGTCTAATTAACAAAATTCAAAGATTAACCTGCATCTTTTTACACTGGCAAAACTAATAGATGCATAATGCCAAAATATAAGAAATTGTTTACCTTCATATCTTGATACTGATCTTCAACTTCTGCCAATCTACACGTGGCCGTTGCCTGAAACTCCCTCATCACCGGCACAAATTTATCATTGGCCAATGGGCTCTGACTTCGATGAAACTCAATTTCACGTGCCACATCTTTCAGTCCAGCTCTAAGCTGAGCCATGTCTTTACTCAATTCACCTAACGACACTTTGGCTGCGTCACGGACATGTGGTAAATCTTCATCTAATCGCAGAATGTCTTTAAACTGAAATAAATAGGGTTTTCAACAATTGAATGGCAGGCAAATGGAGAATCGTAACCCTACCTTCTTTTCAATTATCTGTACTAAATAATGCAGAAGTGTCGTCCCTTTGGAGAAACTCGATTTTGTATCACCCAATCGATTCAATGATGCCAATTTAAATCCGGAAGCATTTCCCCTGGCACCTCGATTCATATAATTGCCTAGTGCTAGAACGGTTTCTAAGAGACGTCGCAGCCGTCTGGACCTGGATACCTCTCTGGATGCTTCCATAACACTAGTTATTCGTGGTAGGATTTCATTTAAGGTCACTTGGAAACGTTTCTTGTAATGGAGACTACGTAAACGCTGCTCATAATGAGGAACTCTGCGCAAAAAAGAAAATTAATGATTGATCAATATGTATTATATGTTTTAATTAACTGACTTGGAAATTTCGTATAGAAATCGATCAGCTCTCGCTAACGAATCAATTTCATCACTATGCTCTTCGAGTAGGGCACACTCCTCTGGACTAGGTGTGAATTTTAGTAGTTGTTCTACCATATCGATTGGTAGGTTTTCTTTACTATCCATACTGAGTATTGCTTTGGTTATGTCTTCATCTGTCATCTTGAGTTTTGATAAAAGTATCGTACAGTTCTGCGCTCTTCGACTGTCTATAACGGATAGTACTTTTGTTCGATTTTTACCCAATGTTCGTAAATCTTCAACTGAACCCTCATTCTATAACAGCAAAATAGAGATAAGTCACAGATTAAGTGAGAGATAAATTTGCATTTCGTACAGCGACTCCATTTTTTTGATAGGCACAAAACAGTTTGTCAATACTATCAAATTCCATTGTACTATACAACTTCGTATCATCCAATTCACTCCAAATTGTTCCTGTTAATTTTGTTTCAGGAATTTTTGACCAATTGAAAGATTTTAATGGATTTGATGGTTGCGGTATGTTTTTCTTAACAGATTCCATCTGAAATCAATTGCCGATTAATATTAATCAATTTGTTCTTATATATGCGGGTATCAACCTTAAGTGGTTCCATAGTGGGTGGTGCCATAGGAGCACACGGAGGCGGTGGTGGTCCGGGCGGTCTGGGAGGTGGAAGTGGCGGTGCTAAAGGTGGAGGAGGTGGTGGTGCAGATGAAGAAAACTGTTCGTTCTTTATGCTAGTGGAAGACGTTGAATTAATGTCAATAATAGTTTTGTTTAGGCTTTTTGCTTTGGTATCATCTGGAATACTGCCTGAATTGACTAGACGTTCTGGAAATGATAAAAAGAACAATTGAAAATATACTCTTTATAGATAGAACATCTGTGTTGTTCAAATCGTACCCAATCTGCATCGTTCACCTCTTTCGCAATTAACCTGCCTGTCCAATTCTGCCGCTTTATATTCCACCTCATTTAATCTTTGTCTGGTTTCTATGTGGGCAGCCGTTTCCTTTTCCAAACGTTCTTTTATCCTGTAAAAGAAATTCATTATGTAAATTTTTGTGAACCCTTTGAGCTAATAGAAACTGCGCCAAGTATATTTCCTAACCTCATTAAGCTTGACTCAATATCTTCTTTTTCCTGCGTTCTGTGATCTAATTCCTGTTCCTTTTTCGCTAAACGGTTTGACATATCGGTGTTTTCTTTTTCCAGCTCTTGCGCTTTCTGTCTTGCTGCTACCAGTTCTTCTTCCTTAGCCAGTAGATGCACTATTTCTTTGACATTTATATCTAGTGGTGACACATCTGCGTCCTTTTTAGCGCCTGTAATACCGAACGATAATCAGCAACTCGTATTGTCACCGATGTTATCTTGACTTACCAGTTTCATCCGTTTGTTGTAAAACTATTTGTTGAACAATTCTATCGAATAGCAACCAGTGTTGAGGATGTGATCCATAATCTAGTGGTAATAGTAAACAGTGTTCCAACATCGATAGTAAATGTGGATAGGCCGATGTGTGACTGAGTTTTCTTCGAATCAAGTCGAACATTGCCGTTGCACTTTTCGTATCGACATGTTCCTGTCCAAATTTCTTTGCCAGTTCCTTTTCATCTTCATTTCGTACCATTTCGAAGAAATCCAAATGGCGGTCAAGTGTTTCGTTTTCATGTCGACGTAGTTTATCGATAATTGGTTGAATGCCGAGTAAAAGTAATTCGTATCGTAAATGTAATCTACGAATCATAATAAACATTGAAGAGCAAAACGAATAAATTGATTGTGTCATCAATATACCTGAATTCCAAGTTCTCCTGACCCAATCCATAATTAAGCACCGCATTCACAAATGACATTATGGCAGTTTTCAAATTCACTTCATCTCTGTACACGCCAGTCGAACGATCCAAATCGCTTATAATGCCTTGAAATCGGGTACGTTCAAATGCATATTTTTGATAGTGCAGCATGCCATCAAGAACCTTTTTATGTCCACCAGATACAAGACAAACTGCTCCCAATATTTCAAGGACGGCAATTTTAGTTTTTATATTGTCTGTACTAAGTGATTGGGCAATTATATTTATACCAGTTGGATGGGCTAGTACGTGGGCTCTTCCAATCTAAAGTGATTCATAAAACCACACACTTGTCAATTTATGACTAGTAAGGGATAGGATGTTCGATGATGTCATCTGTCATATGTCAAATTAAATGGCTGCATGTCATTTTTCATATGTCAAATTTGATGGCCGCCCGTAATTTGTCATATGTGATATTTAGTAGATGACACTTGAGTGTGGATATAACTGTGTAACTTACGGAATTATTCATCAATGATTTAATACATCCAATAATACTTGTATGAATGGAACTTTGTGAAGTATCATAATCCATACTTTTTAAAAATTCGAGCAGCACCTGTAATCCATCTAATTCAATAAACTTAATAACAAAACTATGTGTTGACGTTCTTAATGCCGTTTTCAATGTGTCGATTTGATTTGTTCGCAATTTGACTTCTTCATCGAGATTCATATCGGGATAATTCATCTGTGGAAATGTTTTGATGTGATGGGAGAAAATGTGCTATTGACAAATTGAGAAATATTTCGAACTTACTGCGGCTAATAGTCTCAGTCTTTCGATATAGTGTTCTGGCATATGGGCTTGGTCCATTGTCTCTTCCCCACCCTTACGAGAACAGTAAATTTGCCATTTTTTATGTGGATCAAGGCTGAGCATTGCTGCTTTCTTGTCAGCGGACAGATCGAGTTCTTCCTGTTTTAGAGAAGAACGATTATTATCAATGATAATAAAGAACTGAACTTGTTTACTGCCTGGAATTTCAGTAACTTGGATTTGTCTTGTTATTTAAATAAACACGGTACGGTAAGTTAGCATTGTAATGTTCTAGAACGGTAAGCAGCTACTTACTGTTAGACTACTACGTAACTTAGCGTTTTTGCGCTTATAAATAGTGATTGTTGTCGATTGTGAATGGATTTAGTGACCAGTTGAACTCAACTTGAAGCATAGAATTTATCTAGAGTATATTCAATTTCTTATTAAATTAATTAATAGAGAAAATCATATTCATAAAACTTAATGAACATGCTGAAACTCTTTATACATATATAGATTGAAGAACAATTCAATAGAAATTCAAAGCCGAACAACATCATTATTATTATTATTTAACATTCAACAAATAGTGATTTAGAATGTGTTCAATTACACTCTTATATTATAATAATAATATATCTTCGAGTAGGTACTACTATAGTTGGTTTGGTACTATAGTAGAATAGGTGCTTTTGTGTCTAATGGTTGGCATGTACAATAAGATGTAGAAAAGGAAAAGAAAGAAAAAAAAAACTACTGACTTTATCTCTCAAGCACCTGTTATAACATTAACTTTTACCTTTTTATAATTTTTCGCCTCGGGCAAATTTATTTCTATCTTGATCCTACTTTACAATGTACTATTAGATACCTATATGGAGAAATATTTGTTGTGTTGGAAAATAATAATAATAATAATTACTATTATTATCGATAAAATTGACGAAACGAAAAAACAACCATATAGAAAATGGGAACAGGTAAAATTAAGAAAATTAACAACACACACACACACACACACACACACATATACCAAGAAAAGAAAAGGAAAATTTTCGAAATTGTTCGGTCGACTATAAGAATTTCCTGCATTCTTAAAATAAAACCTACGACGATATAAAATAATATGGCGGACGTACAATGTACTTATGCAGATTATAGCTACTTATATGTATATATGCATTTAGGTACCTAGGAGGTAAGGTAGGTACCTGTACCAGGAAATGCATAATAAATTTGCAAACAATCAATATTATGTGGTCCGTTTTAAATAAGTTCTTACATAATGCTTGCTTTTGCATTATTGATAAGTCATTGATTCAACTAATCGAAATTCAAGTTTTTTTTTTTTTTTGAAAACCGCGCTAGTAGGCGCTGATATTGGGGTAAGGGTTTCGAGCTTTATTCTCTCTATTCAGTTTCATGAAATATAAACTATGTGTAATAGTACTAGCCCTTGTAAATAAATGTTAGTTATTCTGGAATCAATTATTCTGTTCATTACTTTCTATTTTTGTGTACTGCGCAGAATCAGTGCCACTCAGAGACAATATATATGTAGATGAAATTTACTACAGAAAAAAATGGATCATCATCGTTATGCTAATGATTGTTATTGTTTTTTTTTTAGAATTAAAAAAAAAAAACTTTCACAACATCAAAATCATTAGGAAAGAATAAAAGTAAAGTAGGTAAAAAACATACATTATCCATCTAAGTGTGCGTCGATTTGTCGCGAAATGCATTATTCAAATTAGAAACTGTTTTTATTGTTTTTCTTCTGCTTTTTTTTTTTTTTTTTTAATTGAATTTCGTATGCTTATTTTGTTTTGATTGTTAATCAGGCTTTTTATAGGATCCTGATTTCTTTTTTCGATTTTAAATATTTTCGGAAATTCTACTTCGAACGATTCAAAGTTTGTGTAAAAAGGAAGTAGTTGATATATATATATATATCAATGATTTACCACTAATTCTGCAAATTTTGCATCCAATTCCTCTTGGCATGGCATCGGTTGTGTTGGTGTGATTGCTTGTAACGTATTGCCAACTACACAGTACGTTATCTCGGGTGGTTCGTCGTCCTAAAATAATAAAGAACGAAACATTAGTTTATAATTTGAAAACAGTTCATAATTTTGACGAAAGTATCAAAAAATTGCACTAATTCGAAGCTCGCAATTCTGTTGATCATATTCAGATCCTTTCCAGTTTTTAATAAATTTTTCAATCTTTCTTTTTTTCTAATCCCTGCTGCACATTCCACCAGCCTTGACCTGACATTTAATTGTTATATTATGTACTTGCTGTTGCTATCTACTTATAAGCCAAGGACAATAAAATGTTCCGTAAATGGATTCACTATTAAATAATAATAATAATGATAGCAATAATTATAAATTTCACTTCTTTTGTTTGTATTCTTGATTCTCTTCTTCATAAATATTATAGTAAATGATTAATGAATTCTCGCGAGTGGAGAGATCATGGGAAATGTGTTATTTACACACCATTTTGAATTCCAATGGAAAGAAACCGAATGTCGATCTGGTTAGTACTGCCAAAAATGTGTTATCCAATTTATTGAGGTTAACGCATCCGCCTCTTCATTCGTTCAATCAAAATATGTAAATTTATTTATTTATGCTTATTTATAAAAATATTTCCTATATTTTATCTATTTTGTTTTTTTATTGTTTTTCTATTTGTGAAATTGTTCATCATCATCATTTCCATTTTCTTTCTTCTATACACATACTCGTACATACATATTAATAAAATTTCCCTCGGGGCTAGAAAATTTCTCATATCAAATCCATAAGAATAATAATAATAAATAAAAAAGATAAACGAAAAACCGATTAAGAAAAAATTTATCTCAAATTTGTTTACATGTTGTTTTCACATATTTTTCCATTAATCAAACGGCCTGTCAGTTTTATTTCTTACGAAATTCGAATGTTGTGTAGGTAAAATATTTTCTGAAAGAATTTGATAATTGTTGCATCGATTCACCATTTTTATACCTGTACTTCTTCATATTAGTTGCACAGGCTGCACACTGGTCCATATAAAGTGCAGTAGCGATCCAACAATAAAACTCAATCAACAGACTAGGCCGATTCTGGCGTAGAAGCCAAAATGGCCGTTGCCTTCGCGTCGATCAAACATATTCTGTGCCAGAATCAGTTTTGTTACCCTATCATCAAATGTATTAGACGCAATTTAGCTAAACAAATTGTTATTGAAATTAAATATTAATTTATAGTTTCAAAACTCCTCTTCCGCAATTACTTTTGCCACAATTTCACTTCTTTCAATAATAATAATTAAAAAATGATTAAAATTAATTAAAAAAAAAATCATCATCATCATCATCTCTCACTCTTCATTTTACTGTACTTGGTCTCTTTTCTTTTCATTTCATTTTATTTATTTATTTTTTATTTTTACTTTTCAGTAAGCCAAATACATGTATACTATTCGGTTTAGCAATGGGCTTACGGCCATTTCTTTTCTTTGAAAAGTTAATTATTTATCGATGAAATTTCACCAATGATTGTTAAAGGTGATGATGAAGATGATGATGGCGATGATTGCTCATTATGGAGGAATGCGCTACTGTCAGTTCTTAATGAAATGAAAAGTTACTTTTCAGTGTTTGTTTGCGAAACAACAAAAATAAAAAAATAGACAGGTTTATCGAAGGCTTGGTGATGTATTGAGTGCTTTTGTTTACTTCATCTATAATCAATTTAATAAATAATATATAGGAGCTACTTTTTTAGGTGGTAAATGGGTGTGTGTGTGTGTGTGTGTGCGATCCACATCGCTCATGTCAAGGTATCGAGACATGTCCATTAATATTTTCTATTTAAATCTAACCACCAACACGATCTATACACAGAGACAATACAATATAATCAAAAAACTTCCTGTTAAATTAGGGCGTGAACGCCCTGAGAATGAATTTCGACTGTTTTTTTGTGTATATGTAATACTCTAACATAATTTGAAGGATAAAATGTCTATACCAGGTATTAACAATTAAAATTATCTAATATAAGAATTTATTTTCGTTTTTTTTTTCATTACCTGTAAACAGCCGCACCAAGCTGCACGTTTCGTTGTTCGTGCAGGTGGCATTGCTGGTATGTGTAGTCGAGGCATAATATCCTCCCAGGCCGGCAGTTTGAATGAGCACTTTGGTAAACCCTGAAATAAAAAACATTAAAAAAATTAATAATATGCGACCTTATAGACGTTTTAAAAGTTTTTGTTTTGAAAAATCAAGTTATTTCTAACAATTTTATTCATGCCTAATTAAAGACGTAAAATGGACGTTATATGGACGTTCGAAAAAATTGATATTTTCGAAAAAAATCATCAGTTGTAAGTATTTCTTTAATGTCAAACTTATGACATTAAATGGACGTTGTTTGGACGTTCAAAAAAATTGTTTTTTTCGAAAAAACTGATCAGTACCAACTATTTTTTTAATGTCAAACTTATGACATTAAAGGTACGTTATTTGGACGTTCGAAATTTTTTTTTTTTTTTCGAAAAAACTAATCAGTACCAACTATTTCTTTAATGTCAAATTGATGGTATTAAATGGATGTTATTTGGATGTTTGTCTAATACTTTTCCATCGATAAAGTCTGTCATCGATAAACTGACAAAAAAAGTAAAAACAACTCAACTGCAAACGTCAATTTATATAAACACAGGAAACAGCAACGATCATAAAAAGTATGGAAAAAAGAAGAAGAAAATAAAAAAAAAATAAAATAAAAATAAGCGAGTAACAAGCATTTATTGAACCGGAAAGCTTTTACTGACTGCACAACAGCCACACAATTCTATGACTGTGTCAAGTTTCCCAGGAAAGTCGATAAAAAATTTAAGAAAATAAAACAACGATGAAAAGTTAGAATAACGAAAAAAGGGCAAGCAATAATAACGAACATAGAAAAAGTACATATTTATTCATATTATGTATATTATTTAGGTGCAAGTTAATGAATAAATAATATTCCTTCAGAGAAATTATAAATTATTAATATGTGGCGCAGCGCACCATAATGGGTTTTCTCAATTTTTCTTTTTTTTTCCTCTACACTAACAAAAATATATTCAATTTCCACCAGTCTAGTTTGAGGAGAAATTCGCAATAGTCGTAATTAAATCGTAATAAGTACAATTCACTATTAATATTCAACATAATTATCATTATTATTAATTACTATCATGGAATAATAATAATAATATTGGCACGTCAAACAATTCAAATCTACACGTGATTTTCTGATTGCAGCAGCATGCGTTCTTTGCAGGAAAATAAATAAATATTATTATGCAAAAATGCCGTTCGATTGCAAAATATCATTCAGATCACAGAATAGTCTCTAATCTGTGATGGTGATACTTTGATCTTTGGTTGTCGATTGAAATTTGAAAGTTATGTAAAATTTTCATTTGTCTCGTCATAAATGGAAAGTAAAATCTGGAGTCGTGGAATTGGTGAATTCTTATCATAATGGTTTTTTCTCTAAGTTAGACAACCCTGCTCACATTTCTACTGATAAAAATATGTACAGACAGTACACATAATAAAATGGCGACAATTTCTAAGTTTTTTTCTCACAACAGAAAGTGTGAAAAATGCTTTGCAAAAAAAGAAAGAAAAAAAATCGAAATTTTTCAATCAATAGAAACCAGATTTTATAATTTGCCGTTAGATTTTAATTCACAAAAGTAAAAGAAAACAAAAAAAAAAAAACAAAATCGAAATAAAAATGAAATTAAACAGTAACCAATGCAAATATTTTAACCGTTTTGTATAATTATCGTGGCTTGCATTACAAGTTAACTTAATTAATTAGCAAGAGTGCTTTGGAAATTTTATAATGCCTCGATTTTCTTATGTGCTGCAGTTATATTAATTTAACAACAACAGTTAAAGATCTAATTAATCCAAAGAGTTATCTGATTACATGTACTATTAATATTATGTAGATGTCGCGCGTATAGGCAGTGAGAATTGTAATGATGTGAGCCGCCAGTAGAGGCGCTGAACACACTAAAGATGCAATGATTATGTATCGGAAATTGTTATTATTAGATTATAAATTTCATATTTTCACAATGGAAAAGAAACAGTGCATTAACAGGAACTTTACGAAATCGAATTTCTTTATAGTCCAAGTATATTTGTAATATTTACAGGTTCTTTTCATTCTTATATAAAAGAAAGAAAATGTAATTAACAATTAAATTATCGCAAGGTCGGACATATTAGATTTTGTGGACTAATTAATTTATACAGGTACCCACATGGATTCCATTGAAAACACGTGCTTTTCATTATCATTAGTGGTGGCGAGTAACTGTCTAGTGTATTATAATAAGTGCTGAAGGTTGTTTCTTTCTATTTACAGTACCCCGTAATAATAATAGTAATAACATAATTATGGGGAAAGTTTTTCACGATAATAATAGGGGACAAGTTACTCAAATAAAACGACATATTTTCAGGTTAAATTTTGAAAAAATTTTCAAAATTTATGTTATCAACGATAAAAATTATGTAGCAAAGTACCACTTTCCGCATAGCTCTGTCATACATATTTCATTTTTCAATAAAAATTAATCGCTAAAATGCAGGAACCCATTTCTATTATGTGTTCGTTGGTACTAGAGGAAATTCTCATGAAAACTTAATCAGCCAATAAAGAACGGTACCAAACCACTTGTTGCATAGTATGTAAAGTCAAACGAATGAAAAATCCAAAAGAATTTCTCAATGATGCATTTCATATACTAGATATTGTAGGTTAACTGTTAATACATATATTAAATATTTGAAAAGGATTTATGCGACACTAGGAAAACTTGTATTAAAGAAAAAAAAGAAAAGTAAGAGGATGAAAAGTGGGTGCTTTGAACTTGTTAAAAAAAACACACACACACACACACAAAATATAGTCATAATGATAGTATGCAACAAATAGTTCAAAACTGGTGCGAAATAATCGAAGTGTTAAATTAGAAAATTACGCAGTAATTTTACGCTTTTTAATCTCGTTTGGCGCCCGTGCTGCGCCATGCACGGATGTGGGAGAAATGTTATTAAAGTGCGTTTTAATGTACCTAGTCTATTCGCATAACGAATTAAGAAATTAAAAAAGAGAATCCTTTTATTCGATCAAAAAAATATCCGCCTTATTTTACGTAATACAACGTGTACATAACCTCTGTATTTTATACATATATTGCGAGTGGTTTTAAATTCCATTTTAATGTAAAAATCGTGTCTGACAAAGGCAATATTTCGTGTTATGTATTTTTTTTATATATATAAAAAAAAAAAACAGAAACAAAAACCGGGGCGAAATCCTAAAATAGTGAAAGCAAAATCGATAATTAAATAATAATGTAAGTATAAGTATAAATACAGCATACAATAACATTAAACGAAAGCAAAAAAAAAAAGAGAAACAATAGGATTAAATTCATTAAAAATGCCATCAGAAATCGAAGGATTTCTTTTAATTTTATCCATCATTTTCAGACTGAAGATGGATTGAAATTAATTCGAAACGTTTCGTCATTGAAATCACAACTAGCAGCTTATTCTTCGATATTAGTAACTTATTATAATAATAAATCTTCGTGGTGATTTACAAAAATACAAAATAAATTCCTTAGACTACTAAAGCTACTAGAGGCTAGTAATAGATTTTGTTTATCCACAACTCGTTCAGTCAGAAAAAAAAAAAACGTTGTAAATTACAGGTTATAAAATGCACTCTTCATATTTGCATTCTATCGATCATTCTCGATGTTTTTTCAATCTTTTTTTATTCATTATTCTATGCAAAAGTGATGATAACCGTTTTAGAAAAAAATCGTATGAGCCTCATCAGATCATCATAAAACAATCATCTTCTCTCTCTCTCTCTCCTTTTCTATTCTTTATTATGTATGTATATGCAACTTCTTGCTTCAAGCAACACCAAATTATACTGACTGCACCTAATCAGCGCATACGCTCTACATACTATAGATAGATATAATTTGAGTATGTATTTGTTTAGAGAAGGACGCATCATTATTCATACACAGATTAAATGCATTCTCTCTCGTTGACGTAAAATAATTTGCATATTATTATTATTATGGTTGCGAAAAACGTGTAAGGAAATTGTTGTTGCACGTCACGGGCAACAATTTGTAATTCGAAATAATATGATATACACTGTACGTACATATATATGTATACAGAATGCTTTTTTGTCAATGTAAATCTTTTTGAAAACTATACGATGATGGACGATTATGAATTATATACTCATGTTAAATAAATAAGAACGAAACCGATTATTATAGAGAGAGATTATGCTCTCTCTCTCTCAGTCAATGACAACTTCCTGACTCATTTGTCATTTATTGTAATGAACCCTGCAACTATTTATTTGGTGTTGTGGACACGCTGGTAACAAACAACGCGACAACATTGGCTGGCTGACTGACTGCGCCAAGAAATGCAAAGGAAAGTGGTTGGGAAGAAGAAGAAGAAGAAGAAGTTGTATAGTGTAGTAAAGGAAGACAGTTCACGTGCAATAATAATAATAATATATTTTATAGTAAGATGTTTGTGCTGGTCAGTTATCGTTAAATTCCATATAAGTATAAAAAAATAAAAGTGAATATTGATGTACTTTTTGTACTAGTTCATAATGGTGTTACACTAGTTAATATATATAATCATCATAATCTAATTATGCTACACTTCCCTATTACTACGTAGCTGTTTTTTATTGATGAAATTTTGGCACTAGTTCATAATAGTGTAACACTAGTTCATATATTGAGAGTAATCAACATAAACTAATTACACAAAATTTCTATGTTACTACATAGTTATTTTTTATTGATGAACTTTTTGCACTAGTTCACACTGTGCAGTAGTTCCAAAGTAACAAAACCTTGCTATGCAATTACTGAACTAGTACAAGAAAAAGTAGACATGGCAATACGAAAGAAACCCAACTAATTACACTAGTTACACTATTAATGCATTGATGTATTGAATGACAACATTGTCATTCATAAAATAAACGCAATGTTGCCACTGTTGCGTATTTTAATTGAAAGACGTTAATGGAATTCTTTATATATATATATATATATGAATGTATTTATTATTTCTTGAAAGATTTTAATTAAGAAAAAAATACTTTTGCATTTAATGAGCAACTATCCCAATGCTCTTCTTTTAAAAAAACTGGATGCATTTAATAGTAGTATACACGTCGTTTATTGACAGATAATATGCGCATTTATGTTAATAATAATTCGCACAATTTCGATAGTCTAGTGGATAAACTAGTTTATCCTAGACTAATAATCTTCGCTTATTATAGCTAAAGCCCGATTTAGACGATGTTTTTATAATATTTGATAGTATTGCTGTGCATATATGTAGAAATGAACATTCCATCGTTACAGTGTATACATATGTATGATTCAGCCATGTCAGCTCGATTAACTGCGCAAATTCAACTAGAACAGTACATATTATTTTTATCGAATTACACACGATATTCGAAAGTCTAAAACAGGCCTAAGATGTATTCTATCAATAATTGTGGAATTCGATTTATATGTCTTGTGCGCTCGCAGTCTTAAATTATTATTATAAATTAATATTTTGCCATTAAAATATATAAAACACATGAACAGCAGGAAACAGCATAAAATAGAATTATCATTATTATTATTTACGAATGTGTGTACAAGTGCAATAATAAAATTGTTTTTTTCTCTATCAATTTATAATAGTAATTGCAATTGCACCATTACATTATTATTATTATTATTATAGAAGATCTCGATCGATGGCAAATTTATAGTCACATCGATTTGAAACGTAAGAAAAAACGAACTATACTTGATTCATTCTAAGGATGTGCTGGTGTATTCTAGCGAACTTATAGTAGTTTTGTTCTATAGTGGAAATGAAATTGCTCTAAGGCTTATCTGCATCTTTAAAATGAGTTAAGTATAGTTGAAATGGTATTTTTTCGTTATTCGAGTCGATGTCAACACGAAATATGTATAAATAAATCGGAATAACTTACCAATTTCATATAGATTTGATGCATTTATTAGAAGCACAAGTACGAGTCGACGATTAAGTTAAAAGATAAGAGACAGAGAGTGAAATTAACTCGAAAAATTCAAAAAATTTTTAGGTGTTTTCAAACTAAACTTGACGCATTCGTACAATACACTGTTGAATTTTGTATAAATATCCGTATTATTATTATTATTATTATATTTAAAATTATTTATTTATTTATTAAAAATGACGTTCTTTAGATAAGACGCCCACCTATTGTTAATACATACATACAAGGTGATCAAAACATATGAATTTCAATTGAAAAAAAAAAAAAATCTAGAGAAACCCGATTTTCAAATTATTTCTTTCCTTGTTTCTCAATAATGTGGCTTTATTTAATAGTATCTAATTAAATATGTAGATAATTTAATGAAAAAATTACACCTATTTGACAGAAACAAAATGTCAATAGTCAATCCGAGTCGAGCAGATTTTAAAATCAATTCGACATTTCTACGATTTCACATGTATTTTTATGAATGCTAATCGCATTATAGGGGTTCGTTGAAGGGCATAGAAAAAATGTGCCCTAGATTTTAATATTTTCATTTTTTCAAAGTATTTAAGACCATGCCGGTTGGGGGGGGGGGGGGCTGTTAATGTTAGCCACTCATGAGGCTAATCCTTTTTTTCTATAGAACGTTTCAATTTGTTATTTTGATAAATGTTTTTCTTAATTATGACGAATCTTTTGTTTTATACACGCTTACATGTAATATTCATAATTTAATTGATTTTACTCATTAAATAGAGCGCGGAAAAAGCAGATATTAAAAAGGAAAAAATGATTTGACGATGACACAAATACTTCCTTAGAAAATCATTATTCTATTAACCGGTAGTTGGTTAATAATTGAAATTAAATTAGGAACTTGCAGGGATAGTGAACAAAAAATTGACATTTAGATTAATATAGAAACATGTTCATATGTAATTTGTTGCATGATAATGATAATTTATTGATTATTAGAAATCGATTAGTGACACCAACCGAAACATACATGGTCGATTTGCTACAGCATCTTGAGTATGAGTCAAGTATAGATTTGTGATTTTTCTCTTGACTAGTTATGAATTAATTGCTCTAAATAGTTATTATCGAAAACTAGTCGATGGAAAACAATTATAAACCACAAAAAAAAACAAAGCTGAAAGTAAAAGGGGAGACACTAATAAACATGTTGTTTATGAATTTTATTTTATTTTTGATCAATTACTTGTGTATAGTTCATGTTATTGTTGTGTTTTCTATAAGTACTTAAACTTTCTTTAAAATTCCATGTCAATCTTCAATATAGATATAGATAGATAGAAAATGCATTGTAATGCATAATAGATATGAAAATAATAAAAAAAAAAAAATGAAAGAAAATAGATTGCTAAAATTGCTATAAATAATAATAAAATCATTATAAATTTCTTTTTTTTGTTTTCTCCATTAGTATTTCTAATTTTTTTTTTTTTTTTTGTTCTTTTTCTTTCGAGTTTTTAGGCTTCCTGTTGTGTTTCTTGCTGTGTTTATTTTCAAACGAAAAATAATGTATGGAAGTGACTAAGTGATTTAGTTGCTGTCATATATAATTATTATTATTTGTAAAATTGTAAATTAAAAAATATACTGTACCAAATGGATTTTATTCACAATATCGTTAATTTGTTCTTTGCTACACATTTTGACTATTTCAAAAATTAGAATAAAGTCAAATTCACACTACCAATCCATATCAAAACTCCTTTAACTTCTCATTGTTTTTAATTTAACAAAAAAAAAAAAAAAAACACACACACACACACTCGATATTCGATTCCGATTCGATTTTATTACAATCGAACACACCGCTCCCGATATCCATTCGAAGCCGACTACCGACTATTTGTTCTTATCACACTTGCTGCTGAAGAACTAACCAACTGATATACCAGTTGATGTACGTATAGACAATAACAGCAGCAGGAGGTGGGTCGGGAAGAGGAGGAGGAACAGCAGCAGGTGATATTTGTTCATTATTATTATTTTAGTTCTTTTTCAGCATGGAAAAATTGTAATTAGAATTATTCTGTGCTGATATCGATTTTAATCTGAAACAAAATTTACTTGACTGCGTTATGACAGGTGGACGAACTATGCGGAAAAATCCCTGCTGACACTGTTACATTACATGCGTGTATATCGCCATATTGATTAAGTATATTGATTGCTTGTAGTTAATTTGATTTTATTTATTGTAAACATTAACTAGCTGCAGATGGTTAATGTGTAATAAATAAAATCATATGTATTTATAAGGAAGTAATCATTAGTGTATTGAAATCGTAACATTTCCGTATACTTATAGTTTTTATGGTACACAACAACAACAGGCAGAATGAAATAGATTTGAATTTTGTGTAAGTTTAAAATAATTAATTGAAACCTAATCTAAAATCTTTTCTTCTCAAAACAAACAAATGAAATAGAGCGTTTCTCTTATAATTTCAGTGGGTTCTAAAGCGTGCCCTAATGAGGTACGAAATTCATTGTTTGTTCAAATTTAATTAGTTCAACATTGTTAAATAAGATATGCGGGCTTCGTAATCCAATAAATAATGAATTGATTACATAATCTATTTATTTATTTATTTATTGAGAGTTCGCTTAAAAAGATCAGCTGGTAAATACCGTTAAAGAAAGATGTTACGGCTAACGTTTAGATATAGAAGGAAATGTCGATAATACGTAGTATAATCCAATAAATTATGAATGGATATTATCATAGTTTATTGGATTACGAAATGGGTTCATTTTGTATTTAGGAAAATCTAAAAAAATTGGAACTAAACCAAGAAGGTTCCATGCTTGATACCCAAAAAGAGGATCAGCTTCAAAAGGTTTAAATATGGAGACGCATCATAAGAAATAGAATCGATCTAATAAAAGTCAAAATATCGACGGGTTAGAAATTGTTTTGTCCACCAGAGGGATTCGTGTTTCTTTAGTGCTGATTGTCACTTGATCAGTGACGTGCTTTTTGTTATTGTTTCGTTCGTCAAATCATTTTCATATTTTACATTAATTTTTATAGTTAAAATAATTCATCTAGTATTCCAAAGAAACCATTAAACTATTAAATGATTGTTAATAAAAATTTCAAAATAAATTTTATATAATAAATTAACAATTATTTTTTTAATATATTTTTATCCAACGCTACAGCACGCCACTGATCATAAAATTAATAAAATGGGGAAAGAACAAAATTATGTCCATATTTTAAATAAAAATTTTTTTATTATATTAAATACTTATTATTACAATCATAGTTTTAATCTGCTGCAATAAAATCTACGATTTTCCTTAAAAAATAAGAAAATTTGATTTTCCCATAAGAGCAATATTAAAGATTTAGTCTCTGCTAATCACAGCCCACTATTTTTTTCTGTTGTTCACTCCTTATAGTTCTCCACAAACAAAATACATTTCTTATTTTGTGCGCATAATCGTAATTGCACAGTTTACTTATGCAATAGAATATTCTATATTTTATTCTGTGATTATTTTTTATTTGAAAACTCCTTCAATTTTTCTTTAATAAATATTAATACGCGCATCATTTTTTTTTTCTGTACTTTTCATAACATTGAAATTGTTAAAAATTCAATTATTTATGATACTTTCACTATACCACCGTAACATTCATCATCAAGCTAAACATGCTGGCTGGCGCTCCAAGCTTGCTTGATGCAAAATGATGATGATGATGAGGTTGCGCCCACATATCTCTTCTCTCTCTCTCTTTCTACTACAAGATTCCTTCTTTTTTATTGTTTTGGTATTACTAATAATAATTTCTTTTTCGATTTTTCTCTCTACAGAGAGAGAGATAGAAAAAAGTTTTCTCGAGAAAATATTGATTACTTTCCATCTAATAATAATAATAATCATCTAGTCAGCTATACTTTACTAGTATGTAATTAAATATGCAAATCTAAACATTTCCAGTTTGCAACCTGTACATACAATAATTAATTTTAACATGTTTCACATTTGGATTTGTTTATGGAAATTCATAATTGTTTATTAAGTATATGTATATGTGTAATAGAAAACGCTGCTACCTGGCTTTTTGCATCTTTTATTTTATTATTATTTTTTTCGTGTATTCTCATTCCATATTTATGTACATATCTGTATATTGATAATCATTTGTCTGATAATGATGAGATCTAGTTGTGATTCGTATGACAAAATCACTTGCGAAAACAGTTCGTCTATTCAATTACGATTTGATGGCATCTGGTCGATCGATCGATCGATAATGACATTTTCACGTTATAGTTTCTCAATTATACATATTTGCAAATGACATTCAGAATTTAACATTTCGAAAATTTACCCTTGCTTGTAATGCAGGTAAATGCATAAATAGATATTATACGAACGAGAGTATAAATGCAACAAAAGTGTACCGCACCTCAAAATAACTAAACAACAAACAAAGTAAAAATTAAAATATCAAATCCAACCTGGAAAGTGTTTAGGTATACATTTATTTATTTATGTATATGTCGATGTTTAGAATTAGAAATGTAGATTTCAATTTGTTCAAATGAAAGAAATTTAGATTGACATTTTAATTGTTTAACAAAGAAATTGGGAAAATATTAAGAGTGGAGATTTGCGCTCTCGTTCTCTACGCACAGCACATAAAACGATGCGCAATGACGATTGAAGGACACGGTTGAATGATGTGTATGATTAGTGGGCGGTAACTGTTAGGGATGGGCATTATTGCTCGAGTAAAAAAAAAATAAATTTTTTTATCAAAAAAAAAAAACAAACGTCGATTAAAAAAAACTGTAAACAGTATTTCCAAATTATAAATGATGATTTGTACTTATGCCCAGTTGATATCCATGTGACATCACAACTTTTTTAATCAAGTTCTAATTTCCAATCAAAGAAACAAAATACATACATACACAGTTTGATAATTAATGATTCTTATGGTTCATGTTCTATTCGATACATTACCTACAACACACACACACACGGTATAGACAGTTTTCCAATTAATATCAATAGCGATAATAGTAATTATTTTAGCCTAGCATAACTAACAGTTTCGCTACATTATCTTAGAGATAGGTATACATTACAATCAAGGTAAAAATTATTTAGCATAATAATAATAAATTTTAACAGTACATCGAGAAACCAAGCGATCGGTTGTTTGTTTGTTGATCGCTCGGGTTGATCATTATTTTATTATTCGTTTTCCATTTATATGTAGGTATTATAAGTATTTTAACAACAATTTTTGTGAAAGTTCTCTACTTTACTCCTATGCAAATCTTCGTTTTGAACGTATAGCAAGCGACCGTTATTGTTCGTTCGTTGTTAATGCTTTTATTTTATTTTTTTTATCAGTTTTGTTCAATAGAAAATTAATTATTTGTTGCAGTTATTCAGATAATACATGCTTTTAATTTTCACATGGTATAATCGTGTTTATTGCATGTGGAGTTCGACGTTTATTCGTCATAAAAGTTTCTGAGATTTGAAAATGTACTTCCTCAGTTCTATGCCAATTAACCATGACAAAATACGAACGGTATTTTCTTATATTACCTAATGTCATATTCACAGACATGACATTCAAATGTATGCCATCAAACAAACTCGATCCATCCCATTCTTAATGAGTTCAACTGCATATTATGTCAACTACATATTATAAACACTTAATTAACCATCATTAATATTCACACACATGGCATGCCGTTGTGAGGCCTTCGTTTGTTCTCATATCCATTCCCATGATCTCCTTATTCTCTTCTATATTTCGGCTATTATTTCGTTGATATACCTATACAACTCTAACCTTTCTTTTCTTTCCAAAAGGCCGCTCCTCAATCAATATGTAATTCCGACAAAGAAAACCGAAACAAATGCATAGCACACAACATATGTATAAGTTATTCATTTTGTATTACTTATTATTATTACAATTAATATTGTTATTATACTATATGTAGTTAACCTAAAAATCATAGCGCGTACAGAGCTAAACGCACGTGATCTAGGCGTTTAGAGGTCGTCGTGTAAAACGTGTTTAGATTTTAATGAAATTAAAACTTGTGTCCGCCTTATGGATGAAAAGGTGTCAAATTGTCTAGAGATTCACTATTTCAATTTGAAATTTAAAGTAGATATACATATGTAAGTACCAAGCGCCTAAACATTGTGAATTTATGATTATTATTAATTTATCTATTTCTGTATTAGCTTATGCAGTTGGCACACATTTTTGCTGCAATTGATGGGCCTCATTTAGAGGAACTTCGAATTGGTATCAAACTGACTTCTATTTATATTGACATTTAACATGACAAGTGACATTGCATGTCATCTGTTATGAAATTTACATTGCCCCCGTTTCGAGCATCATCTGATGCTCACCCTCAGTTTTTTATTTATAATTTATGATAACATTTATCGTTCGTTAAACTAATAATTATTTATGGATTTTCCAGCTCATTTCAGATGCCATCAACTTCTTTTCTTTCTCATCTATTGTCTATCTATACCAAGGAATTTCAGTGGTAGTACCGCGTGTGTACAATACATAATTATGTATTGTTTTATTTGTGGTTTTGCATTGATTTCACAAATAAATAATAATTAAAAAATCAGAACATGAAATATCTCCACATCAACGTGTGTTTATAAATTAAAAAGAAGAAAAAAAGCTGCTTGCTTGATACATACAAACTACAGGCCAAACGGTACTTACTTAGTTGACAATAAGTTGTGAAAATTAAAAGGTTTTTTGGCAATACATTGATGGATTGTGTTTTCTCGCATTCGCCATATTGTCAAGAATAATTAAGAATCATTTTATTTTCAACTAGTACAAGCCAATATTCTTAAAATCTTGCCATTATAATTTATTTCAGCTTCATTTTTAACCATTGCGTCAACTATTATATAATTTATATCAATTACTCAGCTTTTTATAGTGCTCATAGCGAGCATGCTGCATATGTGCTTTTCCTATAGCTTAAATTAACTTTTACAGCAATTGTAACTGTTTTTTCGAACTCTAACATACATAATTTCGTTTATTTTATGGTTATTTAATTTTAAAATTGAATTAAAATCGAATAAAGCCGACTGTAGGGGAACGGAAAGCTAGTGGTAAATTTATATTAGATTATATTTTGTTTTATTACATTGAACAGCTTAACTTTTGAAGAAGTTAATTTTCTATAATATTTGGCTTGATCTCAAATAGACTTTTGCTCGAAAACTCTGCAACCGGATCAATACATTTAATAAGTATATATCCATTTCCAGACAAGCCAGACAAATTTAACTCTCGACGATATCGATTTTGGCACGAAAAAAAAAAAAACGTCCTTTTACAGCAGCACAACACTACCAACAGGAAATTGATAGCCATAGCGAATAAAATGCATATGTGTACATACAAACTTATAAGAGTTATGTGTCAGGATGGGGGAATTGAAGATGATGAGGATGATTTTAAAAGGGTTGCTTTTTGCTTTCCATATACATCTAGATGCTATTTGCGTGGGGTATGATGAAAACTAGGGAGAAACTGATGGTTTTTATCTGGTGTAAACAGCAAATTTCTGCAGATGATTAACAATTTGATTGGACATTTCGCTAAAAAAAAATCTGAAATTGTCGTCGGGCATTTCTACGATTGTGACGAAGAAATGCGCGCCCATCCCTAATAATAATGACAATTTGCATTTTTTATTTCAAGTTAAATCAGATTAAGTGATGATTACGATAATTAGATGGTCAGAATGATCATTGAATGAGCTGCTTAGGCATTGTTTAATTAATTAATAATAAATGAAAAGTTATTGATCAAAATATGAATAATGTTCAAATTCAATCGGTGTACTAATCTAATCTGTGCCTGCGTCAAAAACACGGAGAAAAAGAAGAGTATGCATGGCCAACTGCAATACTGATTGATTTCTCATTATAGGTACTAAATTATTTGTTAATTAATAAAGTTGTGGCTGTTTTTTTTTTTTATTATTTGAAGCGAACATGGAACATTTCTTTTTTTTTTTGTATTAGAATGAAATCAACAGCGGTAAGTTAATAATACCTGTCCAAATTTATAATAATAATAATTTAATTTGATTACTATAACGGTTCTATTCTAAAATCAGATTAGATTATAGGTCCAATTATTTTATTTCTTTGATTTATATTACATGTGCATATTTTATATTCTGGCCACGCCAAAATTCAATTAACCGTGTTGCTATAGATTTAGTACCTATCTATCTGTCTATCTATCTATCTATGTGTGTATGTAGTAGATTTCACTACTACTCGAACACTTTTCTAAAAAAAGAGTAGAAAGAAAAAAGTAATAAAAAAAAAAAATAAACAACGAATATTATAGGGGTCAATACCAATCCGTAATGAAACTCACCTATAGATTCGTTTTAACGTAATTTCGTATGCAATTCAGGCAGTCGAAAAAAAAAAATGCAAAGAAATAAATAAAAGTGACATAGATAAAAGTAATAATAAAATAAATCGTATGTTATTAGATACTTTGATTAGTTCCTGTTTTCTTTTTTCTTTTCTTTTTGATACAAACAAACTTATTATTATTTTGGGAACGTAATTCGATGATTAGATAGAACTAGTTACATATTTTGACAAATGAAAGGTGTGAATCACCGAATAGAGAAATAGCGAATACGTACCTTTAAAGTATTTCTATGCTAATGGCAACTAAAAAGTTACAGGCGTAAAAAAGACGTTTCACGAACATTCACCAAAACAAATTGAAAAAAAAAAACACTAGACTAAATTGCCATTTCAGGACTAAAATAAATGCAATGGCTTTACACACTGATTCAATGAAATGTGAGATACGTAGTTTTTAATAACGTGCATAAGATGAGATAGAGATAGATGTACATATGTATAATAAATCTACTTTGGAAGTGTATAGTTCGCTCTGCATTTTTTCTCTCTGTAAATGGCGGTAATCCTTGATTTTTATTAATCGAGTGTGTAAACATAATAATAATAATAATAATATGTGAGATTCTTTTGATAAAAAATGTTCATTTGAGTGACACAAATTACATATGTGTTTGATTAGTATTCAGTGCTTGTCTTTTGATAATAATAATAATAAAAAAAAAATAATGAGAAAAATGATTCATTTGGTTGATAGTGGAAAATAAATTATGAAATTTACTTTTTTAATTTTCCACGTATTTCAAAAAGATGTAATCGCTGTGCGAATGGTGAGCGACTATATCGATGCGATTTATCCGCAGTATCCCAACTGCTGTATACGTCATTTACACAAACCGAATCACTTGTTTATATGTGATTACATAGAACGCCATAGATTTCGCGCTGCGATCACAATCAGCGGAACAACACTTTTAAGAGGCATCTCAATGCTTCAAATTGTCAAAAATGGGCACGCAATAAATTTATATGACTATTCTGAGTAAGAATGGTAAAACACTTACCGTTCTAACAGTTTGATGCACACGGAACGGACGACGAATTAAACATTATCAAATAGACAAATAAATCTACATATTCCAAATCAAATAAAAAGATTTAGATAACACGTACGACTTAAGAATTTTACATTAACAATTTTTTTTTCATTCAATGTTGATTTTGACGGTTAAAATTGAATTTGAAGTGAGATTAATTAGATATCAAATATCTAACTAACCAGGGTTAATTGTATTTCCATTTCGAATAGGGCTAGACAAATAATAAGAAAGGGGGACTTTTAACAGACGCCACCCCGTTTCCAGATACCATACACGTGCCACGCACACACACACACACACACACACCGTCTGTATCATCTGCTGCTGTCATGTACCTAGATGATATTTGCATCAATACTCGGCGAGTGAAAAGAGTATGTGAACGCAATTGGGAATTGGTGCAGATAGTCTGTTCTTTTTTTTTCTATATATATTAAAAATATATAGGCATGTATATGGCATAAGGCTTGGCTTCCAGCTGTTATATATCCTATACATGTATATGTATATGTGTATAATTCATAAGAGACAGAGTATAATACATTTTTACCCTTGAGGACCGCAGTAATTCTGCCATTCCGCAATAGTTTTTTTTTTTTTTTTTTGTTTCAAAAAATTTATTTCCTCATCGACCATATGCGAACTAACGATTTATTTTAATAGAAATAATTCCGATTCTAATTTTGGTTATGTATTTATATACATAGTGTCCAAAATAATAATAATAAAAAGAAATACGTAATTCAAAAATAGAATCGCTGCTTCTATGGAATGTCAAAGATATTTTAAAATAAATGTGGAAAAGAGAATCTCTCATTTCAGAAAGAGAGAGAGAAATTGTGTATGGAATGAGGGAGAGAAAAGCATTTTGCTGCCAACAGGGAAAACTGCTATTAAAAATAATTATTTTACACGCAAATTAACTTAATTCTTAGTTCTTATTTCTATGCGTTAATTGATTGATTATTATTATCATTATTATTATTATGAAAATATAGGACGTCTCTATTTATACTCATTGATAGAAAAAAAATCGACAAATAACTAAAGACATCCTGTATAATTAATAATTATATATCCATCGATGTTTGTCGGCATAAAATTGAATTACATACTTGTGTACCGCATGTACCGTACGGCAGGCTGCAGTACATTACACACACAGAAGTGTTGTAAATAATTCCGATTATTTCCTGGTCTTGTTTATTTCCTTTTTTATTTGTTATTTTGCCACTCACTTAAACTGTGAATTGTTAAATTGAAAGACGAAAAAAAAAAAAAAAGAGGTGTTTGTATGTGTATTTAGTCTGTTAAAATCCAATAAAAACATTCGCAATTTAACGCAAAAAATTTCCTTACAAATTATCAATATTTTTCTCCACTTACTTGTATCGAAACCCAAATCTAACTTTTTCTCAATCCACTGCACTAACAACAGTGCCTTTTCTTTTTTAATCCATTTAATTTGATTTGCACAAAAATTCACTCTCACTTTTAAATCGGAAGTTAAATAAAAACCTTAGAAATGTCACTTAAACTTATTTCCTATCTGTCATATTTCACTGATGGTGGCTGTTGTTTTTGTTGTTGCTTCAAACCTCAAAACAAAATACTCAACCACTGAGACAAAAACGCTGAACTCAACGTTAATTTCATTGATGGTTTGATTTGTTCACTCGGGACCCTTTCGGCTTCCTTTTTTTTTTTTTGAATAAAATGTCCTGCCTTCCGTGTTAGGCAGTTACCCTCCGTATCTCGCCCACCCTCTTCGAAAAATCTCTTTACTCTTCCTCGTGTGTAGTCCAGCGGGGAAATAAGGGGAATGAGATTTGCACCAATGAGCCTGTTATCTGCAAAAAAACGCAGTTCGATACGCAATACTCAGTGTTCAGTTGGCTTCGTTGTCTAAATAAATCTACACCGTGCTGGAAAAGTATTTTCCATCTTCATAAACTAATGCCAAAAATTCGTACTCGATGGCGGAAATATTTAAAGGAACAAAATTGGCGCAGGTCCTGTTCGTTGTGCACTAAAACACACACATGCATACTTCTATAGCTGTGACTATGCCGTATAGGGAGTCCCGTTCAATCCCGCCTAATCGATTTTCTTCGCATTGCTGTCTGGATGAAATGATCGTAGTCGAAAATGTAATGTGCGCAATCTACATGCTATCAATTAATACGGAAAATGCATGAAACGAAATGGAGAAAAAAACAACCGAAATGGAACATTATAACGAAGAAAAGAAGTAGGTATTGAAAGACATTATTAAGTTGCATGTTCTCTGCTGATGGATAATGCGCAGACAGGTATTATTCGTCTGGATTTTGGATTAAAATTGTCGGAAAGCCAATAGATTGGAGAATGAGTAGGCAAATAAAAAGTTTAATGACCGGTTAAGAGCCAGTCGAAAAGAAAATGACAAAAAGTTTATTGAAAGGGAAAAAGAGAATTGATTTTAAAGGTTTGTATATATTTTTTATCCTACACAAAATCAAGTCGTTCAATTTTAATGGAATTCTAAGTAAATGCGGAATAAATCCGAAGAAAATCCCCACGTATCAATTGAATTGTTCGACTTTTATGTTTGTGCGGACCAGCGCATTCGCCATAAAGTAAAAATTCTTTCATTTTTATATTGGTAACTGTCTGTTCAGGAGAGTACACCAACGATGAAATATTTACTCCGAAATGCACCATCCGCTAAACCGCATTAAGTATATCGATTCACCGCTCCACTTTTCTGCATGCACTGTAAAATGGTGTGCAACGTGGACGATTAACCAACTAGCACAGATATGCAACCCCTTGCAAACTAGGTTTATTGTTTATTTCATCTATGTGACAAACATATTGTCAGTCAAATTGACATTAGCAATATTGTAGCCATCACAAATGGTTCTGAATACAATAAAAGTGTTTGCCCGTTTGAAAAGCGAGAATAAACTAGTGAACGAAGTAAATTACACAATTAACCACGATAACTGTTACACTGTCTGTTCTGAAAATGGAGTTTTTTAGAGTTTTGAAGTAATTAAAGTAGAAGAACAGTACGAGGATATTGTTTTTTATCGATATGTTGATTTCCAAAAAGAAATTTCCAACAAATTCAGGTCTAAATTTCTCCATTAGAGATACTCAAAATAAAATGCTTGAAAATGTTGCAGATTTTGTCAAATTTTCGATTCAAAATTTAATCAATCCGATGTTTTCACCGTAATTGCCAAGCCAATCATTGAAAAGTAATATTTTGTCTTCATCTTTTACTCCTCAATCTTTTGCTTCTACTAGTTCTTTTAGAACCTGTCAAATAGTGAGATTTAATCTCCCAATTAAATTTTTTTAGTGTTCTACAAGGTTACAATGGTACCATTTTTGCATATGGACAAGTAAGACCTCCCCTAAACTCCTATCCTATTTCTTCCATTTCATATCAATTTCCAGACTGGTAGTGGCAAAACCTATACAATGTCTGGATCGCATAAAAACTATCATAGCCGTGGAATTACACCAAGATCATTACAATATATTTTCTCAACAATTGGAAAAGTAAAATGAAAAAAAAATGGCGCCAACTATTCTATAGTTAAAAAGTATTTCGTATACAGACAGAAGACAAACCAACCGTTTACGTATCGTACATGGAAATCTACAATGAAATTGGATACGATCTGTTGAATTCTAGAAATTCAAAAATTGCAACGAGATTGGAAGAATTGCCGTCAGTACAAATGCATACATCTATAGTTAGAACTAATTGCTATATTAGGGAGACCCATCTAATGGATGAGTTCGAAAGACGAAAACTATATGGATATATATTTCAGGAGAATTACTGTTCTAGAAGATAGTCACAATGAAGTCCATATAAGAAATCTCAGTGTATTACCGGTAACCACTGAAGAAGATGCTATGCGATTGTTTTATTTGGGAGATACAAATAGGTAGTTCCCATACATAGTTTATATAAAAACTCGACAAATACTACAGAATACTTACAGAGTAATTGCTGAAACACCATTAAACGAATACTCGTCCCGTTCACATTGTATTTTTACAATTCACATCACATCCAAACCAAAGGAATCGCAACCAATCAGATACTCGAAACTGAATTTAGTCGATTTAGCTGGGTAATCCTGCTCAATCTAGTGTTTACATAATTCTTTATCTCTCCTAATTTTTCTATTATGGATTTCAAAAGATCGGAACGCGTCTACAAATCGCTTCTGACAGGAACAATCCTAAACGAAGCGAAGAACATTAATTTGTCTCTCCATTTCTTGCAACAAGTAATACTGGCATTATCCGACCAGAAAAGGGTTCATGTACCATTCAGGAACAGTTTAATGACGTTGATTTTAAAAGATTCCTTAGGAGGGAATTGTCAGAGCGTAATGTTGGCTACACTGTCGTCTGCTAAGGAAAATCTACAAGTAATCCACATGCAAATGGATTGTTCATCTTATTTTCATTTTAGAAATGTTCCAGGAGACTTTGAGCACATGTAAATTTGCTCAGAGAGTTTCACTAATTCAAACTTTACCAATTGTTAACGAGATAGTGGATCCATATAGGGAGACGGTGTTGTTACGTTTACAAGTAGAAGATTTAAGAAAACAGCTTATCACTAAGAAGCAAAAGGTGTGCTCTTCGACTAACAAAGGAATATAAATTCCTAATCAGATAATTTACAGAGAACCTCCCCGTTGACAAAGGAAGAAATCCGAAACTGTACCCAAATAGTAGATGATATCCTCAAGAATAAGCAGCAACAATTGCCTGAAGGATTGGATGAATTAATGATTCAACATTGCTTTTCCATTATACGGAAACTATATTATGAATTGAAAAATGAAAAGGACCAAATTCTTTCACAGAAGATTCAGGGCATTTCTTTATTTTCAGATCACGCCAAGCTGCAAGGGGAAAAGAAACTAGATGGCATCAGGCAGAAGGAACAAGAAGTTGGTGGACCTAGTGGGGAACAGCAATTAGAAGAAGTCAGTTGCTACGAGAATCTGCTTACACGAACTTTGGAAAAGGCAAAATTACATGCAGAGACTATAGAAGAATGCCAGAAAAATATTAATTTAATCAGAGCGAAGCTGGAAGTTAAAATGCCTGAATGCCAAAGTGCTGATCGACTGATTTTAGGTATATTAATGTTTGTATGGCTCACCAAACACTATGCGATCATCTTTTTGCCAATTTCTCTGTTGATTCAGATTGATTATTTTGATTGCAGTAAATCAGTTGGAATATCAGCAAAATATTTATAGGCAAAGCCTACAGGAAATGCAAACATTGAAAAATGAAACATTACAGTTGGAAGCTGGAATGAAAAAAGCTTCTGTAAAGTCAATGAGGGAGCGATTTAACGGGGATTCGAAGATGTTAGTGACAAATTGTCCAATAGACAACCGTAGAGAAGCAAACAATTCTTTTAAGCCGCATTGTGAATGTTTACAATGCTGCAAGGATTTAACTATGATCTCTCCGAAATGTGCCTTTTCTGGACTGAGTTCTGAAAAATACCGAGGCAAGTCCTGCTGTACAATGTCACACAATCCATCTACGCCTCTACGAGATGTTTCCCAAACTTCCGGCTGCTTTATAGGCAGAAATGGACTGGAACCTCATTATAAAGAATCGTCAGCATTCCATAATCATCAAACTGCATGTATTATGTGTCAACTAGAAGATAGCAAACAGCCTTATCGATTCCAGTTTAGGGATCTTCCAACATCTGCTAGTTGTCCTCAGAAAATTTCTGTAGGAAATAGTTGCTGTGCACTCAAATCCAAGTTGTCAAATGGAGAATATTGCAATGAATTCTGTCAATATTATCAGCATAATTTAAATGATCCAGTTTATTCCGGTTTAGATGAGGATTGCATTCAATTGATTCCAAACAGATTATGTGACGATCAGCGTCAGCGCGATGGAGGTGAGCTAATAGGAATATTGCCATCAATAAACAAAAATGAGAAATGTTCACAAGGAACACAGAACTGTCAGTTTGAAGTGAATTGTGACTGCCAGTTAACTGAAGTTAGACAAAGTTCTAGTTCCAATCAGGAGGGCGGTCGCGGTTGTTTTTTACCGAAAATAAATGAAACACATCAAGAGATACGTAGCTCAGAAATTCATTTGAGAAATCGAGATGAAACAGCTCGAATTTCAAACATTCAGGATCACAAATTGATGGATATTTTACCCGAAATCACTGATCAAGTGACATTGGACAAATCAGAAATAGTCCAGACATGTCACTCGAACGAATATAGTTCATCAAATGGTACTACCGGTCTATTCAAAGAAGAACGATTAATTTCTGATCAAAAAGTTGAAATATTTCTCGAGAGTGATAGTAAAGAATTCAGAGAATTTATGAACACAATTCAGTTAAGTGGTGATTATAATCTCGATATGGACATTTGTAATTTCTATCGAAGCAAATTTGTCTAGTTTACAGTTTTATGTAAATCGGGCGCCATCCAGTTGTTTTATTTAGAATTAGTTCATATCCAGATGGTGACATCTGTTAGAATTGGTCAGAGGCAATTAATGCTTATCTCAGCGCCATCTATTAGTTAGAAGTTGTAGATTTCTTAACGATGATGTGGTATTTTATAAGAACTTTAAAAGAGGGCGCTCGGTTTTTTTATTTTAATTTCCCTGACGAGTTTGTTGTATAGATTTTAAATGGAGTGAAAATAAAATGATGAATTAATGTAATGAATGTTTGAATTTTATTAGATAATAAAAAATAATGTTTATTAATATGTTTTTACCTTTTCAACAATAAACATAATCCTGTTATTTATTTGTTTAAGTCTTACTTATTAACTTATTTATTTATATCCATCTTTATTTATTTAGCATAAAATGACAAATTAAGAATATCCAATCAAGTACATCCAAACATTTTTTATGAGGTGCGAACGAGCCACTCAAACATTCAATTCGATTATCAAACAACTCTTAGGTGGTAGAGCCAACAATGAAATTCTATAAATATTTTATTTCTAGCGAAATTATTTATTGCATATTTGAATTATAAAATAGCATAAAGTGGCATGTAAATTTTAGAAATAACCATAATGACGACTGGATAAACATAAAACATTAATTTTGTAACATAATAAACCATTATAAAAAAAAAAACAAACAAATATTTCAGTTAACTCTTTTTAAGCATCATATTTTTGAATTGAAATAAGACGAGAAGTGAAAGTCAAGTGTTATGCTGTAATAATAACGACTAATTAACTTAAAAATTAATTGCACAGCGTTTGTTTAAAAATTCATATTAATAAAATGAATTACGCGAAATTTTATTGTTCTATTTTTTCCCTTAATTCTTACAAAATTCGACTAACATTGGAACTGCAATTAATGTTTCTTTGTAATTAAGAAATTTCTATTTTTCATAACCTCATTCTTAAGTAACTATAATAGGTACTGCAACGGACAAATCAATTTTAAATAAAAAGTCGACTAGGTGTGACGTCACAGCGCGTATTATATATTACTTACCTTACACCGCTCAACAGACACCTATGACAAATTGAAGTTAAGATATTATTCAACAAGTATTCGATTGACAATTAATTATATCCATAATTATATTACCTACAGGTTAAATGTTGTAAAATTTAATATAAACATCGATTTACATAAATAAATAAAAAAAATATGAACATCGTATCACAGATATGGTGATTAATATTTAATTTTGACATTAATAATTTTATTTCCATCCACAATTATTTGTTAGGTTAGCAGCGCAGGGTTTTTTTTTTGCTGTTTCGGAATTCAGTTTTTTTTTTTTTTGCTATTCTGCGATCACAGAAGAATGGAACACAAGGAATTTATTAATAAAAATAATTTCGCACATAAATTTTTTTATTAATTCACACACACTCAGTGAATGAGATTATTAATTCTCTACACATTATACCTACCCTATAATAATATTACCACATACACAGGTATGTATCTAAATCTATAAGTATACGTTTTTTTTTGTGTGTGTGTCGTATATTTAATTAAAATGCAGTGCACGTCACTTTCAATTCAGAATACGTAGTAGATCTATGTATGTACATATATATGTGTGTGTTTGGAAATGTGGTGGGGGTTGCTTCCTCACTTAATTCTATTTCAACCACACATACTGGTAAATATAATGAATGAGAATATAATCTTTATTATTTGTTAAATACCTTTATCTACTGCCTGCCTGCCTACTCTACTCTACTCTACACCTTCTCTATCTATGTATCTATCTATCTATATTATGAAAGTGGTGCGGTAAAAGACTTTTAGTAAGTTGCGGAATATCGACGGTGTGAACAGACGAGGAAGAAGCAAGAAGAAGAAGAAGAAGAAATAAGCCGGGTTAACAACGATAGTTTTTGATTTGATTTTAACAATTTTTTTTTTTTTTTGATAATTTTTTGATAAAAAAAATTATGTTAATGTGAATTGATTAGTATACAGGGTGATTGCAACGAGACAAAGGATTTTGCAATTAGCGGGGTAAGTGTTTTTTTTTTTTTTTGATGATTGAATATAGTGCACTCGGAATTTACTGAATAAATTGACAATTTCTTGTCTAATTGTCAATTGATGTCTCCAGGTTTTATTCACTTTTTTTTATGTTACATATTTGAACATTAACAATTTTTTTATTACACAAATTATATGTACTTTTCCACTTGCAAATTACTCATATAATTTTGCGCTTCCTTATTATAGTTTTTTCGCTTCATTTCAATATAATTTCTTAACAAGATTTGAGGTTTCTTGTTTGACTGCCTGCCTGCCTGCCCAGTGCCAGTGCCAATGTTTCTTGTTGTTAACGGTTGATTCCTGCTACTAATTTTATTATTATTATTAAATTTATTATTCATAATTTTTCCATACTATAAAATAACTATCAATAATTTGTCGTAAATATAATCGTCAAAATCAAATAAAAATTTCAATAAAATAAAAACAAAAACAAAACGATGATGAAGAAAAAAAAGCAAACGTTAAGAGAGCCTTACCTATAAAGATTTTCTTTTTTATTGCGAGTGGGTGTAACAATATAAACCATTAATCTGTCTGTCTCTCTCTCTCTCTCTCTCCCTCGCACACACACACACACATCTTTCACAATAACATAATAACAACAATAATAATAAACATTTATGTAAAATTGAAAGATTATCTTTCAGTAAATTGAGGTCAATCGTTGTAGAATTAGAAATATGATTTTGTGTTTGTGTATTAATTAATAAGTGCATGTTTCGAGTATACAATATGCGCATCCTCAGGTTCCACTATTCTTTCTCAAAATAATTTAATTCATAAGCAATTACTCAATTTCCTTTTGATCACCTTTCATAATATATAATTTTTCATTTGATTAAGTAACAAAACAAAAACAAACTGAGTGGAGTGAGTTCAGTTCAGCATCAGGAAATTGCTGAACTGTTTTTATTTAAATTTGTTATAAACTTCATTAAACCGGAACCACTCACTGTGGTACTTACTTTATATACATGTATATATATATTTTATTCATTCACGTTCAGGATATGGCAATTGTACTGTCGACGTCGTTTTTTTTTTTTTGAAAAAGAAAAGATCATGTTTTAATCATAAATTTGCGCCTAATTAAATTAAATGCTCACCAGCACTTTCACATCTCTATACGACATCCTGTCATTGAAGATTTAATTTCGTTTCATTGAAAATTGACAAGTAAAATGCTAATTCTTAGTTTTATTTGCACTTTTGATTCGGTTTTAGTCTAGTATATTTTCTAAAATAAATGGCAACGATTGTTACAACTTTAATTGTTCTATTTATGGCTATTGAGTGTCGTTACTATTTAGCTAGAATAGACATATGGTTCTTTGATTTGCTCATTTTTGTATTCTATTTCTAGTGCGGTTTTTCTAATTTTATTTTTTATAAAGATCTCTTTTTCGAACTGCATCGACGAAAAGTCGAAAAACAAAAACCAACAATAAAATGCATACAATTTCGAATTACGAATACAACAAACAGAAAAGGGACAAAAAAAAAAAAAAACGGGTGCAAGACAGAACAGATAAACAAACGAATCGATTAGTTTAGAAAAACAAAAAAATTAATTGATTGAAAACAAAGAAACTGTTCAAACGCTTGATTGAAAGTGATAATGTTATTATTATTATTATTTCTATGATTGGTTGTTGATTGATTATTTTTCGAATGCAATTTATTTATGAATTAATTCTAGATGCAACCAGAAGCTCTGCTGGCTCAGATTCTTTTATTTTTTTGTTATTTTGTTTTATTTTATTTATTTCTTTGTTTATTTATTAGCTTTTCTATTTAACTTCATTTTGCTCCACCTCATTATTAATAAAAATACGATTTTAGTATAATTTAAAAGTTTTGTAAATTGGCAATTTTTTGGTTCACCCTGTATCGTCTATGTGTATCTATGACGAATTTTTATGACTAGTTTACGCATGAACTCAGTGCTGACTATTTATTTTAGGAAAAATACTAGCCACTTGATTTTTTTGGATTTCAAATCTACAGGGTGACAAACCAGGGGTGTTAAAACATCATTAATGTATACGACACTACGTGTTTATTAGATATGTTTATAGCACGATTTGATTGGCATTTTTCTTAATGTTCCCCGGAAAAATCCACGTATTTTCCACAAAATATCAAATTTCATATGTATTTCGCCACATGTCAAATGTGTGTCAAAAATATTATTGTTTCATGCTATTCAATATTCTAATCATATTCATAATACATATGTAAATATAAACAAAATATAACGGAATAAAGATTATATTGTTATAACAATTTTATTTTACTCTAGGCCTACTATGAACATTTCTTTTAATAAAAATTTCTTATTTTGTACAATTATCATAATTATTATTATTATTAGCTAGTATACAATTATTAAATTTAAATATCAACTTTTATAGTATGTGAGTGGATCTGTCGTGGATATTAATTCAGCTCGTAATATTCTAGACATTATGACCATTTTGGCAAAATTTTAATAAGAAAAAATTACGTAATGCGACAAATAGGAAAATTTTCCTCCGCAGGCAAAATACAAGGCAATAAGAATTTAAATTATACAAAATTATCAATATTTTTCCAAAGTGTTAAATACTGTTTAGCAATTATGAGTATGATTATTATTGTAATTGTGTTTGACATTTGAAAAAAATAATTTACGATTTTTTCCTTCCACTTCCATCGTGTCACGTCAACTTATTTAATAAATTTTCATTTATTGGGATTCGTGCGGTACTTTGGAATTTCGAATATTATAACGTTAAATTTAATTTTTATTAGATATTTCATTTGTATGACAGGTGGAAAATTTCTGCTTTGATGTCTCTGTGTATAACGGAATTGCTAAAAAAATTTTACAAGTTAATTACGAAATATGAAAATGGCGGTCGAATAAGATTTAATACATTTTCTTGCCATTATTATTTAAATCCGTCAAAATTCACAATAATATTTTGATGAGATTCGTGTTTTTTTTTTCTTTTTTGGCATGTAACCTTAAAAGAATATCACTTCTAATTCACCTGTCACATTTCGTTCCAAATTCGCATTTCAACAACAGATATACTTTTCTATTTTTTGAAAATGTCGAGGTCGCACATTCAAAATACTAAATAATTACTATTATTATTATTATTACTATTATTTTTTACATAGGTACACATTTCTAATATTGTACGGCGAACTATTTAATTAGATACATAAAATGTAGGACGAGAGAGAACAGATTAATTATTATACATATAACGCCTCCCCAAATGAGTAAACATGTGCTTTTAGTTGTTGCAATACAACTTGTATCATGTTAGACAAGAAATTTATTCTCCATCCCGATGAAACACCCTGTTTATATAGGAATTTATATTATCTTATGGGCTAGACTGCAAAGTTTCTAGTCAAACAATATTTTACATAGTCTTTCTAGGGATGTAATTAATGAATCCAAATTCTTACAACTCTTCTGAAACACTCTGTATAGGTGGGTAATATATATGCCTGATTGATAGATAAATTAGATGTTTCATACTCAGTAATGATTGAACCAAATATAGACATGCTCATTATATTATTATATTGCTCAAATATTTAAAAATTGTATACAGGGTGACCTAATTGCATAACATGTAATTTTTTATAATCAAATCGACAAATGACAGACAAACATGGCCAAATAGTTACATTGAGTATGTATTTTATCCTTATGTGATAATAATAATAATAATAATGTATTCATAACCATAAGTACCATAAAAACAGAGAGAGTAGGTACAAATTTATTCCTTGAAAAATGACTCACTTGTAAAAATCGTTTGCAAAATATAATTTGCATATAATGAATGTGTGTGTGTGTGTGTGTGTGGATGTTTATTGTTTAGGATTTCATCTGACAATGTTGGTTTTGTACAGGGTGTCTTGAAAAACTGCATGCACTTTAAATAATTAGGTGTTTCAGTTTGAAATTTATTAGAAATTTCATTTGAAACTCGCCATAGTCTCAAATTATACAATATATCAGCTGACAAGTGTTAGTGTTAAATATCATCTGTCATGTTCAAATGCCATATGCCACCTGTCAGGTTCAAATGCCTTTTTTTTAGTTTAACATGTTCTGGAAACATTTCAGTACGCATCTGAACTATACATATTACTACAAGTTTGAATCCTGTATACAGGATGCGCCAAAAAAATAAAAATATGAGCATATAAATTAACAATAATTGATGTAAATTAGTTCATTATTGAATGATTAGTTTCGTAATTTAAGTTGTATTATATGCAATAAGCACAAAGAAAATTAAGCTCAAAATTTAGCTATGTATGTATTCTACTATTTGAAAGCACCCCGAGAATATAAGATAATGAACGTCAATCCAATTAGTGCCACTAATAAACACACAATTATTTCAGAATTCAGGAAAAAAATATTAAAAGAAAAAAAAAACGGATAGTAAAAGAAACCGAGAACAATAATGATAATACACATGTGTGTATTAATATTTATAAAAAAGAAAACCAACTGTTCTATAGAGAATTATTATTATATAAAATAAAGGTATTTTTAAATGAGAACAACAAAATTATAGTATATTGCATAAGTGGATCTATAAATTCTGGAGAGATTTATTGCGAAAATTATTTCAAATTCAAACCAAAATAAACATTAAGAAAGACAACCAATCAATCAATTAAATGATGATGATATTGATTATGTTAAAAGATAAAAGGTTAAATTAATATGCATTTTTTTTGTTGTTGTTTAAATTTAATATTTATAGCATTGTTTCTTTTACTTGTTTTTTTAATTAATTTTATGTTTTTGTTCTGTACGTATGTTTTTTTTTTTCTTTTAATTTATCTTTTCATCTTTTTTAAGCTTTTTTTTATATATTATATGAAGTATAAAACAAGAATGTCAAGGAACAATCTGGCATATGGTAAGTTTTCTTTCACGCTCCAATATGAATCATGCCTTATGAACACAGATCGTACCCACCACCACCAACACCAGGCAACACAGAATTATTTATGCGTATGTAAAGATTGCGGGGTTCACAAGTACAGAGTGTATCAAAAGTTATAAGAATTAAAAAAAAAGATAGAAAATTCCATAAAAACAAGATAATTAAAAAGATATTTAGTAATATTTGATAACGGAACGGTCACGTTTGATAAGTATGTGCACAGAAGTAACCTGTGAATACGATACAATTCTGTATTTATACAAGAAAAACTGACGTGCTATACAGGGTGTTATAAAAGATGTGATTGAAATTTTTTCAAATTTCTCAAGTCCAATCATAATTCATTAAAACTATGCAAATTACCTTCAAACTATGTGCTAATTTGAAAGTGAAAAAATAATTGCCAGGAAAGTGGTATTTGCTCGTTTCCCGGATGGAAACTGATTCGAATTAGTATCGATATAAATCTTCAACTTAATATGCATTATACAAAAGAAATATTTTATAACAGCCACTAATAATAAAAAGTGTCTATTATTATTCATATAACCGGATACAAATGCATTGAAAGCATCTCCACAAACGACAGGTGTATTTGATTATTAGAATGACAAAAGAACCCTAAAGATGATAACCACCAGATAGACACATACACAGACGATACATAAAACACTTAAGCATAGATTGAATTTAACACACACTTAATTTTCTCTGTATATTATTTAATTTGTTAAATTAAGTGTGTTTGATGAAGGCACTTGAATCTTCTTTCTCTTCTTCCGTATTGTCTTCCATAATTCTATTTTGCCACTTACCTGATGCTATACGCTATTATTGTACAGCTTGATTTTATACGTTTAGTACTTACCTGTCATACTTGTCGTAATGCATTTCTATTCATCTTCTACGAAATAATCTTTGTTGCATTTAGCTGTTTTTTTTTTCCTTCGTCTAAAATGAAAGTAGAAATAATCGACGAAGGAAATTATTTATTTCGAGAAATTTGTGTAATTAAAAGCATTTTGATTTCTGTGGTTGCAGGAATGTATGCATGTATCTATGTGTGTGTGTGTGTGTGTGTGTGTGACAAGAATGAACAATAGCTATAGATTGTATTTCCTTTTTAAAGTTTTGTTTTTTGTTGTTTTGAATTTTGTTAGGAGATGTCATCTACATATTTCTTAATATTGTAAAAAACGAATACGAATTACGAAGTATCTAGAAATAAAAGAATCATCAGTCAAAACGTTCCACTCATTTCAACAGATACTTACAGTCAAAAGGAAATGGAGTGATAGTGGTACCATATTACCAGTCATTAAAACAATTGGTGATTGTAAATTGGCAAGAAAAACAATCATAATTTTATGAAAATTTCGATCGCATTCAATCCAAAATGGTATTTTTCCAATTGATAAACTCAATTTATCACTCTTAAACATCAAAATTCATTTAGTGGCAACTCGTTTCGATCTCAACATGAATTAAAACTTGATTTAATTCAAATTGCCTCGAATTAATTCACTAATTAATTAATCATTATTTTCACCTTATAAGTGATATGAGTTCCCAATGTACAAAACGTTGTCGCCTGAGTAAGTAAACAGGTCAGGTAAAATATTAAATAAAAAAATTCAGCGCTGCCAACATCAACCTTAAAAATATCTATGAGAAACTTGGAAATTACTGAATTATTATAGGTAAAGTTACAAGTAAAATCTGATAGAGCATTGTGCATATTGTCATCATAATTCCAACTAGTAAAGATAATAGACCAAGACCGTAGATGTTTTCAATCAGTTTCGCCACCCTAATAGCAAAATATCGAACAAAGTCGTGTCACGTGAACGTCCTTAATCATCATACCTTTTAATTTTAACATAATGCTCAAAACATAACTTCAAGTTCTTCAACATTTCCCATTTAAAATCACAATCATTTCTATTCAAAACACGTCCAGTATCACATAACTTGCCATCGATTATTTGAAAATGGATTAAATTCTCCAAAGAATATTTCAATAAATCACACTGTACAGCAGTGGAGATTAGTAAATTCGCACAAAATAGATCGAGACTAAACGTCTGACCAATAGCAATGATACTAGCGAAACTTTGTACGAAACTAGTAATTTCATAGTATGGTGTCGTGTTTGAATCGTATGGAAACCAGCCTTTAATTAATAATTTTTTTTCGTTGTGAAAAAACGGGCTCAAAATCCAAAATAAATTCGTTGTTGATGCAATGAAGGCGCAATAATAAAACAGACAGTTGCATGTCAGTTCACCGTTTATTGCTATTTTATAATGTCCAGGGGTTCGTATCTGGAAACAATTATTGACCAGCCTTTTTAGGCACCCTGTATATTTACCAAAAAAAAAATAAAAAAATACCTGAAATGTTGGTTCTTCTCTAAACATTCTTAGCACTTCTGCCACGTCATCGAATCTATGCAAATAAGCAAAAGTCATTATCAAAGTCGTAATGAATGTACAAATTAAGTATGTCGAATTCGTTATTTCGAGAATATCAATTTCATTGGTCAGTAAATAGATGATTGATGGTGAAATAAGCCAAAAAATTGTTAGAATGATAAACACACGAAGAAATTGATTTCGTTTTTGGGATTTATTCACTATCCAAAATCCAGAAAATAAGAACATTATTTGATTTCTCTTAAAAATACGCGTGTTATCGAAAAGCGTATTGTGCGACGCCATTTGAATGTTTTTATTGAATGAATAGGTCTAAATTTTTAGAAGATCCAGTCAAATCACAACCCTTTGATAAATAACATGTAAGCCATCTAATTTAAGCCATAAAATATTAATTTCTTTAAGCGCATATTGATGATTCAACAACTATAATCAATCTGACCAAATACCTCATTTCTTCGGCAATTTTCTATTATCAAATTATAGAAAATTGATAGTATTACTGAGCAGATTCTAGGTCAAAAGTGGGCGAGCCCAAAACCCAAATTGACTGTCAATATCAGTGACATTTAACTCTCCCTTGCTACTGCAAAAATATACATCTGTTTAATGATATTCATTAAGACCATGAACAAAACACAAGAAAAGCCAATATATTATTTAAATTCTTTTAGTATTGAAAAACAAATCAACAAATTACAAACTGACAACTAGATAACAGAAATGTCATCAATGCGTCAATGATATCTACATATACATAGCGAGCAGTACTAAATGTAATTCAACATTTACTAGATACTCTCGTTTTTCTTTTTTTATTGCAATTTTATAATATCATCATTTTACTACTTATTTCATTTCCTGTCCAGTTTTCTTTTTCTTTTTATCTACAACATTTATACTCGTTGGCTTGTTGGTTCTGATGAAAAAAATGTACGATGATGCGGGCAGGAAATTGATCATCATTTTACATAGAAACTTGTATATTAGAAGTATAGATTATTTAAGAATAGAAATGATTGTTTTATAGTTACATATGCAAATTTTTGTTTGGCAAAGTGATATTGATTTTTGAATTTTAGGCACATAAAAGGTTCTAACCGGTTTTTTTTTTGTTTTGTAACAAACTAGATGTATTCGTTTAGTTTGGCTGGTTAAAATTAAGTAGCAGCCCCTCTGGAACACCCTGTAAACATAAAGATATTTATCAGCCATATCAAATACCTAACTATGTTCAACAACAACAAATAACTGTTCCAGCCTACGCCTAAAAAACGATGCAACACCCATAACAATGAAGATTCGTCGAGAACTAGTATTTCTAGGTATAATGATAATTGTTTCGATCAAAAGACATTTGAATGTCAATTAACAAATATATATGTGTGTATCGTTTAATAATGGTTGTTATCGGATAATATAATATAATTGGATTTTTTTTGCTAATAATAAAGCCCAAAATATTAATTATTATCAATAGTACTTGGATTCGTATTTGAATTTCCCTCGCCTCACATCTGTCAATTGCGGATGTGCATGCGTATTCAATTGACATTTCCATTCCATTGATGATTCTTCTGTGGCTTTTTTAACATTCAACAGTGGAGCAAATATATTTTTTTCTTGTTGCTGTTGTTGTTTATGTTGAATTGAATGTATTAATTATTTATTAATCAATGGAAGGTTTTTAGATACACCACATATTTGCATGTACAGTTCGTGAAAATGATTAAGTAATAATTATTATTCTTTGTGGGTGCTTGAACAACAAATCAAAGAATTCTAGATGGATGAAGTTGAAGAAGATATTGAAAATATTATTTTCAATACTTCTATTTAACAAATAGATATTTCGGAAGATTAAATAATAATAATCTTCAATTAGGATATAGGTAAAATAAATTAAAACTACCAAATGATTTTTTTTTGCAACGTTTCGATCCTAAGATTTTTGACCATCTTCAGGGCTAAAACTATTTTACTTTGATTAAAAAGTAAGAACAAAAAAAGGGATAAAATATTAGTAATGTGTAGTTTAGTTAGTAAGGGGCGCATTAACGTTACAAATCACGAATTTCACATTATAAATTTCTTTTTAATTTCAACCAACAATAAAACATATTGGGTAGTATTTTTTCAAGCAAAATTGAAATGTTTTCATATTCCTGCTTGTATTGTGTTGTATATATAATAAGTGTCAAGACTATATATTTTTCAGTTCTTTCTTATGAACCTTTTTGCTTCTGTTCCTGCTGGTAACTGTTTGCGGTTGTTTATTGCATTGTATCATTTTTGTTTTGTTGTTGCTGTTGTTGTCATAATAATATTTTTAACATATTTCGTCTGCTATGTGTCGTGTTTTCTTTTGCCCAACGCCTGCCTGCCTGTCTGCCCCACACAAAATACATACAACAATGTAATGCAACGAAGAAAAGTAACTACCTACCGAGGCATCATAAAATTATTATGCTTTTTATGATGGCACGTATTTTTTGTGTGTGATTTTTTTTTTTTGTGGTTGGTTGTCAGACAACCATTTCGAAAAAAAAAAATAAAATAATCATCCATGATGGCACAACAATGAAAACACGATGTGCTGTTGATGATTACGATCATTTCTGACATGTCAATGTCAATAGAACTGGGACAGCGGTAAGTGACATTTTCCTGTACGAAATGCAATTGAATCAAGAGCAGCCCTTTTCCCATGGGAAAATTGAAATTCATCACGCGGAAACTTATTTACTATAGTTTTAATTAAGGGGTTACTTTCACTCCCCTACCTACATTATTCACTGTAATTTTGAGACCGTTTGTAACTGAAAAAAGCCACTGGAATGTAACGATATCCCAGGAGGACGGATGTATGTAATAATATCAAAATGGTATCGGCCATTTGGTGGCTATTAATAGCACAAAAACCCCTTGTAACCGACAACAAGTGCATTAGATGTCAGACAGGTGAACAGGCATCAGGTTCATTTACGTATGACACCTGTTTGGCACTTAGACACAACAATAAAATGTATTAACACTGTAGAAAATGGACAACTGAAATTATATCATTTGATTCGAATGAAATTCAATGATGAAAAAACACTTTGTGTGTGTTTAATAAGCATTTTATTAAGTAAATTCTACTTGTTAACAGTTAACCTTACTTTATAGTCACATTATTATTATCATTTATAACTCTCGCTGTTACATTATCCATATTATAAACTAACTGTAACGTTTTTTTCTTATTGGTTCTTGCCATTTAGATTGCCAATCTCAGATTCCTCATTATTCCTTTTGCAGATTTGCTTCTAAGTATGTACTATCTACACACATAGGTATTATAGTATTCCATCTATTTTCGTGTATATCTATCTATACTAATAACAATTATTTTAAATTATTCGAAAAAAAAAAAAAAAAAAAAGAATAGACGTAAACATCATAATAAACCTAACCTCCTCACAGCTGATTGAACAGAAACAATCTACTCGATTTTATACTGAATGACAGCAGGTGATCATCGTCATCATTGCGTTGCCGTTTTGCTAGTACTGATGATCGAATGGTGGAACAACAAACAGAAACCGTAATGCACAACAACGGATCTGTATACCTAACTTAACCAGTCATAATTATTATTACTTACTATTAGATATTATTAGTTTAATTATTTCATTTGGTTTGGTTTCGGTTTGAGATTTTAATTTTTGTGCCGTTTCCATTCCATTCTTGATTGACCAACAGGAAAAAAAAATAATGCGTCCACCAGTAGAAACAATTATTCCCATTTCCTTATTATATATACTTTGATAATAGCAAGTAGTTTTAATCCGTTTCTTATTGTTCCATCGCTGGTTTTACTGTATTTGTATTTTTCGTTATTTCCTTTTGTTCTCTCGCTCTCTTGTGGTGTATTATTTGCGGTTGTTTTTCACTCATTTCCGATTTATATAAAGCGATTTATTGTTGATTGGTATCAAAATATAAACTAGATAGTAGAGGGTGCCATATTTGTTATGACGTCACTACTAGAGATGGGCCGTAATATCGCATTTTTTATCTATTTTTATTGAAATTTAAATTTGCATTTTTCTATATATAATTGCAAAAATGCTCACGGACACCACTGCCAATTAAAATCAATTAAATTTTCCGATCGATTTCGTTCATTTTTTTTTTTTTACGCAACACAAAATTATTTTTACGTAACTGTTTTACGAATAGATTATAAAATGTCATACTTTAGTAATTAAAAACAAATCATTAATGACAGTTAATGTGTTCAATGACCATTAAAAATGTCCCAGTATGTTGTTGACTGTCATAAACCATCTGTGTACTTAGTTAGAGACCTTTCACTATCTGTTTCTATTCACAGTAAAATAAAATCTATCTATTCTATGTATGTACATGTATCTAATATTCTATTTATAATTATTAAGTAACATTATTATATATTGATTTGTTTTTATTCAATTACAAAGAGTGTTTTAATTCATTTAATTACTTCTTGTGTTAAACGTTTTCCTTTGTTGTTTCTTTGCAGTCATCATTTTTTAACACATATAACCTTTATATGCCCTTAATTGGTTAATTCATTTTTAATCTATTTCTATTTCTAAATTCGTATATATGTACACTTTCTATAAAACACATTCCAATTTTCAATTAAAAATAATAATCTTTGCATGGTACAGTAGAATGTTGAAAATCAGAAATGCCAGTCTATTTTATTAGTCACGATTCAAATATCATGCTCATTGTTTTGTCTATTATTGATATTATTATTGTTATTGTTAATGAATAAATTCTTCAATTTTTTCTTGCCTATTACAGGATTCATTATCGCAATTGTTTTGTTTGTTTCACGAGTTGTTTGATTAAAAGTTGCGCAATCTTCACTTGGAATGTATAAAGTTAAAATTCAAATAGTTATTCTAATTAGATATTCATCTAATTCAAATATTATTTATTAATTAATTAAAATATTATTTAATTAAACTAATTAATTGCCCAGATTTCTTTGGTTTAATTTGTTTTTTTTTTTTTAAACAAAATCCACTTCGCATATTAATAATCAGCTTTAAATTCATCCATTGATCGATACGCTAAGACTAATTAATTAAGTAATAAAACACATTCCTAATGCTTCTTTTTTTGTTCGAATCAATAGATATAATTTATTCAATAGCATATTATGCATATGATAGAAAAATAACGGTTCAGTATTAAAAGTGAATCTACTTTTTCATTATGTAACAGAAAATCGCAGTAGGTATAGGTATACGAATACATATATTATCTATTAGATACATATGTATATTAGTTACATACCTGTATACTTAGAAGGAACAAGATGATACTAAAAATAAAACAAGAAGTGCGAAATAAAAAAAAAATGAAACAAACGTGAACGGAATCATTTCCAATTAAATTTTTAATCAAACGAAAGGTGTCATTCTGTAACGACAACGTGAATTGACATTGTAGTAAAAGAAAATGAAACAGATCAATTTTTAGGAATTGTATAACACATAATAAAATATGGCGTTAAAATAAGCCACGCCCCGTTCAGTATATATAGAAAGTTGTCTATGAACATTTTTGGAAATACATCCAAAAAGTCACAATGAAATGGTCAATCATTAAATTAGATCATTCATACTTTATCTGCTTATAAGAATTAATTAATTCGTATCTAAATTAAATTAATCCGATCGACATGCAATGTGATTTTTTGCAAATATAGGCAGCCCAATATACACTGATATTAAATTGGTTGTTTTTTTTTGCTGAATCATAAATATGTATTTTATGGCAATGGGTATGTAATTAAATTTTAATTATTAATGGGATTAAGTTGCGTTTAGACCCTGGTACTAGTTTTTTTTTTAATTAATATCAGCGCCAACTTGATATACATATATCTAGGTATAAGTACAATTAGTTCAGTTCTTTGCAAAAATGGAAATATTTATACAAATCGAAAACATAACCTAAAATTTCGTGTTTCCAATACTGATTTTGAATTTCTATTAAAATGTTGATTAATTTTATTGACTTGTCATACTGTATTATAAATACATTTATAGCGAAATATAAAATTAAAATTCAACAAAAAAAAAAATTAGTAATTCAAATTAAACAATATATTAATAAATTATATTGGCACCTGTATAAACACTTGTTTTCGCTGATTAGATATTAGGTTCTTGTTGTTTATCTCACAGCATGTACTTAATCTGTCATTTTACGATTTGATTGTATCCTAAAATTGGAGCAATGTACATTTTTTCCGTAAAACCTATGTAAAATGTTAAAAAAAATCATTGTATAATAAATATTTATTTATGTACATATACAATAAAATGCAATAAATAATTAATATCAAAGTAAAAGTCTAAAACAAAAATTTATGTCGTAAAACTAATTAAAAACCAATTTATAAAATTCCTAAAGGCACTTTAATTATTTGATTTCAATACGTATATGTAGATAGATATTTGAACAATTTATTTATTGCTACATTACATACTCATATTTATATTAGCGGTAATTATCTATTACAATTTTATTATAATTATTATTATTATGATTGGCAGCTGTATGTAAATATACAAGTAAATTATATGTATCGTTTAGATTTATAAATAAATTTTCCAGTGCAATAATTTTCGGACATAATACACACGCGTATCTGACATAACCTATTAACATTTCCCGACGTTTACTAGAATTTCACTATCCACAACATTGATTAACAAATGCGTAATAATATACTAGTTATAAATCAAAAACTATCATTTTATCTTGATTAAAAAATAATTATCGAATAAAGACACACCGACCGACTTGCAATCGTTCAATTTCTTTTCACCGGTAGAACCTCCCGAACGCAACCGAATAAATCCAACCAGAGGCTGCTCGATTAATGTGTTGAACTACTAAAAAAAACCATGCGAATAGTATCCTAAGATTATCGAAATGGAATGTATAGATAAATTTCGGAATTTTTATGAGTTCATTATGAATTATATTTGGCTATAAATAACCCATAACAGTTGTTTGATATTTTTTGCTGTGCATGCACGTTATCCAGTGAGCTGTGGGTATATACAAAACTGAAATTTCTGCCATATAAGGACTAGTTTGGAACAAAAAAAAAAAAAAAACCAAAGTGTGATCTGACGAGACGAGACGAAGTTTGTTTCACTCTCCAAGTATGATTAAAATTAATTATGAAACAAAAAGAAGCATTTTATTTGCTGAACCGATTACAATATAACATCTACACTAATCATTTTTAATTCTTTTCTAATTGCAGTGTTCTTCTTTGTTTTGAAAATATATCGCGTGATTCGGACTGGCCACGAAATGGTCCAGTTTCAACGGAAACTGACTGGAATAATTATTGTTTTTCATATACATACATTAAAAATAAATTCACAACAACAACAACAACAACAACAATACTTGAACACAATAACGAAATTAAGATAAAGAGGCAACCTATTAAACAATTAAATTGATTAGCGGGTTCAAGATACAACCAAATACAAAACGGAAGGTAACAATTTTAAGACCTCTCTACAGATCTCCTCTTCATCGTGATGATCATTATGATGATGATGATGATGATGAGTGTTGTTCATGGGTGGTTTTTGTGATGAAGCTAATATGAAATCAAAACGATTTAATTTCTTGTTTAATTAAGAAGAATTTTTGTTGGATGAACACATTCGGCTCGTTTAAACACAAATGTTCGTATTATTGCTTTATTAGTTTTGCAACCATTTTTTTATTTTAATAATAAGTAGGAACATCAAACGTCGCAACATCGCATTGACATTAACCTAAAATTATACCTTTTTTTCATTGCTTTGAAGTGACTTAATGACATTTGTCACGGAAATGTCATTACCGTATCGTCGTGACAATTAGGTTGGCGGTGAAAAAAGTGCTGCACTAAAAAATGCTACTATTTCTTAAAAACAATAATTATTCATAAGATAAATTTTCCCACTGATTTTACACCATATGTAATTTCCTCTAATTACTTACTCGGTACTCCTCATATCCTTAATGCGTACTTTTTGCTCCAGTTTTACCACAACATTATATATAAGTTCTATTTCCCTATAAACCTGATAATTAGAAATTAAATAAACAAGTTTTAAAGGTTATATTAATTGGAATCATAAATTCCAACTAGATCGATGACAGATGACATGAATGTTTGAACTTATAAGTTCACTTTTAATTCGTTTTAATTTATGCTATGACAAATAATGAAGACAGCACCCAATAATGAGATTATCAAAAATCTAATATGAATATTTGAAGGTCAACAAAATGGAAGCCGTGTTTCCACATCCAATTATAGAAATATACATAGTAAATCAATTTGACCATCGATAAATTGGATTCATACAATACAAATTAATGCAATTCTGTCACTTTTTCACAGTATAGTATATACTGTCCAATTTCACTATACAGTAGAGTAGATATATTTATCGGTAGTGGAATAATCTCAGGTTACGTTTTTCGTATTGCCTGCAAACATCAACAATAGGGGAATGAAATATTATTATTATTAATGGAATGAATCGAATAGATTAATTATATCTATCACAACGCAAAGCTATATGCACCTACTTCCTTCTCTTTTTTCCACACCCATTTATCCTAAAGCCACAAATACATATAATACGTAAACCCTTAAAATCATCCATAAACTACTAAACTATAAACATGTACATGTACGTATGTATCACGATAATTATTAAAAATCATTATGAAAGAAATGACTTCGTTCCTTTTTCAAAAAAAAAAAAAAAATGATTTATAACTTGCAGCCGTGAATTTTAATTCTTTGTCGTTGTTTTTTTTTTTTTTTTGTTTTTCTTCTGTTTTTCATCCATTTTAAACTCTTGACTAGCCATCCACGTGCTCATGTTGAAGTCGATCAATGTATCCCCTTTAGCTATCACGAATAACACATTTTCTCCTCTCTCTTTCTTTCACTTGTTCCTCGCCTTATTTGTGTTTTTATTTTTCGTTTTTCTCTTCTGCTTTTTTTTTTTTTTTTTTGGTTTTGATTTTAGGGTTATTTTTTCTTTTGTATGTGAAAAATGTTGGTATCATTTCATTAGCAGGCAGGCAGGGTGGCCACGTCATATTGCGCAAGTTAAATAAAACTTAAAAAAAAAAAGACACAGCCAGCTTATTTGACGAGATCGAGAGATTGATTGACACATTTTGGCGCTTACGCAGTGCCCGAATTGCAAACTAAATATTGTTGCCATTGAGCCATTTTAAGCAGTTTTAATCTTCATCTCTTTAATTACTATTATTATTATTATTATTATTATTGATTCTATTAAAACTAAACAAACAGAAAATAGATGACTAGATAATATTCGTGAAACTATTTGAGAAAACATTGATTTGCACGCCGGACACACGCACAATAATAGAAAAAATTTTCGTGTGTCTGTGTGTGTGTGTGTAATTTGGTTCAATGAACTTTTTATTGCTACAAGTTTTGTATACAACAAAATGATATTATAATAATAATAAAACAAACGACCATCTGCCTAAAACAGCAAAAAAGTGTGTAAGTATCTTACTTGATAAGTCAATTTAACAGAACTAGAAGTTAACCTACAAATTTGTTCTCAAGCAATGTGATTATTATACTAGGCAATGTTTAAATGTAAATTAGTTCCAACTTACGGGCATAATATGATTTTAAATTTCAAGAAATCGTTTGTGTTTCTCTTTTCATTATGGCTCGCGATAACCCCCACAGCACATTATTAAAACACAACCCACAATACATGACCCGAAAAATGGCCAGTTGACTTACCTGACTTGATGGAAATTTGGTTGACAGATCGTTCCATTTTGTGTGTCACCTAATAACAATCAGTTTAATTTAGATGATTGTTAATGAAAAATTAAAATGAAAAAAAAACATGTAATGACAGGATAATGAGATGTGTGAGAAATATTTTGATTCAAGTAACTTTTTTTGTGTTATAAAAATACAGCTGTACATGCTTAGTTCTGGTGGTTACGGTGGAAAATGATGAGTTTTTCTTTTCCCGTATTTTGATACTATAATGAGCACATTATTTTCCGATTAATTGTCCTGTAATTACCTAATAAAACAACGCTTAAATAATATGAAAAAAACTCTTTGTTCTCTTCCATTTTTGCTCTTTATTTAATGTAATTTTAATGACAGCAATCGTAGTTTTTTTTTATTACTATTTTTAATGTTTTCATTGTTTTTCGCTATGATAAACTTCGCGCTATACGTCATTACATCAAAAAAGAAAAAATAATGTTACCTAACCTCAAATTCATATACTAATAAGCACCTCCATTGATTCTCAAGTCATTTTTTACGCTCTATCTATTGATTTTCTCTAGCTCTAGTAGTAGAAAGGTCCAAAAATAAAAACTGTAGATAGATAGGCGAAGAAGAAGAAGAAAAACGTTCAAAACCAACATTTAACGATGCATATATAATTATAATTTATAATAAACGATGTGTTTGTTTGATTTTATCTCTATATATGATTTTGTAGTCATTTATAATGTCCACTTTATTCCGTTATAATGGCGTTTTATTATAGGTCTAATCACACCACTGTCATTTTTATAACAAATCAAAATAAATTCTGCATTGATTATCTAATCGAAATTTGTATGCGTGCGCATATTATGTAGTTCAAATTAATTACTTACGACAGTTGCATAACTATACACGAAACGAGACAGTGGCCGCTCCTTTTTAAGGAATCATTATTGTTAGAAAACCGTATAAAATTGCCATAAAATATGTTTAGCTGGTTGCAAACCTATTAGAAAACGAAAGGGAGTGTATAAAATACTAATAATTATTATTATATGTGATTTATGTGCATATAACTTTCGCTATTTGATATTTAAAATTACTATTAATTTGTCCAATTTTTCTCAATTTTTATTATTATTATTGCGACAATGTTGTAATTGGAATAATAAATAAAACGTAATTGACATATTAGTAAAACTGTATATTTTCTGATATTTTTCCGTATGCTAACCTATATTTAATATAATTGATTATTTTTCAATAACTGCCCATCCCTAATAGCACTGAGTGTCCGTTCCGTTCGATCCTCGAATTTGAGTGTCGGTACGTGTTTCCGGTGGTAGAAGGAAAAACCACAGAAAATAAACCGATTGTGTGTGTGTACCAAAGAAGAACATAATATGAATAATAATAATTAACACATTAAAGGAATTCAATGAAGAAAACGGAAATGAAATAAATAATTGTTCGATTTTGAGGTTACGATGTGTTTGGATCTATACGTTTTTTAAGGATTTTCGCAGCAAATCATAAGTTACTAACATAGACAACCACTAATATTCGAAGAAATAAATTAAAAATATTTCCAATAAATATAATACTTATATTAATATTAGCATAATACTTTTCCATTTTATATTAAAAAAAAAAAAAAAAACGGTATATATAAAAAAGTAGCGTGTTATCTTAATAAGAAAATTAATGGCAACTAAACGCCTTCCTTGACTGAAATCGAATCGTATTTATAATAAATTATTATTATATCTGTCTTTTGTTACGTAATAAATTGTCAATAGCAATTAATCGACGATGATTTATTTATTTTAAAGCGTATAATACCTACTTATATTACAATATTTATCTATTTAAATGTAATTTATTGGTGGCAAGCATTAGATAACGTGAATTGAGAAATTATGTTCTAGGACTAGGTATATGTGCTATTCGAAGTGCGTGTGTGTGTGTGTGTTTTTTCAAAGAGCCATAAAGAAAAACTATGACAACCAGAAATACACTAATTATATTCGATTGGAAAAAAACTACAACAGTTTTTTGTTAAATATACATATTATTTAGTAAGGATAACATTAAGGATTAAGATACGACAAATTTATTTCTATTTTGTTTTTAATAATCCGAAAAACGTATATTGAAAGTGGTCCGAAATTCCTGGCGCCGCCAGTTTACAAAGCAGCCGCCAGGATCGCGCTCGTCAGAATGGATATCCAGTGCATTCAGTCTAACTAAAATCGTTGCTGTTCATTTTAAGAATAGCGAACTTGAGTTTAGCACAAATCGATAATTTCTACGAAAACATTGATAATACAACGGTAAAAAATTGTAAAATCCTTGATTCACAGCTAGCCATACGATTTATATCCATAAATTGTAAATTTTTGCATTTTTTTTTATTATTATTTTATTAGAAATTCAATGTGCTAAACCAGTTGTTGCAATTTAGAAAAGAAAAAATTAAACGGCATTATTAAATTATTATTATTATTATTAAATCGCCAATAATAATTTATAATAATTGAGCCGCAGCAATTTTGTTGCACAGTAAAAAAAGCAATTATCACCAAACATGTTAAGAATATATTGTGTTTTATTATATAAAACGATATATATTTTTTTTTAATTGACTTGGAATATAATTATGATTTTATACTATTAGCGAAATTTATTTGTGTGCTAAATGAAATCAATTAAAAAGATTTAGGTCAGCATACGAACAATTTAAAGGTAGTATTCATATTATATCCACAATTCTATTATATTTTACAAGTATTTTCTATTATCGGAATTGAATTTCAAGAGTTCCTCATCTTTTTTTTTTTTTTTTGAACTTGTGAACAAGTAAGCCGAATTTGTGAAAGATTCTATTGAACAACAGATCTGTCCTGATCTACATTCTTAATTAATGAATAAACAATTTCGTTTATTGTCCCTGCTAGACGTATGTATGTATCAAACGAATTGAAATCAAAACAAAATTAAGCACACAGCAACATGTGTAGATACAAATAGAAAACTCAATCAACCTTAACCACTCAATCACAATTATATGCTATATAGACATAATTTAGCTATATAATTATTATTAAATTGTTAATGTACATGTAAATAACTAATAGAAAATAATGTAATTCATTTTGTTTCTAATTAACAATTGATAAAGAAACAAATTCTTTTCATAATTAATGCAAATTGATGAATGTAGTGAGGAAAGCATTGAAATATGCCGCCGCCGCCGCCGCCGCTACTAGTATAGTAGATATGTTGTTTGAGCCACAGAATAATTGACTGTGGGTATTCTGTGCTTATATATGTTTGCTTTGCAGAGAGAGATCTTCAGGTTATAGGTCGTCAATTTATGATTTTATTCATGTTTTTCGTATAATTTGAAGTCTTCTTTTATTTAAAATTCTTCGTTTTTTTTTTTTATTTTTAGAGGTACGAGGGGGGAGGATGTAGGCATCTATATTATGCAAAAATTCGCGAGAGAAAAAAAAACTATTTGGTTATTCTTTTCGTTATTCTTCTATTTATTTGGCATATAATAAAATGTTACATGCAAATTTTTGTTGTTTTAACAAAAATTGCAATAAAAATTGTATAAAATTCGTATAAAATTTTCATACAAGTGAAATTTTATGGCGTTTGGAATTGCCAACCCAAAAAGAAAAAAAAAACAGACACAAATAACGCAAAACGATGCTAAATTGAATAAACTATTTTCTTTTAACAATAATAGTATTAAATCTAACCTGGAAATTCACCCAATCCATCAAACTTCCTGTAGAGATAAGAAAATAGATAGTACAGGCTTAAGCCCCTAGATGTCGCGCTCAGCGGATAGTCTTAAAAACCCGATTTGCACGAATTTATAAGAGCTTGCCGATGACTAATTATGTCGCCATTTTGTGGCAAAAAAAAAAAGTTCTTCTATTTTACGCCATTTCAAGTACAATACCTTATTACGAATCTAGTGACTTTTATGAATTCATCCGTGCGTATCCCCCCGCTACATTGTAGATAAATTAAATGCAAAATACAAGGAAATGAATTGATTAAAATGGATTAAAACAACTTTTAATTACATGTAGTAGTACACTATTATCGGACACTATCGGTATTTGATGTTTTTTTTTTCATTTTGTTTTGTTCCATTTTTTCACTTCTTTTTCTGTTTTTGTATTCGTTCAGGTTTAAACAACTATGTATACTGCATATACATACATACAAATACTTATCTATCTTTGCGTGCGGTCGATAAAAATCCATGTAATTTTTTAATGTGTTTCTTCTTCTTATTTACATAGAAAAATGATTAGTAATTATCGTAGATAGATAGATAGATGTTTCCCATACAAATTTTTATGTCTGGCTGCATTCATTGTGTACATTACCTAGAGGTTGGCAACAATGTTTCGATTTTAACGAAGCAATAATTAGTATAAATTATGAGCAACTATAATAAGGAGTAGAATCGACCTAACAAAAGTCAAAATATTTGTGGGTTAGAAAATTTTTTGTCCACCAGAGGGATTCGTGTTTCTCTAGTGCTGATTGTCACTTGATCAGTGACGTGCTTTTTGTTATTGTTTCATTTTCATATTTTACATTAATTTTTATATTTAAAATAATCCAACTAGTATTCCAAAGAAACTATTAAACTATTAAATAATTGTTAATAAAAATTTCAAAATAAATTTTATATAATAAATTAACAATTATTTTTATAATATATTTCTACCCAACCCTACAACACGCCACTGATCATAAAATTAATAAAATGAAGGAAAAAAACAAAATTATACCCATTTTTTAATTAAAAATTGCTGTATTTTATTAAATATTAATTATTGCCATCATAGTTTCAATTTGCTGCAATAAAATCTACGATTTTCCTTAAAAATAAGAAAATTTGATTTTCTCATAAGAGCAACTGTTAAAAAGATTTAATCTCTGCTGATCGCAGCGCCCCCCAAATCGCCGCCCATTTTTTTCCGTGTTCACTCCTTCTTGTAGTTCTCTATAGCCCTTACTTTTATATTATACAGGTTGTCACAATTGAATTTGAAAATAATTTAAATCGACAATGTATTGTTGTATTATTAATAAATAAAAATCGAGCACTTGTGTGCAAATGTGTTTTTAATTAGATAATAATTATCAAGTAGTCTATGCATATATGTATGTATATAGTAGCATTTTCATTTCACTACATCTGTCTGCCAACATATAAGAAATTACCTATTTCATTATTTATTTGCATAAATAATTTTCTACAAGAAACATCACGCACGAAGGTACGTGCAGCAGCAGATAGAAAATAGGTGCTTAGCTCATCTTTTTCTAAAATTTTTCTTCTTTTTTCATTTTACATTGTTGCCATGCACTATAACGTGTGTATAGCTATAACAGAGAAAAACTAAATTAATAATGCAAATTAATACGCAAATCTGCGCTTCGAAAACGAAAGAAGATTTCGATAAAAAAAAAACTGTTATCGATTTTAGACATTCTATCTGTCTGTACATGCATATAGAAAATAGTTGCATAAAAATCGCGATTAAAACGTTAAAAAAAACGAATTTGCTGAAATAGATATAAGAAAATCACTTATTTCATTAGAAACAAAAAATTGGCGTTGTTTCAAATTAACGATCAACAATTATTTTTTTTTTTTTTGCACTAGAACGCAGTGCGAACTGTAATGCTATGAACTGGTGCAGGAATAAAAAAAAACCGGTCGAAATAATCGCTTCTGGGCGTAGAGTGTGATTAGGGCAATATAAAAATAGATTTAAATTACACAATATGCGCAGAATCACCAATTCGCCACACGTAACTTGATTATTATCGCTTGCCATCAGCATGTGTGTATTTCAAATAGATGATAATAATGCAGCCAATAAAACTAAAGCAGCAGATAATGACAGATAATTTATAAGCACAACGATTTTAACACGTCAAACCTAATTAGCTGATGTATAATATTAATAAATAGTTTAATAATGATAATGATAATATACTTTAATAACATTCATCCACCGTAAAACAACCTATTCTAAATGTATACAACAGGGATGTTATTAAATTACCAATGTGTTTTAACAAACGTCTTAAATAATAATTGTTTCTTAAAATTATCTAGTTGGCTATGAAATACGTGATGAAAATAACCAATGAATAATAATTATTTAAAAATATTAGCATAAATAAACGATGTTTTACATTTATATGTAAAAAAGCGAAGCGAAAAGAAAAGAAAAAATTTAAGAGGAAGGAATGAATATAAAAAATATAATAAAAGTAAAAGAGAAGAGAAGAAAATTAAGTAAAGAAGATTTAACATAAAAAAAAAAATACACACACGTAGACACTTTACAATTAACGTACAATAGATAGTACTATTTTTATCTATAGAATAAACGATATTAGATTGGAACAGTTACCAAAAACTGTTCAATAATAACTGTTTCAATTTATAGGTTAACTATACAAATGCATTAATTATCATAATAAACTTATTCTGATTGAAAATTATACAGAATTAATTACCAAGGAACAATACGAAAATTTATGAGTATTATCTCTTCGATTTCTCTTTTAAGTTTCTAGTATAGTGTAAAACATATACATAAGTCTCTCTCTCTCTCTCTTTACCTATTCCTTTCTATCTTCCTCTGATGTAATAATACAAAATGCACTGTTAATATATGTGTGTTTTGCATACAATTACCTTTAAAAAAACAATAGATTTTCTTGGATTATTTTCAACGATAGAATTCACAATTATATTGTAAGTATTTCTAAAAACGAATTAATGAGAAAATTTACTACAATCTTATCCATTCTACTACAGGGTGAATTCACACACATTGATTGTATCCATTCCATTTTTTTGTTTTGTTTTTTTAAGGAAAAAAGAAAATGTGGTTAAACGAAACAAGTCGAACATCCCGATTTCACAATATCGAGGATTCCGATTTGGAAAGTAGTCTGAGTAGTAGTGGCGGTGAAGAGATTCCCGTATGGATACGTGGCGATCAACGATGGGTATCCGGTATAACAGATCGGACAACATGTTTCGATGTTATTCAAGTTTTATTGAAAGACGAAGAGAAAAAGGTAAATGAAATATGGAAAACTGACGAAGGCACTGGGACTAAATTAAAAAGGCTTCTCACAATCTCCTACTATTCGATTACAATCAAAGTTTAATTTTCCAGGGTAAAAACATGGGACAGCCAGAACACTATCAAATAACCGAAAGATGGCGCGGTGTCGAACAATCACTTGAACCATATTCGAAAATTCTAGATATTTGGAATACATGGGGATCAGCACAAACAGAAGTACTTTTACATATATTTTGTAATCTAATTAATTTAGATTTGAAATCTAAGCTAAGATTTAATCCAAGCTCAAATTTAATAAACCTAAGATTTAATCTAAAGTTGAGATTTACACTAAACGGTTCGGAGAACTTATTAAATCGCAATTTTATTTCAAGGTCAAAATCTCATTACGTCGCATCCGCCACGATCGATCATCGAGTCGAAGAACAAAATGTCGTTCAGATGCCAGCAGCCATTCGGATCGCAGTGCATGGAAAACGATACATCCAAAACGATTTCAAATGTTTCACGATTCAAAGGAACCGTCCAGTACGGAGCAATTGTTAAAATTAGTTTTAGCACAGGGTGAAGTTATACGGAAACAATTGAAAAAATTACGGTAGGTGTTGCCAAAAAAAAATAGATGTACAAAACAGGCAGGATTTATACTTAATCTCAATAGATGGCGCGACATGCCGTTTTAATCGATTACTGTTACCTGGAATTAGTATGAATTTTGTATGTCTGATTCATAATTTTTATTCAATTTTAGGCATAGTGAACATCAAATTGGTTATCTGGAAGATAAAGCGCACAGAGCCAGAGTGAGAAAACATGGCAGCAATTACTTGTTAGAGACCTATTTAAAAGGACTGTCAGAAGCAGTACATCCAGAAATGGATCATGTGGGTGTCGATAAGAACAGCGATAGTGGTGTAGTGACCGAAGGTGACAGTGAACAGTCACATAATACAAATTTGAAAGAATGTAGAAATAGTGAAGTACGTAACATACTAGTGAATGATATTGATGTTATCTGAGTGAGTGAATGAGATAATTGATTGATATTTGAATTTCCAGAATCTAATTAGTGAACGATTTTCACCTGCCTCAGAGGAATTGGTTCAAAATACCAAAGATGACGATACCAGTTCAACAGTAAGTGAAGCAACAGTTAAGGAACAACTTGAACTATTAGAAAAAATCGTTAAAATCAATAAAAACATATTGAAAGAGGAAGAAACTCTTACGAAATTAGACGCAAATATGAAAAAATACGATCGAAATAAACATCTAGCGATAGCAAAACAATGTCAAAATAACGATAATGGAAGCGAAGAAGTCAATGGTGAATTAACGAAATTACGAACTGAAATGGCAAAAAGTGCATGCGAAATGCAACACAATGAAATCGTATTGGAAGAAACTTTAGAAGTGTTGGAAGGGCGACGAAAACGATTAGAAGTACTACATCAGGAATTATCCAATGAAGATCATGAATATGAAATGTTACAAACATTGATTTATAGTAATAGTAAAGCGCATCAGCAACAACGAAACAAACAACAAGAAATTACACAAAATAATACTAATAGTAATAATAATAATAATAATAGTAGTAATAGTTTGTATCATACCAAAGATTTGCTAGATACCTTAGTTTAAGATTTAAATTATTATATATTCGATTTAGGTTTTTTTGTGTCGTCTTATGAGATACTGTATGTTTCTTTTTTAATTTTATACCAAATATTTCGTACCTAATAGTTTTTATGGATTTTTTAACGAATTTTGTATGTGTTTATATATGTGTCTGTGGGTGTGTGTGTGTGTTTTGTTACAAAATCGCAACAGAATATATTTTTATAAAAATTCACATTTCATGTTTTAATCTCGTCAATTAATCCTCCATAATAATAAGAATAAATAATAATCCTTGTAATTTAGAATCTGACTTCCTGTTAATTAATTGAATAAAACACAAATCGGTGAAAAAGTTTAAAAAAAAAAAAAACTCGCTAGTACCGTTGATTGTTTTATGAATCGACACAAACCCTCCTTATAAATTCGTTATTTACTTTTCTCAGTATTAGTGACGATAGTAAAGAAAATAATCGTGTAAAATAATGGCTCATATGGGTGGTCATCGATATGGATCAACACCAATTGCAATTTACGGCGGAGATGGTCATCATGGAGGCCATAATCCACATAGAACTTTCGATCCACGTCCAATAGGTTGGACGAGTGAACATCATGGCACACCAGAAGGCCATAATGGATCAGCAGTTATATTTCCACCTGTCTACTATAATAACGATCACCAAAGAAGACATCATAGACGGTGCTGTTGTTTATGTAATATTTTGTAGATGATGAGAGTGTAATTGATTAGCTGTCAATTAGATTACGTTAAAATTAATAGAAATAAAACTACATCATTTTTCCCATAATATATGTATATGTAGATTGAATGGTTATTGTTACATAGATAAAGATAACATAGGTTTGATTAGATTATGTTTATTTACTTGTATAGGTGCGTGATAATGTAATCGATTTTTTAAAGCAATTCGGCAATTGTAAAAGCAACTCACCTTGTATTCCTAGTAAAAAAAACTCATTAGTAGTGACAAAGTGTTTAATTAGAAAAAAAAAACTAAAAATGCCTGGACATCATGGACATCATGGCGGACCGCCACATCATGGTGGACCACCACACCATTTTGGACCGCCACATCATGGTGGACCACCACACCATTTTGGACCGCCACATCATGGTGGACCACCACACCATTTTGGACCACCACATCATTTTGGACCACCACCCCATTTTGGACCGCCACATCATGGTGGACCACCACATCATTTTGGGCCACCACACCACTTTGGACCACTACCACCACATCGTCATCATGAACCTGAATGTTTCTGCTGTGTAATACTATAAATGTACAGTATCTATAAAAAATAAGACCATAATTGTAAGTTTACACAAACTTTTTTGCATCGAAATTTATTGTTGTTAAATTTTTATTATTTGATAAAATAATAAAATCTTGTTTCTTAATTTTTGAAGTTTTATTTGTTGTGAGATTGTCAGTTGTCACTATAATGTCGTTGTCAACAATGTAAATGTTTCGAATCTTATCTGATTTATAAAGTCTACTTTAAATGATGCTATTTTCATGTTATACCGATTCGAATAAGTGCGCATGCTCTCATTACTTTTTTTCGGAGAATATATTTTGTATGAAAATTAAATATTCTACGATCTCTTTTTTGATTTTTCCTTTTACAAAATGCTAGAAAATATATTTAATTTTCTTGTACAAGCAACTGGCACATTTTAGGATAGGCTTAATAGAAATATCTAATAAATGACTCACTCTATATATAATGAATACACACGAGATACTTTATCTTTTCTTGGAATGTACTAATAGATAATGCAACTCTCAAAAATGAAAAAAAAAAACCTATTATTAATTTAATTTTGATAATCTAAGCACGCAGCAGCCCACCTAGTATTCCTAATAGTAAAAAAATACATTAGTAGTGAAAAGTTAAAGAGTTAGAAAGAAAAAAAAATTACTAAAAATGCCTGGACATCATGGACCGCCACATCATGATGAACCACCACACCATTTTGGACCACCACCACCTCATGGAGGACCACCACATCATGGAGGCCCACCACATCATGGAGGACCACCGCCACCAGGACCCCATCATCATGGACCACCACCGCCACACCCTCCTCCTGAACCTGAATGCTGTGTCTGCTGTGTAATACTATAAATTTTATAGTAGAACAATAAAAGAAAATTATTGTAAGTTTAAAGTTGACTTTTAAACTTTTTTACATCGTAATTCATGTTTTCTTTTTTTTTTTTTTTTGATTTGATAAAATAAATAACATTTTGTTTCTTAATTTTTGAAGTTTTATTTGTTGTAGCCTTATTATTATACTGTCTTGTCAATAATATAGATGTGTGTTTATTCTTAACTGACATAAAGCCCATTTTTAACTATGCTATTTTCATGTATACCGATTCGAATAAGTGCGCATGCTCTCATTATTAATCTCTCGGAGAATACATTTTGTATGAAGATTAAATATTACATTTTCTGATTTATTGTTCTACAAGATGCTAGAAAATACATTTAATTTTCTTGTGCAGAACATTTTCAAATAGGTTTAATAAAAATATCGAATGAATGACTAATTATAATGAAAATACACCCTAGATACTTTTATCTTTTCTTAGAATGTACTGATAGCAAATGCAACTGGCAAAAATGTCGGACGTACGTATTATCAATTTAATTTTGATAATCTGAGTAATGATAATTTTTAATAAAACTTTTCGACTTTTTTATCGATTAAAAATTAATGAATCATAGTCATATTCCATTTTATTAAATTAACAATTCAATTGTTTAGTTTATTTCCTTAATAAATGAAACGCAATGATCCAAGGAAGCATCTCTGATTAATAATAAAAGAGTTTATTATACATTTTATTAAGAGCCACATTATTCTTATGAGAAACCAGTGACGGAGAGCCAATATTCCAAACCTATAATAATAATAGTATACCGTGTCATTAACTGATTAATTCACTTATCTTTTTTGTTGTGGAATTTCCTATATTTTCCTTACTTCCTGCTCAGCAGCAATTTCAATTTTTCAATCTGTTTCTAGAGTATTTTGTATTGGTTTTTTGTCTATTAGATTTCGCTTTTTTGATTTTTTTTTTTGATTAGAAAATTCCACAGAAAAACAACCATAATAAAAATTAATATATTGATTAATTCACTATACTCATGCTCAATAATGTTACGCTACTGACTTTCCAATGAAATGGACTATTTTTCAATTGGTCGCCACTGCATGGATCAATAAGTACACAATATAATTAAATATTGTACTGTACGCAGCAGAAGGTCGACTTATTTATTTCAAAGCTTTATAAACAGTCGTTCAGGACAATTGTCTGATTAAAACCAATCGAGTGGGTACCATATTCAAATCGTAGTAAGCTTTGATAGTGAAGTTTTATTTATAAAGAAAATGCCTTCTCCTTGTGATTCTTGTAAAGGTAAGATTTCGGATATTGATTATAGTTTATATTTGGTTTCCATTACATACCTTTGGTTGTCATATTTTAAATTAGCTGATAGTCAATTTCTACCATTGCATATTTTCAATTGTTTTCTTATCAGATAGCTGCAAAGATGGCAAATGTTGCGGTCCTAACTGTCAATGCGGCGGTAATTGTAAATGCGGTCAAAATACCGGTAAATAATCAACACATCTATAAAAGAACCCTTGATATTTAATTTAAATTACTTTTTAATTATCTGTTAATTGAATTCAGGACCGAATTGCCCATGCCCAACAAGCACCCATAAATGCGATGATAAAAAGTAGAGAAACATCGAAGTAGGCTGTGGCAAGATGATGAATGAAAAAAATTGGTTGAAATTTTTGTTACCAACTATCAAAGCTTGTTTAATTTGGAAAAATAATTTGGTAGTTTAATAAAATCAATAAATAAAACAAACATTTCTTTTATTTCTACCTAATTGACGTTCGAAAAGGAAAATTAAGGTTAGAGTGGAGATTCTTCAAATTTAAATCGATTCGTTATCCAGAGACTAACAACGACGCAGGTCAGAACGAGACTCGAATATGGAGAACAGCGTTCGACGGTTCTAGTTCTACATGACAATACAATAACCCGCCACTACTTAAAGTTAATACAAAATGAAATAAAACACAACTATTCTACATACATATTTTATTAATTTTCATAAACCAAAATACAATCTGCAGACGTTTCACACGTTATTTCAACAAACATTTATATTAAATAAACTTTCGATAATAACAGTCGTAAAATATTTTCTATTGGTCACTAAAAAAAAAAGGGGAAAAGAAAATTAGCTGCGCGCTTATCATTTTTACTTTTTGCAGTAAAAAATTAACTGTTTTTATTACAAATTAATGGAAAACGTATGGTTGGGAAAAGAAAATCCTAATAACAAAATATTATTAAATTATAATATGCATATGAATGCACTAACAAATTATAAATAAATGGCTGTGGAGTATTTATAATACTACACACTACTCCACTGTTCTCTCTGAACCTCTTTCTAATCCAAATACAATCTCAATAATCTTTCATTTTAAATAAGTACATTTAATGGCAGCATTGTTGCATGCATACTTTTTCAATATGGTTCTAATAATAGCCACTATTTTACAAAACAACAAAAAACAATAATATATTATGCAAAAAAAAGCTGTGTTGGAATGGTCTTATCAGCTCTCTCTACGGTATACTAGAGGTACTACAATACATAATTGCACGATATCACAATAAGCTTAAGTAGATAATAATAATAATCATTTCCATTCATAAAAATTAATAATATGTAATTATAGCAACTAATTACACAAATATAAGTACTAATAATGGGCGTAGATTAGGTAAAAAATATAAAAACATGTAGAATGACATTCAAGGGCACTGGAAAACAAAATGGCAGCTACAGTTTAGTAGCTAGGTTATGTATGTTGTGCGTATATTTTTGATTTCTGACTGGCAATGACTTTTCGATGTTATAAAAATCAAGTAGGAACTAAAAAATGCGTTCGTATATTAATTCTGGGTGCCACTAAAAGAATACAATTAAAAGTTTTCAAACTATTATAGAATTTATTAGATTCCGACTCTCTATTTTTCCGCTGCAAACAAAACACAAGCATTGCAAAAATTAAACGTGAAACAATGTCACTACACGGTGCCCTTCAATTCACTCACTGTATCGCAAATTATGATTTCCTACAGACAAAATTCAAGTCCCTTTCTACTCGCATATTTTGGAGGCTAAAATAATTACTACGGAGAATTATTGTGGAAAATATGTGCACACTACTTAGGGTAAGTGGGAGTAAAGTGAAAATTCTGTATAAATAGATATATAGTTATCAAAAAGCAGTTTTTATTGCACAAAATCTAAAAGCCATTTTGTTTCTGTTCAAAACAAGTGAAATGAAATGCCCTAACTAGATCCTAGAGCATCTAGATCTATTGGTTGCTTTTTGTCTACAGTGCAAAGACTTCTGAAAAATTGCCAGGATAATGTGAACATGGGTATTATGATTTTTATTCATTTTACTAATAAAATTGCAAATAAATTGATATATCAATCATGATAATTACGGCAAGTTAAATTGATTAACCATTACAAAATACCGATTGGCTTTATTACTAAAAGCATAGAATTGCCCGGATATCCTCATATTGCTCAATATAACTTTTTAAAAGTTTAAGCATATAGGTATACATACATACTGATCATCATTTTGTACTCTTCTGTTTCTAATGTTTCCCATAGTAATTACACAAAGTAAAACAAAATAAAGAGAAAATAAAAGTAGTATAAAAAAAATAAAGATTCTGAACTCAGTCATCTGTTTCTACTGGTTCTTCATCGGTTTCTTCATTTGCGTCGTATCCGTCTTTTTCTTGACAACTTTTTGATAGACGTCGGCATTTCATTTCACATTCGCGCATTTGAAAACCTATTCAATCAATATTAAAACAACAAATTATGATTTATAATAATAAATAATTACAAATTTATCAAAACTATAACCTATAAAACGGCCCGTTGTGTTATCTATGGTTAAGTTCGATTGAAAATTTGACAGTTTTGAAACGAATTTTAAAAAGAAGTAAACTATTTTCAATCTAACGTCATCATTATAACCTCAATGCGAACAACGTTAAATTTAGAAACAGTTTTAATTGACAACGAAAATTAACGTAAAAATGGTATCGGTAAAGTTAAGACAAGAACTAAGAAGCAGTTATTTTTTAGTCTTGCTTAGAGATTATTAACAAAATTATTAATTATCGATAATGTTAAATTATAAGTACACATTTACCAATTAGAGGATGTAGAGCGTTACGTAAACCGGTAAATAACTTTGGAAATAATATTTCTTGTTGGGTCAACAATTGTTTAATTCTTTGCCGTTGTTTCGAAAGATTCGGATTAGATGAATTCGATGATACTGGGAGACTTTCATTTGTTGAAAATTGACGAAGAGCTCGTTCTCTTACGTAGACCAATGGTCGAATTATACGTAAGTCGTGTTCTCTGTAAAATACGAGGGTCTAGAGGCCATTCGAAGTAGAAGGAGAACTCAATGCACTTACTTGATGTAATAATGAGCCCTCATAGATCGTAATCGTCCCAAATGGAACACTGACAGCAAGAAGTTCTCACATAAATCATCCAGATGTTGACCAATCGCCAGAACATTATACTCTGAACTTTTAGCAGCTGAATAGAGCCGATGTCTTAATGTTGACGTGCAGAAACTATACAGATTCTCTCTAGCTTCTTCCGCTTTTTCTATAAAATAAAAAAACAAAAACACCATACGCTTCGACACATGTTTACTTTAAAGTGTAGTTAATTCAATTTTACCAGTGGTATTTCCCGGATCACTTTTCTTATCATCGATAATATAATGGACACCGAGCGTTTTTAAATGCGGAATTAAAATACATGGGTCACATCCTGAAGAATCTGGATCAACTGTTACCGCACCAATACTGAATAGAATTCCTTCTTTCTGTGCATGGCTTTGATAGCGAAGTAATGTGTGAAGAAGACTCAGTGAATCTTTACCACCCGACAAACAAACCATAACTTTATCACCTGAAATCAACACAGAAATTCTAAGTGATTATTATATTATTATTGTTCTATGGCAAGTGTCTACCATCTTTAATCATTTTATATTCATTAATGGCCTCAACACATGGATCCCATAAATTTTTATCAGGTAAACTCCATTTCTTTGCCGCAATACTGTCCAGTGTATTACGATCATCGCTCATATCTCTATAAATTGGTGGTTTATGTTTTTGCAATGTGGAAAACTTTATTTCCGATTCTGAATTCCGATGACCAGACCGTGAATCTGAATTACTTCTAGTTTTAAATTCACCAATGTTAACCGCTTGGAAATGTTCTTGCTCATGAAATGACATATTAATACCACTATCTTGACTACTAATACTGGCCGCTGTCGATGTTGACAGAATTTTATTTTTATTCGTTTTATTTGGATCAACATGATCTAATTCCGTATCGGTTTTATTTGGCATGGTCGGTGTCGGAGGATTAATTAAATTAATTACAGTATCAGTACTACTACCCGGCGTATAGTCCGATTTTCCACTACTCTCAGATATTGTTGTTGTGGTCGTTGACTTGATCTGGTTATTTAAGTTCGATCTTGTGTATGTTAATTGATTATTATCTGGCGTAATAAAAACATCCACTGCACTAACAACATCGCGAATCTCCGATTTTACTTCATTCGCCATTTCTATTGAAATTTTCTCTAAGTATTCAGCCACTGCATTCGATGATATTGAATCACTTCGACCGTCCTCGCTGCCACTTCCTAAAAATACAAATGAAACCTAAATGCTATAAACAAAATAACGCAGTTAAAGTACCGTTTCTTTCATAGAAAAATACATTGTCTCTGTCGTTATCGGTGTTCTCTAGAACATCTTCAACTTTCGATATCACTTCTCTTATTTCCGATTTGATATTTGTCGCTAATTCTTTGGTCATTTCAGTGACATATGTTTGAAGATCTGGCGCAGGTGATGCCCGTCCAATCTAAATAAAACCCCTTATTCGCTCAACTATTCGATAACAATCAAATAGAACTTATCTACCTGACTACAATCGAAAGTACTCGTGGACAATATATTCAAACTATGTGTCGGAGACAGATTGACTTCTGAATCTAGTGAAGGTAATTCCGTTTGGCTGCTATAACTTAATTGGCGCTGTCGTAAATTGCCCATTCCAAGACTGACGCGCGTCTGTGGACTAAGTACTGGTGGTGAAACATTCGGATGTCCTAAACTGAGACCTCTACAATTATTAATCACGATTTCGCCGACACAATCAAGTTTTTTTACTCCTGAATATAGGATTTCGCTTACCGATCTCGCGCATAGTTTTGTTGTTGTTGGAAATGTAAATTTGCCGAATTCACAGCTTCACCAACTGCAAAATTGACAGTGGGCTGTGACATATGCGGATAATATAATCCATTAACATCTTGTAAGAAATATGGCACTGGAGAGGAACGTGTTAATAGTTTCGGATCATCGATAGATGGCAAGCTGGCGGAAAAAATAATGACTTTAGGACAACAGAAGTAAATTACTTAAACATTTTACCTGTAATGTCGTGGTGATCCTCCATTATTAGGAGGAGGAGGATGAGGAACTTTTGAAGTAGCATGGACGACATGTTCTTCATTATTACGTTTTTCAGATTTTTTATTGCTACCATTCATTCCTGGATCGAATGGAACTTTCTGCTTGACATTTTGAGCGTTGCTGGTCAGTAGAGCTTGCGCTTCATGTTGTAGCATAAACCATCTGAAAAATGAATTTATTCAGTCAAAAGCACAATTATTAAGAAGTAAACAATGCGGCGTTACCTTAATTTTTCACCGCGGGGATCAAATATAATTCCCTGATCCGGATACGGAACTCTGTTAGCTGTCTTTCTAGCTCTATTGAACAAATTCCTAGCTGTTTGCAAACACTCGGAATAATTTTGTGGGAACAGACCAGGACCTGAGATTCTTCGCTCATTCATTGTCATTTTACCATCAACATATCTGTGGAAAATTAGGAATCAGAGGAAAAATTCAAGTAAAAAAAAAATCGAGATGAACATAAGTGAAAAATCTTGTGATTTAAGTACCTTATTGAGGATAGCCATTTTCTATCTTTTTGAACGGCATTTGTGTGATGTCTCCATTCACCTGTTTCCAAATCGATAACATATTGCGGCAACAGTTTCCATCCTTCAGTTGCCACCATTTTTACTGCTTCCATTACAAATGCCAATTCGGCATCGTTTATAAAATATGGAAGACAAATACGGGTGAAACCAGGTCTTAGCAGTTCGAGTGTTAGGTTATCGACGCCCAAATTAAGACTGGATAAACGACTACGAAAAAAAATAATTTTTTGTTTAAGCAGAATTAAAGACAAAATACAGAATTCAAGATAAATTCAAGTTCGTGACTAATAAAAATTAATCCACTCATCAATTCCCCAGTTTGCTTACCGATCTTCCAATATAATATTCTCATATTGATCGGCCAAACATTGATCAATACCCAACAATTCTTGGGCATACGAACCAGAACATGGACATCCAGCACGAGCCTGTATACCGAACACATCATTCAATACGGCACAGACGAAATTGTGATGGAGAAACGTTGCCCTTGGATGACGAACCATAAACGAGAAAATCGATATTCGTTTAACGTTCGGCGATGGATTTCCTAACAGGATGATTTCGGGAATCGTACGGATATGTTGAAGCATTTGTCTAGAAGATTGTTTTTTATTTGCAGAGATTATGAAATGTTAATTTGAGAAGGCATGTGCGCGTGTGTGTGTGTGTGTAACATCTGGTTTTATTGCGCAGCGATATATAATTTCATAAGATAAAAGACTGCAAAACCGCATTTGTGGTTTTTTATACTTCTACAGATAATATTTATTACTACACAATTTACTTGTTAATCTTCTCCTGTCGCTGTTGAATGTTAACAATAGAAACATTTTCCTTCAGTTGCATAATCAGACCGAATCTAATCGATTCAACTACAGCAGCACAATTTCCTTCTTCCTGCAGCTCAAATCCCTTTAAAGAAAATAAAAATAAGAAGATTTTCTCCGAGTTAATCGGTTTTTAATCTATTTTTAGAACGTTTTATTCGCGCAATTGTCTTTTTTTGTAATGTTAGCGTATTTGTGAAAAATGTGAAAGGAAATTCTCTCTAAAAAAAAAAACCATTTTATTCGTTTATTTATTTAGGTCGATGCTTATTTCCTAATGAAACTATAGAAATTATACGTTTCTATACTAGATAATGAATCCCTATAACAAGCATGACGCGTCAAAAGAAAATATCGATGAACGTTCCAGCGCATTATTACCCTTTAAAAGATAAAATTAAATGTTAATAACCTAATAGCGAAAAGGTAGTGAACCGATAAAGGTTTTTTTTTTGTGTCATTGATTTGCTGTTACTCACTTTGTCCAATTCATTTGAAGCGAAAAATCCATCAGGCTCGCACGCATTCAATCGTCTAAATATTGATTTTTTAGCTATCAAAATCCCTGGAATTATTGAAAAAAGTATATATATTAATTTCCATTTGCTTGTCTCGCGCAGTCATCTATCTATTGTACCTGGTGTTTGAACACCCCCAATAAATTTATGTCCCGAAAAATAAATCGCATCTTTATTCGATAAATTATTATCTTCCACTCCTTGCACAGAAGGATTCATATCAATTAAAATACTTGGTGCCACCATATTATAATCCCAAAATGCCAAGGCGCCATATTGATGTAACAGAATCGTACATGCAACGTCATCTATTAATATTCCAGTGACGCTAGAAGCCACTGAGAAACAGCCAATTAACTGGCGTCCAGAGTTCTGATGTTGTCTTAATTGTTTCTCCAATTCGGTTAGATCCAGAAAACCATCTTTTGTTTCTACCACTCGAACAATCTTAAAAAAGAGTTGAGTATTTTTAGGAGCTTATTAAAATTCACAAAAAAAGAAACAAACAAAAAGGCTATTCTTCTAACCAATCCCTACAGAATACAAAGAATAAGTATTTGGCAACAAGAGAGAGAAAGTTTGTCTAAACGAAAAAAAAAATTATTTATCTCCTTTCTTTGGGTTGAAAAGATTTTGATTGATGGCCTCGTTCTAATTTTTTATATTATTTTTCGTACTGGTTGAGAACTAATCAGGCGAACACAGTCTGTGAGAAGAGGTTTTTTTTTCTTTGCATGGGTGTGGAATAAATTATACATGTGGCATTATCTAAAATAATGATTTAGAGAGAGAAATTTGTGTTATTCTTAAATCTATTGGTGCAGAACATCTCGCGTAGTAATATTAATTTTTTACAAGATTATATCTAAACTGAAAAATATAAAATGACTTGAGATGGATTTGAACTTGGACCGTAGTGTCCAGTGCCAGCGGCGTTAGCCCTTCAGCCAAATAGTGATATTTTCATTTGGTTTAATTTTAAATATAAGCTTCAAGGTTGAGCTAATACAAAAATATGCTGGAAAATGGTCTGGAATTTATTTGCCACGTTCATCGCAGAACAATAACAATAAATGGTTTCCATGGGAAAATTTATCCTATAATAAAAAAGTGCTCCATTTGGATTTACTCCAATTAGAAACCGGTTTATCGTGTGCGCAGGCGGTTCGTGAAAAGTTCCATTACTTTATACAATTGAACATTGTTATAATTAGCAAATTTTTTATTGTTTAGCAAAATTGTTAGTTAACAATTATGACAGTAATAAATAGACAAAAAAAGAAACAGATACTGTACATAAACACGATAAAAAACATCAAAAAATAAAGGCATAAAAAGCAAGGTTAAATAATCTAAAGAATCAAATACATGCATGCATGCCTATCTACGACGACGACTACTAGGTGATGTTTAATGCAAAATTAGAAATTTGTTTATCTATCTACTAAAGACAAACGAGTTAACTGAATTTTGTTTGTTGGTTATTTGCCAACAATTACAATTATGCGCTGGCTAAAATCATTTTCTATTCTATTGCAGATTATTATTTTAGTCTCATGTCTTCATAGTTTAAATTTCATTTTATTATTATTAAATGGATTTTGTTATGTACGTTGTGCATGTTCATGTTGTAGTATTCCAGGGTTAAACTAACAAAACTAAATATCAGACATTAAACAAATAAATATTTCACATTTACAATTATGAAGGAAGCACATTTTGATAATGCTCAAAATTGCCAACACGAAATGGCAACGAACGCACACTGATTATACTTATGTATGTATGTCAAATGTCATCTTAAATTAAGTTTATTGCCAATTTTTTTTTTTTTTTAATGAATATTATATGCTGCTAAAAATAAACAGCATTTGATTTTATATTCATTAAAATATATTATATGAATCGTTAAATCAGGAAGATATTATCTGGGATCTTTTTTAGAATAATATTACTCTAAACCTGTTCTAGACTTTCCTAAAAGCTATTTAACTAAATTAACTTTCAACTTAGACATTGTAAAAGACATATGTATGTTTTTTCAGTATTTTAGATTTCTAAAAACACAAAATAGTAAAGATAGGCTCTTCGGGCTCGTCCGTTGTGACAGAAAAAACGTCACAACAAATATCATGTCAATATCATAAATTGTAAGTCCAAATTTGCGGTGGACACTAGTAATCTACCTCCCTGTATATGAGTACATTATATGTATGTATATTGCATATGTAGTATATATATATTAGAAATACATCATAGTCGTAATTAATCAAATTATGTAAATCAAACGAAATATTGAGGATCGTTTTTTATTTGATTATTTTTTTGCATTCGAAATCGAAACCGCCTACTTGATTGTGATCTGAAAATTTGCACTGGCCGCTATCTCAGATATTGCATATCTGGTTGCATACTTGCTATTATGTCAATGCGTACTGTATTTTTTAACAGAGAGAGATATTTCGACTATAATTGTAATAAAATAAAAACCTCTATCAACAATAGGTTTAAAAAATTAACAAGATGGCAAATTAAAATTCCCCTAATCTCTACTAAATGAAAATATCGCTATACTCCTCCCATTTATCTCTCTGCATCATGGAGATCTATCATTTCAATGTTGCCAAACCAACAGATTCCCTCATTCATCATCGCACTTACTGTAGCTGCATTTTTTTGCCATAAATTCAAATTATCATGATGTTCACTGGCACCGGTAAAAATAATCGGTGCCTCCTGTATATCCAATGCCCATATCAATTTATTTAATGCATCGGTACAACCATGTCCACAAAATATTACCGCATCATTATCGGTCGCATTTACAGCACTTCTTATTATGTCTCTGGCTTCTTGTCTAAACAAAAAAAAAAAAAGAAGATATTAGTTCTGTAAAATTTAATTTCAAGCATATTATTATTTAATTAAAACTTAAAACTATTTATATTTAAGTTAATTAACTTAACAGTAATATAAGTTTGTTAATTCGATATATTTTTTGAGTTGGCAACGTTGTTAACAGTTGACCAACTAGAAGATATGAGACAGGTAACCAAAAAAAAAATGAGAAGGCGGCTTTGGTTTTTTATAAAATAAAAGACAATAAAACAAGTTTTTTGTTTATTTCATGTATCTTTTTACAATAGTAACATAATGAAATAAGTAATTAGTGGGTGTTAATAAAATTATATGACAATTTGTAAGTGGTAAGCACAATGCACCTTTTTCTTTTTATTTATCGATATAAACACTTTTATTATTATTATTATTAATCAGAATCATTTAAGAAATCGAGATGCACGAAACATTTTATGTCTTATCTTATAATGATTGTTAAACTTTACAAAAATTGTATTTCCGCTTCCTGGATGCAACAACGTAATATGTGAATGGACAAATTGATTTAATTTCCAAATTGAAATTTCTTTTCCTTTTTACATGAGCGTGTACATGTATGTATAGTATGCTAGTTTCTTATGCTACTAGATGCACAAAAATCGTAATAATTTCCGTTTCAAATTTTGTCTAATATTCTATTTACAATGTAATAGATACATACAATGTGGGTATTGATTAAAGTCTCAGTCGATTAAGATTTAACTAATAGAATAACAAATATAATTACATACGTACATGCATGGCATACTTTGCATTTACCTATTCAATCATCATCATCAAACCGAGATACAATTCATTACATAATAATAATAATAATCTAACTAAGCGAAAGTGTAAATAATTAATCATGTCCAATTAATTAAAATAAGCCTATAAAATTTACGCAACAATTATTATTATTATTACTACTAATTATTTAAATTATGTATGATTATTACAATTTCTTTTTCACTATACTATCGTTCGATAGCCTTGCTTGCTGAATGTAAAATTATGCTTTTATTTTCGGCTTTTTTTTTTTTTCGCTAAACTATTTATTTATTATGTAACAAAAATTTTATATAACTTTGTAAAATGATTCCGTCCGGATATCCTTTATTTGAGTAATTGGTTTCTATGCACTAATAATAATTCATTGTTATTGATTTTTAAATAAAACAATATTTTCGAGTTGCCTATATTACACGTGAATAGTAGCTGTTTGGGTAACGGATCGTTTTCCATCATAGATTTTATTATTTTATTTCAAATCGCATATGTAATGCATTTATTATTGACAATCAAAAAGTTTGAAAATCGGCTATTCTTTACTTATGAAGAAGAAGAAGCAAGTAATATACTTCCCAGCTAAGGCGGCGGGGAAAATAATGGCGGCTGTATTTATTTCTTTAAAGGTTACATAGAAACTGGCATGCTAATTGTTTTCACATTTATGTATGTGTGGGGTGATCTAACTTGAGTGATCTGTCACTCCCTTCCGTAGTGAATAGACAAATAAGCAAAGTGTATTAATAATAAAATAACCAATTATTTGTACAACAAAGAAATTAAATTTAAAAAAAAAAGAAACTAATAGGTAAGTACTTTTAAATGATAAAAAGCATTATTTCGAAAATATCATATTTAAAACAATAAATGTTAACCTAACCTAACTTACTAACAAAAGTAACCAAACAAAACAACTTCTTAGTTTGATAATTAATTTTGTTTTGTTCGAATTAATTAATAAAAATATATATAAATAAATTGTAACAAACCAAGAAAAAAAAATACATGCTTGCACCTGTGTAATTTTTGTATAAATAAAATAGTATAATTAAATATTGCCACTAGCCAGTCCTATTAAAAAATTTTAATTATTATTTGTTCATTTTATTGATTTAAAAATTGAAAGTATGCGTTTTGGAATAAAATAGTATACAAGTCTTGCGGTGTTAGCTTGCCATACTAAACTCTCGATTGTAATGGCGAGCTTCCCCGCTCTCCTTGTAATCTACTATTATTTACATCAACACAACTGTTTTCCACATAAATTATTTATGAGAAAAACAAATTAAGAGAAAGAAATTATTTCAACTATAAATTTTAGATAAATTCCATATAGCATATCTAATAATTTTTCACTTGACAGCGAAAAACGAATAAATTGAAATTTTCCATTCTCTGTACACACACACAATCAGTATCACACACACACTAGAACAAAAACCTTGAAATTAAAATTAAATAAATAAATATTAATGTCTACATTTTTGTGTAAAAAGTGGAGAAAAAATGGCATTCAGGAAACGTCAAATGTACATGTACAGCAATTGCATTGAGCAAATAACAATAACAATGATTGCAAAACAATCAATTTATTATTGATAAATATTACGCGGATTGACTAAAATGCAAATACATAATAGATACAATAACAATAAAACTTAATAGTTTGTGCCATGTTTCATTGTAAATTTATTAGTCGTGTTTTTTTCAGTATAGAACATTAATTTTTCAGTAAACAATTCACTCGTTCACATAAAATGTTTATTGCTTTATTATTGCAATGCAAAATATTATTGCAGTTGCATTAGGTCATGTTCGATATGATGATATATGCCAGATGAATCGATATTGTTACTCCTATTAACAGATGGCGCGCTAGAGCTCATTAGGGATGAGGTGTGATTATGTTTATAAAAGATTCCCGTGTATTTTTGTGGCTTATTATTAATGTGCGGCGCAGATAGTGTGAATTAGTTCAGAATATAAATTTTCTATTTAAAATATACAATTTTATGTATACATATAAAAGTTTAATTCTTACCTGAACAAGGTGGTTTGTAAAGACGATATGCTTGTCGTAAAATGTGTGTTGCCATATGTTGGGAGTACTTCTCGTAGAATGTACTCTTCGATGAATTGTAATGACCTTCCTGAGGCGGCATAATCGCAAAATACAACTGAAATATTTAAATAGAAATTAAGTTAATTAATTATGAGATGGTCGATAATATTTTGTTTACTATGTAGGTAGATGATTATTTATTATTTTCTTTTCATTTTAAATTCGAGATGATTCTAATTTGATAAATATACAAGGAAAAGGTGACGATATATTAAATTAATATGTTCGCAATGTAATAAATATTCATTATGTTTAAACAAATTTATCGAATTATTACAGCAAAACAAACATATTGTTATAAGTCGAATAGTCAATTATGATTCATTTTTATTATACAAGAAATTTGTATAATAAAAATTGTATAATAAAATTTGTATAATCAATGAAATAATTCTTTGATTAGTTAGTTTTTCATTTTAGTTTTCGGCGCGCAGAAAATTACTGCGCCTAATCTATGCGCACTGTCTGCTAATGGATGAGAATGACCCTGGTTTGCTAAATATTAATAGAATCTTTTTATAAATCCAATTAAAATATTAAATTTTATTTATACAGATAAAATGTGTGTGTTGATATCCAATTATCTACTTTCAGTGTATAAATGTTATGAATCATTAACACTATAGATATTTGGCAGATTTTGAGCCAAACAGTCTAATCTACAACACGAACACCACACACACACACACACACACACACACACTTAGTATCTAAACTAAAATAAAATTGGGGAAAAAAAAATGTATGACGTTAACAAGGAAATTTTTAGGATGAACAATTCGAGCGTGGTAAACAAAAATGAAAATGCCAAAAAATACATAATAATAGTAATTAATAGAGGGAAATTCTCATTTTATACACTATCAAAAAGATTTCAGTGGGTATTTTCCATACGTTCCGATATAGGAATTTTAATGGAAAATAATAAAAAGAACCAATAAAATCATAATTCTATTGCTTATTTTCATTGTGTAATTTGTATTATTTTTTTTTTTTTTTAAGTGTTTGTTGTTATTGAACTATAACAAAACAAACGCATAATAATAATAATAGTACCAATTATTCAAAATACATAATACATTGCAATGCACATAAATAACAACAATAATGATAATAATAATAATAAGGTCGAAGTATCTTGTTGATAAACGCAACTTATATTGTTGCAATTTCATCCGTACGTATATGTATATAAAATATACAGGGCGGATTTGAAAATGTTAAATTATATGTGAACATCAAAAATGCCATGTGTCACATATCATACGTCAAATGTCATATGCCAAAAGGACAGAGAATGCCGTCCTTTGATTAGGGCAGCCATTTTGTTAGAAAATAAGTACATAATTATTAGTTTGTCTCTAAAAAAAAAAAACAAACATGATAATAATTTATTTATTTGTTACAATTGTGTCATTTATTTTATAATAAGTAATGCTACACTATGTCGGAATTTTCTAATTGGTAAACAAAAATATGGCGACGGACAAAAATTGCATTAGCACAAATGCTTATACTACTATGTATGTATATGTATAGTATTACTAGATATGCAACAAATGCAATAATAAATAGTCTAACGTCAACAAAGGATTAATAGCAAAGTAAATAATTAAATGAAAGAAAAAAAAATAGTTAAGGCACAGTCTGGATAAACAAACATCATAATTAATAACTAGAAAAAAAAATGTTGATGATAAATTAATAAATTAGTAAATACGTGCATTAATATGGATTGTTGAGTGTTTTTTCTTTTTATCTATTTGTTGTTATTGTTGTTTTGCCATTTAGTCATTTATTAAAATTTACAATAATAATTATAAGTAACAAATTATACGCGTTGCTTTACAAATAAAAATGTTTTTTTATTTAAAAAAAAAAAATTAATGTTTTTGGTCCACCGTATAGAATCTGTAACATTTAATGTCCAAGCTATTAATATAATAATCGCCATGCAAGTAGTGTATTTTAGTATACTGAAAACTCTAAAAATATTAATCAAACGTAGATTATTCGCAATTTTTTATGGGAAAATTTATAGCAACAATGATGTATTTTGGCACGCGAACTGATAATAACACTAATAATAATAGTTAGTGTAAAACAAAATTGCTACTTAAGCACAATTTTTCCGAGAATATTTAGTGAATAATCGCAAGAAAAACGAATAACCAATAGTACATAAAATATGTGAAATAAAATCAATACTATTTGAACCACTCTGTATATTACTGAATCTAGGATTGTTTTATAAAGTAAAAACGATGTTTCTTCAAACTCCGTTCAAACAATAAAAAAAATTGCTTTCATTTCTTGTACAAATTCAGAAAAACTCAAGTTTTTTTTTTTTTTATGATCAAGTCAGCCATGATTTTAGCTTCTTCTTCTTCAACTCTGTTTGACGGCTTTAAACTCTTGCGGTCACTGAGCTATTATTATCGATTTTAAGTTTATTATTTGATTTTGATATGACGGACGGTGTAAATAACGATGACAAAACTCAGAATACAAACACGAATTTTCTGAGCGCAACAACGAAAAGAAAATTTAATGTTCGCCGCGTCATTTTCGTCTCCAAATCCACCGCCAACTTTTGATATTGTAGGTCCTATGGCTGAATTAATTGAAAACTATAATACAATTGACAGACGAATTATGATGAGATGGCATTGAACTAGTTTATTTTCAAAAATATTCGATGTGATTTGAATAGCGAAAATTTCAAGGTAATTTTAATAAAGTAGGTAATACAAAATCTTGGGGACTAAAAAGTCAAAATATTTACAGGCTAACTACATAGCAAACATATATATATATATATATATATATATATATATAGATAAATATGTATGAAGTATGCGTAGTGCGTATCAAAACAGGTAAAATAACCGGCCATATGATGAAGTATAAATAAACAATAATAGAATAGAAATTATTTACGCGGAAAACGTTTATGTTATTTATTTACTGAAAAGAAAATGTTATTCATCTAATCAGTGAAGGATCATCTATTGATTAATCACTCCCTGTAGAATATGGAAAATTTCCAGCGGCAACATGGCAATAGGTATAAATATAAAATGATGACATGTATTGTGGGTTGCCGACTTTTGTAAAAGATTATGATGTAACCTTTGCGTGATAGTTCTATTTCCTTTTATTTTTATTTTTTTCTTGACGAAGAGAAAAAAAAAAGGATTTTCAATCACATGACTTGTCATCAATTCGCTTCACTCTTCTTCATTGACATGTGAAAAGAGACAACAAATTTCGGCAAAATGTATAGTACTTATTTACTTAAATGGTAAAGTTCAACGATCCATCTTTTTACTATGTATGTAGTATAGACATTATTATTATTATTATTATTGCTGCTATTATGACAATATAAAGAATCGCTCAATTAATCAAATTGTCCTATATTTTTTTTTCCTACTTGATGATGATAAATTGTTGTTTTTGTTTTTCCTAATGTTTATAGAAATATAGAAGAAATAAATAATGACACTTTACTGTTAGATTGACTTATTTAATAACGAAATTATGCCCTAGAAAAGCAAACACGATAATTTATCTATTGGTCATTCGTTTTCAATAATAAATAGTGTTCGAGGTCACGCTATACTATTTACATTGCTTATCTATCCATTTGGTTTGGTTGTACTACTTCCTCCTTCCACCATATCGAACTAGAATCACACGAAATATTTAATTTCGAATGATAAGTTTATTTTAGCAATGACGTCACATTTCGGAGCGAAATTTCTAACAGGTTTTGCATCACCTACTAGGTTTTGTTGATGAAACCGGCTTGCCTGATCCCATCTCTCATATTTTGCCAATGTCCACAATAATAATAATAATAATACATTATGTATCTACACCTATACATATAAAAATACAATAACTTTCTAAATACATAGGCGACTTTCGCTTCGATTTTTAACTTTTAACAATCATTGATTTAATTAAATATTTTTATATATTTATGGTCAACATTATTCACCCCCGCCCCAAAAAAAAAGAGTTCGACTACTGTGCATATACTGTATTAGCCTTCTTTTCACAGAATAATTGACAGAGACATATCAAACGATTAATTATATTGACCTTCTGTAGCTAGTAGTATTCAATTCGACGGGATAATTTCAATTCTAGGAATAAAATGTGTTTTGTAATTAAAATTAGCAAAAAAAAAAAAAAAAATGATGATGAAGATAATTATCACAGAGCGGCCATTTTAAGAAACACTTGACGAGTATGGACGAAGGACGGAATCAGTATTATAAATCAAGTCGCCGCCTCCTACAACTACTTAATGTATGTGTTGTAATGTAATAAAAATTATGTAGCAATTAAATATCATTAACAGCTAGGTAAAGGATGAAACTAATAAGTGAATAAAACAAGGTTAGAATGCATGGTCAAAATGGTACGTATAAAAATTGTTAAAGGTTAAAAGATATTAAAAGAAAAAAAAGAAGGCTTCATTTGTCTAGTATGGTAAGTGGAGTATGGAGAACTATAAGAACGAGTAAACATCAGAGCAAAAAAAAGGGCTGCCTTTAGGGGGCACTGCGAGCAGCAGAGATCAAATCTTTAACATTGCTCTTATGAGAAAATCAAATTTTCATATTTTTAAGGAAAATCGTAGACTTTATTGTCAGATTAAAACTTTGATTGTAAAAATGAATATTTAATAAAATACAGCAATTTTTATTTAAAAAATGGGCATAATTTTGTTTTTTTCTCCTATTTTATTAATTTTGTGATCAGTGGCGTGCTGTAGGGTTGGGTGGAAATATATATTATAAAAATAATTGTTAATTTATTTAACAATTATTTAAACTATTAATTATTTAATAGTTTAATGGTTTCTTTGGAATACTATGGATTATTTTAACTATAAAAATTAATGTAAAATATGAAAATGATTTGACGAACGAAACAATAACAAAAAGCACGTCACTGATCAAGTGACAATCAGCACTAAAGAAACACGACGCCCTCTTGTGGACAAAAAATTTTCTGACCCGTAACTATTTCTGTGACTTTTGTTAGGTCGATTCTATTTCTTATTATAGTTCTTCAAAGTGAATGCTATCCAATCGTAGTAGGTGTATGTACAAATGTAATTATTTGTTTTTAAAAATGCAAATTAGGATTTTTCGCAATACATTCCAGAATTATTTAGTTTGCAAGTAGATAATTCATTTGCTAAAATAAACATATTCCACCTATAATCATGATTTATTGATTATTTACAGATATTTTGATGAAAAAAACCGATTTTCTGTAGCAATTCAAAACACTCTTTACGTAAACCATGGCACTCTTGATTCTAAATAAATTTCATAGTGTACATTATAAACAGCAGATGTACAAAAACACATAATTTTCCCCCCAAAAAGAAAAAAAAACCAATTTAAAACTATTATCAAGCAGCTGGTCAATTATTGCTATTACTATTATTATTATTATTATGACATATCTGTATGTACATTGACAGGGAAGTTTCTTTAATTCGAATTTTTCCGATTGGAACGCCCGCTTGTCGGAATGATGATGACGTTTCCTGGTTGTTTTTCTCTTTTTTGATTAGTAGTAGGCGAGTGTTTTCTTTTTTAGTAGAAATTTTACAATCAAAACAAAATGATTCAAGATAATTAGCCTTGAGTAGATAATAAATGTTTATAGTGCTCCAATATGATTTGAGGCATTAAAATTAGATGATCCAGAAAAATCCAGTTAATGTAGAAATATGTGTGAATGTTAAAACAACAAATTCATTTTCAAGCGGAAATCGATTTTTATTATTAATAAAATCAGCAAAATGCACAATTTCCATTTGTTTATCAAATTTCAATTTCCTTTTTGGTTTTCTTCTAAAAACCAATACACGTACTATTATTATTATTATTATTACATAAATAAAAACGAGAACAGGACGTTTATTTTACTTTTGCTGAATCCATTTCCTTGTTTCTTTTCTTGGCTATAAATATACAAAATAACTAGTACATAAAATAAAATCAAATATTATTTAAGGAACTGGACGCAAAAGAAAATTAAATTAACTTTTCAATTAAGTAACAAATGTTGGCAGAACGACTGGCTGATTAGTTGCTTGGATGGTTATTTGGTAGTTCTATTTTCAATTTCATTTTAATTATGGATATGGACAAAGAAAGAAAAACACGGAAAAGGAAACGGGCAACAATTTTTTTTTTTTTTGGTCATTTTCTGATGGTCTATTTTCGTTTCCTTGCATCATCACTAGTAATAAGATTTTATTTGTTGTTTGTTACGTTTTGTGTAAATGACTGAAGAAAAGATATTATTTAATCCGAAAACAATAAAATAAAGAAAGAATTAGTTTCGTGCTTTTAATATTGAATTCAGTTGGACAACGACGACTTGATATTTTCGCATGTTTATTTACTTGAATATTGAAATTGTATCATAATAAAAAAATCTCTTATCTAAAGTGTCGTCTATATTATTATTCTAAGCCTACTATGACAAAACACTTTGTAGAGATATGTACATAGGTATAAGAATTTTTCCTATAAATATTTGCGTAAACCTTTCGTGATAGCGAGATTGAAATGATAATTACACACACATGAATGAGGTAAGTAAGTAACTAAATGTAATTTTATAGTAAACAATTTTATGTCTGAACTGAACGTCTGAAATATTGGCATCAAAACAAAACGTTCGAATTATGCAACCATCAAAATATATGTATTGTATGTACATTAACCGATGACCTGCATCAACTGTCCATTACAAATGTCAAACAGATTTCTAGGACAAATAAACGTAAATTGTATAGTGCAAAAAAAAAATACAGTTACGCAGTACAACATGTTTTTATCTCTTGTGAGTAAATCTGGATCATTCCGCGTATTATTCTACTAGAAAAAAAAAAAACAAGTTGATTATGTCACGTCAAGTTTCATTCATTCATTTAATGCTAAGTATTGACATTTATTGGCGTTCCGTAAATGGCTAAACTTGATCATTATTAAACTAATTACACATGTATCTCTAAGAATAATTATTATTATTATTATAGTATGTTGTGTGTGTAAAGTAAACTACTCAGAAATCAAGTAGGCAGTCGCCATACTGTCTTACTAATCCACATACTATATTGTATAGATTCTATGCTGTCTACATAGATCAATTCAGATCAAATAAATAACATCCTGTTCGTCGCATCAAGAACGTCAAACAAAAGATTGGATAATTAAAATTACAAAATGGCAGATCATAACGTAATAATTGGTTCAATTAGTTTCTCGTTTGATTCGTTTCTGAATGCGCATTTGTATTTTATCATAGAAATTAAAATTAATTGTTATATGCAAAAACAAAAAAATAATTGAGGATTTTGAACTTTTGCAACATTCAAAGTTTGATTGTAAAGCAGGTTTTAGACTGTACATGAAAAAGTTAAAAAATGTGCAACTTTGTATTAACCAGCAAAATGCTTACATCTGCGCATGCGCACAGGATACAAACATTTCAGTTTTTCTCTAATGCCACAATTGCTTCTCAGCAGAGTAATTTTGCGACTATTGCATAGGATTTTCGTAAAAAATGTATAGTCTAAATTGAGCCTTACATTTTCAAGGACACTACGTCACGTCGCACATAACAGAACCCTCTAGCTAAATCAATCTAGGTCTCTGTTTACAAACTACAAATCATTACATTATAATACATATAAATTATATTATATCTATACATAGACGCTCACAATATGCGTTTTGCTAAATTTCAAAGCCTACGCGATAATTATGCAACATCAATATACTATAGATAATAATTACTATGATTACTTGTTTTACTATACGATCATATACTCAGTTATTTTAAAGTTCAATCAAGCAATTAGTTTAATAATGCCTTGTCGAATTGTATTTGACACATATTGTATTGCTGGTAGCCATTTTCGAAGATTATTATGTAAGTAAAGTGTTGTTTGCGAAAAGTGGGTCTCGCAGCAGAGGGGAAAATAATATGAATTCTAGGATTATGTTTGTCGATTGCCTGCCTATACTTGTCTTTGTTTCACTCACTTTATTATATACAGAGCTTATGGAGATCAATAGTAAGGAGTAAAATCGAAATATTATGTTACAATAACAAGACTTATTTTTCCATGAAAACCAAGGCAATTTAGAAGAACAAACTCCTGATATTTTTTCTAATACATTTCCAACAAATTAATAAAAAAAAAAAAAACAAAAATGAACATCCCAATGCCACTTTTTCGATTGCTTAAAATAACGATAAGAAACAGGAGACTACCTCTGCAAATTTGACAAGAACACAATTCGATAAGTTGCAGCAGCAGTAACATCACAAAAGAGCTGGGTTTGGGGAGTGCACATTTAGCACACGATCTAATCGAATCTGACACGTGCGAATGGGCGACTACTCTCCGATATTTCGAGAGATATTCTCTTTGTTCGCTACAATCGACCTTGACCTGGAACTCTAATTTATAAATTTCAATATGTGATGGTGTGAAATTGAACGGTTATTCGTCCCTGTGTGTGCCCACAATATGTGAATATATATTATATGTTTTAATTAGAGACCTTCAAGACAGTTTTTTTTTTTTTTTTTGGGAGGGAAATAAATTATTGTCTGTTTAATGACACCACAAGGTCTAGGTTTCAATTTAAATGGATTAATAATTAGATAATTTAATAGTCAAATATATATTGTCTACGTCTAGCGGCTGACAATTCTATGTATTCTATTCGTATTTTATAATAGGTGCTCTCTTCCTGTATTATCGTTTGCATAATATCTTCTTTTACTGGCACGCTTGATTATAACAATGCCTGTTATAGATAGATAGATTCATTGATATCATTCGATCAATAATAAGCCTCTCCTAGGATTAGTGCATACTACACGTATGACCTTGAAACGATAGCCAATAGAAATGGGCCGTCAAATACATAATTTCATTAAGAAATAGACTGATTCAAATTAGATTTCCGCAAAAGGATAATCTTCTGATCAATCTCAGTATTTCTAATGCGATATCACTCAATAACTTAAGATGAATTAGAATAAATTGTTCCATTACTAAATGCCTTGAATCTTACCTTTACGTCTACCAAATGGCCCTAAAAATGCATTATTCTTCCCGACAATATTATCGTCAATATATTTAATTAATTTGTTCACGTCCTCACCACTTTTCTTTAATAAATTATTAATAGAGCCGCTTTTCTGTTTCGAATATCGTATAGGATCTTCGGGGAATGTGTACAACTTTCGATTCCCATATGATTTTCTTATGGTTGTGGTGGTGGTGGTCATCTTAACATTTTTAAAACCTCCCTTTCGTGCAACACACAGTACAATAAAATCGGGAAAACTGTCTATTTATTTACTTTCTCCGAAAACTATTTATTTATTTGTCGTTTTCTCTTAAAATGTCTATTTATTTATTTAGACCGGCGAAAATTTTCCAATCGCGCTCAAAACCTATCGGAACTTTTTTACAAGTACGATTTTACGCAACAACATCAAGAACAATATTCCACTCGATGCTCCGTTCGCTAAACACAAACGACTTGCAGAAGCAAACAAACGAAACTTTGCAGATACCTAGTACAGTACGGTTGGGGAACCGTTCATTTAGCAGGAAAATCAATTTCAGTGACGCCGCCGCTGTTTCAGCGCAGGAATATTTAAACAGACAGACCAATGCGAAGCGTTAGATAATTTTATGAATACGATTTTTTTTTAGTAGGCAAACAACAATACGTTGTATATGATAATAATAAATCCACTGTCAACTATACAAACAAAATGAATGATGTAAACAGTATATATATATACTCTGTGACGCTACAGTAGCTATAGCATAGCGCTATAGTAGAGACAATGACAAAAGAGATTGTATTGTTGTTTCGTTTGCAACTGCTCTAAACAACTGTTACTATCATGTAGGTATCATTTCCCTAAATGGAGAATGGTAACTTTAAATTATATGTTTATCAAGACTTATATATATATATATACTGCGAGTTAGTTTTAAAGTGCATTCACTTTATTTCCTTACGTTAAATTTTACAACTGTTTAAATGTTGAATTCAAAATCAACTGTATAATCATGTTGTTTCCTATTATCTAATTTCCTAGAAGCCAACTTGAGTTGCTTAAAAGATGTGTGGTAGAAAAAATGGTACTAAATTAATTTATACTTTGTAGTAAATTCTTTTCTTTATAGTACTGCTTTTTCTATATTATTTTTAAAAAGCTATACAAAACGAATTGTGAAGATCCATTTCCATAGTACACTTGATTAGATCCAGTTTAAGTTTATCTCAAGTCGAAATGTGTACAAAATATTCCTCAAATGTATACACTGTAGGCACTTCTGTTTGGTAAAATTAAATCCAGTGGAATGTAAAAACCATCTTATTTGACCATTTTTATTTTATTATTAGCTTATAAATACAAATTAACGAATTTATTCTTCTTTTATAGATATAACCAATTGGCACTTGGAGTTATGACAGTTATGCTACATTCAAATTTCGAGTTTCATTTCAACAAATTCGAAATGAAGGAAATAAAAAATTAACAACTCCACGAAATTTACCTAAAGTTTAACTAAAATTTAAGACTAATAAATAAATGATAATATACCTAAGTCCTAAAACCCCTAAATTGTGAATTTTAGTTTTTAATTTTGTTGTATTTTATGTTGCCTATATAAAAAATGTCTCTCTATTCAGTAAAATATTCAACCTAACCTATAATAATTACAAACCATATTTTTAATGTAAATAAATTTATTCTGAAATTAAAAATACAAAATGAATCAAGCAGAAGTTTCAAAATTAGTGTCTCAATTAAAAACTAAAGTGAATCCAAGATTAAGAAAATTAAGTACTCCAGGAGGCCCAGAAAAACGCCTTGAGAACCTTCGAAAAACTGTCACCGCACTATTTAAACATGAAAGAATAGAATTGAATTATCCTAGAGCTGATGAAGCACGAATGTATGCAGAAAGGGTTGGTTAAATATTGTTTTTATTTTAATTTACGAGTTTGTAATATTTGTAACTTAATTAATGTTATTTTAGCTTATATCAGAAGCAATTCGATATGGAGACTGCCATACATCCACTATGGATGTAGCTGATTTTTGGTTATTTGAGAAACAGTTAATTCACAAACTGTTCAAAGTTCTTGTTCCCAGATATGAAAATTACAACGTTTCTTATACGAGATTATTAAAAGTACCTAAACCAAATCAATGTAAATAACCAGTAAATAAATAAGAAGTTTTCCTTTTTATTATAAATGAATCATTTTAGATTTTAAACATCAAAAAGCAGTATTAGAGCTCAAAGGCAACCCGTATCCATCTTTAATACAAAATACCAATTCAGATCGAAATCTTATTCATAATGTTTTATTGCAGGAGGCTAAAAAAGCGTATAAAACTAGAAAATATGCCGAAATTGCTGCTAAAATTGATGCTGTGGAAGTTGAATCTAGTACAGAAAAAAAGAATATTGAAAATGATACTAGTAAAATTAAATTAACCAATAGTCTAGAAGAACAGCCGGAAATTTCAAGAATAAAAAGTGAATGTGATACGGAAATTATAAAAGACAATTTAGAGAAACAAAGTGGTGAGGATAAAAGTGACCGTACGAAATAATAGTAACGTTAATATAAGATAAACAAATTGTGCAAATAAATAATTTACAAAATAGGGTCATATATTTATTTTCGAAAAACCTACTTGATAATTTTTTAAAATATTACTCGACAGTCTTGGACAAATTCTGTTTAAATAAAAACAGATAAATACTATAGTTTGTAGCTATTATAAAAAAAGTTCCATTGTAGTATCACTTTGTGATTTCAGTCCTGCTAGCATCTAATATTTTCGTATAGGAAATATCTAGGTAATTTTGATTAGGCAACTGCGAATACACAAGTAAACCCCTATGGAATATCGATAAAGCAATTTCTTTAAAAAGCAGGTTGAGAATTCTAGTTAAACTGGTCTGTTAATCTGTGTATTTATTAATTTATTATTATTTATAGTTCAGAATTAGGTTGAATTTAGTGAATTTACGCTTTTTTGCTGCCGGCAAAATTTAAAAAAAATAACAGTTGACAATTGAATTGACACTAATTAAAATTAACCGCAAAAAAAGTGGCGGACAGTATCAAATTTGCAATTATTTTGTTAGGTTCTTTTTTAATAATTAGTTAAAGTATTATAATGCGTAAAGTGAATTTATTCAACTAAGTATATGTTTATAATAAATTCTGAGTAAATAATTTGATAATACGTAGTTGCATCATTTAGAGCGGAATCAAAATTATAAAGCTTCGGTTCGAGAAAAAGTATGTAGCAATATTATTATTGCAATCTATAGGTAATCAGTATTAAATTTAGTACTTTCATTTATAGTATAGTAAGCTAAAGGGGTGGAATAGGTAGGTACTCGGATTTATTTTAAAAAATGCTGTACCTAACAACTAGGATATTTTTCGTTTTACTTTCAGAATAAAGAGGCAAAGTCGTGTTATTTCAACTATTTATTTAACAAAAATAACTTCTTGTATATAAGAACTACTTTATGTGAACATGCAAATAAATAATCATAACAGAATCTGACAATATCGTGATATAAAAAATAATTGATTACACCTTTATAATATACATAATATAAATAATACACTCTGGTAATAGAAATATAAAAGCTTAATTATATGTTTACGTATACACTATAAAGTAAAATTCTTAAATCTATTTAAACATTCAATATACACGCAAGTAAACAAATCTTAAAATACTTTTAAGAAAAATTACGTTTTTAAGAGTATTTGTTATTCACTTGTTGTACTGCTTCTAGTCATTTCGTATCGGTGTGTATTTATAGAGAGACGAATTTATTTATTTAATTATTTAATTAATATCGCTGCACTCGTATAAACCAATGCAGCGGGACAGCACAACATTAAAATGACAAAAATTTACACAAACAGACTTACATAACTAAACATTCGTTTGTTCACAGAACTTACATTATTTTTATATATCATAGATATATGGGACCAAGATCACCGGCTTTCAAAAACAACAAAAACAATTTTTAAACGATTGGTATCGAATTTAAATAATCTTTTCGTAAACTCCGAGCTCGAAAGTTATTGAAAAATAACTTGAGCACCAGAAAGTTTCACAGGAAAGAAAAAACCAATCGGAATTGTTTGTTAAACTTTACTGGCCGGTGAATTTTTATTAAAATTATATTTGGAAATTACCTTCCGAAATCTATTTGCCATCTATTGGCTAATACAGGCGAACCGGAACATTTGTATTAATACCGTACATTGTTCCAGGTTGATAAGCTTCTCAATAACTTCAAGGAGCTTATTATTTCTGTATTATAAAGAAACAAAAAAAAAAAAAGTATTTAAGTAACTAGAATACCTACACCATTTTTATGTACCCATAACCGAACTAACTAACTAGGTAATTAACTAGCCCAAAATTAAATAATTAACATCCTAACACATATACAATGTCTTTCTTAGCTTAATTAATAAGGCAATAATCATTTTACCAATCAGTATGCACTGTCTTAAAGGGCAAAATGAGATCACGTGACCTACAATTACTGAATGGTATCAAGATGGTGATGGTTCTGTGTGCACAATCCTACAACTTATCCACGTGACAGAACTGATACACCAATCGTTGGGATCGTTCCGTTTTCTTCATTATGCCTTTTTTATAATATTGACGAATCGATCGACTCAATTTATCGTAATTCATTGCCGGTCGATTTTTCCTTTTACCCCATAGTGTTGCCACTTTAACGGAATCTTCAATTTTGAAGATCCCTTTGCCACGATCCAACCATCGTATACATGAACCGTGCGTTTGTTGATTCGATAGTAGCTCTCTGAGAAATTGCCATAGATGTATATTGGTTGATGTTCGTGATGTTGTTGGTTTCGTTTCAGGATCGGGTGTCGGTTGCATTTCATCATCCTCATCTGGAAATTAACATTGATGTTATGTTTAATCAATACAATCAACTGAAGGATATTATTATTTCGTGTTTGTTGCGGAAGTGAATAAACTTTAAGTGACCGACTAGATCACACATCGTATTTGCCCGAAAAGAATAATTCTGATGTCTATACGTAAAAGTTTGATGTGAAGTTTTTTTTTACCTCGTCCTCGAGATCCATTTAAAGATAGGTGAATGGATATGAAAACAATTTATATATATATGTATATGTATAATATTACTGAAAAATGTGCTATAACGACAACGACGACGACTGGTCGTCGTCAGAAGGACACTCAATGCGGGCGTGGTAATAAATTTTTTAAATATACGAGAGTATAAAACTTGTTTATTATAAGTAAGTAGCTGATGGCAATTAATTTTATTATATTTATTATAAACAGAAGAAGGAATTAGTGACCGTTTTGGAATTTAGTATTGATGAAGGCTGCGCAAAATTTCTGCGCACCTACATGAATAACAATTGACATTTTGATATTTACATATATAGCCGGCGAATAGTATATGAACTGATTAAAACTGAATAATCTCTGTTTATAATCGACCAACAAACAATTATTTAACCTTAATATATAAATAATTAAAATAGAACGTTTCTGATTTTTTTTTTTTTGTTTTTTCTTAATATCGAATAATAACAATCAAGAGCTCTCTGACTGACTGGCCAAGGTTATCTAGTTGGTTCCCCCTTGGTTTATCTTTAAACATTATCTATTTGTCTTTGTCTTCTTGGGAATTAACTTGTGTGTGTGTGTGTGTGTGTGGTGTTTTTTTTATTTAGTATTTCTTCTCGTATTGTGTTGTTTATGCTTTTGATTATGCGCATATGCTAAACTCTTGCGTAAACAAGAACTTTTTTTTTTCTTCTGATTTAAGTATAGCGATTACGTTCTAATTCGTCGAATTCATTGTTTTTTTTTTTTTTTGTTTGCCAGCAGGAGAAATAATGATGTAATGACAATGATATATGTGGATATTAATTATGGCTTACCCTCCGAAACGTCACCACCACTAGAAGCGTTTTCTGATATATTTTCTGCGGGTTGTGGCTGTTGCTGCCACGTTTGGCTTTTCTCTTCCGTATAAGCTGCTTTCCAAATTTCTAATTGTGCGTATAGTATCATTCCACCCTAAAATAATAATAGAAAATATCATTAAAGCATCTTTGATATTAAGAAGTATAAAAAGGAGTGAACAGCAGAAAAAAAAACGGACTGCTATTAGGGGGCGCTGCGATTAGCAGAGACTAAATGTTTAACATTGCTCTTATGGAAAAATCAAATTTTCTTATTTTTATAGGAAAATCGTAATTTTATTGCAGCAGATTAAAACTGTGATTACAACAATGAGTATTTAAAAAATGGGCATAATTTTGTTTTTTTCCGCATTTTATTAATTTTATGATCAGTGGCGTGCTGTAGGGTTGGGAGAAATATATTATAAAAATAATTGTTAATTTATTATATAAAATTTATTTAGAAATTTTTATTCAAAATTATTTAATAGTTGAATGGTTTCTTTGGAAAACTATGGATTATTTTCACTATAAAAATTAATGTAAAATATGAAAATGATTTGACGAACGAAATAATAACAAAAAGCACGTCACTGATCAAGTGACGTGCCAATCACGTGACAATCAGCACTAGAGAAACACGAATCCCCCTGGTGGACAAAAAAATTTCTGACCCGTCAATATTTTGACTTTTCGTTAGGTCGATTCTACTCCTTATTTATAGTTCTTTATAATTGCGCCTATGGCGCCATATTATTTGACTAGAAACAAAGGAATTTGTTAAAGTGAAAACGTCGCAAATTAAAAAAAAAAAAGAAACTGACAAAACGTTAATCTACTTGTTCTGCATATGTGCGCGAGTACATCTCTTCGGGCAATGCCGTTTAACGGCCTTTAAAACTATTTTTCTCATTTACAAAATGGAAATTTATTATTATAGAGAAGAAATTTATTAGCTGCATTATGTGTACGTACGTACGTACGTATATAGATATATAAATTTAGTAGAGAAAGTTTCGGACGACCCAGATTTTAGTATGGAATGCGTTTCGTTTAGAATAAAAATTGTTACTATTGATTGTTTTTTTTTTTTCTTATAATTTGTGCGAACTAATGGAAAATATTATTAATAATAATTGTTATTATTATGCGTGGATATTGAGAGAAATTTTTAAAACAAAAACAAACCAGCTAACTGATTAAAATTTCAAAAAAAGGAGGTGCTAAGAAATTAGCATTTTCTAGCAAACAGCAACAGGTAGTTTTTATACCGACTTGTTCATTAATAAATTAATATGTTTAATGTAGGGCATAACAAAATACATATACATACGTATCAAAGAAAATCGTAGAGAAAGCCTATTATAACGCGCCAATCTATCAATTGTCATTTGCAAATCAACAGATTTTGCGATTTCTGACATGTTGTTTCGCATGGACGAATCTATAATTTTTAAATTCGTAAAATCATAAAAGAACAACATTGAATTTCTTATAAAAATGTCAAAAATTACACAGATTTATTTATAATCCCTTTTCCATTAAATCTATTCGAAAGTTTTCATTTTGCTATCAATTATTATATCGAATAAAAAATTACTAATCTGTTTTGAGGAAATTTCATATAAATTTATTTATCGATCGAATCAAGAATTTTAATTACAATTAATTTTATGTTGGATATTAATTACGGTTAGTTGGAGTTGTTAGACAACAACAACAACAACTGGAGAAAGATGTTGTAAATAGACCATGAAAGCACAAAACAGAAAAAATCTATGGGTATACTACATACCATGATTAAGGTAATAATAAAAACGTGTATTTTCTCAATACTTATACATGGCATTGTGCAACATACGTATTGCTCAAATGGAAATTTATTATGAGTCAGTTGAATAGATATTTTTGTTTTTATGATACTTGCCACCATGATGTTTTAGTTCACCGTAAACTGTATTGCCCAATTAAATGTTTACGCGCAGCAAACTAGAACTGCTAATCGATGCGCAATAATACACGAGTTTCAATCGTATTTATGACGTGAGCAACTCGGACCGTAGTCATCCCGATTTTATACAGCATTTATCATATATAACCGACCTCGACTAATAATCTATCAACTTACGCTTCCAGTAATTAGAAAAAATCAACTTTATAGAGCCATAACAAATAATTAATTTGTAGCATAAATTGTAAATAAAATGTGCATTTATCGCGCAATTGTTTCTATTATTTCAAGTTTCAAATGACCTTGTCGACCTTTGCATTATAATTATTATTATTACATTTGGATTTTTTTTTTCAATCATTAGTTTTGTATTTATAGCGATAATGATTATTGTTGTTGTCATGTAACACGTTAAATACAATTTTTTCCCATTCACTTTTCAGTATCATCTTAAATTGTACGGCCGCGCATCATTTTTACATTACTAAATTGTACCACTTACTTGTGGAGCTCGACTGATAAAATCCTTTTCACTTAACAGTAACAATTCCGATCCAGTAATATTCCAATTTTCCGTAGATGGTTCTGGACATAGATATTGTCGAGCAGTCCAACGTATCCATGAGAGTACATCTGATGAACTCCAGGCAGTTGGATCTAAAACAACAGAGTCATCTAGTTAGCATTTTAGACAAATTAATTCGGTGCTAGATACCGAATCAATTCACAAATACTTTACCTGGTGATATACCCAATACTGAACATGTTTCAGTGACATCTTTTCGCATTTGTTCAATGGCTAAATTCAATACCGGTTCGATGCTTTCTTGTGAAATTTGTTGTTCACAACTCATTATTAAATCATCGTGTTCATTGCCTGCATCTGGATTGTGTGTATCTTCCATTTTAATGCAATGGTCACCGCCATTAACAAATGGAAAATCAATTGGATGTAGATTGTATTTCTTTTGAAAACTTGTATCTCTCAATACTTGACGTAGTAACTGATGATCTTGTTTTCGGTTAGTTTCCGGTACAGTTTGAATGGTTGGGGATGATGATTTTGATTGGCTGGATTTGTGAGTTGAAAATAGATGATGGCTATGAATAGAAGTCGACGACGACTGTTGTTCCCTTTCAGTATGTTGAAGTTCATCTAAAATTTCACTAAAATCAACTGTGCTTTCCTGTTTGATTTGTTTCTCCGGATCGAATAATGTCAGAACATCGTCAGTGCTAGCGGCAGTTAATGATGGAATAATATGATCATTTGATCCGTTCGAATAATTTGAATTCGATGGCGAAACAGGTGATGATACATTCAATGCGGTCAGATAATTCTCTTCCTTGATTCCAAATGGTGAGAAACTTGGTGGAATAGGCGAATTGGAAGTGGATAGTTGTGTCTCTTCCTGTTTCAAGTAGCCACTTTGTAGAAACTCTTCACAAGGTGATTTCGAGTAGTATGATCCAGGACTTGGTGTGTACAATGAATATTCAGGTGAACTCGGATAAAACGATTGTTCTCGATAGATTGAATACTGATCATTGGGTGAGAGCAATCCTGAATGGGAATTTGGTGAATACGGTGACAATGAGCCGGAATTTGAATTCTGATTGTATGAATTTGAAGAGACTTCCAAGTGAATTGGAGAATGTGGTGATAGATATTTCTTATTATTAGTGTCGCCTAATAGTTTTTGAAAATCCGGTTGGAAATCAGAAACGACAAAATCATTGTCGGACGTCAGCGATTGATTTTCCGGCGAGCTGGGATAAAATGTTGTGAATATTTTCGGCTGTATTGTTGATGTCAGGGGGGGTTTTTCCAATAGTGTTTGTGAAGAATAGAACAATGTCGATGGGGAACTTGGCGATTGGGAATCGCCACCGGGCAACAATGATAAATCGAAATTATCAGCAAAATTACTGTAGTCACATGGCGGTGTGAAGCCAGCAGATGGAACAGTTTGTGGCATCTGAAAAATAAAATCGTTTTTATTTTTCGTTTGAATAGTTTAACATCTGTACTGCAGCTTTGTTAGATTAAATTGATTGATATGAATATTTTATAATTAGAATATTATATTGACGCAATATAATTCCATATGAAATAAATAAGAAGTCGACTTTTTTTCTCACTGCGGCAAGTGCAAATATGCGCAGCAAAACATATGTGGCTAATCGCACGCAACAGATTATTTATATTCCATAAATCCCGTTACGATTCTTTTCTAATCAAAGTGTGCGTGTGTGTGGAAATATTAATGCACGTTTTCTTTAAATAGTATACTTAAATGATTGATCGTCATGGATTTTGAAATTATTTGGCTGGGAAGTTTAGTTTCCGATAGTAAACAAGGTTCGAAAGTAATTCGAAGTGTTTTTAGATTGCTAATGATTTGCATACAAAAAATGACGGACTATTATGATATGCGGTGCATCAGCACTTGTAAATTAAATCAAGGTTAAACAAATTGAAGCCATTTGTATCGCCCTGTTATCTATCTGTTTAGAATGTATTTATGCTCAAGTTAAAGCATCAACCTCGAAAATTAATTGCAGTTATTTACCTTTGAATGCGTCCATTTTAATTGCTTTTTTTTTCAATTCACAAAAGATTAAACGAAATCAGTTTTCCGCAGTCACAAATAAAAAAAAAAAGCAAAACATCTATCCACTATAACCGATCAACTTGACACAATTCGTTTACACCACCACCAACGACAATTTCATAATGCACAAAGAATAAGCAGAGTTCATCAGGCTCTGTTCAGGCAAGAAAAAAAAAAAAAAATAGAAAAAATATTCTATTCTAATTCTTTACCTTCCTTTTGGTTCAATGTCATTGGTGGATTTTCCAAAAATCCCTCTCTCTCTTTCTCTCTCACTCTCGTACGCATTCGCACACTCTTTTTACCTCTCTCATTTTTATTTTATTATGTTTTTTTTTTGCTGCTATTTTAAAAACTATACGTGTGTATGTGTATAATAGTTATAATTCATCATATGTATTATTATTTCAGTTCACCTTGATTTAGCTAATTCACGAAAAAAAAAAAAAAAATCGAATCCGGAAAACCAAAAAAAAGGCGCGAAAAGGTGTAAAGAGTCAGCAACCTTAATCCTCATAATGACAATGCCCTAGGTGAAGGGTGTGGTGTGACCAAACTTCTTTGGTAACTGCCACTCTGCGCCACCCTGTAGATGTTCAGAATATTTTGGCGTATTTTTTTACTTGACTAAAACGCCGCCATTTTGCGCTTTGTATGACGTCATCCATCTAGTATTATTGTTATCTACATACGTTAATTTTTCAATGTGAAAAAAAGAACGATTACAAATTATTATTATAATTTTTCGTTAGTTTAATATTAATACGGCAAATATTTATTTGCATAATTGTTCTTGAAACTTTACGATGTTTTAATTACATATTCAATTATTATTATTATGATTGTATCTTTCCATTTTTTATTATCATCATCGTTATTATTAGGTTGGTTTTTTCCATTTGAAAAAGAATATGTATGTTTAGTTAAACAATAATAAGATCAAGATAAATAAAGCCATGAAAACGTATCTTTTGTTACTGTCAGTAAAGTAAACACAAAATCTGTTTCGAAAACAATAGTTGCTTTTACCTTCCACCGATGCGCATCGATTAGCTGCTTTAAAATTCGTTGCGCGCAGAAACTAATCGATGCGCAATGTAGATTATCGTGCACAGCTAGCGATGATACCAAACAGTCAACGCCAACGGCCTTTTTGTGCAGACAGAAGTAAGTTTAGCTTAGCGGTTAGGTCACGTCACCACATTGTTATTGTAATAATCTTATGCTATAATCTCTGCAGAAAATTTTTGCGACTTATTTTGTAAAGAATTATTAATCGCCTTAAAATGCGATTGTGTCCTACAGCTGTCATAAAAAACTTATCCGTTCAATAGCTTACTAATTCTATTGATACTAACTAATAATGAATTATTATCTATTAGGTACCTTTTGAACGCCACAACATCGTGGAAACATTTTTTTTTTTTTTTCAAACTGTTTCTTCTTTGAATACTTTGCACGTCTGTGAAATGAATTACCTCCCAAAAAATTCGGCCACGAACTGATATCACAATCAGTAAGACAATTATAATTATTAATAAAACATAATCATAAAAATTAATTATACTTACATACATATTTATTTAAGAAATTGATAAGGCAACATTCTATATCAAGGATGACGCTGAACGGTTGAAGAATGTGTTTGTGTGTGTGTGTATGTGAATTCACCTGATGTGAACGATTTTGTGATAGTTGCGTCATGAGAAATTTGCTGGTTTGCTAAAGGAGCTGACCGATTGATCTTTACGTGATAGGATTATGACCCACGTTGGGCACCAAAAATTGTGACCGCATTTGATTGAAAGAAAAAAAAAAATGTTGATAATTTTATGGTTTAGTTAAGATTAAAACTTGCATTAATTACCATATTTTTATCAGGATTTTAAAGCTTATTAGACTGCTGCTAGCAGGAAAAACCCGGATACTAATTTCTTTCATCAAAAATGAACTGATGGAATTAAATTGTCTTGTTGCACAACATTACATAAAAGTCCTTTAATATATATCTGATTGACCAGAACAGCAGCAGCAGCAGCAACAACAACAAACCGAAATAAAAAACAGGCACCCTCCAAAATGGTGAAACTCGTGCGTCACAGCTTAATAAGTTTTCAAAGAAAGAAAAGAGAAAGTTAAGAAATGAAATGATGTGATGAAGCACAAACGAAGAAAAAAAGCAAAAATTTACCGTAAGGTATGTGTGGATATGTAAATGTACATTTTATTATCATTATTATTATTATCTTGTCATAGAATTATAATCATTGCTGGGCAGCTTTTATTTTTAATTTTTTTGCTTACGATTAGTAATTAATGGAAATTAGTCAGATGATTGGAATTTTATTATTTTAGAAATGTTCGTGAAGAGCCGTTAATTTAGGTAATTTTAATTGATTATTTGGCGCCGATATTTTTCCTGCTCGTGTAGCTATTTATTAAATACACTAAAATCGGTATGTCACAGTCTGTAAAATTATGATAAAATTATACGTTAAGCCAGAAAACTTAGCACAAACTTTATCTGTGGCTAGGTTCTACCACTGTACTTCAAATTGAAGTGGATCGTAGAATTATCAATGAATACTGCATTATACTAGTTGAATATTTCAACTAATTAAAACTGTATCAAGTTTGGCGCCCAACGTGGGACCCTATCCCATTATAAGTTCCCATATTCTATATGGATTTTAACTCTTAACTAAAGAAAAATCATACAATGACTTTTGTACTGCCTCTAATAGCTCTTATACTATGTATAAAAAGAGAAAGATAGAATAACTGAATTGCTACATGCTGTTTGATGTGTATTCTCATACGCTTACTCAAGGTTGGCTGGTTTTTCCAAAAAGAACACGTCAGATAGAATAAAACCGAGAATTATAGTATGATTTATCTTCTTAAATTGTTTAACTCAATAATGATTACGATGTGTATACAAATGAATAGAGTTAGTATGGCGAAATTCGATATTTGTCGAAGAATTCAAATAGAAGTTAAAACTATGAGAAACACAGAATAAAAACATTGTAGCAAGCCAAGGCGGTAGCCACATTATTTAATATTCTGTGCCAATTACAAAGGTCATATTCTGACGTGCTGTAACACTGGAACTCACAATGACTGAGGAAAGATCGCTAATTGATCTTCCGACTTTTTACTAGTTGCTACTTCTAGACCAGTTTCTTCTTAATGTTATTGTGGCACATGCTTAAAGAGTATTAAAAATAGTTTCTCGTACCTACATGATTCTAGTTGTTAGTGATTAACTGATACTACTATAAAAGACAATGGTTGATTGCTTTAAAAACCGTATGCTGCCTGTGTGCCACTTTTCCAAACCCATAATAATAATAATAATAATTGTTATGTATTTCAATTAAAGAGGTGCGGCATTGCAATTTTTGTTTTTAATAAAATCATTGTTACATTAAGACAAGACAATGTAACAATTATTTTATTTTGATTTGTGTTTAACAACACACAGAAATAAATTTATTCTTTGAGCCATTACAAAAACTTGACAGTAGAACGTATAGCAATAAAAGAAAAAGAAGAAGAATAAGAAGAAAAAGTATGGTTATTTATTTATAGTGTTTTCATTACATGGATTTATTATTATGTTAATCTTCTTATATGTATAATTTTTTTTTGACTTCCAACAAAATTTACACGTCCTTCAAATCAACCAAATAAGGAATGTCGTTTGTTATTGAAATATTTCTTTCCTCAGACACAAAATTCCACATTATAAGAAAAAGGAAAGGAAAAAAAAAAAACGAATTTATAGTTATGTTTATCGTCTTCGCAATAAATTAGATACAAAGAGTTTACTAGATTTAATAAATAATTTAGTCGAATTATGATGGAATTAAAACGAAGTTAATCGTATTCTTTTGACTATAAAGTCAGAAAAAAAAACTGTAAACTGTACAATAATAAAATCATTATTAAACACTTTGGCAAAAAAAAGAGGTGTGTTTGCGCGATATAAAAAAGTCCAATCATTTTGATTTTTGCCTTTCACATCAACAAATATTAAAAGTTGATTTACATTTCCGACTCGACAGAAAAAAAAGCAGCAGGGTGAATTGTATGATTGAAAACTGAATGGAAGCAGTTTGTTATATAACAACAGAATGATTGGACAGTACTAGAAAAAAAAGTGGACAAGTAACAGGCTAATTTCACGTTCACAGACAACAGATTTGGCAAATTCTCTTCAATTTGAAAAACGATTCTCACGAAATGGCCACAGATGTACAAATTATGCTTATTCTGTGTTCTTTGAGCAGAACTGTGATTAACTGAGAACATCATCAACTTGATTGCAGACGATTTTCTAGGTAGCGTTCGATCACTTTGGTCAGTTTAGAAATGCAATTTGTCTTGAAGATTATAATCATTACATAGTATGATTAATGAGGGTGTGTCTTACCGCCCCAATCTCTATAATCATTCACAAGATGATGATCATGTACTTTACTGATGAATGGTAAAAACATTTAACGTAATTTTTAATGTTAAATTCCAATGATCTATAAAGGTCAATATTGTGCTTTTTCCTTGACTTTATTATTGATTTATTTTCTATTAGCATGAAGACGATGAAGAAGAATTATTATTATTATTAGTAATAAAAAAGAAACACCCACATTCATTTTATTAGAGGCATCTTTTACACTAGGCATTGGAATTTATCTCTGTCTTTTATTAGACAAGTATTTAAATGTTACCATCACTTTTGTGAGTGGTGCATTTGATTGTTTTTTTTTTCTGTAAATAAACAATTTAATTTAAACTTTTGAACATTGAATTTTCCACTGATTGATTCAAGAACTACTTAGTAATCATCATTGGTGGTCTAACCGCCAGTAATCAGCGCCTTACAACCACTATTAAAATTAAACTTCCCCGTCTGGTCAGCCAAGGTTGCTGCTAGATCTAACTATCGATGTTGGTGAACAGAATCTCACGGTAAACAGTGGCGTCCTCACTCAACAACTACATGAAGACACAGCTGTAATCGATCTGTGACTAGAATCCTCAATCAGTCAGTTAAAAGTATACGCGACCAGTTCTCCACTAAAACTAGAGCTCTACTCAATTGTTATTCTGTGGTCTTACATGATTTGTGGACGCCACTGAGTTTTATTAGTAGCTCATTTTTAATATTCATTCAAAATACCTAGCGCTAGCTAATAATTGAATAACTACGCAAAAACCTAGTAGAAATAAACATATCGAAAAAAAAAAAATCAAATTCGTAAAGTTGGCCATGAAATCTAAATCTGCAAATCATTTCAATGTATTTTACCAACTTAATATGTTTAATACAATTTGAACTTCTTAAACAAAAAAGAAGAGGAAGTTAATGAAAAAAATAAACACAAAACAGAAGCGTCAAGAAATAAATCGAGAAAAGATTTCACAGAAACTTGTCTTGTCTTCCCACTTACCGTATCCATTGCAGTTGTTCGATCAGCAAGAACCATATTATTTTTCAAATACACAATTAAAAAAAAGTCTTCTTTTGTCAATAAAATATTCAATGACTATTTCGCATTGTATCGATTTTTATTATTAAAAAAAATAAAAAATAAATAGACCCCAACGAGGAAGAAAATCGATAGATTTTATTGATTTGACACGATAATCGAATGGAATACCGATTTACTCGAGCTACAATCGCTTAATGTTATTCGTCTTTCAATTGTTAATGCGCGGCCTACTTTTCTTCTTCTTTCGTTCGTTCGTTTATTCGTTGTGAACACGAACATACACACGATCAAGTCAAGTTTGCTTTGCGCTTTGCTTACTTTACGGACGGAGTACCAGTTTGGTTTGGTGTTGGTAAAATGGAAGGAAAAGAACAAAAAAAAAAAAAAAATTAAGACAATAATAATATGGAGGTGAAACAAAATGAGTGTATTGAAATATATAGGTTTAATAAGATTATTTATTTATTCGTAATTTAGCTGACATGCGCAATGCGTTCTTTCCACTGCCTGCGCCAATTTTAATCAATACCATGGCATACTATTGTATATGCAAGACGCCATTTTGGAACCGGAAAGCAATTGTCAAATTCAAGTTGCACTTTTACTACGTCAATTATCCAACCACAACATCCGCCTCTTTAAATACAGAAAAAAAACTAAATAAACATCAAGACAGATTGATATTGTAGAAAAAAAAAGTGATCTAACTGGATATTCCGCTACAGATTTAATTAATATTCACGTAGCCATTTTAGATCACTTACTTACCTCCTCTTGCCTACGTAACGTTAAACAATTGTTCAATTATAATTATAATAATCAAGTTACATTCCGTGTCTTTCTATCTGTGTCTTATATCCATCGCTCTCTGTTCGAGATTATTATATATGTCTTTCTCTTTCTCTCTGTTTGTTATTCTTGTTAGTAGAAAGAGATTTGGAAAAACCAACAATAAGAATTATGTACATAGCTGTTTGCTTGTTGGTAGATACGTTACTAAAGGTAGGTGTGAATTTATTTTTTAATTTTTATTCAAAATCGATTCTTGTTTATGATAATTTATGATGGAAATATTAATGATTTTCAATGGGTTTTACGAAGAAAAAAACAATTATTGATTAGAGGTTCGTTGCGCATCGATTTCTCTGCGCGAAGAGAATGATGAACGTCTCTAATCTATGCGCCACACGTCGTATTAACGACACACGAATGTTACAATCATCGATATAAGAAGAATATTCATAAACTGGCAGCCATTTTAACAATTTTGTATAATAAAAGTGAAATATATTATGATGTAAACAAACATAGTTGTCGTTTTATTTCTTTACGTATAATAAAAATATTAATTATTAATAGATCGTTTTGAACTTAATTGAGTGATCGATAGCAAATACATTGAAAGGATATACTGAATCTAATAGTAGCAGTGACCTTGATATTATTTTAGCAGCCAACTATTGTTATTTGATTGTAAAATTTAGACATTCTCATAGATCGCTTATCATAGCTGTTGATAATACGTGCTACACTACATTGTTTCTTATTTGATTGATATGGCGTCTTTGAGTCAGGGTGATTTGAAAGTGTATGTTACAAATATATAACAATAATTATATGGATTTGTATCAGTCTACCTTGTGCCTTACTGATTTATATGCATATTGATTATAATCGCGTAAGTTAATTATTAAAAAAAAAAAGAAAAAGACAAAAATAAGGCGTAGGTATAGAAAGAAATAGGTAGGTAGATAGTGTGGCTAGTCAGTGGCGTAGCACAAATGTTTGCAAATATAAATAGATAACTGGAATTCGTGTTAGATTAATAGAACGTAAATGTGATTAACTTATTTTTTCGATATTGTTCATTCTAAGTAAAAATTCAGTATTTATTACTTTATGTGTATTTAAATATCACCTATAGTAGATTATATTGCATTATTCTCTGATCATAATAATTATTAATGGTATTGCAATAATTATGCAATAATTGCATTCCGAAAAAGGGGAACAAGGTTAATTAACAAATAAGAGGAAAATGAATAATGAATTCCTGCCACCCCCACCTATACACACCCTGTATATATCTGTAAGATCATATTCAATGTTATTTTTGTTTGAAAAGTGGTGTAGAGATTTATTGCTCGATTATTATTAATATTCTAGTTGTATCGATTGATTTACTGTTGTACAAGCGATAAATTATCAATTAGCAGTAATTATAAATCATTTTTTATATTGACTAGCAACATGGTTGGCAAATATGAACGTCACTTATGTCGATTGTCGTTACGCCCAATTCATTGGGTTATGTTATTTACCAAATCAAATTCTGATGAGTCTACAATATTTATTTATTTATTTACATGTTACAATATTAAAAGTAGGCCTTTAAAATGGACAATTTACATAATTTACCTTAATTCCATCTAAGTTTATTAATTATATATAATGGATACTAGATTATATACAAAACATAGGAATTATTCTAACTAAATAATCAACGGCAAGTCTGAAATATCAAAAAACATCAATAGGAATGTAATTATCACATAAATATTTATATAAAAATGTGCAATATTTATATAATAAAAAGAAAAAAAATCAAAGTACAATAAATAGATCAAGTAGAGGTAAAAAAAACTAGATTGTGCTGCTAGAAACTAAACTAGTGGATAATATAGTTAAATAAAGGAAAAGTAAATTAATAGAACCCAAATGGACGATATGCATAAAATAGAAACAAAACTAAAAAAGTGCATACATTAAATAAATAGGTTGAAACTTGAGCAAATCAATTTCTAAAATGTTACGTATTTTAGTAAAATATTATTTACTTTCTAATAATTTTTATTTCTTTTCCTTACTTTTTTAATAAAAAAATTAATGTACAAATTAAAAATGGAAAAACACTAAAAAATTAACAATCAATACACTGCCCATTCCTAATACTCATCCTGTTTACAGGCAGTTGCGCCCAGCACTAGGCACATTGCATCAGCGGCGCATGCACCATTACAATGTCAATATAATATTACGGTTAATATAAATTCTACCACAACAAATGGCAAGTTAGAAACAATACAACACATTTCTCCATCAATCAGTCAGTCAGTGGCTTTCACATTAATGTCTCTTCCATTGTCATTATCTCTCTCATATTCCTATAGAAATAAACGACAAAAAATGGCGACAAATAATTTTAAAATGTTTCTTGTATGTGTGCGTGAGTGATTTTTTTTTTTATCGGCCCAATGATCCTGCTGCGCCAGATGATTGAGCTAAATTTCCAACCATTGAACCACCGGAATTGATCAGAGATCGAAAACCTCTTGATGCACCCTGTGTATAAATATAGAAAAAAAAACACTAATTATTGTTTGGCAGTGATAAGTTGACTATAGTGACAAGTTTTATGTATGTATATTATTAAAAGCAATAAATCGTTTGCTTCGCCGCGTTCTCTTAAAATAATCAGATCGATCTGAGTCTTGTATCAGATTTTATCTGTCAGCAATTTCTACATTTGGACAAGCTATGGATGGGTGTGTTCATGGCAAGTCTCATGCGGTTCCAACTAACTATCATTAGAAATAAACAAGCAATGAGTGGCAGGGAATTTAATCAAAACTTAAGCCAAATCAAAGGTAAAGGAATCTAATGGAAACTACTCGTATAAATAGCAGCAGAAAACCAACAGCATCATTTTGTTTTTTTTTTTATATTTGCTGATTTACCGTCTTGAAATTCTCCACTGATTGATTTGATGGGTGGTGTAGTTGTGTAGTTGGTGGAAAATGTTAAATTAGAACTGTAAAATTATAATTAGATTCTTTACGATAATTGGCAGATTTGCGGTCATTAGTTAGGGCTTGTCTTAATTGAAATGCTGTATCCTAGAAATTGTATTCAAGTAACTTAAAACAGATACAAATCAATAGGCATTAAGTCATTAACGTCCACTGATTCATCTGACGAGTCTAAGGCTCGGAATAATCCAAGAATTAACTCAAATTATTAGATGTTGTGTTCGATGCCATAATAACAGTCTGACAACATCGTCTCCATTCACAGCTTATATTTAATGAACATAATAAACATTTTACCTGTAATGCAGATCCAAGAAAACTGGATATCGCTCTGGTTACATTAACAGCAGCGGTCAGCAAATTACTTCGAATAAAAGTGTCACCACCACCACCGCCATCATCGATACCTGGAATTGGATTCAGACTGACAGGTGGCATGACTCGCGTACGTCTAGTTGTCGGAACATATCCAAAACCTCCATCATCATCATCCTCGTCAATACTATTACTGACACTCAATGTTGAGAGTGTTGATGATTTTTTATTACGTGTTGTTTTTTCAGTTGTTACACTGATTTTTTGTGGAAGTCTAGAGATTGAATCAGCAATAGATTGTAATTAGATATTTTATCGATGCTTACCGGGACTTTGATCTGGTAGTAGCGCCATGTTGTCCAGCCGATTTCACTTCAACACCTTCATTCACATTAATCAAATCATGCAGACTTTTAATTTTAGAAAGGTCCAATTGGCGAGCACCGTTGGGATCGTTTTGTATAGTTTCCAATTGTTTAATTAATACCTGAAATAACAAATCTACTAGTATATTTTACTCTTATAATCGATAACCAACCTGTATCTCTTCTGGTGATAAATTCGGCTTAGTTACTGGTGCAGCTGTAACAATTGGTGTAATTTTAGTTGGCTGATTGGTTAGTAACTCTTCATTCTCGATCTGATTGGGACGCGGCTTTGGCTTTTTTTTCGATTTCGTTTTGCGACTCGCTGGCTTTCTAGTTGTTGTAGATGGTGGATCTAAAACATCTAGAAGCCAATTCAAGCCCTGCATCAACCGTCCAGTAGGTCTAGCTGAGGTGGTGGCCACCACTGAAGGTCGCGATTTCGTTCTTGGTTTCTTTGTAGCTTCATCGAACAATCCCTGAAAGCCCATTAGTAGAGTCTTTTTTAAATGCGAACAATCGTCAACTTACTGCTTCTTTCACACGATCCGCTAAAGTCTTTGGTGTCGTTGGACCAATTCCTTGTTCTTTCAGTAATGCTGCCAATAAAGCTTCATTGGTTTTGCCATATGCGGCTGTAATTGGTGTTGAAGTTGAAAATCCATTTAAATTATACTGCCGTAACACGTCGTCCAATGATGGTGTAGTTCTTTGAGTTGTTCCTTGTGGTTCGGTCACCGGTAATTTGTCTTGAATAGAGTTTGGACGTTTAGTAGGAGTTGTGGTTGGTTTGGATGTTGTCGTGGTGGTGGTGGTAGTGGTTGTGGTTGAGGAGGTAGTTGTAGTAGTTGGTGAAGGCAATGGTGCTGGGTTTATGGATGTTTTCGAATTTTCTCGTTCAATTGCTAAATTTATGATCTGTAAAAGTGTTTTAGTGGAAATTATTTGTTGACTGCTGAAATGCTCTTATATCCGAAAGTAGATCGTCATCGAAACATCGTAGTCTACTTACTCTATTAGCTAAGCTACCACCAGATTCTGTAACTGGTCCACTTCGGGGCACTACATTTGCTGCTTTTATTGGCATCATAGCATTTTGACCGCCACCAAACTATAAAAAAATCCCACTCAAAATCAATTCGATAAAGACTTCTTCAATTATATCAGCAAACTTTAATAGAAAATCTGATAGATTTTCAAGGAAATTTACCATTCTTGATAAGATGTTTAACTGCTTTAACAATTCGGACTGTTCTTTTTCAATTCTTTCGATTTCCTCTAAGTTTTTCTTTTGTTCTTCGTTCAAATTTTGTAATCTTCCACTTTTTTTCAAGTTATTGAATAGAGCATCTGTATCTTTTGGAGCTGCTGTGGCTACAGATGGTTTTCTAGTAGTGGTAGTTGTGATTGTGGTAGGAGGAGTTGTACTAGTTGTGGTAGGTCTGGTGGTGGTGGTGGTGGTCGTAGTGGTAGTAGTGCGGCGAGTGGTGGTAGTAGGAACTGGAGTTGTGGTGGTGGTAGTGGAAATTTTTGGGGAAGTTGAGGAAGGAGGAAGTACTGTAGTTGGGCGAACCTGAAATATCATTACAATTAAGCTAATGGTTAATATTAAAAATTTTTGAGATGAAGTATGAATTTAATTTAAGAAAGATAAAATTGTAGAATTGCGATAAAGTGTAGTCTGCCCTCATACGTTGCTGTCCACTGAGAAGAATTTCATGTTCTGTTAATAACAAAACTACAATGTTATTTATTGCTACTTAATCAGTACCAATAATTCACCATCACCCAAAATCTGGAAGATGTTAAAGGATGAATTGCTCGTTATTTTGGACCTTCCTTTTACAAAATCCTAGGTAGACCCTTTACCTACCTTAGATTCCAGTTATAGACCATCAAAATTATACAATGCTAAATTTATATTTATCACTATCTATCAAATTGATCAGTACCCTAACTAAGCAGTAGATTAGTCATAGGAGATAATCTATTTAACGAACCATCAACTACTTAGTATTCACTAATCAATCTAACTGACCTAAATCAGTCAAAAAATCATCTATACGTACAGTGGTACTTGCACCAGACAAAATATCGAATCCATTCGTAAACTCAGGAACTCGATTACTAGTTGAAGAATGATTAGGAGGATTTGCAACTGCTCCAAAAACACCTCGCATAATATTTGGAAAGAGTGTGTTAAAAATTGTTGGCAGAATTGTTGACGATGGTCTCGGTAATGGTGGTGGTTTGGTTTGTTGTTTCTTTGCTGCACGTTTTGTCGTTACTATTTTTGGTACTGTTGTAGTACGTAATGTGCTAGTAGTCGCAGTACTAGCTGTAGTAGTAGTCGTGGTTGGGCTAGTCATAGTAGTGGTTGAAGCAGTAGTAGTAGTCGGCGGACTAAACGTTGTAGTCGGTACAGTTGATGTTATAATAGTGCTAGTCGATGGTACCGCTGTTGATATAAAAACAGGCCTTGGCTAAAAGACATTGAAAAAAATCATGTCCGACTATAGACGAAACAGTTCAATATGAAGATTGACATCGATCTTACCATATCTGTAGTGGTAGTGGTGGTGGTGGTTGTAATTGGAAATTGTGTCGTCCTATCTGTATTAGAAAATATTGAGGTAGTATATTGTGCTTGATTTTCTGTAAATGGTACACTAGTACTCGTAGATGGTACTAGTGTAGTACTCTGAAAACACAAGTATTAATCAGTTTTTTTCTGTATATTTTGATGTGTTAGTAATTGTGATATTGTTCTAAGCTACAGCGAAGCGTCAATGTTTTGTTACAAAATATGATGTTTTGGTGCAAACTGAAGATGGAGCTTTAAAGCAAATATGTATATGTATATATATCTATGTATAAGTGAAGTTGTTTGGTACTCCTGCAGCATCTGTGAAAGCTACAACTTTATTTTGCACCGATATTATGATACATGATGATGAATGCGTTTCTTTATTGTTTCTACTGAAGCAGTTCATCTCTAAAAAGTATGTTTCAATGTTTAATACAATATGTTTTCGACAACAACTTTTTAGACAATGAAAGTACAAAAAGTCAGTCAAGTAAAAGTTCTTTGCCATCTTGCAAACTTGCCTTCTTTTCATCAGCTCCCTTATCATCATCTTTTACATCAACTGGTTTCCAACGGTAGATAAATTTTTCATTGTTTCTGTCAATCAAGTCCTGTATGTTTACTACTTCATTGTACTATATATTGTCGCAGCCACAAAATAAAAAAAGAGAGAGATGATTTTAAAAGCAGCGCAACCTCAGAAAGCTCTGGCATTAAAACAGGATAAATTTTGATATATTCATGGAAAAAGGCTCTACATGCAAATTTCGAATTTTGGAAAAGCCTTTGACCATTATATTTGCCAATAAGTGCATTTTTTTACTGTTACTCTCACCTGACTGATTGCTAATGTTTTATAATTTGGTTTTTGTGTCGATGTTGTTGTACTTAATAAATCGCCTCCACTAATCAAATTGCTGAACGCATTCACTGTTTTACCGTTTAATATTTCACCTAAATTTGGAGGAATTTGTGTTGTGATGCTACCAACTGTAGTGGTGGTACTACTTGCAGTTGGTTCTGTTGTTACAAATGTTTCGGTTGTAGTTTGAGCTTTACTAACTCGTGTTTCGCCTGGTACTGCTAGTATTTGGACACTGGGAATGGCGGAGATTCGTATAACTTGTGCTTGAGTAGTACTAGGTGGTGATGGTGGTGTATTAGTTGTTTTTACTGTACTAGAATCGATCGCATCCACAATAGAACTCATACTAAGTAAATTATTATTAGGATTTGTATCGAAACTAAGCATAGATTGTTCGGGAACAATAGTAGTAGTAGTAGTAGTAGTACTACTTGAAGTACTACTCGATAATGATTGCTCATTGTCTAATAAACGACCCATCCTAGTAGAATCAATCTAAAAAAAGAACGTTTAAAAGAAATCTTTGAAGTACTCGGATTGAAAGCAAAAAAAAAACAATGCAGTGACAACAAAATAGCAGCCATGGCTAGCTATAATAAAATATGAAGCATCAATCGCGAATTAATTGAAAATTCAAAATTTGTTGTTAGAAATGCTATTGATGAAAATGATATGGTTATGATGTGAAAAATAAAGAAATGGTGAAGTAATGTAGAGAATGAGAGGAGAAGAATGGAAAGGGATAATGGAGGAATACGCGAATAATGCATTATAATAATACTTACATAGGACTTTGTAACATTGAATATATTATTTACACAAAATACGAGGTACCACCATTTCTATATTTTTCAGTGGTTCACTCGGATTTTCCAGTAATTTCATACCAAAAAAGGAGCATGCCAAGTTCCTAAGCAACAGATCATGCAAACAAACTAACATGCAACAATAACCCTTAGCTATACCAATAATAATTACAATTATAATACTTTTATGTAAATTACAAAAATCAGTGGCGTCCAAAAGCTGTACAATCAAACTATTGAATCCGAGTGGTATGAAAATGGCAAACAAGCAAATATCTGAACAGAGAATGAAGCAAAATATTTCCTAAATTCAGATGTCCCATGCCAATATACGCCCAAAAAAAAATTGGCCCCCGAGTCTAACAGCGCCATTCTCCTTCAACATATCAAGGGGTGAATACCATTGATTGGTTATTATTCCGAATGGTGGTGGTGAGTCCATAATTAGAGGTGGTGGTGGTTGTGACGGTGTCGGTTACTTGGTTACTGGTTATTTCTATCAATGGCGGGGGATTCGGTCGTGTATCAAAACCTCTAACCTTTATGACTTGATCCATTGGAATGAGAGTGCCATTCGGGTACTTCCTTACAACCGTATTGTTCGGATAGAGTCCCACAATAACGAATGGTACATCTTTATTTGGTACAGTTGGTGGTCGTTTACGTAAGATGGTGTTATTGTTAAGAATGGCAAATATGAAATAGTCGGGAGTAGTTGATGTGGTAGTTGAAGGTGTGGACGAGATTTCAATGCTGTTGCCTATTGGTGCTCCTAGATCATCAGTTGATAGAATCTTGCCAGTCCTAACTAGATTATTCGATGAGTTATTTGCGGAGGGTTTAATAGTGGTTAGTGGTGCAACAGTTATTTGATTAAGAGTGGTACTATTTGATACTGCTTCGATGGTGGTACTTATTGGTTCTGTTGTTGTACCGATCGTACTGTCAGCTGACGGCATTGTCATTGTGATAGCTTCTGTGCCTTCTGTAGTACCGGATGGAGTAGTACTTTCCATCATTGTTGTTGTAATTTCACTACTTTCTGTTACTTGGGTGGTAGACGGTACCAATGTGCTTGTTGCCATAATTTCAGTGGTAATAGTAGTAGGGGAAGTACTGGTTGTAGTAGTAGAAGTTAGAATATTATTTTCAAGCCCCCCTCTACTTGCTATGGTAACAGTGTTAAATAGGTTATCATCATCAGGAGTAACAAAATTGGACAATAAATCGTTAGCGGAAATTATATGAACACTGTCAGGACTCACTTCAAAAGTCGGTACTGTTGGAAGTACGAATGGCGTCGAATAGAAATTCGCAGTGCTTTCAACAGTAGTGGTAGTGGTGGTGGTGGAAGGTGTTTCAGTTTTTTCGCCGGCCATTGTACTAACAGTACTATCTGAATTGACTGTAGTTGTTTCTGAAGCCAACTTTTCAGTTGTTGGTATTTCCCTAGTCGAAGTAATTTGTGTAATAGATTCTGACGTAGCCAACTCCTGCTGAGTGGTAATATCAACTGACATGGGGGTAGTTGTGGGTGTATCAGATGTTTGTACTGCAGTCTGTGTAGTACCGCGATTAAATAAAGTAGTTGTTTCAGTGTTGTGTGAATCGGTGACCGATTCATTTGTGGATGGAATAGTAGTGGTGAGTGTGGAATCAATTGAGTTGGAAAACTCAGAACTAGAATTAATTTCATTTACATGTACCGCCTCTAATGGTTCCTGTATCGGAAATGTTGTAGTCAAAGAAGTTTTTGGTGTGACCAGTACTACATTTCCATTCGAATTCGTTTCGGTAGATGAAACCATACCGTTAAGAATTTCTAATAGTTTTCCAATTGTATTGTGACTTTCTATCTGCACTTCATTTTCATCAATACTATTTATAGACGTGCTTAAAGGCAATGGTGCAGGAAGCGCCGTGGTACCTAATGTACTACCCCTAAATTTTGCTGAATATTTAGTTACAGTGGACAGCGGAGTAGTAGTGATAATAGGGGTGGTGGTAGTGGTGATGATTGTAGTGGTAGAAGGAGAAAATGAAGAAGTAGTAGTGGAAGAAGAAGAAGTACTGCTTACATTATGATTTACATCCAATGGAGGAGTACCTACTTCATTGCTTTGGATTGCCGTTAAAGAACTTAAGATTTTCTCGATAATAGTCGTTGGTTTTTCACTTGTTACTGTCAGTAGTTTTGATTTGTTGTTGTCAGTGTTGTCAAGTTTTCGTATTGTTTTGTCTTTAGTTACTGTTGACTTTTTGACTGGTGCCAATTTCAATATGGCTGAACTTTCTGGTGGTGGACGATTGATTGATGCCGATGCATTTACGGTATTCGGATCAGGAGGTGTTGTGGTCGATATCGATGTTATCGAATTGATTATTCGTTCTATAATCGATACGGTCTTTTCAGTTGTTCCATCTTTTACCTTTGAATGAGGAGACAATTGTGAAAATATTTGATTAAAAATTAAGGAAAAAGCGGCTTTTTTCAAATCGGGTTCAAATTACCATTGGGGAAATTTTAATATTCCTATCGGTGGTCAAATATTCGCCATTAACCAAATTAGCCGATGGAATTGTATTAACCGGATCATCAAAACTGATCACTTCTAATCCTAAATCGATATCCTTTTCCACCACATATCCCATCTGATCCACCTGAAATTTTCCACAGGAATAGATTTTGCCAATTAGAATTTTCATTCAAGTTTTTTGTTCGGCCCAATTTATCAAATTTAACAATAATAAATAACCGGACATTTTTTTTTTAAATTTATTTGTTCATATGACTTGCCGGTTGTCAAGTAACTAGATGGGCCGGAATTTATGTGTCCAAATTGAAATTTTAAAAGGAGATTGAAAGGAGACAAATTAGTAACCACAAGCAGCCAACTAATAGAAATTATTAAAAAAATAACCGGTTTAACTTATTGTTAAATTTAATATTAATTTATTAATATTATCGATGGATGTGTTTTATATGTATATATTCGTATTCGTCTCTTTGTCCTGATTCCAAAAGTATATAACATCGTTATGATCGGTTAATCCGTTCTCAAGATAGTAACTAATTATAACTAATTCAAATTTAGTTACCTACTAATATCTCCTGAATGGTTCGACCAAACATGGGCATGTTATATATTTTTGGAATCAGAAAAATGAGAGGATTATGAATGTGTAAAAATATACAGGGTATACCAGAAGTGAAAAAAACAAGGGGATCACACACATCCATCATATTAATTGAAGTTATTAAAGATAGTCCAGACCAATAACAAATATAGAAAAAAAACAATAAACAGTAAACCTAACAGGAGTGCAAATAAGTTAAATTGTGCCCAATATATACATTTCTGAAATAATCTAATAAAAAAAAAGAAATATAGAAATTCAAGTACTTTATTATGTCAAAGCAAATAAAATTCATTTTTTTTTCTTGTTTTTTATAAATTCTTGCAGCAAAATAAAATAGTACACCTTAAATAGTTTGTTAGATCAACAATAAATGTGGAAATTAATTATTGGTTAAAAGAATCAGTTAATTAATTGATAACAACCAAACTTAAAACTATGTTAATGTTTTTTAATAAATTATTAAGTTAATTATTATTATAAATAGAGTAATTATTAAATAAATTCATATAAAATACAAACAAATGATATCGCATCAATTGTGTCATGGTTAATTTAATTACGTACTTGTTTTGTACGAATAACATAATCTTAAACTAATTTTAATTAGTACCTAAAATGTAAAAGTAAATCCAAAACTCAATTAAAACGGAAGATGAATTGCCAATTAATTAATTAAAGTGAATTAATTTAATTAAATTTCACCTATTCAAATGAATTTTCTCGCCATTTTGTAATCACTAGATCTAAACCTTCCACCAAAATCAGATAGATGTCACCTTAATGTTGGACCGACTCGATTTCTAATACAGTGTTAAGTTTGATGAAACTATAAAAGATGGCTCTGTTGCAGCAAAAAAATGGTTGATGCATTGTGACTGTGTGAGTAGTGAGTATTAAATGCCAAACTCTTAATAATCTATCTATGACATTATATTATTTAATTTTCAAAGCCAACTAGTTTTGATTATAAAGAGAGTAGTGCTTTTTTTTTGGGTTTTGGATTTTTACAAATTTAATACTGTGCGATTTTAAACAAAATGTTGACAATTTTGTTTTCTCTTTTTAATTTTTGAACAAAAATAAATAAACAAATTTATGACATTTTTGTGAATGTGATGTACACGGAAGTGTGAATTAAAGTAGTTCTGATCGAAAAATGGGTAGGTATCCATAAACTTCCTATTTAGATATGTATTGCTTAGGTATTAAATGTACCAGGTGATGTCGTAGTGGTCGATTGGTTTGTGATGTGACCAAATCAAGTTGTCCTTGATAAAATACAATAACAATTTTTTTGGTTAGTAACAATGAAATGAAAATGATTTGAAGTAAGGCGTACTATTTTTTATGCTTTTTATCATTTTATTATAAATTTTTTTCAATTCGTTTTTAATCTCCCCCTGTAACTATAACACAACTATAGACATCTACTTACCGATGGTATTGTTGAAGGTCGTATAGTTGGTACTGTTGGTAAATAGGCTGGTGTCGGTATTGTAGGCACGTAAAACGGTTTAGCCGTTGTACTTTTCAGTACCACATTCTTCAGTTGGAGGTCGCTACGGTAGCGTGCACTGAAGCGATTGTTTTGGATTTTTTTCGCTAGTGCACCCGGTACCACGGATGACTAAGAATTAACAGAAAAAGAAAGTCAATTAATTATCGATTCATAAAGAAATTATTTATTTGCAATTTACTTTTTTTGATGCATTTTCTTCAACATCCTCAACACTCGCTCCAGTAGTTGTTAGATCATCGATTTCCTCATTTTCGTTTATTTTCGATTGTTTTTGTACAAATTTCGCTGAAAATCGGGATTCCTTACCGACCACATTCGGTGTTGGTGTTGTGGATGGTGGCCAAGCGGTTGAACGAAGTGTTTTCCTTCGAAAATGTTGCTGCTGCGTAGTTTTGCTAGTTTTCGGCGAATAACTTTTCGGTATGTAGGGTTTTCTAGAGAAATTTGTTGTCTTCGTATCGGGATTAGTATGTTTCTCTTGGACAGGAATTGATTTCTGAGGTTTCGGTTTGTATTGATATTTTGGCCTGTCAGAAGGTTTTGGCAATGGGCGTGTACGGTTTGATCGAATCGGCGATGCGGCAACAGTTGGTTTTGGGTCTAATTCATTTTCGGTGTCCATTATCTAAAGCAAACGCGGAGTTGATGAAAGAGTTAAATAGCATTTGACAGTCATGACATATGCTAAGTACAGCCTATTTGGTCATGTATTTATGAAATTAAAAAGGCCTTGAGTACTCTACATCAATTTAAAATGCAAATTGAATTTCAACAGAATATTAAGAAAAAACTGGGATTAACAATTTTTTTCTATGATTTAATTAAATGAGTTTATCTAATAGTGTATGGATTTCATTATTCTGTTATAAGGTCGAACGACTGAACTTTATTTTTAATATGTAATAATAAATTGAATAGTAGTGGTCCCATTTATTTATACGATTTCACGGCAAATTAATGAAATCAAATCGACAAGAAATAATATTATAAATCGATGTGATTACCACGGATAATATTGATAGGCCCATTAAAGATTACTTGATGCCGTTGTTGAAGGAGAAAGTCAAATCATTTTAGGAACTCGTTAAGTATCGTTAAAAACGAATTCAAATTAACATTTCATGCATAACCGCAGCCGGCTGTAATATTTATTTATCAATTGGTATTTTGTTGCAATACTCAATCAATATGTAGATGAATCAACTCTTCATCAAATTTAGATAAATTACTCTGTTAGAAAAACTTACAAAATCACGTACAACCGATGGTCGTCTTCCAATAACTACAGATGGCGCTGTTGTTGTTGTAATTAATGGAACTAGACGAGACGTTGACGACGACGATCCTCTAAAACTGGGCAGAGGCGTCACGATCACTTTCTCGGTAGACGTGCTGGCGCCTCTTGTTGCACTAGCAGCAGCAGCAGCAGATGATGATGATTTCAATGATGACCTTGGTACTTCCTGTAAGATGTGTATGTATGTAGTACCAAGGATAATCGTGTATGTATAAAGAAAGAATAGATAGATTCAAAACAATGCAAGTTGTGCATCGAATCAGTTATTAGGATTTGGATGAATTAAGAAGAAAGTGAAGTGTTAGACAAAATCATGTTCTTCGTCGATAGTTCTTCATACAAATGTCAATAGATTATATAATACCTATACATGTATGTATATTGTCAATTTTGTAAAAAGACGGTGACATAAGTATAAGCAGAAAAAGAGTGAATGCAGACAAGTCATTTTTCTATTGGAATTTTGTTCACTTTCTAAATAAGCGTTTCCGGTGCAAAGAAAAACCTGTTGAAATTACATAAATCTATTATTACAAGTCAGAATGACTATGTACAAACATTTTCATAAGCCTCTAATCAACAAGATCATAAAAAATCTGGGAATCACACACAGTCGATCTCATTACAACTACAATTAGATTGTGTCCATGTAAATTAAATGAAAAAATTTAGTAAATCACATTACATGCATGAGTAAGTCAACCTTCAGTATCATCATCATCATTCATTGTTCAGAATCTTCGCAAACTAATCCTCACAACAATGATACTCATGATACGTAATTAATGACATCGATCGATAGCTAACTTAATAACTTACCTCTTTTTTCTTCTTCGATTGAAGTAGAGCTTTGAATGCTGCAGGATAATTATCTTCATCATCGACCTCGTCCTTTTGATTATCTTTGCCAACTGAATTCAATTTGATTTCAGATTTTTTCGTACCACGCAACAAAATTGGCGCAACAGCAGCTGAGGGATTTGAAGGTTTCGGTAGTTTCTTTCTTCGTGTTATTGTACTTTTTGATGTAACTTCATTAAATTCAGTCACTACAGATTCCTTTACAATCGGTTGAGATCTGCTTACAATTTTTTTTCTTTGTATAGAGCTCGTTGATTTTGGTTGTTTTGGGGCTGCAGTTGTTGCGGTGGTGCTGGTGGTGGTTGTAATTGTTACAGGGGTAGTTGATGATCGTGTACTCAATCTGCTTCTAGACGTACTGATTTCTACACTTTCGGTTCTAGAAACACTCATTCTAGTAAAGGCTGTTGTTGGCTTCTCTATGAATTTAACATTATCTTCAGTGGCACTAACTAGCATCTGATCATGGACTAAACTATTTTGTCTATTAGGATATAATCTTGCTCTTTGACCTCTGGATCGAGTTACAGGTTTCACTTCACGTTCAAACAATGGTAAAATTTCCAGTTTAGCTTCGTCCACTTTCAGTATGGCGTCGGAAAAACGACTACGAGATCTTCCATTAGTGATAGCACTATTTGTAGTTCTTTCTGTAGTCGTCGTAGTGGTAGTGGTCGTTGTTGTACTTGCAATGGTACTAGTGCTACTAGTCGAAGCTGATGTACTAGAATCCGTCGGTGAGGATCTAGCAAATGATCTGCTACCAAAAGAAAGATTTTCATCTGAAATACTCGATCTGCGCCGTGGAGTTTCATCAATAACTGCATTTCTTCTCTGCGATTGTTCCGGGAAATTATTACGTCGTTCAGCGTTTCTCGGTTGTGGTTCCTCAACGCGACCGCTTCGCCCTCTGTTTGATTGCCGAGATCTGCTCCTGTCTGTTATTTTGGTTTCCTTGGTTCTTCCAACATAGTCCTCATCGGGATTATATCGGCTTCGTGGTGAAGGTCGAGAACTTTGTTCGATTGGAGCAGCTACTACTCCAGATCTACTACGTCCTCTGGATTGACTACGAATTGTTGTTGGTGATGCTTCAGTAACAGGTCGACTGCGAGTTCTACTACCTGTTGATTGTAAATTGGTAGCAGCAATTTTTCTACCGCTTCTTGACCTGCTTGGGAATTCTTGTGGTGGTTCCAACATAAACACAGTTGGTGCTCTGCCTCTACTTTCTGCCACATCAGCATCATCATTATCAACAACATAACTTCTTCGATATGCTGTAATTACAGAAGCTGTTGCTTCTGAATCGACTGCTGCGGCTGCTGTTGGTTGTTGTTTTACTCGTATCCGTTTTCGACGTCTTAAAGTCGCTGACGGTTGACCTTCAGTGGATGCTTGGATTTGATTCCTACGACCATTTACTGCAATTTTTCTACGCTCTACAGTGGCTGCTTCAAATGGTTTCGGATAAGTTGGTACATCAGCAGCTGGACTTTTTTCAGCATTGGCTTCTGCGTTTTCTACGAAAGCAATCAATATTGCTGGTTTTTCACTTGCCGTTTCATCAGGAGCAGTTTGTGATTGTTCCTGTACTGCTTCCTTATCATTTATTTTAGCCGTTTCTTCAGCTGGTGCATCGTCATTTTTGTTTTTCGCTTTGGCACGTGCCTGAGCTAGTTTTGCATGCGCCTCGTTTCGTACTGCTTCAACTGTTTTCGCTAAATCCGTATCGATTCCGAAACTGGCCCCATAATATGGTTCCGATTGACTTGACTGATATTTGTTATCAAAAAAACTGGATCGATATGGTGTAAACTCATCGTCATTACCATCAGCAGCTTTAGTACTACCACCAGCACCACCACGAGTGGCTGCTAAAGATCGAATTCCACTGCCAAAATTATTGCGAAGATATTCCTCGTCAACTTTTGGTGATGTTGTTTTCGGCGGTACTGTTTCACCGCGGGCTTGTAAAATCGCTCGAGCCGTACTACCAAAATCTTTTGTAAATTCCTCAATTGGTGGAACATTGATAATGGGTGGCGATGGCGACGATCTCAAATTCGATTCTTTTGGTACTGCTTCGAACTTGGTCTCAGTTAGTACACGACTTTTGCTTTGTCTACGAAATGAGTCGATGGGCGAGTCATTATTCACTTCTTCAACAGCGTAACTTCTTGAAGGTGGATCTATTGTAGTACTACTGGTAGTAGTACTCGTAGTAGAAGTACTTGTAGTTGTTGTAGACCCAACTTTAGCTCGTCGTTCCGCTACCGGATTATTTGAATGAATCCGTGTACGTGTGGATGCTCTTCGATTTGTTGTGGCTGCGGCGGATGAAACTGGGGACGAACGAGTGTAATGTTCCGATGGGGATGCAGTTGTTTCTGTGGTCACAGAAAATCGTGTTCGGCCACGACTTCGTATTACGTTGGTCGATTTCGTATCGTTTTTACTCGCCTCTGGATTTTGAATCTGAAACATACCGAGAGCAGGACGGAATTAGAAGATAATTTGAATATTCAAATATTTTATTATATTAAATGAAAGTTGTTGCTCCATATATTATAAAATTATTATATTTATCACTTTCTCTCTAATTTAATATCAACATAAGTGCCAAGCGGAGTAAACGGAAGATGGTAATAAAAATTATACAGGGTGGAACTTGTATTATGCAATCAACAAGAATTCTATTTACTTAGATTTATTATAATCGATTTTAGACATGAATATTCATTAGGATTTTTACGATTAAGTGTGTTTTGTATTGTATTGATGTAGAACTGGCAGAGCATAGAGAATGCTCCTCAAATTTTCGCTTTTAATAAAATAGCCTATATATAATTTTATAGAAATTTTCATTGATTTCTAACTGTATCTTTGTATTACTAGACTAAATTATATAATTATTAATGTTTATCTAACAAACGAAACCTTGGGTAATTATTATTATAAGCAATACACAATTTCTTTCTTTCTCTATCAAGTATAAAACAAAACTATGTAATTTTAATTTAATTTAATTATTAGGTATTTGTTTAGCTATAGCTTTGTCATAGTGTAGAAGTTAATCTGTGACGTATATAATAACAATAATTTAATACAAGAATTATAATGTTTTTGTATGTTGCAAGGCAAAATTGTTAACGGTTAATCAAGAAAATATGCTTTCTGCTAATTAATCGAGTTATTAATTAATGGCGCAGATATATTACAAATAATTAGTGTTCAAATATGAATAGTAATGTGATTGTAAATGCTGAGTAATTGAGCTATTAGCTACACACTATTCGCCATCTATTAATCAAGTAAGGAAACTTAAAGCTGAAACTCGACTTGTTCAAATTTGACGTAATGGTAGCGCATGCGAGATAGATGACAGCAAAAGAGAACGAACTATAAAGACGTGATTCTCCATTTTGAACGCATTTAGATCAATTTTTAATTGAGGACTAAACCACAGTCGCCTACTGTGCCTATCAAAACAAAAAATCAGAATAAAATTACCAAACTCGAAAACAAAAAAAAAAAAGACAGACAGAAATTTCATTGTATGATAAACCAACACAATAACAAAATTTGAAATAATTTAATAAAGCATGATTTTGAACAACACAAACAACATTATTTAACGCATATTAAATTAACAATATAATGGACAGAAAAAAAAATATGGGGAAGAAAGGTCACTTGTTCATATTTTGTGATATCTATGTGGTAGATACCAAGGCTGATCTTTTTTTTTAATGACCAAAAAACCTGGTTTGTAAAAATATGGCGTAAAAAAGTGGTTTTAATATAACAAATGAGTGAAGAAATACAATGTTATGACAGTTTAGACATTTCAAGCTTTCTTATATGTATATCCTCATCCTGATGGTTTCCTGGTTAATTTTTTGTTTCAATTTCATTTTTTTCTTTGTGGTGTTTGTAACCTTAAATACCTGTTTTGCTTTTTAGTTTTAGTTCACATGACAAATATCTGTGGCATCTATATTGAGTATTACGGATTGCCTATTCATTATACATACAAACTGCTAGAGATTGCAGTGCCATCTATGAGGAAGCTCATTATTATTATAAACACAACTTGCATAAAATTGATAATTGCATTAATTTGTTAATAATACGTATAGAAAATAATTCTAAGATAAATTGAATGCATGCAAGAATTAAGTTAATGTAGGAAAACGAAAGGCTGTTTTAATAGTTATTTATTTTAATCAGTATATCGACATATTGTGTTGAGTGTTCTACATCATTCTACTGTCTCTCTCTCTCTCTATATATATATATGCATACGTACATACAGTTAATATTAATGTTTTTTTTTTTTACTTTTATACTAAACTAAAGTAAGTATGTTAGTTTAAGTAAGAGTAAAGTAAAGGTATATGTATGTACTTCATGTCCTTGATGTCTGAGTTAACAGCATTATTATAATTGTTATTATGTGTAGTAATATTTCATTTTGTTGCTACAAACAATATGTTGAGGAACGAATGGAAAATATTGAATTAAATTGATCTAAGTACTTTTAATTTAATATAACGAAATTCATTTGTTTGATACAAACAGAGAACATCTAATTCTATAGCGTGGACATTACAATCTTTACACCCTATATAATAATCGATTTTGTTGGGGTACATTTTGGGGCTGGGATCTTATTATTACCATCTGTAGCTGACAGAGGGCAGAGAAAAGCGACAAATTCACTTTCATCCATCTACAATAGCAATGTATTGCTAGTTGCTAAGACAATTTTCGTTAAATAATAATAATCACTTGTATGTATAAGAGCCGAGTAATAATTGGGTCACAATAATAATACGTTACATATATTTATTTTCAATTTATAATTTAAATCGAGACCGGAGACTTTTATAATTTATAATCTGTAGTACCGCAAAATTTTATCCGTGGATTATTACATAAACAAATACCGTATTTATACAACTATGGACTTAGTTAGAAGTGTATATTTTGTCTTTGTGCTCAACAAAAAAAAAAAAAAATGAACTAAAGTCCATTCACAAATCGCATAGGCGGACATTGTTTACTTGTCAGAATTGAAATAAACCGCCTGAAGGCATCTAGTTTGACCAATTTCGCTCTCATTAAACATTTGTTGCAATTGCACCTAATTTTTTTTTGCGGTTCTAGATAATCATGTTGTGGGAAATTTGCTTTCGATTTGATATTAATTCAAATAATAAAAAATATGTATATTTTGTGTATATGTAAAAAGAACCGAAGAGATTTTGATCGTTGGATAATTTAATCACGTACGTACGTTATGTGGAAACCAAACAGAAAAAAAACCCATTTTTTTTTTTATCTTCTTTTATTATTAATAAATAAGTGAAAGTCAAAAAAGTTGAAATAACTACAGAAAAAAAAAACAGCTCGATGATTTTATCTATGATATTTGACTTTATCTATTCTAAAGAAAATAAAAATTAAATCTCCACAAAAATTGGAAATCATAAAAATTCGTCTCGTTATTAATAGTTACTACATCTCATCTTGTAGCAGTGTGGGCCCTAGAATCAAACGAAATAAAATAATATCTGTTGAAATAATTCTATGTTGGCATAAAACAAATCTAATCGTAACAGAACATATGTGTGTGTACATGTGTATACCACAAAATGTCAGTGTCATTCAATTATTTAGGTTAAAAAACGAAATTTTCCATAAGAATTAAGATAAACCAGGCAATCTAGATTTGTGGTTTTTTTTAAATTAGGTTTCTAACGACATAGGCTTTTAGTAATTAGTATTTCGACTATGTAATCTGGAAGATCTGTCACCATTGGTTTCTCATATAATTAAAGGCTAGACTAGAACAATAAAAAGCGTAAATAATAAAATGGCGGTATTGTATTTTTATTGTATTTCAGCAGTTCGAATTCAAATATTAATGTATCGTTTTTATGTTATTATTAGTGCACTTTCATGATAGACGGAAGAACAATTTACGTTATGTATGCGTGTTTTTATATAAATAACTAATATATACATAAGTATTCTAGCTATTCATTCAATTTTACTTAATTAATTTTCTATTTGTTTTCATAGGCAACTTATATAATATTTTTAGTAAAAAAATTGTTTTGTTTTTTGTATGTTTTTTACTAAGTTGGAATTTAGTAAATGTATGTAAGTAATATGCCAACTAGCAAATTGGCTGAGTACTTTCTCTCTCTCTAATAGTTTGACAACATAGACAGGTGTCGATAATTAAAAATTTTCCAATTTTAATCAAAATTCAAACAAATTATTATTTAACGGCGATAAGTACCAACAGCTTCAAAACGTTTTGCATAAAAGACTAGATCTAGGAAATGTCGTGCAATAGCCACACCCTTTATGACTTTATGGACCAAGAAAACAAGAATTACGAAATGTTACCATATCACAATATTTTTAGGTAATTATATGTAATTTAAAGTAGTATTTTAGTACCAACAGATAGATACTAATCGCATCGCGTACTGGGTACTTATATTGGTCATTCACATTCATATAAAATTCAAAATAAGTTTCTAAAATGGAGATTAGTTTTTTTAAATAAATAAGTTGCTTAGATATATCTTTATTTCTTTCATTCAAAATATTCAAATAATCATTTAATTATGGAAATTATTAATTTATACAATTAATCATTGGGAAATTAGTGGGTCTTTAGTTTGGATATTTTCTTTTTTTATTTAATAAGCCTTGGTCGAGCAGAAAAATATATAATGTCCGAATCTAGCTGAGCATGCGCATAAGAAGAAGCGTACACTTATTTTGATAGGCTAATTACCCGTTCGAATTAACAAAATAATAGCAGCTCGTTGCCTATCTGCATGGTAAAAATGTTATCCTGTTGGAAAACCTCGATTATGATAAATTTCAATGCAAATTAGATCACCATTTTGTTGTCTAGCCACTCCCTTTCGCCAACTAAACCAATCCATACATAATTAATTAATAAAACCTTTGCGTTTGCAATGTTTTTTTTTTTTTATTTTGCTAATTTTAAAATGTCGCAACACACGAAGATATTTATGATGATTTTAATTTTGTTTTAAGGCCAAATACTAATTTTTTTGTGATTAGAAAAATTAATCTCTAATTAGTTCATATCACAAAATTAAATTATTAACTTATTAATTATACAGGTTCACCTTTATTTAATGAAGAAACAAAAAAAAATGGATGCATTAATTCGATACACCCAAAAAACAAGTGATATTTAAACCACGAAAAAAAAATGACTGACCAAAACAAAAACGTCAAGCGGATCTCAACGGCCTCAGGTTGCCACATATACATATTTATCAGATTTAATTTGAATATATTTTACTGTTCAATTTATAAGGATATGTATTAAAATAAATGAAAATTAAAACAAAAAGGAAATCTAGTAATTGATGTCCCTTTCGATTTTTATATTAAGATTATCATTATCAAGACTTTCTTGTTTATAAATTGATACTTTAGTCGATACTAATAGTCGACCACAAAAAATGCCAATATTCTATTTATTTTTTTGATATTCAATTAAGTTGTTTAATTATTATTATGATGTTTCGACTTTCTTTTAATCTAAGTTTTCACTAATTCAGAAATCTACTAAATCGAAGCATAAATTCAACAGTAACATCAATTACATAATTTTTGTTGATATTCTCTTTTTTCTTCTAGATTTTTAAACACAATTTAGCAAAAACGTTAATGAATTCCAATTATGTTCCACATATTCTTAAAATTATGTATATACATATCTACATTGAACTTGATGTTGCTCATTATATAACAATAACAATACACTATCTTTCAAATATAATATATGCCTAGCTCTGAAGAATAGCAGGAATCCGTGGGAGAACCAGTACACACACAACTAACCTTTATTTTTTAATAATAGAAGATCATTACGTCTATTGTTTATTTATTTTTATAGTTGTAACAATTTAAAAAGTTAATTTGTTAGGCGACATTCTATTCACAATTGTTGTCATTAAATTTAGTATTGTTCTACCTGTCTAATAATAATAATAATTATTATTATTGTCAACAAAGTGCTTGTTTAAGGCATAAAAACAGGTTCAATAAAGCTATATGATTAGAACATTAAGTTTTAATTGAGAGACTATACGTGATTAAAGTTGTACAAAAATTGGCCAGATTATTTTTTTTTATTTTTACACAGAAATGATTAGTATAGAAAATTGTATTTGACGAAATGTTTCTAATGAAACTAAACATTAAATGATACTCACTGTGGTGGTTGTTCTACTTCGTTGTCCATAAATTTCCACCAGGCAAAATAAAAGCAAAAATATTAAGTAAAATGGCTTCATTTTGCTTCTAGCAGAAAATCATCTGGTAAATATGCGCAGCCTACTATTTGGTAGTTTTTCTATGATTGCGTACAAAAAATCCATTAGAGATTTTCTGAAAGAGAAAGAAATTAGTAATTTTCGAATGGAATTAAATAAATAGTAGTATATAAATTAAGAAAATGCCAGCCTGCGTCGTTGTTATTATTTGATTATAATAAATTAATTGTACATTCTTTTTTTCATATATAAAAATAAAGTAGATAAGAATGTGTTGTGTAGGTAGAAATTTACAGAATTAAATTGCATTTGTTTTTTTTTCCATTTTATTTCAATCGCCTTGAAATTAACCTAAAAATTGGGTATGTATTGCAATTAACAAGGCAAGATATCATATCAGTTTCTCTTGCATTACTTAATTAATGCAGGGGCGATCTTGGTTACGAAATAAGTTTATATCAAAATTTACATAGGTAATTATGGTTGGTAAAGATAAAACCGTTAAAATAATTTAAGCCATCGTAAAAATAGCTTATAGAAATAAACAATGAAGGATGTTTAGTGGTAGCGCCATCTTGTATATAGCGATCCAGGTTGGATTTTTTAAATGATTGCAGATGACAATATGGAAACGAAATAGTATATTTTATATCAAAGCAACTTGATTGACAAGTTCAGTTTTTCTTTGCAGGAATTACATTTTACGAAAAAGAAAAAAACAATTATCATAAAAAAAATACGCGACTTATTAAATAAATTTCTTATAAAAATAAAAGTCTCTGAAACATTTTTGTTTTTCATATTTCTTAAACCGGTAATTTGTATCATGTAAAAAGGTGGACTGACTGGACTGGATTAATAATATAAGTTAAATTTAGGTTACTTTGGAAAGGCGGAATAATGCGATATATTAGCCGTATATGTATGTATATATTTCTTTGTATTTAATACAATATTATAGTTATCTAGATACGATATATGTTATGGTATATTATATTATTGGTTCGTTCATTGTTTTTTCATTGATTTATTGAAAATTAATATTATTATGGTATGTTAATTGCTCTGTGAAAACCAACTATAATGATTAATTAATTTCGAATAGATGGCTGTAATTACTAGTATAGCATTATTCTTATATAATAATCAATACTGTTTTCCCATAAAATCTCTATATCAAAAATCACTTCCGCTCAGAACCACACACACCTCAGTCTTTTCCAAGATTATCCCCATCCTTGACAAATTGAAAGCGAAATATTCGAGATCTCGATGGATATTCTTCGTTATATTTATTTTCTAAATAAATTTTACGTAAGTATAGAAGTATTATTATCTAGTAAAATAATACAAAAATAAATAAAATTTCTTTGGCTATTAGAAACGGTTCTGGACAATGGCGATTACGGCCAATTACAACAAATAAACAAAAAGCAAACGCAACAGTAAAACGAATACAGAAAAAATATTCAATAATATTCGACGTATTTGTATCACGTAGGTTCATAATAATAATTTAATGTTGTATAACTTTCTAATAGCAGTTTTATTAAGGAAATATGATTATAAAATTTATTAATTATATGCATGCATATCAGAAGTTTTCATTTGAAAAATCGGTGCAGACGAATTATTTTCACCATGTACTACTAGTATAATTCGATGGCATCGATCTGCACCAATCTGTAGTCCGCGTCTAATGGTACTGTTGCTTTTGATTTTTCATAACTAATTGCCGGTAAGATATTATGATTATTATTGTTAGTATGTACGTATGTATAAAATTCACACATCTAGATTAAATCCTAATGGTTAAATCAATCTCATTACATGTATGTAATCAAAGAAAATGAAAGGAATACTTGAATATGTATCAAGATATCCGATAATGAAAGTAATCATTGATTTTCTTAATTCTGATTGCTTTCCATTCGTAAAGGTACTTGGAATTATTTTAAATAAAGAAAAAATCGTACCATTTCCCATATAATTTTCCTATATAAATCCACTGTAAATGATCAAAGTTCTAGATTGAAAAGAAAAAACGACACTAGAAATTTATGTTGCCCGCACCAATTTTAAATGTTCGTATTCCACAATGATACTTATTGGAATTGTCCCGTTGTAGCGCTATATTAATATCCGCACTGTCCGTTCCAACGACAACAACAAAATAAGAAACTGTAACAGTTTTACATTCGTTATGTCGATTGATTAAAAAAATTTCATATAAAAATCAACGAAAAACCAAAACGTATAGACAATATTCTTGGTTTCCCTCTCACTTGTCGGTGCGGTACCATAAAAGCGATTTTCTTTTAGCAATCACTTACAGCAATACAATCAATGAAATAGAAAGTGGTTTTGTAGTTGTACACATCCTTTTTCTTTTCCTAGCGTACAAATTGGAGTAATAAAAAAAAGAATTGATACTTGACCAAATCAAATTATTATTATTATCTTCAAACACCCTTATAAATATAAAGCAAAGAAAATTTACTTATAGAATACCACTCTTGGGCGGCCTTTCTCCTTCAATTGCTATATAATAAAGTCAATTGTTGGAGGGGCTCCCCCCCCCGGTGTAAAAGAATCAAGAACTATGTATACTGGACTGTCGCCTTCGCTTGCGCTACATTGCGGACACAATCTTAAGGTGCATAATAAATTATTGACAATAAAGCCTTGAACGATATAGATAAAAAATCAGAACATGTGATTCAAATCGAATAGAAACCAGCATTTTATGTGATTTTTCTGAAGTTTCGATTATACGTGAGTATTTTCCTAGTAGTCTGAATCAGAACCGGAAATCGCATTCAGTTTAGTCTACGAACCAGCAATTAAAGAATAAAGTATTAAAAACCCCATGAAAAACATTCGCACCTTTTACCCTGTCTTCCAATTCCTAACAAATGTTAAATGTCCCAACAAGCACCTTAATTTCATAACTTTTTAAGCTTTTATTGTTTTCATGCGAGTTCCTTAACCTAATTTTCATGAGTAATATTTTTGGTCCTTCGAGCCGGATGTGTAATATACTCAGTTATTATCTTATTAAATCCAATTAAAAAAGCTATATGCCACAAGGACGAGGAAAGGAAGAAATACGGCAATTAAAAAATGCAACAAATGTCAAATTAATATAATATATTTTTAATAAAATTGAGTTTAAACATTAAAAAAACTTACATCTATACTCGCACAATGGAAATAAATCCATTATACAATTATACGAATTATATTTTTTACAAGATTTAACCCAATTACTTAATTACGTATGATCCATTAATTTGCGATTTATGCAATCGATGTGTCATACTGAATGTCACGATCTTCTAACACATCAATCATAAGTAAATCTTATCATAATCACATATTAACCTACAATACTTGTTGCCCCCCTCAATGCCAAATATCCAGCTGTTATATCCATTGGTAAATCGATAATTGTAGCATATTCCTCTTTATTAGCATAACGTAATCGACTCTGTGGATCTGTATATGGTGCAGGCAATCCAGAAAGATCGGAAAACTTTTCCGGTGGCTTAAATGAGGGTGGTGCATTGATTCCACTGTAATGTACGAAATTTTCTGGCCAACGAAGAGCTTTCTCCGATGATATGATTTGCTTCAAACCTTTCCATGTACGTTTCTTGTTTTCCTGTCTAGATAGGAACCATTTGGTTGATTTGAATACGGGTTTTTGTTCTAGTGTTTGCTTATCACTATTCATTTTTGGAAATACAATAAATATATTATGCAGTATTTAATAATTATGTAAAAACTTGAAAATAATATTAACCGGCCAGAAACAAATATAACCTTCCTTTTGTCAACTGTGACATCTAATGGTCGATGGCTGAATTAACGAGTAAACTAAAAGCAGTTGGATGTTGCATTGCAATTTGTTACCTGATTATTTATATCAAATCAAATATTAATTACTTGAACTTGAAGACATAGCAAAAAAGTGAACTATATTTTGCTTTTTATTTATCCAACTAGAAGTATTATTTAATTTTATTCCCAGACAAAAACCATATCTGTAGATTGTCTAGGAAGGTGTCGCCACGACCAATGTTTCTATTCTTCTTCCTTTTAAAAGTCATCTGATTGACGTCATATTTACATGACCTTTACATAAAAATGTCCAAAATATTAAAATAACTAATTTTATTAATACTTTTAGACAATATAAATAATTTATTTAATTATTCTTTTAAAATTTGAAACTGCAAGTTTGAATTTTTGGGAACTTATTCGTTATTTTAGTTAAAACAAATTTTGAGGTTAGAAGACGATACGCCCGGAAAACGTGCCTTGAAAGTTACGGAACCGTTTAAATATCAAAAAAATGCATCAATTTAGTAAATTAGTTTATTTTAATCTATCTAGGCCATCAAGGAATGTCGTAAGTACATGTATAAAAGCATTTTAACAAATTATTTAGTGTTACAGTTGTGTAACATGTAAACAAACGTTTCACTACAGTGTTCGATGATTTACTGAGTTCTAGTCTGATTTCATTCATTTGTTTTAGTGGAGATATTATTCAAGAGAACCACAAAGAAAACCATCATTCTTCTCAAGACTGTACGATAATTTTCGAGAAGAAATGACCAAAAACAAAGAAATGAAAGAATCCTTAAAGAGATTCAAAGAGGAAGCGGAAAAACTAGAACAAAGTGATGCTCTGAGAGCGGCACGACAAAAATTCGAATCTGTTGAAAAGGAAGCAACAAAAAGTGGTGACATTTTTAAAGAAAAATTAAGTACAATTAAAGAAAAAGTACAAGAAGTGATTGATGAAACGGGTAAAACGGAGATTGCTAAAAAAGCCGGAAAATTTGGCGAAGAATTAAGTAAAACTGCACATACTATTGGCGAAAAAGCACAGGAAATTGGAAAGACCGGTGCTTTCCAAAGTATTTCAAAAGCAACTGAAGCAGTTAAAAATGAAATTGATACGACCAGTATACAAGGTAGATTGGTTGGTTAGTTTAAAAAATACATTTTGCCTTGAATAGTTTTGTATTTCAGGTAGAGTTTATGTAAGTCCGACAAAATTGAGAAAACGAAAAGAAACAACAGCGATACAGAACCAGAAATGCTATGAACCCAATACGGAAGAAAGTGGCGTTGAATTACATAAAGATTCAAAGTTTTATCAATCATGGCAAAATTTTAAGTAAGTTAATTGTCTCTTGGAGCAATCGTTTGCTAATAGAGGCAATAAACTTTTAGAGATAATAATGCATATGTACATAAAGTAATGGATTGGAAATTGAAGTATGATGAAAGTGAAAATCCTGTAATACGAGCTTCAAGAGCATTAACTGAAAAAGTATCAGATGTTATGGGCGGTCTGTTTCAGAAAACTGAATTATCAGAAACTCTTACCGAGATCTGTAAAATTGATAATTCGTTTGATACGAAAAGATTTTTAAAACAGTGTGAAGTGGATATTATTCCTAATGTACTTGAAGCCATGACCAGGGGAGATTTGGAAATACTAAAAGACTGGTAAATTACGATATATTTATTGGAATTTAAATAATGTTTACCATTTCGTTGTTTTTTGTAGGTGCCACGAAGGTCCATATAATTTATTTGCTCTACCAATTCAAGAAGCCTATAAAAAGGGTTATAGAATCGAATCGAAAATCTTAGATGTCGATAATGTCGATTTAGTTATGGGCAAAGTTATGGAACAAGGTCCAGTTTTAATAATCTCATTTACGTCACAACAAGTAATGGTTGTAAGAGACAAACAGGGGAATATCATTGAAGGTGATCCGGATAAAATAATGCGAGTGAATTATATTTGGGTATTGTGCCGTGATATTAGTGAAACCGATCCAAGATCAGCTTGGCGATTAATCGACTTATCGGCGAAAAGTAGCGAACAATTCGTATGAACTTTTTAATATTTTAATTTATTTAAACGAATTAAACGGAATTTTTGATGGAAAAATTCGCAACAGACAATTTTCCCAGTAGGAAGCAGCATTTTTCAGTTTGCCATTGAATTGTTCTTTGTTGAAAAAATGGCAAACTTGAAGCGAGCAAAACAAATTAAAACTAATTAGCTGTTAATCAATGATTTTTTATGTAAAAATCTGGGGTGGCAACGATACAGGAAGAGGGAACGATCTAGATTAAATTATTTGAGATGGAATTGAAACTGCCCTGAATAATAAACAAACAAAATAGCGTTTTTTTTCAATATTATTTTAGTTTTGAGAAGAAATATATTGTATATTTTGTTTTGTTTTATTTAAAAATTTTCATTCCTTATTGAAACCACTAAAAAGCATTGCTTGACGAGCATCGAGATGGAATGAGTTGAATTTAATGATCACCAAACCATTAATAATAATTTATAAGTAAATTTCCTTTTCAATTGCATCGCATTAATTATTTTCCATTTAAAACAGATTTATTTTGCACGTCTGCTACAATATACATATACACCTTTAGCCAGATGTATTTTAAATCTAATTATAGTCTATCCAGATTGACTGTTTCGATATACCAGGCACGTATAAACGAAAATAATTTATACTCGTAGAATGAGAGAAAGGAAAAGGGGAAGCGTATGGGGTTCATTCATGCTCTTTTTTTTCTCTTATGTATTTTTTCCGTTTTTCTTTTTATCGGTTAAGATATTTATTTATATATTTACATTAGATGCCAAAATGTTGAGTTTTTAAAAACTAAATTATATCTAAATGCGTTTCGAAAACCAGAAATTAAATGTATTATAGTTACGACGACGTTTTTATTGGCAACGTCATACTTTTTCTTTTTACAAGACAACATACATATAAATTAAGAATTAGGTACAATGTTTTTAATAATTATGTATTATCTACATGGTCTACTCTAAATTACAGTTAAAAGACATTTTATCTACATAAGATACTACCCTAGGTAATCAGACGAACTTTCGAGGTAAAAAAATCGTTATCTAAATAATGATTGATAAATAAGCGGTATCAAAAGAAATACACTTTCAACCCGATTTACCTCAAAACTCATCTAATCGTAAAAAAATTAATCCAGGAACAATCAGTACTATATATGTTAAACACATCAAAATGAAATAAATGTTTAATTAATATTAATAATTACGGAACAGCATTTTGTACTTTTAATTTAACAAAACTTGAAAGCTTTAGTCAATAAGGTACTCTACAAGCGAATAATTAAAAATATATATTCTTCAATTTTCCATGTATTGGAAAAAAATTTAAATGATAAAATATAAAATGGCTGAAAATTTATCAGTCAATTTTTTTCAAAAATAATAGCTCCATCTATGTGACAATAAAGAAAACCAATTATCGAAAATGGAAAATTGATAGATTTCAAAAAAGTATGTGAAATATTTACATCTACAACGTAATAACTATACACAATACTTAATATATATTATTATCGAAATGATCCCTCTATAGTTTTTTTCTAGTTTAATCTAAAAATTTCTTGCAAATTTTCTATTCATCTTTAGCAATCACATTTATTATGCATATGATATACGACGTATAGATCATAGGTTTCTTGACTTGTCATTCATTATTTTCGATTTATTTTTTCGGCTTGTTCTCTTCAATGTAAACATTACCTTTCGAGTTTTTGTTATTACTTTTTTCGGTCTCTTTACGAACTGAAAACAAATGGAAAAATATTCGATAAAATGGAATTCAATAAAATACCGAAACAAAACAAACTTGTAAATTAAGTAGACTATGGCTCATATCATAATATACAGAAATGTCATAAGCAAATACGTTTTATTATACTAGTCATTTCTGTAGAAAATGGCCTGTATGGTTTTTTTCTTTCGTAAACTGTTCGCCATAAAAATGTTGAATAATTGGATGAACAGATAAAAAAAACTTGAATGTACTATTATAAACACGCAATTCAGACTTTTATGATTTTACCAGCCAGAAAATAAAATCAACACTACGTAAAAATCCATCCATTGGCGCCAAATAAATCCATTTTCCTTGAAAATTGAATTTACATTTTCAAATTTTACGGTGTTTTCGTTAAATTTACAAAGTGAAACAAGGTTTTCTTTTTTGTTGATTTATTCATAGTACTAAAAATAGCGCATCGTATTAATTAGAGTAGGTATATTGAGAACAGAAAAATTAAAGAAACTATAAGTCAATCAATCAATCAATCAATCAATAAATTTCAAGCATCTAAATGTGCACTCAATCATTATAAAGTAAATTTAATTTCAATCAGGAAATTAAATGTCTTTCATTTTCTTTTATTATGTCAATATTGTCATAACACTGCGATAAATACGCAGAGTATAATAAGTGGGTAAATAGATGGGTATTTGCTATCGAATCACAAGCTATATAGTATATAAAAAGAAAGACTAATGGATTTTAGATACTAGCTATGTTCTTTTCCTGTTTTGTTCAGTTAGGGCTCTAAAATTATATCTCCTTATAGAGTCTTATTTTAGTTCATCAATTTTCCTTATTTAATATATATTTTGTTGATATAACGTCTATGCAATTCACATTTGCGAAATTTTCGAGAAAAGCACCCGCCTACTTGATAAATTAAACCTTTTAATAAAAGTACAAATATTTACACTGTCGTATTTCCGCTGTTAGAATTAGCAAAATAGAATTTTGTTTGTAAATTTTCTGCATTTTAAGTTTCGAGCAAACCACATCGTACTGTGGCGCCATCTTTTATACATACGAAAAAGAATAAGAAAAAAACGAAACAAGAAGAGCAGACACAGTTTCATATGCTATTTTTCCATGTTTTGTAATTCAATACAAATTATAAAACAGATTTTTTGTATATATGTAATCAGTGCACCACATTATCTAGTAAAAACATCGGCATCTTGATTATCTTTTGGTTTCTTTTTTTAGCGGTGCACATGTTTATTAGTGACAATAAGACAAGGCTTTCTGAGGATTAATTATACCGTTTTTTTTGTCTAGTAAATTAATTAAATACGACGAATTATAATGTTAATTCGGAATTTACTCCAATTAAAATCATATAAGCGGCTCCACACAATGAACACGGGAATGAGAATTTAAATTTATCAATCAATTAGAGAGCAAACAGAATTGAAATTGCCTCTTGAAAATTAGATATACGATAAAAAATGAATGAATTACCGCTAAGTAGTTTTTCCAAATAAACGCATCGATTTTGTAAAAGTATATTGGTAGGATGATCTGCTGTTGATTGGTGATGTGTCGTCGGCATTGGAAATCCCCTATGCTGATGGTCGACAGTATCGAAAAGTTCGCATTTCTCGGTCGATGTTGCCGCCATTAATGATAAACGAGCTGATAGTTCTTCAACATCTGAAATTAAACAAAAAAAATGGCTTGTTGTCAATCGAGAATGAAACATAAATCATTAGGTTTCCATTCCAACAAAACAAATGTCGTGTCGTATTTGAAAAAATATAAATGTGTAATTTTACACCGATAGGTAAGGATGTCGCTATTAGGGATGTTCTTCTAGAATGTTTAGTGGCAAAAACTTATAATAACCGGTATCTATAACATTTTTCTTTGTTAAACTACAAAATGTTGTCGACCTCTCGCCTCAACATTCCACGCCTAAATGTTTATTGAAGTGAATATTATTACAGTTTTTCGTTTAGGTAATAGTTTATTATGTCACAAGAAAGACGGACTACTGAAAGAAAAAAAATTAACCACAAAGTCGATTAAAATAAATATTTAATTCTTCCAAAACCGCAAAGCAATTTACATCTAGTCTAAATTTCAAAATCGAAGTAGATAAGATAAGCAAAAAAATGGAATAAAAACTGTAAAAATTCCAATCAAAGAGACGTTTAATTGAAAAATTGTTTGTTTTTTTTTTTGCTCAATTTTATCCATGCCAGTTTATTATGAACTATTCTCATTGTTCATATTCACATTATTTATTAATATTTATTTACAAATCGATAATGTTACATTCATAATACACAATATATAATTATTTATTAATAAAAACGAATTAAAATTAATTCACGTTCCGATAGTCCTATCTCTCTCTCTCTCTCTCTAATTCACTCATGCAAGGCACTGTTGCAAAATAATTAATTATTATTATTAATAAACAATTAAGTGTCTATCCATCTATCTAATGGTATATTATTGAAATGAATTTCATTTTCCCTCTGTGGAAAATTGTTACGTGTGGAAATTATGTTGAATAATTGAATTGTAAACGGAATTTTAATTGTTGTGTGATTTCTATTTAAACATAATATATTTTTTCCATGACCAAATGATTAAAAAGCGTTTAATAATGATTTTTTTTTTTTGTGTTGTTTCGCAAGAAGTTTTTAAGTTTGTGTTCAAACAACAAATTTTTTTTAAATTGATTATGTTAAATCAAGTTTTTCTTCGTTTGTTTTGTGTTTTTTACTTCGCCAAGGTACAACAGTACTTTGTACTCATACATATTGTTGAAAATTACATAATATATAATATTCCGACCTTCTATCTACATAATATCGCAATGGATGATGCTCGCTGCTATATCATCACTAAGCAAATAAATGATTATGAATTTTATTCAGATATTCTGCGATGCGAACATGCATGTTATATTATATTAATATCAGCTTGAATTTTGATATCAAAACGTTACATGACAAGCATACGTAAAGTAGAATCTAAGGTTGTACCACTACCTACCCATGTCACATTATGAAACTGTTAAATTCAATTCCTCGAAAAAGGTGAAAAAAGTACAGTTTTTATTAATGCAGCATTATAATTATTGAAAAATAATAGCTATAATCCTCCATAATTACAATCATGCAAATTCTTTTCTGATTCTCTAATCTTATAACGCAAAGATTTCTTTCGATAATTGTTACCCATTCCTAAATTCTGTCCCAGCCATCTTGAAAGTAAACTGTAATGTCTCTTAGGTTAATCATATTAGTGCCGTTTATGTTGTATTTAATACAAGAATATTTAATACATGAATACAAGAAGATTGATGTTAATACCAAAATAATACAAATCACAAGACTGATAAGAATATCCTAAATCGTGCCGCAATCGATTTTGCATCAAAACAACTACAAAATCTACCTGTAGTATGTATCTGTTTATTTACCATTAGAATCTGTTGATTTATTAAACAGCATAATAATAATAATAATACTAATTGTTCTGACCGCAACACGGCCGCAACATGATAATTTGTTATTGTTTTTTTTTTATATACATATAAATAGATGATGCGTGCCTAAAATTAGGTAAGTCATATACACACACACGCTAAATTTATTCAAATACATTTACAAAGCTTTAAATAATAAATTGAGCATATGATGATTATGTTGTGTTGTTGTTTGTGTGAAAATAGACTTGGTAAAATGACATTAAAAACAAACATATGTAAACAGAGAGTAACAATACAAAGTAGAGATAATGAGATACTAAAAATATAATGAATTAGGGTCATAACTTAGAACAATATATACTTCTGGTTCTTTCATTTTTGGAAATGCTAATATCTATGTAAAATAGATACGTACAGTTTATAGATACTAGATTTATTTTAAAATACTGATGTTAAAATTACTATGGCAACTATGAAACGAACTGTCATGACGTCACCAATCAGCTGAGCTGATTACTGCAAAATATCTTTAACGATAAAAAATTAAAATTTAATTAATCCCCATTCCATCTCTTTGCATCCATTCGCAATCCATTCATCAGCCTCAATTTCCTTCGCCTTTAATTGAATGTCATTCATCCATTTTGGACAACTTAATTTCTCATATAGCAGAAACAAGATGGAAAAAAAAAAGAAATTAAGATGAAAATAAAGTGAATGCAATTTTCTTTTAACGTCAAATCATCAGTTTTGAACCGAACTCGAAAGAAATGCAGTAATCTAGGGGTTTTTTTCTTCAATTTTCAATTTAACACATAATATCCCGTAAGGAATAGACATGATCAAGAAAAAGAAAAACGATGAAGAAACTTTTATATTTCGTATAATCATTTTGAATAAATAGAAAGAATAGAACAAAGTTCGAAAACGAAATTTTCCTGCTGGGAAACAACCTAATCAAATTTTTATCTTTGAATCTAATTGAATTAATATGGCCGACATTTTTTTTTTTTGATGTCCAGACCCCAAAAGACAAACAAACCATCTAATTTCCATTGACAGTACTTATTAAATAAACGCAATCCAGATGTTTATCTAGTAATTTGTAATACTTTAAATAATATCAACAATCTTTCTCAGACGTTCATATTTTATGTGTACATGAAATACATAGAAATTAATGATTCGGATCTGAAATAAATAATTAATAGGTGGCCTTGGGAACTTTTCATTCCTCAAAAAATATACTATATGAATTCACCTTTACATTACAAATGATAGACAACCGGAGATACTGCGATTCGACCTTGAACAGTAGGCAGTAACTAACGCCAATTGACATAAATGTATCGAATCGAATGTATTAAATTTGATCCAGTTACCTGTGGCTCAAATTTAACTTCCAAAATTTATTGTATACATATTTAAAGTTGTATTTAAAATGGAAAAGATCCAATCGATTTATTAATGATTAATGACTGTTATTCATTTTTAATGTGTTTATAAAATAATTTTATATCAATTAATTATTATTAGTGAATTTTAATATGAAGCAACTGAACAAATTTTCGCATGGCCGATGGCTGAGGTAAGTAAAATTAAAATTTCCCATAAGGACAACCTTGAATTGTATGTAGTAGTGTACTACAGCGCTACCTATTATTTTTTTCTCGTTCTTTTAGTTCTCCATACATAAAGATAGACAAACTACAAAATTATTGACTTTGTAATAAAATGAAAAATCTTCTTCGCCTTCTCTGTGATGGCATATAATCACATAGGCTGAAAAATGACATTCTTCAGAGGCGGCCATGAACCGTAACCGCTTCGCTTATACTATTTTTGTAATCATAAAAATTTATAAATTAGATATCATTAATCAACAAGATGCTATTCTAATATTTCGAATTATGCATTGCACATTATTATTATTATGATAACCTTAAGCCATCATAAAACCGAAAATAAAAACGTTCATAAATAGAAAAATTAATGTTTTTTTTTATTCATTCGGCCGGAAAATCAAAGTTTTCACCCTACTATTATAGGCTGAGAATAAAATTTCCTCTAAAGAAAGTCCCTTCTATAAATAAATAAAAAAAAAACTCGTCGGAAAATACGAATGAGTTATGATCCTCAAAACTTCCGTTTGATTTTTAAATACATGTACATATACGTAAGTCGTGGAATAGATATAGGACAGGTATAGATTACGGTTAAAGGTGTTTGAGCGGTTGCCTATCGTATATTTTTTATTACTGACTGTAAAAGTTAATTACGTTATTTTAATGGTATAATTCACGCGATAAGAATAATATATACGCCTACTTAATTTGTAGCCCTTCAAGCTCACAATGGCGACCAATACAAAAACCTAGCCTATCAATACAATAGATAACCTAATAAAAAAAAAATTCTACGCAGTATAATCATTCTATTCAGCATAGTATACGATTGTCATTTGACATTTATAAAACATCGATAATTATTTTATATTTCATACATGCCGTTTTTCCATCTAGAATAATAATAATAATAATAACATTAAATAAGTAAATAAAAAAAATTACTTCCGACAGGCAAATAATGATTAGTATTCGATACACGGGATAATATTGTGGCCTCGCCGCCTGAAAAAGGAAGTATCGACTAACTAGTGTCGTGTCGATACTTATTGGGAGTCGCCATTTTTCTTCTTCTTCTTTTTTTTTTTTTGGTTTTTTGGATTCGGCGGATGGAAAATTCGAAAATGCAGTTGTACGTAAACATTAAATTTTTAAATACGTAATATAACGTGTGTGTGTGTGTGTGTGTTTGTATAAAGTAAATTATAAAACTATACAGCTGCATTTCGATTATTTACAAATGTAATCAATAGTGATGATGAGAGACATAAGATTATATTAATTTATTCTGAAGGTAATTTCAAGGTCGTTAATGGTCAATGGGCCGCATTTGGACGTTCTTTTCTGTTTGGTACACGTGTGTGTGTACTAAATGAATTTAAAAGTTGAATTTGATATACGTGATTAGATTTTTAGTGATGTATTTTCATTAGTTTGAGAAAAAACACATGGAATTTATCGAAAAGAGTAAACAAATTATTACGTCCTCCTATTATACATAACCTATCTATTTCAGCCAGGTGGATTATCATCCAGCCACTGAAAGTGTGTGTGTGTAGATTGAAATTCGCCAGTGTTCGATAATAATAATAATAATTGTTATTACCTATAATACACAGTATCATAATAATAATAATAATATGTAATAACAAATGGTGGATATTATTGGATACACCTGGATAATTTTTCATGGAAAACAGATGCGCAAACTTTTTTTTTTATTATTTAGAACGAATATAAACATTATGATTATGTTCATATTAAAATAAACATTTAATTTTTTTTGTTGTTGTTTATACCTGTCGACATGGAATCGGAAATGACAGGAAACTTTTTGTTTTTGTGTTTAACTAGACATATAGTTAACACCAGGACTATAGTTAAACTGAGGCTAGTGTTCGCCATAAGGGCTGCTAATTGGGAAGACACTAGTATTGGAACACCCTGTATACATAAAGAAGATCAAATAAACGACTATGGAGAACTATAAGAAGGAGTAAATGGACGGAAAAAACGGTTTGTTATTAGAGGGCGCTGCAATTAGCAGAGACTAAATGTTTAGCATTGCTCTAGTGAGAAAATCAAATTTTCTTATTTTTAAGGAAAATCGTAGATTTTATCGCAACAGATTAAAACTAAGATTGTCATAATGAATATTTAATAAAATACAGCAATTTTTATTGAAAAAATGGGCATAATTTTGTTTTATTCCCTATTTTATTAATTTTGTGATCAGTGGCGTGTGATAGGGCTGGATAAAAATATATTGTAAAATTAATTGTTGATTTATTATATAAAATTTATTTTGAAATTTTTATTAACAATTATTTAATAGTAATGGTTACTTTGGAATCCTATCGATTATTTTAACTATAAAAATTAATGTAAAATATGAAAATGATTTGACGAACGAAACAATAACAAAAAGCACGTCACTGATCAAGTGACAATCAGCACTAAAAAAAAACACGACGCCCTCTGGTGGACAAAACAATTTCTGACCCGTAAATATTTTGACTTTTCCTAGATCGATTCTACTCCTTATTATAGTTCTCCATCTATTGTCAAAACTTATTTTCAATTGATATGAAAGTTTGGCAATACTGTCCAAAGTAATTTCCTTTCCTATAGTGGATATTTATATACTCTCTTCAGATATTACATACGTACGTACATCGTATACGTACAGTAAATTAAGAATAATATGTTTAATGCGAAAGAAATTTAATTTCCGGTTTTTGAATTATACTATACACAGTGCATATATCTATGTATATAATAAACATCGCGTGTTCATCGTGAATATATACCACCAGCCAACGTAGTATACGTACACGGTACGGCTAGATTTTTAATTTAATGTAAACATAAACAGAAAAAAATCACCATCATTCATTCATTTTTCTCTAACATCTGGTAGGTGGTACAGATCCAGTCTAGTCAATATGTTTATATATTTAATTTATAGTTGCATAATAAAACTTTTTTTGACGAAAGACATTTTTTTTTTTTTTTATTAATTTATGAATTGAAGAAGAGATAATAAACGAGAAATGTATAAAAAGAGAATGTTATTTCTTTTTTTTTATTGATCTTGTTGATATAAATGTAAATCATTTATATCAATTACAAATAAACTAACAACAACCCGTTCACTGTGAACCATAGCGCACCTAGTGGACACAAAAACGAACTATTCAAAATGCGCGACACCGCCACCACGCTATAACAAGAATTTCGTAAATATTATCGATTGCGACGCATAAAGAAAACATTCTAAGAATAATAGCAATATAAATCATATACCCGATAGAACAATAGCTTATTTTCATTCTAATAACAATTAATACTAATTTTTCGCAACGCAGACAAAAAAAAGATAAAAGCCAAATGCATATTGTATTTTATAGTATAGAAACAAAACACAGAGAGAAGAAAAAAAAACTGAAATAATAATTATTACGATACGAAATAATTAATTTAGATTACTAGTTGTTATTGTTTCAACAGCGTTTTGTTTGAAGCTTTAATAAATCAACTGTAAAAATTCCCCCGTCATAAAAACAGAAATTCATTAAAAGATGATGATGTTAATAATAATAATAATAATAATGAAGACGAGACACACGCTAAACAAGGGAAAAAAGAATCATTTTACATGAAGATGTACCATTAATAATCATTATACAGTTATTATTATTTATTATTACTATGGTTAAGACAAATGATAATAATAATAAATATGTACATGTTATGTAACTAAAGATGTAGTGTGTAATAATAATAAGAATAACAATAATAGGATCTAATTTGATTATTGCCTAGCAACTGTGACGTATTGGAACAACAGCAGGACTTCACGGTGTATAGTAGGCTTTGCTATAGAATAAAAATGAATTGTTATTAATTCACGTATTTCTCTGTATTGATTTCATTTGTAACTTTTCGTTTCACTGGTTTCTATAATAATAAATTAATTATTTTTTATGAAAATAATTAAAATTTGTATAATATAAAAACCACTACTCGATGATTTCTATTCTAGTGGCCTAGGTATGTGTATGTATTTTGCGTTGCCTAAAATTGAAATAAAACCTGGAAATTTGTTGCTTTTTCTGCGAATAATCGGAACTTCCTGTTCAAAAAATATTAAACAAATTAAAAATGTCCAAAATAGTTGGATAATTTTAATTAAATTCATAAATGAAAAAAAAATTACCCAGTATTACATCTAGTATATAGATGGCGACTCTGTATTTATGCATATCAGCCCACATATTAATTAAAAGTTTTATGATTTTAATTAAAATTTGTTTTACTGTTTTTTTTTTAACAACTTCGCATTAAATGAACAAAACTAAAAAAAAAAAAAATAGCTAAAATTAACTTCTATTTTTTCTTTGCGTACGAAATTTAAAGGAGGGTTTACACTATGTGACAGCCATATTTTTTTGTTATTTAAAATAAAAATTTATGAAACAACAGCTGACACACTCCAGAAGCAACTTTTTTACTAAAAATCAATCAACCCTTGAAATACTATTTACATATAGCAACCAGCAACACTCCTTGTTTACGTAAAATAAATTCACCCTCCTCAAACTTTTAGAAAATTATATGGATGAAATAGTTTATTATGTACGTCTTTTCTCGAAAAAAAAAAAAAAAAAACAACAAATTCATGTTTATATGTATATTCTTTCAATCGTCATTTTTCGACTTTCCATACATATAGGTGGCGTATTATTATTATTATTGTTATTATTATTATGGATGATTTCCATAAAACATACTGCAATTTATTTTTCTCTATATGAATTTTTTTTCCATAATCCACTCTCTTCTGTCTCTCTAGGGAAATTTTAAGGTTAAATATTTATTTAATGAACAAAGGTGGCCGTGCAACTTGCAGACACCAATTCAATTATCATGGCAGGCCTTGAATGTTTCGTTTTTTTTTTTATTATATTAATAATTTGAGAGGTGTTGACCTTTATCTAAATTTTTTTCTTTTTGTTCTAAGAATTTGTTTTACACTAGTCTGACTGTATATATAACCTGCTTGACGTACACCTGATTTTTTTCTTTAAGCCTTAATTATCTGTTGCACAGTAAATTTACAAATTAATTAACATCTCCCCGACATAAATTTTCCAAATTTAAAGTTTCAAAAACGTTATATGTTCACTTTTCCGTTTTCCCTCATTTTCCGAGTAAACAATTAATTTCCTTCCCATTTTCCGTTCTTAAAATGACAAAGCTCGAACGCGCGCCTCCTTCTTCCTAACCTAGTATATGGATATGGTTCACCGTATTTTATGCGTGCGACCGCGCCTATTCGCAGTAGCAGAACCTTAAAAATAAATTTATGTCTTGTTTTTCGCGTCTACTCGCCTTTTTCCTTTCACGTATACAATTTTCATAAATGGAAATAATCCGCTTGGTTTTTTTTTTTATCGCAAAATTATGAAAATCAAATTCTGCTATTGGCGACAACGCTGTGACGTCACATATGTTAAAAATCTTAATACAATTCAACTTACCAGCATCGAAATTCTCTTTTAATTGTCGCCATTGTCTTGCCTGATGCAATGAGTACAGTGTGACAACCAAAAAGAATAAAATACAAGCAAAAACAGCTGATGTCAATGCAATTGCCTGCCAATCCCATATTAATGTTTCAGCATTGGTAAATGGTGGCTGTTGAAAATGGTCGGCGGTCGATTCTAGGGCGGCCGTGGATGGTATATTGTTATTCGATTTGATTGTATTTTCATGCCTATTAGAGAATATTTATATTTAAAAATTATGTTTAATCAGATGATTTTATGTGTCGCCAATTCCGACCTGTCATTTGATTGTAAAAAAAACCAAATACTTTTATACTATACTAAGCATTTAAGAGACTTTATTATCCTGAAAAGTGGGCGGTGGAACCAAGTTGTTAATATGCAGTTGACACGTTGATAGCTGTCAAATTTATTATATTAAGAAAATTTTGTAAAAATTTGGCAACGTCGCTTATTGTAAAATCTGGCAATGTCACCAAAATACTAACAGCTGCTATGCTGTAGCCATTTCTATTCATACTAATTCAAATACATAAAACCCCGCATGCGCACAATTATATTTGTCCCTTCTTTTTGGCATCAAGGCTGTTCACACTATTTTACAGAAATGATTAGTATAGTAAAATGTATATGTTCTATTATAATTATACGTTGTAATAGAAAATTTATAAATGTAATGTTAAATTAACTATGAAAATAGGTGGTTATTGTTTAAATCCTTTCACTTAGATAAACGAAAAAATACAACCATTTAGATGATCGTATACACGACAAGCACAACAACAATACTTTCACGCACATCATGGATTTAAAACAACATAATGGATTCTCTATTGTTTCCATCTTACTGGTACTTTTATATTATGTACATTGTTTGTTGTGTTGTTGTGCATAGACTTGCGTATATGTATATGTATAGATATGTTCATGTGAAATCGTTGGGAAACGTTGAAAAATAAAAAAGAATCTGGTCGTGTGAATTTTTCTGGTGTTGGTTTTGGTTTATTCATGACGTTTCGAGAAATGAGGTAAAATGTATTCTTAGAAAAACATTTCGGTACGTCGTAATGTCGCAATAAATCATTGTAAATTTGACTAAAATTTAAGAAAAAGAAATAAATGTCTTGTAAGTGGAGGTACCATAAAAAGACGTGAGTTAGATGACCAAATATACAGTGATTTAATTAAAATGATAACTCACATGTTAGCCATTTGCACAGAATACTAAACACGAAATTGTTTTAAACAAATTTTTGTTCGATGTTCTATTTTTTTCTTTTCGTGTTAATCACCACCAGCAGCAGAAGCAGCAGCAGCGCGTTTTATATTCATAACGTACAACCGAATCGAACTGTTCGTAAATTTCGCGACTGTTAAATAATTTGTGTGTAAAGTAACTATAGATAGGTACTATTATATACCACGATAGAATATACCATCAGCAGAGCAATAGGTTAAATTAATATATGACCCACTTTATTATATTTTATTTTAATTTTTTTTTTTTTTTTTTTAGTAGTCGCCTCGACTGGACTTGATCCTATTGAAAATGAATATACAAATATGTACATAACAAGGTACTACTAGGTACCACTACCAGTTTGTTTTTTTTTTTTTTAGTAAATAAAACGAAATATCATTAGTAATACCCCAGTAGTGGGTAGACTTTGGTAATACCATCAATTTAATGACTTATTAATGGGTTATTGGAAATTTGTTGGGTATACCAAAAGAAGGGGGGGATCTATTAGTAAGTCGAAAATTTCTTTGCAAAATCTGTAACATTATTCACATATCAGTTGATGAACTATAACGCATACACATTAGTGACGTACATTTCTTGTAAGCGCTTAGCGCCATCTGTTGGTGTTCGTTAAAAATTAGACAATTTATGTATTATATTGTATATATTAGCATTGTTCCAATTATTAGCGTCGAAACTAGTGTTGTGATTGTAAAGAGCATGCGCATTATATAAAAACTGTTTCAACTTTACATACAAAGTGAAACTAAAAACCACATGTTCCAACTGACTTTTTTTTGTTTAATACTCAACTAAGTTTGTGATACGTTTGTTTGTGGTTCGGAGCTGAGCGGAGGTATTATTATTAGTCAGAAACTTGCGCAATTTAAATGCATTATAGCGTCCAGTTTATTTAAAAATTATTAACAAGCATTTTGTTATTATTATTATGAATTTTACTTTCAGTATTTTCATTGGTTTTATTATTGATTATTTATTATTATTTTTGAATGACAGCTTTATTTTAATTATAAAAATGAGTATTTTTGAAGATGATTTTGACTTTTTGTTTTCTTCTGATAGTAGTAAGGTGACAGTGTGATAGTGAAACACAATTTACCGCTAAGAGTAAATAACAAAAAAACTATTTTGGTATAGGTAAATGCAATAGTATGGGAATTATTAAAAAATAGACCAAACAAAATAAAAATTAAACGCAAAATGAAAATGGTATGACAAGAGTCATACCATTCTTGATTTATGATATAAGTTCTTTTATATGTAAGAAAACTCGGAATAGATTTTAAAATTCTAATATAATCAAAGACTGACGTTTTTTTGGCGTCTGCTGGTTGCTGTGCATTTCCAAGAGCACTTAATTATTTACCTTTTAAAAACTACTTATCTATCCAAGGGCGTTTTTTTTTATCAGAGTCACTTTTTACGGCGGAAATATTCCTTATCACAACGAGAAAGAAAAAAAAAAAGGATCCAGATAAACGTGCGGCTCTAGAAAAAGAAGAAGAGACCGTACTTACCTGTTTTACATTATAAGTGGGGCTTTTTTTTTGGTTCGTTTGACAGGAGACTGGCGACACTTTATCGAAAAATAACCTAAAATTTTCACTTACCTCAATCGATCGTCTTCATCTTTTCGATGTTTTTCATGCCGATTGTGATGTTTTTTTATTGTATGATGATGTCGATTATGATGATGATTGTTATTGTTATTGTTATTATTATTGCTACTACTACTACTACTACTACCACCACTACTACCACTACTAATTAACAAATCACTTAATGCACTAATTGGTCCACAATACGTATCCCGATGCTGTTCACACGGTCGCAATACAACACTACCATCTCGACATTCTGTACAATTCAGACATGTTTGTTGTTCGGCATTTAGGTACTGTTTCTCTTGGCAAATTGAGGCAAGAACTGATGATGATGTTATCGCAATAATTAATATAATTATTATTAATAAATTAAGTGGAATTGATAGTCTTATCATTCCCTGAAATAAAGAAAAAATAATCGTGAAATTAATAGGTTATTAGTCAAGGTGAAAATTTAGTGTTGTTTAGTTATATTGGGCCCTCTAGTACAATTTCGAAGATTAGCGCACAATTTCAATTATTTAATCATAGGTGGTACGAGTAGTAGAGCACATTGTTGCCAAATCGCTTTTTGTAAAATAAAACTGAACATCTTTTGGGACTTATTAGTACAGCCAATTTTATTCTGGTACATTTCTACATCCTGTAAATATACAAAAATGATTTCTTTTTTCCCAAATGAATGATTAAAACAACAAGAAACCGTCAACATTTTGGTCGTTTACTGCTACTGAATGGTTACGGCAAATTAAATTGTTAAATTTATTTAAGAAAATGGGTTGTACGTATGCACTATATACTTCCTATATGTATATTAACGTACATATATATATATATGTTCCTCTATCAATGTAAACATTTGTCGTATTACATATTTATACAAGTTAATCTTCAGTGAAGTTTGTTGAGCAGGCAGGCAGGCAGAAATGAATGGCACAGAAGAAAGATGAATGAATAGATGGAGAATGAGTGACTGAATGAATCAAGGAAGGAATGGAAGAGCGCTCTCAACTCGAATAAGAATTAATAATTTATTTTTGCTCGGTTTGTATATACGAGTTAAAGAAATCCATTTATAATCGAAACCAGTGATTATATGCATTATGTAACGTACTTCTGTGATTGTACAAAATGCACTACGTACATACTTGATTGCTGTCAAATTGAATGTATGTTAAGTGTTTTTTCGAAATACGCGATTTTATTCACTAAAAATAAATTGTCAAGGCATCATAACCTAAAATTGCGTGTAGATCACATACATAAAAAAAAAAATCTATTTCAAAAAGCTATTTAATCGAGCTAAATTTAAAAAAAAACACCTAACGAAATTGTATAGGTTATGTAAGTATTTATAGTATGATGAAAATGAAATCTATGCCTTTTAAATTGCGGGAACGTGCCGTAACGCCTTTATTGCGAATTATACAATTTTCTCATTCATTAATTTGCACATGTACGTCGATAATAATGATAATAACAGTAATATGATAATGATTGTTATTTATAGTGATGTTTTTCGGAAAAAATTACGCTTTTAATAAGATAATAACCATATTTCCACTTTCCATTCGTTTAAAGTGCATTAGGGGTCGAATTAAAGACGCAAGTCATGTATAAATGGTTGCCTAACCATGAACGTTTTCTAATTCTAAATATACACACGATTTTTATAGTAGGCTGTAGAGCTTCATTATAATATGCATTATAATGAAAAGGGCACCTTTACTATAAATCTTTAAACAAATTATATAATGAGTGCAAATGAAATGTAAATCGTTTTAAAATTGTGTTAATTTTATTAGATTTACATCCGGTCGATAATTTAACACGAATTACTTAAAAATTGAAATGTTTATTAAACAAAAACGATCTAATAAAACTTTGATCTTAATTTGATTTACATAATATACGTTAAAATTTCTAGAAAAAAAAAAACAATTAAGATTACATGTGCATACATTATATAAAAATTGTTTATTGGGTTGCCTATTTAGCAATTTAAAATTGATTTTTGGGCCAAATTAGCTGGTTCATTATGATCCATAGTTGACTTGATCCACATAAAAAAAAAAAAAAACATGTCGTAGACGATTACGAAAATAACGCACGCATGTTGTTATGAAAAAATAATATTAATATTAAATTAAAAATAACATCGAAACAAAATGTGATCGTCCTGCCAAAATATCAAAATAAAATACATAATGTACCGAAATCCTATTAAAAAGTTATTTACACCTTAGTTTTTTATTAATATGTTATGAACACAGTGGATACATTGATATGTACATACATATGTCTATTTGAGTCTTCTTCTTTTCTAACTGGCGCGTCCCCTGGCATAATTATAAATTATAATTTATGATACATACATAGTAATAAATAAACAATAAATTGAAGAAAATAAGACAAGAATAATCGTAGCATTTTATATTAATATATACATAATAAAAATCTTGACTCTACGTACCAAATTAAAATCAAATCGAATAGGCGGAGCCGTTTGACCTCCAGCAATAATCAAAGCCAACCAATGTCCATCATCAGTTCATCTTTTATTATATGTCATTATTATCATTATTTAATATTATTATTATTATATTTGTTTTAATTTAATGGCCTATTATCATTTAAAGAAAGATTTTTATATACAGAGCAATAAATAAGGTTATTATTTAATTATGTTTATTAAAGTAAGTGAAGTGACGACGTTCTGTACGGCACAGCGTTTTATTATGCCAATACAAATTTAATATCTACCTATACAAGTGGCAAACAACCAGTAAGGGGAAGTGTCTACAAGAACAAGCTGCTACTGTTCTACTACCACCCTCAGATTTGAATAATGCCTTCCGGAAATGAATAAAACCCATAAAAACGGGACATATTCAGTAGCATTTTGTAAGTAAAATATTCTAGAAACTTTACGATTTAAATATATCATTTTCTAGGTTAATTTTTTATCGCGCACGCTATACGTTCACTGATGCGCACAGTGTAATTTGTCTGCGCACTTCAAGAAATACAACAACAAAAAAAAAGGGAACAACTCCATTTCACATACATATTTTGATATCATTATGGAGTTTATTTAAAGAAAAGAGACAGTTCGGAAGTCAAGAATCTCGTTACACACACACAAGCAGCCGCAAGTCACGCGCCACTTCCGATTTGAAAAGATATTTTTAATGAAAAAATCCATTCGTCACACGTCGTGTAGGTATTATTTTGAGAGTCACAATATCCTCTTTTTTTTTGTGTGTGTTTATAAAGAAATAGACACATTTATGTATCCAGAATGTTTTTTTTTTTTTTTTTTTTTCGTTAGGTATAGGATATATATAATTAACACCGCTAAAAAATAATTGACAGCAAGATGCACGTACGGAGTTAATCAAGTTGGGAAAAGAAAAAAAGAAATGTCATTGCCCATCCCATCTGCTTCTAAATAGTTTATCCATCCATTTATACGTATTGCGTTATGTATGATGGAAAAAACGATGGAAAAGATAAAATAATTACAAAATGTGAGATCAAAGCAAGCGTGAAAAACAGTTTTTTTTTTTTTTTAAATAAAAATATGTATATCCTGATGGTGATATTGAGTGTTTAATTTATTTGCTCAAGTGCATGTGCACCTAAGAATTGAACCTCCTGTTTTTTTCAGAGGGACGAAATTTACAATGGCGAGCGAATTGTATAAATTTTAATGTGAAAATCTTCGGAAATTTGTCAAAACGTCTAATAAATTTTAAAGTCACCACTACCTGACCTTCCATACAAGACCGGTCATAATTTAAGGGTATACTTATTGTTTTTCGAATTTCAGTTAGAGAGGGTGTACAGATAAAGCCCACCCTCCGATGCCATATGGTTTCGTAGTCAACATATGGCATAGTGAAAATCGCATAGCATAGGTAAAACATCCGGTGGTAGTTTTCGCATAGAAAACAACTCCTGGATCTAACGTTATAATAGTAATTTTAACATCTATATGTAATACACAAGCACATGGAATGAATTTTCCAAAAATAAACACAGGAAAAACAAGAATGTTAAGTCGAGACTAATGGTAGACGAATGAAGAGAAGGATGGATATATATATTTTATTTCGTGAATCTGAATAAATGGATGTAATAACTCATTCATCGGCCTACTTCGATTAATTTTGCAGTTATTTTTATTGTGGAAAAATGCGTAGTATTTTTATATATTTTTAATTAAAATATTTGCAGAAATGATTAATAAATGTTCATGTATCTTATTGTTATTATTACAAGAAAATGAAATACAGGTTTAACATGAAGAGAGTCTGTTAAAATACATCAATAATCATGCATATATTTTGGATAAACAAATTTTGATTTTTGTATTTATTGTATTTACTTAGATTTAATAACATCAAAATAGACTTACCACGAATAAATTAAATTTCTCCATTCGCAAAAATAGTAGCAAACCAGTGGAATCAATAACAAGAAGAATTTTAACAAAAGTTTTCAACGAAAATGATCAAGTTGGCATAAAAATTAATTCAAATTTTCGCCACATAATAAATCATTTGACAATTGCTTTAAAAATTAATAATAAATATATGTATATAAATTTCTCTCGTCGAGAGAATCCCAATATTAATACGAAAAAGAGAACTCAAAATAAAAAAAAATCACACCAAAATTATAGGCACCATTCATATGCAACGTTTGGTTTAAGAGAGGCGGCAAAACGCAACTGTTGAAACAACTAGCGCGTTTATTTTCGAATTTAATTTGAAAATTGAACGCATGCGCAGCATTGATAGAAAAAAATGGTTTATTATGTTTAAGTAACGTAGTATTATTAAAGTAAATTAATTTCGAAGGTAGTAATTGTGAAATAGAGACAAATTCTACGTACCTATAGATATTCGAACAGGATCCAGTTTTTGGAAAACACAATCAAAATCGAATTGATATTTAATTTAATATTTTGCATACTATTAATTATTTGATAAATAATCCCGATTGTACACAATTCGTTTCGCAAACATCCTGTGTATTGATATAATAGATGGAAAAATCGAATTCCTTTATTTAACAACAAAAAAAAATGCGTTGTACTATTGACAGCTAGAAGGAAACTTTCTTATTGAAAACTAGGAAAAAAATTTTCTTTCTTTTCTTCTCCAAATGGACAATACATAAAATGAAATCGTTTTGGGGGGGGAGAGGTTTCAATAGGTACCATAGGTACTGTTCACTTCCGTTTTCAATTCTTAAGTATTCTAATTGTATTCCATTTGAATTTGTTTGTTGAATACTAATTAATTTATCGGAACTCGTACTATTATGTATACGTATTATCTACATATTATAATCTCTAATAAAGGTTTCTATAGTATACCGATAATATGGAAGTTATAATCACAGCATATGCAATGCTAAACTCTTTTACATATTAAAAAAAGTTGTAGTAGAATAATAAATATACAACATTTCTATTGTTTGTATACGTATTTTAATAGTTTATTATTTTGTAAACATTAAACTGAAGCCTAGACCTGCTAGATTCTATTTCATACATTCTTTTATCAAGTTTTCATTTAACCGAAACTGAAATATCTATAGCAGTACGTGTTTCATTCGTTTCAAATTTTCCCTCTAATAATATATCCATAAATCTTATTTTACTTATTTTATTTCTGCACTCAGTTCATACAGAAATAGAATTCTTTTAAAAGAATCCTTTTACATTCAAATGTCTGTACCATATAATATCCAGACAGTTTGGCGGGCACTTTTCGTTTTCCTTTTCTCTAGCGTAGAGTGTAAAATTTTTGGAGTAATAATAATAATGATAATAAATGGCACATAATAAAATTGTGATATATGTAGTTGGACGTTATATTTTAATGACTTTTCAGTTATTCAAATGTGTGTGTGTACATATAAATAACTTCGTGGTTGAAATTTTACTTTTGTTTTAACGAAACTAATTAAATGGTTAGGCAATCAGTAAAACAGATATACTTCATTTTTAAATTTTGCTTATTTAAGTCGAAGATTAATTTTTGAAACTTGAAATAACTCCTTTACTTGATTAAACATTAATAAACAATATACACCTTGATGAATTTTGAACATATAATGATTTAAATTTAAGAAATAAATTAAAAATGTTTTTTTTACACAAATAGGCCACACAAAATCCACATTATTACATAAAAATGATTAGTAGAGTGAAACTATGGTGTACTAGAAGAAAGGTAGTTCAACTCAGTTCAACTAGATGGCATTTTTTGTGACACAATTTTAATTTAATTCATAATTTGTTATCGATTACCGAAAGCAAAATATCGATATTTATTAGAACTGGATATATGGTGCGCGTCCCCTACTTCGCAGAATTTTGACATTTTCAACAAACAGCTGTTATTCACTTTTTTTAATGTTTTTATTATTATATATCCATTTATGGAATTGATACAATTAAACAATAACAATTTATTTAAAAAAAAATTATAGTAATGGAAATTAAATAGAAAAGAGCTCCCTCTTATCAATCAATTGAGTAACAGCCAGAGAAAGCAGTTAAGCAAAATGACATCGATAAATACAACTCCATTGTTACAAGAAATTGATTCGGACAACGATGAAATTTCGGAAAATAATCCAGCAGTTGTAATTGTTGATAATAAACCATTATTTAAGCCATTGGAACCGAAGGATAAATTCTATTCAGTATATTTTATACTTTATTTGCTTGGTATTGTTACGATTTTACCATGGAATTTTTACGTTACCGCCAATGATGTAAGTACAACAAAAGCCTGCAAATTTTTCATTGTCTATGTTTGTAATTATATTGTTGCAGTATTGTTTATTTAAATTTAGAGATACGGATCGACACAATGGAACTGCTAATGGCAGTGAATTAAAAAATAAAACAGTATTACAAGCTGAGTTTACTTCCTATGTTAGTGTAGCTTCAGCTGTTCCTAATTTATTATTCCTGATATTAAATAGTGCAATTAGTCACAGGTACTTCGTCGTACTTATGTTTGTCGAGAGAGAGGGGAATTTAATTGTTATTTTTCAGGGTTTCATTAAACAAAAGAATTCTGGGATCACTGATTTTTATGCTACTTTTTATGATAGAAACTTTAATATTTGTACTTGTAGATACCGATGAATGTAAGTGCATGAAATTCTAGCAGATTTTCTTTAAATTCTTTTCAATTTTCAGGGCAATATTTGTTTTTCGTGATCACATTAGCAACAGTCATTTTACTAAATAGTGAGTAATTTATTCGATTAAAAAAGACTGATACTATTAAACTATTTAATCTGTAGTTTGTAGTGCGATACTATCAGGTAGCCTATTCGGTGTGGTAGGAAAATTCTCACCAGTTTACATAACAGCAACGGTTGGAGGTCAGGCTCTAGGTGGTATATTTGCAGCACTAGCTGAAATTGTATCGTTGGCAATTGGTGCATCGTCCACACGCAGTGCATTAGTTTATTTTATAATTGCGAATGCAACTATTGCGCTTTCAATTATTTTATACATTATGCTGATTGAAACTGTATTTTTCAAAGTAAATTTTATCTCGATTCAATCAGGTAGCAGAAGAGTATGTATAAAATTATTTTTTCAGTATCACGTAGAGGAGAAATTTCTAAACATTTCCGATTTTACTAGTACATCTTCGGTGCAATTAATTTCGCATAAAATTATATTTAAGAAAATCTGGGTGTATGCAATATCGATGTTTTTCGTATTTGGAATAACACTGTCAGTTTATCCGGGTGTAACAGTTCTAATTGAATCTGAGGGAAAAGGGCATGGAAATAAATGGAGTGGTAATAAATCTATAATTATTTCAAATTAAAGGTGATTAAACTTTTTCTTTCTAGACGTCTATTTTGTACCAACGGTTGCTTATTTGTTGTTTAGCGTAGGAGATTATGCTGGTCGACTTATTGCAGGAAGAATTCAAAAAGTATTAAAAGTAGTAGTTAAGTAAAATACTCACCATTTTTAATCGATTTGTATCTCTAGCCAAGAAATGAGAGTATTATTTTAATCTTAAGCTTATCAAGATTCATTTTCATTCCATTAATGATGCTATGCAATGCTCATCCAAGATATTATTGGGCTGTTGTTTTCGATCGTGATTATCAGTATATTATTATTCTTTTTTTATGTGCACTTACCAATGGTTATTTGGCTAATCTAACAGCTATTTTAGCTCCCAGGTATAATTATTTGACTAACTATTGAATTGCAGAGAATAAATCGTATTGTTAATGCAGGAAAGTAGATGGCTTGGAAAGGGAACACGCTTCCACAATGATGACTGTGTTTATGGGCATAGGTCTGGCTTTAGGATCTGTGCTTAGTTTAGTTATGGTTAAATTATTATAAAAATTCGATAATATTAAGCCCACGTAGTATTTATTTTGTAGTCTACGACGCATAATTGCTTTAGAAGACACTATGTACTTATTTATGTATATTTTATTTATTGTTCAATTGTGTTGACTTTTACAGATTTTTTTTAATAAAATTTTATTATTGTAATATTTATCTTGTATATGAATATTAAAGTATGATATTAAACCAGTATATTAGTATTTAATTTTTTATTTAGAGGATCATTTTAGTGACTTTATCTTTCACAGATAAGCATCGGTGTTAAGTGTGAATGTTCTCTGAGAGATGGTGCCCCGAAAATGTGACGTTTGAGAATAGAAAACAAATTCAGCTGATTCTGACACTAAATAATTATTTAGTTGATTAATCTTGTAAATATTTGTATAATTTAAGAACAAAAATGTAATAATATGTCTAAAACATACCTGTTAGAACAATACAAGCAAGACATAGAAGAAATACTAAAAGATGCCAAAAATCGGGGACTAAACAACAATCAAGTAAATCATGTATTAAAAGAATCATTCGAGGAGCTCAAACATGCAATAAATCATAATAAAAGCTCAATAAGTCATAATAATGCAGCTCAATATATTAAAAGAAACGCTTTAAAATTGTTTACCATTTTCATATTTTTATTTTGTATATTCCTATATATTTTATTAAATACACATACAGCAACTTCCAGTATTGTATTACGAAATGTACAAGGACTTGCTTATCCGGCATTGAAACTTGTTCGAACCGTATCTGTACCTGTACTTAAATTATTTCCTGCACTAACAGGTAATTGATGTGACATAAAGTAATTCTCGATTAGAAAAAAATCTATTTATTTTCCAGATATATATGATGAAAGTTGCCTTATTGAAAATCCATACTTTTACGTTAGTGACATGGAATGTTGGCCATGTGAACAAGTTTGCTCAGTTGTTGATGTAACAGGCTTACTGAACGAGTACAGTGATTTTAATGAACTAGGTGAAGGAGTGCCATTTATTGCCAAAGTATAAATGAAACAAATACGTACTGAAATTTTTCAAAATTAAACGATTGTTTATTTAAGACCAATCAACCTGCAGTGAACTTTGATAATGTTCGGCAACTTTACGCCAATTTTAGTAATGAAATAAACCTAGATTCAAGACGATTTAGTGTTATATCGGATGGAAATATTAGGAATTTACCAGAACTCTTGCGTACCAACGAAACAAATTTATCTTCCAATTTTCATGCTCAATGGCGAATTAATAAAATGACTACCTCTAGAATTATAAGGAAATTGTTCCAGAAACCGTATTTCTTGCCAGATAGGTACAAAAAAGCACATGCTTCAGAAACGTTTATTTTACGTAAAATTTATTAACAGATCAGGTCAAGCAGTGGAACGATTTGTAATTATTGATGGTCCAAATTCAGCTCCATATAAACTACCAAATACCGAATGTAGTTATGTATTTATTATACAAGGAACGGGGGAAAGAACGATTAATTTAATACCATCAAATGAATGCAAAAGAAAATGTAAAAATTTGTCGGTTGTATTGAAACCTTCGTATTTGTGTAAGTGTTGTTTATAAAAATAGATTTGATTATCAATATTTTAATGTTTTACTCCAATTTCAGTGATGTACAATTGGTGGTATTGGAGACCGATTAGTCTTCCATTAAAAAATGCAACAAGTCTTTCCATATCGTACATAAATTCGTACTGTTAATTTTATTTAGATAATTTATCTAATAAAACAATCGATTTTGATATTATTTATGAAAATGTATTTTAACGGTAACGTTTTGTGTGCGTTTTTTTTCAATAAATCGATAATTTAATGTTTTTATCTTTAATCTTTTCAAAAGGATAAAAACCATTATGATGCGTACACAATATTTCAATTAAATTAATATCTATTCTAATCAATTTATATCAACAATAAAATGGGCAGATTTAGACGGCACAATATGCTCAGTAATACTGATGAATTTTCTATCCACTTTGCTATCAGTCGTTGAATAGTCCGCCCTAAACACATTTGTTCTTAAACTATGGAAAAAATACTTTTGATTCACAATACACAAGAAATTTAACACATGTTTGTTTTTTGGCAAAGAAATAATAATAATTCAATATTATCTAGATAAAATTATAAAATAAATAACAAAATTTAAATAAACTAAAATGCAGTTGCAAAATAATAAATATTTTTTTGGTTATCAAACTTTGTTTCAACTGAACGATATGTTCGCCATTAGATGGCACTAGTTCTGCACATTGTTAATTTTTCAGTTTGCACAAAATCAAAATGTCGTCCAGTTGCATCAATGATACACCAGTTCTAGGCTCTATTTCGAAAGAAAACTGGTGCAATTGATATAAGTCCAAATGCCGTCAACCACATGACTGAATTTAACGAGAATGCGCTACTTTGTACAGTCACTTCGTGCAGTGTTTGGCCACCTTTGATTGCAAAAAAAGATGGCGGTGCTACCCCTAGAAGAATTAAAAAAATGTATATAGAAATAATGCAATACTGATCCACAAGGATTGTAAATAAACTTGCCCACAAATGTGCCTAAAGCAAACGGTACTAGTGGTACTCCAACAATTGGTGCAGTTAGATTAATAAACCAATTCGGAAGAAATGGCGTAATTCGCAAGAATACCATATAATTGAATAAATTCTCCTTATTCTTTTCAATTTCCTGTTTCCATTTACTCGCCCTTTCAGGAAGATGCTAAAATAATTCGATCGTTAAACGAATTCTATTCATTTGTGTTTATTACCTTTAAAACCAGTCGCCTGCCTAGAAGTTGTGATAACAGAAAACATAAAGTGGCTCCCAACATTGAACAGGTACACACCATAGTTATAGCTAAATAAAATGGAAATAAATAACCTGATAAAATCGAGAGAAATAGTGATCCTGGAATCGCGAATGATTGTAGGCTAATTAAAATATGTTAAGGCACAGGTTCATTCATTCACACACTATTAACTAATTAAAAACACAAAAGGATACAATATGTAGATTAAAAAAATGCCAGCCATTACGTGATAGTAATGCTCCCCTTTATACCGATCTAATACGATTCCTAATTCTTTGGCATCTTCTATATTCCATGGTATTTTAATATGCTGCTTCTCGTCCCTGTACATGAACGTATTATGACAAATAATCACATAACTAAGAGCAGAAACTTACTGCGAAACATTCGGGAATGTCAGATAAACTGTATACAAGGAACCAATGGAAAATAGAAATATGAGGATCACGGCTAAGATGGCGGACCGTGTTGAAATTTCTAGTTGTTGATTGTTGTTGACTGGAGGAATGCTAACATCTGATGTTAAATGAATAAACTCATTAATTGATTAATAAATATAATGCTATATTCATTTGGACAGAGAACAGGAAGAGAATATAATGAGAACATTGTGCCCACTCATTCAAATTCAAAGATAAATCTTTATATAGACATACTATTTCCTGGAATTAGTCTGGAATAAAAAGGTACAGCTTGACGGTGATACATTCTCGGTAAATTTTCCATTCTTAATCTATAACTTGTTCGACCTCGAATAGGAAAATTGAATGTGAAAGGATTCTTGGACGAATCGGATGAGGAACTAATTATGGGTGACTGGATAAAATTATCACCTGGTCTCAGTTGATTAGATGACATAATTTCTTTTTGTGCCGTTGGGGCACTAGATTTATTTAATTAAAAGAGAAAACAAAATACTTTTAATCTTTTGTGTTTTGAATAAAACTAAAAATTTATAAAATAACTGACGATGACGATCATTTCAATTCAAATCATAAGAACACTCAACATAACCTATATTTTTTTTTGGGTTAGGTCAGGCATTTGCGACATAGATGAAAAAATTAAATTTCATATTTTGATTTTTGATTTTTTTTATTTGGGATTTTGGAATCTAATTCCGTGATATAATTGATGAATAGTTTCAAATGTTTCAATAGTTAATTATTAATTATTTATAATTTCAGATTTCAAATAAATTTAAAAACTTTCACTTTTCAGCAGGACCAGTCAAGTAAAGAAGAAAATAAATATGACCATCAATATCAAGGTCAACATTATTGTCGCATTTCTACTAACATTTTAAATTCAAAATTTTCTCCAAATTCTAAGTGATTTTTTTCCAATTTACAATGAATCAACCGTACAGTTACCACTTATTAAAAAACCGGACTTTTGGTAGTCAAATCTTTTTCCATAATAACCCGTAAGACCTTGAAAATATATCCATACAACATTATATATCCATATTTAACTACTACTTACAATTATAGTTGTAGTAAAATATGTAATCCTAGCAGTAATTCATTTATTTACGGAATATTTACAGCTCGGATTGTGCAAATCATTACGATACGCTGAAACTGTCAAGAAATTGTAGTGAAAAGGAAATACGAAATGCTTTTATAAAACTATCGAAAAAGGTAAAATTTCGTATCAATTAAATTAAACAAAATCTATTGATATCAGAAAATAAATGTATTCCTATCTATACAATTTAATGCGGAATTTTTAGAAATACAAAACTATTTCTTACAGCATCATCCAGACGTAAATAAACATCCAAAAGCTCATTCAGATTTCCTTCAAATTCGAGAGGCATATAAAATTCTAAGTAAACCAGCGTCACGCGAGTTGTATGATTTAACATTAAACCACTCACACAAGTTTATTAATGTAAACGCAAACTATCAACAAAATGGAGAAAAAAACCATCAGTAACTATTAAAAAACAAACAATTCTTGTTTGAATTTCATGAATACGTTGTTACGTTATACGTATTTTAGTCCAGCGGACGATCCATTTTTTTATGTAAATCGAGACAAAACTAAAGATGCACACAATGCAAAACAACCCTATTATGGAATTAAAGGCTTACGAAGAGTGTCGAACGGTCTAATTGCTTTACTGTGTGTTGGTGTGGCGGTGACAGCATTCACAATACAAATGACTATTATAAGGTAATATAAATACATAGCATCTTATAGTATCGTAAGTAGAAGACAATTTTTGTATCTAGATTCACAGTTGCTCATCAACACAATCGAATACAAAAAAGATCCCAAGAAACCCAACAACTGTTGAATGAAGTAAAAGAACAAGCGGATAGAAATGGAAATATGTTGCAATTGGAACTTTTAAGTAAACGATCTGAAGATGAACAGAAAGAAGTATTTAATCTGAATAAAATCAACTAATTAAATGCTTATTTGATGCGTTTGCATGATTTGATCTATTTACGATAGCTGTCGTATTGTATAGTATAGAAAATGCTTGTGTATATTGTGTTGCGGAATATGTAAATATATCAGGGTAACAAACAATAAGAAAAATATCCCTAGAAACGACAAATAAAAATATGAAATGAGTTGTGTTGTTTATGTTTTTTGTTGTGTAAAAATAAAAACAGTTCATTTCTGGAATGTAATAAATTTTAATTGTACATACATACTATGTAGTTATAATAAATTATTGACTAATTTAAATGCCATTATCATTACAATAGAATATTTTTAAATAAAGACAGAAATACTCAAAATTTTAATCACAAGAAAAATTGATTGAAATAATACTTTTCAATTGTAGTAGGCGAATTAAAAGTTCATTCTAATTACAGGTATTGTTTGCGAAAATACTAATTTTATTCACTGAACTATTTCAACGTTTGTGTGATTAATAAACATTTTATGTAAATATAAAATGTATTTACAATATTTATAAGATTTTATTTGTGTATCTATTAAGTATTAGTTGACTACTATGTACAGTATAAATAATTTTTCATGTTTTAATTCGCTTAAACACAAAATGAATAGAAAATTGGTCGTTTTTCGAATTAAATCAAAATTAAAATGGAATGAACAGCAATAGGCAGTCGAATTAACCGTTACAATTAATTAAATAAATACTAAATAATTTGATAAATACATAAATGCCATTTCAATTTTGCATATTAACAGTTTTAACTATGGATATTACAAGTGTTATTTATTATTTAGAAGAAATGTGTTATTAATGATTTGCATTGAATTAAAATGAATTAACTAGAATTAAATTCAACTGAACACACACACACACACAAGACACAAAAATATGTATAAAAATAAAAAAAATTGCACAAAATGACTATATAAATTTGTATCACTTGCATATATAAAATAATACAATACATTTATTGATTTCTGTCTTTCTAAAATAAAACCGTTTCTTCAATTAATAATTAAATAATACATAAGTAACAGGCACATTAGAATATGTACATTCTACACGGTGATATTTCTTTCGAATGAATCTTGAGCAGAAGCACTATTTATTTGTTTTTTTTTTTTTTTTGAATAAATTATATCCTAATATACATCGATACATTGTTGAACACCGACATGAAACAAAAATAGATACATAATTGAGCTACACCATTCAAATGTAAAAAAAAAAGATTTGTTTTATACCCAATATTAAAATATCTTACGAATTTAATTTATAAAATGACTAGATATTTTTTTACATTCATATTTTAATGTTTTACATTTCGATATTTTTGTTTATTTCAACATTTTTAAAATTCTTTGCCTGTAAAGAATATCAGTAAATTGAAACATTTGAAAATAATCCTAACCCTACTTTTCAAATGTTTTAATTTTTTTAAAATACACTTTATAAATGTATAAATTAATACATAGATTGTTCGTCTGATAATTTTCATTAATTTAATATACATATTTAGGTATTTAAGCTGTTCCTATATTATATACAAATCGCATTTTGTATAAACTCCTAAGCAGTTTTTGATCACAGAAATGAATATCATGAATTGTGAAACTTAAATACCGAAACAGAAAAAAAAACGTCTTTATAATAAGTAGATTATATGGCAGAAAATGTAAAAAATTCAGTCTTTAGACGATTAGAATTTATCCAACTTGATAATAATTCGTTTTTTTTCTTTTTTTAACTGATTTGAAATAAAATTATGATAGAAATTCACGTTCCATTTCGGCCAATGATGGTCGTTTACGATTCCTTCTATTTGCCTGCAATGGAATTGTTAAATCCATATTCTGACCAGGTACGGGTAAATCTATTAGGGTCGTTGGTGAAAATCTTACCCTGTTAAAATACATAAATTAATAAACTTAACCTCAATTACAATTTTATCATAATATGACGACTCTTATCTCAATACTGAGATTTTGCTATGAAATCATTCAAATAAATTGCAGATTTCATTGATTACAACTTAAAATTATACGAACCTACTAATAGAACTGTTATTACTATCTTTTGCCGAAATATACGAACTATCATCGCTTGTCAAACTATCAGGTGGTGTTGGATTCGTTGGTGTATTGCCTCCCGAATGATTTCCAGTCGATAAAAACGTGTAATTATTACGTTTAAGACTTGAACGTAATTTTGTATGGCCAGCCTATAATAAAAATTGCGTAAATAGGTCATTTTCTTTTAAATGTGATATGTAATCGCACCGTTTCTAATGTATTGGGTCGATCACTATTAGTCGAATCTTGGGAGGTAGTTCTTGAATACGAAGTATAATCATAGTCGTATTGTAATTTACGTGGTAGATAATTGGTAGGCATGTATTCTTCTTCTAAACTAAAATAAATAATAAGCTTACTCGTTACTATTGCAAATTTAAAATGAAAACTGTACTTACTGGAAACTAGGATTAACATTTGAGCCACTATTATTCGTAGAACTAGCGTTAGATACATTCGATGGCGTTCGCCTATGTGATTGTAATGGTAATCTGAAAATAACATCTTATTATGTGACAATCGACCGTTTTCTGTATATAAACTATGGAAAACTACAAATTATTATTATTCTCCATAATTTAAACAAACCTCTGAGGCGTCCTCGATCCACTATGACTACTAACACTACTTGGATTGTCATATGCATAATCAGTTGCATAACCATATAAGGTCGTTGTTGTACCACTATGTTCTGTTGAACTATTATAACCGTAACTTTGATCGTGCTGTTGCTGATTGTTGTACGATGGCGTAAATGCTTCCTGTTGCCGTATATTACATCCAATACAATGTCCCGATTCGTTCTGGCAACTAGTTTGAACACAAAAATCATCGAATTATCATTGAGATATTATCGCACAATTAAGCGTCACTCGTACCCATGATAATCTCCTGGAATGTATATAGTGGCAGTTCTTTCAAATGGTCCATATAAATCGGAACCATCATTACTGGCCGAACTTGATTTTCGTCGTGGCGATGGATTTGGAACATGGTGCTGTGGCGAATCGGTGAATCTAAACAAGAAAACACACCCAAGTCGAAATAAGTGTGCACTATATGTTATTTTTTATATTGGATAAAAACTCCAGGAAAGATAAGTAAAATATATAGAAATGTGCATATATTTCATTACCTTAAAGGTCGTTTTTCTTCATTTTGTAAATTCAATAATTGCGATCCAGTCAGCATTGGCCTATAATGTTTTGTCGGGCCATGATACGTATTATGATTGTATCCAGATACGCTGGAATATTCGTATTCTTGTGTTTCAACTGGTCGCCATGCCGGCATATCGGTCACTTCTATTCGACTATAAAATACGAAACGAATTAAAAACACGAATCGTTATTATTGGCTCATCAGTGTACTTACCTATTAGGTTGCAAACTAGGATGTAACGGTGATATATTCGATAATCGAACATCATATCCGGAAGCCACACCAGCCAACATGGCAGCAATATTATACAAGACTAATTCAACTATGCCCAATTTTGGTTTTAATCTTTGTCCTAAAAAAGTCGTTGTAAAATCAAAATGGAAACAAATCGATGTAATTTTATTTTAATCTTAAATACGTACCATCGGCATTATACAATGTAGGCATTGGTATATTATGCCTAAGTGTTCCAGCAATTGGATATTCGGGACCCCAATCTTCTGGTGGCACGTAATCTGTTAACAGCAAATATGTATTTTTGCTATTGTTTTAAATTTTATTATAATATTGTCCTATTAGCAAATTTGCACGTGAAATAATCGTTTATTTAAACATGATTAAGTTGTTGGAAAATTAAACTTTTATTATTAAACCATGTTATTCATATTAATAATGAATATTTTGCTTTTTTCTTTTTGGTTTTATTTAATCAAGAAATGAAAAACTGTAGAATTGTATAGGGTGCTAATGACGGCCATCTTGTTAATGTAGAAACCAACCTCAATGTTTCTGCTGTTTTAAATTAGTAAGAAAATGTAAGTGAAAGCGAATTATTTTATTAAAAAATTATAATTATTATTAAACAGAAGATACCCAACACCCTATACTATTATTACATATGTGAACATCTACAGTTTTTTTACAAACTATTCATTTGCAAACAATTAAACCAAATCGAAGAAAAAACTGAACGTTTGCAAATAAATAAAAGTGCCATTATCTATTTTTTTAGTTCAGTTTCTTTTTTATGTATAAACACCCAGGACCATGCTGATAGTAGTAGTAGTAGTAAGTGTGTAAGAAAAAAATAAACAGCAAGTTTTTCTTTAAAAATTAAAGATTTTTATTGAAAAAAATCAAGTTACACTTTATTATTAATTTCGACCATCACCACCAGAGAGAGGAAATTATTATTTGTATATTTATAAAAAGACACTTTTTTGCATGCTAAAAAAACAACAAAATTACAAGTCAAATCAAAAAGTGTAGTATATCTTTAGCAGAAATAAAAAAATCACTAGTGAGTTTATTTTTTATTGCTGCACTTCACAGTTCATAACACGCATAGATTTTATGGTTAGTGATCCACGCGCACTATGAATTAGTACCAAATGTGCAGCAATAAAAAACAATACTTCACTTCTTTTTGTTACCGAGCAAAATCAAAAACAAAAAAGAGCCTTAATCAAAATAAAGCGCTAATTAATAATTAATTAATTAAAAAATAGCATTAATGGACTTAAAATGTAATGTAAAAGCTAAACACAACTACAAATGTGGAAAATTCTACTTTTTATAAAGCTAAAAGAAAAATAATAAAAACAACATAAAAATTAAATAAAACAAAAATGAAAAAAAAAAGAAACGTTTTAAAATGACATGCTATAATCTTATTGGTGCTTAAAAATCTATTTGGAATTATCATTATGTAAAAAATAAAAGAAAAGAAAAGAACTGGCGGAGCGAAATCAAAATCGCAACAAAATTCCCAATAGTAACACATTCAGCAACTTACATATAATTTTCGGTAAACTTTCCTCCGAGTAGCCTTAATTAAATAAAAAATGAGTGTTGCTTTAATCAATCAATGAATTTTATCGTTATTTCTATGATAATATAAATATCGATATTTTTTAGTCTAAACAACTAGTAGGCCTTGAAATATTGAATATGAATGTCATTCATAACTAATTGGAATAAAAATTTTGCCGTAAAGAACAATTGTAATTTAAGATAAGAGTTCAATATTCCAAAACACACTTTTATTTTACTAATAGGTATGTATAACTGCGAAATTCTGGCGTATTTGCACGTTTTTTTTTGTTTTTAATTTTTCAAGAAACAGGAACAGTGTGATAATACCATTCGATTATCATAAATTATTAATAATAAATTATCTATACATGCGTAAAAGTATCGACTATACAACAATTTTTAATCGCGCCCGATCGAATTGTTTACGTGCCTAACCACCATCGAATGAAAAATGGATAAAATATCAACAAGTGAATTCAAAATGGAGGTCAGTATTCTTCCTAACCTCATATTTAAACTTATAGAATTAAATTAAATAATAATGAATCTCACTAGCCAGTAAAAAGTTTGTTTTTTTTTTGTCTTTATATTATTAAATTTTTTTCTTTTTCGACAATATAACTCATCAACTCCTCGTACATTATAATATACGTTTATAATAAATTATAAACAAAGGCAGAAATGTCAAAGCACAAAATTTTGATTGTAAAATAAATGCCCATAAAATGAAAGTGTGAACGTAAATTGATCCTTTATTTTTAGAACATGTTTGAATAAAACTAAATTATTATCGTTTTAGATTGAATTAGTAACGACTAGATAAATTTTTGAAGATTTTTATTCAATACACCCATCAAGATTTTCCAATGATAACAATCATGTGATTAAATCAATTTTCTGAGTATCGCCACATTTATTAAGCAAAATGTTTTCAATGTTTACTACTATCTTTTTTCTCAGTCTTCGATACCCAGTCTAAGCTATCACTATCAAAATTCATCGAGCCACTTATACCTCTTTTTATAACAAATTTCCGACTAGTAAATACCGTATCATATAGTGGTTCACTTATATTTCCTATTGATCTGCTTAATCTATTATTTCTATAAAACTCATCAGCCGTTGACATTCGAATAATTGGCGTATTATCTTCCGCACCGGATGGTATACTATTATTACGCGAGGAATTGAAACGTTTCCATTCAGGGCTCAAGGATGCCGTTAATTTGTGAAATAACTTGAGCCCCGTGGAATAAGTAGACGATTTACTACTTTCTGTATGGGGAGAAGATGTGTTGATTTTGTTGTTGTTGTTGTTGTTGTTACCTATTTCATTTTGCGGATTACGACTAGGCGATGGTCTCGATTTATCCAAATTTGGTGCGCTTTTCGACCAAATTGCACTATTTTTGGATGCCGGTCTCAACATCGTTATTTGTCCACGTTCCCTTTGATGGCACGTACTTGGTCCCCATGTTTTACCTTTAACACCATCTGCCGGTACTAAAAGAAAATTTTGCGATCGACACATACATTCATCGGCCAGCAACTGAGCGAATTGATTTTTTGTTACAATTCGAACTCTCATTGTGCTGATTTATTTGTTAATTTTTAGCATGAATTTTTATCTTTTCAATATTTGTGTGTGTGTGTGTGTGTGTGTGTTGAGGGATAAACTGATTGGCGTATTTTGCTTATACCTTAAATTGCGGCTGAAAATAATTATAAAAACAAAAAAAAAAAAAGAAAGGAGGGAAAAAATGGTGCTCGCAAATCAAAACTAAACTAGAATCTAAATAAAAAAAAAGACGCAGTGATGTTTGATCAGTGAAAATAAGCAGAACAATAAAAATAAAAAAGAATTCATTTTCTATCTAGGTATAAAATATAAAACACAACACACACGCTCTCTAGACTTGTTTAATAAATAATAATAAAACAAAAACTCATGCTAAAAAAAAAAAAACATGCATTAAAACAAATATTCTGTGTAATTAGAATGCAAAAGAACACTGGTATTTTGGTATTCAGTGACTGTGTATCATACTCGAATCACTTACAATACTGTTTCTACCGTGTTTTTCTACAATCGCTTTTTAAAGTTAAAAATCTAACAATTTGTAGTCTTACGTGCAATCGCTCTTAATCGTGGAATGGCTGGCGAACCGGGAGGACTATTCGGGCTAATAACACCGCATGGTGGCCTTGGATCGAGCGTGTGCTGTACAGTGATTGTATGCCGGAAATCAGATGGAAAACTGATAATTGATCCGGGCTCTTTTTTTAACATTTTTAAACGGGATCTCTTAAATTTCCCTAAAATTTAATTCACTTATAATTCTGAAATATTCGATGGCAATTCGAATATTTGCAACAACATTGCAGTTGTTGCAAATACATTGCAACAACAAATGTAGAATTAATTATGTATACCTTTTCTTTTATTAGGAGTTGGTGTTTGTTGAATAATCATAAAATTTAATTCCCTTTTCAATATATCCATTTCTCTTGCGTGAAGTTCTTGTTCCTTTTGTCTTAATTGTTCTTCGTGCATTCGTTGCTGATGTTGGGCTCGATTTAGGTCTTCTTCTCTACTTCGCAATTCCTTGTTTTTTTTTTAAACAAAAACAACATCAGTTTTTAATCAATTGCAATTTGCTTTTACACATTGAAATAAAACTTAACTAAATGTTCTGTGTGAATCGAACTAAATACAACTTTATTAACAATTTCTACAGGTAGGTAAAATCATGCTAGCAGATAAACGAAACAAAAGTTAGAATAAAAAACGACAAACTAAACACAGCAAATGCATAGAATGAATATTTACCTCTTCATAACTCTTGCAAGCCTTTCATAAAATAAAAAAATTAAAGTTAAAATACGGCTTTAGTTTTTTTTTTTTTTAATACTTTGTTTATTCTATTTAGCTACAGATTTAATCTATTAGATATTGGAATATTGAGATTCACCTTTTCTTTTCTGCGAAGTTCTAGAAGTACCTCTTCAATTTCCTCTCGCCAATCATCTTGCATAATATGAAATGATTCATGCGGTGTTTTCGTGAATGACGAGTTAACTATAGAATCCAAATCTTGCAAAATTTGATCAAATGATGGTCGATTATGTGGATCTGATTCCCAACATTCTAAGAAAAACAAAAAGTATAAAAAAAAGATCCATTCTATTCCACTGCTGCTAAAATCATACAAACAAACAGCCAGTTCTTTGAAAAAACAATAAAATTCTTATATAAAATCATAAATCCATGTAGGTTTTAATGAAATCCGCTTTAAAAGAGTGAATTTATACACATTTTAATTAGTATTCAGGGCAACGTTTTGTTAATCCTAACGCATCGCGTAGAACAATGAACTTAACGAGATAAGAATTTTTAATGAAAGGAATAGCTGTTCTTTCTTGTTTAGGTAAGTTGTTGGAATTTATGGAGACGTAGATTAGAGCATAGTATACGACTATGTTTATTTTGTTATGTTAAAAATAAACTTTATTACGATAATCAGAAAGTTTGTTTTCAAGCAAACTGAAAATTTGACATTATTTTATTAATTACCAATCGCTCAAAATTATGAAACGATCCTATAACATATGAAAACACTTACTTTCCATTAGATCTTTCCATGGTTTAGGACATGTACTTGGTATAGGCAACGTTAGCTTATTAACAGCGACTCCATATGCTACCGCTAATGTATCTATACCTTTATATGGCACCTCACCAGTAAGTAATTCCCATAATAGTACACCGTAACTCCATACATCACTTGCTTTTGAAAATGTTGAATTTCTTATAACTTCAGGCGCCATCCATGCGTATGTACCTTAAAAGGACAACGTAACTACGTTGAAAAACATATTTTTTAATGGTATAAATTTACTAACCAGCCTGTGACATTCTTGTCGTTTGATAGACTTCCCTTGCTAAACCAAAATCGGTTATTTTTAATGTTTTATAAAATAAATCGTCGTTTTCAATCGCTTCGCTTAATAGAACTGAAGAAGGAAAAAAATTACTTGAAAAAATCATCATTTCCTTGGTAATCTTTACCGTTCGAACTTTTCAGGTCTCTGTGTATGAGTGAAATAGGCGCACCACAATGAAGATAATTCATTCCTCTTGCTATTTGTATTGCCCAATCGACAAGAACATCTGGTCGTATTTTTCTACCTGCCAGTATACGATTCAGGGAACCACCACGACAATATTCTAATACCTAAAAAACCAAAAAAAAATTAAGCTATTCTATTTCTGCGTATTTTGTTTGTTAATCTTTAATATTCGAATTCACTGTAATTTTGGTTGCATAACTTATTTCTAATTTTTAGGCAACAGTGTGCGTGATGGCTTTAGATTGAAATTGGCAACGCGCAACAATGACAGAAAAAAGTATTAAATCGAAATATTCTTGAAATCTTGAAAATTGTTAATTTTTTGAGAGTTATTACAATTAACTGAATAATGAATTAAAAATGAATGAATTTAAATTAAGATTACACTTACTAAACACAGATTTGGTTCCTGTAGGCATACTCCCTCTAATGAAACGATATTTTCATGTCGAAGTAGGCAAAACAATTTCGCTTCTTTGATTACATTTTCAGTGATTGCTGTTAGATCTTCATCGGCATCTTGACGAGCAGCCTTGACAGCCACCTCTCTGCCTTGCCATTCACCACGGTAAACCTTTTATTTTTTTTTAGAATTTATGTGAAATTTTAATGGTTTTACTCGAAATGGTTAGTAATAATTAAACAACAAGTATGATCAGATTATGATTATGAGATTATCAGATATAGATCAGATTAATTGAAAGACAGTAACTGGATTTACACAGGTAGAAAATGATTTTCAAAATTTAAGCAATATTGAGAATATTTAACAATTGGCTTTATACATTTACCTTACAGAAACCGCCTACTCCTATCACCTCTTCCAGCGTGAGTTCGTTAAAATCAATTTTGACAAGATTAACGTCCGCAAATATTGAATCAACATTGAGATCGTCTTCGGTTTCATGATGGATAACAAAATTTGCTGGAAAGATTCCAACCTGGAACACGAAAGGAAAGTTACACAAAAACCATTTTTCATTATACCATTTCTGTTCTGTAGTAGTTTCAACCTTTTTTCCAATCTTTCCCGTCCACCAGCCTTCATCGCCAGATATTTTTGCATCTTTCGATAGAATTTCAACAATTTGCCCTTTACGCAAACTCAATTCATCCTCGCCATGTGCATCATAATCAAAAAGTGCTGTACACAAACGATCCAATTGCGTCGAATCGGTAATGGTGCTAGTAGTGCTGCTGCTGCTGGTGATGGTGGTATTATCCGATGGCACGCAACTAGGACCTCGCGAATACCGAGCGACTGATGCGCGTTCCATGCGCCTCAATTGGCGGACGGGCAAGCGGGCGTCCGCCAAAGGAGGCATCCGGTGCTGCAACAACAGCTAGTTCTAGAACACAAATAAAACAAATCGACTTTGAATACAAATTACATATAGTCTAACAATAAAATATTTATCGAGTTAAACAAATGATTTTCTTCCTGTCTGTAGTTACATTACGAAAAATCGACTGTGCAGCACAAAATAATATATTTACTAATTATTATTAATTCCAATTAGAAATTCTAATTCAACGCCTACTATTTCTACTACTACTAGAGAAAAGTATATGTACGTGTGAAGATACTGGACGAGATTTTTTCTACACGCTGTGCGACAGTTGCCTCAATTAGAATCATTAAACAAATTCAATGAATGAATAGATGACAGCCCCTACAAGTACATAGATACATATATGCATAATGATATTATGCATGTGGGGAGAACGATACGGTCAGATATTGTTAGAAAATGCAGACATACGACGTGTGTCGTGTGCACTTGAACAGGATGTCATTTTGTTTATTTTATTAATAAATAAAAATTGCATCACATTTTTTGCCGCTTCTAAAAATAAAAGGGCGAAAATTAACCTTTGGGAAATATTGATTTTGCAATCACATCAGTGAAATTGCGAATAATATTCGCTCTAAATACTAAACGTAAATTTGCCTGAAAATCCGGAGTAAATTAACCCTGGCTGAAATTAAAAGAATTTCGTTAAATCAATAAAGTTTACGATTAAATATTTACAACACAAAATGTTTCCTAATTTAAAACGCAAACTTCACTAAGGTATTAATTTATTTATAAATAAACTTCTACCGTTAAAATATTTATTGATTACAACAAATTTGGAAATATACACACATTTTAACAGTACCGCACCGCTATAAATTGTCAATAAAGATACGTACTTATTGATATAGGCGAATTGTTATCATTAATCAAATACTTACGGTACAATTTAAAGTACAAATTACTTTCTATTTTTTTTTGGAAAAAACGCAACTCAAAAATAGCAATAATTTTTGTGGAAATTCCAACAAAAATTGGTTCATGAAAACCATTAAAAATTGGTTAATTATCCATCTTATTATTTTTAAAACAAACTAGGAATGTTGCAAGAATAATTGTTGCAAAAAAGAAAAAAACTAACTAAACAATGCCCAATGTCAAGTACACACTTGTTCTGGATTTCTTCAATGCTATCTATTAAAGGGAAGCTGAAGAACAAAGCCATCATAAAAATTCTGATATCGAGACCATTTTAGTGGTGATAACAAAAAGGTCATCAACTAGAACAATTACCTAAAAACTTAACAAACGCAAATGTTGACAAAATAAAGCTACAATAAATGTATATTAATATGAACCCTAGTGTGGAACGAATATTAAAATGTGTACGTTTTATATTTGTCCTGCTAAACAAATAAATCCGTGTTTATCAATCCTTAATGTAGTTAAATGAATATTAAATAAGAATCAGTTGGACATTTATTTACCAATTTAATATAAGAGACCTTGAATGGAATATTGCAAAACACACGTCGCCCATAACTTTTTTTTAAAGAACGGGGCCCGGCTATAGGCCAGGTGGTCATAAAAACAGCACTCTACAAATACAAATTCTCAACACTTTTACATTATTATCACAAACCGAAAGTAACATAACATAAACACAAATAAAAATTTTTTTTAATAGAATTATGTTGTCCTTTTAAATTTATTAGAAAATTTTCGACTATTTAACTAATGTTTTCTTGATATTTTTCTGTCAGGCTGTCAGAGGTGTCGCGGCCATGTTTTTTCTGCACTTGTAATTTCTAGTTGTATATGATTAGCCAAGAAACTATAAAATACCGTTATCGACTGAAAATATTTTGATACTTACTTAATAGATGGCAACACAAACTGACATTATGCAACTATAAAATTGCTCTTACTTGTTGCTATTTTCTTTGGATCTAAAATTTTCCTTGGTAGGGAAAAGGATAGAGTAAATGAAACAAACTACATTATCTATTAAAAAATAAAACACGGTTTTAACTATAATTTTATTACGCCGTTGTAAATTATATTTTAACAGTCAACTTCAATTTGAATTCAACAAAAAAAATACCAATATGCATATATTATTTCGATTGATTTTAATGGCAGCTAGATGTGGTACTATCATTAATCTCCTGCGGTTTTACATAATATGTAACCCAATGATTAAAGTAATTCCTTCTTTTTTCAATTGTAACAAGCGGATCATTAAATTTGAAATGTTTTCGAAACCGAATATTTTGAATGGGTGAAGATAAAATACTTTTATTTATGTTAGTTGTATTTTGAGGGCATTTATGCATCTCGCCATAGCTTAAACCCTGTTTACATTTACATCGAATTTCACCCTCTGATAACGATGTCGAGGTGACGGTGTCGCTGAAAAATTTAAATAAATATTTGGCTATTTGTATATTTTCACGACCAGATAAAAACATTACCTGCTTGAAAGATTCTTTGTCATTTCTTTGAATATATCTTTTTCTATCGTTTTATCAATTGATGGTTTTAAACTTTTATGGTCATGTTTAGATTTTAGAGTTGGATTTTTAGCAAATAAATGTTCTTCATCTTTGTATCTACCTGTGGTAATATTCAATTTGGAAATCGTTTCAACATTAATTAAATAAGCAACTCTCAATACACATTGAACAGTCACTTGATATTGAAATATTATATTTACCATTTTCAGCAACTTCCAAATAATGACTACTCAAAATTAGTTCTGAAGAAAAGTGTTCATTGGCAAATAGGTGATTTAAATTCAGATTTTTTGGATAGGCATCTTTTTGTTTATGATTATTAGATCGATTATCTTTATTATTATTATTTTGACAACCTAAAAAAGACTGAAAATTGTACTTTTCCTGAATACATTGCAAGCATATTTATTACATACTCTCATTCAATGTAGCAACAATATGATGATTAGTCTGATCTAAAGAAGGTTGTTGAGTCAAAACAGCCAATGGAGAAATTAGATTTTGGACTGTACTCTGTAAATTATTATGTAAATTGTCAGATAGGCAAATTTTGTTTTCTGGTTGCGTTACGCTAAACTGCTACGAGAAAGAACAAGATTTGTTACTGCAGTAAGAAGATTTTATAGTAATTTATACCATATTATGTGTTGTTACATTCCGATTAACTGGTTCGCATTGTTTCATCTTTTTTTTGGCTTGATTACTGAAAAAATCCTAAATTTATCTTAAAACTCTCGTATATTACTTGGTCTCTCACTTTCGCTCGAAAGATCCCGTCTCTCCTGACATTGTAACAGTAATCCTCGATGGCGAGCTGATTTCAAACGTACCCGATAAGCTGGTTCTTTGCATTATACTCCTTAGATTATCAACACTATCTTCTGATTGTTTCTGTTCACTTGTATCGCTGCCGAGCTATAAAATAGCAATACAGCCATTATGAATCACGAAAATTAACGAAAACACGTTTTAAAACCTGTTCCTCATTGGAATTCTCTAATATTGATACATTGTAATATGGAGTGCCAACTTCAGGATAGTCTGCAGAAGAAATTGTATTTAAATTAGACATTTCCGATGATTTTCGATTCGTAACAGAATGTTCTTGATTTTCCAATATTATATCCGATTTATCGCATTGTACCATTTTCGATTCGAAACCAATATAGTCCAATGAATATCCAGATTCTTTTAAACTCATCGAATTCGAAATTATATCCTTTGAATTAATAAATGTTTTATAAATATTTAAATCTATGAAATCGTCTACTTTCTTGTTTAATAGCTCTGGATTATGCATTTTTAAATTGTCGTATAGTTGATACGATTCCAATATTAAGAATTTGTCTTTTTCTTCTTCATTTTCACCATTTATTGCAAGATCTATAAAATAGAATTTCGAACAAGTCGTCGACATAATTAATTTGACTTACCAGTCTTATTCTTTATTGTTTCGTTAATTTTCAAATAATTTTGGTCGGTTTCAACGTCTTTATTAGGTATGTCGGCATTTTCAATTTCTGGAAAATCTGATACTGATTCCAAATTTTTTGATGAATTCGAATCTGAAAATTTCGCATCAACATTAATGAAACATTGATTTATTTATTCAAAAAATAGGCAACCAATAAAACACGCTTGGCCTACTTGATTCAGAACTGCAACAACTTTTTGCATTCAATATTGAATGGTTATTATCAAAGAAATGTTTTTTATCAGAATCCGCATTGTCTCTTGTCCATGTAGTTTCAATACATTTTATGTTATCGGTATTTTCCAAGTAATTCTTCGTTTTCCCACTGGCCATAATAGACAAATGCATTACTGGTTGCAGTTTCATTGCCGGTGGTATGGTAATAGCTGGCATATGTTGAATAATTAATTTTTTGGGCTAAATTGGGAATTACAACGAATTTTAGCATTTTCACAATTCGATAATGAAAAAAGCTTATATGAGTTACTTTCGATGAAATAGACACTCCGACTTTATTTTCCTTTTTTAGTTTCTCATATTTTGTACAAAACAATCCAAATTTTTCATCTGAAGGAAAAATTTCCACTGATGGTAACAATTGTATTTTACACTGTTTAATTCTTGATGAAATGTTTACATTTGCTTGATTATGATACACTTTCAATTGTTTCGGAGTCAAACGATAGAATATCGTTTGAGTTTCTTTATCTTTTCTGAAAGAGTAAATTACTGTCAGCAATCAAGTTTGTCTGCTGAATAAATACATATATTATATACCCTTTTAGTTGACGTATGGTTTTACAGCTAATATCAACCGTTTCCGACATAACTTGTACTTCTTTAGCACAAGTTTCTAACTGATCGGTATTACAACCAAATGATTTATATAATTCTGATTTTAGAGCTAAAAATAATTATATTCCACTCTATGTATATGTCAAATTATTCAGATTATTTTTACCTTTTTCTGTGCTAACAGAATTTTTTGGTGTTGTAATGCTACTGCTTTCAGTTGCCTCTGAAATTGCTTGCAGTTTTTCTTGCAATGCTTCTAAACTGCTTGTCATCAAGAATTCATTTAGTTCTGGGATGTTTTTGAATTTTTCACTGTCCTCATCTGTTTCTATAAAAATATGATTTTAAATATCATAAATGTTTAAATAACAAAGCTAACATTTGACTATATAATATCTAATATATTGGTTTATATACGAATTTCTACCTGTTTCACTTCGTCTTGTTTGAGGTCTTTCCAACTTTGCATCATTCTGTGCAGTTCTGCCAATTTGTGAAGTTTTACTGCCAGCAATCTTTCTATCAAATAATTCCAATTGTCTTGACGATGATCCACTCAATAAAATATGATCATCACCGTTCAATTTCCTTGTGCGTTCGCTGTTGATTGATTTGTTTTTTAGATTGCCTTGAAATTTAGTTGCATTTCTTGATGAGCGACTAGCAAGCAACTCAGCTGGTAATGCGTTTGTTCTGTTTTCTTCATCAGGATGTTGACTGGTGGTTGTATTTCTGAATAACAAAAAAATTTTAAAACTTTTTTTCTATACGTCTAGATCGATAAAATACCCTTTAATTAAAGCATCAGTATCTTTTTCTAGATCCTTAATTGTTTGTTCAATGTCCATACTACTACTGGTGGTAGTAGTAGTTCCAACACTTTCCTGCTTATCCCGCTTCCTTCGATCATTGTGTTTAATTTTTTCTAATGCTTTTTTCACCCGCTGCAGTAATACATTCGATTCGTGTATTTTTCGTTGAACTATTTCATCAAATGTAGTCGAATCGGTTGTATCGGAACCGGATTTCGTTGCAAGTGAATTGCCCGATTCATTAAATTCATTTAATGTAATCGGTGTTCTGGAATATAAGAATTTGTTATCAGTAAAAACTGACGATCCAAACAAATTTCGTTTTAAATAATTAAATAACGTATGTCGTTTTAATTCTTGTAAATTAGCTCACAAAAATTTCATATTTAATTTAATAATTTACGTTTGGAAAAAAATACAAACGTCCAACGAAATTAGCGTACTGCGCAGCAGCAGTACGCTCTATTCTTTTAAGCGGCGACGATTAGGTGAATGGCAGGAATAGCAAGATGGCGCACCGACGCCAACTAATTTAAGTAAATTATAATGGAAAATTTAAGCAATAATTCGAAAATCTTTAGAAAATTATTCGTTACACTTCCGAAGGTAATATAAAACACAATACACTATTGATTATTTCTTTATTTTCAAATCAACTACATAATAGCAAAACAAAATTATACAAGCGTCAATAATAGTCATCATCATCATTGTGTTATTATTATTCTTACAGATTATTTTCTAATATTTCCTATAGGTAAAACTTGCTACTTTAATATTATTACCTATTACTATTATTAACATTACAAAATGTACAAATATTCTGACATTGTCAATACCAATTCAATATACATAAATTCCATTTGTGTATATTGGTCATAAATTATATCGAATCAAGTTAGAAATAAGTTAAAAGTAGACGCTACGATACGAATTGAGACGCAGATCTTCTGTGTACATAATACAACATAAAACAATACATGTACACACAATTTGGGCCCAACAAGATATACAGCTATACAGTCTACATTTTAGACTGATATTTTGGCTCTATAAGTATTTAGAAAATGACAATTAAATGTTGCTTATAATACGTCCTACATATTTACATAAATATTTACGTAACATGCGTATTGATAGTCGATATGATGATAGGAGTATGTATCTATTTATAAATTACATCTGTAAGTATATTTTAAGTTTATAGACGGGGCAAAACCCTAGTAGTAGAAGTAGAATTATACATGATTCCTAAAAAAACATATAATATAATTTACAATTCATATTTCTAAAGCTCTAGACGAGTTTTTATATATATATTTTTTTTTTTTCAGATAGACGAAGGGTTCCGTTTGGCTCCTGAACCCCGATAACAATAGTTACATATTTTATACATTTTTATAAAATTCACACTGATGTGCCTGCATTCCTCGCAAAACACAATACGATTCGTTTGGAAATCTACCTGAAAATCACCGTTATTATTCTATAGGATTTTGTGTAGAAACAAAATTAAAATTATTTTCAAAAGAAAAAATATATACACACAAAAATGAACAATAAAATACAATATTTCAAAATGAAAATATGCTCCTGGACTTGCGCTGTTTAACTTCATCTAAATACGGTTTGTATTACATATGTATATATTTTTTAATCCAAATCGCTTCATGAAAGTTTATTGAAAAAACAAATGAATTTTCTCGAAACGTCAATATGGGAGGATATTTAAAATTAACAAAACAAATAAATTGCGAAATTATACAAGATAATTTAAATGATGTCCTCCCACATGACCGTTTTTATGTTGCATTTGAAAATTGATAATTTCTAAATTATTTCGGTAAATATTATTTTAAATATTAAAAAATGTTTAAATATTTTCTTAAAAATTATGAGCGAGTGTTGGAGTTCCTATTCAAGCAAAGTATATGGTATGTGTAAAATGTACACTTTGCTTAATATTATTATTAGTATTTTTGACTAGTTACTTTTTTTTTTTAATTTTTTTCATAAAATAAAATAAAAATCGTTATCTATATAGCCCATAATAATTATACTTATTAGGTATACAAATTTGTACAGAATGAAAATAACATTTATTCAAGAATCGGAAAAAATCGATTCTATTCTGTTTAGACGAAATCTTATCGGAAAAACTAGCAAATATATAATATTTATGTTTTTCCGTTCTGCTACAAATTTCGAGGTTTACAATGAAACGTGTTCATTACCTCATTTGCCAAAACAAAAAAATCTACACATTTCTATTTATAGAAAGAGATATTTTACAAATATACAAGAACAAAAAGCCTCCGATCGCTTCAGTACCCACACGGAAAAATTATAATTTTTACACAAAAACCAATAAATCAAAAAAACAATAATATTATTCAGGAAAGAAATAAATGTTTCAGTTTTTTATGTGCATTCATTTTTATTTACATCATTTTATTTTATTTTTTTTAATTTTTCCTGTAGATCAAAAAATACTAAATTGTTTATTTATATTTGGCAGCTATGTATACTTTCCTCGTTCCGGCATTTTTTAACAATTTTATGTAGGACTAAAATTCCACAGCCACTTTTTCTTTTCAATATTTTTTCTCTTCGGCTTCTTCATCGCTTTGCGACTAAATTAAATATGTTTTTTTTTTTTTTTGTTTACAATTATCTTTCGTCTTTAATCCAACATCAATCAATCAATCGATCGCCATATTGTTCCCATTCCAACAACAACAACAACAATTATATTTTCATATTATTGTTTTTAGTTTCCCCCAAAAAACCAGCTGAAAACCAAAATAGTGTGGTTTTCAGCTAAAGATAATTAAAAATTATTGTCATTCCTCCTCTTCTTCTTCTTACGATTCACGTTCTTTTTTCACTTTATAGTCGTCGCCTAAAATCGTTGCAATTTCACCTTGCATAAAAGCCCATGGTACATTTGAATTCGCCAATGGACACTTTTCACCACTTGGACAATAAACCTATAGAATAATAAGAATAATTAGAAACTTACAATCAATAATGTAGCGAGGGTAATATATTATAATTTATATACATATATTTAGCGTGGTATTATAAAAAAAAACAAAATACCGCCAATATTATATGTATACTGTAATGTAAAAGTGATTCCAATGAGCGCCATCTAGCGACAATCGGAATTATCAAATCTATAAAGATATTTCTAGTGTACTATATAAAATAGTATAAAAATATCCATAACAGAATATTTTACAGTATATACTACAGCCTGACACCCATTGGGTTCCCTCCCAATCAATATATACTCACTTCCGAACCGGCTCCTTGTCGTTTAATACTTTCCCGACTACATGGAAAACAAAACTTATGATGTGGCACACTGGGACATTGAACAAAATGCGTATCCTCTAAACGTTCCTGACACAATGTACATTTCAATGTTGTAGCTGCAGCTGTAGTACCAGGTGCTGGTGGAACGGTTTCATTACCACTATTCATACTAGCCTCATTACCACCACCACCACCACTACCACCATTAGTCGATGGAGCCATTGTACCCGCTTCCGATGATGTTACCGTGGTTGAACTGACATGACGTGAACCACTTGAACGGCGACTACTAGTCGAACCTGCTGTAAAAAAAAAACAAAGTTTCGATTAAATTTTAACTAATCATTTTGAATCATCGATCAATCAATCGATTGATTGAATAATATTTGAAATGCAATAAAAGTTTATTGATTTAACAATAAAATTTTCAGGGTCAAGTGAGTTTTTTTTTTAAATAGAAATCATTCATGATTTTTTTTTGAGGTTATGAAACAAAATAAATGGCAAAAGAAAGAAATCGCCTTTTTAATGTTACCATAGCCAACTATGATTTGCATTTTTAAAAAAATAGGTTTACGTCATATCCACGAAACTGAGTAGGCTATGTGGACAAAGTGCCAATATTGTTGATTTCTGTTCAAAAATACTATATTTATCGAACGCGTGTTGAATTTTTCTTCAATCAGTAATAGTTGTCAAGGTATTTAATTTTAAAACCAGTTTTTTATCAGCATACACATGCATAAAATTCATCCCGATTTAGCCAATTTAATTTTACTAAAAAATAATAGTTGGCCATGGAAGAAACATAAAATGGCCACCACGTCTATTTATGTTTTCTTTCATTAATAAAAATTAATTAAACAATAAACGAGGAACTGAAATAAAACAAAATCACCTTAACTAACCTTAAAGTAGCAATTAACATTAATTAAATGTATTTTAGGTATAAAAGATGTTTAACGGGCACACAGCAGCGCAGTTAAACGAAAAGATCTCATTAAAAACAAAAACTGGCATTTTATATAACTGTAAAAGTTTCCGTGAAGGAACTATTTAAAAAATTATACGAGAAAAAAAAAAAAGAAAGAAAGAAACAACAAACAGTTATCTCTGCAACAATAATTTATTCACGGTCGCTTTTTATAGGTTGTTGTTGAAAGCAAGAGTTTCCGTTGCATAGAGCGAAATAATCTTCATATCGGCTGACCAATAAAAAAAGAAAAAATTATCCAAAAAGAACTGTACATTTTTTTTTTCTTTTGTTTTTCAATTATTATTATTAATGACAACCTTGTGAATCAATTCATTTTATGTTGAACAATACCAATATGCATGTAATTACCTGTCGAATTTGGTGAATGTTGACTACCTCTACTGGTACTACGTGGCACAACATTACCCGGTGGACTACCGCCAGTCGATCTAGGACTACCCGGTGGCAAATTATCTGCAACTGACATCAGTGCTGCCATTGGACTTTGACCGGAATTTGCTTGTTGAACTTGCGCTTGTGGCATCCCACTAACAGGCCCGGATGGATTATCCGGTGGTGATCCAGTTCGATTTAACGGCGAACTACTATTTGTGCCATTAGCTGAAGGGGTCATCGAAACGGGGACTGCAAAAAACACTTTATTAAAATAGATTTTTATTAAACAGTCGACAGTCCAGATGATTAGAAAAAAAAAACTTGCACTAATGAAAGTATTGTATTGTAAACAAATTGATTCCAGATTTTCTTTGAATACAATTGAAAAATGCAAATTAAGACAAGGATACAAAATAAAGACCAAAGAAATTTGATTCAGAATTAAATTTTTCGATTATTCCAAAATAGTTTCAGAAACGTCCAAGTTAAACGATATTTGCCAGTGTTGCATTGGAAAATGTGACAACCACGTTTATGACGTGTCATTTCCTCAGCCAATAAAATCCGTATTATTACAATTAGATAAGTCAAAACGTCAGAAAACAGAGAAAAACATGTAGCCGCCGCCGACGTCGCCGCGAGCGCGCGCGCTCACATTCCATTCCCAGCCGAGCGGTAGTCGTCGGTTATGTTCAATTCAATTCGACTATACACATACAGAATATCTATAGATATAATGATACATACAGGAACCGATCGCGCACAAACCAACCATGCAACCAACGATACTTGCGTGCTACGCCGCCGCTATTATTTTATTACGTCATTTGTGCGAAGTGGTCACGTGATCGCCATGACCTCTCTACTTTTTTATTTTTTCTTCATCATTTTCGCTCGCATCGCGAAGCGAACGATGTGGGCCGCCATTTTGGTTGGTGGAGATGCCGTAGCACAAGTTTTGCGAAAATAATACATGTCTGCCCGGTTTCTTTTTTTTTTTTGTTGTTGTTTGTAATGAACCCCCACTGTTCTTTCTTTCAAAACAGGTTCGAAACACAAACGATACAGACAACGTATATTACGTGAAGATGCAGAAAAGCAGTTGTTGAGATTATAAAAAATATGTGCGTGTGTGTATGTATAATACATTCACGTATTTCATCTATATAATTTCATATTTGACAGATGCCAGCCACATATCGATACAGATTCGATAATTAATTTATTAAAAACTGCTATTTGAACATGACACCATTATGAATATTTCAGAAGCAGCAGCAACAGCAAAAAAGCAGGTTCGTCGTCATAATATGTAGGTATATCGTGACGTTCAAATTTTAACAATAGGTCAGTGGGAGGGCTGCTAGTTTTGTATTATAACTGTATATCTATCTATCTACCCCTTCTCGTAGAACGTTGACCTTTTTTTGTGTGTGAAAACAAAACAAAACAAAAAAAAAAGGGTTAAAATAACAGGTGCAAATCGATGTTTTGTAGTCCCGTTTTTTTTTCTTTTGGGTGAGTTTATTTCGAAGAAATCAAGCAAACACAGGTTGGGGTTTTGAAATTAATGAACCGACTGCGCAGAAGCATTCGGTTTCGGTTCAATGCATAGAAAATAATTGAAAAACTCTCGGGTATTTTACGAAATTATGTAAATAAGTTTCAGGTAGGTAGAAATTCATAAATTATTTTCGTTACTTAATCGGTGAAATTGTTGCATGTTACGTCTGCGAGAGCCCGGTGAATGAACCTAATATTACTTATTATTATTATTATTTATTATGTAATTATTACTATGTATTTTGGTTTAAGGCAAGAATAAAAACAAGGAAGTAAATAACGGATTTCGCATGGAAACGAAACAAATGATTCCATGGACGACTATGCTTTTTTATATGTATAGTAATTATTTTAATAGAGCGCTTGCGCACAGAATAGTGGTCACTCTCTGTTATACAATAGACAAGATCAAATCTGAATAGTCAATCCAATAAACTTGTGAACTGTAAGGAGTGAATACGAGAAAAAAAGGGCTGCCATTAGGGGCGCTGCGGTTAGTAGAAACTAAATCTTTAATATTGTTCTTATGAGAAAATCAAATTTTCTTATTTTTAAGGAAAATCGTAGTAATTTTGTTTTATTCCCCATTTTATTAATTTTGTGATCAGTGGTGTGCTATAGGGTTGGGTAGAAAAATATATTATAACAATAATTGTTAATTTATTATATAAAATTTGTTGGGAAATTTTATTAACAATTATTTAATAGTTTAATGGTTTCTTTGGAATAATTTGGATTATTTTAAATATCCACACGAATCCCTCTGGTAGACAAAAAACTTTCTGACCCGTAAATATTTCTTTGACTTTTGTTAGGTCGATTCTATTTCTTATTATAATTCTCCATATCTATACTATTTAAAATCTATACATCAATTCACAGCCTACTCAAAAAATAAAAAAAAAATCGACAAAACTTAGATATTGCCAATGGCTTTTGGCATAACGTTTGACCTCACTATAGAGAGAAATATTTCCAAGTAGTAAGTAAGTTTCATTAAAATGCAATGCTGTTTCTCCTCCACAGGAAAAATTAGTTTTAAAGGCCAACACACATTTATTTATGGAAACACAAGCGACACCACGTGGTTAAACCGGTATGTACTCCTCTCGGTATACGTATTGAAAGCATAAACAAAATTTAAAATTAGCACACAACTTTCGAGATACATTTTTTTTTTTTTTTTAATCATTCAATAATTTACTCGTGCGAAAATGATTATTATTATTATATTGATTAATTAGCTGTGAAATGATTGAAGAGCTGCGCACATCAGTGGCAAATGATAAACATTGACAATATCTATACTAATTGAAAGTTAAATTTAGAATTTAATTCGATTAGACGTCGATTAATTTTGTTACTGATATAATCGATGTATCTATATACCTATTAGATATTATTAAGCATGGAGAGTGAACCTTCATATAGTCTGTTTTTTATTTATTGACGACAAATGTCTACAAACGAACAGCACACAACACCCATCATGACGATGATTAAGCAACAATCGACTTCTCTATTCTATACATTAATGGATCCGACAACAATGTCTTTCCTATACGTCACAAGTAGCTTTCACAACTGGTTTTGACAATAATAATAATAATAATAATAATCGTTGTTATGTCCCTCCGACGTTCGATCTTGACTCAACACAACACAAGAGTCTTGAGAAACATGAAAAACAGTGTGTGCGTGAGAGAGAGAGAGAGAGAGCAAGAAATGTTGTGCTCGTTTTATTTATACCTGTTTCATGGCCCCCTTTTTACAAATACCGTTGTCTGACACCAACAACTATCGAATACTATATTTTTCATGTTGCTGTTGTTGTCGTCGTCGTTCTCGTAGTAGTAGTAAGGAACGAGCACAAGACAGAGAGAGAGAGAAAAGTTGCTTAGTTAGTAGAATGAATATTAGATATCCGCTTGGCTCAAAATTATTCTATTGTAGAAAAAAAAGAAAGAGACAGAGGTCAATGAAACTTGTGGAAATTTAAATGGACCAAAAATGGTTCATTAGGTCTTTACGGTTTGTGCAGTGTGTAAAGATGAAATTTTGTTTGGGTTCCCTCTGTCAGCAGATGTTCAATTAGTAGTAGTTTAGTTGTCTGCATTTTTTTTTAAAATGAAATACGATACTTTGACACATTATTATTATTATTATTATAGCGTGGGAACATCTACTCCGTATAACAATTGAAATGTATCTTCACAGAATACACAACAACTAGATAAAACTCGCCACAGTCTGGTGGCGCTTGCGCAATACACCTCGAATACCGGGAAAAAAAAATCAATACTTTTTATTACTTGTACTATAACAAGCGCGTGTGATAAGAAAGCTAGATATCAATCGCATCTCAACGATATTCGTCGTAATTTTCAATACAAAATTTAAACAATAGATTACAATAAATAAATAAAATAACTGCTTAAAATACAACGGAATATAAAAAAATAACGCTGATAAAACAATATAATTTCCAATTTGTCATCATATGAAAACATTTCTTAACAGACGCCATTATTATTATTATTATTGTTATTAGTAGCACTGTTGTGCAATGCAGCGTAGGCTTTCACTCATTCGTAGCGGTCAACCTTGTGACGTCACGAAATTGTAGCAGCAACATCGGAGGGAGCCGTCGCCGCCACGGCATGATGATGGTGGTGGTGGTGGTGGTGGCGGCGGCGGCCATATCGAAACACACACATACACATGTAGCTATAGCTGTGCAACCGGTTCCGCTTAACGACCGACTTGATCATGTTTTATTATTTTATTTTTTTTTTCTTCTTTTTTGACGTATCGACCGGTCTCGTTTTATGCGCACACCGGAACAAGTCACGAAACAATGTGCGGTGTTGCCGAATGTGTGCATTACAATGTTGTTGGCTTGGATTACTTTTTTTTTTATGGAAGAATCGATAATTTTAATTATTACATACACACACACATACATGTGTGTGCTTAAAATAAGGTTGAATGATTCTCAAATACGTATTATTGCTAAAAAAAAAAAAAACGAATCTATTTCGACATCGACGTTACTTCATTTTTAATTCTAAGGTTGTAACGCTTACACATACACGCACACACATATATAAATAATGCTAAACCGATCACATGAGTTTATAGACAAATAACCTTGATAATTAGACACAATTGGAGTTAATGCATTGTTGTAATGTTTCGCATAAATTTACATATGATTATGTCGCTCAAAGTACTGCGCATTTTGTTTGACATTTGATATAATTTCTACTATGTATTTTCTATAGTATATAGCAATACTATTGCATATTTTACATAGATTAGTAGTACCAATCAGGTATGAATCATCATGTCAATCTGTATAGTTAGTGTGTAGGTGCATTTAAATGTCTCTTGACATTAATTTTTGTTGCAATAAAAAAAAATATATATTTTTTTTAAATATTATTCGCATCCACAATGAAATTTATTATTCCTTTAATTACTATTACTTCCATTATGTATACATAGTATATGTACTTAGTATATAAAAGCATATTCAAGGATTTCACGATGACGTCAGTTAGATATTCCCGTCACGTCTTTGCCAGTGATGATGTGACGTCAGTCTGCGATGCGTTTATGTATTATTATTGTTGTTTTCCTGTTATATGTATATCTACCTACACTGAACAAGCAACCTTGCCCGAAAATGAAACTTAATATGCATTATATATGCATACACATAATAATAATAATAAATGAATTGGTCATTGTATATAAATAGGACTATGCAATTAAATGTGTATGATGCTCAATTTGTTTAATTTATTACTGCATTCCGGATACTAATTGCACATTTTGCATTGCATGCGTTGTAAGTTCATTGGCGCTTGAAGTGCGCATTATCTTCTGCTTCAAACGAAGATATTTTCGTCGTTAAATCGTAAAATACAGGAAAACTTCTGAATTTAAAAAAAAAAAACAAACAAAAACATGCCTACCAAACTTCTCCATGGCACCCTACTTTTTCATTGCGGCTTTGACGTTTCTTATTACTATAATTTTGGAATACATCGGAGTCTAAAACTGCACGATTGAAGATTATTTCATTCCGTCAAAACAACGAAAACCAATAACCATGTTAAATGCTCAATAAATTGATATTTCGAACGATTTTAATAAATAAATACTACTATACAGAATTTCACTTAATCTCAATAATATTCACATTAATAATAATAATAAATAAATTTCTTTGCTATCTATCAACTTACCATTTCCTTTAAATGCAGTGCCAGCATCAAATGATCCAGTTCGTATTGGATGTTTCTCCTGTTTTAAACTGCGTTCATTTGCGACAACAAATTGTTGAGCTAGAGAAACGGCCGGTAAACTTTCCCCTCTAGTTAATGGTGGTCGAGCTATTGGTGGTTCTTGACGTAAACCACCGCTACCACCACTACCGCCGCCTCCTCCACCACCACCACCACCGCTATGATCCTCAATTGTTATCAATCGTTTTGCTGCTACTTCGCCATTTGTATGATGATAACCATGATGTCCGTCATCGTCATCAGTGGCGGATAAAACACGTTTAATTCCTTGATTTGTTAGATTTGTTTGACGGGTGGTTGTATGATGATGGCTTTGAAGTGAATGATGAGCATTTGCTGGTAAATGGGTTGGAAGACGAACGGGTGGACGATTCATCTAAAGTAAAACGCGCGAAAAATTATCATTTTTTTTTTTTTTATTAAAAAAACAAAAGTAGGCCATGACAGTATCATGACAACTAAACAATTTTTTATTCAACTTACAAGTGCTTCATGTTCAGCTGTCACTTCAACCTGGGACCTTGTTATGCCCTGGCTATTTCTTGGCGGTGGTGGTTGAACAGTTGCATCAACCACCTTCCAACCTTCTATCATACCACCGCCACGGGAATGATGTACAAAATTGCCTGGATGATGTGTAGCCGATTGGCTTTGAGATCGACTTCCAGTACCAACACCACTACCAACCACCTCACCATTCTGATGTTCACGATGCGATGATTTTCCTTGATGTGCACTACCTGGACGTGTGGCTGTCTCTCCCGTGTATCCACTAGCCCGTTTCATTTGTCTAGTAGCATCAATAACCAATTCAATACGATCGGCACCATCATAGTTTACACAACCGCGACACACAGGTTCCGTAAAATCATGCACTAGTGCCCATGGCATACGGGGTAGTTCACAAAGGAAACATTGTATTCGTTTCGGTGGTTGCATTACTGACATCTTGATCGATTTGATTTAAAACTATTAATTTTGAGTAAAAAACGTTAAAATCAAAGTGTGCGCATCTGACTACAGAATACAAAAATTTCAGCAACTAGATTACTAGATTTTAACTATGAAAGTTTGTTATGCAATTATTCCAAATATTTTACAGTGTTAATATGAATAATAAACACTTCGATTATGAAAACTAAATTTAATAGTACACTAACTAAATAACCGTCCACCTAACAACACTGAATTTAATATTAGTGTCCAAAAATCACTCGAAATAAATTCATTGTATCACAAAATCACGAGACACAATTTCGCAACTAAAACGAACTTAATGTAAAATGAAAACTAAGAAAAACAACAAAACGAAAAAAACTCGATCTACTTTAATTTTTTCGAAAATATATATTACAAGTTGTAATCATGTAAAGGCGGAAATGCTCTTTCAACACTACGAGCAAACATTAACCAAACCTATTCATGAAACGACTGATAGAAATACGACGCCAACCACGGCCGAGAAACGATGGGGCGCACAGCGCAGCCGAAATGAAAGACGGGAAAGGGAATTATTATGCTGCAACGTTGTCAATGTGATTTAAATAAGAAAAAAAACATGTGTTTTTTATGTTAAACGGACAGTGTTACGAATTTTCAATAATCTTGCTTTAGTTTCATTATTGTATCACCTTAGTAGCCGTTAAATAGTTTCGAAAAATCACAATATTTATTTTAAAATTATATAGACAACATTGTTTAGTTAATAGATTTGGCAAGGCAGTGTGGACGATTCCAATTTCACAATAGCCTGCTCTGTTGCCGCCAACAAGCCAAGTATCGCGCGCAACACCATCAAACAAACTGACGTAGACCTTTGGCCACCATTGGACGTGACGTCACGAGCCGTAACGATTACAAACTACATAAAGCATAGGGGATTCGTTTACCCGCGTGGCGCGTATAACCCCCTTCGACACTCTTCTACCTCCCTCCCTACCCGACACTGTACAGCATCCAGCTATAATTATTCTTATTATGAGAAAGAGATTCGATGCGGATTAGAATGCTGCGTTGCCATTGGGTGTGAAGAAATATAGTTTCTATATTTATTATACTTGTTATTATAACGTGTTTTGTCATATTATAATATAATTCAAGTGATGACATTTATTTTTATTCATGTAAATAGCCCGGCAGCACAAGAGAAATATTTCTGCTTGTTTTTTAAACAAAACGAAAATGGCAACGTCGAAACGAGGAACACATTGGGTTATACACAGAGAATTCTAGGAAATGTATGAATTTCTGTATTTTTATAGTTATATACAATTGTTATGGTAGATCGAAAATAAATATGCATACATGTGTATATGTATATGTATTGAAAGTGTTTTTCTGAAAATATATATATATATATATATAAAGATAAATAAATACGGGACGGGTGGTGGTGAGGTGACGAAAAGAGGAAAACCGCTATATATAATTCATGTACAAAAATAAACTAAAATATGTATAAATACACATGTATAAGTTCGTCAAGGTTATTTTCCTATACATACATACACATCCACATTATTATTATGTGATGAGTTGGTTTAGTAGCCATCTTTGTTTTATTGAGAAACGACAAATGGGACAAGAAACTGTACGAAAAAAAAAAAGATACGATCACAAGACAAATTATTAGAGAATTACTTTTTAATTTCATTTTTATTGGAAGTAAAAATGGCGTATAATAACACGGACTCTAGTAGTTGTATGCGCGCAAGCGCCTCGTGTCACGTATATATGCGCACAGGGCACTAGATATTAACTATACATATGTAGCGATGAAGTGTCAACCTATAGATATCAGTTAAACAATTAGTAGACAATAGAGTACATATGCATGTATAAAATAATGTACAAAAAATACATTGTATTATGCATGTACGTATAATTAAATCGCTATCGCTAAATGCCTTATCTTATTACTTATTATAACCCAAACAAATTGCGGCACTGATAACGATAATACGGTGCTGGATACAGAGAAAGATGCTTGTGCGTTTCGGATGACAACAATATGGAAAAAACAGTAGGCAGAGACGGACTATGATTTGTTAAGAGGGCAACAACAACAACAACAAAAAAGAATCACTTTCCTGGTTAAATTTTATAATTAGCTATTTCATAATCTTTTTTCCTTGAATGTCTGTCTATCTATGCGTGGCGAAAGACGGGAGGGAGGTTATTTCTTTAAGCAAATGTAATGTCCTTGTTAGTTTAATGACATTTTCAATTATAATATAGTTTGTTTTTTTTTTTTTTTTGGAACAAAAGCCTGATTTAACGAAATCGTCTATTAGATTGTGTTGGTATGATTTGTTGAATAGCTGTAATTTCTGTTTAAATATGGAATGGCCGCTGTAGCGCATGCGCATAAACGATTCTGTACCAATCATCACGTCTACGGACCTAAACTGTGTTTGATTTGATGGCAAATCGAAGTACAAAAAAAAAAAAGAAAAACAGAAAAGGAATTGTAAAAAGCCCGTTCTGGCTGATTTGTACGTATATATGTGTAATAATTAAATTAAACATTTATCCATCATATATCACGAACGAAGTGTAAAGTTCATACATACTATAATAATAATAATAATTTTTTTTTTTGCTTTGTTTTCAAATCGAATTTTACATGTGAATCGAACGTGATTGTGCGTTCAAACAAAATACATACAAACGAATAAAATCAACATGAACTCTGACGTATACGTATAAATAGCTGTGAATTGTTTTCACTTATTAATACTACTGATCTTGTTTATGTTTTATTATACAAAATTTCGAATGATTACTATTATTATTATTATTATTATTGAAATAATCATATGTTTTCTGAAAATACATACATATATGCGTTTTAATTTAATTTTCTATTTAATCCATTTACAAGTTTTGCAAATGACAAAGAAATATACTATAGAAGACAAAAAAAAAACAAAAACAAAAACGAAAGGTCAGTTTTGAACCTCCATCAGCACTGACTGTCGCTGATTAATTGACGTCATTTGACGTTATATGTATGTTATGTATGCGAGTCACGTAACTTACCTTCCACAATACGTATATACGTGTGTGTGTGTGTGTGTGTGTGTGCATAATAGTATTTCTCTTGATATTTCAGAGAGACTGAATTTTATACTTCCGCGTATATAGCGTTATTTATTATGTATGTAAAATAGTATATTTAAAATAGCGGCGGGGTGGTGGCACTGCTGTTGATTCAATTTTCTTTTTCGTCGTTCTCTTTGTTTTTTTTTGTTGTTGTTTCACCATTTAATTTGCAAATGACGAAATTATAAAAAACACGAAATTATAGCAAAAAACATAAAAATGCAGATTATCATTGCAGTACGACCGATTGAACATTTAACGTATCATATACTAGCAATTACTATAATTTAGGGATGCAAGAATTATTGTTGATTACTATTATTAATTATAGTAGCTAATTCATGGTCAATACTCATATATTTTTAAAATACTGTTTCTGTGTAAAACAGCTCAAAAAGTTTTTTCCAAAAGTTTTTCAAACAAAAAACGTAACGTATATTTATTAATAAAAATTATTTATTCATCTTTTCAGATAAAATTTATTTAAAAAATGTAAACAAGATTTGAATTCCAAAAACGCAACAAAATTCTGAACAAAAAAAACCAATAGAATTTACAGTCAAAATAATTAGAATACATAAAAATTATATCAAATACAAATTTGGCTTATCGAAAAATATCAAATATTTCATTAAATATTTTATCAATATATTTTTGACATATTTGGAGTAATATTTGAAATTAATTGTACAAATTACAAATTCAGATTGTCTGTATTAAATCCAATTTGCAATTTGTGCATTGGAAAAATGTAAAGAAAACCCGTTACAACGGGTTCGGTCAAAATACGAACCAGACCGAAAGCAGAGGTAGTCTGTTCCACGAATTTTCCAACCGCCTTAAAAAATACACGATTAATCGTATTAATAATCGATTAATCCTAATCGGAATCGTTGCATCCCTACTATAATTGCATAATAATAATAATAATTTGTATTTGTATACAAACAAAATATTAGTATAATACAATTAATTTTATAATTTCCTCCAATTGACGTATGTATATGTAGGTACTTATGTAAATCTATGACGCAAGCAATGGCCTTCTTGATTATTATATTGTCTGCACATCAAATCCACTGAATAGCTAATTTCAATAACATTATTATTATTATTATTATTATTATATACTAGCGTGCAATGTTGAAAACGGTGCGAATTTAATACATCATCATAAACATGAAAAAGAATATTTTAAACTTTTATTATTTTAATATTAAAACTAAATAAACTGTTTATAATTTGTGACCTAAATTATCAAGAATTTGAAAATATTTCGGGGAAAAAAGTAGTATAGAACACCTCGGGATAAGTGACACGCGTCATTTTAATTTCTCTTTTATCCTGGTTCGACCTATATCAATAATTACCACAGATCAGAATTCTATACACTATTGTGGACAACGCTAACAAAAAAAAAAGAGTGTACACTGCGCATCGATTAGCCGCTGTAGTTCGTTGCGCGCAGCCAACTCGAGCGGTAAATCGATGCGCGACGTACGCTGTTTTATATGTGTACATATTACGACATAACGTTATTTTATATTGGATAATAATCATATTATGTACATAGGCGTGTGGAGTTTTACAACCATTATTAGCCTCTCTCTTACCCAACACACACAAACGTCATGTAACAGAGAACGAGACATATTTTCCAAATTTTGAACAATATATTTTTAAAATGCCGTCAGAAAATGGCAAATAAAAAAAAAATCGTTCATTGTTTGCTGATGGACGGGGAAAATTTAGTGTAATTATCAATTTAGGCAAAGTGCAGCTTAATAATTACTTTCACTCTTAAATCGATTTTTTTCACGAGGTTATTAACGCTGCGGTATTAAAATACTAATATGCAGATATCTTATCTTTTCCATACACAAAAAAGTACGCTTGCACCAATACATACATACAAAAGTACTTACTCAAAAAATATCAAATAATAATAGAACAATTATGTTCTTATTGCAATAATACTGTCACAGTGTGGTGACCTACTACTATTACTACTATTAATAACGTATCGTATCAATCATGTGGCAACATCGGACTTAATGCTGCCATTGATCTATCTCCAACGCCAACCACATACTGCACGTTTTCTATATGCAACGTAGCACAATATGAGCCAACGTGGCAATGGCGTGTGTGTATGTGTGTGTGTGTGTAGGGCATCAAATTTCAATTTTAACATTGCACTTGGTTTTAAAATACTTTTTACCATCCAAAAAAAAAATAAAAATAAACATGTCTTGTAGTTATTTTTGGGGCAACTTTCTCAACATCTCGCTCTCTCTCCTGTGTGTTTTCTTTCAATTTTCCAAATCGTTCTATAAAAATAGAGTTGGCTTTGGAATATTATACAAATATAGTCTATGTGTACATATGTATAAAGGAATGAAAAAAATGTTGTATAATTTCAATTTATTTATATCAAAGTATTGTGTACTTAAATGTTTCGTCAAAAAAATCCAATTCTGATGAGATTAAATAATAATTACGCCGCTTGATATTAATCATGTATAAACTTATTTCGGAATAAACAAACTGCTGATAAGATATCACATATCTGTACAAGATAAATATAAAAAAAAAAAAAAAAACATCTCAAAAATAGTATGTACATACAGATATTATCACTCTACATATATATATATGAATGTATGTACTCAAATGATAACGAAACATTGACGCAAAAAAAAAACCTCATGTTGCCATGTGAATCTTATCAAGATACGCCTATACAACACTTAACTGATTACTGCAACGCAGGTTAAATGAATTCGTTTGATAATCACATTTTCGAATAGGTAAACAAATAAAAAATGAAAAATTTCATACACGAAAATAAACTTCAAAAGTGACTTCAAATGACAGCAATGAGATTTGATACTTCCAAATGTAGATCGCCGAACAGAAAAAAAAGACACAATTATGAAAACAAGTTAAATCAAAATCTGAGAACTACACATGGCCAACTCGATTAGATCTATATTTGGTGCGCATCGATTAGGCTGTTCGCGCAGCTAATTCGAATGTCGAGATGAGCTGATAATTTATCGTCATATATTTGTGTGGACGTAAAGGTTTATGTCATAATCATTTTATATAGTAATAATAAGAATAATAATTCTATGAATTTTTTACTACATTTTTATCATCAACATCAAACATTAAAATAGCGAAAAAATTCATACGGGCGTATCTAGTTTGCATTCATAATTTTTTTGACCTTGTATCGCTGTCATACTATTCTAAATTTGAATAAAATGCACACATACACATACACAAAAAAAAAAGAGAAATGTCGCGTGTACGTTTAACTGTTAAGCAAATACGTATAATAATAGTAATAAAAAATAAATAAATAAAATAAAACAGTTTCGAACAGCTGTGTTGTCAATTCTCTTCTAAACGGTAAAAATATGAATTTCTAAAACAATTATGACGTCAAATTCAGATAACATTTTATTGTCATCATCCATTCTGTTACACCCTGTATATTTCATATATCACGTTTAATATAATACGCGTATATTTTCTAATAGGTCCAAAGTTTTTATTTATTTATATAAACACAAAAAAAAAATCACGACTCTTTACATTAATCCCCCTCCCGCCTCTACGAAAAAAAATCGCATTCTATTCATTATTAAAACAAGAATAACCAAAAAAAAGTAGGTGGGATGTTAACTAAGCTTTAGGAGGCGCGCGCGCACACAGCCAATCGTCATTGATTTTCGTGACGTCACAGTACAATGTAACCCTCTCCACCTACATTGGCCGGCTAAATGGTAACACCCACGCTTCGGCCCCGCCAGGGCAAATAAAACCGTAAGTCAAGCAAAGGGTACATAGCACATGATGTATAGTGGAAAAATTCTATTGCGATTTTTTTTATTTAAATTAATATTAAATTAAATTATTGATGTCTAATCAATATGTAGATTATAATTAACATTGTGCAATTCTGCGCGCAGAGATCTAGCGCGACTAATCGATGCGCACTATATTCTATTATTATTATTATTATACAGTAAAATAGAAAGACGGATGGTTTGTTTACATGACTGTTCGTTTGCTTTCACAACGGTGCAATGACTTGTTTGTTACAATGTAAATACATAGATACATCATAATCAATATAGGTAATAGCGATTAATTAATTAGTTGGTCAATATCACGAGTAGACTGAATTAGAATTAAAATCTAAACTGAATAAAAACACACCCACTACATGTCTACATATTATGTATAGATATACATATAGGTATTTAATTAAACGAGCCAAAAAACCAAAGAAAAAGAAATCTCCATTCTAAAAATATAAGAATTTTTAATTTGTATGCGCGCCTGCTGACGGGAGATCGTAAAACTTTCTTTTTTACTTTCTGGCAACGTTCCAAATCCACACCAAGTAAATTGAATCTATAATGTGTCGCGTTCCATGTCCGTTCATATTTATTATGGAAAAATCTTAATTTGATAATCAAAATTACGTTTTTCTTTTTTTTGTCTTTTAACATGGCGCAGTATAGTCTAGGTTAGTTTTATTGTGCAACTTCAAATTGCGTTTAATTATATTGATTGAATTTTAATTCTATTTTTATCTAAAAACGTGTCCAGGAATCTAAAAATTAAAACTAGGAAGATTGAATTGCCGATACGAATAACTAGTCGCTAGATTTCAATAACTGAACAACGATAAACATAATTTCTCTTATAAATAATATTCGGCATATTTAGAACGAACAAAATAATCTAGAAAAACTGCTAAAATAAATCGAATACGACTAAAGTTTGTTTCTTCCAAACCGGCCAAACTTAAAACTACAAATAGTGATAGCTTAAATTATGCGCCTCTTTAGCTCAGTGGTAGAGCACTGGTCTCGTAAACCAGGGGTCGTGAGTTCAAACCTCACAGGAGGCAATGTGATGTTTTTTTTTTTTTTGTTGTTATTGTATTTTTTTGTTGAATAAATAATTGGTCCATCATTTTTGTTGTTGTGGTGTATCAACTCAATTTGAGCGACTTTTCAATAATTAAAATTTTAAAAACGCTCCTCGTAATCGGAATGAATAATTCAAAATTTCCATCATAAAAAATCGTATTTTACTTTATCGAAATGGAACGAAGTCGGTTCGCTTATTCGATCCAGAAGTCTACATAGAAACAAACAGGATTTAAATAGAACGGGAATCTCTCATAATTCTTTTAGTTTTGTTCTTCATCTTTTATACATGTACTTTCGTTTCGAAGGTATATAGTACATAAAAAAGGGATTATTAATTTATTATTCGTCGGTCGGTCAGTTCATTCACGTGCCGGTACAAAAACAGCAAGGGCATTACATGTAGGACCCTTTTCTCGATTAACATTCCCATCAGTAAAAGTAAAACTGAGATTATCATATCTCTAAAATGATTGTGGAAAATTTCCATTAAAGTTTAATGGAAGTTTTAAGCTGTGAAAATTATCTACATATCGATTGGTTTGCTTTTTTTTAGGTTAGGGTTTCTTTTTTTTTTTTTGGTTCAGCGACGCCGTTCTTTTGATTTCAATTCATTCATCGACATTAATTTTGCTTTTCTTTCGAAAGGGGTTCGTGTCGTTTCCATCTTCTTGGTCTCTCCCTAAAGACGCCACACGTCAACTCACCCTTCAAATGTAAATAAAAACGATCAGCAGCAGGGTCGAACGTTCATACGTGTGTGTGTGTACTGCGTATATTATTTTATTATAGAAGAACAAAGTACACAGAATGCTATCATATCGGCAGCTGCCCAAAAAAAAAAAAAAAAAAAAATGAAAAAACAGGATAAGGAAATCAGCCATCTGCAAGAAATGGGGTCTCCTTTTATTTGTGCACTGTTCCACAACCCTATAAAGAAAGAAAAAAAGAAGCCGAGATAAGAAAGGACTAAATAAGATTTTTAAAAGCACGTGGAAACGAAAGGTGTTCGTTCCCATTTTGATTGCATGTTGTCAATGAAATGACGTAATCCAATTCAATCGTTCAGGGACTGGGTAGGTTTCTTTCTTTATAATTATTAGTATTGTGTCGTTTATTTGTCTTTTAACTTCCCTTTTCTATGGCTGTTAAAAGTTCTATATATAGCACATTCCATTTAAAAAAAAAACAAAAAACTTCGAATTTTCTATTTAGTGACTGCAAGAAAACCGGTGTTTCACAACGAAACTCCGCTTGTAATCGGGTCGATTTTTTTTTCCAAAAAAAAAATATAAAGAAATCTACACAAATCTGTCCAGAAAATTTCCCAAGAATCCCAATTCCATTTTAGTCTTATTATATAAAATGGAATCCCATCATTTCCAAACCAAACCATTGCTTGGTTCCCTGGACCCACAGGGATAAAATTCTTCCCTATACTATAAGCGTCAAATACTTCTCATGTCTGCAGTGACACATGCACACACACATACACACATGAACAGAACGAAAACAACGAAACTACAACATTAAAATGAAGAGTCACGAACTAGACCCTTTTCTTTTGGTGCAAAGAAAACTTCCCATTTCATGGTCTCTTTCTTTCTTGCTTTCGTTTCTCCTGCCTTTGTAATACCTTGGAGTGGACCTGCTGCTGCTGCTGCTGGTTGGCCGGTCGGTCAGCTTAAAATGTATGTTATGTACGATGAGAATGTGTCTAGAAACGTGACAAGCTTGGGAACGAACAATGTTTGCAAAATCGAAAATGGGAATACAGTATACATATACAATGATCAGAGAAAGAGAGAGAGAGAGAAACAGTAGCGTAGACGGTTAGTATCAAAAGTAAAATCTATTTGGAATGATCAAAATCTTTTATCTTAATTTTTTTCTACTTTCCTGCTCGAAGGACCATTTTTTTAATTTCTTGCTCGAAGGACTAAATTTTTAATTTATGTCAATCTTAATGAAAATTGACATTTCAGGATATAAACATCTATTTGAAATGGCTAAAATCTCTTATCCTGCTAGAAGGACGATTTTTTAAATTTCTTGTTCAAAGGACTAAATTTTGTATTCTACCAATTTTAATGAAAATTGACATTTCAGGTGATGCATAAATAGTGTCCTCCAGCACTGTTTTTTTACTTTGCAGTAATGGCAATACGGTGCACGAACAGCGGTGTAGTTGGTATGTAGAAATACAATGTATTTGAAACTATACCAAGATTTTCAGTTTCGATTTTTTTCTCTCTAATCGGAGGACCAATTTTTTTCTAAATTTCCTGCTCGAAGGACTAGTTTTTAATAAGAAGTGAATCTGAGCTACGAATTACTAGTGTGTTCCAACACTGTGTTTTTTTCACAACAACAAAAAAAAAAATACACATACACGCATACACACGTACAAACGCTCAAGGTTCTCGGTACTCGCCTGCCTGCCCGCCATGTTATCATACCACAGCGGCCCGGATTATGTATTTGCCCGTCGTAAATTATGGTCGAATTATTTAAGGTAAGATTATGTACTATACATACATACGGGTCCGGTTTTTTTTTTTTCGGAGCAATTGCACGCACCAGACCAGTTTCGGGTTTCTCAATTCGATTTTTAATTGCCAGTTGCCAATACATTGTACTAATTAATAATTTAATTTAACAGCAAAAGGAAAAAGTAATTAAACTTTCTCAGCCTTAAAATATGTATGGGACTCGGAAATCGATTGTCAAATTTAATGAAGCGACCTTCAGCAGATCCCACCACACCATCTAAACCCTCTCGCTCTAACAAGATGGATAGATATAGATACGCAAAAAGAAAGTCGAGCATTATTTCATTATACCTAATTTATTATATTAACCTAATTGTGCAGATAGATCGGACTTTTAAGTTATATAAAAGTATATTATATGCACATTAAAATACATCCATGGCCACATTGATTATGTTAATATGATAATGAATTTATTCTTATATTTATAGCAATCTGTCAAATTAACAGATTTTACTTTGTTGTAAAAAGAAAAGAGCCTGCGGCCACTGCCTCGATCTGTTTATGGCTAAATTTGCCTTAATATTTATCGTTTTTCCAAAGAAAAATTATTCTCGCCTCGTACAAGGGTATAATAAATTACAGAAAACCGCCTTCATTAACAGCTGTCGTAAAGAAAAGAAGAGGGCTTTGGAAAAGATTCATTCCCGATTTCGTGACTATTCCCAATATGACTGGTGAATACAAATACCCATATTATCTATTCTAGTAGTCCAGTGTATAGTATTTGGTCGTACTAGTGTTTATTACGCGCAGCGAATTAAAGCGTAGAATCTATGCGCATCGGCTACGGTACACTCTGTCTGTACCGACTAGTTTGATTAGTTTTATTTCGTTAATAATTAAACAAATTTTCAAATATCATATTCACTCGTCAAAAGCAATATTTATTCTAAAATAATTCCATGACCACTTGCGAAATGTAGATATAATTTTCCACAATCTCATCACAAATACTTAAAGTAAAATGTGTGTATGATCTAAGTACTCAAATAATACGAAAGTGAAAATCGATAATTCCATATAGAAAACCATCCAGTTTTATAGAAGAATAGAATAGTATATCACACACACACACACACACACACAGAGAGACATTGATTTTCATTTTGACAACACATTGGCAGGCATAACAAGGGCGTGACGCAGGACACTTGACTCAGGACGCGGACCTACCCTCTATCTACCTTCCTTGATTCGACTCCATGTATTTCTATATTGATTAGTTTCAGTTTGTATTTGCTGTTTGCCAAAATTCGGTTGTGAAAGACTTCAGTAATTTGGTTGAATGTTAATTGCAAATTTCTAATTGTCATCTGTGTTTCAATATTAGCAGAACGCCTCTATTGTCTAAAATGCTAAACAATCCAAAGCACTTTTTTTTCGTTCATGATGAAATCTACACTTTTCTTCGGAATAATAAAAAAAAAAGACACCCCGAAAATACGATCAATAACCAACAAAAAAAAAAAAAAAAGAAAGCAGCAGACCTTCTCTTCATTTTAATCAATTTTACTCTCTCGCTTTTCTTCTATACTATGTATCTTTCATTTTCTTTTCGCATCACTTCCATTCTCTCTCTCTCTGGATGTACATAGGGTGATATAATACACTTTTTTTTATACATAATGTATTGGTACAAATTCAACCTCGATCTGTCCAGAGCTTACTTGATGATTGATACCTATTTTACTCGTATACATATAAAAAGGGAGGGGCAGATGAAAAGATGGATGCGGTAAATACCTATACATAGTAAACTGGACTGAAACTTGGAATGGAAGGGCATCATTTTAATTAATTTTATGAATTGCCATTGAAAGAAACTGAATGTGGGCGGGGAACTATAAGCTACGCAATAATTGATTGATTCGATTGTTCGATGAGTTTTTAGTGTTTCGTTCGTTGCGCAGAAACAACTCTAGCGCCAGAGGGCAAAAATCGATGCGCAATGTACATTACTCTGCAGTCGTCATAGTATATCGATCGATATTTTGTATACACTGTGATCATATGCAGGTATAGGTATTCTTTTTTATGTCAGTTTCATTTATATTATGTAAATATTTATATACTCATTATTACAATACAATTACAATGTATGACCTTCAGTTCTACCTCCCCATTTCCTGTTTTTATAATTACCACTAAGTACAAATGTAATTAATAAATTTCCATAATTAAATTGCATGGTTTATTTTACGTAGACATGTATTATTATATTGTCAAGTGACAAATGAAAGATTTATGTACCTATCTCTAAAATCATTAGAAAAAAAAAAACTTGAAAAGTTGGCAAAAACAAACTGAAAAAACAAAAAAAAAAAATCAAGCACAAAAAGTGAAAATAGTTTTACAATTTTTTAAATTCCCATTTTACTATACTGTCTTGTTTGGAAAACAGTACTCGTGAAACCAGTACCGGTTGTATTTCTTTGCATTTGGCTCCACCATTCTCATCATTAAAGAATAAAGACAAAGAATGAAGTTCAAGGCTGAATTCAATTTATATTAGCTGTTTTAGATTAATAGTAATAGGATAGGTAAATATATTTTAGAAATACGAAATATTCAGTGAAAATATATAAAAATAAAATTCAATATATAAAATACATTACAGTATAAAACAAAAGTCAAAAGTCAATATGAAACATGGAGGTCATGAGTGTTGATTGTGTTATTATTATTACGTATTCTTTTGGATATGTATGTATGTAGTCTGACCGATTATATTTTTATTAGATAATTATTATTATTGTTACTCTCTGTTATTATAAATATATAAATAAATCTTAATTGTATGTGTATTGAACTTGATGATATCTATATCTTCTTGACGACATAGTCAATTAATTTGACTTAAAAACACATCTATTTCTGTTCACGGAATGGAGATATATTTGTGTATTTGCAATTAGAGCGAAAAGATAAATAAGAAAAAAAAACGTTAGAAACAGAAATAATTATGTAGAACAAACAAACTATCAATGAAACAATGGCGTAGGCAACTTTCAATACATACAAATATATTTGTAATGTCATCGTGATAGATCTAGTTAGAGTTTTAATCTAAGTAGCCTATGCTCGGTACACGTACTGCATGCAATTTTAATGAAATTGAAACAAATTAGTTAATACGAAATCCTTTTTTAATTAACAAATAAAACCCATCATAGAATTGATATCAAGACAAAACATAAAGGAAGTACAATGCAGAACAATGCTATAGTTATACCATCATATCAAGTAAGGAGGAGGTACCTATCTACTATTATTTTATTCGTTTCATCTACAAATTACAATTATTACTATTGTCTGAAAACCCCAAAGAAAACATAAAAAGTTCTATGAGAAAATTCCCTTGACGCATGAAAAACATTTCAGCGGCAAGGCCCCTATTGTTTTGGATTTTTTATTTCTTTTTTGTTTTCAAGTTAAATGATTTTTTTGTTTGTTCTCTGGTCCATGACGTCTGTGCCAACAATACTGTGAAAATTGTTATAGTTATTTTATCTTTATCGCGTATAGGTAAGTATTGTATAAGTGAATAAGTAACTATGAGCCATAACATGTTATGCCATGCTAGTTAAATAAATAATAACGACCCCGAAAAAAAACGAAACCTTTTGTCTTTTTTCCAAATGGATAATTTGTTAGGCTTGTAAATCATTTCTCATTGTATTCTTTATAGGTAGAAATTGAATAATTAAGAAAAGAATGTAACTTTGGGAAGTCGACTAGTTGATTTTTTGTAGACTATTTGTTTTGCAAAGCAACAATCAGATACTCCAACGTTTAAATTATAACAACATACAGCACAGCAACCATTCGAAGTCTAGACTAAATTGTATTATTCTTAGAAAAAAACCATCTAAGAGAAAAACATCTTTAAGGTAGCGAAAATGCTTAATACAGTTCGGAATGCGCAGAAAAATATTAAAAAATCAATACTTGTTTTGAACTAGCTTGCTACCCAGAAGCAAAATATTGATTTTCCAATATAGTGCGTGTATATTATGTAAGTATATATACATTTTCGTGACTGCGGTAGCTCTTGAAATTTCGAAAGTGATATTAAATCGATATTAAAAATGTTACACAAAGAGAATGCCTGCGAAAACATATACAGGTATAAAAAGGTCGCTATACGCGCAGCTACATCCATAAACATTGTCTAAAAATAATTACGGCATTTATTAAATACAGAATGATGATTATTTCGTTTCAAAAAAATCATATTCAACACATGCGCCTACAATACATATGTACATTTCGTACGTATGTATGACAATCATGACCATCTCAATACTCAATTCATGAAAAGGTGACACACACACACACACACTCTGTGTACTGTGTAGAAATGTTGAAAATGAAATAAAATAGAATTGATCGACCTAGAAAATGTTTGAGAAACGAACCTTTAATACTAATACCTTTTTCTTTGTTATTTCATTGAATCGAAAACTTGCAATATAAAAAGCTAAATGAATACTTACTTGATTAAGAAAAATGCAATTTCCACTTTACTTACCTCCACAATATTAATCACAATTGATTCTAATCATTAATTACACACTAATTTTCAATGAACAAATCAAAACCGATCGCATTCGAAGACAAAAAATATAAATTTTTAGAATCGGGTAAACATTGTTTATCCAGCGCATTCACCATATTACAACTGAATTAGATAGACTTACCTGTCATTGGTAGATTCTAATGTTTCCTTATCTAAAAAACGAATATAAATAGAATATCAATGTTAATAATAAAGAAATATGTGTTTACCTGTTAGCTGAGCATTGTTCGCTTGAAGTACCGTTAATCGATTTTCTATATTTTCAGCCGAATCATCTTTTCTACCAAATATATTACTACCACGCTGTTTGTTATTATTTTGTTGAGTATAAAGCTCATAATTATCATATCGTTTATATTCGGCTATTTCACTTTTTAATTCTCGAATTAAAATTCTTTGCTGTTGAAAATTATGATTTTTTGCTTGGGAAAGTTCTTCTTTTAAACCGTGTAAATCTGGCAGTATTTGTTCAATAAATGTTGAATCAGAACACTTTAAAAGATTGTTTTCTCTATTCGCACGAATTTCATTTATTAGTACGTTTCTTTGAGAAATCAAATTCGTATCAGTATTAGATTTGAATGATTTTGGTGATGGTAATAGAGTTTTATCTAGAAATGGTTTCGGCCGTTCTTGAGCACTTTTACTGCCGCCATATTTACTTTTGTATAATTTTGGTCTATTTGGAGAAGCGTTTTGCTTATTTGATTTTACACTAGACGACGAACTGTTTACAGATTCTATCGATGTAACGTAACGTTTAAGTCTCGATTTACTTTGCGACAAAGATTTATTTCTTTTCGATAAATGATTTTGAAAACCTTCTCTGGGTACGTGTTTTATTTGATGTAAGTTTTGCCCTTTACCATTATTCACTTTTTCAGGAATATCGATATTCAAATTCACACGAGGTTCATATGGTTTCACTATTCCAAAATTGCTCTTTTGAGTTCGAGCCCTCTGAATGGTTTTATTTTGAAAGTTTTTCTCTAAATTTTTTATCATCGTTCGTTACAAACAAAGATTTTCAAGGTTAGATTTTCATGGATCTATGAATATCAGTTACGTTACGAATTCTTTTAGAAACATTAAATACAAAAATTGGAAAATGGTCTTTGATAATTTTTTTGTATTTTTAACATATCAATCAATTCGTGATATTTTTGAAAATTTTGCAAAAACCGGCGCGGGAAAAACCAAATGTCATCTATTTGAAAGTAATGACAAGCAAAACGAAATGGTTAACGGTCGAGTTATAAGAGTAATAAAATAAAGCAAAATTTAGTTAAAAAATGGCGTGCAATCATAGACAATACATAAATAATGGGTATAATAATTGTAAATATAATAGATTGGGATGTGATATTTAAAGATAAGCGCATTACCTAAATATGTATTCAAAAATCATTACAAAACAAAAACCGAATTTTATTTTATCGGCTTTCTATTTCCGCTTAGTTACTTATCTACAAGATGGCGCTACGAACAATAAAAGTGTAAATTCCTAAAGCACCCGTTCTATTCGACAATGGGTATTTTACTTAGTTTAGGGACTACATAAAAGTGGTTTTCCAACCACGTAAAATAGTTTTTTTATCTATAGATAAAAATATATCTTGTCTAAACAAAATTCCTAATAGATATACTAGAAAAATTCCAAGGATATTTTTAAAAAACTTGGAAAACAAAAAAGGGGGATGTTGTAAGTAATTATACGATAGACAACAAAATTTCGGAATTTATTATGGTAGACAGAAAATTAACGTAATACTTTGTGATTTCAATATAAAATAAATACAAAACTTTTAAAATGAAGAATAACTTTGTCGGCCATTACAAGAAAGAAATAAACAAAAGAATAATTTCAGAACATTTTTAACAAATGGATTCACACAAAGCAAGTTGTTTTTTCGTGTGTTTTGTTGAAGATCTAGTTCTCTTTACAACTTGTGTCTTTGGCAGTTTTTTCGATCTAACGAAAAAGAAAATTCGAAGAATATAAAATACAACAGTGATTATATTGGAATACTTACAAGTTTCTTGACAAAATTATATAATTTTTGATTCGGCTTTAAACATTTAATTGATTCTATTTGATATGGAGGACATATAGCAATCTGAAAGAAATAAAAAAAAATTATCTATAAAAAAGCTGTATATACTTTTTAATTCCACTCACATCATCCATAATAATTATGTCATTGTTTTTTAATTGTACTTGGCCTGTTTGATAAGCATAAACTTTGGAAATCTCTTTCAATAGCTTCTTTCCTTCATCTGGAAAATTCCTTTCGATGCACTTCTCATCAATTTTGTGAAGAAACTTGTTATGACACTATATATATAATAAGTAATATCTAGTTATTATCTGAAACTAGGATTGATTCATAAAACTCAAACCTTGGCTATATCTGGAAACCTTACGAGATCGGTAACACAATTTACACTATAGTCATCTGTTATTTTAACATCTATTACATATGATAAATTAACAAATTCAAAATCATCGTAATTCTTTATGCCTTTTTTATTTGCACATTCTAATTTGAAGGTTAAGGAAATATCAATTTCTAAATACGATATAATGCATGTTTTTTTTATCAATTATCTTCAAAACTGCCTAATTTAATTTATTGTATGTTATGTTTTTACATCACAAATACCGTTCATGGATTATTTTTGTTATTGAATATTTCTTTTTTATATTCAACTATGAGTAGGGCAAGCAGTTATTTAGTTTCCCTACCTGTCAAGTACATAAACAAATTAAATTAGACAAAATTCTAATTGTTAAAAGCAGAAAAAAACAATGCAACTTAACTAGCACATAGATGAATAAAACACTTAAAAAAGGATACTCAATATTAGAAAGTTAGTTATTGAATCATAAGCCATCACTTGTCCTTCTATTATTCTTTTCGTCAATGTTATACATTTAAGAACATTACCTACTGTATATAATCTCGGAGGTCCATCAGCCATTTTTCTTATTCTAAATTATAACATGATCGAGTCAACTACACACTAACACACACGCATACATAGAGTATGAACATTAGGAACACAATCGCATGAAAATTATGTATCTGTCAAATGTCAATCAGCAGGCAGTTTATGTCAAATAAGTCGAATGTCAAATTTCTGTCAAAAAAATATTGCCGCTGGCTTGTGGCGCCATCTGTCAGTTTGTATAGTAAACTGGTAAATTTTAAATTACCGTTTTCTCATTCCTGTAACAGCTACATTACGTAGCTGTTAGAACATAATCTTATAAACTTACTTGTGTAGTGTTCATTAGATTAAAATTTAATCACTTATTTAGATTTTAGTCATTTTAGACCTTCAATTATCATATCAACTGAAATTATATAAATTTATGAATCATATGAGGATCAGATTATATTATAATGATTTATGTTATATTTCATTATTTTGATTTATATTTTATAATTTTATATCAAAAAAAATGATAGAAAGGAAAATGAGGTGACAGCAAAAATTCGATATGTCTCCCATTCCTACAATCACTTATTACACAAGATCCAGTTACGTCATAGTCCACAGCCAGGTAAATTTCTTAAAACAGATAAAGTGATATCGAAATCAAATTCGGACCATACAAATCCTGTTTATCAGCTTCTTAAAATTAAACAATAAAGACGATATCGAGACGATTCAACCAGTGATCGAAAAATGTTATCAGTTTGTAAACAAACTCTTTCATGTACTTTGCAAAGGTCAGTATTTTCTTGACACTGCTGCTGCTGCTGCTGTTAGCTTATCAGTATCGTAAATGATTTGTTATGTATATTATCTAATAATTAAAAATGTAATAAAAGCATTAAATTGGTTTTGTTATTGATATTTAATCGGTTCATTTTGTGGCTGCAGCTTATCATCATAGGGTCTTTGCAAAGAAAGAAACTTAATGGAAAATTCCATTGAATAAAAATCGATAATTGTTCGGCACTTTAATTGTTTGCGAATACTGTAAAGATTAATCATAGACTCTTTCTCATTGTTTCTCAAAAGAAGAAATATTTCTTTTGAATTCGATCTGCTTTTTTTTGCTGCAAAATTTGCCTGCCTTTTTTAGTTATCAGCTGTTTTTGACAGATCATAAGGAGAGATGATTTTTAAAATTTAAAGGCCCACGGAAATAATCAAATTCGCTCAACTGCATCTATTTCTATTGATTAACGACTCAATTCGAATCATTTTGTATAAAATTTATTCGCTAATTAATTTCCGGTGTTATCAAACATTTCTGTCTTTATCTAGATAGCTGTGACTAAAAAAATATTCAATTAAAAGTATAAGCATGCCATTCATGATTTTTGACATGACCGACATTTGCTTTTCGTACAATCAAATTGTTATATAAATAAGCTGCATTTATTTAACCATAACTATGTGTACCGAGTGGAAATTGTGCCAAAAATAATAATCATTTTGGGTAGAACATTATCAATTCTAGCCTAGGCCTATTACCTTCAATATCAAGTAGGCAACATGATGCCATGTTGGATTTTTGTAGCTTATTAATATGTAGAAAATCATGCTATTGAATTAGTAATTATATTAGATATTAAAAAATAGGAATAGGTACGCTTCCGATAATAAGACTAAAAAATAAATTACTTATGGTTGATTTATTATACCAGCTAAGCTACATAATGCAAGGTTTTCTAGATTACGTATTTTTAGCGACATTTCTATTTTTAGTTACACTGAAATATTTTGATCTCTTTATTTTAATTTTACACCAAATGAAAATCAAACATTCCATCATTTAAAGCTTCTATAGCCGTAATTTTTATTTTAATAATATAATCAAATTTTGTCTAATTTTCAGATCTACAATAAGATCTTTAGCATCTATTGTTCCTGAGACTCGTATCGAAGATTTTGGTGTTAAAAATGAGCCCGTTTTAAGTTATTTGAAAGGTTCACCGGAACGAAACGAATTGGAAAAAGCGCTTAAAGATGTTGCTGGAAAAACTGAAGAAATTCCTATTGTTATTGGTAATCAAGAATTTAGAACAGATGACGTTCGATATCAGGTAGATTTTGAGTCGCTTGTTCAAGTGAACGATGATTCTGCGCCATACCAAAAATTCGTCAAAATAGACGAAATGCGCAGCATCATTGTTTGGTTATAATTATGGAGAACTATAAGATTAGTTTTTAAGATATTATATTGTAGTTCTCTATGGTCATAATATAATGAAGAATATAGTAGAAGGTATAAATATTTTTTCAATTAAAGGTAATGCCACATGATCATAAGAAAAAAATAGCAAAATTCTACTATGCAGACACGAAACTAGTAAGTAGAGCTATAGAGACTGCAACTGAGACACAGAGAAAATGGGACAAAACTCCAATGTCAGACAGGTAAAAAAAAACGATTTTTCCAATTAATTAATTAATTATCTACTGCAATACACAGAATGTTGTTATTGTTACAGATTGAAAATTTGGGAAAAAGCAGCCAGTTTAATGGCAGGCAAATACCGGGCGAAATTAAATGCGGCAACAATGCTGGGCCAAGCAAAAACCGTTATTCAAGCAGAAATCGATTCCGCTGCTGAATTAATCGATTTTTTCAGGTTGGTGTGCTGTGTAACGAACACTTGATTTCATATACATATAATACATATTCTAATTCACATTCCAGATTAAACGCATTTTTCGTTAAAGAAGCATTAAAATATCAGCCAATTTCCGAAGATGCGAAAGTAACAAAAAACGCGATGCGATATCGTGGTATTGATGGTTTCATTGCTGCCGTTTCACCGTTTAATTTCACAGCCATAGGTGGAAATTTAGCGTACACTCCTGCATTAATGGTAATAATTTTTCTTTAGAAATATTCATATTGTACCCGTGTGAGTTTTGTTATTAATATTTCAATGAAAGAGTTACTTTTTAAGGGAAACGCTGTTTTATGGAAACCAAGCGATACGGCAATTCTTTCGAATTGGGTGAACTTTCAAATCTGCTTGGAAGCAGGCGTACCACCAGGTGTAGTGAATTTTGTTCCAGCCGATGGTCCAGTATTTGGTGATACTATCACCGCCTCACCCAATTTAGCCGGTATCAATTTCACCGGAAGTGTTCCGTAAGTCGCTCATCGATTCAAATACGGTCGAATAAGTTTTTTTATTTAATACAATAATTTACATTGTCTCTCTAATAGAACATTTGCTCGATTATGGAAACAAGTAGGTCAAAACATTGATAAATATAGAAACTTCCCACGATTAATCGGCGAATGTGGTGGTAAGAATTATCATTTCGTTCATCCGAGTGCTGATGTTGATACAGTTGTTAATGGTACGATAAGAAGTGCTTTTGAATTTTGTGGACAGAAATGTAGTGCTTGCAGTAGAATGTATGTTCCGGAATCATTGTGGGCAAAGGTCAGTTATGAAAAATGCATTTTAGTCTTATTTATTTCCCAATATTAATGAAATATGAACATTGAAAACTTAAAAATGGTAAAAACTAAATATCTCTAAATCCGCCTTTTCCTTAACGTAATCTAACCTCTCTCCTCGAGCTTTCCTCATATCTGTCATCCGTTACATATAGCGGCAAATTTAAAAATTGGCATATGCTACTCCACGTTAAACTGAATGGTTTTAATTTTTAATATTTAACGTTGTAAATCTATAGCAATGTCGCTATAATACTAGTTATGTGCACATAAAAAACAAATGCAGACATGCATGATTTTATTAGATTGAAAAAACAACATTCTCTTGTGATTTTAATCAAGATGGCCGCCGTGATGTTAGTTTAAGAACTTCGATTTTTTTTTTTAGATTAAAGAAAAGTTAATAAAGCAACGTGACCAACTGAAAATTGGCGATCCCACCGATTACGCTTCATTTACTTCGGCTGTAATTGATGATAAGGCTTTCAAAAGAATTTCCGGGTACATTGAACATGCTAAGAAATCATCTAATCTGGAAATTATAGCTGGAGGAAAGTATGATGATAGGTAATATAGTTTAATTATAGTTTTCAATTTGAATTGTAAAATTAATTTGATTTTAGTAAGGGATATTTCATTGATCCAACAATTGTTCAATCTAAAGATCCAAAAGATAAAATAATGGTGGAGGAAATTTTCGGGCCAGTTTTAACTGTTTACGTTTATCCTGATAATAAAATTCAAGAAACATTGGATTTGGTCGGCAGTTCAACGGCATTCGCATTAACTGGAGCTGTTTTTGCTCAAGATACGTAAGTTTCAATTTTCAATTGAATGCAGTTGCAGGAATATATTAGTTTATATTATAGGCAATTTCTGAAAAAGGCTCTAGATGAACTGAAAATGACCGCTGGCAATTTTTATATCAACGACAAATCAACAGGTAGTGTGGTTGGTCAACAACCATTTGGAGGTGCAAGATTATCAGGTAGGTTTGCTAAAAAAAAAAAGGAAAACCTCCATTTATCTGTCTACTAATTAATGTATTAGGTACAAATGATAAAGCTGGCGGTCCACACTACGCTCTAAGATGGGGTAATCCTCAAGCAATTAAAGAAACGTTTGTTCCATTAACTGATATCGATTATCCCTACATGAAACAATAAACATCATCATCTTAAGTATTCTTAGGCTTAGTATTGGAGATTTTTGATTTATATGAATGTGATAGTTAGATTGTATATTTTAATTTCAAAGAAATTAATTAGACATAAATTGTTATCTAGTGTAAGAACACAAACTTAAAATGGATGTCGTGAGACAATAGTATTGTCTGATTAAATTATGAATTAGGTATATATTTTGAGTTTGGATAAAATTAGTTTTTCTGCTGAGAAATTGACAATTTTTTAGTTAGATTACTTTTTAAATTTAAAAAAACATTCATTTTCTTTGCATATGGAACACTGATTTTATCTTTTGATTGATTGTTATAACCAAATTTAACAATACTAAGCAAAGTTATAGAAGAACTAACTGTTTAATGAAAAGGTGTACTGTTTATTTTAATGTTTAAGTTAAAATCCTGTGACAATATGATAAACTTATTTTGTATTATTTAAAAGAGTATTTGAGAGCGACGAATATTGCGTTATTAACACATAGATGTAGCAGATTTCTTTATATATACATATTTATTATTCTAGTTATATGAAGAAATCAAACTTTTTTTTTCATTTTATTTATGTAAATACATTATGTCAACATATAATTGGAAAAAATGATGTACATTTTAAAGCAAAAGCAATAAATTATTGCCTTGTTAGAAAATTGACGTTTTGTGTCTTATTCTAAATTAATATAAAGCACCAAATATATATATATATAATGCAATAAATTGCACTAAAAATTAGTCGGTTATACCCATTTCTCTTAGTAATCCGTTAATTCTATTCCCTAAACTCGAATAATACTTCATTTTAATAATCAATTGTTTCGCCTTTTGTAAATCATCTTGTTTAAAACAATCATCGATGGCTATAGCCAGTTTATCTAATTCATTTTTATTTTGAATATTTAATTCTTTTAATTTGTTTGAATCTCTACAACTTTCGACCTACGAAAAGTAAAAAAAAACCGATAACGCGCTTGAATGAATCTCTTAAAATCAGTGCGTTACCTCTTCATTTAATTCCATTATTTCCATTAAGAAATGTTGATCGATTAAAGCTTGTTCTTCACTTAGTTTATCACCTTTTAACATTAATAAATGTTCGGCTCTTTTTAATGGCAACAACAAATTATTATACGCTTTATTTACTAGAGATGATAAATTCGTTGAGATGTTTTTTTCTTCGTCGCTTCTAAATTAAAAACATATCACAATTTATAACGGGGTTTTAAAGAAAATAAACGACGTACTTCTGTGTAAATCGATCGGGATGTAAATCATTCTGCATCTGTCTGTATTTATGTTTCAAATTATTCGTATCGATATTAAATTGTTGTTCCAAATTAAATAGTTTGAAATAGTTCTCAAATTCATTTGGATTTTGAATAACATTACATTTCTCGCAGAAAAATGTATCGATATATTTCCGTTCAATTCCACATTTCCAACAGATTTCTTTATTAAAATTTTGTGAGGCTGATTTAACTAGAAGGTGGTAGTTCACGGGCGGTTCGGTTTTTTTATGCAAAATATGAAACATTTGAAAATCATAAAAGACAAGTGATTTTTTTAGATTCTTGGATATTTTAAAAAGCGACATTTTATTTTTTTAGTTTAATATGGAGTGCTTTTAATCACAAGTGGACCAACAAAAATTTATTTGATAAATAAAAATATAAACAAAATAACATTAAACTAGGTTATGTTTTACAGTTTCCAATAAATTTTGTTGGAGATGAATTTGTAATGTCATGCTAAATGAGTATTGTTGGTTGCCAATCGTACCGGAACCTTTGAATTTTAAATTATTTAAATAAATGGCCCTTTATTATTTTATTATAGACAATTTGATGTAATTTATAATTCATTCGTTATCAGATTACGTAATATTTATTAGGATCTATTTTATACTATTAAGTATTCTGAAATAATTGTAGAAAATTTCTACCGGAAAAAGAATTAAATCTATTAATTTTCGATAGATTTATAATGGAGGATATTTCCTTGAGAAAAAACTCCATTACGTTTTACCTATTTGCGAGATACATACGTATGGCTACTCTATATGGTAGTAAATCCATTTTTGTAAAATTTATACTTTACATTCGGATTTGGTGGCAATATTATTCATCATATAATGAATTAATTTGGTGGAGAGGAAATTGTTTTAAAACGAGAGGAAATGAAAATGCTCGGAATAACAATTAAATAAAATATAATATGTTTAAGAAAACAGTCTTTTTTTAGTGTTTTGACGTAATTTCTAGTCATTAATTTAATTTGAACATGATTTTTTTCACCTTTTTTTAACAAGTTCTTTATCTGGAGCATAGCCTAGATACCATTGAGAGTATTTCTTTATTGCATCTAATTCCACGAAGAAAATAAACTAAATAATAATAAAAATAAAATAATTAAATGTATTACACATACATGTATTTATTTACCATATCAAATATTATTTACGCCGATTTGTCTGTTCAGTTTTTTTTTATTTATATACAAAAAAAAAAGAAAAATAACCAAACAATGCAGTGTACCTATTGCAATACATAATCATAATACATATAGTATAAATATAAAGAACCCAACAGCCCCACTAAAAGTACACAAACAAAACAAATTCTTCATGGTATGTTGTCCTTTCTTCTCTCCTTTTTCTTAGACGTCGAGAACTGGGTATTAACTGAGGCCACGTTTTGTACGTTATAAACGGCTGAAGACATTGTCTAGGTGAACAGTTAAAGTTTAGTAGTGTTGAAGTATCTTTTGTTTATATATTAGTACTTCAAACAGACTAAATTTTTTTGGCGAAAAATATTATTTTGTTGAAGTCAATCGTATTATTCGGGAAGAATCTTAAAAAAATAAAAAAAAATAAAAGAAGGGTTATCGTGAATAGTTTTGAAAGGACCGTTATTTGTAGCCTTTGTAAGCAGTGAAAGCGGGGTTATAAATGCGTGTGCCATTTTATTTATTAGATGAGGGCCGATTTTAAAGAATTGTCTGGTTTTATTTATTATTAAAGGTGAGTAGAAATTGGATAGAGTTTAATAATTGAGTAGATACTGTTTGATAATAATAGTATAGTGCTGTTAATGCAGGATAAATAATAGCATGCTATGACTCATTAAATAATCAATGCAAATAATTTCCTTTTTTTAAAAACAATAAAATCAATAATAATCAATAGAACTATTTGTCAGTTAGTTCATCAGTGAACTAGTGCGCAGCAGAGAATTAGAACGGGCAATTTCTATGCGCAGTGCAACTTGATGTACAAACAAAAAATGGGCAAAAAGCGTTTTACGTAACAATGTGTTATCCCTAGATACATAAAAAAGAGAAAATTCTCGATTTTCATTTCCTGAAAAAATAACGTGGCGAAAGTACGAATTGTTTCGAATCGAATTATGTATGGATAGACAAAGACAGAAAATCCCGAACGCCATATTTTTTTAAAAGTTTCCGTTACCTATTGTTAACTTAACCTAAGTTATCATCAACATGTAGTATAGGTATAATAAGAACTAATTAATTAATTAAAAATGAATCTTCATCTCTAAAATAACGATCAAAATAATTGCTCTGCATTCCAAACTGTGTCTAATTAAACATAAAGTGCCAAAAATGGAAGAGAAAGACAAACTGAAAACTGATATGGTGATGATGCATACATATAATCAAGTAGGTAGCAAAACAGCCAGTACAATTTAATGTGAATCGAAACTGACATTCAACTAAATTATTTAGATCTCCTTGATTTTTTATCTTTTTTCGGATAGAACCTTCATTATTTAATTACGAGATGAACTCAATAAGATAAGAAATAGTACAATTGAATATATCTATGTGGCAGAAGTCGATGTTTACAGGTATGAGCGGTTTTCAAATATGAACTGCGAAGCAGTGAGAAAAGCTCTCTATTTTCCTACTGAGTAATAACTATAGGATGTTCAATCCATAATGTAATTAATCTCAATGAATTATATTGAGTGAATTTAGAAGGAAATTAATGTGGGTGTTTAGTTTTTTGTTTGGCAAACAATTTTAGAAATTGTACCATCACCAGCTGTTGTTTGGGTTATAGGATTAAAAAGACATCTTTTTGTTTTACGTCATGGCTGAATTGTCAAATCGCTATCGATTACTAAATAGAATAAGTCATTTTAATATATCGAGGCTCGTGTGTGGGTGGTTAAATGGAAAAACAATTATTTATGTAGATTTTCAGAATAAACATAAATTAGCCTATCAAAAATTACACACACGCTCCTACAAATTACACCAAAAAAAACACGAGCTGCCACACACACACACACAAAATACGTTCCGCACACAGACAATGTTAGATTTCATACATATAGATCAAGTGGTCTATGATATAATGGAAGTTTCTTTCAGTTCAATGGATTTTTTGTGCACATGTCGGCACAGTTGGATCGCTAATTTTCTAATTCGCTTCTTTGCTTCTTTTTTTATAAGTCTAATTGCTTAAAAATTGTCCTCAAATTATTTTCTGTTAATGTCTATACATGCACGTGTCTAAAATTATATACCTATTTAGATCAAAGTGTATTGATATTTCCGAAAAGAAAAAAAATAGACGTATAAAATACGTAAATGTCATTTTTGACAGTCGTGTACTTTTCCACATTAATATAAATGAATAAAAACATTTTCATTCATATGCTATTTCTATCTCGCTTCGTCTCGCCTACACACAAAACAAATAGCACATCAACTAAACTTTTATTTAATTAATCTTAACAGTTAAGCCTTCATTTAGATACTACACATGTTTATTTTTATAACTAAACAGTTATTAATTTATTACTAAACAATTTTTTTGGCAGTTCATTTTTAAATCATTGTTTTCATCACTTCACTTTACGTAAATCGGCTTTGATTTTCAAATAAATAAAACATTTTTCGACACAAAATTTACGATAATTTAATTTAAATTAAACAAATTAAATTGATACATATACTAAATAGTGGTAGGTGTCAAATGAACTTTGGAACAGCATAAATTCCTTTTGTATTAAACATAAACATAACCTAGGTTAGGTTCAAAATTTTTATAGAGAAATATGCGTGATGTTCAAAGTTCAAACGTGGCTAGTGACTCCTGCCTGAGTGATATGAAATAAAATACAAATGTAAAATGTAAATGATTTTTAAATGGAAATGTAATTATGCGATAATAATTAATATATTCTGACGTTAATGAAGTAACAACTGTTTTTTTCATTTTAATAATATTTAAATTAAAATGAAAAACCAAAACAAAAAAAAAGTTTTTTTAAAAAACTCTACTAAAAACATTCGATCGAAAAAGTGCCCAATCCTAATACTACAAACGGCCATTCATGCCGAAGACGTCCATCCCTACCATTTTTGACATACGCATTTAATTTGTTTCTAACTCTTAATTTTAATTAATAGTAATCAATTATTTAACTAATTCTATTACAATGTACGTTTTTAACATCGCTAATAAATGATTTTATTATTTAAAACACAGATGGAAGTGTAAAATTCGTATAATGAAACTTGTTTGATTAATTTAATCAAGTAGGTAGAGATTTTGCATAGATCCCTATGGATTGGTGCGGTGATGGTGAATGAAACAGAAAACGGAAAGGTAGAAAATGAAATGGAATTTAATGGTTATGAGGTGTTTGTTTGTGCTTCATTTTATATGTATTTTATGTACTTAAAGAAATAAAATCTTAATGAAATTGTGCTATCGAATTCTCCTACAAAGAACAACAATAAAATAAGTCTATAGTGTTTGACCACTCTGTATAGTGTTAAATCTTATTAAAACATAAAAATAAATAATGAAGAAAATCGTAAAATAAAAATACCATCGAAGCAACATATCAAGGGTGCTACCACATAATTAAGTAATTGTTTAACATTTATGTCAAAAAGTTACAAAATCATTGAGTTATGAGAATTTATAATTATAACATAATCGCAATTTGACATTCGTTGGTTAAGTAACAAGAAAAAAAATCTGAAATGTTCCATTGAGTATTTTTCCAACAACTTATGGATACATAATAATAATAATAATAATAATGGGTATGTACAATTCATTTGAAATACAGATAATTATTAATTGCACTTCCTATTTCAATTGTATGTATGTGTGTACCAATATAATTGTCTATTTATCTTTCTCGCTCTCATGCATATAGACATCCCATAAATAAATAATGTCTTTTTTCTTCTAATTTCCGCAAATTGAATTTTTTACTTAGTGATAATTTAAATTAGCAATATTTTCATCGATAATTAGTAATATTTCTATTAGAAATATTAATCAAGTAAATGCGTATCTAATCTGTAATAGAATCCAGTTTGATTGTGTGGTAATAATCGAGACGGAAATGTCATTTCTGGGTTATGAAAATATAAACTTTTTTCCTGTTGTTGTGTTTAGAAAAACAAAATAAGTATTCACGTACTTTTTTTTTTTTTTTTGATTAGATACGTAGTAGGGATGGGCATTTATGATTAGGTATTAGAAATGAGCGAGTGTACTTAAAGGGTTACTGTTCGTTTTTCTTGGAAATAGACTTACTAGTACATGCTATGGTTTACCAGCAAAAAACTAGCTGTCACAAAAGGGATTAAAATTTGTGTGTCTGTCTAGTATATTTATACAAAATCTAGTGTTTAATAAACACTAGACTACTAATTACTTATATTAAAATATTAAAAATGTACTAAATAGTCTTAGAGCCGTTTCGTCGTATCGAATAGAATTGTTTTTATTCCAACTTTATTTATGATGTGATTGAAATTTTTTGTCCGATTGGCTGGCTGCGCTGCGGCAATAATACCAAACTATAAATAGCAGTAATTAAATTAGAATTATGTTCGACAACTATAAATACAAGTAATAACAATGATATTAATAAAAATAATAACAATAATAATAGCAATAATTCATGATGCATAAATAACTTGGGTATTATTAAAGTAGGTCAGTAAACTAATTGTTTTTTTTTTTTTTAATTTTGTAGATTTTATGTATGTGTGTGTTTATGTACAAAAATCTTAACTTTTGTTCCAATAACTTGACCCGATTCCAATATTATTATTAGGTCGATATTGAATATCTATTTACTTTTGCTCTACTAAGTAAAAAATTGATGTTGCAAACATTTTTTTTTGTTGACATAAAATACATTTTACAATCAAATTTAGGTTAAGTTTTGATTTAATTTGTACGTATAGTAAAAGAAGCACATGTGCTCTCGTATCTGAAGAACGTGAAATAATTTATAAAATCAAAATACTACTACGATTTAATTATTTATTGTTCGTGTTTTGTGTTTTGTGAAAGTGGATTAATTTCAAAATTGTGTGACATATTATCATTATTATTTAACGTTATGTTGGTATTTGTTACATAATGTTTTGTTACATGTAAAATAGAATTATGATAATTATAGGATATGGAATACAGAATAAGTAAATCGGAAGAGTGTGGCGCCATCTATAATCCACACGTTACAGTTTCTGTACGAGAACAGTATCTAATGGCCAGTTATTTAGCGGGGAAAATGGCGACGACACAATAATTAGAGACACACAAAAGATCTCAATGCCATCTAAACATAATGAAATTTGCTGAATGGCTGCTAAATATGTAAATTTTCCATTCTTTTTTTCTCATCGGTATTTTTAAATTGCAGTAATCATATCCACACAAATTAATAGGTTTTATACACGAGTGATTCTAAAATTGCAGATGGTACAGGAACTACCTTTGCAAGTACCAAATTTTCTTAATAATAATATGTTAGAAGTAAAAATTTAGAGGCTATACATACATTGCGCAGTAGCCGCTTTAGAGTCAAGTGCGCATGGAAATCATGGAATACTATACGTGGACAGAGATGGATTGAATGGAAATCAATTTTTCTTTCATATTACCGCGTATTCTATTAAAATAATCTATTAATAGATACGTACAAATAAATATATATTACAAAAAAAAAAAAAAAAAAAAAAATAGAAACTTGACTCATTCATTTTATATGTAGAGAGAGAATGAAGAAAACAGATAAAAAGAAATCAGTGGGTTTTTTTTCACATGCATAAATAAAATTGTTTCGCATCCGGTAAATCACCACACACACCGGTACACATCATCACTGACTGACTGACATCCATTTTTAAACCTACAGAATGACATTTCATTCTACTATAGTCGGTCGGTTGATTATTATTTTTAATTTTGTTTTAATGAGAAAATTATTATTATTATTTATTGATAAATATAAAAATGAAAATCATTTTGTGTTTTTTTTTTTTGGGGGGGAGGGGGTTTGGCATACAAATGTCACATGTAAACGTGTGACGTATTGTATTTTTCTAATACATAAAGTTTGTTCCAACTTAACATTTCCGGGGACTAGATTTCGATTAGTTTGAAACTAGGTCTGTCAGAGAAACTTCTAGTTGTGTGTATTTGTCTCACGATTAGGAATAGGGGTTGGAACCCGATTAGCAAAAATAGTTTGAAAATTTCTAACCTACTAATTAAATGTCATACTCCTGTCATATCATTTTCATTTTGCGTTTAATTTTTCTTTTGTTTTAATGGTTTGGTTTGGTCTATTTTTTAATAATTCCCATACTATTGCATTTACCTATACCAAAATAGTTTTTTTGTTATTTACTCTTAGCGGTAAATTGTGTTTCACTATCACACTGTCACCTTACTACTATCAGAAGAAAACAAAAAGTCAAAATCGTCTCACAAAAATACTCATTTTTATAATTAAAATAAAGCTGCAATTCAAAAATAATAATAAATAATCAATAATAAAACCAATGAAAATACTGAAAGTAAAATTCATAATAATAATAACAATATGCTTGTTAATAATTTTTAAATAAACTGGACGCTATAATGCATTTAAATTGCGCAAGTTTCTGACTAATAATAATACCTCCGCTCAGCTCCGAACCACAAACAAACGTATCACAAACTTAGTTGGGTATTAAATCAAAAAAAGTCAGTTGGAACATGTGGTTTTTAGTTTCAGTTTCAATTTGTGTGTAAAGTTGGAACAGTTTTGATGTAATGCGCATGCTCGTCACAATCACAACGCTAGTTTTGACGCCTATAGTTGGAACAAATCTATAGTATAGTTATGATGTTACGTATTTAATTAATTAAAAAGAAAAAGAGGAAGAAAAATGTCTAATTATAAAGTTAAATTACTATTCATTATGTATAATACCTACTTTTTTCTTTTGATGATTCAATAATTTATATTGTAAAAAGTGGGTTAAAAATATATAAACAAAATGATTACATAATGTAGCAAATGTTAAGTAATACGAGGATAATACAATAAATAACAATCGTTAAATTAAAATTCCCATTCAAAAGTGACACATCGATGAGACTTACCGATAGTAATTTACCATCCCTAATTCTCAAAGACTATTCTACTTACCAGTAGGCTGTGATTTGGTGAAATTCTCGATATTAACTAAATTAAATATAAGTACAATTTGTTAAAATTTGATTGGAAGATTTAATGAACATAAAAGTGAGGTTATTAAACATATATAGACGTGCTAATAACTATATTTGTGTTATAGTATTTAATCGTAATTTTACTATACGGTAGTGAAAGGTCAGTCAGATTCTAATCTAGAGTATTCGTGGTAGTGTGTAGAATATTTATTTATTAATAATAAATAATAAACCCTCATAATATTTACATAACAGTGTGTTAATTTTAATAAATTGAAGGAGACTGTTGCTATTTTTACCTGTAGAAAACTATTTCGGTCTAAAGAAGTTACGTATGTTTGCCAATTTGTAGTTTGTATTACTATTTAAGTATGATGTTAAATAATACCAGAAGAATTTTGAATTATTTATTTATTTAAAATCGTATACGATGAGAGTAACTATTGGAATTATCAACTAAAATAGAACGGACTATACACTATTTAATAATCTTAAAATAAGAATGTTTGTTCGAAAATTCGTTGATCAGAAGACGAAGGTCGGAGGGATTATACCAATAGGTGGCGTTGTTGGGGAATTTCCAATTTGATATTTAATGGAATTTCCTCCCAAAGAAATTTCTTGCATAATAAAAAAAGATTTTCGGTGTATTCGTTAAATTATGAATTTTATTTGATTAAATAGTGATTTTAACGAAGAATATATTTAGATAAACCTTTTTATGGCGTTGTAAATATTAACATTTGTTTTTATTTGGAATTTCCTTATTTTTCGACATGAAAAAATATTTGCATTGTTAAACGCAACGATAATTTAGAAATTGAATATTAAAGGCTCATTTACACCCATGCATTATTAAATCATAAAAATTTTATCATCTTAACACAAAATCTTGACATTGTTCTAAATAAATAATTAATAAGCTTTGATTGAAAAACGAAAAAAAAAAAACAAAAAAAAATGATTCAATATAAAAGGCAATGAACTAAAATTGGTTGAGTTCAATGGCGATAAATAAAAACGAATAAATAAGTACAGACATGAATTCTGTACATGAAAAAAATTTTCCCTAAGTATAAAATATGTATACATTTATAGATTTATAAACGATTTATCAAACATGGATCGAGTCCAGTCAGCTTCCCCCCCTCCTCTCACTCCAACTTGCTCTTCACGAGAATTATACATATCTTTCTCTTTATGTTCTTATTAATTTCTAATTTTTTTTATTCTCCGAATAAAATGAAATGAGTTTTTTTTAACACTAAATAAATAAACAATCTCGTCTGGATCCATATTGGCATATAAATGCAGGTTTGACCGAGTTAATTCCGTAGTGGGCGTGGCGTTTTACGTTGCAAAAAGAGGTGGCGATCTACAAAAAAAACCACCCAGATTGTTATATAGATATAATTAAATAATGGAATCGATTTAATTTAACTGTTTGATATGACAGTTCTGTCAGGTTATGTATATTGTGTCACAGAATACAGTAATTATGTGTTCTGTGATGTGACTCGAATATGTAGTATAGAGTAGTCAATCAGGTATTTCATAAAACTTTTTGACGTAAATTCTATCATGTTTGACTTGTGTCACCGGTAATGTATAGATATGACATTTATGTCAAAACTATATCATAACTAACATTTAAAAATGTCTTAAAAAAGACAAGAATTTTTTTTTTTCAAATTTTTGCCGATTATTTTACATTTATGAAATATACAAATTGAAGGTTAGAGTTCGTATCAGTTTCCGACGACTGTCTTTTAATTTGAATAAAAATAAAAATCTATTTGAATTTACGCAGATGACTTTTTTTATTTGTTGGCTATAAATAGGCCGCCGAAACCGGAAGTGACATGTCTGTGCGTTTTTTCTATGCTAAAAACAAACATTATAATCTCATTTATTTGACTAAATATTCAACGACAATGCGTTTAAAAAAAAAAAAAAAAAATTCATTTGTAAATTTATAACTTTTTATAAGATTTTGCCACTTATTACAACAATAATCGGAAATGATGGGTGGGAAGATTGAATGCTTTGACCACAACCGTTAGCCACGCCCCAAATGCCAAATTGAACGCCCTCCTATGATTCAAACTGTCACAATATGTAACTTCTACACGATTCAGTAAAACCGTATTTTTATAGTTAAAAAAATCTATCTCTAGACTCTAGAATAAAATGTATTCATATACATAATAATGTAAATTTATCACCATCATCAATATTATTGTATTGTGACAGTCATAAATTTGTTTTTCACCTTTGCCTTTTTGACCATTTGTTTTCTCTTTTTTTTTTTTTTTTTTTAAATGTTACATTATATTGTAATAAACTAAATGATTTGGCAAAAGTTCCACGCTCAATCATCACCTTAATGATGATGATAATAATAATAATGATAATATATCTATTATTACAGTTCATCCACACACACACACACACATACAGTCACACGCATCCATCCTATCTATTCTATTCTATGTATAGGATATTTGAATGGTTAATTCTTGGCGGCGGCGGTTGTTTATTATTGTGGCAGCTTTTCGTTTGGCCGGTTGTCGTCGCATTGCATGGGAAATTCGTATTATACAATTTTCTATTTTTTTTTTCGCTGTATTTATTTATTTAGTTTGGTTGAAGAGCGTGTGTGTGTTGTGTTAGCTGTTTTAGGCGCTCCGTAACGATTTAATCAGTGGATTTTTGCCGATAAGTGTCAAGTGTTCAATTGAGATTGGAATTGTGATTGTTTTTTTTTTTTTTTTCTTTTTTGTGTTGAAGGGTTGTGATTAGACGTAAGTGATTTTTGAAAAGTTTTTCCAAAAAAATGTTTTTCAATTTTCCAATTTTCAATAAAAAGAAAACAAAAAAATTGAAGTAATTTTTAATTAATTTTTCAATTAAATTCACAATTTAACAATAATAACGCTGTATCAAAAAATCAAAACTTTGCTTCACTCGCCTCAAACGGCTCGCCTTTTCACAATAACCATTGAGAAATTACCCATTTTCCTTGCCTCTACGATCTTCTACAGCTTCTTTATTGTTCTTTTTTTTTTTATTGTTTCTATATTTTATTATTACCGTTTTTCTTTTTTAATTATTCAATTATTTTACACAATTTTTTTTGCTCAACTAGGTCATGGAATGCTTTAAATACACCTTTACTTTTAAGAATAATAATAATAATAGTAGATTGTAATTGAAATGTTTTTGAAATTTCTCGCTTTTAAAAAACTTCTTCTAAAGGTACAAAGTCGGAGTGTAGGTGGCGCTACAAACAGCGCGCCATCGTAAGTACGTAATACGTAGTAAAGAATTTCATCAAAGTAATGAAAACCACAATGTATGGTTATAATTATACCTATGAAATAATTACACATATGTAGCTGTCTTTGTCTAAGTACGTACCTTATAATTACTTTCAGTTTTTCGTTTGAAAAAGAAAATTGCTTCTCTACAATTAATTAGAATGTTTCTCATCAATTATACATATACATGCGAATTTGTCTTAGTTTATTAGATAAATTATCGGAGTATGTTTTACCAAATAAATTGCAACAGACTATACTCAATAAATAAAATATTGATAAAAAATGGTGAAAAAAAAAACCATTAAATACAGCGTGGAAATTTATACGTATGGAAATTTCCCTTCATTTGCATTCGTACGGATAATTATATTGCTATTTTATATATTCATTATTATTATTATTTAATTAATTCATTACTTAGTGTTTATTTTTCATTGCGCATAGTTTACGGCAACAAAATCTCTGCGCGAAGCAGATAAAATACTGTCTAGTACATTTTTACTATATAAAATAGTAAATAAAATGTAATAGAGAGGCGGGACCACAACACTAAAGCAAACCGAACACTATGCTAACCAAACCGAACCACACGCTTTACCGAAAGCCTACAGAATCAGAGGATGCCACTTAAGAAAATACAACGCAAATTCAATAAATTCGAGATTAAAAAGTTCATTTTTACTTTTTTTTGTAAGTTATTCTTTCGAAATGTCAAATTTCATCTGTTTTTTTCCCGCAGTCAATTTTTGAAGATTAGCGCAGAATTTCAATTATTTAATCAGGGGGTGGTACAAGTAGTAGAGCGCATCGTTGCCAAATTGCTTTTTGTATATGATAAAATTTTGAATCTCTTTAGAACTTATTAGTACATCCCATTTTTTTTTTTTTTTTGATAAAACAGAATGTACGAGTAAGTCTATTTCCTCATAATTTTTGACGTTTAGACAATTACGATCGTACTTTTATTTATCCAGATGAATAATCCTCTGAGAAATGTTCATAATCACTTTATGATGGCATTCGCGCCAGGAGAGGCACAAGGAAAGTACATAAAAATGAGTTCGCATTTTTACTAGATAGGTGATACACATAGAAAAACAACGTTTAATTTGTTGTATGTATGTATATGCTAATACTAATTACCCATTAATGATGATGATTAATCATTTAAATTATTTATCTATGTACATAATTAGATTTCACTTGTTAACGCATTGTACGTACCGTACACAAAATACCAGGGCGAGCCGGATGGCTTCTCCGCATTGTCACTTATACGTAAATAAGTAAAGTACCGTGTACCCCTCTCCTCTCCACGGTAAATAAATTTAAATACCTGTAGAACAAAACGATAAAAATGAATTTTACTATGAAAACAATTATTAATAAAAAAAAAAAATAAAACCAGGAATTCGTTGAATGAAAAGTGAGTCCAGACCTGGACCTTTCACACAAAAAGTCTTGTCTCAATTTTATATTCAATTTCCAAGTATTTTTCACTTCTCTGTGAATCGAACCAACAAAAAAGGTAAATTCGGTAGAAGAGTTTTCAGTTTGTTTGTACGATAATGATGTGAACAGCTGTAGAATTGATTGGATTCCTATCGTCTGTAAACGCCTTAATAGAAAATGTCAAAAATTTCTATATTAATCGTACACACCTGATTGATTTCCTATATTTACTTTATTACGACTGGCTGTTGGTTTTAGAATGGATTATTTGTACGTTTATAGTCTGGGCGCACCTTAATCAAGTTTAAATACATACTATAGATATACGTTATAATTGAGTTATTATTATTTTTACTATATTATAGAGTAATTCATTAAGAAATTATTATTAATGTCATTAGTTCTATTTAATTTGAAATAAATCAATACGATGAGGAAATTAATTGAATTTCAGGGTTTGGAGAAAAAACTCGTAGTAATTCGTATAATAATAGATAGATATAGATATACCACATTTGGATGTAATAAGGAAAAAATACTGTATATCCTTTGATTTTTCATTTCCTTAAATTATTAATTTCTGAAATTCTAATTAACGGGACAAGATGTTTTGCTTGGATGATTTTAGATGATTAATTTTTCTTTTGTTTCGATTATAATTTACTAGGGTCGAAAGGCAATTATTAAGTTTTATAAAATAATGATATTGTTGGAAAAACTGAGATTTTCCCTAACAAATTTTCTTTATATGCATAGAAAAGGAATTTATAAGAGCATATGAGTGGATTTGTTGATTTTTTTCGAAATCGGAAAAGCGGAAAATTCGGAAAATTCGAATTTTCCGGAAAACGAAATTTGCTGAGAATGCTTCCATGGGTCGAGTACATTCACTTAAATAAGATAAAGACCTTTTCATGTTGCTACTGGAATTTTCCACAACCAGTTTTCTTTAAATGCTTAAAAACTAAACGTAAATCCACAAAAAAAAGAATTTATACAGCCATATGAGTGGATTTTTAGATTTATTTCGAATTTCTAAAGGAGGGAAATTCGGAAAATTCGAATTTTCCGGAAAACGAAATTTGCAGAAAATGCTTCCGTGGGTCACTAAAATAAGATAAAAACCCTTTCATGTTTTTCAAACGTATCGAAATTTGAAAAAAATCCATCTATTGTTTAAGTATTGTGTTCATATCTAAACATACAGTGGAACTTCTATAAGTGGAACATCCATCATTCGAAATTTTATGTAAGTCGAATTGATTTTTGGGCGGTGGGTATTTATTTCATGTATTTTCGGCGTAATTTGACATTGATAACTCGAAAACATTCCACTGTATCTAGAAAATAAAAGAATGCGGTTCATTGAATAAAGTCAAAATTGATTTTTTTTTTTTTTTGATTACACAAAAATTAATTAACTCAAACCAGTTACAAAAGTCAATGTTACTATTTGGTATTCGAGATTATATTCAATATGACAATTATTATTATTTTTATTATTATTACTATAATCCATCAAAATTATCAATCCAATAATTCTTAATTAATTAACCCACTCTCATTAAACATCCTGCATGGCTGTCTGTCTGTCACATAGTGGGATAAGGTTATTGACTTTTGATTATATTATGTAGGTACAGATTTTGACCTTCAAAAAAAAAAAAAAAAAATTAATCATGGATTCGGTACTTGTTTATTGTTTTCCAATCGATACATTTTCACACAGTCCATAATAGGGGCATGTACATATTATTATTATTATCCGATTTCATTCAATGGAAATTCTTTCTATTTGTCTATCTACCTCGCCCCCTTTTCCCTCTCTCTCTCTCTGTTTCTATTGCATATAGCGATGATAACATAGAATAATAGAAGTAAACAAAATAATCGATGAAACACAATAATAATGTGTTATTTAATTCAAGGAAACCCCTATTTGTATTAGCACCACTATGCGTAAGTAATATCATTGAATTACCAAGCGGGGAGGCACACACTGTAACAGTTCACTCACACACTGCTGTGCGAAAAAGAAATAAATCTAAATTAGAGTGTGATTTAATTAGAAAGATTTTATCGATACGGGAGTGGCACTGATGCCATCCGAATGGAAAAAAGTTGTCCGTTAATACGAAGTTTGACTGTACGATTCGATTGAATGCGTTCATTTGTTTTTTTATCGTTAATTTTTTAATTGTTTTGTGGATTTTCCCCAATTTAATTGAAAATTAACCAAATACCTAATGGTATTTTTGTCTTTTTTTAGAATTTACACACACACACACACACACATTCGCATATAGAGTGAAACGTATAGTAGAGATAATAACGTAAACATCGAAATGCTTTTTAAATTTGGGTGTATTTACAAAAATAATTGGCACACACAAAACTATCTACTATAGTACCAATTTAAGTAAAAAATATGTATGTGTCACAATCTTTTATGGTAATCGAACCACGTGGTGGTTTTCAATAAATAATTGAAAACATGACAATATTAATAATACTGTCTATTTACATTTACCAAGGTACTTTTATAATTTCAAACACTTCTATAATTACATATCAACAAACAGAACTAAATACCGAAAAATCATTGATCTATTTTTAGAGTATCTTTCTAACTAAAAACACAACGGCAAAAAAAAGTCGACGTAGATAAAAAAAAAAAAAAGAAAAAACATTGGCAAGGAATGTACGATTTTTGTTATCTCTTTCTGTTTAATAGAGAAACAGAGAACGGATTATGTCTTCTTCGTTCGTTCAGTTTTGACCAAACGTGTTGTACTGAACGAGACACGAAGGGTGTTGCCAGATTTATATATAATTTTATTTTAATTATTTTTGCTATTATAATGATTAATTATTATGTTTTTTTTTTTTTTGTTATAGATCATTTTCTTCTCGATCAACTTACGCGCGATGATCCTCGTCAAAAACACCACCATCCGCCGCCAATCAAATGAAAACTGTTCATTATTATTATTATTATTATTATGTTTCAATAAAACATAATTTATATTCCCTCCCCCCCGGTGGATTTTTAAACAGTTTTAATAGAAGTAAGTGGATTTCGTGTTTCATTTTTATTATTATGCAAAAAAAAAAACTTAATTTTGATTTAATATTATTTGTATTTCGATGTATTAAAGATTTTATAGGTTATTATTGGCGTGATGCCAAATTTGTTTTTATTGTTCCATACACACATTGATTTTATGTATGTGTTTCATTTAAAATAGAGATTTTTTTAAAATTTATATTGAGTGGGTTAAGCTCTTTGTTTGTTGTTATTTATTAGTGCCATCACCATCAGTTCGCACTGCGCATGTCCCGTGCGCATCAAATCTATGCACCAGTTAATTCTAATGCAAATTCGAATAAATAAAACAAACATTATATAATACAATAATTATTATCAGTTGCCAACAATAATTTTGTTATTACGTTTACTTTGCTTTAGAGGGTAGTGTATTATTAGAAACTTAATTACCTAACTAATTACACTAAAAATCCAAACAAAATACATATAGACTAGAGACATTATGTTTTATTCTAATTATTTCATCTAAAATTAACCGAAAATTTCGACTAGCATAAATGCCATTGTAGAAACCGTATGGATTAGATGTAGGAAAGAATTAAGTCATTTTTTTTTTCCCCAAAAATAAGTCAAGTCGCCATATTTTTACACTCATCTTATAATAGGTGGCACGTGTAAAAGTCATTTTCTCTCCTAGCTAGTTTTTTTTTTTTTTTTTGATGATACAGTGTTCATTTTTGCTGCTTGCGAATTACGAAAATCGATCGAGTAATAATAATAATTTTCTAATTTTACTGCAGTAATTTCAGGGTTTTAACTTTTGACAAGATAATTATAATGAAATTATAGATAAACGTAAAAGGATTGCCGAACTAGAGCCATTTTGATTGGTTTAATCATAATGACTTGTGTTATTAGAGATGGACGTTCATATCGATATCGAGCCAATTTAGGTTAGTTATGAAATAAATATGACAAAAAGCTGGATTTTTCCTTTGTTGCAACGTGAAAAATACTGAGTGAAATTCAAGTACAAAAGAACTGATTTTTATGTTTAATCACAGCTTGATTACGACAGTTTAATGGAAAATTGTGAATTGTTTTTTGTTTTGTTTGTTAATACAGTTAACTATTTACCTATTATATTATGTTTTAAATACAAATTTAGTTTTTAATAATTTACATCGATCTGTCATTGAAAATAATAATTAATCGTAGGTACTGTAACAAAAGTGCTAAATTATATATCTACACTGTATTTAATTATTATTATTATTATTTTATAATTAGAACGAAAAAAAAAAATTTAAACTTTATTTTTCCTGTTTCATGACTATTGTCATTATTATTACCCACTACTACAACCAGGTACCTCTACTAAATGTCATTGTTAATATTTTTTTGTTTTGTTTCGGATTTAAACGCTTTTTTTTCGCAATTTCAATTTCCGGGCCAAATCGATTATTATTAAATAAATAGATGGAAGCTGAAAAATTATTGTGAAAACATAAATAACGATTATTTCTGGTATAATTCGTGTCAAGAAATAGTGTTTCTTGGTTTTGTTTTGTTTTTACATTCAACAAGTCACATGCGAATAAATATGTATGTACTATTTATTTAGTTATTATAATGGTAAATATATTAAAGGTAGACTTTGGAACCTTTCTTTCTCTCTCTCCTCTCTTTTTTATCCTATACATATAGGTATAGTGCATGTACATTTGTAACCTTTAGCAAATGCAAATTTATTACAATAAAAAAAGACAGCGATTACGATTTACGATTGAAGAATATTTATTTGATATCTATAGAAAAAGTATGTCAACCATTTTATTGCGTGTGTAGGAAATTATTTATAATATGTGGATGAGATGTGATGTGTTGGTAATAAAAATTGCCTTATTTCTTGATTGTTTAATCAAATAATAGCTAGGTATTGGTTTGTCTAGAGATTAACACTCGATTCAAACAATACATACAATTAATTAACAACCTTGTTTGTATTTATAGTTTTTTAACTCTAATGAGTGTTAAAAATAGTACTTTAACAAGAGCTATTTTTGATACGTTAAACGTCGCATTTCGGTAATATTAAAAATAGCGAGTAAAAACATCTTCTCGAGATTTTCTTATCAGGATTTAGACAGATTTTTTGCCCACCATTTAAGTTATCGTCACTCTTTTCATATAAAAGTTCATAAACACATTTTCAAAACGACAAAAAGAAAACCAGCCGATTGGTGCAAGTATCGATACATCCGCCCATCTCTAATTTCTTTGTAGTTCATTCTATTTATTTAGTAAATAAAAATGTGTTAAGTCGATATAATTACAAATATTATCAGCACAATTAATTCTTAAAATGTATTATGCAAAATTCCATTTTTTTTTTCCTGTTTTCTAATCAACGGTGAAAAGAATAGTGTGCGTTGACTGACGTAATTTCAATACAATTATCTAGTAATTTGTGACGTGTAAAATACACACAACATGCATGCTATTGGCATTTCAATTATAAACAATGCGTTAATCCATTTTAAAGTATGATGAATTTGCCTTTTCAAAAGAATAAAAAAGCAAATTGTTTCTAATTGATTTCAGGATATGAATATTATGGAGTCGCACTACCATTGGATGGTCACTGTTGGACTTGTTACGTCATCTGTTATCGCTGTTACGGCCAATGCGTTTCTTTTATTGGTTTTTACAAAAAGACGAAATCTCCGAACAATACCTAACAGGTAAATAACTTTGCGAAACACATCCTGTACAGATAATTGACCTTATCACAATATTTTTTTGTTTCAGATTTATAATCAACTTATTACTAACCAATCTACTATCAAGTTTGCTATTGATTCCTCTGCTTCTGGTCGATCAAGATGATTTTCCACTATTTCATCACCATTCTTCACAATTATCATCTATTAATAGTAATCGAACAAATCAAAGTGATTTCAATCAGCAGCAACGATTTGAAGAGGACGTAATCATAAAAGAAGAAGAATTCTTCAAAACAATGAATGCCGATGAACATTTTCAAATAATTAAAACGAGTGAAGAAATTATACGTGAAAATTTGCCAGATAGTTTATTTATTTCGACAAATAAACAGGATATTTTATGTAATTTCGCACAAGCGAGTACGAGTTTTGTATGTACAGCATCGATATTTAGTATTTTATTAATTGGAATTAATCAGTATTTTGGTGTTATTCATTCATTACGATATCATTTTTATATAAATAAATTTCGAGCGTCAATTCTAATATCGAGTAGCTGGTTGGCGGCATTGATTTGTTCAATATTGAGCACGGCCACCTATTCGGATAGTAGTCTATGGCATTTTTGTAGTAGAGCATCACATGAAAATCAAATGATGGATATTCTAAATACAAGCTATGCCCTTAGCTATTTTATTATTGTTATTTTGGCGCCATTTGTCGCAATTTGTATTATTTATTTATGTATTTATACGGCAGCACATCAAAACAGTGAACGTATGAGGAAAAGTACATCGGCGACATCTAGTGGCGCCCTCGATCCAACTGTAATTGATCCGTGTGAAGGTCTGCAGCAAATAAACAAATCGTTGCCGTCGCCGCCATTGAGGGCGCTTACAAAAGTGCATTCTGCACCGAATTTTTCCTCATTGGAAAATTGCAATAAAACGAATAGTAATTTCGAGCATGATCTTAGAATTGGACGTGTTAAACGAACTGTAAGTGATCGTAATAACTTTATTACAAATTTGAAACATAAAATTTCGAATGCTTCCATGTTTCGATACAGAGAGGAAACAAAAGCGGCTAGAATTAGTGTTATTGTTATATTTATGGTACTTGTATGTTATGTACCATATGGATTAACATTAGTTTTAACATCTGGATGTGTTCGTATCAATCCTGGTGAAATATTCAATTATCTGTCGTTAGTATTATTAGTATTTTCAAATGTCATTTCGCCATTTTTGTTCGGCTATCGTAATAAGCGTATTAAACGTGAAATTGGTAAAATGCTCGGTATTCTACCATCGTCATCATCATCATCCTCAAATTCAAATTCCAATTTACAAGTGATTGAAACTTGTAATAATAATAATAATAATAAACATCCGACTATTGGACGTAATATTAATTTTGATGGAGTTGTACATGCGGACAGTATTGAAAATGTCCAACCACTTTTACATAATGACATGTCAATACCAAAAGTGGTTGTTACATGTAAAATGGAAAATGAAAGGAAAAGCATATTGAAACGTGTCGGTTCTGGATGGAATAATTATAAGAAATGTAATTTTATTACAGTACCTGACAGTTGCTTGGGTGGTGAAGCTCGTGGTTCATTTTCTAGTGCTAGTACACAAGTGTCAAATGATGAATAAATTGAAATACAAGGTCAAAGAAAACTGAGAATGAAAATCTGTGATATATAATTTATTAGTATATAATTAAATATAAGATTAATTAATTTTATATAAATTTTGTGATATCCTTTTAAGGGACAACATGTCAGATCGATGATGATGATGAGCACAGATTGTTTTATCTGTGAAAATGAAATGATGCGAAAATACGCGCATTTGCCAACTTATCTTATCGTAACCGAACAAAAATGACTGATAATCTTCCTATAGAGAGCAAATTTAAATGGTTTTTCATATTTGTAACCTAAAAAATATGGCTGTTTGTTATCGTTCACTAGACGCTTAAGTGCTCTGCACCGTGAAAGCTGGTGCATACGTAACGAACAGACCTTTGTTAGTTTTTGGTATGTTTTAATTGAATAGCTGCCTATAAAAGTGCTAGTAAATTGAATAATAAAAATGTATAACAAAATGGCATTTATATTATTTTTATCGACTACGATAGTATTAATATAATAAGAAAAACTGAGACTGAGCTGAAGAATTTCTCGATTTCCTTTTATTTTATTTTCTTATATAAAGAATCTAGCCTGTCAAATGACATTGATTGTAAACAAACTGGTTCCAGTTTGTGTGTGCAAATCTGTCTGGATCTTTTGTTGTAGAGTACATTTAGGTATTAACAGAATATTTTCAGCTTATAAATCAATAAATTAATAGAAAATTACATCCGTTTTTTACTTACCCATCTATTTATTAATAAAAGAAACTTTATATGGAATTGAAAACTAATTAATTGATCGTTTAGGAAATGCTCTGGCTTGAAGCATTAAAAGAACGTATTATTGCAAAGTGCAAAAAGTAATTCGGTCTGTTTTGAAAGACAGACCGAGACTTAGTCGGTCTGACAAGACTTAAAACAAGTTCAGCTTTCTGGTTCAAAGGAACGAACATTATTTTCAGGTCCTTCGAGCCAGACGTCATATTGGAAAATTTAATTTATCTATCTAAGTAAATGTTTCGAATTTAATTATGCATATTGTGGAAAGATATTTATTTTTAACCAATTTCTACAATAGAAAAATTTATTAGTCTAGAGAACATTTTCGAACTTGGAGCTAAACTTCTTGGCATTATTCAACCATAAATCGAATGAATTTATTCTGATGGACGATCCATTGGTTTTTTATGTGGCATACAATCAACTATCTTTTTTACTTCATCGCATGTTGCAATTTTATCTTCGATTGCATCCATACATTTAATTGTTTTGTCCAGCTCGTCTTTTGTGATAAATTTTGGTTCTTCAATGTTCTAAAAATCAATCAATTCATGAATCATGATCAGATTCTATAAGGTCTACTAAGAAATGTAATCGAAATCATACTTTCAAAACATCCGTAAATATCTCGCCATCATCACTCAGCAAACCGGCAGCGGTCATAATGCATTTATCGACACATAATCGTTTCGAATTCATCTCTGGTGGTCCTTTTTTCTTGTGATCAATCGTTATTCCATTTTGAGTCAGACATGAATCAAATTGTTCTCGTGTTACTTTCTCAAAAAAGGCATGAAATGGTATACCTCGGCCTGCTGGCGGTTTCATGTCATCACTGGCTTTGGAATAAATCTAAATAAATTGCAAATCGCTTTAGGAAATTTGATTAGTCTATATAGAAGTATATTTCTACACTTACACTGGTTAGAACGATTAATAGGAATATGATTTTGCAGTAACTTTGAGGGAACATTTTAAAGGCTTATTCGCGTTTTACTAGGATACGAATAAAATACGAATGTTGCTGTGCCTCTAGATGTTGTGGATTTATATATTTTTGCAATACATACATATATTAGCGCCTATTATAAAGTGGAAAATTCGTTAATCGTTTCCTGTTAAAAATTCAATCGACACAATAGCTGTTGGATATACATAATTTAATTCCTTTATTTATTAATGGCGGTGTATGATGACACTGTAGAATTCAACAGACTGCACGATCAAATTCGACAAATTATTCGTCAATTTGTATATTTATAAAAAATCCAGGACAAAAGTTGTTAAAAGTTATAAAAAATGATAATTGGATGATACTTGAAAACTTATTTCGGGATTCCCCTTATTGTTTATTATTATGTAATTTATATTTAATATTTTGTTATATTTTTACATTGTAGTGAACAAAATATAAATATTTATAAATAGACTAGATAAATACAATGGTGAAGATGCAAAGCAAATTATGTGAAATCTTTAGAGAAAAAAAATCCTAGGTTATAATAGCTCTTCCATAGATGAATAGTTAACTAACTAGTTATAACATAAAGGATTCATCTATGAGACTACTAAACTATTCGTCTATGAGTTATAACCCTTTAACTACGAGCTGTTCAGTCAGGAAAAAGATAAGACAGAAACATATTTTTAGGTTATAGATATAATAAAAACAACTTTTATCGATAACGTAAACTTTATTAATTCGGATGGGTGTTTTGCAAAGGATATTTCGGATTTAATTTTACTCTAAGTCCTGCCAAACTCACTAATATGGCTTCTTCTGTTCGTACTGTTTGCGTACCCTACAATAGTATTAATAATAACAAAAAAAAAATGATGCAGATAAAAAAACAAAAAACCAGTACTTGGTTTGGCACAGTATTTAAGTAATGATCGAAAACATCTCTTGGATCATCAGTATCAAGTACCGTATCATTTTCTAAAGCAGCTTCTAAACCTTGTACACCACCAAACATTATTAGCAAATGATGATATTCCGGGCAAGTGAATTCGTCTAGTGAATCTCCACTATCCGATGTACCAATAGATAAATCGTAACTGTACAAAAAGTCATTCAATTCAAAACGATGTGAGTCAATTTCAACTTAATCAGATCAGGCATTACCTTTCTTCGAATGGGCAAAGTGAAAAAACTTGTGAAAATGAATTACATACTCGAACTTTATAACCCCAATAGACACCTGTATCACTTCTAGGCAGTAAAGGTGATACAACAAGACCTTTTAGTTTATGTTTCGTTGCAGTATCGGATAGTAATCGGACAGTACATCTTTCATCTAAGGAACTACGAATTTAGTGACACATTTTGCAGTATAATTTTACTTCATAACTTACTTGGTTTTAATCGTTCATTAACTGTTACAGGTTTTGATAAACCGACGTTGACCAGGGAGTTGTTTCCCGATTTGACTGGAACGTCTAGTGCTATGCCTTCCCTAAACATTTTAATCGATAAAATAATTAATCCATATATACTAAAATTATGATATTGTCTTGCCTATATATGAATTTATCTTCAGGGTTTAAATGATGTGGCGTATTTAATGGATTTAAAAGACCACAAAATTTTAGATCTCTATGAAGTGGAAAACAGGTTTTTCGTAAATATTGCGGGCATTCCATATACTGAAGAAGTCGTGCCAATTTAAGAACACTTTTTCGTGTTACAGCATTAGGATTATCATCATTATATTGTACAATATTGGTATTTGTAGATTTACTAGTACCATCGTCATAAACGACAATTTCATCGACCTTAAAATTACAAATATGTGTGATTGAATAAATTAAATTGATTTTAAATTAAACACAATGTAATAAACACCATACTTGAAAAATTGATACAGCTCTAGCTATTTGACCAGCTAAATATGTGGCTAATTCTTCTGATTGGGCATTTTCTAAAATTGAACCGGGCACTGCAATTGAAATTGTAGAAAAAGGTTTTGGATTTGTATCTATATCAATTGCCTGGGTGGTTTCTACTGCCATTGTCGCTGTCTCCTCTGCATTCTTTTTATGTTTTTTCTCTAAATTTATTTGCTTCCATTTTTTTCGTTCCTCTTTTCTAGCTTTATTCACTTCACGCCATGTTTTCCTTTTTAAAATGCCAGATTTTGACTTTTCCATGTTGGAAACCTGATGGAGGAGGTTTTTTATTGATAATCACAATAGTGTTATGTAAAAAAATAACTTATTACTATTATAATTAAAGTATTTCTCTTTTTTTTCAACAAATGTATCGTTCAAGAGCTTCGAAACGTTAATGTTTTCATTTTTTGTTAGGTTAACTACTGAAATCATATTCATTAGGACAAGTGATAGCGGCTAAATATAAGAACATTCCATTGATGCCAAGTTTCAGAATGTGATACTTCAAAATTCAAATTTCAAATATTCTTAATATTGTTTTCTCTTCTGCGCTCGAAATATTTCCTTGTTATTGACGTAAAACAGTTTTTTAGTTGTTTTTTAAAAAAAACAACGTTAGTTTTATGACTTTTATAAACCTTTTTCACATATAACATTTTAACAATTATCAATAGTCTACCTTTACAATTTTTCTACAGTGACTATGTGCTATACCTCAAAAAGAAATTAACTAACCAAATCAATTATCAAAGTTTGATAATTGATTAAAGTTATGGTGTATTTATTTTATTTTGTTTGATGTATGTATGGCGGCCTGACTAAAGTGATGTAATTCATGTAGTTACATGTGACATTGACATCTTACGATCAGCTAGGTGGTTATGCGACCTAATGGCATAAGACAATATATAACCCCACATTTAAAGTAAAATAATTCCCAAATAATTCATCAAAACGCAACACATGTTTTTTACTTAATTTCGTATTTATTTAAAAATGGGACGGAAAGCTAAATTCGGTGAAGATTCTGTTGCAAAAAAAGGTCCAGGAAGGAAAGCGAAAAAGCAGAAAGATCCAATTTTTCCGAAAAAATTAAAAGGTAAGGGACACTCATATTTGATTAATGAACCAATAATGTGGTTAGCGATTAATTGAAAATTGTAGAGGATACAACAGTTCAAAAGTTAAGTTCAAGGCAGAAAAAACGATTAAAGAAACGTACCGAAAAAGTTGAACAAAAAAAAGAGGCTTTGTTAAAAAAGAAGGAACTCAAGAACGAGCAAAAGAAAAAAGAATTAGAGTCCAAAAAGAATGCAAAATTAAGTCCGGAAAATAAAACAGTTCCTTCCAAAGGCAAGAAAAGACCTTTAAATGGGTTTTCCGATGATAATAAATCATGGCTTAAACCAAAAACAAAAAAACGCAAACAAGAGGATAATTCTGATGAAGAAAATGATTCAGAAGATAGTGTCGAAATGAAAAATTTAGATGAGCTTTCTGATGATGATGATGATGGTGTTGAACTAGATGATTATGGATCAGCTGCAGATAGTGAAAATGACAACGATGATGATGATGATTTGCTTCCGATTGAGAAAGCCAATATCAAATTAAAAAAAGAACAAGCGAAAGAAAAGAAAGAATCCGAAGCTGAAATGCAATTAAATATAGCAAATCAGGAACAATTCGAATTTCCCACAGAAGAAAATGAAAAAGAAGTCAAGTCGCTGCAGGTGAAAAGGAACATTTTAATTTTTTCACCATTTTCAAGTTTAATTTGTATGCAATTTTTCTGTAGGATGTTCAACAACGGATACGTGAAATTATTTCGGTACTATCCGATTTTAAAAAACGACGTGATACTACACATTCGCGTTCAGAATATGTGGAGTTATTAAAAAATGACTTATGCACGTATTACAGTTATAATGAATTTCTAATGGAAAAGTTTATGCAACTGTTTCCATTAGCTGAACTATTGGAATTTTTGGAAGCAAGTGAAGTTGAACGGCCGCTAACTATACGAACAAACAGCCTTAAAACACGAAGAAGAGAACTGGCACAAGCACTAATTAATAGAGGTGTTAATTTAGATCCAATTGGGAAATGGAGCAAAGTATGATTAGTATATAAGTCAGATAATGTGATTTTATTGTTTTATATTGGTAGGTTGGATTAGTTGTGTACTCATCTCAAGTTCCAGTAGGCGCAACGCCCGAATATCTAGCTGGTCACTACATAATTCAAGGTGCTTCCAGTTTATTGCCAGTAATGGCGTTAGCACCACAGGAAAACGAACGAATTTTAGATATGGCCGCAGCTCCTGGCGGTAAAGCTTCACATATTGCTGCCGTTATGAGAAATAGTGGAGTGTTGTTTGCTAATGATTTAAATAAGTAAGATATGAAGAACCAATAAATAATACAATATATTTCATTTTTGTTTTGATTGTAGAGATCGCATTAAGGCAGTTGTAGGTAATTTCCATCGATTAGGCGTGGTAAATAGTGTAATAACTTGCCTGGATGGTAGACGATTTAGTAGTTTAATGAAAGTATTTTTCGATAGAGTTTTACTCGATGCGCCGTGCACAGGTATACTGGACAGTTTAAATCACTTTTATATTATCAAAATTGATTAATGTCCTTTTTAATAGGTACGGGAGTTATAGCCAGAGATCAAGCAGTGAAAGTGAGCAAAGCCGAAATAGATGTTCAACGATGTTTTAATTTACAAAGACAGTTATTATTAGCGGCAATTGATTCAGTTAATGCAAAATCATCTACAGGAGGTAGTAGGCAAATCGAGATGTAATTATGAGTGCAGACAAAATAAAATAGGATTATTGTTTTAGGTTACATCGTTTACTCTACTTGTTCAGTTTTGGCTGAAGAAAATGAATGGGTTATAGATTTTGCTTTAAAAAAACGAAATGTTAAATTAGTTGATACCGGTTTAGGTTTTGGTATTGAAGGATTTACGAAATACAGACACTTAAGGTGAGATTGGATATTTAACATCTGATTTTGTTAATATCCCAGTTTCGTTCAGGTTTCATCCAACATTAAATCTCACGAGAAGGTTTTATCCACACGAACACAATATGGATGGTTTTTTTGTTGCTAAATTGAAAAAATTCTCAAATGTTATACCAAATACAGATGGTAAGAATGCAGATGATAATGAAGAACAACCAGAAGAAGATGCGGAAGAAGAAATTAAATAATTGTTAATTGAAATAAAGAAATTAAATACCGAAACGTATTTTTTTTATAAATAACTTAAAAATTTTAGATTAGGTGAAATTTTCTCACAGAAATCGAGGTTTTGTAAAAATCTGCTCAATTGTTCGTCTTAGTTGGGTCTGCTACACATAGATGGCAGCATAAGCAGAAATTCTCAAAAATAGGCTACTAATAGATGCTGGCCAATATGCAAGCAATTTTTATAATGTTTTATTTATCATTATCTATGTATTACATCCTCAATTTCGATTTATTCCATAAATTAAATGAAATCTGCCTATACTACTTTATCCGTATAAAGTTATATCTTTTACAGTCACTTTTTCCACTATTTTTCAAACTACACAAAATATTGGCACATAAATTCCATCTATCTGTGTACATATGTGCAAATAAACCGTCACTATTTGTTACTGACCAATTAAAAAAAAAAATAGATACCGAAAATAAATCTCGATCCAAAAGCAAATAAAATTGCCGTACCTTCTGTACCTACAGCAACAAAAAAAAAAAAAAAATCAAAATAAATGGCAAGCAAGTTCCCTCCATTATATTTCCGTGCAGAAGCTGTTTAATGGAATAGTTTATTTGGTGCCCTTGGCTTATTCTTCTTTTCTGTAAGTACTACTACAGAAGATATGTAATTTAATGTGTGGTATTTGCAATTGCACTTTATCAGATTACCTACGTTATAGAGTGTAAGAGAGAGAGAGAGAGATATGTATAGGTTTAGGTTATGTTAGGTTAGGTATATCTATCTGCCTGTATTTATTCATTTATTTATTATATATGGATCCTTTTTTAGCAGCATACATCTTACATACACATGTACATATACAGATGTATTGTTAATAGGGATAAGCACAGATATAATGGCTACCATGACAGTTGAAGAAGAATCAATAACGGTGGACAACGTATGTAATGAGTTAATGGAATTGTTATTTATTATTTAAGAAATATAAATCATTAGGTCGACTTAGCAATAAACGTATTTTGCATGACAATCGTAAAATTTCTTAGTATACAGGGCGGACACTTATTAGAGTATATTTTGATATTATCTCGAATCATTTTCCACTCGATTCGAATGTATTTGTCTAATTGAATATGATCTTCATTACTAAAGAAAATTGATTCTAACATCACTTAATTAATATATTGGCAAAGGTAAAAAATAATTATGTCGATCTATGACATTCGGGATTAAATAGAGACGAAATACAACTTTAATCAAAATAATGAATTCAGAATATACTTGTTATATTAACTATCTAGTCGTTAATTGTTTTTTTTTTCTTAATTTTCAATTAACGATTTTGTTTAAATATTATTTAAATGAACATATTATAAAAAAGAAACAATTCACCTGCTTAAAACAGACGTTCATATTCATAATCTAATAATATCTGATGTCTAACTTCCTTTAATTATTATTAAGTCTCCGGAGTTGTTCCGGAGTGAAAACAAAAAAAAAAAAAACAACCCACCGAATAGATTATTAAGCATATTGATGACCACTGGCCATCCATGCGGTGAAATGAAGATTAATTATTTCGATTTTATTAGAAAAATTTTTTTCTGGAAATATCCAGCAAAAAGTCAAGAACTTTCCAATTTCAGAAATTATGCTGATAAACTTATTGAAATTAAGATATAAAACTGAAGCTTACAAAGGTGCAACATACTTCACAATTCCTATAGCATATGACATTATTATGTTAATTAACTTGTCAATTTTCAAGCCAATTCTCATTATTAGTGTCTAATTTTTTCTGCCCATCTCTAATAGGGACATTTGAGTTCCACGAAAAAAAAATCGTCGATGTCATTTCATCATATATATGATAAATTATCATAAATTATTCTAATGTTTCTAATTTAAAATTCGTGACGAACCAGTAAAATAGATGATGTTGCAGGTGATTCATTTTTTTGTTTTATTCATTTCTATACTTTCATATAATACAAAGTATACAGTGTGTGTATAGATAGATAGATCGATCTAAGTAAGTATTTTTTTGTTGCTGCTTCTTTTAGATATGTATTTTTGTGTATACACCTGCCTGCCTGCTATTATTATAATAGTTTAATTTTTTTTTTTTGTTGATTTTGTTTGATATTATACAGCACCGTGCTTTAATTTATATGTAATAGAGATGTAGATAATATATACTCCTACTTGCTGTTGCCAATATAAAATCTAAGATTATAGCTCGAAATTCTCTCTCAGGAAATCATTATGTGATAACGAAAATCCGGTAAATTAAAACTAAAATTTCCACGGAACTTTTCTTAAACTTTTACTCTAATCATTGGTAAAATAAATGTAACATACAAACATATCGAGATCGGCTAATATATGTACTTAAATATAATTACTTACAAGTAAAAATTTGTTAATAATTAGAGCCAACAAATTATTTCACACGATCAAAAACTCAAATGACAAGCGCATATTTTCACGTTTACTTCTTTGCATTATAATTATTTTCCGTTTTTTTTTTGTATTTTATACTTCTTACATCTCTAGATATCTATTTGTAATAATTCCTTTAAAGCTATTTGAACAATTTTGCTACAACTTCAGTATTTATTTTATTTATTTATATCTATAATTTATTTAATAGAGGCATCTATCACAAGACAAGAATACAATATTAATTATTCCCAACACATATTTCACAAATCACTTATATTATAATATAAATAATAAATTGAATAAGAATTTTTTTACATAAGAATTTATTTATGTTAACAATTTCGATGTCGATATGTAAAAAGTCGATAGGCAGCAAGCCCTCATTACATTTGTCATATCATCTTGGACAAAATGGTGGCTGCCGGCTAGTATTTCTTTATTTACATTTTTTTTGTACAAATAATATATTTTTTTGCATAAAATAAACAAAGTGTAAGTTTCCTAGATGTACTTTCAGTGAGTTTTACTTTGGTTCTAACCCAACAATTAGAACAAATAACAATAATTCTAACAGGATCACAAATGACAGATAAATCTTAAGTGCCCCGGTTTCCAATGCAGAATTAAAAATATCTAATTATATATTAGAATCAAGAAAACGCTACTTGAAAATTATTTTAATTGCATCCAATAATTATAGCGATGCAGAAACTAGAGAGAGTAAGTAGCTATACCGGTGATGATAGTCTCATTTCTCACATAAATACATAATCCGCCATAGGCTTATCCATCCATCCATTCATTCGTTCTTGAACACTACTGAAAGAAAAGTAATAGACAAAGAAATAATAATTAATGTGCGACTGTTGTAATAGAAATTGAATTATTCGTCCTAACACACACACACAGGTAGGCAAATGCAATTTAAAAACATTATCACATTAGTATTTGATAGCGTTAATAAAAGATAAGATATCGCTCACCCTCTCTCTCTTTTGATATAGTAATTCGTTAGTGCTTCGCCCTATCTATCTTTTATCTACAACCTATCGTTAATGATGACATATAATATGACATTTATCATTAAACGCCAAAGGTGGCACCGATCAAGTTTGTAAATAAATATTCAACGTGAATCGCATCGATGAATATTAAAATGAATCTCATCAAAATGCCCATATATCTCATCATATTATTATTATTATCATTATCTCTCTTTCTGCTTATATAGGTTTACATACATGTATAGTGGAAGAAAGATTAGTTATGCGAATGCGGTGATTTGTTGGATGCAGTTAAAGAGGGAACGGACGTAAGACCGCATATATAGCCAGATAGATAGATGGATATTAAAATGAAAAATTAGAATAGTGTGTGTAGAAAATCAAATATCTTCTTATATGTGTTATTAATATGCGTATACGTATCTATGTGTTTGTGGATTTGAAATAAATTAGGGTGACATTTTTTTAGCGTATAGTATTCGCTCTTGTTGCAAGGTGGATTGGGAGAAATAAAATTGATTACACTGTATTACAACCGTAAAGTAATAGTGTTATTACATAGTTGTTGAATAATTATATACTTTTACAATATGTAATTGATGGTGATTATCATCATTGGTGATCGTTTATTTCTTCGGCTGCTTCACCCACCACCACCACCATCATCATCATCATCATCTTGATATCCAATCTATACGCGTAGAAGCACAGCACAGAACATATTTCAATCATATATACATACCTATAGTATCTCTCTACATTCATATAATAATAATAATAATAATAATTCTTAATAGATACACACAGACATATTATTATTATAAAGCAGTGACTCATCAAGAAAAAGTTAAGTTATTAAAATTATTGTAATATATAAAAAGGCCACTGGTAACTTTAGATTATTATTATTATTATAGAAATCTAAATCGGAACTTTATCTTTCTTCTTTTCTTTTACATATTATTATATGTATGTATAGTGAGACAAAAGGAAACAAAACGAATTTATATAATGCTTGTCAAAATGATTCGAATTAATATGGTGTGAATTTTTTTTTTTTTTTTTTGGGGTAAAATAATCAGTGGCGTAGATATAAATTGAAAAATGCGCTCATGATTAACTTAGTTTTTAGTAGTTTTTATCAGTTGCAAGTGTTCTGAATAGTAAGCAGCATTTAGATGGGCTTTTACTGCCTTAGAACGGTATGTGACAGTTTTTCAATTATTCACTCAGCAAGCAGAATTTACTCTACCACTGTAATGTAAAAAACCAAATGATGAATCCAAGAAGGAAAATTATTAGGGCGTGAGTTTTGAATTCGTGTTAAATCGCCTTCCGACACAAAAACACTAGTTATCTATCTATTTTATCAAGTCGGCCAGGTATATTACTGCCGGTATAATGAAATATCATCCCTCATAATATGATGTTTATACAATATAAAATACAAATCAGTTCCCGTTCGGCCCTTATTATTTTGTTGATATGCTCGTGTGTATGTGTGTGTGAACTGCGTGAAGGGGCAGCAATGTATAAGTAGAAGAAGAATTGGTTGTGGTGATTGATCTTCATCAGGTAAAAAGAAAAGAAGCCGAAGAATAGCGGGGTTTTATATATATAGAGATAAATAATAAATAAGTATAGTTGTACTGGTTGATTTTTATGAGTTTATATTTTATTTGGTTTTTAATCGGCATGAACCGAATGAAAAATTAGGTAATTTAACATACATATTGTGACATTTATGAACTCGACAAATTGAAGCTAAACCCACAACATAGGTAGCAGTCGTCATTAAATGCGTATGGTTCGAAGAGGAAATCTTCATTCAGCCGTCGTTTTGTAATCTAATTTTTGAGCAGGTGTCAATCGTCACTTTAGAAACACATACATAGAAAATAGAATAAAAGCTGCCTTTTTATTACAAACTGTTTTTTAATTACGGTAATTGATATTAAATTGTAATCAATTTAGAATTGGTATGTATAATTATGAAGAACTATTAGAAGAACAGAAAAAAAAAACGGGCTGCCATTAGGGGGCGCTGTGATCAGCAGAGACGGAATCTTTAACATGACTCGTATGAGAAAATCTAAATTTTCTTATTTATAAGGAAAATCGTAGATTTTATGGCAGCAGATTAAAACTGTGATTGTAAAAATGAATATTTAATAAAATACAGTGATTTTTATTTAAAAAAATGGGCATAATTTTGTTTTTTCCTCCATTCATTATGATCAGTGGCGTGCTATATGGTTGGGTAAAAATATAAACATAATTGTTAATTTATTATATAAAATTTATTTTGAAATTTTTATTAAAAATTATTTAATAGTTTAATGGTTTCTTTGGAATTCTATGGATTATTTTAAATATAAAAATTAATGTAAAATATGAAAATAAAACAATAACCAAACACGTCACTGATCAAGTGACAAGCAACACTAGAGAAACACGACGCCCTCTAGTGAGAAAAAAAACATTTCTGACCCGTGAATATTTTGACTTTTCTTAGGTCGATTGTACTCCTTATTAAACAAAAATGACACGTATAACCTATAAATATATATCTGTGCCTATATAGGTGTAACGAAGTGTCAAATTTTTAAATAAAAGTTTAAATTACATTTTGAGCAGCTGTAAAACGATGGGTGTCCCATTTAAAAAAAATAAGTAAGTTAAGTACAACCCTCTACCTCTTTCATCTCCTCCTCCACTTGTGCAAAGCCAGACTATCTTACTTATACTCACACAACGTACGCATTCACTCACTCATACATCGGAAAATGAGTGACTTGACAGAAAAGCGACGACAACGTTGTCGAAAAGGACGACCATTCTTCTTCTTCTTCTTCCTTTCTTTTTTTAGTATAGCCAACACGATTAACCCACTGGTAATCACCTTTTAAATCGGTCTCGTGACTAAGCATTCTACTACTAACATTACTACTATAGTGGTACGTTTAGCTGTACTACTACCAACTATACTGTGCACTGATGAGATATGAGATGATAGGTGATGATATTTTTCTATTATAAACTTCTCCAGTTGATCATCATAATGATGATGATGATCATCGATTTTTTCGTTTTTAACATCATTTTTCATTTTCATCGTTTTTTGTGTGCCTGTGTGTGTGCGCTTGTCTTTATAGACGTGATTTTCGTTTTTGATTTTTTAACCGTAAAATTTGTCTTTAACCAAAAAAAAAAAAAAACAAACTCGGATAATTAATTAGATGCTGATCAACTTCCCGCCCCTTCCACATCGTATTGTCACTTACAAATTGAAGATGAATAAATTCATCACAATTGTTCCAATACGTGTTTGTTCTTCAACGTATCATTTTGATGATCGATTCAAATTAATTCGAATGATAATTTTAAATACGAGGCCCTTTTTTTTTTTTAATAATACACTTGTGAAGCAGGCTCGTCGGGATGATCAACAACAACAAGAAAATGAAGAAGAAAAGGCAAAGAAATTAGTTGTCAAAAATGTCTGCCCCGTTCTTTTTCTACATATTATTTATGACTACTCATCGATTTGTAATAATAATCGATGAAGAAAGTGCTGATTGTCGATGTTTAATTGTTCTGTATTTTATACTAGAGTGTTTGGTAATGATATACATTTCCTAATCGATGTCATTATGGAAAAATCTAATACTCCGCTCAAATCCGTTTTAAATAGGATAACAACAAATCGATTATTGTACTTTGAGACAGAAACACATTTTGACACCAGCTGTCACAATATAATATTCAAATAGTCGCACCTGTCATCTGACGCGTTGCTACAAGACAAGATTTAAAAATCGATCACATAATTTCGATTTCGCTTATTATTCTTTATTATTATTTTTTTTTTTTCGATAATAATTACATATTGATATTTAGTAGTAATTATTATTATTATTATTGGTTCAAGTACAATGCAGGTTGCGGCTGCTGCTGTTATTGATATTATGCAACACCAAAAAACGCTCAGCAACAGTGATTAAAACGATCTACATGTCTTGTCTTGTTGTTCCTGATTGGAAAACAATTCAGTACAACTATTTTGATATAGTCAGTCCGGGCAGATGTCATTTTTAATTAAAAAAAAAAATACAATTTTTCAATTATTCCCGCGTAGTGATGTTATGCGATACGCATGCGCACCGATATTTTGCTTAGTTTGTATAGGTATTTTACGCTTTCTCGCAGCACAAAATGCTCGCATTTTAGGCAATTTTAATCAAAAAACGCCAAAAAAAAAAAATTAACATTCCAACATATATATATATATATATATGTAGATAATATTACAAACTAGCGGGAGCACTCCGGGAATTTTTTACGCTTAAATGTTTTAAGCGATTGAATCTATTAAACCGAAAAATTACATTGTCTGCCCGTCAATCTATCTCGTGACAACAACAACAACAAAAAAAAAAAGAGGGATAATATTAAAAAAGAAGCAGAAGCAGAATGAATAAGCAGCAACAAGAAGAAGAAGATGACGGACTAGCGAAGAAGAAGAAATGAAAACTCAACAACAACAACAGCAACATATTGAGTGATTGAGCTCCTCGTAAAACGTAATAAAGTGAAAGAATAGATTTTGATAAAATTTTAAATTAAATTTGTGGTAGATTGTTGGTATTTTTAAATAGACCTCCCGTGTGAAACATACAACAATAAAAAAGGCGAACCAAAAAAAGCAAGACAAAGATAAAGAATAGAATGAGGAAGAAGAAAAAAGAAGCTGCGAGCTTCGAATTTAATCATGATGGTGGTGGCAAGTCATCACATCATTTGGACGTATTTAGAAACGAATTCCGACAAATTTCGAAATGTCGGATTAGATAAACCACAATTTTTTTTTTGGCTTGCCTCCTGTATACGATAACGTCAATATTTAAGTCACTCCCCTAGGTCCAAATTATGCTCAATCATTTTGAATTCGTGCCAATTCATTAGACAAACGTCTTTTTTTTTTGTGCTAGCGTATAGTAACGCACACTTAATGTACCTAGCGAATTACAGCTCTTATTTGTGTTTGTTATTATTATTGAATTGCCAGTCGATTGTTAATAACAATGCCCATTATCAATGTACGCGATATAAAATTAAATTGAATAAAAAGCGAAAAAAAAAAAAAGAAACAAATCGATATCCGACCATGCCTGTGTGTGTATTGTGATTACGTCCCAGTGCCCTAATTTCTATTTAATAAAATCCTATAGTGTGTACATACATTATTTGATACAGGGTGGTCAGTTACTATAGTCAAATAGTTTTCGGATATTAGAAATTACGTCGTACATGTCGGGTGTCGATTGAAATAAAAATGATACAATGACGTAATTGACATGTAAAGTAATATTTCAATAACAGACCAGTACCACCATTTGGCGCCTTATTATTATCGAGTGAGGTAGGTCAGGATGTAAACCATATGCCAATAAAAAGTACGAGCAGATGGAGTAAAGTGGAGCAAAATTTTTATGAAAAAACCAAAAACAAGTACATACATAAATTATTTTTATTGAAAAAATCAAAATTATTATTAATAACATGTACACGACCGTATGTACCGCCACCTGTAATATTTAACAGATTCCGGTTTTTATTATGTTATTTTTTTATTATTAATATTTATACATAATTTTTTTTTTTTTCGTTATGATTTTTGTCGTTTTACGCATATCAGCTGCTTGTATCGAAAAATACTCGCTAATTAATTCGTTATTATTCACGATATTGAATACGTAATGATTTACGTTGAACGATGTGGGTTCGGTTCTAGTTCCGCGCTGCACATGTCAATAGTCCATCTTATTGTCCTTATCATATTCATTAGATTTATAATCGTCGGCCAAATCGAAATCTTGGGTATATATATAAATATACGTATACCCATTTATGCCACATTGTCACAATTATTATTAAATTTCGCTTAAAGGCGAATTCTGTAGGTATGGCGTACAGAAAAAAAGTAAGTGACTTTCCTAATTAATTTTCAGTCCCACGTTAAAAATTTCTTTTAAATGATTTATTATTCCTTGTACTTCTTCTTCTGCTTCTTCATCTTTTTCATTTCCTTTTTCTTATTCATCTTACTTTTTGCTAGAAGCTGTAATTTAAAACTAATTTGTGATTTTCTCTTTTTTCGTTGTTTTGTTTTTTTTTTTCTTCTGCAAGTTTTATTCTTATGTCCAGAAGGATTTGTTCATGTATATATTCATATTTAATTCGATTCAATAATTACGTATTACTAGTTGCATACATATACATATGTATATCCATTCAAGGTTATATAATTCATTATCGTTATAATTTAAATGCTTTATTTCTTAATTAACACTTTTTTAATGAATTCAAAACCTAAAAAAAAAAAAACTTACTGACTAAACGAGAACACAAATCGACTATAAAGGAAACCCATATTGATTCTCCTTCGTATAATAAATAAAATTAATTCAATTAATTATTCAGGAATGTGAAACGATCTAATCTAAATTCGTATTCGAAATCATTAAGCCACAAAATAAACAACACCCAAAGTAGATAGAATAAAAGGAAAATTTATTCAAAATTAAGTTGTATTTTAACACCAAAAGACCAAAGATCTGATTCGAATTAAGCTATAAAAAATACAGAAAGAGACTAAAAAGGACGAAAAAAAAAAAAAAAAGAAAAAAGAAATAAAGATAGAAAGGCAATCCCTTTTATTCTGTTTATAGTTGATTATAAGAAAAAAGCAGCTCATTGTCTTCAGAAGTTGTTTGGTGTGGGCACACATTAAGAATCTGTATAAATATGTAAAAAGAAATTTATTGTGAGTGTATTTATTGATTAAAAAAAAAGGAAGAAGTTTATCAGTTGCCTATAAAAACATATTCAAGCTGTCAATGTTTAATGCGTAGCCATAGTTATGTACCACTCTGTATTTAAATTGATTTTTTTTGTGGTTTTTGATTAAAAAATATAGACATTCATTGAATTTATTTGTAAAACCGTTTTCAGATCATTCCTTCTCCATTATGTAATGATTATCATTAGTAATGTTCCACCCTGTATATAAAAATTGAAAATGTACAATTTGTTTAATGTTATTATTGGATTGGGTGGTTTTAATTGATGTTTAAAGCGGAAATTTTAATTGAGATTTTCCTCACAATTTCCACTTATCACGGTTTTCCACGTTTTCGGTTTCCACAAAAATTGATTTTTTTTGTGTTTTTTGATTAAAAAATAAAGACATTAATTGAATTTATTTGCAAACCCTTGTTCAGACCATTGTTTCTCCATTATGTAATGATTATCATTAGTAATGTTCCACCCTGTATATAAAAATTGAAAATGTACAATTTGTTTAATGTTATTATTGGATTAGGTGGTTTTAATTGATGTTTAAAGTGGAAAATTTAATTGAGATTTTCCTCACAATTTCCACTTATCACGGTTTTCCACGTTTTCGGTTTTCACAAAAATTGATTTTTTTTGTGTTTTTTGATTAAAAAATAAAGACATTAATTGAATTTATTTGTAAACCCTTGTTCAGACCATTTTTTCTCCATTATGTAATGATTGTCATTGGTAATGTTCCACCCTGTATAAAAACATTGACAATGTACAATTTGTCTAATGTTATTATTGGATTGGGTGGTTTTAACTGATGTTTTAAGCGGAAATTTCAGTTAAAATTTCCCCTACAATTTGCACTTTTCACGATTTTCCACGAACAATCAGATTGATTTTGTTGGTGTTTTCTGATCAGAAATAAAAACATTTATCGAATTTATTTGAGAAAATCGTTTTCAGACCACTGCTTCTCCAATATCTAATGATTATCATTAGTATTGTTCCACCCTGTATATAAAAAATTAAAATATGTAATAAGTCCAATTTTATCATTGGATTGGGTGGTTTCCTATGGATGTTTTAAGCGGCAATTTCACTTAAGATTTCCACTTTTCACAATTTTTCACGACCAATCAATCAATATTCATCTACAGTATTTGCAAAAAATAAAAAAGAAGAAGAATATCGAACCACGACCAACAAGACACAGAAAATTTAATAAATAAAACATGTACCTAGAGGTACATACACATACACACATATAGGCACACCAGATATGCACTGCAGAAACGAAGGCACATAATAATTATTTCTATGTAAAAATATCACTTGAATTACTGACTTAATAAGGGTAGAAATATTTTGAATAAATGTCCTGTGTCTTTGTTTTTTTTGTTTTTTTTTTTTTTTTGATTTGACTCTCTTTCTCTCTCTTTTTATCTTCATTCATTTTGAAAATATGCTGTTCGTATCTTCTGATTCAAGTCGAACTAAAGTCAAAATAAAAACTCCAAAAAAAAAAAAAACAAAAACAGAGAGAGAGAGAGAGAGTCGATAATGATAAATAAAAAAGAAAAAGAAAAGAATCTCATATATATCTGGTGAGGAGAGAGAGAGAGAGAGTTCTTCTTCTTTTCTGAACTTGTCGATAGAGACATAATAAGCTGTTTAAAATCGACTGAATGCTTTTGATTTTTCGTTGACCATAATTGATCAATAATTATTTGCTTGACAGATGAAACAATGCCCATTGGAATTTACTGTCAATGGTATTTATATAGATATAATAATTTTATGCGGCAAAACATGATTGTATTTATTTTTATGTTGGTATCGTATCGTATCATATCTATATGTATATGTATGTGGGTAAGGTAGGATATCTATACCTATACGTGATATCAATCTGAAAACATTTTAAGAAAATAATAATTAAAACTGCACATAAGTGGTATTATACGAATGGTTTTGTTCTTGTTGATCATGATGATGATGATGATGATGATGAGTTCTTATGTTGTCGATGCTCAAGCATGGACCACTTAATAAAAATTCTTTTTATGAAATGAATAGAATGGATGCGGTGTGGAGGGGTAGAGGTGGTAGACAGTTGATAGTTCTTGTTGTAATATTTTCAAATTGATTAAATTTGATGTCGTCATTATTCAAAGAATCCTAGCTGAGATTTGATTGTAACAATTGATTTTTTTTGAAATTTTCATTTTTATTTTCTCAACTAATTAGGGATACGAAACATTTGTAAAACATCATAAAAATCGAAATTCTGCAATTACTACAATATCGATATCGTCGTCAATCCGATATATCCTGCCCATCCCTAATGCCTAATGAATTTACAATGCGCACCGACTAGCAGCGCCGTTCCGTTCAGGCGCCTACTATGATCTTTGGGAACAGAACTATTAGTATACATATAAATATTTCATTCGATTTAAAAATAATTAAAAAAAAAAAAACTAGGATTATAACCAATAATCATTATTAGGAAACCAAGAATTTTCAGTCACGCATAACATTATGTCTAATAATAAAAAAAAAAAAAAAAAATTATAGAATTGGGAAGACCAACAGCTACAGAAGAAGTTTCGTGTGTGCACTTTTTTTTTTTTTTGGAACCGGACAAAAATTATCTTTAATAATTTATTACACATCCATCGTGCCGATTCATTTACATTTCTAAGAATTTGAAAAGTTTCCTTTTTGTCTATATATGTATATAAGAATAATTACGATTATTAGATAAGTATTTGATTGCCATTGACCGGCCCATCAATCAAAATTTGTTGTTCGAATCTAGATTATCTTCACGCAAAAAATCTATCGGATTTTGTCTAGATAACTTTTTTCTTAAATTGTCGGAATGCCAGTTCCGTGGTATGGTTAGAACGTATTTGGGACGTTCATAGAACATTGGTGAAACTTGTGTTTAATCGATTTTATTGTGATACCAAGGAAATACACGGATTAATAATACGATTGTACACCACTGACCTTCAAGAACAGCTCCCTGAAATCCATCCATCGCGCCGCGCCGTCGTTGTACCACCACCACCACTGCCATCAATATTATTATATTTTATAGAAGAAGTGCAAGTCAGAGGCGTCCCATTATGATGATCCCCCCAAATGAGTTTTGATTACCGGACGCAGCGGGATATCCATCGGCTGTCACTTTCTGCTTAAATTACACCTAATTATAAAATATAATGGGAAGCTCTCCGTATTTAATCGGTAACAACCTTTTACACTTTACACAATTTTTTTTTTTTTTTTTTTTTCGTTTTTTTCATAAACATTGTTGTTGTTGATACCCAAATCTAATAGTTATTTGTAAGTAAGTAACAAGTATTTTTGATTGACGTTTTCCGTTTATTTGAGAGAAATAAATTAAAAAAAAAAAAAAAAGAAAATGATAAACGGAATTAACTACAACAGGAATAGGATAGATAAACTTAATAGAAAAATGAAACAAATGTTTAATTTTTCACTAGTAGAAAAACAAACTGTTATCTGTCATCCATCACTCTTGTCATCAGAGACATACGATAATTATAGATTGATAACAGGGATGATTTGTTGAAATTTGAATTTTACTAAAATTCGACTATAGAGATTTTTGTCTCCTGTACACCAATGGTTGTTATTACTTGTAAATGACGTATTGTACCGTGTTCCAGCACCCGTCAACCTAACCTCTAATTATATCGGAATCAATAATTACCACTGCTCTGTGTGTTAAATATATTATGAAAATATGTGCCGTTTCGTGAAAGTAATAAATTCTCCCAAGTAAAATCGTAGTAGCAACAATTAACTGTTAGCTGGTACTATTACAGTTGCTATTCTATCTATAGGTACTAATATAGTAAGTTAAAATATATTCGCGGGCGGCCCCTAAAGGAAATCAACAAACCAATATATTATTTTACATTTATTTCCTCCCCGTCCTCCTCCACCAGCATCTTGTATAACAATTAACATTTCTTGTAATCCAATCGACTAAGTATATATATATATATATATCTATATACTACTAGTATATTGTGTATGTATGTGTGTGTAAGCTGGTAGTTAAGTAATTATGTGCATTTTCTTTTTAAAAGAAAATTGCTCCGTTTCGAAGTCTCACCGCAGGTGACTGCCATGATACACCATGATGTTATACATGTATATGGATTGGAAAGGATGGGAAGCTACCTGAATTTGAAATAAAATGTTTTTGCCCTGCAGGATAATAATAAGAAAAAGATGATGATGAAGAATGAAGGAAAGAAAGGACGAGAAGATGATGGAAACGAAAAAAGAATAAGATATAGAGAAATGATTAAAATAGTAATTAGATATTAAATATTAGAAAATATGTTGTTTGGTTAACTGAATTTGAACCACTCTGTATACAAATATTTACTAATATAACATTTGCTGATATATTTTTTTTTAGGAATGCAACGATTACGATTAATCGTGTATTTTTAAGGTGGTTGGAAAATTCGCGCCGGAAAGACTACCTGCTGCTTCCAGTCTGGTTCGTATTTTGACTGAACCCGTTGTAACGGGTTTTCTTTACTTTTTCCAATGCACAAATTGCAAATTGGATTTAATGAAGACAATCTGAATTTGTAATTTGTACAATTAATTTCAAATATTACTCCAAATATGGCAAAAATATATTGATAAAATATTTAATGAAATATTTGATATTTTTAGATATGCCAAATTTTGTATTTGATATAATTTTTATGTATTTTAATTATTTTACTGTAAATTCTATTGTTTTTTTTTGTTCAGAATTTTGTTGCGTTTATAGAATTCAAATCTTGTTTATATTTTTTAAATAAATTTTATCTGAAAAGATGAATAAATAATTTGTATTAATAAATACAGTTACGTTTTTTGTTTGAAAAACTTTTTGAGCTGTTTTACATTGGAACAGTATTTTAAAAATATATATTGAGTATTGACCATTAATTAGCTACTATAATTAATAATCGTAATCGATGTCATAACCGTAAAACAATAATCGTTGCATTTCTAATTTTTATATATAAAAAAAGGGAATCGTAATTTACTGATCCACGAGTTTTTCTACAGATGGCGCCACAGAACAAACTGATCCAACTATTAGTATATTCCATTCTAGTTACTTTAGTATATTGAAAAAAAAACAAAAAAAGTGTTTTTTAAACCCAGTTAACAATAAACATATTAACCACAAGAAAAAAAAAAAAAAACAATTAAACCACTAATTTTCTATCAATGTGATGACTAGAGTAAAAATACTTACAAAAAAAGAAGAAAAAATTTAACACCCGTGGTGCGAACAGTCACAGCCAATCACCTGCCTAGTTACGCTTTTGATTAATTTTCAATCACTTTCTCATGATTAATTACATATTAGATGTATATAATATATGGACAGAGAGAAGATGATGCCAAATCATCATTATTATCATCATACTATGTATAGTATAGTAGAGTAGATACTGTCTACTAATGAACCCTGAACAAAAATTATATCAAGTTCATTGTTATATAGTTACAGTTGTTTTTTCTCTGTTTAGTTTCACGTTTTTTTTTTTTTTGTTATAAATTAAACGCTGATTCAAAACGGATTTTTAATGGTCCATTTAAATTTTCTGAGTTTTATTATTTTAGATTAGTTCGTTTTTGTGCAGTTGGTGGTCGTTATTTTTCTATTTCTTTTTGGATACTATGCCAATGAGTTGGATATTTACGATATTAATTTATGCGTTTGACTAGTGCAATTCATAGGGTTGGTACCAGAAAATAAAATAGTCGTTCACTTTAATCAATATGCTCGTTTAATATTTGAATTATTTAACATAACCTCGTATAGCTTATAGAAGAGAAGAATTATTCTCTAACAGGAGTTGATTTAATTATTGTACATTATAAAAGTCAACCTTACACATAGATAATAATAATAATAATAATAATAAATTAAATTAATCTAGGAATTTTTGTTTGTATGTATAACTATATACAGGGTGAACGAATAATCATAAACGGGAATTACACATGGGTATTACATTAGTAAAGTATTCGATGATAAAAAAAAAAAAAATTAAACAGAACATAGACAGGTAGTAGGGTACTTATAAATTAATTACGTATTGGACAATTTGTTCATCAAAAAAAAAAAAATAATGGTAAATTGAAAAGTACAACAGGTACACTTACATATAGAAAAGTCGAAAAATTAATTACACATATTAAAGGGCAGAAACAGTATGGACAAAATCTAATAAAATCACAAATTACAAAGTCAGCTGGTAGATTCTCAACAAACATCTACTTACGTCTCCCACACACGGCGCCATCTATGATTATAAAATTATATTTCATCCATAATGTGAAATAGGAACACAAATTAGATTTTCGTGATTGATTTATATATTAACAATGTAGAAGGAACCAAAAATAAAACAACTATTTAAAAATAGTTATCAGTCACAATCATCCATTCTATTAAATGACAGGAAGTATAGTTTTACGTCACTTTTTGCAGATATAAGCTGCATATGGACAGCAGTTTAGTTACAAACTAAACGCAATTATCATTAATATGATGAACATAAAATTGTTATGTTCTCACTTAACGACATCGATGACGTCAGACTAGTTTCTATTGTTCCTGATGCGTGTGATTAATTTAACAAAAACATGCACATGCGCAGTGTTTTTTTTTTGTTATTTTGCAAATATGCCTACATTATTTTGAAAATGTATTTATTTGATTTGGAAAATCACACATAAAGTACATGACCGGAACAAGCTATGCACATCTATGGGGTCATAGAATAAATACAAATAGACTGCGCCTCTCTTTATAGATAGTCACTAACAAATGATTGTTTTTACACAAAATGGTTTACTCACTGCGCATTTACAATTCATTTTCATCATCATCATCATCTTATTCCCTATGATGTATAGTTAATTGTAATGGTTGTTGATGATCCTTCGGACTTGAATCAACAACTTCAACAGGACTGCATGATGAACGTCTCGATAATAATTGATGACTGTCATTATCGTCGTCATCATCATTATTATTATCATGATGGCGATGATTTTGCTGGTGGTGGTGGTGCTGCTGCTGCTGATGATGATTGTTGTGGTGTTGGTAATGATGATGATGATGATGATCGTCTTCTATATCAGATTCATCATTCACATTGATCTCCTCGGAATCGGAATCGGAATCGAATTGCTGTTGGAATTTCTTTAGATTTTCTTGATTTAGTAAACTGTTTGGTACCAAAGCTTTGAATGCACTGAAAGTACCAAATAAATGTTGTTTTTGTTTTTTTTTTCTTTTAGGATCTACCTACTACTGATATGTATAGTATAGATGTAAAAATACCCTTACCTATTTTCTCCACCCATCTGTAATAATAGTTGTGATGCCGTTGTTGGTATTGTGGTTGCGGTGTTGTTGTTGTTGTTGTTGTTGGTGGTGGTGGTGGTCGTGGTTCCGGCAGTGTTCAATGGTGACATAAGGGGTGATCCATGGTCGGAACCTTTGTAATGGGAGGGTGACGGTGTCAGTCGTGTGCCGAAAATCGATGCAGGATTGCCAGCAACTGGTTGATGGTGATGATGATGATGATGATGATGTTGATGATGATGATGAGAGCCAACGTTGCCGCCGCCGCCACCACCGTTGCCGCCCCCACCCACACCCATTGGCGGCGACGATTGTTTTAGTATATTCATACGCTGATGGCGTCGCCATTTTGCTCGTCTATTAGAAAACCAAACCTGCATTAATAATAGGTTAGGTATTAGTCTAGAATCGCGCGTTTAACTTATTGTTTAGAACTAATGCGCGCCAATAGAGAGAGAGAGCATGAATGTATTGATGCGCAAGCGCATTAGTGACTTGCGCTTCGTTTGTAATCGTTTACAATTTTTTTTCTCACAGTTGTGTTGATGTGTTTGTTGTTTTTTTTTAATAAAAATTTCCCCCAACCAAAAAAAAAAAAAGATCAAAAGAAGAGAACAATCAGAGCCACTAATTGTATTAATAAAAACAAAAGCGAATGAATTAAACGAGGTGTCAAATGTGCCATTGAAAATTCGTTCCATTTCCATCAAACAATGGACGTTATTTTTCCTGTTAAATCATCAATGGTTCTCTCGCTTCGATTTCACCTATACTATACCCACCATAAATCTATTCTTAGTCATTAATTTATCTATAAAAGCAATAATTATTATAGTAGGAGATAATAATCAATTAATTAATTACACCATTTATAATTATATATATATTTTTGTCTCTCTCTCTCTCTCTCTCTCTGATGTACATATTTGCTGTATCAGAAACAACATCAGCAAACAGCAACAACAACGTGGCGTCTGTCGTGTCGCGTTGAAAGTAAAAAAAAAAAACAAACCATCAATAAATTAAATGTAGAAAAAAGAATAAGAAACAAATATAAAGTAAAAGAGACGAACTGAAAAGAGAAGGAGAGATTGATAAAAGCAAAAAAAAAAAAAAAAGAAAAGTAGAAAAAAATCTCCTACCTGAACTCGAGCTTCTGACAAAGAAGTTTTCGATGCAAGACGTTCTCGTGTTGAAACGCATGGATAATGACTTTTTTCGAATTCCTTTTCTAATTCTTCTAATTGATCAGGACTAAATGTTGTTCTATTTCGTCTGGAATTTCAATATAAACACGATTAAAACAAAAAAAAAAAAAAATTAATCGAACTGCGTATGCGCAACAACTGCCGACTGCGCCAGGTCGACTACTATGCGCACGAGCAGTGTGAACAGCAACAGGATATATTAATTTTTTTTTTTTAGTAGTAGTAGACTTACCTAAATTTTGGCTGTTCTGAACTATCCAAACTCGATTCATCTTTATCCAAACCACCGGATGGTGAATTCAATAAACTACTATCCGGATGTGGTGAGGTACTCGATCCAGATGGACTACCCGATAGTACTGGATTAGTTGAATTTGACGATTGGAAACCTAATGAACCTGATGGAAAAAACAAATTGAAAAAATTTACACAATGATCAACTTATCAATTGGAACTAGAAGAGAATCATCGAAAATGCAACTAGATGACTTACCATTAGGCCATAACGGTGAATGCCATGGGAATGCAGCTGCAGCTGCATATGGATGCGGTGGATACAATCCATAGCCGGCGGCTCGTGCAAATTCGGCAGCAGCACGTTCGGCTGCACGATTACGTAAAATTCGATTTATACTACTGACAGATGGTGCTGTTGCATTTGTACAGACTCCTAGAATGAATAATAATAATAATAATAATAGTAGTAATAATAATAAAGGTATTATAATTAAATAGAAAAAAATATGAAATAGATGAACAAAACAGGTGCCGGGGACCAAAAAATAAATAATTTTTTTCTCTAGTTTGACAGGGTCTTTGCATCACGTCGCCTATGAATTATTTCTAATATTATCACAACATACATTATAATAATGATGATTATTATTATAATATTTCTTGAAATGAAACACATAATAATAATAATAATAATAATAATATGCTGAAAACAAGATCAATTAAATAAATTGACATCAATTACTCAGAAATGTATACCGATGTATATCATGTTTGTATGTAGTGGTACCTGTTTTAATAATTTGCTTATTTTCTTGCTTTTTTTCGGTTAATTTAAATCATTTATATTGGTTATTAATATTAATTTTTAGTTTATTTTAATTGTCATGCGATATTCTCCGATTTTGTTCGTTTTTCCATTTGAACAATTAACTAACTGTGGCAACACTGCATTGAATTAGTACAATAACTTTATTGATTTAGATTTTTATGATTTAATATGATATAATGTCAATCTAGTAGGATAACAAAACAGATACTGGGGATAATCAAATTCAAAACAAAAACGTCAACAATTCAAGGCCTTCGAAAATCAACAAGTGTTTATTGATTTACGTAATTACACGTAACTGATGTAGCTTAGAATTGAAAAATGGCGGGCATTTTCGATTTAGATCTGTTTATTTATCTAACTCTAGCAATTTTAATCTTGTCCGTCAAGCCAATTTTCGAGGATATTCAATGAATTTTGTCGATTTCGATGTATCGATAGACACAGTGGGCCACTACCTTTAGGCATGATAAATACAAGTTACTTACAATATATTATTATCATTATAGCTCTTCAATTCACGAGATTTTTTCACATGAGATTTTCTTTAGAGAAAATAACAAAAATTACATAAATAAAAACGCTTCTGGCAGCCATATTTTTAAAAACCGTTTCTTTTTCATCTTTTTCTCCCTTTTTTTTTTTTTTTTTATTTGTGTGTGTTAACCAAAAACCACTACAATTAAGTTTAAACATTTTTATTTTTTTTTTTTGAGTGTGTGGTAAAATGAGAAGGAAATTATACGATATAGAGAAAACGAACAATTGGAACTGAGCATCCCCAACAAATAACCGAAGTGCCTAAACATTGTCATTTGAATAAATATATTATACTTTTGGTTTATACTAGAAACTAATTTCGTGGTTGGCTATGTTATTATTATTATTATTATTATTGGCAATTTTGTTTATTTTTTTCGAGTGGTTTGAAATAGTGTTGCACATCACACGCACAATAATGAGTAGTGGGGATGCATATGCCAGCATGAGCAAGAAAATGAGGTTATGTTTTCATTTATTATTTAATGGACCATATTAAAATAGAGCTGGCTGGGTGGGTATTGATTAAAGATATAAAACTTGAGGAGAAATGAAAATAATCTTCTGGCCGAATCGAAGGATGAGAAGAGATGGGGGCCACATATCGATAGTGTGGAACAATCGATGACATACGAAAATATCGAATACAATCGAAAAACTCGCACTATTAGTTTAGAATTTCAATTCGTTCGTAGGGATGGGAACAATAAATCGACATTTTCAAATGATATCGATAGTTTTTGAAAATCTTGTAATTTTAATTTTAGAATTGTTAAAGGTGCAGTTATAGATGGAAAATGCATATCGATATGTCAAAAATATCGGATTTCCTTTTATAATAGGAAAAATATGTCCGATAAGGATATGTCATTCATATCTATTTATCCTGTTATACGAGTAGATAAATGTGAAATTTGAAAGTTTTCTTTTTTGATCATCGGAACAAAAAAAAATCAATCAAAATTTCTTCGATATTTTATTATTTATACACATGTAAATTCTATTCTTTAATCATCACTCTATACATGTTCTCTTTCTCTCTCTTTCTTTTTATACAATAATTTATTCCTTCCTTGTAGTAAATGATACTAATTTTTATTTTTTATTTTTTCACCGATGATGGTGGCATACATTTATAACAATCAATATATGAACAAGATGAAAAAAAAAAAAGGCCTCGTCGGTCGTCATCAATCAATGAAAAGAAGAAGACGAAGAAGAATATAAGGAAAAAATACCTAATAATAATAATAGTATGTATAAATGTATAACCGAATCCATCGTTTTTTTTTTTTTTTTTTTAGTCATGACGGAACAGTCATAAATTTCGTACTCAATAATTAAGAATACTTCACTGGTGATAAATATTGGTTTTCAATCATCTTAAAGCTCATACACACATTTTGACGTTGAAGATAAATAGTGGCAGTTAGTTTTCAAGACAATCAAAATTAAGATGATTCTTGAGTTTGAAAGAGTAATCTCCTGCACATAAATATATATATATATATATATACATATTATAATAAATAACAAAAAGAAAAAGGTTAAATTACATTTCAAAATCATTAATAATCATAAATAAATACTATTAGTAACAAAATATATATGTATATACATTTGAATCGAATCAAATAGAGAAAGATCTTTTACCTTCAGAAATGAGCCGTTCACGTATTTCCCATGCGAAAATCGTTGGATTTTCCCGTTTGTACTGTTCAATTTTCGATACGACGGCGGGTGTTGCCACTTTCGGTTTACTGCCACCAATTAGGCCTGGTGGTCGTAATGTACCTGGAAAAATATTAAATAAATTCCACTTAGTATAGTTGAGAGAAAGCGAAAATATTTTCTTAGGCCCCCCAGCACTGGGGCGCTAGTAAAACTTGCTGCGCCAACTTTGGTTCAATTTATCTATAGTCAGTAGAATCTACTAGTTGAATTTGATTGGAAATAGTTAATGGAACAAAATGGAGGCTATCTATATTTTAAACAAGTGTTTTTGATTATGCTAAACATGTTTTTGTTTATTTGTTTAATTTTTCTAAAAACTTCCACAATATTTGCTAAAATCAATTTAAACTGCCACCAATTAGGCCTGGTGGTCGTAATGTACCTGGAAAAATATTAAATAAATTCCACTTAGTATAGTTGATAGAAAGCGAAAATATTTTCTTAGGCCTCCCAGCATTGGGGCGCTAGTAAAACTTGCTGCGCCAACTTTGGCTCAATTTATCTATAGTCAGTAGAATCTACTAGTTGAATTTGATTGTAAATAGTTAATGGAACAATATGGGGGCTATCTATATTTTAAACAAGTGTTTTTGATTGTGCTAAACATGTTTTTGTTTATTTGTTTAATTTTTCTAAAAACTTCCACAATATTTGCTAAAAACAATTTCAAACGAAATCATTACGAAATTCGACATTTTAAATGCAACAAATTCGGAATTCACCCCACGCCATCACTCACCACAACTAGATCCGATCAATTAGTACCTATACCAAATGTTGTATACCATTCAAGGTACTACGAACGAAACATGTAGGTACCGGAAAACTACTGTATTTTGCACACCAAAAAAAAAAAAAACATTAATTTTACATAATGAGACATAAATTGTCTCGATGGGTTTCCTAATTAGATCACATCAGAAACAAATTTATTTACTTCCCTTCCGGAACTTCAATCCCCCCCCCACCCGCCGGCGTCCTTCCCCATGTCCATTGCACTGTTCACGTTTTGCAATTTTATTTTGCAGCAACAAACGAACAAAAAAAAGAAATGTTACGATAACATCTCTATCGATTAAATTAGGTAGTACTACCCATATGTAAAATATGTTGCATTGTTTTAGACAGTTGCTTTTTGTGGTGTCTTTCACTATGGTGGTGCCATAGTTCTAGTTGTTTTGTTTTGTGTATTGATTTAATAGTTCCGACTACCTTGTATATATATATATATATATATATATATATGTTATATTTAAATAAAATAGTAAATTAACCAATCCCAATTCGAACCTACCCGTTCAAATTCCATTTAAACAGTTCATTTTTCTTTTTCTAATCGAAATCGAAACTAAGCCATATCAAATTTAAAGATCTTCTAATTTAACCTGTTAAATTTATTTAATTGGTTTCTTCTTTCTTATTACGTCTATATTAGGATGATGATACTATTTATCTATATAAGTATATGGAAATAGTTGTAATTTATCACTTAATTCTCATTATTAGATTTGACTATTTGAAAAAAATAGAAGTCAAATTTGGAAATTCTTTACTTCTTTTCGACAGTTTCGATGCTACTGAAACCAGCCTAACTTAATATGCTTAAATTGTAGTATTCAATAACGCATTGAATTGACTGTAATCCATATTTAAACAACTTGTACGCATGTGCACATGATTTTTGAACTGGCTGCACAGGATTCCTGGCTGGTTGTAAGCCTACTTAAATTATATTAGGTAATAGTGAATAGTTTTATTATTCAAACTGAAACACGATAGAAAATCATGTTTATAACAACAACGACAACTAAATTAGCCCTTTACAGTCAACACACACACATGCACACGCATTAGAAATACAAAAAAAGAAAGTGATATGATTTTGCTTTGGGTGCCTCAACTTACTCATTTGTCGCGTGAGAATCCATCATTCATGATGCAGTGGTTTGGTTTGGTGTGGTGCTGGTTGCATGTTAACCGCACAATAATTTCATCCAATGAAGGGAAGACTTTAAATCTATTCTTCACTGTACGTATACTGCATACATGTATATGGTAGCAAACAGTTTCTTTTTTTTTCAGTTAGATTAGTTTTCCTTTACTGCTGGATTCCACACGTCTTTTTCTTTTTTTATTTATAAAAATACTGTGGTTTATAAGACGAACTGCATGTGTGTGAGAATTTAGTCGTGTTTGTAGAGAAATCAATGATGGAAGTTAGTTTACGAAACAAAGTTTTAACGACATTTGCGCACAGTGATTTGAAACCATTGTTTATTGGCAGGATAATTGGAAATTTCCCTACTTTCCCCTCAATCAATTCGATGAATTAAAGCAAGGAACAAGACAAATTCATCAGCAACAAGCTACTGCACGATTTATATCCATCATACTATAGACGAATACGAACTTTATTGGTGCGTATGGTGACAAGGACTTGCCACAGCATCCAATCCAAGCTGAAATTCATTTACCAAATATAATTAAATAACAAACAATCTTTAATTATACATCTTTTACCGATTATTAAATTTTGATTCTAACCAATGATTAACTTTTCCTCCTCCCATTTAATATTCAATTAAAATCTAAATAAAAAGAAATGCAATTTACGTGCAGCATACGAGTATATATTAAACAATGACATCTGCAAATCGTACCTTCAAGGGTTCATTCATACAAAATTGCCGGCTGTCAAACACACACACACACACACACACACTGTATTTGTGTGTGTGTGTTTATTATAAATTCACGACACACTTTAAGATGCTTCCTTTTTTAAAATTTGTTCGTTGAACGAACGAACTGTCCTGTTCTCTTTTTTTAAAATAAAAAGTTGTAGTATTGAATTACGTTTATATGGGCATCAAAAAATAAGTTTTTTTCTTTTTCTGTATGTGTGTGTGTGTGACGAGTAGTTAAGCGCAAAAGCGTTTCTTCTCTGTGGTTGTTGTAAATTGTTTTTTTTTTTTTTAAAACAAATACACACACGAATGTGGACAAAAACAAAAATAATAGAATTTCTATTCTTCCTGAATTCAAAAGATGGACAAATTCAATGAAACTCAACTTGTTCAGCAGCAACAAACTTGACGATCATATTACACAAGGCGTGCCGCAGAGATGAAATTTATTAAAATGAACCTCCTCCGCATTAATCTCACGCTCCGCCTTCATTTTCAAATATGTACAAATTACCCCTATACCTGTCAAACACATGTGTCGCCTATCTGCTAATCGTTTCACACGTTCTTATCGGCTTGTTCAAAAAATTAAAATGTTCCTGATAGTGTTTATTTATTTTAAAAAATACAAATTATGAATTTGCAAATCACCTGTTACATGTTCACATGCATGTATTTTTACTATACTATGTATGTATATGTATGCACGTTCATGCATGTAATGCTCATCGCAATATGTATAAAATTCAATTAAATTAATTGATAACGTCGAAGGCAATCCATTATAATTAGCCTTATTATTATTATTATTATTATTATTATTATTACAATAATGGTGACGGACAGACATAATTGGGTAACTCGATAATGTCAATTTAATAAAATGTCATGTAAGATCATTATTTATTTGTTTATGATACACTTTTTATATATTTTCAAGTCATTTTCACTGTACGCAACAATATCTAATTTTTTCGTTCTTTTTCTAATCCTAAGAAGTGGAGACTACTTGTATAGTCTTCGACAGAGCCTTTAGGCGAGTATTACAAATCATTTTTTTTTTTTGTTTTATTCAGATATCTTCTTGATCACGTGCCAATGGAACGCGAAAATACATTCAAATAATTAGAAAAAAAAAAAAAAAAACAACATGCAAGTGGAGAGGTTAGGTTAGGAATACATTTAAATCCAAATCAATATTCATCGATAGGTCTGTGAAATTATTTTCTTTAAATGGTAGAAAAAGAAAAGCCGGCGTTGGCTTGTCAAGTCCGCGCCACACAGTGAAGTTTCGTCGTCGTTGTTTTTTTTTTTTTTTTTTTTTTTGTAATTTTATTGCCTCCCTTACTTATACATTACTACACACTTAATACCAAATCAGAGAAACAAACAAATCACTTTGACTGATTTTTATGGATATGTTAACATTGTTCGGCTGCCATCAAATAAAATTCGTGGTTTTTTTTTTTTTTTTTTTGGTTCTTATTTAAAAAGAAGAAGAAGTTTTCATCAGAGAACACAACGAAATGGTTAAGTTTTTCAGTTTCGATCTGTACGTAAAACGTAAAAGGATTTTATAAGGGACAAACATTCGGATTTTGTTCGATTATCGGGCTGCAGTCAACTACTTGCGTGAATGACGTCACAATGGCATTCACGTGACTGCCAATTAGGCAATTACAATAAAAAAATTAAATGTTTACGAGATTACGTTGTCATAGGAATTTCATTGGGTAAGCAATATTTAGTATACAGGGTGTATAGATACTATAGGCAATTATCGAAAAACCTGAATTGTTCATCTGATCGAAACCATTTTGGGCTCGTTTTAAAGTGCAAGTTAACTAGATTCAGAACCTGGATTTAGAAATAAATCCGAATCGTTTCAGTCATCTTTATTGACATTTTTCAATTTTTTTTTATTGTATTTTTTCATATTATTGTTATTATTTTAATGGATCAAAAAAATTAAGAGAAAAAAGGCAATTTTATTTTATTTATTGTTAATGTGCGTGCTACGATATAACTATCTATCTACACATGCAATTATTCTTGGTATTATTATATATATTACCCACCATTGCAAATTTGCCTTTTCCGATAATTAACATAATTTCATTGGTGTTATTTATATATACATATATATATAAACACAAATAGTAGCGAAACAAAGTGCATCAATAAATGTCATTTACTGAAGCGACTATAAGTTGCTCTATTCTTCGAATAGTTTTTGACAATTAAGTTAATAGACATCAATGGATTTATTAATAATTCATTTCTTGAAAATAATTATAAGGGCCTTGTCCATTATCCAATATGTCCGCCGTGCAATAAGCCCCCAATATTACCCCCCCCCCCCAAAGCTTCAACCAGTTGGTTGGTTAATGAAGCAAATTATGCGGTAGCACTGTATCTATTTCTGTCTACCTACGTAATATATTATTATTATTATTATTATTGTTACTGTAGTCGCCCTTTGGATTATAGAATACATTACTATTTCTATATAGATATAGAATACTAAATGCATTTTATTCCAAGGTTTGCATGCGATCTCCTATACAAAATGGCCGCCATGCTTGCTCGCTAATAACAGAAATTATCATATCGCATTAAAATGTTATAAAGATTATTTATTTAACCACATTTGCCATTGTATTACAGATAGATAGATAGATATATGCTCTATAATTTTATCTTTTTCTTTTTTCCTTTTTTTTTTTCATTTATTATTTATTATTCAAATACTCTGTAATTCTTTTTGATTGAATAAATATTTAGTGAACTTTTTCTAGTTTAATTACTAAATAAGTATTGATACTTGCAATACGTCTAGATTGATTAATTGATTAGTGATCTATAGAGTGGATTAGATCAGAAGTTAAGTAATATGTCAAAGGCAGAAATTATTGTCAATAATTAAACAGGGCTATTTTAAATCGAAAATAAAAGCGTCACGGGTGGACTGTTGTTGAGTTTTAAAAAAAAAATTATGTCTGACAGTTGCAGTTGAAGCGGAAAAAAAAAAGTATTCATCGGAGAACACAACGAAAATGTTAAGTTTTTTTCGACTTTGATCATACGTGAAACGTAAAAGGATTTTTGTAAGGAAAAAACTTCAACTGTACGTGAGTGACGTCATAGTGTCAATCACGTGACTTCTAATTTGGCAATTCTAATCAAAAAAATTGAATGTTTACGAAATTACGTTGCTATACGAATTCCATTCGGGAACCGATATTTTATATACAGGGTGTATAATTGCTACAGGCCATTATCGAAATAACGTGAAGTGTTCATCCAATCGCGACTATTTTGGTCTGGTTTTAAAGAGTACATTAAGTAGATTCAGAATCAGAATCTTACAAATAAATGTCGAATCGTTTCTGTCATTTTTACTGACATTTCAAAATTTTTTTTATAATTTTTTTAATTTGTTGTCATTATTTTAATAGACCGACAAGAATAAGAAAAAAAAATTATAAACAGTCGCGATTTGAATTTAGAATCACCGGTATATTTTTCCACAAAAAAATAAATATCGATAAAAAATTTTGAATTTAAGGTGTTAGTTACACCATTCATATATTGGTTTCCCTATTATATTGTACATGACATAAACGTCAATAAATCTATCAACAGATAATCAACTATTTATAATATAACTAAGTACTATCTACAAAGAATGCATCCATTTTCATAAAATATATTGATAAAAGGTGAAGCTTTTCACCTTTCCATATGCAATTTTCTGGGAAAAATAGAACAGCAACGAAAAGAGAGAGAGAGAGAGAGAAAAAAAACCGCCAGCGCTCATATAAATTTTTAATGCCACGTGTAAAAATAAGTAAACCAATAGTACGATACAGTGTTTCCAGCTGTCGATAGTGCGCTGAATGCATTCATTATTCGTTTCGATATACATTATTCAATATGATTTTATATTTATACTTAGATTGTTGTTGTGCAAAAAAAAAAAAAACAACTGACACAAAATTATGCCATTTTTATCGATTGCTTGAAGGGTATGTCAATTTTTCGAATAGAATAACTTAGACAGGTGTATTGAATTTATGAATAAATTCATATTCGCCATTATTTCTGAATATTTTTCGAAACAATAGCCGTTTCACACTATTACAAAAAAATTTGATAGACATCAATTTTGAATCGTTTCGAATTCAACAAACATTTTAAGGTTATGGTTGAAATTAGTTTCTTTTATAAATCTGATAGAGACCAGTCTATTATTAACTCGACTCCGCATTCAAACTGATACCTCACCGATTGTAATAATAATCATCTCATCTGTACATAGGATTAGTAATAATGATAATAATAATAATAGTAGTTCTTACACACATACAAACATAATAAATCATTTTATGAACTGTTTTGTAGAAATTATTGTCATTAACATAATTAGAATGTTACAATGCAAAGCTTAATCTGAGTTAAGCTATCAGAATCGCCCTCAATAATAATAATAATAATAGCTGAATAGGATGTTTCCTATCTTTATTTATCGCCTGTACATAGTAGAACAAGACAAGAAGCACTGAAAAGAACAAACAAACAACGGAAATCGAACCGTAGAACCAAAACAGAAAGAAATGTTTCCAAACGTAGTAATAACTAGTAATTATTAGTAATATTTCATATTCTTAGAGAGATCAGTGGAAAGATCTTTTTCTGTTTCTTTTTTATGCTCGAATACGAGAGAGAAAAGAAAATTCTGTAGCCCTCCTCTTCCAAAGTCCTAATCGGATGGCTCAAATACTATCAGCACATCTCTACTATATTAGAAATCGGCACATCTCTAGCTGTCAAGCGTTTTGTTTCGATAGATTGTCATCATATGTATTTGGTAATTATTAGGTTTATTTATTGATATTTATACTAGTGACAAAATATTGTTCGATTATAACTGGTTTTATTCCAATTGTGTGAACAAATAAAAAAATCGACTAGTGAAAATACAATTTATCCAATAATATCTATTAATCAATACAAACGGATCAAAGTAGGCAGCAGGTAATATGCAATAATAATAATAATAATAATCAGGCATCTCATACGTGATTTTTTTTTCTCACACATTTTTATTGAAATTGTTCCATTGAGATTTGAGATTTTATACTTCGAAAATGGAATTTGAAATTTTCGTTAAAATTTGCATTGAATTGAATTCAATTTGTTGTTGTTGTTGTTGTTGTTTTTTTTTCATTTTCAATTCAATGTAACTAGAATCGGTTGTTGCAATTCAGAGTTGAATTATTGTATAATTTTAATGATGATTATGAAATTGGTTTTCATCTATAGCTGGTACTCTCTACGCATAGATAGATATATATGAATGTGTATGTAGAATTGGGGGGGGGGAGGTGAGGAGGATATGATTGTACTGATTGAGGCAATTTTAATACATAATGCATGTATACATTTCGATGTAATTTTGTAATTAGTATCTATAAGAGATTGGTTAATAGGTATACATATATCTATCTAATATTGGAAAGCGAAAATTTTTATGTGAAAGAAAATGATATAATGAATCCATTATTATTATTATTATTAATTTTCAGTTCACTAGCAACTAACTACCAGTCTTCAAGTAAGTGACTATCCCAATCGCATTGCGCTGCGATAGTTTAATCTATGTAGGTAGATAAACAAAACTGATTCTGGAGCGATAGCATAGAAAATAGAAAATCTGTATTATTTTCACTGTCAGAGTCGACTGTATACATTATTTCAATGCAGATATTGTTTGGTATGACAATTTGAGCTCTGAGTAGATTGACAGAACTACTAGTCAATGACAACTGAGCAAATTCAAAAAACACTAGACATTATTTTTAGTATAACTATGTTATCAATAAACTATTTCAAATCTGGTGTTTGAATACCATCAGAGTTTGACATTGACAGTTGAGTAACGTCAGCTGAATTTGAGCTAAATAGATAAATACTATCGAAATTATTGAGAAAATCCAATTTGTGAAAAACATTCACTATCAGCTTGCACTTTAGATGGATATGGGCAGATTTTAATTTTCAGTCCAGAATCGGTTTTGTGCATCTACTACTCATTATCAAATCGATACTATTTTCACTCATTACCTCTAAGTGCAGTAATGTGCAATAGGTTTTTTTTTCAATACTCTCATTTTTAAACGACCATTGTCGTTTTCTACACCTTTAAATAAAAGTTAAGGGGCGCTACCACATATGTATGTATTATTATGTGTTCCTAAAACGCCTTAAATAAATCGAAAATGAAAACCGACTAATAAAAAAAAAAAAGGGGAAATCGAATTTCTATTGAATACGCGGACAATACGTTTTTAGGGAAATTTTATTAATTAATTACAATAATTAATTTTTGTCGTTCTACAATGATAATATGGAAAATGCTTATCTATTATCGTGGTTATCATTAAATAGATATATAGATTGATAGAATTGCACATACATATGAGATTTCTTTATGTATATTGATACATATATATATATATATATATATATATATATAGGTATGTTTACATATAGCCCTCCTCTCTACCTAATCATCACTTTATAATAAATCATAAAACAAACGCCTGTCAAATAATAAATTATAATATGGCGAAGCAATTTTTATAGTACGAAAAATAATATTAATAAAAGCAAAACAATTTTCATTTTCGTTCGTTCATTTCCAAACACACACACACACACACGTTATTGAAATAAAATTATTATTATTATTATAGTTTCTACTATATATCTATCTATCTACCTGTATATAGATATATACTAATACATATTTTATTTATAATCATAATAAGCCACCTTCGTCGTACAAAAAAAAGCAAAAAATCGTTGGAATCGATGAACTTCGTTCAATAAAATTTTTAATGGAAAATTAATGGAAAATTTTGATGTACGATCAGGAAAGTGTGAAAATTTTAATACGTTTTAGAAATTTAACAATGCCAATTTTTGTCGATTTTTCATTGCTGCAATGCGACTCGCGAATATATTCATTCGCACCTTACATTTATTAATAAAAGATTTGTTGTTTGTTTATTGTAATTAATATAGTAAAGTAAAGGTGACGTTCCGCAATAGTTGCCAATTAAAACTTGTGTGCGATCTACATGGATATCAATCCGTGCAGCGTTAGTCCTAGTAGTAATAGCAATCGTCGAACGCGACGTAGTTGTTGCACGTTTGGTGGAACAAAACTTTTAGAGACTCATCTCGTGAAATCAAAATTTTGATTTCACGATTTTTCCATTATCAAAAAGATCTCACTAACGATTATATCATCATCATCATCACAGTACATAAAACACCACTTTATTCCTGTTATCAAACGACAACCACTAAAGAAAAAGCAAAAAAAAAGAAAAAGAAACAAAAAGATGAAGAAGAAGACAAAATCATCAGACAAAACGCACATAACCATAAATTCGAAGCTAATTGTTGCTGAAAAGTAACAATTCTGGTTACAAGGATTTATGAACATAAATCGTAATAAATGATAGGATTTCGACGTAATCCTTCGATTTGTGGTTGATTCTAATTAGGTATAGGTAGGTAGGTTGGTAGGTTGGTATATCAGATTATGGAGCGTTCTTGTTTTTTTTTTTTTTTTGGTTGGACCTCGAGCACACACATCGATATGGATCGATTAAACGAATCGCACACTGCAATGCGATTACATATATCGATATTAACAATTTTCCTCTTCTGACAATCATCGATTATCTACCACTACTACTACCGCCATTATATTTTTATTTTTTTTTTTGTCTTTACAGAGTGTGTAATTATATTTAATTAAAATTTATCTGGAGGTTAAAGAAATCGCTTTTGTTTGATACATTGTTGCAAATTTTATTAAATTCAATGGTCATTTAATGGATGGCTTTCGATTCTTTTTTATTTAACTTTTTTTGTTCGTTTAGTCGGTGGTTTTAAGAGTTTGGTTAGTTAGTAAATCAGCCATAAGGCACAAATATCAATTATCAGTATTATTATTATGAATTGGAACGAATTGATTAAAAATCGATCTTTTTTGTGTTAACTATATACACATAAAGCTGAGCATTCACCGATCAATCAAGTCACTGTGCGCGCAAAATTTACTAGAATTTGAATTGATATCATTACTAAATTGAGTTTTATAGAAATCAGTGCGCTTAATATGGCCTGATTATGTAACGTATATGACTGCCTTTACTCTACTGATAATTTCATTTCATTGAATTTAATAAAATACCTACTTTAACAAGTTTTTTTTTTCTTTTTCGTTACAAATGATAAATTATTTTTATTGACATCAGAAAAAGCAATAAAATAAAGAAACAAATCGCATAATTTACAGCTTTAACAACCGACCAACAACACGGAAAAAAAAAAAAGAACTATGTATGTTGGAGACCATTTTCTGTCTGTTTTTGTTGTTGTTGTAATATAAATTTTACACCGCCAGTTTTTGGTGAACTGCAACAGTTATATAAAGCTAAAGGCCAGTGATCTATATCGTTCAATGGACCCAATAATTTTCGTATTCACCTCTACCTCTAATTATTATGTGAAAAAGTAAAATGATTTGTGGCGATACATAAAAATGTCACATCGGATTTTAATTCTCAATCGATTCGCTATTTTTTTTTTTTTTCTTTTTTGTGCTTCGTATACAGGCTGCTGCAACGGGAAGAAGAGATTAGGATGTTGTTGTATGCCTTTTGGCATATCAGGTTATCTTTCTTTTTTATATATGTGTGTGTGAATTCAATGGGCAAAATAAGTTAATCATGAATAGGACAACTTAACTCCGTAATAATTTATAATTATTGTGTACAGTTGTCGCCAAAGAAATTCACGCATGGATCTTTAATGCCATAATATTATACTTGTGGACCCGGAACTAATGTCTGGAATCGCGCTGATTTCACATTTCCCATTATTACATACTCTCTTATAAGTATCCCTAAGTATAGTTATTGGTTATACTCCTAAATTGGTACTCACCTAATAATTTCGTTACAGCTCCTTGTTGCGTAAGCATGTGTTGTGCTAAATCATAATGTCGCAATCCGAATCTGGATAGTTCCAGAAACCGTTGTTGTGATAGTAGCGAAGCTAATGGATGACCGGGTGGTACTGTTGGTGTTCCTGATGATGATGATGATGATGCTGCTACCGCCGCCGCCGCCGCGGCTGCTGCTGCTGCGGCTGAATTATTGTATAGTTCCCTTAGGGCAGCTGGACCTAGTGATGAGGTGGGTGTTGTTTGTGACAGTGGTGGTGGTGGTGGTGGTTGGACACAAGTTGGTGGTGTTGATACTGGATTCTGGTTGGGTAATGATGGTGATGTTGCTACTAGATAAAAAGAAAATCATAGAATGACATTAAAATCAGTTCTCTTGATAAGGGGATTGAGTCGACTAGTTGAGTAGAATTATTTTTCTACGACCCTCAATACAGCGTCACAATATTGTAAATGGAACAAGTTGAATTCAGTAATTTTTCTACGACCGAGAATTGACAGCGGTTAGGAAAAATTGCCATTTCCAAACACCAGACAGGGAAATGTTTGATGTTGAAAGGTTTCCACTTTGTTCCCATTTTAACCGTAAAATAATAACAAATTCTTTATTTAATTTGCATGCATACATCGCACTTGCTATAGGCATATTTATGCGCATAATCCATTATTAGAATTTGTTGGTCAGCCATCGTTTCACTTCTAATCGTATTTTGTTACGTTATTATTTACATAAAAAAGAATTAATGCATTGTAGGTCTTCGGTGCATGCGAAATTTTAAGTACCTGATGATGGCCTTGATGATGACTTAAATGTCGTATTGGTGTATACATAAATGATAGGTTATACATGCATGTCCATGTATGTAAGTATTATGATAGTGCACTTTGGATTACACTAATCGATTTGGATTCAGAATTGATTTGATTCGATTATATAAAAGAATTAATTTAATTTCTATTGCAATATATTCAGGTATCTACTTATATACCAGCAAATTCCAATCAATTAATCTCAATATAATTAATATTCATTATTCCTATCTATTTCTAGTAAAGTAGGTATGAAAAGTTGTTGCAAATCATGATAATAACAATAATTGATATCAATTGCTCACTAACGATATAGATATATACCTAGTTAGTAGATAGATAGTTACAATTCCCATTTTCTTGGAAACCAAAAAAAAAAGAAAAAGTTGAAATTATTATTGACAAATTACTGTCTGTACTTTCAATGTGGCGCATTTGCCATTTACCTTATAAGTAAGTACATTATGTATATGTATATATAAAGAAACTGGTCTTTATAGTCGTATCTATAGTTAGTCTACATCAATTCACAATTAATATAATAATAATAAAATAATTCAATGGTCCGCATCTATAAGTATAAACTAAGTATACTATTCATACAAAAAAAAAATCCTAAAATATTCTCCTATGTATAGAAATGCTATTAATTGAAAATGAAATAAATGTATTCCTTCCGCTATAGCACAGTTGACTATCTATATAGATATAGATACAGATCAGTAATTGATTGAGTTTTCTAATTAAATTTGTGGGAGGAACATATTCGGGTAGGTGGTGCGGATATTTAGCTAATTAATTATCTAATCCGAATCGAATAAACAACAAATGGCTGTTAAAAAAGACAACTTATAGGTGCGGAGATCGGTACATGATAACTTACTGTTTTCGTTCGAGAGCCAGAGGTATGATAAACTTACTGAATTTTTGCAATTTTTGTGAAAAAATTTCTAATTCCGTCGGATAATTTATTAATCAAACAAATCAAGTTGGTTTGTGTTAATTGTTTTCGTCTTTATTTATCTTTTTTTTTTGTTTTTTTATTTTATATTTTGTTTGTCACTTTTTTTACTTGTGTCTTTTTCTTTTTATTCTTTGTTTTTTAAATTTTTTTTTTTCGCTTAATTTTTTTTTTTTCATAAATTTTATTCTTAATTGTTGACAAATCATTTTGTGCTACTGTTTTTTTTTTCTACTACCCATTTCTTCTACTACCGAAAAACTAAATACCAACGGAACAGATCCGTTGACATTTTCCACATCGTGACGCCATTAAACTCGACTTATGTCAAAAATCTATTGGACAGATGGTGTTTTGACGCTTGCAAAAATTGACAGATTTAATTTGATTTTTAATTGCGAATTATTTACACATTATCAAATTTCTTTTCTCTGGATACGTTTCAAATTGAAACAGTTTGAGACGTAGAACGGCGAGTTATGCATAATATTTTCGTTGTTTTTTTTTTCTAAACCATTTTAACACCAAACTACAGGTGTTTTTTCATAAATCTTCCAATTGAAATGATAATTATTCCATCAATCCTTCATTTTATACGCACTTTTAATAAATTACATAAATATTATAATATAATTATACCCATTGCTTTTTTTTTTGTGATTGTAAAGATAAAGCCTGCGTTACAAAATACCTTTTCCTACGGCGAAACATATGTTCCGGCGGTGGTGGTGGTGGTGGTGGTCAGTAAAAGGAACACAAAAAAAAAAAAAGAAAAATTTAAATATTTCTCCGCCAGATTTCACATTAACCTTACTATTATTATTATTATTATTATTATTTAAGCAGCTGGGTATTTTTGTCGCGTTAATTTTATTTTAATTGTTTTTTAATGAAAGGAAAGTGATAATTTTTCGATGTACTTATGTAAAAAATCGTAATCGTATTTTCGGGTGTAAGTTCAGTACTGTGATTTAATAATATAAGTTAGTACCTACATTTTCTTACTAACTAGTAACTAGTGTAGCAATAAAAAACAACTTCGAAGAAAATGACATAATAAATTTTGCTTTTAATTAGTCTCTAAAATAGTTTTTATGTTTATAGTACTGAACTAGTGCACTAAATTCACATTAGTGCATATAGAATAATTAGAAACTATTTATTTTACTTAACAAAAACAATTTACACTGTCCAGACACCAATCCGTACATACAATGAACTAGTGCATTCAATAACGAACAGTATTATTATTTTGAACAAGAAAAAAAAAATTAAACCAAAATATGACTAACCATTAGGACTAAGTGTAACAATACCAGCCGTTGACTGACCCAGTACAACACTTGGTGCCGTATTTGGTACCGCTGGCGGTATACCAATCGATGGATCCATTTTCCAATTAACAATACCACTACGACCTGGCGGCGGTACTGGACAACATCCAGATAATGTGGCAACACTGGCGAAATCCGTGTTGCCGCCTGTTGCCAATGTGGCTCCATTTGAGATTAGCATTCTAATTGATTAGTTGTTTGTTTTTGATTTGGTGTAGTTGGATGCTGGACAGGGAGAGTGTTTAAAAAAAATACTTCAGAACGGTGGTGGTCTGTAATGGACCCAATCGATTAGAGATGGTGGCGGTGGTTTGGGAGTAGCCATTTAATTGTTTCTGTGATGATGATGCAGAAGTCTGAAAATGGGAAAAATTTGTTAAATAGATGGAAAATTTTTGATTAAATTTATAGTGGTTTCAATTCAATTAATTAGCAAGTTTAAATCGGGTTTGGTCCTATATAAGAAAAGTTTAACCGGTAATTTTCCGCTACAGGTGGAAAAGATGAAATACATCCCATATAATCGCATCAATTTGGATGTAATTCTTTTCTAGATGTTTAGCTAATTTACTGAACTGCAAAGTGTATAATTATTCTACTACTTAATTAATATTGCCTTCATAATGATAATTAAATTTCATTCATTCGGATTCCGCGCCCGCTTTATTTCGGACGTGGAGGTGGTCGATAATTTACATTTCTTTGTTTTGATACTTTGTAAAAATGACAATTGAATAATTTATATGCACGCGTTAATTAGAAATGAATAAACTTACTGTCTTTTTTTAACGTTGAATTTTTAATGACAATCACTAATCAAAAACTGAACTTAATCACGATAAAATATTACGTGATTTTTCTTGAAAAGAAATGTACATAAACAATCGAAAATATCACAAAATCAAATTAATTAACTATAGTTAATTAGTTCACAAACACATAGAAACAATTCACAACAAAATCACTTGACTTTAGATTTTAGCGAAATCGAGTAGGTTTGAATGGGCCAGTTACCCCGGAAACGGATTATACCTAGCGATATATAGATAGTTGCCTATATAATATAATAATAATGATAATAATGTCAATGTTATACCGCAATGAATGCTCACAGGTAGCAAGCATGACACCGAATGACTGCGTTTGCACTGCTCATTTCTCTGCCCTCTCTTTTGCCCGAAAACAACCGTGGAACAGGTGAAAAAAAGGTGGTATAGGTAAAACATTGTGTACATTGTGAACGAAGCCCATCCAGTCTATTTGGTTGGTCATGACGGTTAAATAAGAGGCAGGCTTTCAAACTGTTTAGCCATGCCCACTACAGACTTACCACCTACTACTACTACTACTACTACTCATACACACACACACACAGACACACAGTGTAGATAGATTTGCGGGCAGTGAAGCAAAATAAAAAGATTATTTTATAGATAAAGCTAGTTGTATAGTTAATTTCAATATGTCAAAAAGAGATAGCTCTCTGGCTCTGTGTGTGTGTGGAGAGATCATTGATAACTATTTAGAGGCAAACAGATTTATTGACATATTATCAGCTTCTTGCTTTTATTCCATATATTAAATGGTATCCGTTTCACTGTAGCTTTTTTATCTTTTGTTTTTATCTTTCTTTCTATGTTATCTTTTTTCGCTCTTTGTGTTTGCGTGTGTGTGTAGGTGGGGTGTGCATTAATTGCATTATTAACTTGCAACTAGCAATTATATTGTTCACCAAAAACAATTGAACGATATACGCGCCATCTGTCGGGCTGAGTGTACTACGTAATTTCGTATTGATATCTAAACAGATGTTTTTTTACGGTTTATTTCTCGCGATTTTGCAATTATAAGTAGCATTATTTCATAATTTGAAAGATGCAAGTTGTAATTATTATTTTTTTGATAAATACATTATTAAATATTGTTTATTGGATACAGATAGTAGAATAGAATCTCTATTATATGAGTATATGAAGATATTGTATGTAGAAATAGCAGCGTGGGTATAGTTTGTTTCAGGAAATAAAGTCCTAGCCTGATGACTTTGCTGCGGCGTTATACATGCTAGCAATGCTGATTCAGTTTAGATATAATAGATGTTTTTAGATAAGATTTTATCAGGACACGATAGGATATGTTTTATAAAGGAAATTTATTAATTTGAAGATGTTTCAGCAGATTTTTCGATTCAATCTATTTTTGTTTATTATTATTACAAAAAAAAAAAGGGGGAAGCGTTTTATTTATTTACACCTTTCTGATGACAGGTGATATAGGTATCTATAAGATATCGTTTTTTAATCAAAAAATTCTAACACTTCGAAATGATTTCGAAATTAATCACAATAACTATATATATATATATGTCTATGTAGTTATAAATGAGTAATGTGTTTTTTTGTTTTTTTTGGTGAATAGCTAGGTCCTCATCAAATTGGTTCCCACTATTTCTATTCCATGCAAGAATAATCCGCGCGCAAAAATAAAACACCAGAAAAAACATTTTTTTTTTTTTTTTTCATTATTTTTGAGAAATTTTTGGCTAAAAACTTTAACATTAACAGCAATAAATTTGTTCTTGCGGTTTACCATTGGAGAGTATGAAATAAGTAATTGATAGTCTAGTAAAATGTACAATTTACTAAAATAATCTACAGAAAAACAAAAAAAAAAAAAACAATGAGAGATTATTTTGATATAAGCAGAAAATTAGATATTAAATCCAGAATAAGCGTTACAGTAGTAACTAGATGGCGAATTTTTATTCTTATTATTATCATTATATCTAATAATACATAACTATAACCAAAAATTGTGGTCCTTGTCGAGTTGCTAAAAATTATCTTCTCTTTTTTTTTTTTTTGAGTTAATCTTTCAAATTCTGATTTTGCTTGATTGCTTGTTCTGTTGCGGCTTGTGGTTCTCGTTATAGAAACGATTAACTGCAAGATTAGAAAAGTGGGAAAAACTGAAATCAACCGTTAAGTTTATAATGGCGTAACTTATTAACGTGTTAATTACTTAAATTTGATTTGATTTAGATTAACAATTAGTATAGCATATAACTAAACTATTCAGGTGATATACAATCGAATTACTTGTATCGTATTTCTTGAAACGCACTATAGCTACAGTGAAAATTCTCTGTTCGTAACTGGTTTTATTCTCGATATCATAAACACATTATAATCCACACTCGCACCTTTAGGTATTCTTACGCATTAGCTATATACCTATTTAGCTAATTGAAATTGTTATTTTTTTTTTTGATAGCATATGAAAGATAAGAGTTAACTAACTATATGTATAAGAGTTACTAATAAGCATACCACATCTAAGTATACGTATTGTATAGGTATACCCGCTATCGACAAACAATTAATTATTATATTTGTAACGCCTTCTGATTGATTTTAAATTGAAAAAACTAACCTATTATTATATCTTAAATGTGTTTAAAAGGTGCTGATGGTAAAGTGTTTGATCTAATACGGAATATAGCCTTCCAGCTACCGGCACATACTAGATTAGATATAATTAATAGATAAGAGGATATTGTGATTATGTAATGTGAATGATCTAGACGTAATTATATTTAATAATAATAATAATAATAATATGCGCGTGTAAAGATACAAAGTTATAATTTTAATTAAGTAAAAATATCGTCATTGTTGACTGATTGGCGTTTTATAAATAGATAAAATATCCATTCAATTAATTAGTTAAATAGCTGCGTCGGGCAACTAATTTCCTAGATTTTTATTCCAATCAATTCTTTTTGAATCGGATAAATTAATATCATATTCTGTCTGATTTTTCACGATGCATCAAGTGGTCGATTAAAAAAAAAAAAAAAAAAAAACTTATTTTACAATATGAATACCAACAGTTCCTATATCTATCTAATGACACCTCCATCAGCCACCCCACTACTTCATCAACCCATTAAATTATCCTACTAATTTCTATACGTAACGCTTCGTTAACTATAACAACAACGCCATAGGCTTTCACACTATTGGTCGTTGGCATTATGTAGAAAATGAAATTTCCAATCGTTTACTCCCCTAATAAGTATTTTATACAGGCGGTGCCTAGTAGCTCCGCCTCTTCATAATAATAGTAGTTGTCGCAGAGAAAAAATTGTTAATCAAATTTGTGAGTGCGAGAGAGGGATAGAGCGAGGTTCCACCACCTACCTACCTATTGCTATACTAATGCGTTTTTTTTTTTTGTCTCATTCTATTTTGTGTCTAATTTGAAATTGGCGCTTTTGATTTTGATAATAATTAATTAGATGGTGTAGGTTTGGAAGTTCAATTATTGGCAGTTTTGTAGGTTATTTTGACCAAATGTTATTTGAGTAGACTACGCTTGCGCCGTACGAAATAATTGAATATATTATGTATAAATGGGAAATATATGTACTATGGGAATTTAACCTCAAAAATAATTCTCCGTGTATTATTCATGACGATGCAAAGATAAAAAAAAAAATGAAAAATCCAACATGGCTGAGCAATATATCATAAGCACACGTAGCAGCATTTACAAAACGTAGGTACTTTACAGCCAACAGAGAAATTTGAATAAAAATTGACGATAAGAAAGCTGATTTACATAAAAAGGGTGAATTTTTGCTTTGTTCATGATTTACGTAGGTTAAATAGGTTATACAAGGTAGATAGGTACTCGAGTATAGAAATGTTTCGTGAAATCGAGGAGAGCGTCGGGGGTGCCGGTAAAAGATGGGGACGAACAAATTGGACGCAGCAGGAAACAAATCGAAATTCATTTTTTCCTTTTTTTTTTATGGTTTGAAAGTTGCAAAAACATAGAAAAATTGTGATTTTTAGCGAAGCTATACTTGATGCATTTCAAAGCTGCAGCCTACTTTTTTATGCATTTGTTCTTTTATAACGGCGCAAAATTACTAGCGACAGTAGTTGATACTAAATAAATAGACAGTTGATAATCGTTGGTGGGCGGGGCTTCACCATATCTTTCAAATGAATCTAGTATATGGAATTTCTACTTAAAAATATTAATCTGACTGTAAAACACGAGAAAATAATAAATAAGTAATGTGACAAATGTTTTTAATGGCCATTTCTGAGCAGAAGCCAGTTCGACGTTGTCATCAAATTTTTTGGTTTTTTATTAATAAGTTTTATTAATGATTGTAATTAAAATTGGTTGAAAGACAATTATTTAGTCTGATTGGCAAAACTGACTATAATTTTGATGTTTGCCGAAAAAATGGCACGTTTTACTTTTGTGAAACGGTTATATTTGGTAATTTTATAAAAATTAGTGGTCGTATAGCGATTGTTGCCACTAATTTTGACATATCTACCTAATTAGTGTGTGCGGGTTCACCGGAAATTGACTTTTCAAACCAACGAAATAAATCGATTCAATAAAATCAAATAATGAAAAATCACATACAGAAAACAAACAAGTAAAATAAAAGAACAAAAAAAACCAACAAGAATATTCTTTTATGTTATCAAAAAACCGGAAAATAAAAGAACAAAAAAAAAAAACGACAGAAAAAAAAAGAAAAAAAAAAACGAAAATTATATACAGAATCCTGCTGCTTTTGGCTGTCTAATTATTTCCTTTTTAACACCATCTTCGGGGTCATTAAAGTTTCAAGATAAGAAACAACAAAATCGAAGAAGCAAGGCAATAAAAATCAATGGAAAGTAGGCAGACTAATAGAGTCATCATTGAAATAAGATTAAGCCAATTCCACAAAAGAGTGGTATAGAGGTAAATTTATATAAAAGAAGCAAGAGATGGTCAACTAAGTATGTAAGTATAATTATTTTATTTTATTGGTATAATAATAATTATCAACACACAAGAAGAGGACTGCAAAAGAAAAATGGTGATGAGAAAATGTAAAAATAAAACGAAATGTGGTGATTAATGACATTTATCGAATGCTAATAAGAAACAGTGATATACAAAGTAGAGGATGGATGATGAGCGTAATGGATTTTTAGGTTAAGTTTTTGTGTGTATTTAGTATTTTTTTTTTTTTTGTTACATTAGGCCCGTGCTCCACTATTGGAGCAATTGCTGCGCCAGTTTTCGTTCTGTACATATTGATAATGAAGTATCCACAATCTGTACGCATGCGCAAAACGAAAATTATCCGTACGTTGAACTGTGGTAAAAATTTCTTTTCCAAAGCAAAAAAAAAACAGTTTCGATGAATGAGTTCATCATCAGTTCCTTAACATTTTATAACACCGTATTTTGCTTTATCCGCAAATAATAAAACCGTATTTTATTATCCAGAAGGAGACATAAAATCGAAACGATACGATCTTCTGAATTCAATTTATTGAAATCATGGCACACTGTGTAATAAAATCAAAAAATATATAATTAATTAAATCTCGTATCATCATCATCCACAATGCACACACTTAAATATAGTATATATATATATATATAGGCAGATAGGTATACCATTATTATCAACACATAATAATAATAATAATAATTCTATCTAGTGGTCAGGGCATAAAACAGCATTCATAAAACCATCGTAACTTCTGATAAGGAGACGAAATGCAAAAAAACAAAAAAACATTCACTTTTTTATGTTAATTTTATTGTGTTTGTGTGGAACCTGCTTAATATTGAGTTGTCACCGAATGTTAAAAATATTTATCGTGTATTGTGGCGAGGGAGGATTGTCACCACACCACCAAACCATACCATGTTATGTTTCTTCTTTTCTCTGATGGTGATAAAAGTCCGCGAGAAGAAGAAGAACATTCTCGCACTCTAATCGTTGTCGATGTATGTATTGGAAGTGCGTAAATCACGGTCGTCGTCGGGAGAGAATCTTTAAAAAGAAACCAAAAAAGAAAAAAAAAACGAAACTAAAGGTACATTTACACTGAACTAAAAAGTCGCTTATTAATCTCGAAATTGAAATCTTTGATCTGAATTGACAACTGACATTTACATTTAAGATTTGACAGTTGACACATGACAGCTGTCACTTGATATTTGACGTGTAGCAATCAACACGTTGACATTGGACAAACGAGAAGTAATATTTCGCAATTTATATTTGACAAATAACATTCGATTTAAGATAATTGACAATTGACATTTGACATTTTGAAACTGACAAATGCCAGTTCGAATGAAAATCATTTATCTTAGATGACATTTAGAATTGAGATTTAACAGTTGACATTGGACATATATGACAGCTGTCACTTGATATTTGATTTAAGGCAATTGATATTTGACAGTTGGGATTTCCACAACAACTATATAAAATAACTATAGAAGTAGCCTGAACGTTACTAGATGGCACCATCTAGTAGATAATTTTAATATTTTCCTCTCTAAGGACAGTGTAAACATCACTTTAATCATGCATTTTAACCAGTAGGTGCTGGTTGTGAGGTGGAAGAGTACAGTACATAAAGTCACAAAGTAGTCGATTAATTGTCGTATACTATACGGATCAGTAGCGTACTGAATGACTTGATTTCCCATCTTAAATCGCATTGTTGCCATATTTGTAGAAGCTAAATTATAGTTTATCGAGTTGATTTAAAGTACGTTATTATTAATATTATATTTGCTAATCAATTCAGTCCATAGCCATAGTCATCATCATTATCATTATCTCGATGATGATTATACCTATTATTATATCAAGTCGCCTGTGCGCAATAACGATTTAATTAACATATTTATCTATTTATCCATATACACCTCTACTATAACTAGTAGCACTTATGTTCGCATTTCAATAAAATCTATTGACACTTTTTTACACCCTCCCGCCCCATCACCCTCTACTCTATACTTCGCGATGAAATCGACAAAAAATAAACATACTTTATTTTTACTTTAATACTAATAATAATAATAATAATAATAATAATAATGCCACACCTTTAATAAGATAAACTCAAAAAGCATACCACTAAATCAGTGTCGTTTATATCATGTCTCTCTCTCTCTCTCTCTCTCTCTCTGTCTTTTTCTCACTCGCTCTTTACAACTGCTTGCTGGTTTTATCGGTTTGGTTTGGTAGGTAAACCTCAGTCAGTCAGTTCGAATGGCCACAAATAAATATAAATTAGTTTCAGGGTTGCCACTAATTTGCTGTCAGCGTAAACAGTTCTATCGACGAGCACTTTTTTTCTTCTTTTTTTTTTGGGTGGTGGAGGAGGGGGTTTTGAGGCAATTAATTTTAAGGTGTTTTTCGATTTTTAGACTTTTCTCCTCTGATTGTGAATAACTTTTTTTTTTTGGGGGAGGGGGAAATTAATTTTAATTGATTGTCTTATTTAATTGATTTAATTTAAGGTTATGGAGAATTACAGTGTTGAGTATACACCCAATTATAGAATTGGGTGTTCAGCAAATTGAAACATATAATTTGAAATGACCTGAAAGTATTGTCCAATCTCAGATTTACTAATCTCACCCATAGATTAATCCAAGTATGGAAACCTATAGGCTTAAAACTATAGAATTTATTTATCGTATCAACCAATTACTATTTTTTTTTTTTTTTTGGTCTTTTCCTATTCTCTTTCGTGTCAAAAGATGTTTTTAAAAAGAAAAATGTACATGTCAAAATTATAGGAATTAACATTTTTGGAAATAAATACTTAACGACTAGTAGCTCGTCCATAATAATCTAATAGGTTTCGGGACTCTGTGCGGTGAATTGATAGCATTTCTATAAGGATATTATTATTATTATTATTATTATTATCATTATAGATGTGTAGACTCGATCTTAGTTAATTGGTTTCGTTTTGGAACCACCAGCAGGAAATGTTTCATTTGCCGTCTTCTGTATCGCTTTCAAAATATTTTTTGTTCTCAACGAATTAGTAATTAATTTCATAATTCATAGTTGGCTCTGGATACTGCACACTTTAACTCTCCAATTAATAATTATTAATAAAATTATCATTTTAGTTTTCATTTTGTTGATCATTTAATTATCAGGTTTTAATTCAGTATTCCCAAACCCTGGACGAAGTCGGGTACTTTCCCTAAACATTGGAAAAATTCTCATTAAAGTAAAATTTGCCCCCTTTTCGCCCTCGAACGATTCCATCTTCAGCCAGTTCAGTTAATTCACTCGTCTCCACAATTTAATTGGTCGATTTTTTTAATTAGAAACAATAGTAGATCTACACCGTCCCGCCCGCCAAAGGGACCTATAAAATTCTCATTGCCGACACGCTGATTTTCCCTGTGAAAACTCCACTAATTTCCATACAATAGAAACCACTGTACTGGCTGCTTTGAAATAAGTACATGTAGGTATATAGTAGAAGAACAAAATGGCCGCCTCTCACATTAACTCTTTTTAATAAACATACACGATAGGTACGTGAATGGTAATTATTTATTTATTATTCATATACCTAGCTGTTTAGGTGACGGAGTGCGGGGGTGTGGAAGGGAAATAATCCCCTATAATACCTGTACATAAAGTGTAAAGATTAAGTGTATTGTCATGACCGTATTTTTAGGTTAGGTTACAGAAATTTACAATTAACAAAAATGATTTGAATTTTATCATACTTTCGCCAAAGTAATTTTTTTCCTGTACTATACAGGGTGTTAATACACTTATGCCAATAGTTGTGGTATGGGAATTTTTCAGTAGAATTACGCAAAAATCATCAACTTACGTCAGTATGAATGTGAAAATACTTTTGTTTTTCACATTTGCCTTTATTTAATCAAATCAATCAATATTTTTATTATTTTTGAGAATTTGGAAATGACGAAAGTGACAATAGGCGATTTGTGGAGTGGGAGAAATGTCCTAATGGGGAAAAAATGGACTTATGCTTTGAGCCTGCGTGTTCAATGACTTGAATGGTTCAAGGAAATCGAGCACACTGGCCGACGAAATTATTCCATTTCCTTCCCTTGGGCATCAAGGCAATAAAATTTGCATGAAATACGGTATTTTCTTGGAATTAAATCGATTCAACTATAGCTGAGAGTGCTAGAATATTTATGAATAATTTTCTTTTATGTGTATGTATACAGGGTGGTCTATGCTTTGTTCTATAAAAATTGCTGGTCTTTATTTTTGTAAAACATGTCGATTAGATGGCAATTTTAGAAAAAAATCACGATTTAATTGCAATGGAGAAGCTTCAAACTAATTAATAAATTTAACTATTAGTCGGTATCGTTTATTAGATATTAAAAAGGACTTTGCCACCCAGATCAAGATATGTACGAAATAATTATTTATTCATACAAATTATCCAGGCATAATATCGTTAAAACAAAAGACTATTTATCATATTCTCACTGACGTTCATCCTAGTTTTTTTTTTTGTTTCTTTTTTCGTGGCGTTCCATTACGCCATTTTTGTTACAATACTCACTTAGGTATATGTGTATAGAGAACGGGAAATAACAATAATAACAATTACTGTTAATATGCTAATTCTGTAGTAGTATTTTATAAATGCTCTAATTCTCATACTTACATTTTAATGGAGAATTCTTATTAATTAAAAAAAACATTATCTGAATTCGATCGAATTGTAATTAAAATGAAAGTTTTATTTTGTGAAAAACAATCGAATACGTTAAGAATTATGACAAAAAAAAAGACACTATTATCTATCGAATCAGGGCCACTTATACATTGAGCGCCATCTGTTGTCCTCCGTTACGAAGCGAATAAGCTTAAAAAGATTATTACGATATTTATTTGATAATATTCGCTTTTTTTTGTATTAAATCACAAACAGAGCATGCGCAGTATGAAAAAACTGACACGTTTTAATTCTGCGCATGCGCAGTAAGTGATAATGAAAGTAGTTGAACCACGGCTATATGGAGCATTTAATATACAATCACATATCATTTCCGTGTTACGGCTGATGGGATCGAACAAAAAAGCAACAAATTTGAATAACAACCACTTATACGTATATTTAATTACTGAAAAGAAAACCGCAATTTTGTTGTTCTGTTACTTTTAGTACACATTGAAAAAAAAATGAAAAAGAACCAAACCAAAAACGAAGAAAAAATTCAACCGAAAATTTTAGAAGGAAATTATAGTGATTTATAATTTAATAAGAATTGGGGGACTATTACAAAATATATAACCTAAAAAAGAAAAAAATCGAATTGTACATTGTTTTGTTCAGTCTTCCATCCATGCATATTAATTATGTATCTGTCTACCTACTCCATTTGTATATGTATATGTAGTGTACAGAGTAAATTATCATTTACTTAAGTAGATAGAGATAGAGAATGTATGTATATATTTCAATTCAACCCTTATAATTATATAGTGTTTTTTTTCTATAGAAAAAGTTTTAGATAATTATTGGTTAGGTATAATATAGATTTGGCATGGAAAATGAATCATTATCTTTTTCTTTTTTTTTCAGAGGCAACTGCTTTTTTCTTTTATTTTGGTTTCATTTTTTATTTATAGACATGTAGCGATATATCGAAATTACAGAATATCGATAGTGTATGTAGATATTTTGTGTTTGTGCTAATCGGTGTAAACGATTAGCAAAGTAGATATTTAGATAATACATATTTCAATAGTTCTGACAGGCACAGCTGTCATTGTCAGAAAAAGTGACGACAATGTTTCAAATTACTTTGAATCTGACTTGATTTTCATCTAAAACACAATTCAATTAATCGCTAAATACCCACATAAAACATTCCATTCAATTAGAATTATTCTAACCTTAAAAAAAAGCATATGTATTTACAAAACAAATAACCCCACACAAATTGGTAATTAAATCAATTATTAACAACCACATAAGACGAATTATTGCCAAGAAGCTCGAAAAATTCGATTCGAGAATAAAAATCCTGAACAACCTGAAATTAATAAAACAAAAAAAAAAACAAAAAAAGCGAAAAAAATCCTCATGAAAAATTGATTCGAGAAAATGATGATTGGCCAACCAGGTTTTCAATGTTTCCATGATTGGATTTTTTATTTAATTTAATTTTTTTTTGTTTGTTTGTTTGATAACTATCATTCAGTGGCGTAGAGATATTTTCAAATATATTTTCAAAAAATTTTCAAATATTTTCAAAATTCAAATCAATAAAATTCGATTAAATCGATATTGATCCTGTTTGAGTGATGATGACAATTTAATCGTACCTATCCCTAATACGCTGTACACTGTCAGATCCACAGATTAGGAAAATCGGATCAGAAAACATCCATTTTATTAATCAGTAGATTAGTGATATTTTTCAATTGGAAAATTTTTCGTAAAAATAAAATTGTGTACGCCAATGCAATCAAATTTGTATCAACCGATGGTTGAACGATTTCCTAAAGAATTTCCACAAAGATGCCGATCCGTGTACATTTCGCTGTTTGCTTATCGCCGGAGATTAATATTTGTTTTCCCTCGAGACCACCACTTTGAATATTTGCAAAATAAACAGTTCATATTAATTAATATTAGTTAAAATTCTTTTGGAAAATTGATGGGCAACCGGGCTCGAAGAAAAGCATGAGCATGAATTCCTGGTATGTTTGACTCCAATAACAAAAAAAAAAAGAAGCTAAGAAAAGGTAAGCGCGCAATGCAAAGGCAGGTAGGCAACCAGTCGATCAGTCTTTTCACTCTACTACTACCACTACTCTACTCTACTCTACTCTGCATAGTATATATATATATATACACGCCACTCAGCTTCTTTCTTTCAGTAGCTTTTCGTATTGGAATGATCATCATTATTTATGATAAACAGTAAGGACAAGTTGGCCGCGATTTATTTCTGACTGAGACAGAAGGAAATATTTCAAAAAGAATGGTAATTAAATTAAATTTCTCGATTTGCTTCTTTCCCGTTTTTTTTTTCTTTTTATTTTTTTGTTTCTTCGAGTCGAGTTCGTTTACTTCATTATGGATGGTTAATTAAAGTGGAGGATTGTGGAGATAATATGGCAAAATGTATCAAGTGCAGCATTAGAAAACAGATTGTAAATCGAAGATTAACAAATTTTTAGAGGTTTTTTGAAGAATTTTGAGATTAAATCTTGTCCTGCTGCAAAGAGCCAGTTGGATCGAAAATCAAAAACAATTACGAAATCTACTGCGTAAATAGATTTCGTTTTTATAGATTTTCTAAATGAAAATATGTCGTGCTGATGATGGACATGCTGCTTTTGAGTTACTATATAGTATGTTTTTTGTAAACCTTATAAATATTTATATGCGCGACATATATTTCTATAAAACAAAAATTCAAGCAAATCATGTAGAAATAAATTCTCGTGTAAAAATTGGTACACACTTAAAACATTGATTAAACGATTTCGTTGGAATTAATCATTAATTCGAAATATTATTAAAATTAATAGAGAAATTGCGTGTAAAAGTGATTGTGTTTAAAGTTAGAATTAGAAAATACACGTAGAACATACTAGCAGTAAACGTTCTACTTATTAGTAGAAGTTTCACTGTAAACTGAAACAAACACACGTACAATGTCTAATACTGCAGTAAAAATATTAGTCCTGAAATTATATTTTTAATAATTAGGTCATGATTGGACCTCGTGTGGTTAGCTAGTTCCACGTAACCGTTCTAATTATTCATTAACTGTAAGGCATACAAAGGAAAATAATTCATTAGAACAAATTGTTCTAATTTTTTTTCTTAAATTAAAATGCCACCATTTCTCTTTGTTGTTCGATTAAAATAAAAACACATTTGGCATATGCATATAATAGTCTAGATAAGTTAGGGCTTGATGCATCTAAATATAGATGGCGCCATCGCCATTTTAGAACAAACCGAGTTTTCTGTATATTCGGCGGGGAGTTTGGACATTGAATAGAGTTAAAAAATTAAAATTATAACAATTTCTTATAATGGTATTATTACCAATGATACCATAATATCATAAAACTGTTGATATGTCGTATTAATAATATATATAAATAATACCAAACCAGATCCTATGATTCGACAAAAACTCACCGAACTCCCCGCCAAATATACACGTTCTAATAAAAACAAAGTTTTGAATAAATACGATTGAAATTCGTATAGTATCGAAAAAGTTCCAAAATTAATCAATAGATTAGCGATTAATCAAAATTCATTCTCATCCGTAACGATCTTGAACCAAAATGAAAATCAATTTTAATATAAGATATATGAAATGTACGATACACCCATTTATGTGTGTGTGTGTGTGTGAGAACATTGAGATGTGTTTTATGATGATAAATTTCTAGTAATTACGATGATCAGTTACATGTTCGACATTTGTAATAAATAATAATCAAACACCACCACTTATATTAAATAAACACATAAATCAATGAAAATGAAAAAAGAAACGAAGAAATACATAATGTAATTCCAATTCGAATTGATTGATTTCAAAAGAAATTCGAAAAAATTCATGTATAGAGGTTTTTGTCTATATCTATACAGGGTGGTTACTTTCTGGTGTCTGGTTGGCAAACTTTGTTATTAGTGAGGTTAGAAAAATTGATTAAAACAACAAAATTAAACGGATTGTTGTTAGAAATTCATCGCCATTTTCACATTTGATTTATATCGTATAGTTCGCGGAAATATGATAAAAATACATGAAAATGTCATTTTTTTGATCGTGAGACAAATACACGCAACTAGAAGTTTCACTGACAGACATAGTTTCAAACTAATCCAAATCTAGTCCTGGAAAATCTCAAGTTGCAACATATATGAATTCAGTAGCGTTGACACTTTTTTCATAGGCTACTCGATTTAGAAGATAGGACTCTAACCAATTTTTTTTTTAAATGCCAATCATAGTTGACACTAAAGACGATTTTTCTTGTATTTATTTACATTTGATATGTCGCCGAGTAAGTTTAATTGTGTTTTCTAACCTCGAAAAAATATCTTTCACATTTTTATTAAATCCAGTAAAATGACTATTAAAAACTCTCCAACAACAACCAATAATTATATACTTATATAACTAGAGCCAATAAGGTAGCTAATCATGATAACGGGGTGGGGAGTGAAGTGACGAGGAGTTGGGGGTTACTTATACATTAACATTAAATGCGACAAAGTCACGTAATAACTGAATTTTCCTAATTTATTATTCATGAACAATACTTGCTACCATTTTAAGATAATATCACGAAAACTTTCGTTTTTTTGTTTTTTTTTTTGTTTTGTGTGGTGTTTCATTTTGACCAATCACTATGTAGAGAGAGAGAGAGTGGGGGAGATAAATAATAAATACCCCCAAGAAAAATATGGAAGCAATTAGTAAGTATTTGCATAATTAATTTGTATGTGTACTAGCTATGCGATTAATATTGCGGATGACGTCATACGAGAGTAGCGCCTTCGCCAATTATTAGAAGAGAAAAAAAAAACGAATATACTTTTTTAATTTTCTTCGAATAAATGAATATAAATTTACCATCTTTTTCTTCTATCTGATAGATATCTATCCGTCTGTCGTGTATTTTATCTAGATAATCTACTTATTCTAATCTACATTCCCTTCTGTATATCCATATGATGATGAATGCATAAATAAATACCATTTCGATTCAATTTTTTTGTTTCTTTTACGTTTTGTTAAGTAGTCGACAAAAACGGTTCGAAATAATTAGCTACTAACTTGTAAAGAAATTTATACAACCCTAATTTTAAAAAGTGGAGAACCCTTCTTTTGCTTCCACCTACCGCCACCCCATCACTTTTAACACATTATTTATTATTATATTTCTTTTGACTTCCTTTTCTGTTGAATGTTGCTATTGCTGTTGCTGCTACTATAAGAAGTAGTTAAAAACGTTTAATAATAATATTGACAGGGTTAAAAACATTTTTTTTTTGGGGGGGACGGCATTTACTTTATGTGTATTGGAACAGATGTAGTTATTATACAATAGGAAATGTTTATCTAAAATCTCTCGAAAGATATGCATTTATTAATTTGTTAACATGTTTATCTATCGGTGTAACTAGATTGATAACTGAAGTTCGAAAAACGGCCCGAGTTTATATTATCGTTGTCTAGTGAATTAGGAATGTGCCGCGGTTATTATTTTGTCGATATTGAATTGAAACAAATTGGATGTAAAATTACGCATGCGCAGAGATATTAGTTTCTACTATAAAAGTGCACGCACAGAATTTATTGAAAAAAAAAAAATGATGTATAAAATGTGTCATTATTAGAAGTCATATCTACAAAAATTACATTATACAGACGAACTGAAAATCTTCATAAAAGACACAACACACAGCTACAAATTTCTCAACATAAATCCACATGAATCACCCTGTATATTTTTTTTCTAAAAACTAATAAATTCAGAAAAATACCACACACACATCCAAGATAGTGTCATCAAATTTCAATTAAAACAATAAGAACGCTGGAAAAAAAAATCCATTTCACGGAATAAATTTTCTTAACCCCACATTTTTCCACTGAATAAATAATTCCATAAATTAATTGAGCATGTGTTTAAAATTATTATAACATTTTCTATCATTTCGCTTTTTAATGAATGCATCTTTATTTAACACAACAATACAATACAATACGAAAAAAAAAATCTTAATGATATTCGTTGTCGGCCATCAGCAAGGGGTCAATATTAAATGAAATATACATATATAGTAGATTGAGGGGTTCTGGGTTCTTCCTTATTCTTCTTTTTTAATAATATATTCTTTATATGTATTATTAATACATATAAATTGCGATTGTTATCTGGTTTTTATCTTTAACATGTTTTTACACAGTGTTTAATTGTTTGTAAAATGTTATTATAATAAATTAATATTAATTTTCCATTTTGTCTTTTTTTTTTTTTTTTTTTATCGTTCTATTCGTTCACGGTTTGGATGCCTCTTAAGACCATAACCATACTTTTCGTATAGTAAATGTTGATTGATATCACTCTATTGATTAGACCTACCTATTTATGTATAACCTATAAGGTAATTAGAGTTAAAGCGTAACAAAAAATGAAAATAATTAGAGAGCTTTGCCCGTGCATATGCTTATAATAAAGTTTTTATATTTGCACGCAGAGCAAAAAAAAAATCATATTTTACGAAATAATCAACTTTTATTGTGTTGTGCAGATGCAAATTTTCACGTACCTACGGACTGGCGACGTGCCTACTTGATTTCATACAAAAGGTGTTGAAAATTGCAAGTAATTCAACTCAATTAAAATGTGTATAGATTGGCTGGAAATCATAGTAGAAAAAAAATTCATTAAAATGTAAATAGTATCTTTTAAATTAAACAACAACTTATCTATTTATTAAATTTCATTTATTTATATTGAATAATAATCACAATGGTCGTAGAACATTATCGATATGTTTATTACCGCTCTAATTATGTCATTACATCATCATGGCAAAGAGTACAGATATCTGAGCAGCAACGAAAAGTTTATTTTGTTTTATTTCGTGTATATCTCGAAATGAACAATGTCTCACTATACTAATGGAATCCATAAAATTTGTTAATTTACATTTTCAAAACAATGACAAGAGTAGATAGTGTAAAAGAAACAAACAAAAAAAAAAACAGCAACAAAGAAACGATATTCATTCGTCCATTATTTGTGCACAGAAGCGTGAATTTGGCTCGTCAATATGAGAAATTATACGTTTTATATGTGTTGTGAATAATGGGAGTAGCTTTTTCGAATTGTTCAGGAGGAATACTCTATAAAATTATATAGGTACCTACAGGCAGTGAGTGGATAGAATAGAAATAGACACTACAGTTTCCATATGTTCATCATTACCACAAAAAAGAAAAAAAAAACAGTAAATTTATATATCCGAAATAGGTAGACTATTATTATAATATTTAGTCAATTTATTGTACCTTTATATTATTATCAGATATTACTTATTAACGCCCCCCTCCATTTTTTCTTTCAGTCCGACCTGCCTTTGCCTTTGTTTTCTTTCATCCCTTTTGACAGATACCTATACAAAAGAAAGTGAAATTTACCTTGCAGCATGGCGTATCCATCACAATGTAAAAAATAAATATTGTTATTATTCATTTAAAATCGATCGACGCCCTCCTTTTTTTCGGGCTAAGTATAGTTTTTTTTTTGTTGTTGTTGTTGTTGTTGTTTTTATTACTTTTACTTTTGTTATAAGGAAATTTTTGAAGCTAATAATTTTTTCAGTAGTGATGAGGGTTGGAGAATTGTGGTTAATTTCAATTCAAGCAATTGCAAAATATGAAAGTAACCCGTACACATCAGAAATAATTCCTAACTGGATCACTCACAAATTATTGTGATAAGTATCAATAAATTATATTTTTCCACCTAAATACTTAACTCTTATTATAAATAGCAACTATGGAGACCTATAATAAAGAGTAGAATCGACCTAACGAAAAGTCTAAAAAATATTTACTGGTCAGAACATTTGTTTTGTCCATTAGAGGGCGTCGTGTTTTTCTAGTGCTGATTGTCACTTGATCAGTGACGTGCTGTTTGTTATTGTTTCGTTCGTCAAATCATTTTCATATTTTACATTAATTTTTATAGTTAAAATAATCCATTTAGTATTCCAAAGAAACTATTAAACTATTAAATAATTGTTAATAAAAATTACAATTATTTTTATAATATATTTTTACCCAACCCTCTAGCATGCCACTACTGATCATAAAATTAATAAAATGAGGGAAAAAACAAAATTATGTCAATTTTCCAAATAAAAATTACTGTATTTTATTAAATACTAATTATTGCAATCACAGTTTTAATCTGCTGCAAGAAAATCTATGATTTTCCTTAAAAATAACGAAATTTCATTTACTCATAAGAGCAATATTAAAAATATAGTCCCTGCTGATCGCAGCGCCCCCTAATGGCAGTCCGTTTCTTTCCTGGCATTCATTCCTTATAGTTCTCCATAGAATCTAAAACAAAATATGTCCATTAGAAAAAAAATTATATATGATTACAATGACGATTCCACTATACTGTACACTGTGCAGGTGGCAGTAAACAACCACACAGAGCAAAAAAAAAAGAGATTGATGGCGTTTCTTATCGATGGCCAGCAAAATTGTAACGGACAGTCACTCCAAGTTATTGTTTTCTTTTACTCTATAAGAGGGAGTTTTTTTTTTTTTTTTTTTTGTTTTGTTTTTTAATATTCATAAATGTACTATGTGGATGAATATATGAAGAATCACCTGCATGCGCATTGATTATAAAAATGTTTTAACATTTTCCTGTTGCCATACGCATATCTATTTCGAATGGTTATAGACTATTGTGAGTCTACGCATGCGTCTACACACACTGCTAAATATATGTATAATTTAAAGCTAATTTTCAACTTTAATACGCACTATTATTAGGTAATTTAATGCTTCGTTTTATTTTTTATTATATTTTCTTTTTCTCATTATCTAATTTTAATCTTTTTCAATCTGATAAAATAATATTGTATTAATTTGTTTTTTTTTTTTTTTTTCATTGTGGCAATGATGATGATTAAGTAGATTTTAGAGTTAGAGGTGGCTGTGCATCAGTAAATGATATAGAAGACGTTTGAATAATAATGAAAAAAGACAGATGAAAAATTGAATTTTCCATGAATAAAAGGTGATAATTATTAGATATTAATAAATGAGAATTTATTTTTAGGTTATCCGCATATAATACATAAAAATACTATCACAGAATAGAGATCGCTTTGTCTTCTGTGTGGCATCGCTTCAATAGAATAGAACAATTTATGAATGAATCAGCCGTAAAATAAGATCACATTAAATTATATAAATATTCATTTATCTCTTATAAAAATTGAGCAAAGTATATGCTCTCAAAAACCGTATACGTATGTCAACAATTTGCCTGCGTATACCTAGTTGCCTATACAAATCGTATGATTATCATCGTATTATTTAGGTATGTTGTGCCGGGGCACGTGGCCACATTTTCCGTTCACCTAAATCCTAATCATTATCAAATTATAAAAGGTTCTATCATAATCTAATTTATTAAACGATATTTAATTATTGACGAGATAAAAACGAAAATTACCATTAAAATGCGATAAATAATCAAGTAAACTGTTGACCTCCTCTACGAAGAAAAAAAAACCCTTTAATTTTCTTCGAAAATGAATTTTTTTTTTTAATCTTTTTATAATCTTTAGTTATGAAAACGTTCTTGTTGTATAGATCTAGAAGTAGATACTATCAACACAACAACGGCAACCGATAGGGCATTTTAAAATGCTGTTATTTTCACCTTCTTACAAATTGGCGGATACGATTTAACTTGCTTTAGGAGGTTATAACTATGTAAGTATATATTAAATGATTGCACCTGCTTTTTATGGTGAATATCGTCGTAAAGCATGTCAATATGTTAATACTTACATATGTTTTTTTTTCTTATTGTATATGTAAAAGTTATGTAATCTATCTGGTATAAAGTAAACTGTAATGACAATTATTACTGTGTGACGTATGTACCTTATGTTTAGCTTATTGGAGAACTATAATAAGGTGTAGAATCCTCCCTCTTATAGTTCTCCATAGCTCAGCATGTTAATTTCTTGTAATAATTAATAACTCAATCAAATCGTTCAATTCGAAGAAATAAAAACTCCTTACATAACGTAGAAAATCATCTAATTAAAAGAATTTCACAGATGAAATATAAAATATATAAAATAGTATAAAAAAAAGGAAACATCCTGAAGAGAGGAGCTTATAAGCTTCAGCTTCTGAACGATCAATCTGCTATTTTTTTAATGATATTGTATATCTATATATCTAGTAGTATATGTACATGTAGAGTAGTAACTTTAAACCAGTTCATTTTTTTTTTCGTTATTTCTTTATGTTCTATCAAATTAAAATTTCTAAATTCTTAATTTGAATGACATGAACTTAAATAAAATGATAAAAGGTTTCTTATTCGAACCGAAATTGAGTTGAAGGGTACCAAGAATCCATTCGAAATGTTCATTTTAGCGTTATGACAGAATAAACAGGTACGGCATTAAAAATTTACCAATTTCTGTTTTTTTTTTCAGATCAAACCGGATATATTTGGTCTGAACAAATCTACTCGCCTATAAGATATAGACGCCATAATTGATTATAACCTTGAGCTAGAGACAATCAATTCGTTATACTCTCGAATTTGCTATTAATATCACCATTATTTTACCTGTTTTTACTAAATATGAATGAACTCCGATTCTGTTTTAAGTCCCTGCGGGATATAAACTTCTTTTTCACCCATCATCTTCATCTTCAACTTGTTCATCCAACAACAAAACAAAACCCAATAATAATAATTCCGCTTGACTGATCCAGGTGTCGCCTTTGCTCCGCTACTGTTTGATTCCCGATTTAAATTCCTTGGGTGCATAAATTTATTTTTAAGAAAGAAGTACCTACCTAGTATATATTCAAAAAAAATATATATATATAAAAAACGACAAGCCGAAACTGATGGAACACACATCATCTTTCAGTCTTCAACTAGTTCATCTTATTCGTTTTTTTTTTTTTTTTTACATAAATATATTATTATGCATCGGGGCTTGAGCTTTGAGATTTTTTCAACATGTAGGGATTAAGAATAAAAAAAATTTAATAAAATCAAACAGAAAAATATATTAAGTAAAAGAACGATAGATGATAGAAAATAAATGCCGTAGGCTATAATCTTAGACAATTATTGAAATCTATTAAATGGCTAATAAAATATGGGTAAAATAAACATACATTATGCGTAATTTTCCCAAAAAAATAAGGTTTTTGAGAAATTAAATTTTTGAATATGTCACGGCCATCTTGTGGTCCCGATGTAATGTATACTTCGTATAGTACGGGACATCTTGATATTTTTTTGATAGTTACGTCACTGTTTGTTAGATGTCGACAAAATTTTGACATCAAGTTGCCTATGTTGTTTATTTATTTATTATTTATACTGCGTAAATTTGTAGTCATAAATTCTTTGTTTGTTCGTGCAAAACGATGTATATATTTTCCAATTGGCTTTTAGTTCATTGATTGTTATTATTAACTAACTACAAATTAAAGGTAAATATATATCATTCGTATTCTGATGGCTGCCAGTTTATATTTTGTATCAATTACTTGTATTATTGTTCGTTGGAAATCCAAATTCAAAGTTCTCTATAAATTTGGACGTTATTAACTATGACCTTTTGCTTATTTTACATAATTTCCTAACAAATGGAAATGGAAATTTGATCATACTATCAAAAACTTCATTTCAGGGCACTCTCGATGAAAATGGTGGCGGAAAAAGTAGACGATAGTCTATATCCAGATCTCTCAAGAGAAATACAATCTATAACTTTACTGAAGGTAAGAAACAAAAGAAAATAGCTTTTGCTGGTTAATAACTGTAAAATTTCTAGAATCCACCTAATAATTCAACTACTACTCAGATGAACAATGAGAAAATAGACGATATTAACCACAACAACTTGTCTACTACTTTGTACACATCGCCACCAGTAGACAAAAATTTTGAAGCGTTTCTTACAGGATATATAGTAAAAATAGACGAAATTATTGAGAAATTAGACGAAATTAAACATAAAGCGGAAAATCAACATTACAAAAGCAATTATGCGAAACTTTCTGGTACGATCTTAAGTGCCACTGGAGTGGCAATGGTAATGGGTTCAGTTGTAGGTGCACCATTTACAGCTGGAAGTACTCTACTATTTGGAGCAGGTATTATACACATACAGTGGAATCTATAATGCTGGATTTTGTCCAAAATATGAAAAGTTTCCAATAACTGTTATTATCTATAGGAGGCGCTGTAATGTCGGTAACTGGCAGTTTAACAAATGTTGTAATGGATTTTGTCGATTATCGAACAACTACACTGATAATGGAAGATCTAAAATTGCTGTCTCAAGAAAAAGAAGAATTTGAAGTGTGGATGCGGCGTGGAATTTCCCATTTTAATACGTATGTTAAGCAAATGGAAGCTGAAGGAATTAGTAGAGATGTGGCAATTTCAACTGTAACTGAAGGTAATAACAATTAATAACGAAGTCATTTGAAAATATGTTTTAATAGTAGTTTTACATTTATTTTAGGCATAGCAAAAGGTGCAATTGATATTCTACAAAAACCAAACACGAAAATTATGTCAACATTAACCACAGCGATTAAATTACATCATATTGAACATTTGGCCGTCGAAACACTGCCAGTGATTGGAAAAACGTTTCATATGACTGAAAAAAGCTTTCAATTCATTTATAACATATTGGGTTTAACAGGTTGGTGTGTCAGTATTCATTATTTTCAATATTGAAAATGGCCTAGCCAAAACCATTTTCCAGGTAGAACAATTCCAACTGTAATGAAAGAAATGGCAAAAATATCTGGTATTCTATCTGTGGCGTTCGTTATAGCTGATGTATCGTTGTTAATCAAAGATATGATGTCGGAACACCCATCGGTTGATGGAATTGAAAAGGGCATGGAGAAATTAAAGGTATGAATGAGAATTAATTAGATATAGAGAAATTGTTTAATTAAATAAACGGCATGTTTAGGAAGAACGACGTGTATTACACGATCTTTTGTTGATACTCGAAACATTTGGCAAGGAGAAGGGAACGTTTTTGGAAAAAGTCTTGAATGACATTCAAGTTTGGAATGATGAAGACAGTCCGTTATTAGAGGATTTTGTAATTGTAAATGATGATCTGTAAAGGTGATATAGTCTCTGAAAATTAATTGGTTTACCTACGAGTAAAGTACAAAAAAAAAGTGAAATTTTGATATTTCCTAGATGAAATAGTGTAACACTCAATGAGTTTTTATGAGCTTCTACTAACATTGAAATTAATTAGGCAATTGGTTTTTGTATTGTTTTTATATGCAGAATAAAATCAAGTTAAAATGACCAATATAAAATAGTATGGCGAATTACGACAAATATGATACTGTAATGATAAATGACAAATAAAACAATATGTATGATCTACTCTTATCAATAATAATAATTCCCGAGCAGGAGATCATAAATATAAAAAAAATGACGTATAATCAATTAATAAAAAAGAAATTATAAAACTAAATTAGAACATTAATTCGTTTCTACTGGAACATTATCGGCGATAATAATATGATTATAATCTAAAATTGGTATATAAAAGTAAAATAGAATGTATAAACAACAAATAGTGTGATTTTGTATTAAAATTCGCAGTTCTATTACGTATTTTCGAACAAGTTTGACAAATTGTACTTGATATACCAATTTTAAAAATCCACATCAGCAAAATTTTCGTCATTTCGATATTATCGTAAAAAAATTGTTTTCGAATAACAACGTATTTAGATTGTCTTTTATAAGCAGTAAAAATCTATCAAAACATTTAGAGAGAAACGTGTTGGAATTTATGAGAAACTTCCAGTGATTGAAATAAAATAAAATGCCAAAATTTTTCGTACAGTACGTTGTCGAAATGAAGATTCAGGCATCTAAGAATTTTCCTGCACGCATTACAAGACTAGCCTATTTACGGATGGCAATTGTACTCTAAACTAAACACACTGGCAAGACAAGAACAACTAGTACATTATTCTACGGGAACCGCCCCTGCCTATGCTTGAAAATAACGAATGACTAAATTTAATTATTATTATTATTATTATTATTACTAGTAGCAGTAGTAGTAGTAGTGATTGGTAAAAAGAAACTCGGCAAATGTATTCACAATTGTTCCTCGGATTCTTCCGTATTAACAGGAGTTTTCTCCTCCGATTGACACCTGAAATCCATATCACGTTCGGTTGACAATTGCGATACATGAAGATACTTTTGTGATCGGTATTTATCTTGAATGGCATGCTGGGGATTTGTTGGTGCATTTTGAAATATTTTACATAGAAATTGAATGCATGGCATTAATTGATCTAGAGTGTAACCGGTCGATTTTCCAAATTCTTCACTCCATATTGGTAAATCTAGGATTTTGTTTGCAACTACAATTGCACCAGCTGCCAATGTACTTGGTAGAAATATTAAGTAATTTTCACCTTCGAGTAAGGACAATTCACAAAGATACTACAAAAAAACATCTCATCAAATCGACTAATTACGATATTATAACCGATTTACCATAGCTAAAAATTTGATTTTATCATCAAACTTATTCGTGGTACATATCGCTGTTATAAATGATAATGGTGTTGCCACAGACAGATCATAATTCAGCACTTTAACAATAAGATATTCCATTCGAATCACTTGGTATGTTGAGTACGTATTATCGGTAATGTATACAAATTCATCAAGTTCTGGTGGATAGATTTCTTCATATTTCCTTAAACAAAAAGTGTAAAATCGACTATAGAAAAGATTAATCGTTCGACATACGATGCGGTAAACATTGCAGACGTTCCAACTAATTGTAATTTCGTTCGAACAACTGACATGTAACTGAGAAATCTATCGATATAATTAACGGCCAAATACAATGTTTCCGTTTGTAATTTATATTCTTCCGAAACTTCGACTAACCAATCGACAAGTATTGCTCGCATATTTGCTGTTACATCGGGTTGTTTTCTTATATAGGTTGGTTTAGGACGATTTCGAAGCTAAAAGATATGCTATTTCATATCGACATTTCCGGAATTCAATTTCAAATACAAATTACCTCACGTTCCTTTAAATATTCATAAATATCTGCACTATACTCTTCCATAATGAAGAGATCGGACGTGTGTTGATATGTAGCAGGATCAGTTGGATCATTCTCATGCTTAACTGACGATGGAATGTCTTCTTTACGTTTCAATTCGGCCACTTCACTTCTTGCATATAATCGATTCCGTTTGGGGACTGAAAAATTTTTATAATTCTAATACATCTTTAGCGAGAGTTAATTTCATTTAAATAACGCAATGCACATGTAGAATTTGACGTGCTGGTTATACAAATGTGCGAATTTTAATATATTACCACTATCATCAATTTTAGCCGGTTTATCTTCATCCTCTTGAACTTTGCAAGCTTCGAATCCTTCAATCATTGGCTTGAACATGGAATTGTACATCTCTATTTGTTCTCTTTTTTCTTTTGGTTCCTTTATGCCCATAACAATTTCTCGTAAAGCGAACTAGAGATTTTATTGATTAGTAAGACTAAATTCATCATGGTAATGTGTTAAAATACCTGGACGAATTCAGTGCTGGTCATTTCCGAACTGTCGTCCACCACCTTTTTTTTACTTTTAACCGGTACATTAGTGCTCTTTGTCTGGCCAAATGGCTGAAAATACTATGAATAAAATTCAAAGCACAAACACCCCTTTTTTTATAGGTTAAGGGATGATAATATATGAAATCAAATTAGATTAATAAACAACGAATTACCTGTTTAGTTACAGCAACATTTCCTTTATTTTCAAGTTTGTTGTGATCAAGCAATCCTAATTTTGTTCTTTCTTGTTGATTTGGATTCGAAACGATACGTTTGCTATGATGAACTCTTGCTGAACGGGGAGGTAAATTCTCTTGATCGAGATGCATTTGTTTACTTGCCATTATTGAATAAAATGAATCTGTTAAGATCAGGAAAGAATGTTTACTAGTGTAAAAATTTTGGAAAATATCAGAGATGAAGGAAACACGCACATATACATCCACTATGCTAAAAAGACCGTTGTGAAAACTGAAAAACCGTTTTTCTTGACAGAACACACAAAACCGCTAAAAACATTTGACAGAATCGAACTTCATTTTGTAATCTTTTTCTTTTATTAATTGTGAGTTTTTTTTTATATTATGATTAGGTGCACAGGTTTATTGAACACAGCACGTTTTAATTAAATAAATGTATTTAATTCAAATAGATAATTAATTAAAGGTTTTAATTTAAAACTCTTACTATAAATTAAAATAAAATGACTCCAAAAAGCACCATCTAAAAACAGCTGTATAAACAGGAAAGTATCTGACATAAACATACGTCACAGCTGCAACCAGCTATTGCTGGAAGTAAACACGGCACTCGGTGGACGCAAAAAAATAAAAATATCGTGGCCCGTGAGAATTATTAATTTATTAAAAAAAAAATTAATTTTTAATGTGTAATGTGCATTACATGTATAAATGTATTTTATTCCGATTAAAATTCAAAATAAAATTAATCGATTAAATATAGTATCACTTTACCATCAAAAATTAATTGTAATTCTCAGTTTAGTCTATCATAGGATAGATGGAGACACAAGAAAAAAATGTGTTTACGAATACGTTTCACCACACAGTGCTAATTTATTTTTCACTTTTTCATTTTAAAAATTGTCAGGTGTATAATAGATAGTATCAAAGAGGGGTATTTATGCTAGCGTATCTTAATTCTGTTTATTTGCTTTGAGAATATTTCTCCTACTACGGAGCGTCATAAAGATGTCATTAAAAGACATTTAATTTTCAATAAAAAATCCATAATAATTATTTGAAACAAACTACTTCGAATTATTTAATTAAATTTGCTGTTTATTCGTTATTATTCTGTTATATTTGTTACGCCTCTGGGCAAAAAGCTCATCCTGGGATGAGCAAACAGCGCGTGTTTTGTCCGGAATGCGGACCCTGCGGCGTTGCACCTGGTTTCGTTCGTTCCTTCGCACCGCTCCCCGCACCGTTCGATCGTTTTCATTTCTTATTTCTTCTTATATCACTTCTTATTATAAGGAGCAGTTTATGTATGGCGTTCATATGTATGCATACATTATCATTTTGTATTTGTATGTGTATCTACTTGGGATTTACATAAACTCTTAATTACTAATCGTTATTATTTTTGTGAATATGAAAAGATTATATATATACGCGTATAGATATTATGTTAATTTTGTTTAATTTGTTAGAAATTTGCAGCCAAAGTAAAAATTTGTTAAAAATGTTCAAAATTCCCGGGTTGCTGTAAATTATCGACTTATTTGCACTAAATAATATTAGATGGCGCCATGGGTCACCTAGATATGTCATCCGGAGATTGAACAACTATCCACGCCGGTTAAATTATGTCTTTTTTTCTATGAATTTATCTTTAGTAAACAATTAGCAATAATTGTATAACTTTTTAAACAAAATTATTGAAATTAGAATAATATAATGTAAATTTCATGTGCGTGTGTGTATATATTTATGTGAGAATACTTATTTCCAATATTGTCAGTCATGTTAATCCCAATTCTTGGAAATTGAAGGAATTTTGAAGATGAATTGTAAGTAATAAGAATTAGCTTTATAGCATACGGATGGCAGTGGCAATTAAAATTCCTGTTGATAATGAAAAATTATAGTTTTTCCATTTATCTGTCGACTGTATAAGATTTTTAAACAAAACAAACTACCTACCAAAAGAAAACAAAAAAAAAAAAAAACTGAAACCTAAAAGATAATGATAATTGTAAACTCCTGTTCCCTTTTATGTTTTTTTTTTTTTTGGTTTTGGCAAATAAATTATTTAGGAACCAGCAATGTGTCAAAAATGATGAGGGATACGAGTTTAAACCACGTGAAGATGCACCACCACACTACCACTCTTTGTTTTTATACCGCGACTTGTGTGTTTCGACTCCTCTAGCCGGCGGGGGGGTCTCTATGACATTCTTTAATGGTTTTTTTTCGTTTCTTTTTCTTCTTCTTCTTCTTCTTCTTTTATCTCTCATTTATTTATTTATTTTTTTTTCTTCATCTTTTTCAATTTTCATTCTTTCGATATTTTCTCATCATCATCATCATCATCATCATCGGCAATGCAGGCAGAAGCGCCTGCATGGAACTGATGTTGTTCGGGGCCTGAAAAAGAGAATCATTTTTTCGGTATCTGTACCTTATAATATGATTAATTTATTTTATCTGATCAACGAATCTTTATGGTTTAATTTAATTTTATGGAAATTATATTAAATAAACAAGACGGCCCTATAGCCGAATAATGTGGTTATTTTAATTTTTTTTTTTTTTTTGTTTTAAATAAATAATGAATCTATCCAAGTAGGCTGTGTGGTGGATGGAAAGTGTGATGCGGGTGATTTTCGTGGAAATTCTCAGTGGGGGTGGAGGTAGTTTATTTTCTTGTTAGAAGAATTAGTTTTTTTTTTTTTTTTAGAAAATTTTATTATAAGTATTGAAAATGTACATATTTTTATCTGTCAAATGTCCATAAGAAATGAAAATTGACTAATTCGTAGTGCGCATGTGTGAACAGACGCATAAATAGCTATTACTATGTATAATTATAAAATGGAGCAGAATCGACCTAACAAAAGTCAAAAAAATATTGACGGGTTAGGAAATTTGTTTTGTCCACCAGAGGGCGTCGTGTTTCTCTAGTGCTGATTGTCACTTGATCAGTGACGTGCTTTTTGTTATTGTTTCGTTCGTCAAATCATTTTCATATTTTACATTAATTTTTGGATTTCAAATAATCTGATCGATAACAAACGGCAACAAACAATTGAAATTCGAATGGAATTTGTATACAACGATGAAAATACAGAACGTAATTTATTCATAATGTGTTTATGGAATTCATGTTTTATACAATAATATCTATTTATTCTCTAATATTTATAATCGAATCATTTGGCCTTTTAAAACATCATGCCTTCTAATAAATCAATACGACGAAAAAATAATAAATGTATAGAAAAAAAAAAAAAAAATATTAACATTAGTATGCAAAAAACTAAATAAACAATAATATTTTACATTATTATTCATGATTACATTGAAAAATCATATTTACAACATAGAAAGCCGCACTTTGTTTAATTTTGCCATAACTTGCAACTATTTATTACCGCGAAACACCTGGCTCGTTCGCATACTACTATATCTATATATAGTATCTCGATAGATAGATAGATAGAAGGTAGTACCCTTCTGGTATTTAATTTTTTTTTTTTTTTCTAATTTCATAATTTTACAATTTGTATGCTGGCAGTAGTAGGTTTTTATCTTTCTTCATCTTTTTTATACAAATTTTAATGTGTTTATTTGAATAATAATTTGTATATGATGGGCGCAAACGATAAGAAAATTTGATATTTGTTTCTTCACTTTTTTTGTGGATAGGATAAGGTTCCTAACCTTACTTTATTTAATTGTCAAGTCCGATAGCTTGCTGAAACACTCCCATACTTGAATTTTTGCCTTTAGGCAATGCGATTTTAGATAGGTAAAACGCGTTATTTTTCTAATAATCAGAAAGAATATTTACGTTAGGTTACGTCTGTATTTATTTATTATTAATAATCCTTTTTGATGTATGTACATATATATATATATATATAAAAAATGTATTCGCATCGCATCACAGACAGTATGGCTTCTATAATCTTGCTAAATACCATAGACTGGATGTCACAGAATACACACGGGGTACGGCACGGTAAAGCGCAGACATGCCGGTACCGTGCGGAAACATTATTTACATATATGTATGTACCTACTTTTGTTGAGGGAATTAAAAAAAAAAAAAAACAACAATTTCTGCTGCTAGATGATGATGATGATGATGAGGTTCTAAAAGGAAATTTGTTTATTTTTGTGTTTGTTGTTTGGAAAACAAATTGTTTTTCTTTGTATCGTAAAAACTAACCTATTAAGTACTATATATATATATATATATATATATAAATAGGTAAAGTAACGAAATTATCGCTTTATTTATTTGTTTTTCCTATTCCAATGGCTAGTACTGCTAGTAGCTACATAAGTATCATTGATGTTTAATAGCGCGCTAAGCGCATCTCTCTAATGTGTTTCTGTTTACATAAAACATTGACAAAATATTTGTCACCAACAACTATAGCTATTAGATAAACTCTTGTTTATTCTGCAACAAGTGTTTTCCAACTGTTTGTTGTTGTTTTTGTTGTTGCAGGGGGCACATTCTGAAAGCTTTATTTTTATTACTTTATCATTGTTAATAATTAACATCAGGAAGAATGTTAATGTGGTTAGTGAAATAAAGACATGTGTGGAACAGCCTACTTAGGTTTCTTATAATGAAATACTAATAAACATTAACAATAAATAACCATAATAATAATAATAATAAGACAAAGAATTGATCAACAGGTGAATGGAATGTCAACAACGGATTGCAAAACGAATAATTTATTTAATTGAAACATAAAATTAATTGTCTTTTATACGGACTATAGGTTTGTTCCAACTTTACATTTTCGGGTACTAGATTTGGATTAGTTTGAAACTATGTCTGTCAGTGAAACTTCTAGTTGCGTGTATTTGTGTCACGATTAGGAATAGGGGTTGGAACACGATTACATAAAAATAGTTTGAAAATTTCTAACTTATAGTAATTAGATGTCATATACTCCTGTCATACCTGTCATTTTCATTTTGCGTTTAATTTTTATTTTGTTTTAATGGTTTGGTTTGGTCTATTTTTTAATAATTCCCATACTATTGCATTTACCTATACCAAAATAGTTTTTTTGTTATTTACTCTTAGCGGTAAATTGTGTGTTCACTATCACACTGTCACCTTACTACTATCAGAAGAAAACAAAAAGTCAAAATCGTCTCACAAAAATACTCATTTTTATAATTAAAATAAAGCTGCAATTCAAAAATAATAATAATAAATAATCAATAATAAAACCAATGAAAATACTGAAAGTAAAATTCATAATAATAATAACAATATGCTTGTTAATAATTTTTAAATAAACTAGACGCTATAATGCATTTAAATTGCACAAATTTCTGACTAATAATAATACCTCCGCTCAGCTCCGAACCACAAACAAACGTATCACAAACTTAGTAGGGTATTAAATCAAAAAAAGTCAGTTGGAAGATGTGGTTTTTAGTTTCAGTTTCAATTTGTGTGTAAAGTTGGAACAGTTTTTATATATTGCGCATGCTCTTTACAGTCACAACACTAGTTTCGATGCCTGATAGTTGGAACAAAGCTTATGCTTAGATCTTTCCAGTTCTGTGATTACTTCACTATAGTTCCGCACTCTGTAGGTGAAGATTAGTGCATTGCGTAAATCTAATCTGTGCTATAACGGCTGTAAGACTATCTCTAGTATATTTTTACTATTATTATTATCATTATTATTAAAATAAACACTAGAACAGACAAATGGGTGTACCAATTTGTCTGATAATGATTGGATTTGGCGATTTAAATATATATTTCTTTTGATTAGCTACAATTTCTTCTAAAAATCAACAAGTTCTCTACTATATAGTTAATAAATATAAAATTTCAAATTAAAATACGTATTATACAAGAATGACAGATGTAGATAGAACGAGAGAAGCTTTTAAATTAGTAACATTTTTATCAGACCCACACACACAGAGAGAGAGAGAACCATTCGAAAAGATATCATTACAAAAGTATTCCCATTTCTGACATTTAATGATTGGACCCGAAACTATCATTCGAAAGATAAAAAGCCTATATAATTCTCTCTCTCTCTCTCTCTCGCTTTCTGGGTGAGTGTGTGTGAATTATTAGGAATCTTTGTTGTCTTGACTAATTTGGCTCGAATGTCTTTTGTGTTACACACACACACGCACACAACTCAGAATTCAAGATGTGTTTATCAGTGGACTGTGGTTCATATTGTATATATATATATATATATATATATATAGTATACATATAATGGGCCTTGAAAGGTCCTCCGAGATGGGACCGTCAGATAACAAAATCGAATGGCATTTTTAACGTTTTTCTTCTGCTTTTTTTTTTGGTTTTATTGGACCGAAGATAAGAAAAGATTTGTGTTTCGGGTTGCCCAGTTAGAAGATCAAATCAACTACTTAATACAAACACAAAGTATACAAATACAGCTTATAGGGATGGGTGAGGGTGAGAGAGAGGAGGGGAAGAATTTATTTATACAAGATAATTTGCACTAATTTGTGTTGCTGGTTTTTTTCCTAGTGGTGCTTTATGATAAAACAACTTGTGATTTTCGTTATATTTTTAGTCATTTTGTGATCATTAAAAATGACTTAATTTTGTACCAGAAAAGACACGAGATTCCTTAGGGTATCAATCCACTAAACCGCAACCATCACCGCCATTAGAATACCCTAAATAGCCAAACTGATTCCACTCTTTCTATTAATGCTCAGTGTGAAGCATTTTAACCTAACAGCTTTATTTTATACTAAAAGTCCTTTGCCACCCAAGACATTGTTTATAGCGCTGCTGCATTATAAAAAAAAAAAAACTAAACGAAAAAAAGCGTTTGATAAAATTTTATTCGATAATAAAATTTGTTATTTTATGTTAATTTTAGGGCTGCGCCATTAATACGAGTAAAACAACGAGTAGGTAGGTGTATATATTGTTAAAATTGAAGTATGTCTGTATGTTTGTCATAGATATTGGGAACTAAAAGAAAACGAGAAAAAAAAATGGGGGACACCCAGTAAGTAGCGCTGGAATAGACATAGACATAGAATTGGCCCTTTAAGATAATAGAAATGTATAATTTTTTTTTGTTTTAATGTTAATTAGCTTTTTTTGGCAATTCTATCCTGTTTAAATTCTTCTTTTTTTATTAATCTTCTGAACTCGACAGCTGTTTTGATTTGTTATATTTTTTTCAAAGGGTTTTCTTAGTTTAATGACACTTATATGCCGGTATTTTTTTTTTATATAATGGATAGTATAATTATTATTTTTACTTAGGTTTTGTAGCCAATTCTATCCTATTTTAATTCTTTTCAACTCTTTGAAATTGAGATATATATATATATATATATATGCCTTCTACCATAAACTGGTGTCGGCTTGAGCTTTTCTCGTTATCCTCTTATTCCTCACTTCCCACTGCTTCCTGTTGCAAGCAATTCTTCTTGCGTCATTCAGCTTCATTCCTCTTTCTCTTATTGCTATTTCAATTCCCTCATCCCATGTAATTTCTGGTCTTCCCCGTTTCGCTCTTCTTCCCTCTTTTGTCTGCTAGACTCTCTTTACTTGCCTCTCTTCACTCATTCTTACCAGATGTGCCCCACCATCCCAACTGCATTCTGTGAATGAACTGCACCACTGGTTCTATCTCCAACTCTTCTCTTATTACGCTACTCCTTATTTTATCTCTTTTCGTTACCCCTTTTACTCTTCTCAAGAATTTCATTTCCACAGCTTGTACCCTACTTATGTCTTTTTGCTCCATTTTCCACGTTTCACATCCGAATGTTAAAATCGGTCTTATTATGGTCTTATACACATTTATTTTTGTTTTCCTTGTAATTTCCTTGTTCTCCACTATTACTCTATTGATTCTATAGTATGCATTCATTGCTTTATTCACCCGCTCAGTAATTTCCTTTTTCTTGTTTACCCGCCCGCTGCTGATCTGCACTCCTAGGTACTTACAACAATCGACCTGTTCTATTCTCGTCTCTTCTATCTTAATTTCTAACTTCTGTTTCTCTCCTATTACCTTTGTCTTTTCCTTGCACATCTCCATCTCGTATTTTTTAAGCACTTCGTTCCATTTGCTCAATTTTCTCTGCAAACTCTTTTCATTCTCCGCAACTAACATCACATCATCTGCAAATGCTCCAGTCGACTACTCCTCTTTATCACTTTCTCTCATTATCTCATCCATATATATGTTAAATAATGTTGGACTCAGTCCTCCTCACTGTCTTAGTCCGTCCATTGTTTTAAATGTTTCAGATTCTTTACTATTTACTATTATACTGTTTGCATTCTCCTCATAAATCTTCCTTATTAACCTAATCATTTTCTTTTCATGCTTTCTTTAGATCTTCCTGCCTTTTCCACCATTTGCTTTATAGTAAATATATGGTCCTGTGTGCTTCTATCTTTTCTAAATCCACATTGTGGCTCTTCCAGGGTCTGTTCCACTTTATAATTTATCTTATTTTTTATTAGCTTCTCTAGTATCTTCATCCCTGTATTGATTATGTTTATTCCTCTGTAGTTCTTACAGTCAGGTCTGTCTCCTTTTTTAAGAAATTGGTACCATCTGTGCTCTGTTCCATTCCTCTGGGATGCGTTCTTCTTTCCATATTTCTGTTATATATATTTACCAGTTTTTTCAATTCAATATTCTTCAATAATCATTTCTGATGTTATTCTTTCACTCCCTGGAGACTTCCCATTCTTAAGTTCTCTGAAATTGAGATATAACATATAGCAATATCTGTTCAGTTAAGAAGATAAATAAATAAAAATGAATTAAGACAGATAGCCATGTGAAAATAAGCGAAATATGAAAATAATAATAACCATTTCCCCAACATTTTCTTTGATATTTAAATGTGAGATTTAAAGTTCTTATAGATTAAAATCATTTTAACATTCCTTTATAGTTATCTCTTTATAAAATCTTTTGCGCCTAAGGCCTTTTGCCTTTAGGCGGCATTTATAGTTTAGATTTGCTGCATTCATAAATCATTTCCGGTAAACGTGTCATAAGAAAAATAGATTATAATCAAAGAAATTTAAGAAATATCGTCTCTTTAAACGATTTATACTTAATATAATTGAAATTCCTAAAATTGTAAACACACCTTTGGGTTGTTTATTTTATTTTGGTCTTTAGGCATTTCAATAGATATTGTGCAAAATTGACCTTTTTTTTTTTTTTTTGGCGTAAATTTATTACAAATAATTTAAATACGAATGGAAACTGGCAAAATTGAAAGAAGATTTGCTATTTTTGGGGTAACTTTTATCTGTTGTCAATTAGAATGACAAGATGTTCTTTTGTCTGTTTACCTAATATCAAATCATTTTATATATATAGATAGAAAAATTTGACATTTTATTAACAAACGCCTACCGCATTAACTAAATAAACATACCATTGTTGTGGACATAACCTATACAAATACTATTGAAAACTACCTGACAAAGATGCAGTAATATTCCATTTGATATATACAGTAAATTCTGATCACCTTTCGGTTCTAGAACGGTTTTGTTCTATTATGGATTATATTTGTGTACCTTTTGTGTACACAATGTGTGTGAATTTGTGTTTCTTTAGTGCTGATTGTCACTTGTGACGTGCTTTTTGTTATTGTTTCGTTCGTCAAATCATTTTCATATTTTACATTAATTTTTATAGTTAAAATAATCCATTTAGTATTCCAAAGAAACCTTTAAACTATTAAATAATTGTTAATAAAAATTTCAAAATAAATTTTATATAATAAATTAACAATTATTTTTATAATATATATTTTTCCTCAACCCATAGCCCGCCACTGATCATAAAATTAATAAAATGAAGGAAAAAAAACAAAATTATATCCATTTTTTAAATAAAAATTGTTGTATTTTATTAAATATTCATTTTTACAATCATAGTTTTAATTTGCTGCAACAAAATCTACGATTTTCCTTAAAAATAAGAAAATTTGATTTTCTGTTAAGAGCAACTGTTAAACATTTAGTCTCTGCTAATCGCAGCGCCCCCTAATGGCATCCCGTTTTCGATAATCGAAATATACATATATAGTAGTACCAAAAGTACATTTTCTTGTAATCTAATTAATTAGTCGACGCTTTGAATTTATTTCATGCGTCATTTCATTTCAATTCATCCTTCTTTCGCGGATGAATTGAATTTTAATGGAATTTTATGGATATAAACTATTGTTAGCCGTCTGCGCATAAGTTTCGTGCGCACAGCGAATCTGTTATGCGCAGTTAAGCTTGATTATTATTGTTATTAGCATATTTTGAGTTTTGGCCAAAATATTGTATCTACATATACATTGAAAATCGAAGAAGCCATATTTCATTTTTTTCTTTATTAATCATTTAATCTTATCGACACATCTATATACGGTACTACGGTACTATAGCAAACCCAAAATTCGAAAAAATCCATTGTCGTCTCTCTATTGTGTTGTGTTCTGTTGTGAGTATTCAACTAGATTGATTTGTATAGTGAACCCATTAGAATCAATTTTAATATTTTTTTCTTTTTCAATCGAACCGCTGCTAGTTTTGGTGCTGCTTAAGAAAAAGCAACGGGGCCACCCCGGAGAATTGTGTTTTGAACGTATGAGAAGAATGTGAAGAGGTTTTAAGAGCACCAATACAAAACAATGCATATGGATGTGTTTATTTGACTTTTGGATCGATTGGATTTATAATCTAATATATATATTGAAATTTTTCGGTATTTTGGCCTTTGTTGGACAATTGTCGGCAATACGACAAACGGATGTACATATGTATACAATTGACAATTAAAATGTGACATTGTATAGATTCGTATAGATGTAAATCTGTAAATCAACAAGCAACCAAACAAACCAAAAAAAAAAAATCGTTATTAATCGAAGAGCGACAAATAATAAACCATGGGAAAATTGATGTTGGCCATCAACATACCACATCGGGCAGTAGGTACTGCAGGTAGATATAGGTACCACCACCTAAATATAGATATACACCATGCATATAATATATATCTTTCTATCTCTAAATAAAAAAAAAAAAAAAAAAAAAAGAAGAGATATGGACCTCTTAACCGTGCGGCTCATCCGCATCATCATCGAAAACAAAGGCACTCATCGCGCCGTCATTAACAAACACTGGAAAAACAAACTCAGTCATGGAACACCTGGGTGGTACACTCACACACACACACACATATATATATATATGTATAGTATACATAACTCGACGAAACAACGTACCAAATGGTATACCTTTAAAAACATAGGCGGAGTTTGATTGATCTTTTGTCTTTGTTCAACTGTATAGTTGTGAAACAAAACAAGAAGGAATGATTATAGTGTATGTATAGTAGAGGAATGAACACTCAAAATATTTCATCGAAAAAGAGGAGCAGGATTAATTTTGAATCATCGATTTAAAAGAAATCGTGTAACGATGATGATTTTTTTTTTTTTTTTTTGTTTAATTATAAGGCACTAATCTTCACGTACAGAGTGCGGAACTGTAGTGCAGTAATCACAGAACTAGCAAGATCTAAGTATAAGCTTTGTTCCAACTGTAGGCGTCGAAACTAGTGTTGTGATTGTAAAGAGCATGCGCAATATATAAAAACTGTTCCAACTTTACACACAAATTGAAACTGAAACTAAAAACCACATGTTCCAACTTACCTTTTTTTGATTTAATACCCAACTAAGTTTGTGATACGTTTGTTTGTGGTTCGGAGCTGAGTGGAGGTATTATTATTAGTCAGAAATTTGCGCAATTTAAATGCATTATAGCGTCCAGTTCATTTAACAATTATTAACAAGCATATTGTTATTATTATTATGAATTTTACTTTCAGTATTTTCATTGGTTTTATTATTGATTATTTTTTATGATTATTTTTGAATTGCAGCTTTATTTTATTTATAAAAATGAGTATTTTTGTGAGACGATTTTGACTTTTTGTTTTCTTCTGACAGTAGTAAGGTGACAGTGTGATAGTGAACACACAATTTACCGCTAAGAGTAAATAACAAAAAAACTATTTTGGTATAGGTAAATGCAATAGTATGGGAATTTTTTAAAAATAGACCAAACCAAACCAAACCATTAAAACAAAATAAAAATTAAACGCAAAATGAAAATGGTATGACAGGAATATGACATCTAATTACTCTGGGTTAGAAATTTTCAAACTATTTTTATGTAATCGTGTTCCAACCCCTATTCCTAATCGTGAGACAAATACACGCAACTAGAAGTTTCACTGACAGACATAGTTTCAAACTAATCCAAATCTAGTCCCCGGAAATGTCAAGTTGGAAAAAACCTCTAAAGTTTTAGAGGAGGGGGCTAATCGTAAATATACTTTTGAAAAATGTATCATGATATACATAAAAAAATAGTATATACATATATAGGCATACCGTGCATATTTAATTACTTATTTAATTAAAAATCGAATGTTCTAATCTACCAAAAAAAATAAAATAAAAAATTTAAACTGATTTGGTTGATTAGACGTCAACTTAATTAATTTATTAATCGTTTGTTTAACTAACTAACGGCGTTTTACTAATTAACACTGATAACCCAATAGGAATCACCATAATACATATTAATTATCTATTTATTACCTACTATGTTGTGTATAGCAGTAATAATAATAATAATAATAATCACATCTAGTAATGATAATGACGGAGAGAGAGATGGAGAAAAAATTATGAAATTAAGCCGGAAAATATGTATTAAAGGTACTTAAAACGTACCTTTAATACTATAAGAGAATAGTAGTTAAACCGTTTTATTTCTAAATAGTATCGAAAAGCAATTAAAATTTTATGGTTAATAAAGTGAAGAGCCGTAAAATTTTTACCATATTTTAAGTAAGTATACGAGAACAAAAAAAAAACTATATCATTGTTAGCTGATGATGCGTGGAATTATGTCATAAATTATCTTTGGTTATGGAACAAATTGTACATTTGACACTTCGATAATTATTAATTGTGAATGTTAATCGATCCAATCAAGTAACCTATGATATCATCCTATATTAGATTTTTGCTTAGCAGATAAATGTGTTTGGGTTCAGGCACTAGATAGACGGTGTAGATTTGTACGCATGCGCAGTAAATTATATTGAAACTGACACTTATCAATATGGCACTAATACTATATCAAAAAAATTCTCCTGCTGTCAAGTAGGAAGTAAAGAAAGGATTAGAAAAAAAAAACAGAATAGAAAATTCCACAGACAACAGATAAGTAAAAATTATGTTCACTATAATATATTGCCAGATAGATGATCTGTCATCTGTGTCATCACATAGAAAAGATTCGATCTGAAAAAAAAGAGAAGACAATAATGAATCGGCCCATTTCTCTATTAGACAGATGTCTATTGAAATTTGCAAATCGCCGTCACTGTCAATCGATATAGTCTCTCATCTCTATTTTTCTCTGCTGATATAGTTTCAATATATACTTGAATGTTATTCTTAAACAAAACGATCTTCCTTTTCTTCTTCTTAAACAAAAAAAAAAAAAAAAATTACTCTCAGCACTCTCTCTCTCTCTTTGTTTCTCTATACATATACATATCTACATAATATATTTTCACTAACTACAATTTAGGCATGATTGGGAAAAGAATGCAGAAGGAAAAAAACAAAAAAAATGAAAAAAAGAAAAGATTAACTGAGCAACGACGAAGCGGTGGCGGCGCAGGAAGAGACAAGAGAGGCGCGCTCTCTCTACTGATGGCTTTCGTTTGCCTTTTAGACCCGGCGTCTACAATGCCTGAGATCGAATGAGACTAAAGGACGCGGTTTTAGTCAGACTTAATGACGGTTTTTGGGAAGTTTTAACAAACATTCTTCGGATATCTGCAGAGTTTTGTTTTTGTTTTCATCCTTCTTTCGCGGATGAATTGAATTTTAATGGAATTTTATGGATATAAACTATTGTTAGCTGTCTGCGCATAAGTTTCGTGCGCACAGCGAATCTATTATGCGCAGTTAAGCTTGATTATTATTGTTATTAGCATATTTTGAGTTTTGGCCAAAATATTGTATCTACATATACATTGAAAATCGAAGAAGCCATTAGATGAGAAGTTTTTCATGTTTTATAACAAACCATTTCTTCGTTTCTTCCTCACCTTCGTTTTTGCCGTTGAAAACCTCCAACCATATAATTTACTATACTTATACCAATTTTTCCCTGATGTCGGGCAAAATCACACAGCCAGCCCACAAGCACTAAATTGATATTAAAAATTATTATACTAATGACAACTTGAAAAGTTGGAGTTTTTTTTTTTTTTTTGTTACTTCACGGTTGTCGTTTCTTCTTCTTCTTTTTTTTTTGGATTTTTTTGTAAAGGTATATATTATGATTATATGATGATGTAAAATGCTGCTTGGTAAGGTTGTTACGTTTTTAATGATGACGAAAGAAAAAAAAAAAAAACATATGAAATCATAGGTTATAGAGAGCCATATAGATACGTAGATAGAAAAGGCTTAAATTAATGTGCATTTTTTTATTATTATATTAACTAAGTATATTGAGAGTGTCATTTTTTTTTTTTTCCCCGTTTCCTGCAACCCGGTCTAGTTGTGCTACACTAGTCTGTAATTAGTGGTTATAGTGTAGACGAAAGGGTATTATTTAGAAAAGGAAATAAAATATTTTTAATAAAGCACATAAGTATATAAATATTATATTTGAGTTAAAACAACTTTTTTTTTTTGCATTAATATCTCAATTTGCCGAGTGGAATGTCTATAGTTATATTTCGACTATACACTATGGTCACTAACTATAGTCTACTACGATTAATTTCGTTAGTAGTGAGGTTAGAAAAGTGATTCGACCAAGCAAAACTTGATGGAATTCTTTGACAAATTCATAGGCCGTTTTCATATTTGATTTAACTCATATGGTTATGGAAATGTGGCAGAAAACCCTATTGAAAATTTTATTTTTTAATATTTAATTATTGGGAATACAAAGTTGATATATTTACATGGAATTTAGTAGCATTTGGAATTTTTTGGTGGTATGAAACAAATTTACTTTTTTTTTTTTTAATACATATCATAGTTGGCTATGGCATACATAGATAAAAAGTGCTGTATCTGTATCTTTATAACGATATGTCACAGTGTAGATTTATGTTAGTTTCTAACCTTACAAATAATGAATTTTAATTAGTACTAATTAGTAGATGGATAGATGATATTTGTTATAAAACATTTTTAAATGGAAATAAATAATTTCCTAACTATTATTATTAATTTTACTGTCTATTGGACCACACTAATCGGACCTAATTTGGCGGGCCGCAAAATGATCAATAGATCTCCAATAATGTGGAGGACCCTTTTAATCTTATTAGGAGATGTGGTTCTCTTCCTTTTTCGTTCTTCTCCTATATATCTACCTGACGATGATATATTGAGTAGAGTTTTTTACGATCGGCGGGCGATTTTGAAAGCAAAGAAATTTGAAATGTCAGTCAGTCAGTTCTTTTCGATCTATACCATTTTCAGACAAATACCCATTCCGTTCCCTTATCACCTTTCATCTTTTTCCTTCTAGTTTTCTGATATTATTAGAAGGAACTCTATTCTCTGATTATTCTCTTGGGTATAATGTAGGGGTATATATATATATATATATATAGATGTATAGTTAAGTGCTCTTTTTAACGAACACTATAATGACATGGTTCCGAAAAAGCCGCGCACCGGATGTTTTTTAAGCAGAAAACCTCCCAAGGTGTTGCAAGGCGCAGTTTTCACTGCCACCCACCCGCATCAATTTTTTTTTTTTTTTTTTTTTTTTGGAATTAAACTAGTCCTTTTGCGCCGACATAGTAAAAGTGCATCAGCTTAACAGAGTGAAACTATGTATGTATAAAAGATTAAGTAGTGTTGTTCGAAGAACGGATTCAGAGTGGGGGGAGGGGGATGGTCGCATTCAGTTTTCCAAAGAAAATATAGAGGTGAAATGAAAAAAATCGGTTAACGAGTAAAAATTAGAATTCCTTTAGGATTACTGTTTTAAATGTCACATTTCCGTTGTCAAATTTAAACAGGTATTAATGGTTATAAGTGATAATAATACTAAGGGAAACCTATTGATCCGGAAACTTTTTTTTTTTCTTTGTATATACATACCTAATAGAAACATGGAAAAGATGACTGCAAACAGCAGTCGTCTGTCATCTGATGCGGTTGGCACTACATGATTAACAATAGAATTCTCGTCCCTTAATCGCACATCTCGTGTACAGAAAGCAACCCTGTCAAATCGTTCAATTATGCTATACCGCAGGTTTGCCTTTTGTATTGAATAAAGAGCTACGCTCATCATCATCATACTACATTAAATCATTATTGAATAGAAGTTAATGTCTTTTCAATTTTAACGGCTATTAATCTCCTATTGTTAAGCAAGCCCATTATTATTGTTATTGTTATTACCATTTGACATCCAGGCACCAACAATATTGTTTGGATATAGCAAATTTACCTTTGTGAAATAGGTGCCCTTTGATCGATTATAAATTAATGGAAAAAGACTACCTGAGGCCGTGATAATGGAGGAGGCGTAAGAATGGAGACTGACTGGGTTGTGTACACTAATCGGAATAACAATCGACATTATTCTACCAATATGAAATGTATTATTTATTTATTGTGTTTATATACATTTTATACAGTTGGCTTATAGTATAATTTACAAAAAAAAAAAAAAAAAAAGTATATAGTACCTAACACATACATACGCACATTGTCCACGTAGCTTTTCTATAAAATAAGTAAATTTACATATGCAAATACTTTTCTAATTAAATTCAAATTTCTTTGACGTCACTGTGTGCCGCCTAGACATTATTTAATATGTGCGCGCGTGCGCACAGATTGAAACTGCTCCAGTCGCCATCAACTGGTGCGGCCAATCTTTTTGGCCGCGACAGTAACAAAAGACAGACGTTTATTTACAGTATGTACACGTTATCGGATTTTCTTTATCCACTAATTAATACATAGTTTTCCTAACAATAATAATAATAATAATAATAGCAAAATAAATACGGTTTTTTATACATTCCTTGCAGGTACTTTGATTTTACTGAATTCGTTCCGTTAAGAAATTTCGTTTTTTTTTTGTGTGTGTATTGTTTTGATTTAGCAACTGCAGCGTTGCCACGTCTCATTATGTCAAGAAAAAATTGGTATGTTAAAAGATATATATAGAAAAATGATCGTTTCCTGGCTCGCATGGGTACAGATGGCGCCATTAAAAACTACAACAATCAATTTTTGGCCAAGAAAAAACAGATCCCCGTTAAATGATTAATTATAATTAATAATCTTATGTGATGTATGTACAGTTGTCTAAATGTGTTACAGAGGTCGCTCGAGTGGCATCATCACAGCCACCACCTATACCACCTATTCGCTGTTAAATTATTCTAAAACTAAAAATTAGGTATTTTAAAATTATAATCACAGATGGAGTGGGAGAATATTTTCAAATTTATTTAAAAAAAAAAAAAAAGAAAAACGAACAAACGAACTCGTAAATTCACATATTACATATAATCGTTAAGATGCGTCATGTTCCGAATTATGAGCATGCGCAATAGATAAGTATCTATTATTAGCATGAAGTGAAACAAAATTACAGCAGTAACACAACTACAATAGCAAAATAATAATAATACTAATAAAAGTCCATCAAAGTAGATCACAGACAAAATATTTTGGGGTTTCGATTAAAATTACTAGATTCTATTCTATTAATATTGTTGTTTGAATAAAAAATCTATTTACAACATTTAATTATCTACTTAAAAAAAACACAAAATATAAATGTTTATACATTAATAGTAATAATAATAAATTTATTAAAAAAAATTACAAAGTCCGGTTTGAGTAGGTATCCTTGTTGTGTATATCGAGTAATAAACTGTCGCGAAAAACAATTTGTCACAGTGTTATACAGTAGAATCACTTCAGCCTAATAACAATACTAAGACATAGAAAATCTTCAATCAATTAGCCGCATAACAATTTTGACTGCGCCACATTTAGTATACAAGTCACTCCACTGTATACACTGTGCATGCTATTTAATTAATACAATAAAATTATTGATTACTAATGTACTATAATGAGGTAACAATATGGATTTTTTTTTTTTTTGATTTGACATATGATTGTTTTGTCTAAAAGTCAATCCGATTTTATACTACCGGCATCCGCAACCTATCACAACCATTTCTTTATAATTCTTCAATACAACTTTATTGTCACCATCTAAATATAGCATTGAAATTGAATTTAATTGTGTTGGTACACAACATGGTTTTGGTATATTTGTTGGTGACACTGAATGCACTAATGTTTGTACAATTGCATGATTCGTTGTATTTAAATGATCGGCCAATGGGAATCGACATTCGCCCGAACAATAGAATGCATCGTAGCCGGGTGGTGCAACGATCCAATCACTCCAGCCGACATCTTCGAAATCGACGTACATTTTATGTCGGCTACACGCCATATTGTCGTCTTTTCGACGAAATGTACGTTTCATACCGCGTTTGACACGTTTCACTAGATCCATTTTCGTATTACTACGATTATCCTTATTATTATTATTACTATTTATGGTTTTTAAATCGTCAGTGTATGTGTATAAAGTGGGCTGTGCACGTAACCAACTAATCAACGTTTCACCCGTATCACGTCTCAATCGGATATGGAACGGTTTCGTTTTCTTTGGATCGAGAATTCGCACAATTATTCCATGATTTTCTTTCGGATAGTGCTGCCATCTTTGAGCCGCCTGCGTTAAATCGAAACGTAGCGTATAATTCGTTCGAATATCAACTTGTTTTGTATCAACTGTTCTTGTTATTGGTCCGTATTCGCCTTTTTTGCCTAGCCTTAATATATCCTCGATTACGATCCACATGTATGGTGAGGCGACAGATTTAGATGGCGCTACTGTTGTTATTGCTTCAGATGGCGCTGCTTTAGTTTGATTCATTGGCTTTCTGGACAATAACAATTCGGCATGTTGTAGAACTTCATTTCGTGGTGTTGCCGGTTCGAATTTCAAACGAATTCGATGTTCACTTTGGAATTTCGAATCGATTGGACTTTCTGGAAAAAAAATCAAAAAAAAATCATTAAAATATGCACAATTCCTGTAAAAACATACTGAAATTAGATGGTGTCATAGTTGCTCATGGTGTAGATGTGAGTAATTCGTAATTATACCATTTTGTAAATCAAGTTAATTTATGTATAATTGACGTCACTAGTTTAATTCAAACTCTTTTATGTGTGTGTGTGTGAAAATGAAAGACAACTATATTATGTATATATGGGTAGGGCATATTATGAAGGCTTGACCTGTGTTGGTCATGTACAGACACCTGATCCAACCAGTGGCGTAGATTTAAGGACTGATTACAAATGATTTTATTGTATTTTATTATTAATCTTATGATCTTAAATGAAAGAATCTTGTTATTTAAGAATATGAAATAAAAACACAGCAAAATGATGTCAAATTAATCGCTACGCCACTGTTTAAATGCATCACTGCAATCTGTAGGTTGTGTAAACCGCATATCAAAAGTCTATAAATAAATACAATTAAACTGTCTATTTTTATTGCTTGCAATAGAGGTACGTACATAATGCATTATTTGAATATCATATAGGTTATGTTATGTTGTTATTAAAGTAATTTATTAACACGCGGAAATATCAATAGATGCAAATGGAAAAAGAAAATTTTCCATTATTTATTTATCTATCGATTTATCGGTAATTTTGCATATTGTAAACAAGATTTATTGTGTATATTTTTAAAAGAAAGATGGCGCTGAACAGATAAAATCGAATTACAATCATTAATTTCTAATGTATTGGTTAATTTTTGATAAAAGATCAAGAGAATTGATCGAATCGCTTATTATTGGCGGAAATCAATTTTGTTTTTTTGGAATCTCTACAGGGTGGCCGATGGGTAATGTTCGAAATTTTTTCGCGGAATAAAAATGGACCGAAACTTGTTGGAAATGAATTTTAGCGCATAAACGTGATTAGAAAATCGAAATATATATAAATATATATACAGGGTGTTCGATTTATTATGAAAATTAATTTATTTCAGTCAATTCGAGTAATAGATAATTATTTATTATTACTATTATTATGGTAAGTACTTGTACCAATTTATACAAAGTATTTATTTTGTTATTTAATTAATTGAAACAGAGTTGTATAATATGGAAATATATGTGTATTATGTCCCACTTTCGCTGCTTATGGCATGACATGTTTTCGGTATAGGTACTACACACTACGTGCACAGTGACGTAGGTATTTATACATTTACACGGTTAAAGAAAAATCCATAAAAATAATGAAAAAAGAAAGTGCCAAAAATAATCAATCACAAAATATGAATTAATAAGCACATAAATAATAGTAACTAGCAACACCTTCTTTTTATTACTATTACAAAAAAAAAACAACTATTGGTGAAATCTAAATATGGCATAATTATATAGATTAGATTCGATTTACACGTGCGTGTAATTGAATTAGTATCGATAATAATAATAATTATTATTATTATTTTTATTATTATACGCTGGCGACAACTAGCGCACTATTTTCCATATAAATAGAGTTCAAATCAAGGTTGATTCATTTTTCGTGTGCAAAAATGGGGAAGACAAAAAAAAAAAACCATACACTTACCAACATGTGTAAAACTCCTTACAGTATTCGCTGTTGTTAAAAATGCAGCACGTTTCGGTATCGATGCCGTATCGAATTTCAAGCCACTTTGTTTCTCATATAATCGTATCAATTCGATTGGTATAACAACTTTGTTTTTATCCAGTGTTGGTAGTGTTGTTATACCTAAATGTTTTAATAGTTGGCTACTTGGTTTGTCAATATTATCATTGGTACTACTAGTACTACTCGTCGATGAATCACGATTATGATGATGATCGAATGGTGTAAAACTATTGATTGTATTCACGATGGTTAAATGGATTATTAACCAAATTGATGGTTTTGGTAGAATCATTTTTGGATCTGTAACAAAATAAAAAGAAAATCGATGAAATTTTGCTGTTAATCAAACCGATTTGATAAAACACATTTTGTGTAATACCTGCATTAATTATTGGAAAAATACAAATTATTATCTACCCATTCCATCTAATAATTATACCGTTATACACACACATATTGAAATAAAAATGGTCTCTCTCTCTCTCTCTCTCTGTTTTGACCGCCTGCCCGCCCGCACTCACACTTTTCTTTCTCTCTTTCTTTTCACGCCTGTTGTACCTACTAGACAGTATGGCTGCTGTACTGTTGTTGTTGAAGAGTACAGAAAATTGAAAAGGTAATGTACATTTACACATATTTATCTATCTGTACCTAGCAGCTTTCACCATAATATAATAATAATAGTATTCTGTGGGTTCATGTTGTTGTGCCTTCAAAATGGCAAAGTGTAAGTTATAGTAACGCACGTTTTGTATCAAATATTGATAATTATTATTAGATAATTGTCTGATGCATCTAATGACATTTTCGGTTATTGATTTATGTTCGATTAATTGTATTTTAATAATCTGAAATATGTGGAAAGAAAGATAACCTATAAACATGAAATGCATGCACATTGTTATTGCAATTGTGTTAATATGATGATGTGATAATAATAATAATATTCATTAAAATCAGACTGTGTACACACACACACACACACACATGTAACAAATTCAACTATAAATGCTTTCTTCTCTTGATTTCCACTATATACTATACGTCTATAAGTAGTAGAAAAAGAAGAAGAGAAAAAACACATGGAGAGAGAAAGATAGATACCGGGTTAACCGGTCTTCGGTTAGCTGTATATTTCAATTTCAACATTATGTTTATATCTTGTAGATTATACGTCACTATGGATATTTATGTTCTTTATCTTTAAACATGAAAAAAAAAAAAAAAAAAAAATTTTTTTTCTTCTTCTTTCAAAGATATGATTATTATTCCGTAGTTTGTAGATTGAGAAAAGTGAATGTTTTTTTTCTTTTCGAGATATAAAATGAAAATTCGACAACTATTTACTTGAATCTAACCAAACAAATGGGCATTTTATTGGTATTTCTAATACCGTCAAAAAAAAAAAAAAAAAACAGATTTCCATTTTGTACCGTGCTGTTGCAACACGCTGTATTTTTTCCCAGTCACCAGAATTTCGTGTAACAAAATAAACTATGGACATGAAACGGCTTTTTTTCGACCGCTTCCAATTAACTATTTTAATTTAATTATAATCGTAACAATGTATTTTAATAAGTATTTATTATTCAATCAATAAAAACAATTGTTAATAATAATATTCACGATTGGAAACCATGCATGATTTACATAATTAATTAACTAATACAGCGGCATGTCAATCGATTTAATATTTAAGTATTTATAGAACAAAATGTACATATCGAATAGTAATAATAATAATAATAAGAGAGGTGTTTTTCTTTCTCTCTCTTTTCCTTTTTAATGTATGCTAATTAAAAATGCACAATTATGCGAGTAGGTGTCATAAATCTAATAAAATATGTACTCATTATAATATTAACAAGACTCAATTAAAATATGCACATTCGTATTTCTAATTGACTCGTTTAATGTAAGTACTTCATGGAAATTATCAATTTAATATGTATGCACATATATACATTTGTGCATTTTACGGATATTTTTATTGTTCGGTGAATTTTTTTCTTTAATTTCAAATTTCTGACCACACTCATTCTACACCCTGTATAAGCAGACATATTTTCCGAGTATACATAGTTGGTTATTGCGTAGCGTATTAAAACAGTTTGAAAATTCTATTTTACAACCATAATAATAATAATTATAATCATAATATTTCCGAGCAAGATTTAATTAATCAAATTACCAAAATTTCCACCAAACATCACGTACACCATTTTGGATATTTTTAGATCTCCTATATACACGCAAAAAGTAGGTAATTCGATTAACTATTAGTTACATACATAGTTGATAGTAATATTTATCATCATATACAGGATTTGTTTATTGATTTTATACAAAAAAAAACGGTATGTATGTAATTAAATATACAAATTTTAATTTATTACTTGCGCTTTAGAACACCTGGAAAACTAATTGGATTTTCCCATTTTAAACAAATCGCCATTCTAAGTATAAACAAACAGCGTGTAATACAGAAATTGGATAGTGTACACGCCGCATAAATCAGCCGCCGACGGTGGCTTTAGTGTATACTATACACAGATGGACTAGACTGATGATCAATTCGTATATGTTAATTGAAGAGAGACAATTTACAATTTATTTTCGTGAAAGAATTTTCGATGATAGTGGAAATCAGTAAAGTCGTTGCCATGGCAACTCATGTTAGATGATGGCGTAATAGCGAACTTTAAAAGAAACTAACAAGCAACAATATTGACATATACGTATGTAGGTATGTATAGCAGGTACATAGTCTAAAATCATAATAATAATAATTGTATGTATGTAGTAGTACAAACAAGCTTTATATGGTAACTTGATTTCCCATTAGGGAATAGTGAGGTGCCGTGCAGTCTACGGCGACGGCGGCAACGTTCAACCAACAAGATTTTAACAGATTTTAATGGTATTTTCTGTAGTAGAAATGTTGCAACTTTGCAACTTTAAAAAATTGATTTGTTTCTAGAAAAATGATAAGGAATGTTGTTTGAATTGATGTAATATCAATTTATAATTCCTATAGAAAGATATTGAGAATGATTTCTAATCAAAATCGACTTACTTTGTACAAGGAAATCTTCACTTTCAGTAGGATTAGATAGATAGTCAATTTCACTATCAATTCGTCAAAGTTTCTTTTTACAGTTATCAAAAAACACACAGTAGAGTTAAAATTCTACACGAAGAACGTCACATTCCTTGATAACCGGCACGGTTGTTGTTGTTGTCGAAGAAGGAAAAAAAAAAAAACAAAACGAACCACTACTTAGTTGTAGTACCTCTATATCAATGTTTACACAAATAGAAACAGTTCGAACACGTTTTAAAACTAATAATAATAATAAAATAATGTGCAGTGTGCGTGTAACGATGACCACCCTCTACCTGTCGAGCGATCTATAAATGCTTTTCAGGCTTGAATTAGGTAGTATATAGGTACGATAAAGGGGGGAATCGAAGTGTTTCTGTTTCTTTTTTCCCTGAACCAATCGAATCACTACTTAGTAATTTTAACACGTGCTCGCTGCATCTAAAGCGAAAATTTCGAACTGATTTCAAATTTTATCGATAATTGAATGTGGAATTTCTATTCTCGAAGCACTTTTATATGTATATTCACAGCATACCAATTGTATACAAATGGTACCAACCCTAAACAATACGAAATAATAAGATTAGGCCGCCTTACTTTCGACATTAGTCCAATGCACTAATTGGGTGGGTTGGTTTTTTTTTTTTTTTTAGCGCCATACAAGACACTCCCACTGGCTGGCTTAAAGCCAGGTAGGTAGGTAACTACCCCTACCCTACGATTTATTTACCCTATAATATAGGTCCCGAAAAAAACTGGTTGGTTGGTCATTCGTTTCGTTCTCTCTCTCTCTCTCTTATTTGACATTGGGGCATTAGCAGAGTACTCGATGGATGTTTTTGTATTGTGTATATGGGGAGGGACTAAAATGCCGGTGTGTCTTTTTTGGCTAATGGAAAGGATTAATGTATTTTTGATAGATCTTATCAGGTCTATGGGAATTTTTAAATGGTTTTTCAATAGGTATTAATTTTGGTTTGTCTACTATACATGGTGGTCTATGACTTTGATGTCTTCACTATAACATCACAAATTCCAATAATTCTAAGCTGAAGCTAGCCACCACGGGGTAAATATGTTATTTCAATTTTTATTTTAATTTATAAATTCATAAATAAACAAAATACGTCAGTTGAAAAAAAAATATATATATTTTTAAATTTTCTTTTATATGTTCAAATACAGAGTAATTCAAATGTTTATCTAACTCTCGATCAGAATGATTCTAATAAATCAATTACCATCCTTGTCTGTTTCGTTCTGCTATTATTCAAAATGTACCTTATAATGGTTGAAAATCACTGGTCCGTACTTAACTAGTACTTAAATTATTGGATGGTATATTTTATATTCGGTATGTTACCTGTTAACCCAGAATCTACACAATTCAATATATTTACTATACAGGTATCCATGTGGAATAGTTTTTGAATGACTCAGCTAATTGATCGTTGGAATCGCTAGCAGCATCTGCTATTTTAGAAGCTTAGATATTTTAGGTATTTATTTTTATTGGAAGATAAAGGAGTCGTTTTTAACACACACATATATATATATATATACATATAATTCATATGTGCTTGACCTCTGACCTTGATCTAAATTGGTTCTATTACAATAAGTAAATAGTTATAGTCCATAAGAATTCTCTAATTTGGCTCATTTAAATACTTGATAAATGCACCACTACCGTGTTAAATGTGGATTCCCATTTATTAAACAATCATCTCCATTATAAATGAGTTGTTGGTGAATCATTAGCAACAAAAAAAAGTCGTCACTGGAGCCTGTTCATGTAGATTGCGCACAGATTATTCGTAAAGAACGGTAAATGCTTCAAGGCTTGAATTAGGTATTAGTACTGGTGGTAGGTACTATAAAGGGCGGGAATCGGATAGTGCGATAGTCGATCTAAATAGAATGTTTCCTTTAATTATCATTACTTAGCTGATTATTTGGACACAGAAACACATTGATGAATCTGTATTTTTTATATTTATCTCACGTCAAGCGAGTTGACAGCACACGGAGGATGGCTACGATAACAAATGGAAACATGTATAGTATATAGATAAACGAAAGAATTCAATTAAACCACAAAAAGAAAAAGAACAAGAACAGCAACAACAAGAAGTTAAAATAAAGAAAAGAACATTCGAGAAATCGCCACATGTGCATGCACTAACTGCATCAGTTGCTTGCAACATTAATTAATGGATAAAAGATTAAAAAAAAAAAAAGAATGCCAAATATATAATTCAACACAGAATAAACCCTTGTAAGAACGCAATGAAAAAACAAAAGAAAAAAAAAATAATCGAAAATGAACGTAAATTATTATACGCCTTTTTGGTTGGAACTGGCTAGAGAGAGAGAGAGAGAAAAGAAATTAATTAATCGCCTGTGGTAATTATAATTACGGGAAAAAGTGTAAATGAAGAAGCACCAAAATAAATGCAAAAAAGAAGAATTATATTTAATTTTTTTTCAATATGTATCGATATCGATATGGTTTTTATATCGAGAGATCGCTGTCATTATACATTGATATTTGTTTTAATCATCATTTTAATTGCTAATCTCATCACAATAAAATAAAGTTAAAATAACAAGCAATTTATTTTATTGACTGAACAAAATTACTTAACTTTCTGTTGATTAAAAAACAAAACAAAAAGAAACATATCGAGAGCTATACAATATTATCAAAAATCAAGAAGCCACTGCCTGCCTCCTTGTCGCGATCGTATCTTATGATTACATAAAAAAAAAAAAAAAGTATGCACACACTGGCACAGATGAATGCGATATTGTCAGCAGCCAGAAGTTTTTATTTTATCAAGACATTTTACACGAAGTGATTTATTGATATGTATATCCCGATAATCTTTCAATTATCGAATATACTCAGTACAGGGGTCAATGACCTTCAACGATAAAATAACTTAATTCCATGCATGCATAAAATAACAATCGAATGAAATGTATTTGAATCGATTCTAATTCAATTCTAATTAATTCCAAAAATCCTATTGTGTGTAATATTTTATTGTAGGGGCGCAAATATATTAAATAATCGATATAGTAGCGGCTTTTGCTTGTGAACAGATTAAAATAAGAAGATAAAGAAATTTCGGAGGAACGATCAAATGATTCGAATGGATATAAAATAAATTTAATTGGCAAATTGTTCGTTCGTTTCGTATAATTAAATTAAAAATCGTTTACATGCAAACCAAACCAATTTAAATTGAATTAAACAAATCATTTTCATGGCACGTAAGTTTCGCATTATTCGCAAGTCCGTTTCGTCAAATTATTAGATAAGTAGTTTATAGATTAGCCGCACCGGCTATTACATATGTTGGTAAGAGCTGGGTGGCGTCCTAGTCGTAGCCAATGCGACCAGTGCACGCTGTCAAACACATATGAATATATGTTATAATAAAAGTATTATTTTACAATACATAAACAAAACAGAATAATGAAAAAGAGAAATTCAATTTCAATTAAAAAAAAAAAAAAAAAAATACGCACAATAATAATAAATAAATATATAAAACGGTGCCTTCTCGTCTCTTGTGGTTGAATATCTTTCTCTCTCTCTCTCTCTCTGTATACCTATACATATATGTATATGCAACAGGTGCGTTGTTTTAAAACCTCTTCTTCTTGTTTTTCGTCTCTCCTCAATTGAAACTATCATTATTATTATTATTATGGTCGTCGTTCATTTCCCATGTTACGAACGGTTCATAAAATAAAAACTTCTTCTTCTTCTTCTTCTTTCTTCTTCGAAGATATACATTGTTTAATATTAATATGGCATGCAACGGAGAATGGAAAATAAGAAAAAAAGTGTTAGTTCTCTCTATATATGTGTGTGTGCGTGTGTGTGGTGGTGGCATTGACTGGCCAGGGAAAAACAACTTCATTAAAAACTCTTCTTTTTTTTTTTACTATTATTATTATTATTATTTTTTCTTCTTTTTCACTTATTTATTTATTTATTTATTTATTTTTTAATGACTCTTCATTATGTGAGATTATACTATACGAATAGTTCTTTTCTCTCTCTCTCTCTCTCTCTCTCTCTGTTTCGAAATTAATTTTCTTTTTCCCACGGTTATTTCATTTGTCGATAGAGAGAAATTGTGAATAATTTGAGAAAAATATTTTGTTACAGTGGAACCTCGATTACCAGGTGGCGTTAGCATTGCAGTCGCAATGTGGCCGTTGTACGGAGGTATCACTATATATTTAGATAATGAAAACCTGATGTCTGAAGTCTTTTCGTTTTTTTTTTTACGGTATTTCATTGTTTTCTTTTTGTTCATTTATTAACGTCCACCTACAGTTCCCATTTCCACATTAATTTCCGGTTATCATAGAATTTTACCGTTCTACGTTAACAATAGGAACCTTTTTTCTTCTTAATTATACTGACAGGAGATGTTCTTTTAGTATTTATTCTACAAGATCATTTCGATATACAGAGGAAAAAAATTTGATTTTCATTGAATCATTTTTCTCTGTGTATTAATTTTTTTGTTGGATTGGATAGTAATATGATAATTTTACTTAGCTTTTTTTTTTGGATTTCCTATTCTGTTATATTTCTTTTTCATATTTTCTCACTCTGACAGAATATAACCAAAAAATCCAAAAATAAAGCTAAGTAAAATTTTTCTCTGTGTATATAGTACTTATAAATTTAATATTGATTACATTGTATTCGTACCGTACACACACAAATGAAATTAAACGAGGAAAGAAATTTATATGATGAATATAAAATGGCAAGGACGATTTTCTTTAAATTTAGTACCAATAATAATAATAATAATAGTAATAAAATTTATTATTATGATTACGGTGTGGAATTTACAATAGTATCGACATAAATATAAAATTTGAAAGTGATTTTATAGTCATCAACACCAACCAGGTTTTAATTAACGATTCGATTTGAATTACTAATAATATACAGGGTGGTCGTATTTTCGTTCGGTCTAGTCTATGCCATTGACAACAGATTTATAATAGGTTTCTTTGCCAACTAGGTTATAATTTATTGATAATGATAAGGGCAGTACAATTGATAATTTTCATGGCCTACTGAATTCAAAAAAAAAAAAAAAAAACATTAAAATCCGTAATTTTTGAGATTATAAAAAAGCTGAACCTACACTGTGACATATCGTTATAAAGCGAGATAAAATCACCTTTCTGCCCATGTCATAGCCAACTACGGTTTGCATTTGAATAAATGTAATTTCGCCTCGTATCAACTAAAAAAATTAAATTCTATAAATATATTTAAATGTGTCTAGGGAATGTATTTTGAATTTAACTTTTACGTCGAATAGTTGTTCAGATCTAAGACAGACTTTCCGGCATATTTCCATAACAACCGTTACCGTTACAAATTAAAGGTAAGTATATTATATTCACAAATATTCTCATAAATATCAATATACCTACATATATATTAAAACTATACAAATGTTTTCCAAAACTTTCAATGGCTGCCAATCTTCATTTTCGTGAAATCCAGCCAGCAACCAACTACACAAAAGTCTATAATAGGCTTTTATTTGTAAAGGGGCATTGGTGGTGATTTCTATAGACCGACAGAACATTAAAATTGGTATTTATACAGCCTATTAAACTCCAAATATCGAAAATCTATTGAAAATCTATGACAGTCAATATTTTGGTCAATAAACGAATAACTCCATGAATAAGACATTTTTCACTTTAGAAATGAAAAATAGATGCACACTGTTGGTGGTAACCTTCTATCAAGAATGGGGGAATATCGAAAAAAAAAAAAAAAAAACAAAAAATGGATTTGGCTTTGTTTTTATTGATAAATATTGAGTAAAATTAAAGTAAATTAAAGTAAGTAAGTTTAAGTAATTAAAGTAAAAAAGTGCCACAATCTCGGTGGGTTTTAGCAAAACGTATTCGAAAAATGTAGTGGGCATAATTAACATAGCAAAAGGCAATAGATACAAACAAAGAGAAAGACATGAATTTGAAAAAATTTCGTTCTTAAATTGACTAAAGAATTTTTTATTTTTTTTTACAAAAAATTACATTAAAAATATGAATTTGACACTGTCAAAAAAAAAAATTACAGAAAAATCTTTTTCTCTGTGTACCTAGCAATAAGTAGATACCATAATATCGTGAACTAGGCCAGAAGATGTGACTTCGTCTTGATTTAGGGCAAGTTAATTGTTATTATTTCACCTCCTCCCCTCTCCGTCTTTATTCTAATTAAGAAACAAGGCGATAAATAATCGAATTATTGAAAGAATTGGAAAATGTACTATTATTATTATTATTATTATGCGCGATCCATGGCATTAAACTATTACTATTAGTAGATACATAGAGACAGATGCCGAACATCTTACCAAACTGGTTACGGGCACCAGCACTATAAGTTTGAAAGTATTTTTACAGAGGCGTAGATACAATAATAATAATAATAATTAAAATGTATTAGATTAGCGTAAAAATTAAATTAAACAATAAACATTCATTGACATAATATAATTGCGCTTCATTATTATTACATACATAGTATGTAGTATTTGATGATACACAGAGAAAAAAATATTTTTAAAAATCGAATTGTTTTTTTTTTTTTATATATATAAAGAGATTCGTAGAATCTACTAATTCTATGCGTATGTTTTCCATGAAATAATTTTATTTATTTTATTAGATAAAAAAATTCCCGGCGTTAACGTCATCAGAATCATTACTGATTCTGATGCATTTTGTAAATTTCATCATTATCGCATCATGTACATTTATTTGATTTAATTAATTACATCAAGTCTATTAAGTATTTGTCTGATGCCATGCAATGCAAATTTGAAATTCCAATCATTATTGACATAATTCATAATAATAATTATTATTATTATTATTAATGTGAGTCATCGTACCACCTACATATACTGAAAAATACATATTAATAATTTTCAAATTGATCATAAATCTTCTTTAGCTGACAGCTATTAGTCACTGTCATTTTCATTATTTTCATAGATTCGAAAAATCTATACGAGATTAGATTGAAGTAACATTTCTTGTTTTTACTATTATTATTATTATTATTATATGCGTCTAGATAATATACAACATTTAAGTTGAAAGAAACCGTGTCGGTCGGAATTTGATTTTTATGTTGGTATGCGTTTATCGTGTCAATCTCCCTCTGTTTGCGTGAAACGAATGTCAACTAGATTGTTGTCTGCATTCTGCAATTATGAAATGCGTTACAGTTAGGTAACAGAAAAGACATTGACATTAGTGATGGTCAATGGAAATCGATGCGCTAGAAATATCGATGAATCGAAACACTAATTATCCGATGTATTTAATTAGCATTTTGTATAGTCGAATCTTTTAGACATCGATATTGATTTTCGATTTGATTTTTTCAATTCTAAATCGAATCAATTATAATTTATTCGCACATAGAGATGGAGTACGTCTTTCGAAATTTATTATTCAATTTAATTAAAATTCTCCGTCACTGGACAGTCGACATTCACCTGAATATCGTTCAACTTCTCTCTGTGGTAGAACAGGAGGTGCCAACTGAAATATTTTTCATTAAAATTACGGTAAAAAAAAAAAAAAAAAACGAATAACAAACTTATTACTTAATATCTCTCTCTCTCTGTTGTTCGGTTGTAAGTTTTGCACTTTCTACCTATATTACATACGTATATATTGCTATGTATATGGTGGCCTGCTTCCTTAATCCTTTTACTTGAACTTAATATAATCAAAAAATTAATTTCGATCACATCCGAGTACTAATAATTGCCTATATGAAATTAAAAACAGACAGATAAATAATATTACTGATCAGTGCACAAGCCGCATTAATTAAATCCGCGCAGTTATAGTTTTCTGCGCGTTCGCCAACCGACAGCGAGAGCGAGAGCGAGAGATAGTGGCGAACGCCTTCTACTGGTATGCGCACAGCAAATATTAGTGTAGAACAACAATAAACTAATATGGCCGCCGTCGATCTGTCTGGTATTTATCTAATTTCTTTCCGTTAGTTTTATTATTATTTTGTATAAATAATTATTAAACATATGTACGTTTTTTTTTTTTTTTTTTTGTTGTTGAATACTGAAAAAAAGCGCTGTATTATTACAAAGGTATGTCACATGTTGTTTTTAAATTCATTTTAAAGGATTTTGTTATGTTTCCAACAAGAAAATGTGGTCAATTAAAGCAAATCGATAAGTGAGGTTAGTTAATACATTTTAAGGTAATTTCTTGTTATTATAACGGATTAGAATGGTCTTTAAATAATCATTAAATAAAAGTGGTTGTATGCGCTGGACTTTTAAATATTTCAATAATGTCACACATTAATTTCAACATTCTTTTTAGGATATATTTATGGTTGAATTATGTCTGTACTATACTATTATAAAGGCATTTAGGAAATTTTTTGAATTTTTAGTCTTTCACGTGTGCTCACGTCACGTGTGTGTGGCGTATGATCGATTTTATTATATGATAACATTCGCAAAGTTAATATTACGGAAGCAACGATTATCGTTTCACGATTACAGTACCGATTCCGATTATTTTTGGTTCAATAATCGTCGATTACGATCTTACGATTATTAGCCGCAAGTAGCTAATTCATGGTCAATACTCAATATACATATATATATTGAGCTCAAAAAGTTTTTTCCAAAGTTTTTCAAACAAAAAACGTAACTATATTTATTAATATAAATTATTTACTCATCTTTTCAGATAAAATTTATTTAAAAAATATAAACAAGATTTGAATTCTATAAAAGCAACAAAATTCTGAACAAAAAAAAACCAATAGAATTTATAGTCAAATAATTAGAATAAATAAAAATTATATCAAATACAAAATTTGGCATATCTAAAAATATCAAATATTTCATTAAATATTTTATCAATATATTTTTGACATATTTGGAGTAATATTTGAAATTAATTGTACAAATTACAAATTCAGATTGTCTGTATTAAATCCAGTTTGCAATTTGTGCATTGGATAAATGTAAAGAAAACCATTACAACGGGTTCAGTCAAAATACGAACCAGACTGGAAGCAGAAGTGGTAGTCTGTTTCGCGAATTTTCCAACCGCCTTAAAAATTCACGATTATTCCTAATCGTAATCGTTGCATCCCTACTTAATATCGATACATTGTATAGAATTGAAAATTGCCAATTATAATTTTATTATAAACTTCGCGAGTTAATCTAGTATTTGATTATTTTAATTTTCCAAGAATAGAATGTTCTGCATCGATTTTTTTTTATCGCACTGACAGACGTGTATCGATCCAGGTTTTCGTGCATGGCAAAATAATAAACTTTAAATCTAATTAACATTAATGTTACGAGATGAGAGTACTAGGTATAATAAACACTGGTGCACGGATGATTGTAAAAATAGAAAATTGTTTTTCTCGTCGAGAATACTGAAATTAAAAAAAGAAAAAAAGGAATTCTTCTTTATAGAAATGTGATTTCCACACTCAAATTGAGTTGGAAAAGAATAATTTATGGAAAATCTCTTTTAGTGCCAATTCTACTTCAACTGCCGAATGCGAATGATAGATGGAGCCATTATGTGAACTAGTTCCTGTATTTTATCCGGATCAACTGCCGGCAATGGCAGCAATCCGGAAGAAGAAGATTTTAACCTTAAAACTCATTTAATTGTGATTACACAGACAGAGTGCCTAATAATTTGGCTATAATACAAAACGATGTTATTCCATTCATACGAACTTAACTTAAGGTTAGTAAAGATAATTTACCTGTAATTTTAAAGCTGCTTAAAGAGAAACAGTGAAAAGTCAAATCTTTGCAGCTCAGCTAAATTCAATTTTGTCTCTCTCTCTCTTTTTCTGTTGCTTGTTCATTCCCAGTAGACGACTACATGTCTACAATGTAATGTAGAAGAAGCCTTGACAAACACTAGAATAGGTATCATCGAAATTGAACTAGAAAAAGGCACACACTAACTAACTCACACTAATAATTCTTCCGTTTTTTTTTTTTTTTCTTTTTTAGATTCAGGACAATTTAATTACACCGTATGTATAAATGATGCGTAATTAGTAATTAAAAATTTCAATTTTACACTGCACACTATCCTGGACCACTACTACTACTACTGCTGCTGCTGTTGATGATGATGATGATAATACAACAGTCACTTGAACCACAACAACACAAGTAAAGAGTCCCTGATTGAAGTTTAGCACTTTTTAACTAAACACTGAAAATTCTTCATGTATTTACTAGATTGAATAAAATTAGGAAACGGATGCCCACGCACACGTACACACACAATACAAGTCGTTTTTATTACTTTAGTCACTGTTTTAGCAGAGAAATTTTTAATTTATTAACAAAAAAAAAAAAAAAATTAAAATTAAATTTGAGTGGGACCGACAACACGACGAGTTTCGAGTAAGTAAGTATTTTGTAGACTTGGTGTCGACGATTTGTTTGTTCTACCAGACAAGATGGTTTTTACACCGATTTTTGTTGTTTTTTTTGTTTTTTTTTGAGATTTTTCTTATCGACACTCTTTGGTATTTTTTTCGTTATTGAATCAACTACTAGATGTACACACTACTATACGTTTCGATTAATTACTGTTGAATGTTATTCGATTTTTATATAAAATTTATTTGAAGACAATATATACTTAAGAAAGAAATGAATAAAAAAATAATGACAAGAACACGCAATGGTGAACCTGTAGCGTTCTCTTCTCGTACTGATGATTATTATTCTTTGAAGGTAAAACTAAAACTTGAACAGGTGAGAGACGAGGAGACCTGTTTTTGCTTTTTCATAATCGACATTAATATCGAAGGTATTTTGCATAAATAATTATTCATTCCACTGCTGTGCTGCTGCTGCTGCTGTTACTGCTGCGGTAGCCATTCGGTCGGATCTAGTTTTACTTTACCATAAGATAGATATCCTATATATCTATACAAGATACGTATTATTATTATCTCTTTCTGCGGTATCGTCATTGGTTCATCTAATGATGAATATTAATAGTGAGTAAGTGGTAATAATGGCGGCTATAACTGTCATATAATCGTTGAATCTATCTGAACATAACATAATATGTAGTATACATATTTGCCACAATCGCCATCTTTGAAATGCATATCGAGATTTGAATGATCAAAAAAATAATAATAATATGCGTGTATTTGAAATGGACTTTGTACTATTCCTTGCAGCTATTGTTTTCCTCAAACAAGGTTGAATTTCAAATAACAAAAAAAAAAAAAAAAGCAAATCAACTTACAAAAATAATGCGATTTTTTCCCGTCACACAAGCGGCTGCTAAACATTTTAGCAACCTGACAGTAACGCCATATATACATACTAGATGGTCAGCTGTCAAAGATTTTTTTTCAGGATAAAATCGGACATTCAGGTAGCCCACGTGAGGTAGATAGATTGTAATCTAGAGATTTTAAGCGAAACCTTAATGCATCTAGCGTTAGAAAACGTTAATGAGCTGAGCTGATCTGATGAAAAGAGCATTCGTTCCATAAAATTACAAATATTAATTATCGTTGAATTTAATTTGTATCAGTTAAATATTAAAATCTGTTCGTTTCTGTTAAGCAGAAGGTACAGTGTAAATTTGTGGCGCCATCTATTAAACATCACGCGAAGGTTTTCGTAATACAGTTGGTCGGCGAAAAGAAAATGGTAATATTAAATCAATAATGCAGTGATAATTTACTAATTTGTGATAATTAATAATTCGTAATTAGCAATATAAATAAATATTAACTAGCTGTAAACAAGATTAGTCTTTATTTTTTACGTGCATAAATGTCAGAGTTTCTACTCGTGGTGCCATCTGTTGTACCAAACCTGAAAGTTACCATATTCATTATTTAAGTTCATTCACGTAAAAAAGTCGTTTATTTAAAAAAAAACAGAAAAATTACTATAAATTAATACATTAATGTAAGTAAAATATTAAAAAAAAAACAGTCTTTATTAACGTTTATATGGCAGCTTATAGTCTATTAATTGAGCTTATATTTGAGTAGGTAAATCAATAGCGAATCAAAAGTAACTTCAATTACTAAACTAAAACTACTAACATTATGTTACACTAGACTATCAGGGTCCGGTTGTTTTTCACAAGAAAATTTCGGTATCCATAAAACAACACAAATCAATGATAATAAAGATGCTGCATGAAGTGAATATGTGTAGGATTGTGTGAAATCATGTACAGCACCTGAAGCAAAAAAAATAGATCGTAAATTCCAAAGGGTTAAACGAGGAATAAAATCGTACCCACCTATAACTGGACCTAAAAGTAAAGACAATGCACCGGTAAAAAGCATATTAATGCCATTAGCTGCTGGTATTTTTTCCAATGGTACACACGATGGTATAATGACCGATTGATAAACTGCCCGACATCCTTTAGTTAATCCTATTAGAAGCAGGGATGCCAATACCACCAGTTTGTCCCTGCTCCAAATGGCTAGAGCTAAGAAAATATGTTTTACAGGAAATGCATCACAGTAAATAAATCAAAAGTACCTGTCCGACCAATACCGGCAACTACAAGTGCTCCGATATACATAAATTTTGATGGAGCATTACATAAATGTCCCAATAAAGGTATTAGTAATCGTCCAACTATATCGAAGATACTTTGGAAACTGATTGCATAGGCAACATCGCTTTGCCCAAATAGTGATAAGTCACGTAGAATAAATTGAATTGTTAATATTATATTTAACTCGGCAGCAAAAGAAATGCCTAAAATGATTACTAAAATGTATATAAACTGAATAGATTTTTGATTTGTATTAATTAATTAAAGAAAACATTAATCTGCTTTCTTACCAACTTAATCGCAATGTTAACAACATTCCTACCTAAGCCAATGACAATTATAATAAACGACGTGTTTTTTAGTAAATGTAAATCGAAAGCATCAAAAAATTTGCCATAAATTGTACGTTTCTGAGGTATATCTTTCTTCACAGTAATAATGGATTCCTGAGACTTTAATAATACATCAGCGACATCTGCTGGCTAAAATTCGATGTTAATAATAATAAATCGTTATTAAATTAACGAACTGTTTTCTTACTGCTTCATTGATTTTCTTATCATTCTGATGGATTTCTTTCATTTCTTCGTTACTTTTCGTCATGTTCTCTTTTCGTTTAACTGGTTTTAATAAAACACAACCGATAAATGATAAAAGTGATATTCCAGACAGTACTAGAACCGTATATTTTCTGCCAACATTAAATAATAACAGATCACATACTTTTGCCATGAAAATTGGTGTTAAGCCGGCACCAGTTACGGAAATGCTTGTGGCTATCGTTAGTTTTTTGTTAAAATATGTATATGTGGCTAAATATGTTGCCGGCATCAAGATACCTTGGCCTATACCTATATAAAAGAAGAAGAATGATAACAATGGAAAATAGAGATGTATTAGTACTTACCGATTAATATCGATACTGTAAATATTAATGAAAGATATGATGTTGCAAAACTGCTTAGAAATATTCCTAGACTAATTAATAGTGCTCCAATTAAAGCTATCGGTCGTATTCCATATTTTTTCAGAAAAGGACTTGACATAAAACCTTGAATCAATTTATAATTTAGTGATTGGGGATCAAAATGAAAAAAAAAAAAAGCAATTTACTTATTATACAAAACAATGAATTTTGCAAATGTAACAGAAATGATGTTTGTGCAGATGTGACGCCCCATTCAGTAAACTCATCTCGAAATATTAATCCAAAACATTGTACTAAAGTTAGAATACTGATCTGAAAATGTAATGAAAGCGAAATCATCCAATAAAACTAACAACATCCTATTTCGATTAATTACATTAATTAATATAATTGCTCCAAGAATAATCCATCCGTATCCACCGTCTGGGTAATAACGTTCACTTTTTTCTTCTTTATCGTTATTATTCATAATTGTCACGTTGTGTACTCGCTACACCGAATTTACACTAGACTGAATTTCAACTTTGTTATTAAGAGAAAAGCGATTTTCTTCTAGTCAGAATTAATTACAAAAAAAATTGTAATAAAACGTGCCTGAGAACCATTTATTTAATAACGTACTTTATCATATATTCAGTATAAATTATTCATTGTTAGAATATCAAAATAAATACGTTAATATAAATACTGATAATAATAAGCCTATGTTACAATCGTCCATATTTTTATTTATATTACTATTAATACTATGTACATAGTATACAAATTTGAATAAAAACTGTAAAAAGCGAGATTTTATCTAATCATTCTAATAATAAAAAATTTTTTATTGCTTTAAAACACTTTAAATTTTTGATGCTCGAAAAAAAAACTCAAAACGATGCACTTATTCCGAAAGATAAATGAGTAGTTTAATGAAATAAATTTTATGTACTTAATAAACATAACAAATAAAAATACGTCTATTTAACAAATTCAAATAGGTTTTATTCAATTAAATTAATTAACAATAGAAATGTATATTTATTTTATTTACTAAATATTAAATTTGTTGGCAACCACAAAAACCCGGTGGATACATCACCTAGCGCATTCGCCATATATTAAACTTTACAAATGATTGATGGTTATAAATAAATATAATTGCATGATAATTATATCTACATAATAGATACTTCAATGCTTTGTTAAACTTTATTTGGTTAATATTCTACAAGTTAATTCTATTAACAATATTCTATTTAGACATTTTAGAATAAACATATCTATGAAAAATCAAGTGAGCGTAAAAAAACAACGCAAACAAATCTATTTTTCTTCATATAAATTTTTACTGAATATAAAACAAAGAAACATTTGGTATAGAAATAATTAAACTTACCAAAGTTCAAAAAAAAAAGAGACAAGCTCAAAACGAAACAAAATTCATTAATAAAACAAAAAAATACTGCAAGGAAGCAATGTCGTTCTATTTGATGCATTGCATGGATGACAAGGTTTTATTTGGTAAACAAATAAAAATCGTCCAGAATAACTTAGCACTACTTATATGATATGCACATATAATAACAAAAACGATGATTTTCAAATTCCATTTATAATTTTTGTTTTTTATTCCATTGTTTATACTTCTATTATACCTAACCTACATTTATGTCATCTGGATGGAGAAATGGTTACGAAACGTATCGATATCAAATCAACATCGATTTGATAGAAATTGAAAATCAGAAATCAATTCAAATGTAACTTGATTAGGATTACAAATTGCAATTAAATAATTTGTTTAATCAATTAAATACTAACATTTAATGCCACATTATATAGTTCAATGTTCAATGTAATTTAATCAAGTCTAGACTTCTGCCGCTCCGATTACCGATGTACCCATTGAAAGTTAGGCAACTAGTATTACTACATGTAGAGTTAATTTATAATTATTGTGTGGTAGTTTTCCACTATTTTTACTTTCATGAAAGCGAATAGGCCAAATTGATGAATATAATTTGTAAATTAATGCCATCGAAATCAAATCTTGAAGTAATAAATATAAAAAAAGAATTATTATTTCAGCATTCTATATTCTTTTTTCCTTTTCTGAGTAAAAACAAAAAAACTTAGTAAATCCAGGCCAGTTATCAAAAATCTTTCGTATTTACTCATTCAATGAATAATTAAAATTAATTATCTATTCAGGAACATGCACACGCAGTCACAGATACAAATCAAATCACCGCCGATCCTGTGTGCGTGTGTGCGCCGCCAATCACTTCCCGATGACGTCACACTTTTTCCTTCACCTATTCCGGAATAGCAAGAAATCACGTGTAATGCGCGTGACAAGGCAAGACCGTATGTATCGACGGGCGGGCAATCCCTTTAATCGATACTTTTACTATGTTTCTATCTCACTTGCTCTCATCGGATTTACTCTTTTCGCTTTCTTTATTTTACCGTCTTTTTAGAGACGTATGTACCTACCTACGTATGTATGTATACTATATATATGTATATAACTATATAAAATATCAATATTTCAGGAAATTTCAGACAATTCTTATTATTATTATTATTATTTTTGTGAAGATAGAAGAGCAGTTGCTGATGAACTATCAGCCAGTTCGAAACAGTACGGAAATTGTATCATCATCATCATCATTATCATCATCACTATTATTATTAGTAGTTGCTGTTTTGATTGATATACGAAGATTGTGCTCACATTTTGTGAGATGTGTACGTATTAATTTTTTTTATATATTTAATAGTGTATTTTTTAATATTGTAAAGGGCAATATGCCAAGTGCCATCCAGATATTGTCCTTCTATTGTATATAATAGAATTGTTTTTTAGTGTTTAGATTTTAGATTTTCTTTCCGACAAAAAAAAAAAAACGTCTCAAATGTAAATTGTGCACCTGAACAATTTTTTATCGATTTATCGACGATGGAAATTACCTTAACCTGCTTTTAGGGGTCGTAGATTGAGTTAGTCGCCCTTAATTTGACCTAAAAGTGTCATTCAAATGTACGACGAAAAGATAGTGAAATATTATAGACAGATACAGCTAAGTGATATGATAATTAGTTAGCGGATATTAATTAATAAGTATAGTTGTTAGTATAGTCAAAGTCATTATTTAATGATTAGGAAATTCTTAAAAATTATCGTTAAAATTACTTAATTTTTGCTAAAATTTTCTATCGGGTGATCAAATAAATTTGATCGTATTCATTCCGTTTTGATGAAAAAACATTAAAAATCGAATTTTTGCCTTATCTGCTAAACGAAATTTATTAAAAAGTCATTTGTTATGCAATCACTTGCAAAGTGCATACATTTTAACCACTTTTACTCTACCGAGAACCTTGTTACTACCGCCCACTTAATGGGCGTGTTCTTTACCTTTCAATATTCATATCAGTGCTACTTACAGTTCTAGAACATCAAATCTAGCCTCCTAGCTAAGAAAACAATAATATTTTTCTCATTTAGTTGTTAGGTAAATATTTAATTGACAAATAATAATAGTTTAGACCCCCCTATGATAATTATAGCAAATTATGTATATGTATATGAACAAATAATGATTTTTTAACGCTAATTTAATTCACAGTAATCCCATAATTTAATGTCATTCGCGAATGACGTTCCCTTTTTTTTTTTTCTTGTTTAATAGTATCTAATTTATTTTTCTAGATAATTTAACAGCAGGATGACGTTTTGTTGATTTACAATCGACATAATTTTCAACCGGATCTGAAAATAAAAACCCAAAAAATGTTTTATAACAAAGAAATTGTACATAATAAGAAAAATACGTATCCTGAGTTAGACTATACTTACATATATTTTTTTTTTTTATTGTTGTTGTATTGATGAATTGACATGAAATTATTTGTCCTCAATACATATTTTCTTTGTAATAATGCGAAAATTTCTACACAGACCCCCTCCCCCCCCTTGAGATTACTTTACAGTATCAATTATGTATTATTATGATTACTAATTAATAGTGACGTCACAGTCTCGTGTATATTTATCATTATACTCGAGACGAGAGATAATATTATGGCCATTTATTAATTAGTAGTATATTATTAATCATAATAATAATGCTGATAATATGTATTTGAGTCGTGATTGAATCAAATGTCAATCACATTAATAAATAATGAATGATGTGATGAACGTTTGAAATATCGCACCGAATTGACAGAGAACAAAAAAAAAAGAAGAAGGACGTTAATTGTTATGTATCTCTCGATTTAGTTTTTTGTTTAGTGTTCAGTTACTGTTCGACATTGTTAAAGTGTAGATAAACTTTAAAACAATAATTCGCGTGCCGATTAATTAATTAATTAATTAATATGTGCTGCTGGTGAAATTGAACATGTGTTCATTTTTTTCGAATAAACAGGTAGGATTTTTTGCTAATTTTCTAGGCTACCCTGTATCGTGTAAAAAAATCTTTAAATAAAAGGTTAACAAACTAATAATATATATATATATGTATATATATGTTTAGAACACTTTAATTGTTAGAAAAAAATATAAGTATACATCAATCAATAAAATTTTACGTAAAAGTACCTACTATACTAAAACATTTTTCCTTGAACTTTTACTTTATTCTCTTTTCCGGTATTGTTCAGTTGCATTAGATTAAAATATATAAAATGGCAATTTGCAGCACAAACGAAAATCGTTTGTTTTTTTTTTGTAACAAAAGTGGCGCCCGTGTAGGGCCCTGCAGTCGTGTACCTAATAAAATAGGTTATCAAAGTTTATACATCTAGGGAGGAAGGTCGTGAAAATAGTGATCGTGTAATAGTTGAGAACAATAGTTTGAAACTGAATAGATAATTTTAGTTGTCTTTTTTTTTTCTAGATAATTTAGTACCATGTTTATGGAAAATAAGAAACTCGTACCGCCAGATGGAGGATGGGGGTGGATTGTTGTTATTGGGGTTAGCGCGGTTAATGTAAGTGTCAAAGAAATGTTGATTTCTTCTGCTTAAAAATAGAATCTTATTCAATTTGGAACTAGTTGTTTCGATGTTCCTTGAATATTTCATGCTCTAATTACGTACATATGTAAATAGTAATTATGAGTGAGTTAATGGATAAATAACCTTCCACATTTCATGAAATCGATTTAAATTAACGAAATATAACCAAATTTAATCATTGCTATCAACATTCATTCTGTAACACTGAATTTTTGTATCGATATTTTTATCACAAAAAAAAAGATTAATTACTGGGCAGAAAAACTTTTAAACTCGCATATTAAATTGGTTGTAAATAATATTCGTAATTAATTTATGTAAAAAATATCGAAAATATTTATAACAATTTCGCGGAAGAGGCAACATTTTTTATTTTGTTGTGGCGCCATCTCACATTTCTTCTTTGAAGCCACAGTATTTTTAGATATTATAATATTTTAAAAATTAAATAATGAAATATAAAAGTTAATAAGTCGGAATTTACTATAATAATATTATAATAAAAATCCTTATCCATCGTTTCAATCGTATTTTAAAAACTAATAAAAAAAAATGTACGAAAATTTCGGTAGATAGGCAACTCGAAATGTAACTGTCATTTATAGTATATGCCGATATTACAATTTACGGCTAATATTCTATATTAGGACATATAATACATTAAATCAACGAATTATTTTTATTATTTTCAGCTCTGTACAAGATCAATAGAACAATCATTTGGTCTATTATTTGGCGATTTACTAAATGATCTTGGTGTTGAAACAACTGGAGCAGCAGTAATAATGAGTACATTGGATGCATTAATTAATTTTTCCGGTTTATTTGTTGGTCCGTTAATTAAATCATTTTCGTATCGAAAGGTTTCTGTTGTTGGTTCGATTCTTGTTGCATCTGGATTGATGTTAACTAGCTGGGCGAATAGTATGGCACATATACTAGTAACTTACAGTATTATTAATGGTAAAATAAACTTATTGATGTGCTGTATTATAATAATCACTTCATTCTTCTGAATTCTTCGAAAAAATATTATAAGATTTTGTTTAAAATAAAAGATATTTTTAGGTTTAGGCGTTGGTCTAACTGCATCAGCCACATTTGTTGCTTTAAATAATTATTTTGTGAAACGTAGGGGACAAGCTATTGGTTTCTCTTTGGCTGGCACCGCATTTGGAATGATGCTTATGCCACAAGCTGTTCGACTATTGTTGGATAGTTATGGATTTAGAGGTAGAAATCACTTTTCGAATACAAATCTAACGCACACCATACTATAAATATACTTAATTTTAACTTAAAATGAAATGCGCACAATTTGGGGTTATGTTGTAGGGTCTTCACAAATTGAGGTGTTCAGCGCATCCGCCATTTTATTAAATTTCTTTAATCCGCGAAAATATTTCTTTAAAAATTAAAATTAAAGTAAATATTAATTTATTTGTTTTTTTTTTAGGTGCTATATTAATCTTAGGTGGCTTTGAATTGAATTCGCTAGTTGGTTCAATGTTATTACAACCAGCAAAATGGCATTATGTTCCTGAACAGAAAAACATCGAAGAAGGCGATTACAAACAGGTATTTTTTGCACAGAATTAGAAAAAAAAACGAATTAAATTAAAATACAGACCAAAAAAAACCTATTTTTACTCTCCAATGCTGCAGAGAATTCTTTTCTATTTTGCATCCACTGAGGTAACCTAATCAATTTAACGATTCTAATAGAAATTAGCACTAATTATTCGTTAATTCTTAGGAAATGGAAACAATCAAAGAAGACGGTGAAGAAGATGAAGATGACACTAACCATGAACAAGAAGAAGAAGAAGAAGAAGTGGATGAACCACAACACGAATCGAATAATCTGCTATCAAATAATCTAAAAGCATTCGAAGAATTACGTCCAGCCGGTCTTGTAAGGAAATCGACATTTCCACGAAACTTTTCCAGTATGAGTTTTATGTCGACTCGCAATAGCGGCAAACGGCGGCCATCAAGGGAATCGATTATTAGTAGTTATTCGCGATTGGATTTTACTGGTTCAAGTATTCAGTTACACATCGATGTTAGTATCGATTTTGTAGGCAGGCGGAATCGAATTCTGTTTAGTTATTACTGAAATTCTCAGTAGTAGTAGTGCATGCTGCGCAGAGGTTATTATGGAATGCAAACAATCTCTGCGCACTACTACACAGAACTATGAAATAGTTATATAGGTATTTTCGTTTTATAGAATCCAGAATCGACCGAGGCACCGATACCAAATGATCCACCAATAAGTTCAGTACGTTTACGACGCAACATGAGTTATCCGGGTGTGCAATTTTCGCCGCAACAAAAAATACTAAAAGAACTACAACGGGAACATTTAAAATTCAAAGAGAATCAAAAGAAAACATTCTGGATGAAAATCGTCGAATTTATGGATTTCGATCTATTAAAAGATCCAATTTATTTGAATTTAGTATTTGGTTTATCGATGTTCTATGTGGCTGAACAGAATTTTAAAATTGTTATGCCATTTTTCTTTAAAAATATCGGTTACACTAAAAAGGATGTGGCGCTGTTTCTATCAATTCAAGCGTTCACCGATGTCCTCGCAAGATTAATTCTACCTCCAATTTGTGATAGATTAAATGTATCGAAACGAACATTATTTATGTGTGGCATTTTTTGTTTGGGTCTGTGCAGATCAGGTGAGTGAATTTGTGATTTGATTACGATTTTTTTTTTTTTTGTATTTTGTATTTTCTCACTTTAGCGATTTTATACTTTTTTTTTTGTTTGAAAACTGAAACATTTCATTCTTTTCTGCCTCTAATTTGACTTCATTTCAATTTTTAATCTCCATATATATGGCTATATCTTAAATATAGGCGGCACTGCTGCGCCACTTTTTGTTCATCGCTCAATAACATATTGTAATTGTAATGAACCTGTACACTAAATTATTTTGTCCATCTCTGCCTGCCAATGGGAAAATTGATATTTTCTTACGAAATAATACTTTTTGAAATTTATCAGATTTTATTAGGACCATGCAAATGTTTGTTTATTTTAATTAGCTTTTCGTTAATAATTTTATACTTTTTTTTTTTGTTTTTTATTTTAATTTCAAACCAAAAATGATATTCTAATAAACGTATGATTTTTATTGGCAGCCTTTGATGGAGCCATCATCAATTTATAGGTAACAAATCACAATAACACACACAAAAGAAAAGTAAGATTTTTTTTACTTTAACGCATATACTTTTTTTTTTTGTTCATATTATGAAGGCCGCCCAAATTATTATTTGTTTTCTTATTATTATTATTGTTCTTAATCTATCATTATTATTATGCTTGGTTCTCTTTGTACCTTTATATAGTACGATTAATAAATAAAAAGAAACATTGTCAAAGTTTATAATCCAAAAAATAATAAAATTAAATGGTGGTCAAATTTTCGAATTTAACTTTGAAAGACCTTCAGAAAACAGGATCAAGCATATTATAGTTTCAAGGTCATTCGATGGAATTGACATTATCTACGGTTAACTTTGATTATGTTTCCATTTGTTTTATTAAAAAAAAAATAATAAATAAATACAAATTTTCATGCACACAAAAACGAAATAAAAGATATCGCATCGGATTTTCTTTCACATAGAGATTTTCTCCATTTTTCCAGTGTTGGCTCAACAACGGGAATACGTTTGGATTATTGTTTGGTTGGTTATCGCTGGATTTGCAAGGGGCGCCGCTCTAATTAATTTCGCCATTACAATATCGGAATATGCAACAATGGAGAAATTACCGGCCGCATTCGGATTGCATAATGTTGGAAAAGGTCTGTTTGTTGTTGTTCTGGGACCTTTATTGGGTAAGTGTATGAATTGCTATAAGTAGGCCATGAACAAGGATATTAGTAATTGATATGGAGAACTATAATAAGGAGTAGAGTCGACCTAACGAAAATATTTACGGGTCAGAAAATTTGTTTTGTCCACCAGAGGGCGTCGTGTTTCTCTAGTGCTGATTGTCACTTGATCAGTGACGTGCTTTTTGTTATTGTTTCGTTCGTCAAATCATTTTCATATTTTACATTAATTTTTATAGTTAAAATAATCCATCTAGTTTTCCAAAGAAACCATTAAACAATTAAATAATTGGTAATAAAAATTTCGAAATAAATTTTGTATAATAAATTAACAATTATTTTTATAATATATTTTTACCCAACCCATAGCACGCCACTGATCATAAAATTAATAAAATGAGGGAAAAAAACAAAATTGTCAATTTTTTAAATAAAAATTACCGTATTATATTAAATACTTATTTTTACAATCATAGTTTTAATCTCTGCTGATCGCAGCGCCACCTAATGGCAACCCGTCTTTTTGTCTCCGCTTGTCCATTCCTTCTTATAGTTCTCCATAGTAATTGAGAATCTAGACTTTTTTCATTTCGTTTTTTTTTTTTTTCTTTAGGAAAAATCCGCGACGTAACCCAAAGTTTTCCAGTATGTTTACATTCGCAAACATTGTTAATCATGTTGTGCGTGATAGCGTGGTCGATTGAATTTTGTATTCGACGTTTCAAAATGAGAAGTGCTGAATCGGATAAATCCGATACGGATACAACAAATACAACATGAAGATTGATCAAAGTTGACTAAATATCTGGTTTAAATCAGCGACTTTTCCACGAAATAAACAACTATGCAAAATCATCGCATAAATGAAATATAATATCAAATTAATTTCTATTCATTTGAGTAATTAATAAATTGATTTTTTATACTGTCAGAGTGTGGAAAAGGAACTGAATGAAAAACTATAGATATTTACGTTGACTTATAGATTTATTTATTAAACTGCAATAATTCTTCGTTGTCAATCTACGTCAATGACATATTTATATTCGAATGCACACGTGTGTGTGTTCGTTCAACAAATGGAATTTGTTCCATTAATAATTCGCAATAATAGTCATTTTTTCTTTTTTTGTCGTGTTCTTCTAGCGAAATTATTCGTTGAATAACAAATTTGTAATGAAAAATTGACATCTGAATGTACGTACACTAGGAAATACTTATTTTGTTATAGAGGTTCAAAGGGTATAAATAAGTACTATCGATAGACGCATTCTCAATGGAATTTGAGTATTTTTTTTATTGATTGATTAATTGTTTTTACATTTTCGTTTAATTTATTCTAGTAATTGCTACTTTACATAGAAATGTACTTAATTTTTATAGTTTTTCTTGTGTGTTAAATATAAAATTTCAATTAATTTAGATGAGCACTGTGATTTGGAAATTCTCTGATATCAATAATAATTTTGCTCTCTTCGATTTTGTTTCTCGTGTTTCCAATGTTTTTTGTAATTTCTAAATATTTTTCAATACGTTTGCCAGCAATAACAAGTCTTTCTGCAATATTTTATTTAAAAATTCAATTGATAAAAATATTTGTGCAGCAGAAACGATCGATGATGCATATTTTCAATAATTTTTTTAGTTATTTATTTATCGAACTGATACTTACAGCGCGCGTAAAATTAAACAAAAATTACGCAAAACAAAATCAATAAGAAATTATAATTCAGGGATTCAAAAGGAAATTGTTTGAATTTATTTCTTAACATAAATTTTAATTTGTATAATTAATAGAATCCACTAATTAGTTAGGTTAGATTAGTCAATGTATGTACAGTTCCTGCCTATAAGTATTGAACTACCTAAATACTCGTATAGAGGGCGTAGAGAGTGAGACCGTAATCATATGGGAGTGGCCATCTTTGGTTCGTATAATAAATAGCAATGCATATAAAGTGCATGCATAAAAGTGAAACAGAATTACTTATTATTCCTGTCTCTCTCGCTGCCAATTTGATTGATGTTGCATGCAATATGCATAGAGTTCAATGACCCCAAGTAATATTACGTCTTTTTACGTAATTAAATCAAAACTTTCGTGTAATGTATTAATAATAGGCTGGTTCGTAGCGATAATCCTGGATGTACTTGAAAAATTTAATTTTTTTTCGGAAAACATCCCGAACTGTCGCTGTCGATATAATGAAATCAGGTCAGGTTGATATTAATTAATAATAAACAGTACTGCCTAATTTACCTTGAAACGTTCATCTCCTAATTGACATTCTTGTAGCGGTTAAGTTTAAATTTAAGAAGATCAACAAATCTCCGGTTTCTAGATGTATAAAGAAGCTGGAACCAGCTGGATAGTGATAATGCGCATGCGTACTTAGTGCTTCTGTAAACATTGATCGCGATAATGTCCAGAATTCTTGGGCATATAGTGGAAATAATGATGATAAATAAGAAATGTAATGATAATGCGCATGCGCATTCATTTGTTAATATTACATTCTATCAGTATCGCAGGGCGTTTTAATAGTATTAAAAGAAAAAAAAAAAAAGGAAAGAAAGTGATGAGCAACAATTGTATAAAATAATATCCATGAAATTAAAAGTTGTTAAGTATTATTTTATTCAATTTAATACGTGTGATAAATGGATTGTTGAAGACTGAATTGTCATAAAGTATTTTCTATATATCAATTCTATTATATTATTAAAAATTATTTAGGAACAAATTCTTAATACGTTTTTTTTTTCTATGCACTACGCTCGAGCTGCGCAGAGATTGCGTTGCACATTACTAACTGCGCAGTGTGAACTATAAGCTAGTAATAACCAATGGGAACTGGTGGATTGATTCTTTTTGTTTGATAATTTGAGTCATTATAAGAAAATAGATCGAAATGTAATTTGAAATTTTTCATTGTTGGTACTTATCGTTTCTCGTTTTTTTTTTTTCGAATTCCCTTATCAATATTTATATAAATTATAAATTAATAATCAATGTGTATGTAGTAAATAGTAAATATTGTTGTGTGTTCGAAACGAACAAAAGCGTGTCTTGAAATGGTCAAAGTTTAAAAATGATATTTTTTTAAATTATTATTGCGTTTAATAAAATTAATTTTATTATTGTTTTATTTTTATTTTCAATGCTATTACTACTAGATGCCTATACTTTTAAGCTTTGACTTGTTGACCTGATGATCTACACACACGACCATGTAGTCGAATGCATTTAATTTATTTTGTCAAAAATGTGTTAATTTTATCGATAATAAAAAATTAAATTAATCGTCGAACTACTGACATTTTATTTTATTGTGTATGAACTAGTTCCTTGGTGTACAGTGTTAAACTACTTTTTTTATTTGTTTTTACCTATGACCTGTAAATATTTGGACTTTTCCTAGGTCGATTCAACTTTTTATTATAGTTCTCTATATGGATAAGTAACACAATCAAAAAAAACAAAGATGGTCGAACGTATATTTGACATTACACAAAGATCATGCCAAATATGACACAAGCAGCATGGCTGCTCTGTGATTTCTCTTCACATACACATATGTTTTATTTATAATAATTTGATTGCTAATGAACTTTAATATATTGAAATAGTTATTTTTATTTTTTTTTACATACAACAAATAAATGTGCATCTGAACGATACGTGTCCATATTACACAAAAAAGTCGATGTAATCATGAAAAATTAAAAATAAACAGCTGTTAATAATATTCGCTGCCATTGCCATTATTTGCTTTGATTGATACCGTGATCAATTAACCAGCCGTTCCAAGGGTACGTTTTTCTTTTTTTGCATTGGTTCTTGTGCAACTATTATTAGATTAGATAATGAAATTTTTATATTGTGAACGGCTAGTAGTGGGTACCGTTAACGAACGTTGTAATCGCATTTGAAACGTGTTCGTATATGAAAACTTTCACTGTTCACACATGTTCGATTAATCATTAATCACAAAGAAATTCATATATATATAAATAAATTATAATAATAGTGATGATGATGAGGGGCAACAGATGTTAATATTTCGGTCACTTTGATGCTGATCCACTCGCTCGTTTTAAATCCGGGTATATATTGAGATAAGTTCACATATTTCTTTCGTTAATTAGTTGTAATATATAATTGATATCATTGTTATTAGTCATTAATTTTAGTAATTATTCTAGCACAGTGCAGATTAAAATGTAAATTAAATTTAATAGAAACAAAAAACATTTCTAGGTTATGATGATTTTTTGTTTGGCAATATTACAGTTTCCACTAATGTCAGTCAACAGTCCATAGAGTAGAAATAATAAGGAAATCAACTAGGATCTTCAACTAAAATTAGATAAATTAATTATATTTTTTTAGCATTTTTAATTTAATAAATTTAATCCGAAACGATTCACTGCACAAAATTACACCACTACGTCTACTAGTGTTTAGAGCGCGTGGTTACCTCGTGTATGCGCAGACGCAATGAATACTACGGACTGTTCTCCAATTGTAAAAATTTGCAACTGTTATTTATTGTATGACTTTTCGATAGCAAGTTGCCAATAAAGATTAAACATTGGCAATATCGATGGATAAATATGTATTTGTAATTATGTACATGGTTATTTATACATATTATATATACTAGACTAAAAATAGACGACGACTTTGTAAAATATTGCAAATTTCGACAAAGAGCGCACGTGTAGACGTGCAGCAAAAAGAATGGAACATCTTCAGTTGATATATGTTTCATGACCTTGAACTAGCAATACCATCCAATAGGTTTCTTCTGTGATATGTCAGAATATTTTTTTTTTTTTGTTAATTTTTGCCAATATTTTATAGTCTTAATTCATTTTTATGATACTATCTGTTATTGATCTGATCTTATAATATATTGACAAGTAGATTTATCTCTAAAATTTGATTCATAGATAGGAATTAATAATACTCGAATTAGTTTAGTACAAAAGCTTCTTGTTATCAAAATGGAGTTTTCGCATGTATTCTATAAATTTTTGATAGTTACAGAATGAATTCATAGTTATAGTTAGTAGAAATTATAGTTTATTATAAAGTTAAACGATTTTTATTTTTCATTTTTATTTATCAAACGAACACATTTAATAAATCTATCAATTTCTATTAGCGTAATAATTTAATTATTTATAATTATAATAACAATTAAAACTAAAACTCCCTCTCTCTCTCTATGAATACAATAAAATTGAACTTAATATATCAGGGTCCAATCATTCACATACACACATACACATACACAATATAAATATCAAACTATAAATGACCAAGACAAGATAAAAAAAGGTTTAGTCGGAACGCGAAAACAGTACCGCGAGCGAAATTATTCTTCATCTTCTCTCCTCTCTTTAATCTTAATGCGTACCCATCTATCTATTTTAATTTGAAAATTAAAAAGTGTTGAAACAAAATGGAAACGTTTCTACATGAAGCGACTAATCAACGAATATCATCATCATCATCATCATCATCATCAACAACGTATTGTGATAGTGAAATCAATCCAGCAAATTGTAGTTATAAATTAGTGAAAAAACGTTCATATAATAATAATAATAATAATAATGAGCAGATATTAAATGATATTGAAGAAGGACAATTTGCAGCAGCAAATGACATATCATCGTTCAGTTCGTTACCATCAAGTCTATCGGTTGATATACGTTTCGAAAATGTTACATATGTAGCTGAACAGGGTGGCATTTTACAAAAAAAAGGTTAGTATCATGTATTATTATGGATTGAATTTGTTTAAGTTCCACAAACTAGAGGGCGTTAAATTGATTAATGTCACGTTCGATAAAAAGTTCTTTGTCTATTTTCGTTATTAAATAAATTCGATTTGGGACAGACAATAAACAAAAGATCAGATACATTCATTCGAAATATATACAGGATGTTTGCATATCAAAATTACTATTATAGTGTCAGTGATCCAGCCAGTCTTTGTATTTATCATATATTTTTTTTTTTATTAAAGTACATATTACTTTGTTTCTTCTACGTACGATATGTACATCTTAAATCTGTTTCGTATTTATTCAATTTATCATACTTAACTTAACGTATAGTCAAATACTTAGTTAAGAGAAGAGATTTTTTGGTGTCAATGTCTTCTCAGGTGAATGCAACCATATGTGCGCTGATGACGTAATTAATGGGACTGGTTTGTTTATTTCTGTTTTTTTTTTATTCAAGAGTTTTCCGACTGGTTTTCCATGTCGTTTTTTTTTTTGCACTTTTGCAAATGTCAAGGTTCAAATACTATTTGTAATACAGATGAAATTACAATTCTGATGTTTTTTCTACAAATTCAAGGTCGAAATTTAGTTAATAATATATCTAATCACGAGTTAAGAATATAAAGAATACGAAGAGTGTTCAGTCAACATGATATATTTCCATTATATAAATCATATATACAGGATTTATATACAAAATTGCCAGATCCATGCGATTATTACCACTGATAAAATAGTAATCTTGACAGAATGGTGAAGGCGCCGCGGCCAAAAATTCCCCGAACACTAATATAAGTTATTTAAGCAAAAAAAATAAACCTGTTTCGTGTTTTCTATTATTTTCGATTCAATGTATTCGATAATATAATTGATTTTGCAATTACGTTAATTAGTTCGCTGAATGTTCTCAATTAAAAAAAAAAAAATCCACAAAAATGATGTTGTTTTCAATTTGTAATTTATTTATCTATATAGTTTAATGCTACAATTAAATCTACCAACTGAGTACTCGAAATTAGATGTCAAAGTCCTATTTAGATGGGATTCGTACCGTCGTAACCGTACCCGTACCTGCTGCGTGTTTATGTCATTGAATTAAATTGATTTATTACTAATACAGTACGTAACATAAGTACATACTTATAGTAGTAAATACATGATAATCGATCGATTGTACAAATTCGATTAAAGGTTGATTTCAAAGATTAACAAATAATTACTTAAAAAAGTAAAAATAAATGAAATTGGTAACATCACAGATCAATTAGTTGTATTCTGTGATAATTTAATGAATGAATTTAGCCACTACGTCCTAATTATTATGAATTACTGACGTTTTCGTTTTTGTTTTCACAGATCAAAAACAGATTCTCCATGAAATCAACGGATTATTCCCAGCTGGACAGCTAATAGCAATTATGGGTCCATCTGGTGCGGGAAAAAGTACCTTACTAAATATTTTAAGTGGCTACAGTATACAGGGTGTAAGTTTAATCATTTTTAAGGTTAAGATTAATATAAACTATCTGTATTCTTGATAGGTTGGTGGTAATGTTTCAATAAATGGTAAACCACGAAAATTGAAATCGTTTCGAAAAATGTCCTGTTACATTACACAAGATGATAGTTTACAGCAATTGTTAACTGTCAATGAAAATATGCATATTGCCGCCGATTTGAAACTGCCTTCGTATACGAATGAGATTAAAAAACAAAATATTGTAAGTTTTTGTTGATTCTATGCACTTCCAAAAGAGGGCGTTACGTTTGAATACACAATGATAGATAAATACCAAAGAGTAGATAAATACTAAAAAAAGTAATAAATACTAATAAATAAAAAAAAATTAAGTATTTAATATTGACAGGAAATAGCGCATGTCTGTTTATTGGATGAAAAACATTGAGAAATTTATACAACTAGTTCCACGCTTAACTTAACGATGACTAATTAATTCAGCAAATAAATAAATAAACAGGATTCGATATTGTAAGTACTTTGATCTTTGGACTGCAAAATTATTTTGTGCAAAAGCACAAAGAAGCCTGTCGCATAGCATAAAATACATACATGAAGTATTTTTATAAGTTATTAATAATTAAACGAATCTATTTATAACCGAGTGCAATAAAATAAGTACGAAAAACATAAACTAGTTATCAGCCGGCAATATACCTGATGCAATAAGAAAATTCAACTGAAAATATTTGGTGGTTGGTTTCGAAACTCGAAAGAAATCCGAAATGTTTAATTTTGATAAGAAAATAAAATAAATAGTTCAAATTAATTATTTTCTCAACGATCCACTTTAAAGAATAATAATAAATATTTCGAATAACAATGTATTTAAATAGCATCAGAGATTTTGGAATTTTTTAAAAATTTATCAATTCAATGTTCATCACATCAACATAAGGCGGACTTTGGCATTTAGTCAATTACATGTGCATTGTTTCATCTTGTTGAAATTTTAAAAAAATCTAATAACAAAAATACTTAGATAATATTATTTAATTGCCTACGTAGCAAAAGGTCATAGTATGAATTTGAATTTATAAAGAAAATTAATTAGCAACCTACAATACATTTAAAAGTTAAAAAATAATAGATGTCTCTATCTCAAGACACGCGACAGCGTGTATTTAACGGACGCGCATCGATAAGTTGCTTTGGTTCTCTAAATCGATGCGTCGTGTAGCTCGATTTTCAGAACAAACCAAACTGAACTGTCACAAACACATGTTTGCTTATTTTGGGTCATAATCTGTTGATTTTTTTTGTTTTCAATATCAATAAAATATCGCTGGTCAAATAAATTACTAATGCAAAGTTTTATAATGAAATTAAATTATCATAACAACGACAGGTCAAGTTAAATGCCGATAAACTGACACGCGCATCTAGTTTGCCATGTTTACAATAACAATAATACGTATAGTAGACACACATATTCAAGTCAACTATGATAATTTTTATATAGGAACAATCAAAGTATGACTAATAATTATTTATATTATACAGGGTATATTCAAACTTAACAATTTTCATATACGTACTAATCGACAAACACAATTTCTTATTCTGTGTCACAGATTACGGAAATCTTGGCTACACTCGGATTGAAAGGTACGGAGAATACAAAAGCAAAAGGTCTTTCAGGTGGTCAAAAACGACGTTTATCAATTGCTTTGGAAATGGTTAATAATCCATTAGTGATGTTCTTGGATGAGCCGACATCGTAAGTATGACGACATATTAATGACAGAGTCAACTGTGATACTATCACATCAAGGATCAACCATTTTGGTAAAATGATAAACAGATGATTTTCTTTTTAGTGGTTTAGATAGTTCATCATGTCGACAATGTATAACACTGTTAAAAGATTTAGCGAAACAAGGTCGAACAATTGTTTGCACGATACATCAGCCGTCAGCGTCACTATTTCAAATGTTCGATCAGGTCTATGTTCTATCAGAAGGAAAATGTTTATATCAAGGTGATACGCAGAAAATTCTACCGTTTTTCGAAGATATTGGTTTCCCATGTCCAAGATTTCATAATCCAGCTGATTATGGTAGGTTGTTTGATGGAAAAATATTTATATTAATTATCAAAATGATTGAAATATATCTGAAAAACTGAACAAATTTTGATTATAATTTCAGTTATCGAAATCGCTTCGGAACCAAATGAGAATCAAGAAAAAATCAGAAAAATGATCGAAACATCGGAAAATGGAAAAAACCTACATTATTTTCAAGATAATTTAAAAGTTTTAGAAAATAGAAATTCAGGTAAACATTTCACGAGTTAATTACGAATTAATAAACTATTTAATAGTAAAAATTTACGATATAGTGTCTTTTAATTACGAATTGTTTTAATTTCAGGACATGTGGTTGATGATGATGATACCAGTGATCTACAAGCCACATCGAAACTGAATCAATTAAAAGTACTGATGCGAAGAGGACTGATTAAAATGAAACGGGATCAAGTAAGTATACTGTGTGTGGATTGTACGATGCCATCTATTGGCAGTTAATAATTTTACATTTGTTTGTTAGACATTAACCTATATGCGAATCGGTGTAAATATAATAACAGCTCTCATGTTAGGAACACTTTATTACAATGCTGGCACTGATGGATCAAAGGTTATAGACAATTATAATTTATTATTTTCAATATTAATGCATAATACTTTTACACCAATGATGTTGACAATTTTGACATGTAAGTATGGGAAATTCAACATGTCATCGACACTGTGTATTTAATTTTTTTTTCCATTTTCAGTTCCAACTGAATTAAGTATTTTAATTAAGGAGCATTTTAATCGATGGTACTCTTTGAAAATGTATTATCTTTCGTTGTCACTTATCGACATTCCATTATCGGTAAGTAAAAAAAGAATGATTTTTAAAATTTTAATTATAACTAAAAAAAGAATTTTTAAGTTCGGTTTGTTCCAACTTGACATTTCCGGGACTAGATTTGGATTAGTTTGAAACTAGGTCTGTCAGTGAAACTTCTAGTTACGTGTATTTGTCTCACGATTAGGAATAGGGGTTGGAACACGATTACAAAAATAATGTTAAAATTTCTAACCTAGAGTAATTAGATGTCATATACTCCTGTCATACCTGTCATTTTCATTTTGCGTTTAATTTTTATTTTGTTTTAATGGTTTGGTTTGGATTTGGTCTATTTTTTAATAATTCCCATACTATTTCATTTACCTATACCAAAATAGTTTTTTTGTTATTTACTCTTAGCGGTAAATTGTGTTTCACTATCACACTGTCACCTTACTACTATCAGAAGAAAACAAAAAGTCAAAATCGTCTTCAAAAATACTCATTTTTATAATTAAAATAATGATAAATAATCAATAATAAAACCAATGAAAATACTGAAAGTAAAATTCATAATAATAATAACAATATGCTTGTTAATAATTTTTAAATAAACTGGACGCTAATGCATTTAAATTGCGCAAGTTTCTGACTAATCATAATACCTCCGCTCAGCTCCGAACCAAAAACAAACGTATCACAAACTAGTTGGGTATTAAACAAAAAAGTCAGTTGGAACATGTGGTTTTTAATTTCAGTTTCACTTTGTGTGTAAAGTTGGAACAGTTTTTATTTATTGCACATGCTCGTTACAATCACAACACTAGTTTCGACGCCTGGTTGGAACAAAGCAGTTATGTTTCCTGATTATTTTGTATTTTTTTTCTAGATATTTTGTTGTGTTCTGTTCACATCGATAGTGTACTATATGACAGCTCAACCAATTGACAATATACGGATAATAATGTTTTTCGTATCAAGTATGCTAGTCGTATTTGTAGCGGAAAGTTTCGGACTTGCTATTGGTGCATATTTCAATGTTGTGGTAATAAATGATCCAAAAATTATCGCTAATTATAATTAATTAATCATTTAATTAATAATTTCAGAATGGTACATTCTTAGGACCAATTCTTACTGTACCAATGATGATGTTTGCTGGATTCGGCGTATCATTACGCGATATGCCAATGTATTTATATTGGGGTAGCTATATATCGTATTTACGTTTTGGATTGGAAGGTGTCGTTGGTGCTGTTTACGGTTTAGATCGGCCGACTATTGATTGTCCAGAAGATGAATATTGCCATTATCGGTAAGATATACATATAATATTTATAATTAGGAAAAACTAACCTATAATTTTCCAGTTACCCGAAGAAATTCTTAGAAGACATCGCAGTGCGATCGGATCAATTTAGTAACGATGTAATTGCTCTTGTATTGTTCTGGTTTATATTAAGAATAGCAGCAATGGTTATACTCAAATATAAATTACGATCACTACGTTAGGTTTTATAATCTGATTTAGATTTAGTTGTAAGAATGTGTTCTTAACCTTGTAAAAGCCGGTCAATGCAATTTTGGACTTGTATGTTTAAGATTTTTTGTTTGTTAGAATACTTAGAAATCCAGAGAGTGAAATAGATTGAATCTATTATTAATAAGATATTATATCACCCTCTATCATATAGTAATAAGAATTTTTTCTTACTTTTTTCAAATCATATGACACGCTGTACAAAATGGCTGTGTGGTATATTACGTATTTTCAATATTTATTTGTATTTAATTTATATTGTTAAAAAAATATGAAGAGATTGTTAAATCTTATGGTAAATATTGTTATAAATATATAGAGAGTATCTGAAGTCAAAAGAACTATTTGTTTATTACTAAAAACGGTAGTGACAACAAAAGTATCGGCGAATGTTAAGGAATCTGTTGTATTTTTTCTTGAAAAGTATCTATGCAACTTGTAATACATATTTTTATTTGAACTACGGATGTAACATAAAAACAGTGAAAAATTTATAATTTTAATGAACCAATTAATATTCCGACTTTTTATTATTACTACTAAATCTTTAATTAATGAGTTATTCATTAATAAAATTCATTGTTCAGTAACTTGATGAACATCTAAAAACAGGGAACGGATAATATTTTACATAACTTTCGATGTTCTCCATTAGATGGCGGAACATATATTTTCACCGAAGAAAAAAAATCAAAACGTTGAATAAACAAATAAATAAATTGCTATAATTTTGTCTACGAAAAAGTTAAAAAATCAATTAACCGACGAGAAAAACAACCCACATTTCTATAATCGATGCTTATTTTCCGATTTTTTCATCTCATTTCCCATCTACATATACAGGGAAGTAATTTGATTTGTATTTTTCAAAAATAAAATGTGATTATTTTATTATAATTATTACTATGCATAATGGTTAGTTACTTTTTATTACATATTATTATATTCTGCAAAAATTAATAAAATTTGTTTTTGTTATTTATTTTTTTAACCGTGCTAGTTGAATCGAAATACGCGCACGTTTTGTAAACAGGAAATGAACTGTAAAAAGTTTTTGTTAATTTAATAATTTTATTTTTTGTTTAAATTGTTGCTTATAATAATTATAATTATCACACTTTTATTAAATTTATTTTTATATTTATTCTATACATTTTAAAGGTAATTAACTCATTATTTTTTTGTTATGAAAACCTTTTTTTTTTTTATCGGGTAATTTTATACTTAGTTCTGATTGAATACAATTGAATGAACTCAAGCGTAATTGATTTGTATTTTTAAAGTTAAATTAACTAATTATTAATATATTTAAAGTTAATTTTACTTAGTGTGCCATCTATTTTGTAATCACCGAACTACTGTAAATTTACGTATAGGGTGATCTGCTTGTAGTGCAGCGCATGCGATAAATATGACATGACGCATTTATCAAGTGTGCCAGGATCTGGATAAAGAATGAAGCAATTTTCAGTGATTTTAATTGTTTTGTGCTGTGAATTGGTGTTTTAGAATTGAAAAATTATTAATATTCCATCGGTAAAACCTGGTAAATAATATTCAGATATTAATTTAGGCTGTATTTCGGAAAATAGTCTTTACACCACAATTTCTGTATTGAAAAGAAAACGTTTGTTTACGTTTACCGTGAAATAAAAACAAAAAAAAAACGGTATGCTGGAAAAAATAATAAATAATTTATCTAATATAACATGATACGGTCACATTGGAATCTGGATAACTATTTAAAATGTATTTATTTTAATTAATTCACATTTTGTTTTAGTATCAAAACAGTTTTTTTCTGATTTCTATACGGTTTTTTATGTACTGTCATCTGTTTGTTTTTTCTACAATAACGAAACGAGTTTTTTGATTGAGCATTATAGCACATAATGATAGAAGAGGACCTTTACTTGTTCCTGAACTTATACTTAGTAATAATTAAATAAATTAATAAATAATATTTTGAAAAAAAAAAGAAAAAAGTAAAGTAATATATAATTTAATAATGTATAAAAAATACATTATGTATCCTGTGTATACATGCGTATAAATTATACATTGACAGACACATTTTGACAGTTTTTTTTCTATTTTCTAGAGAATATTATCGGGAATTTACATATTTTTTATATGTACATATTAGATATTTATCGATCGATTCATACATCCATCGACACCAATATGTTTATGCAATTTTTTTGTTTCAAATTATTAAAATTTGAAGTTTTTTTCAATTTTAAAATGGCTTGTTTTTGTTATTTTGCCTCTTTTTATTTACGAATATTTGGAAAACGAATATTTTTGTCGAGAAGTATCAATATTTGTCACCATTTTTTTTTTTTTTTGGTTATTTTTTATAGTAGCTATCATTTAAATAGAGAAAAAGTTTTCTGAATTTCCGATAATAATAATAATAGCACTCAATGATATTAATAATTAAAACCATTTATTATAATTTAGCTACTTAAATAGTGACTTGATTTGATTAATTTCCTCCTCCATAAATAAAAAAAAAAAACTAAAAAGTTGCAAATTTTCAAAAAAACGTATGTGAAATATTTACCTAATTAAAATACGCAATACAATCTAGATACCTTGTAATAATAATAATAATAATTTGACATTTATTACACAGTTATTATTACATTACTAAGTTACTATACATTTGATTATAGATATTTATTTGCAATAAAATAGACAGGTAGGCAATAATTTTTTATATTAATGCAATTTTTTTTTTTGTTTATTTCCCTTGTAATTCCCGTATTGCGATACGTGGAAATTAAAATTAAAATATGCATTACGAAATAGTAGAGTGTTGCCATATTTGAAGTGTATTAGGGCTGTCCGATTTGAATGGATAGTGCACGAATCGTCCACCAGTTGCTCTCCTCTAATCCTCTGTCGGTTGTTCTTTCACCACGGCTTTAACCTTTGCGTAGACTCGTAGAACGGCTAATCGATGTGCAATTTTGATAAGCCATCAAATGTTGTTGACTTATTTATTTATTCTTGTTTATCGAAAACTTTTTCTTTTACCTTTATTTCGATATAAGCAATGTCTCGAGCTCCAGCCATTTTGAATCTAATAAATAATGAGTGAATCGATAAAATCACGACCCAAAGATAACAAATACCTTTTTTACTTTTACATATCTTGTTTTCAAAAAATCAATAAAAAAATGTATATATTTTTTGCTGGCTTGGCATTCATCTAGGATGTTTGTTTTTGTAGCTTTTCTGTTAGCTTAATAATTAATTAATTAATTGCAAAATCAATATACTTTTGGGTAAAGTAGCATCACGTCAAGGTTAATGCCAGTTTTGATAGATTTTAAAATGTTTTTTTTTCCAAAGATGAATAGTTTTTTTGTAAAAAAGTTTATTTAATGTCAACACTCATCAGCGGCTGTTCGTTGACGGTTTCACGAAATGTACCTAAAGATTAATCTAGTTTAGTTAATATTGTAGAGAACTATAATAAGGAGTAGAATCGAGCCGTAAAATAAACGCGGCGCCATCTAGTTTTAGCTGTACACAAATTAACAGTTATTTATATACAATGTTTCTTTTCACATAAAAGTTAAAACTGATGTAACCTTGAAATAGATAAAAACCCATCGAAATTCAATATTATTATTATTCCAATATAATTATTAGAGATAATATTTGTTTTTACGCCCTAATGAGAATTGAATAGTTTTTTAATTTTTTCATAAAATCATAATTAAATTTATACGTTTGAAAACAAAATATGCATTTTGCAATTGATACAAAATGACAATGGAATAAATTCCAAATGGGAAATTGAGTGTTTTCTAGGTATAAAAGTAACCAAACGTTTCAAGGTCAAACATATTGGAGCCGTTTTTCGACTAGCTGTTTGCGATCTAGTTAAAATATATATATATATATATATACAACTAGTATTGCTATCGCTTATTTCTATGTATGTATATTGATATTTATACATATATATGTAGAAATTTAAAAAAAAAGTAATTTACGATGAAATTTAATTAATTAACAAACTCATTAATTATCCATATATGTATATTACAAAAGAATAACATTTATTATCATTCATTGACTAATATCAATAGCAAACGATGTAATTAAACACATTAAAAATCATCATTACCAAAGATGGTTTTGCGTAAAGCGATTTAGGTTAATTATGCAGCAGTACCATCTGAATAGGTGCTGCTGCTGTTTACTGTCAACTGATGCTATTAAAACAAAACTGACATGACGTGACGTGACGTGTCATTGAGCAGTTTGAAGGCAATTCTAACATTGTTTTTTTTTTTTTTTAAATTTGTTTATTATGGCCGGCCTGTTTGTTGGCTGGGTCGTCGCCGCCACTGCACTCTAAAATGCACTTTTATTAATAACATACATAAGAAGTAATAGTCAATAATCATTATTATTATTATTATGCTAAGGATATTTTATTGGCAATACTATTTTTTTAATCTCGAGAGTGTCACCCACAGAGAGTGTGTCATTCTGAATGCAAATTGATTTAATACAAAAAAAAAATTAATGAGACCTTAAAATGCACGTTAATTAATCAATTAATAGATTATTTATTTATGATGATTGTTCAGTAATTACCTAATTTTTTAAATGATATATTCTAACATGAAAACATGCGGTGCACTTAAAGAGAGCGAGAGAGAGAGAGATAAAACAAATATTATTTTAACAAAATGTTGTTAAAATAAAAAAGGAAGGGTCTAATTTGAGTACGTGGCTATAAGACTAGCTACCACATTTTCACTATTATTATTATTAATACACCAAATACACCCTCATTGTTTGTTAGATAAAGTTAAAATTCACAGGTAAATGACAACAGCGTAGATTTCTCCCAGTTCTTTTTACATATATGATTAAATGATGAATTAATCTATCTATATGCTTCATTCGTTCAAATGTTGTAAAGGCTCAAGTTAACTCCAATCCGAGGGGTGGGGCCACAATACTAAAGCAAACCGAACACTATGCCAACCAAAACGAACCGGACGTGTACAGAATCAGAGGATGCCACATGAGAAAATATAACGCAAATTCAATAAATTCGAGATTTAAAAGTTGATTTATACTTATGTATAAATATTTGTTTATAACTTATTGTTTTGGATATTTCAAATTTCATTTACGAGAGTCTAGAGCGTCGTTACCAAATCGCCTTTTTTTTTATGATAAAATTCTGAACTCATTTAGGACTTATTAGTATATCCGGTTTTTTTTTTTTTTTGCCTGATAAACCAAATAGACCGGCTAGTTTATTTACCGAATATTTTGACTTCTTTGTTGGCTGTTAATTATTTATTAATTTGCTGCTGTCACCTTGTTTTAATTAGGAAATATTTCGCAATTAATTGTTGTTTTATTAGAAATTGCTGCTGCTGTTATTTTCTGAGTCTCAATAAGTCAGAATGGTACAGCAGGCCCACACATCATATGTATGTCAAAGTCTTTACATTCGACTTTGTATCATGAGAAAAAGATTAGATTCCACACGATTCTATACATCCTGTATATCGATGTTTTCTTTGTTACTTTTTGCTTATAAATATTGAAATTAATCAATTTTTTTTTTTTTTGTTTGGTTCGACGAAATGAAGAGAGTTCAAGCCATTGATCTTGACATAGTTGTTTATTCAACTGGAAGAAATCGATAAAAAGTCGAGTTTCAATTTAAATCGCGAGCATAGCACAATTCGTATGATATGGAAACGATGAAAATGAAAGGCAAAGAAAAAAAAAAAAATAAACGAAAACTAAAATTAGGTCAATACGAATAAAAGAAATGAAAGAATTGTTTTGCAAAATAGTTGCTATGGCTATGTAAAGTAAGAGGGAGGAGGGAATGAAAGCAATCAAATTATTATATAATATCTGCTAATGTATTTAATTATAAATGGAGAAGGAAATACGTATATACGGACGGGTATATTCAAGTTTTTCGAGTTTTTTTTTTTTTTGCCAATAATAATTAAATAATACGATATTGAACAATCATAGTTTTCTGTACTGGACTGGACCATCAATTTGCAGACAAATTCAATTACTTTTTGTAGAAAAAAAAAAGAACTAATTTGATGCAAGATTTAAATATCTAACCATTTATTATTATTATTATTATCATTTGCAGATTATTTTTAAATTTTATCTAATAAAAATAGAAATATTTTTGATAGTACGTCAACATTAGAACGTCTTTTAATTATCACTGAAATGGCAATTGACATCTATATATACAGGCAGGAAATTTGCCTATGTCCACTGAGAAAAAATGGTCGAAATGCGACTTTTTATCAGTGACCACTTCACTATGTGCTTATTTGAATAAAGTGAACTTTATTCATTGCAAAATGGCCATCGAGGTATTTTAGTGAAAACGTTTTTGTTTGTTAAGGTTATACGACCAAATACGTGGCATGTCACTGTGAGGAGGAGAAAATGGTCTTTTAATACATGTCATAGGCAACTATGATTTATTTTTGACGAAAAGTTCGTTGTATATATTCTATATCAAGTAGACTGTGACAGAAAATGATATTTTTACAATATTTTTCCTAATATTATCCTAATCATTGGACGGAAATTCAATGTTGAATTGGCTCAGAATTTCTGAAAGAATGCCATTTAATTTCGGTCATTGAACATTTTTTCTTAACGCGACTAATAATTCAGATGGCTATAAATGACAATAGTAAGTGACTATCCCGTATAAATAAATATTTTTGGAAAATTTTGAAGGGAAAACGTTATTAGTAGCAAGCTGATAAATAAACACCAATTTTATATGTAAAATAAAATAAATAAACACAACAAATACATAAATTCTAACATCAAAAAAAAAACTATGCGAATAATATTATCATTTTATTAAAATTTTAAATATTTTAATTATGTCGTTTTAAACTGTTTCCCTTGTCCTTTTTTCCATTTATTTTTTTTTTTGTCCGTTTTTAACGCTAATTTATTTTGCCAATGATATTGCTCTAGGACAGAAAAAATTAATTCGAAAAAAAACAACCAATTTTACAGAAACTTCAACATAATTTTGTTATAAATAACAAACACTTTAAACTGTCATTAAATACGTATAAATAAAATACAAGAAATAATTTCAGTGTAAGCAAAAATAGGAAAAAAGTAAGTTTTTTGTATTAAAAAAAAAAAAACCGCTACGCCCATGGATTAAGAAACTAAACATCATCATAATTTTACTAGGAGATATAGGATCGGTAGCAAAGAAAAAAACGGGCTGCCATTAGGGGGCGCTGCGATCAGCAGAGACTAAATCTTTAACAGTTGCTCTTATGAGACAATCAAATTTCGTTATTTTTAAGGAAAAGCGTAGATTTTTTTGCAGCAGATTAAAACTGTGATTGTAATAATTAATATTTAATAAAATACAACAATTTTTATTTAAAAAATTGGCATAATTTTGTTTATTCCCCCATTTTATTAATTTTATGATCAGTGGCGTGTTATAGGGTTGGATAAAAATATATTATAAAAATAATTGTCAAATTTATTATATAAAATTTATTTTTAAATTTTTATTAACAATTATTTAATAGTTTAATAGTTTCTTTGGAATACTAGATGGATTATTTTAAATCCAAAAATTAATGTAAAATATGAAAATGATTTGACGAATGAAATAATAACAAAAAGCGCGTCACTGATCAAATGACAATCAGCACTAGAGAAACACGAATCCCTCTTGTGGTCGACAAAACAATTTCTGACTCGTCAATATTTTGACTTTTCCTAGGTCGATTCTACTACTCCTTATTATAATTGTCCATAGCCTTGCCTTTTACTTACCTAATCTAATATATGTATATACTAGTTGGATGCGTAACGATGACGGAGGCATTGCTGCTTATAGATTCGGCTCACTACACACAACCCCAACAAAGAAAATGATTTATTTCCATCTGCTTCGATTAGCTGCGTGAATTATCATTAAATTGTATGTGCATGGAATATTAATTTCTTATTTTAATATTAATTTCCATAAACTATCACTCGTTATACAAATGCTCGTTCGCACTTCGAATAATCTAAACTATTATTATTATTATTATTATTTGGACTTTTATCTTTTTTGACTATAGTACGAAAATATATTCTGACTGAATGTTGTCAAATAGGAAGAGACACGACGAATATTTTGAAAATTGCGCACACACTCATCCATGATGACACATTACATATTTCCATCTGTCATTTTCAGATCATTACATTGTTTTTTTTTTTTTGTGTTTGTTTGTTTGTTTTGGGTTTTTCTATCTGCCTGTCTATTCTTAATGAACAATTGTTCAATTATTTTGTTGTTATGAATCAATTATATTTGTGTATTAAGAGTCCCACGCGATAGTTTACATTACGTGACGTCACGCATGTCCGTTTTAAACACACACACACACACACACGATACACAAACGTTTTCTTTTCATTATTGATATTCGCTATAGCCTTGAAGTACATTTTATTCAATTTATTATCTACAGTTAACAGAAAAAAAAATAAATGTCAACTTTGACCCCCTGTTCACAGTGTGAGATGAACGAAAAATATTGTTTTTTTTTTTTTTCGTCTCCTTTCCGCGAGCAGTACGATCGGATAACGACAAATGGAAAATGTGAATTGGGTGTCTTAAGGCGATCTGAATATAAATAAAATAGTGAATAAAGTTTACGCGATGTTTAGTCGCATAGACGATATGCGAATGTAACAACGGTGGCGCTCCAGTCATTTTTATTCGATTTTTTTTGTATTCCAAAAGAAGAGTTGAATTTTTCAAAAAAAAATAAATAATAGATTTTTGTCTTTTAATAGTAATTCTACTAGCCACTTAACGAATATCGCGTCAAATAAAGAAAATATGAACATTAATTTCAACTGATAACGAAAATCAATCAGAACCAAATCAAAATGTCAACTGATAAAAAACAAACGAAATTCATTAAATCGAAATCGTCATCGTTAAAGTGTTGTCAAAGTAATAACGATTCAATTGTGTCAATACATGAACCAGATACTAAAATGAATCAATCACCATCAGCAGTCGTACCACCGGTAACGAAAAAGACATATGCAATGGTACCGGTAAAAGATCCAAATGATAAGTTAAATAATCGTGTTCTGTTACGTGCCAAAACGCAACATTTCGTATTTCCACAAAGACAACGTGTTAATTTGGAATTTAATAATTTGACATTTACCAGTACCAGTTTAAATTTTACGAAATTCAAATTAGGTAAGTGTACTTAGTAACTATATCAATTAAAAGCATTGTTTTGTTTTTATGTTTGTTTGTTTATTTGTTTAAGTAAAAGTGTGCAAAAAAATATGATAATATAATAATGAGTAAAATGATATGTAAGAAAATGGTAAACAGAGGGATCAGTATTTTGTATAGCTAGTTTTGCAGCTGGGCTGCAATAATTTTGGCACGTAAATGACGTCGAGCAAAAGCTTTGAGTAATCTTATTTTATCATTAAAATACAAAATTATACGTATTATTGTATTGTGCTCATTTACCAGCATTGCCAGCATATTGTTTTAAAAAGCGGCCCCAACATGGGCTGCAATTTTGTAACATCACTATCAAATTGTCTATGTCGAGAATAATAAAAAAAAAATCCGCTATTATCTATCTAGAACATAATAACAGCATAATTGCAGTAAATTTCTGCAAGGAAATGGCTGCATTTGTGACGTAAATGTCGAACTTACAATTTGCTTGATTAACAGTTACTAATTAGAAAGCTGGAATTAAATATTTATTCGCATTTTTCTTCTTATATTATAAAACATCTACTTATGTGAGTACATTTTAAATCAATATAACCTAGGTACGTTTATTTTTATCTTTTATTTAATTTCGTTTGGTTTATTGACAATAATTCGAAAAGGGAAAGTTGCTGAGAGGTATTTAACTTGGTAATTATCTATGTAGGTAGAATCATATGATTGGTATGTAAAAGGCACAGATAAATTGCTCTAATCAGCTAGTTAGTTACTTTGTAGTCCATTGCAAGTTTTTTTTCTTTCGGCAATGATCTTGAACTCAATAATATTTGTTTTTGATTATTAGAATTCTAATCTGTAGCTTTTATATGATAGATAATATTAAATCAGTAAATGGCCTTCGAAGTCCATATTAAAGTAAAACATTTTTTTTTTTTTGTACGAATGTATGCATAGTACGTATTTTGTAACCAATTTCAAGGCAATGCGTTTTAGTATGATTTCCTTTTGAACTGCATTATTATCAAAAGTATTATTATCTACACGTAGATAAGATAATTGGGTATATATAGAAGGCCGTAAGACTATCTAGTACATTTTTACGTTTATTCGTAATTGTTAAAATATACACGAGAACAAACAAATTGAGTACATCCCCATTGTTTGCTAGATAAACAGTTAAATGGCAACAGCGTAGAGATTTCTCACCGTTCTTTTTACATCTATGATTAAATTCTGAATTTATCTATCTATATACTTGATTCGTTCAAACTAACTCCAATCTGAGCGGGCCGACACAACACTAAAGCAAACCGAACACTACGCCAACCAAACCGAACCGAGAGCGTACAGAATCAGAGGATGTCACATAAGAAAATAAAACCGAAAATTCAATAAATTTCAGATTTAAAAGTTCATATAGATTTATAAATTAAATTGTTGCGTTTGTTTATAATTTTTTCTTTTGAAATGTCAAATTTCATCTACTTTTTTTCGCACGGCCAATTTTTGAAGATGCTGACCACAATTTCAATTACTTGATCAGATGGTAGAGCGCATCGTTACCAAATCGCTTTTTATATGATAAAATTGTGAACCTCTTTAGGACTGTTTAGTACATCTGGATCGTTGCTGATAAAGTAGAATGTACACTAATGGGTCTGTTTTCCTTCATTTACATATAGAGACAAAATGTTCTATTTACATTGTAGATAGGTTCAAAGTTGCGTTTACGTTTGTTTTGGATCTATCCAAATACACATTGTTGTTATGTCTATATCTATCAAACACGAAATATGTCTATTCTCTAATAATTATTTTATTTGCATTAAATAACAAGCAATTAACGAAATTCAAAAATAATTTTTTTGGTAATACTACTAGATAATAATATATTACAAATTAATGCTGTAGTTTTTCTTGTTTGAAAGAATATATATATATATATATACTCAATTTAAAAGTTGAATATTTTGTAAAACACACGTACACGATCAATTTGCACACGCAAGAAATTGTCTCTCTCTCTCTCTCTCTCTCCGTCTAATACCTACAGATGGATTCCTGCTAGGTATAAATGTATATTTAATGACAGACATTGACAAATTTGTAATTTAATCATCTATCTACGTATGTAATTAACTTGTGAAAATGTATATGCAATTTATTTATTTCATTTAGAGAGTATTTGTAAATCAGAAATTACAGAGTCTGATAAATGACAGTTGCAAAAAAAAAGCAAAGAAAGCCATACACACAAAATCAAATTTAACAAAGTAAAATCTGGACTGTAAGAAGTCCACGTGGGGACTCGCCCGTTTTCTAACGCCATCTATCGTTACCCAATGGCCCAAAATTGTCCCAAAAGATGTAACAATGTAGTATACGATTATCGGCTCGTAGAATTGATTGTTTATTAAAATTTAGAACACAGAAAATATTGTTATTTATTTACGCGTTTTAAGTTCCACGGATTTTAGATAAAAAAATAGAAAAGAAAACGAACGAACGACGGGCATAATTTTATCAATATTTTTATTCATTTTAATCATTTATGCAGTTATAATAATAACAATAATGTTATAGTATACAATATTATTGTTATTATTATTATTATGATTGGTACAGTTCTTATTGAACTTTGCCTTTATGTATTTAAATAATATAAAAACGGATATATTGAATATTATTCAGATAAAATGAATAAATTCGCGCGTGCATTGTCTTCAAGTGTTTGCCTATATTAATTGATTATTATTGATTTTATTAATTAATTAATTTAATATGCGCTCTATGGATATTTGTTTCGTATTGACAAACAAACAAACATCTAGGAAAAACACGGGTGGAATTAAAGAATTAAAAAAGAGAGAAAAATGAAATTTTCTCAGTTAGATGCTTGTCGAAATGACAAATCTTGTAGAATTTAGCATTGAAAATTATGCTTAAAATAATTAATTTTTAATTTTAATTCAGGCAAATTATAGTAAAAATAGGGAAAACTATATTTTTTCTAGTTATTCAATCAAATATATTTTTCAATTTTTTACGACTCGTTTCAATCACCCTGTATAGAAAAAAAGACTACTGCTAATCATAATGAGCTATAAAATTGTTACAGAATATCACTAGTAGTAGTAAAATGACGTGTGTAAAAATATGTACTTATTTTGTTTTATAATATTTTTTTGACGTTTAAACTATAGCAATAACTGTCGCTTTTTTATGTGTTTGTTCGATTGTTTTGTATACTTTCTCTTTTTTATTTTTGTTTTTATTAAGTACCTATCAAGCAAGAGACGAAGGAGTCAATAGTGGATGGGGGGGATTGGAAATTATGTCGATGTCATTCATCTGTGTGTTTATCACGATAATGTTAATTTTTTTTTATTTGTTTTTCATAATTTTACAGTAATTTTTTCTTGTTTTTGTTGCGCCAATTCGAGATTCCCGACACTTTTTTTTTGCTATTGCACAATGTATAGTCAGTCTTGATTTATTTGGTATTATCGTCTGTGGAATTTTATTGATATTTATTAGCGAAAAAATGTGAACTGTTACGGTTAATTAGCTGATAAAATATATTTGATTGATAATGCTAATGATTTTAAGTTTTTCTTTTTTTTTTTGGTGTTTCTGACGAAAAACTATAAATAAAATTTTAATCATTAATAATAATTATTTGAATAAACACGTAATTTAAATGTGTAGTAATCGCAAGAACAAATAAACAAAACTACATGACACGTGTCGTTATGTCTCCAAAAATGACAATTACATAATTTTAATTATTTGCAGTTTATAATATGTCAGATTTTTAACCATAAACAAATACCCGTCCGTATTGAATAACAAAACTATCTCGAACTCTACATATGTTAATTCACTATTTAATTCTTGAATGTTATTTCTATTAAATTATACCAGATGCATGATATGACGCGTCGCCTACTAGATAAATCAACTATGTATTTTTTTTAACCTACATACATACATAATTGGCTTGCTACGATGCATACACTAGTTCTAGTCGAAGAATGATTAGTTGCGAATGTAGGCCACGCCCATCCGATCTGTTGCACGCTCTAGACTTATGTAGAGCGCGCGACCTACACTGACTCGACTCCAGTCTATAACCATATTGAAAATTAGTGTTGGTCGTGTGTTAATCTACTATACAGAAGTGTATTAAAAAAAAAATCAATTATACTGTCATCATGTAATGGCAAACGTCAATTTACATTACAATCTATTAATTTATTATTACTAAATTAATTGAGTCATTTAATAATTTCTAATTAATAGACAGCACATTATAATAAATTATCTTTATATTTTTCTCTCCCCACCCTTAAACTTTTACAGCAAAAAAAAAACAACTATTTATTAAACCTTAACCTTAAATTAAAAAATTTGTTTCTGGTCGATTACGAACCACACTTTTATTAAACTATTAAATTTATGCTCATGATTAATATTATGTATGCAATTTCACTAGAATATACAGAGTGTCCTAGTACCCCTGCCACTAAAAAAAAAAAAAAGTATTTAATATTATTTACTGTCTTATTTTACAGAAACCAAAACGATTTTAAATGGCGTTTCGGGGAATTTCAAACCGGGCGAGCTGTCCGTTATTATGGGACCATCGGGTGCTGGAAAAAGTACGCTACTTAATATACTAGCAGGATTTATGTAAGTTGGAATTTGCTACATTTTAAATTCGATAAACAAATAATATATAATTACAAGAATTCCGTATTAGTAATAATAACAATAATAATTGTTATAAAAATTAATTAGTTTGTCAATATTGTTGAATCATGTCCTCGTTTCAAATATGGTGATGCTGGATGACTAATAAAATAATATTGTTTGGGTGTAAATTAACGTTCGATTATAAGCAAATTATTGATTACAATAAGCAAATACAGTGCGATTTTTAATAACTGAATCCTAATGGAAAAAGTAAACTTGATCATAATCCACGTCTGTACGCACCTTTATATCATTAGTAATTGAAAAATTCAAATGAAAAAGATGCAATTTATTAAAAGAATCGGAAAAATACGTATAAATTCTACATGCGACAGGAAAAAAAAATTACGTTCAAAGCACAAATTTGTATTTAATTTAAATAATATACAGAGTGGCATTTCAATATTTTAATTTCGATTAATGTGACATTCGAATTATAATTTAAAATTTTATTATAGGAACGAATAAATAATTGAAAAAAAAAAATTCATAAATTTATTCTTTAGAAATTCAGAAAAAAAAAAAAAACAGGCAGGCATAGAAACATATGACAGTATAAAGACTAAATTGACTTTGAAATTAAAATGTAAATTTTAATAATTTTTAGTATAATTAGTCGATAATATTAAATTAACATTTATATGTAAATATTACATTCTTTACAATACGCCCATTCATTCCAATGATGTCATAAGTCATTATGTCTAGCGCCATCAATTGGCAACCAGTAAAACGTGACCTAATAATGGAAACTTTCCACTGCCGGAATATTCCTTTTAAATTAAAATTTGCTTAAATTTTAACAAAAAAAAAAAAAAAGAATATCTCTTTCCTGATTTCGATTTGATGAATGTTTTTATTAATTTGCAATTTTAATTTGATTATCCTGTTCAAAACATATGATTTTGCAAACGTGTAGTGTGCGCTGGAAATAATGTTTTGTTTGTTGCATATTTAATTAATATCGAAGCATTTTCAAATAAAATAATGTGCATGATTAAAATATTAAATAAACTTATTATGTCTTGTCAATTTGATAAATACGTATTTTAAACGAAAATAAATGAATTCCATTCGCATAATTGACAATATGATCTAAAAATAACTGATGGTGAATTGCATTTGGGCAAAAAGTGTGGAACTAGTTTTGCACTGCAACATCAAATTTACTTTTAAAATAAATATTAGTTGCAAATACTTATCATTAGTTTAATTTTTAGGAATTTAGTACACTCTTATGATTACAATTTCCCTTTAATGTCTTCTATTCATTAAGTTTTTTTATATTATTTCTTCTTAAGTGCGAAACTAGTTCTACACTTTTTGGCTAATGGAATTCACCATAATTGTTTACTTGCCAGAATGTACAGAATATCTCTGTACTGGCATGTACTGGCATACGTAATACGTATGAAAATTAATTGTCATACGTCATTCCAGCTGAACTGTTTTGTTTATATCATAATTTTTAGATTTAATTAAAATGTTCTTTTACTTTCACGCACGATAAACAACACTCTAAATCATCATAATGATTTGTTTGTTTTTTTTTTTCTTTTTTTGATTACACATTTTTATAGTTGTATTTTCTCACAGAACCAGAGGTAGTACAGGTGAAGTACGTTTAAATGGTGTCGTTCGCGATCAAAGTGAAAAATTCAAAAAATTATCAGCCTACATACCGCAAGATGAAGAGTTACGTTTAAGTTTGACGGTGAAGGAGGCCATGACATTCGCTGCCAATTTAAAACTAGGATACGCTGTTACGCAACAATATAAAAGGCAACAAGTAAGTTTGTAATGTGTAATTATTGCACACGTTTACTTTAATTGTGTGTTAATTTTCTAAGAAATAAAACACAGTGTTATGATGATAGATAAGAGATCTGTCACGCAATAAATTAGAATTATTTTAATTGAAGCAAATGGGTTTTGTAATCCAGCATATTTCGAACTATTCCTATTTGTGTTGCACTAATTATGATTTCGTTTCCTATTGTTGTTGTCTGTAGACGTCTCGAAATCAATAAACAAAAGGGAATTTTTATTTGTAAATATTTTCCTAATTTAATCTCAATAAAACAGATTCTACGTAGGTATTTAGATAGAATAAAAATCAATGAACGTTTCTACATTGTTTTTTTTCTCGTTAATTACGTATTTGTATTTTATTGCAGGTATCCGATATTCTTGAATTACTTTTACTAGAGGATGCCGTTCACACATTAACCTCACAATTATCCGGCGGACAACGGAAACGATTGGCTGTCGCATTGGAATTATTAAGTAATCCACCGATATTGTTTTTGGATGAACCAACTACGTACGTTGCATCATTTTTATTAAATTGTCATTCATTGCTTTTTTTTGTTGTTGTTATTAAATAAGTTCAGAGTGTGCATAGGAAATCAAATTTCTCTTACTATTTTACAAGGGCAATCACGAAATGTATCTGTATATTTGTTTATTTCCTTATAAATGCATACATATTAACCATGAACTTATCAGTATATAGAAATAAACTTTATGACGTCTACAATATACTATATACACACATAATTATGTATTAAACAGTTTAACGGTAGTTTATAGTATCGTAATAATAATTGCAACATGTTTGTAATTATCAAGTTTCTTTTTTTTTTTTTTTTTTGTTATGGATCAACAACTTGCTCTATGTGTTGACTATTAGATATTTCTTCTGACTGAATCAATATTTTTATTTTTTACTTGTACATTACAGAGAAATGATATGGAATATGACGGATTAATTAATTTAATTGCATTTTAAAATTCCTATTAGTGAATTTTTAATCGAATTATTTTTACGTCATGTTTAAACAAATAAAGCGTGAATTAAATTAAAAATGTGACGGAAAACATTGAATGTCTATCGATAAAAAAACGTTTGTCTATAATAGTTGTCAATGTCATTCATCCATGTCAAGATTATCAAGTGTCTTCATTCATAATGTACCTGTCAATAATTGATTTGTGTGCAGCCTTTTCCATTTTCGATGTTTTTATTGTTGTTTCCTTTAAATTCTTTGGATTTCTTTTGAAGTATAAAAAATGAATGTCATAGAAAACACGTTATTGGTTGATTTTTTTACACTTTGCACTATGGAGATTTACATATATAAACAAAAAAGTAAGTTGGAACATGTGGTTTTTAGGTTCAGTTTCAATTTGGAACAGTTTTTATATATTGCGCATGCTCTTTACAATCACAACACTAGTTTTGACGCCTATAATTTGAACAAATCGATTGCGTGCAGTTTTATTTACGGCACTTATTGTTAGGACAATAAAAAACACACTCAAGGTCAACCGAATGTCGTTTGTCCACGCGCCATTTGTTGACATACAAATGCCATCGAGTTGTCATTTGTTGATTGATTGAATTAGAAATAAAAAGGGTCATTAAAAATAACAAAATGATTATCAGTTGCATTTTATTTACTTAACAATAATTACTTTGTTTATTATTATTGCTAGTGGATTAGATACAACGTCGTGCAATCAATGTATGTACCTATTTCAAAAATTGGCTAAAGATGGACGTACAGTTATTTGTACAATTCATCAACCTTCAGGTTAGTAATGTTTCATTTATAGCTTTTCGTTGTAAAGAAATGTGAGTGTAGGAAGTGATTTTTTTATCAAACAAATAAGTGAAAATTATGCCAATTCAAATACATAGATGTCATTTTATTAATTTGTAGAATTTTTAATGTCATTAATTGCATTAATAAAATGTACTTTCGGACGCAGATGATTGCAAATTGAAATGCATATACGTTACTGATAATTATATTATAATTTATTTATACATTCACCGTCAATTACTATTAATTTGGTTAAAATAAGCATTTATGTTAATCTCAATGCAATTACACTATAACGAAACTTGATTTTTGATTTTTTTCCCTTATTTCGGCAATTTATGCTATAAATAAATAAATACGGCGTTAAAAATTTATATTTTTAATACAAGATAATTATATATCTTAATTACTTTTTTAATATAGTTAGATAAATTGATAATCAATTTAAATTCGAATGGTAATTAAAAACGAACGAAAAAGACGCAAAATATTGACATCATCATATACTGGTTTCATAATATTCAATTTTTTTAACAATTTCGTTTGTTTTTATTTTTAGCTTTACTATTTGAAATGTTCGATCATCTATATGCTTTAACTGCCGGTTCATGTATCTATCAGGGGCGTTCCAAAGATGTTTTACCATATTTGAATAACTTTAATTTAATTTGCCCACCGTATCATAATCCAGCAGATTTTTGTACGTATATCAATTCATTTATGGTCAAATTTGGTGGCTTTTAAGTGTAATTTGATTGATTGTTTTTTTTTTTTTTTAGTGATGGAAGTGGCAATAGGTGAACACGACACAGATGCAAAATTACTTATCGATGCTGCGAAAGAACAATATACGAAAATGAAGGAATCAAATATTAAAGGTATTAATAGAATTAAATGAAATCGTTAATTCGCAAGTTAATAATGATTAATTGATAGAAAAAGAAAGTATCGCTTCGAAAAATGATGTATTTGATTTGAATAAAGATTGTCCGACAACAACACCAGCGCCAGTACTAATGCAATTTTTCCTCTTATACAAAAGGAATTTGTTATCTAATAAAAGAAACTGGGTAAGTAGGGAACATTTATTATTCGAAAATTGGAACAAATTCTCATTCTTTTTTGTTTTGTTCTTTTATCGTGTGTAACTATGAAAGCAGAACAATTTTTATATGATTTTATTGAGTTCATTGATAATACAGTTTAGCTTTATAAAGCAATTATGCAAATTCCTATAATTAAATATAGTGTAACGATCACAACAACACATGTCAGATAGCTTGAATTATATTATAAAATTTCCATTTCAGAAATACTTTTTAAATCGTTTACTCGCTCATATAGTAATCGGAATTATTTTTGGATATTTATATCAAGATGTTGGTAAAAATGCCAATCAAGTTCTAGCTAATTACGTTTATCTTTATGGAACAATGCTACTTAACGTTTATACTGGCCAGATGTCTGTTACGCTATCATGTAAGTGGCTAATTTTCAAATTAATTGGCGTATAATTAATTGAGAGGGAAAAAAACACACACACACACACATTTTGAAGCACACAAAAGAATGACAGTACTTATTTATTATTTTTTTATAACAACTACAAAAATAAATACATAATTACAGGAAACTGTCACATTCTAATGAGCACAATAATTTGATAATAATTATTTTAATACTATTTCAAGGAAATCACTAAGCAATTGCATTTTTACGGGAAACAGCTTAAAAATTTAATAAAAAAATTATGTTTGCTAAATATTCTAGATTTTCCAAAATTTTTTTTTGATTTTCCACTTGACATCGAATTTTTTTTTTTGTAGTTCCAATTGAAATGAAAGTACTTTTACGTGAACATTTTAATCGATGGTATAAACTGTCACCGTATTTAATGTCAGTACTTCTAATCGAAATACCATTTCAGGTAAGAATTAATAATCAGTTTATTAGCTTATTAATTTCTAGACAATCTGTTTTAATGACTTATTATTATTTGTTGTAGCTTGTTTGTACATGGACATACATAGCAATATCGTATTGGTTAACAAGTCAACCAATCGACTATCGAGTGTATATGTTTATCATTTTCGTTACAATTGGCACACTTTGTGCACAATCAATGGGTTATTTAATAGGAGCAACGACTACAACAAAAGTAAAACCAATCAAATTTAAACTAAATACAGAACAATTATTGTTAATTATTTAATTCATATTTTAGATTGCGGTGTTTATTGGTCCAGTTCTAGCATGTATATTATCGATATTCGGTTTTTGTATACGTTATTACGATACACCATATATTTTCCGATGGTTATTTTTCCTTAGTTATTTTCGTGCAGCATTTCACGGTGTAGTTGTATCAATTTATGGTTTTAATCGTGACGATTTGTATTGTCCAGAAGTGGAAACGTATTGTCACTATAGCGATCCATCGAAATTCTTAAAAGAAATGGATATTGTTAATGTCGATTTAGTTTCAAATATATCATTAGTCGTTTTCGTATGGTTCCTTATGAATACGGCAACATATTTAACATTGTGGTTTAAATTACATAAACGATAAGTTAGTTAGTTTATATTTTTTTAAGTTTCTATCTGTATATTCTCTGTGATAAGATATATTTAAGAAGAAATACCTGTGACTTAATGCAATGTATGTTGGTGCTAAACAGAAAAAGAGTTACTTACTTGTCTCAGATACATAGTGCAGCGTGTGTTCTAAGACACATAACCTCAAATACTGATGGGTAAAAGTATTAGTGATTTTCGTTCAAATTGCAAAAAGAACATGTAGTTAATCTAATACGATGAATAACAATGGAATAGCACATTATGTATTTACTAAATTATCTACTTAAAAAGTTAATTTTGCATCCGAAAATTAGTCATCTAAATGAATTGATTCAGGGTGTGCTCGGATAGTACTAATTAATTAACATCAATTAAAAAGAAACTTTTTTCTAACAAAAAAAACCTAATTAGTTGTAAAATTAGTATTAATTATGATTAAGAAATGTTTAAATACATGCATTTCACAGTTATTATTTTAGATAATTATGTACGTATTTTCTATACTATAGTTTATTAGATTATTAAGTTTTTTTTTTCATTACATCATTATAAGTCTAATCTTGTTCAAAATGTATCTATAATTATACGTATATGTATTTTGTTCAGAATTGATTGGGAATGCTCTCATCAATGTATAATTATAAATATGCACGATAATAAATATCAACGACTGTTGAGAACACTTGTAGAAAAATATCGTCCAAATTCCTTATTTACCAATTTTAATTATAAAGTGTGAAAACTTATCGTATCTTGCCACTAGTCAGGTTTTAGGAAAATTTGATTAGAATTACGTTTATATGCAGAAATAAAGTTTGATTTAACTAAAAATAAGTGTGCATTTTGACTTTGTTAGGTAGCATTATCTGATGACAGAAGATAGAACTAAAATTAGTGTACAGTAGTGTCATCTGATAGAATTAATCGGAGCTAAAAATATTTTAAATAACGAAAAAATTTCGTTCTTTTGAGATCGTGATGTAAAAAATTGTAATAAAAAAAAAATGGAAAAAATACCTCCTCGCTTTTCTGTGTTCCTGATACAAAAGTCGAAATTGTGCAAATGGCACAAAATACCTCTTCGGTTTTCTGTATTCCTGATACAAATAATGAAATTTTCAGTAATCAGAAATCCGAATAAATTTTTCTTATCTGTGTCGCCATCTAGTAGCACTTGGGTGAACACACGTTTAATGTGCCATGTCCTCTAGCGGCGTTCATGTTGACTAAAAATCCTACTTTGTGACTTGTCTCGCCATCTAGTGGCATTTATGTGAACTAAAGATATATTTTAACTGATGGATTTTGTGATCTACAAAATTGACATGTAATTTTTTTGCTTCTATAAATAAAACAAGTTAAAACTTTTTTAAATAAATAGCTTTTTATTCATATCGTGGATGGTTCAAATAATTATTTCTAACAAATAATGAATTCACAAATAATAAATTTTAAATTATCAAAATAACTATTTATATGTATATAATAATAATATTAATAATAATAAGTAATAACAATTTAAATAAATAAATAAAAGTAATAAATTAAAATGGATTACTTCTATAGACAATATTATACACAGAAAGAGAGAGAGAGAGAGAGAGAGATAAATTTAGAGGAATTTCAATAAATATGTATTATGTAAAATGCATAAAAAAATTAAAACTAACAAATTGGTTAAATTTCTAGAATGTTCTAATTGAATATCATATTACTTATCACAAAAATAATAAACCACGTAACTAACTCAATGTTCTATCATGTATGTCACGTAGATAGGTGTAGTACTTTTGCTTGTAGATTCCACACGCTCCCTGACGAAAGAATCTTAAAAATGGCGGCCGTTTTTCTGACTTAATAATTGGATTATTTTGAAATTGTGAAAAAAGTGAATATCGGACAATCAGACTTCTCAAAAATTTGTAAAAAAGTTGAGATCAAATACAGAAACCTACTTATATTAATTATATACACAATTAATTATATAAAAGCAGTCTTCATACGAGTAGAAAAAAATTTACACGGAATCAAGAATAATTGAAACGAATTATTTTTACATAATTCAAAATAAAGCGATAATGAACAAGTGCGATAAAAACAGATTAATTATTTTTAATATGGCGAAAACATTTGATATGCGGTCGGTTATTAAATGGGGTGCTAAATGGATAGACCAGATTTTTTTCAAAAATTTCTTTTTAACTTTTGCCAATGTAAACTACACGCACTTTAAACGAATGCAGTTTTCTTTTTGTCTTAAATTTACATTGCTACATAAATTAATAAATAATAAAAGCCCTGTATTGATTAATTCGTTTAAAATAACATAATTATAGATACATTATTGTACATATAAATATATACACAGAAAGTAAATATCTTTTTCTAAATTCAGCTAAAAACAGTTTAGACTAGATTTTATAGTAAGGTTTACAATTTGAAGCTAATTTATTTAGCTGTATTTACATTGGTTTTGTTTCAAGCACGATTTAGACTAATACACAACGATTATATGTGATGATAATGATCAATTAGAGAGACACTGGAATAATAAATGTACGACTAAATTTAGATTGATTACAATCAAGCGTTATCCCGCGAATATACGAATACAACTATTTGTTGTTTATCTATTTTAAAACTACTATAATGAGATTAATACGAAACTAGCCGGTTAAATAAACATTTTTGAAAGAATTTGTTATACCGAGTGTTATGCGGATCTCACTCAGCATAGAGACTTACCAATTTTTAAAACGTATATGCAACTAAATTACCAATGACCGATAATAAAATACAGAGGCAGCAAAAAATATTGGGCGTAAGATTTAGTGTGCGGAAGCAGGTACAGCCTAAAATGTCCTGAGATTAAATAGGTAGATAGAGTGGACTAAGAATTATAATTATATAAATACTCATGGTTTTTGAGTACAAGAAATGTCGCGATAATAGCCAAGTATAAAAAGCAGGGTTATGTTAAAAAAAAATGCCACTTGTTTTTACAACATACCACCCTGATGGAAACGAAAAAATGCGTGCGTAATGGACAGTACTTCCATTCCGAGTATTATTAGAATAGTGTGTGAATCAATCGTATTTACCAATGAAAATAAATAAGTTTGGTCAAAGAATATATAATATCACAGCACACTATGAAATTCTTATTGCAGAGATTTAGTATCATATTTCGTGATAATACTTAAATAGGACCTTTTCTAATAATTAAATACACAAATTATTCATAAGTACAGCTACTTAGGTACTTATGGACTTCTTTTTTTTTTTTTATTATACAATAAAAATAATTAATTCTAGAAATGAGTTTCAGGCGGCTCATCGATATATTTACATGTAAACGGATTCAGAAACCAGGAACAAAAACTTTTTTCATGTTTATGTTTACATTTCCCCCGTCTACCCGCATGGGCATGCGAGAATCGTGTTGATCCTGAATCTATCGAACTACTTTCACTATCACGAACCTAAAAAACGAAAAAAAAACTGTAGCGATTTGTCAACTTTTTGGTTGTTTACCAAAAAAAAATCAAACTCGATTTTCTATTGACTTACCACTGAATCATAACCACTTTCAGCACGTCTCGATATAGCGGCTGGACTATGTTTCGATGTTCGTGGTGTTGAATCATGTCCCGAATCATATTCTTCATTTTTCTGTATCAATTTAACAGCAGTTATACCAGTTTCAAGACTTAAAATTGCTCGATTTACTCGTTCAGTGGACGGTAGAGAACTTGGCGGTGGTGGTACAGTTTGCGGTTGCGCCGTACATACATTTTTCTTTAATATTTCCTGTTGATCCATATCAGACGATGCATCGATGTCGCGCGATTGCGCTTGCGCTTTAAAGTTTGTCTCTTTGAGTAAATTTGGGTTCGATGCACCGTCTGGATGCCGTAAAAAAGCCAGATTTGCTTCTCGGCTAGTTAGCGAGCTAGTAGTTGACGGTTTTATGTGACAATGGTTCCGTGTTTGGAATCGGTTCGGTCTATTCGTCGTCGTCGTCGTCGTTGTCGTCGACTCATTGAGTCGTCTAAGATCTTGTGTGCTTGCACTAAGGAAACAATGCTCATACCAGTTTTGCACTGTATTCGGTCGAGTCATGTTTATTTTGCAATTCTCACAGTATTTCTCTTGAAGATATGCCGGCTCCGAGTAGATGCTACTATTATCGTGCATATCCTGTTGATGGTGGTCACCATAAAGCATGTCATTCAAGCTTAGGCTTTCGCATCTAATAAAGCAATGAGATATTAATGCGTACACTTGTTACCAGCACTAATTACCAAATATTAATTTTACCTAGTAAGTACCCTGTTTTGGCTGCCTAAACTTTTTTGTTGAGCCTGATAAGTTTCGGAATTTGCTACATTCGCTTTTGCTAATCGATTCGTATAGAGTTCATGTAATCGAGCTAATTGATCAAATTTAATTCGAGTTGCGTCATCTAGTGGTATTTGACCAGCACTTTTAGGATATGGATTGTCCGGATCTTCGTAATCATCGTAATATCTGTCATATCTAGTTGCAAAAACGAATACAAATTAAAAATTGCTTTGGTCGCGATTAAATTGATTAATAATCGGACCTGTGTCTTGGCAATATCCTTTCCAAATCGTTATAAACCGACATCGAATCCGTAAAAGTAGACACTACCGTTAAATTCTCTTGACTCAATATCCTTAGAGGATGATCCAGTGGATTCTCTTGATCAACTTCAGGTAATGGATTCTCAGAGAAACCCATACAAAAAGCAATATCCTCTTCGGTAACCTATAAACGAAATAGTTCGCGTATAATGGACAGCTTGGCGTTATGGAAATTGAATTTTACCTGTAAACTACTATCAATCATTGGCACAGGTTCTAATGGTTCCTCAACTTCGATTATCTCTAAAATTTCATCTTCTTCTTGATGATGTCGTTCATGTTCGTAGTTTTGTTGATAGTTTTTGTTGTATTCGGCATTTGAAAGCATTCGTTCCTGATAAATAGAAATGACGTAAATAGATGGATTAGCGATAGATGATTTCTGTGTGTTAAATACTTTTAATATCATATCGAGACTTTCCAAGGACACTTCCCTTGAACCCAATGGTCGGATAATTGGTAGAGCTGGTGGTATTTCCGGTTCATCATCGTCATCATCAACATAATTATCGCCATTATGTTGTTGATCTTCAAGTGGACTGTCAGCTTCCGGTATAGTATTATCAGGTCGTGTGTTACTAGATTGAAAATTGAAAATTTATACAATCAATCAGTCTTTGGACGGATTTAATCAAATCAATTTACTTGTTCAATTTCAATCCAGTTCTTATGACACTCTCCTCAACCATTTCATGTTTTTTATTCGAATTTACTGGCCTGTAAACGGTCTGATCCTCCGTTTCATGTTCCGACATCATGTACGTTTTGAATTGTGTCAATTCCTTTGACAGTGCACCCTGATGTCGTGGCGACGATGATTGCGAATGATATTTCGTTTTTTGTATTTGCGATGTTTGATGCTCCACCCATTTTCTAATCATATTCTTTTTATGCGAATCCATATAGCCGTATCTAAATAATTTATTTGAGAATACGAATTAGAGAACGGACGAGACAAGTCAGCACAGTTGTGCCTAAGTAATTAAACTCACCCTTGTTGCTGTTGTTGCTGCTGCTGTTCTGATGATGTTCCTTGCATAGGTCCATCGATCCAAGTTTCTCTTTTCTTAATATGACAGGGCTCCTTCATTAAATGTCGGGCCTCGGCAACTTTACTCTTTGAAATTCTGAAAGAAAAATTTATACAACTATTTCCCGCTGCTAATGATTTATTTAATCATTTCAAGTGTGAAATTAAAAAAGAAATTATAATATTTAATTAAATATTGTGACATTGTGATACCTTGGTCCGTCTATCCATTGTTCATCACTAGCACCAGCGCCAACTGGATGTTTCACCATTTCATTAACGGTTTTCTTTACGGACGGTACACGATTAGGCGATGATTTTGGTGAATTTGTGTGGGCCGGCGATGTTTTCGGACTTTGCAGTGCCGTTTTCACTGCAGGTCTATGCAGTGAAGCAACAACTTTTTCACTCATTTCACCACGTTGCTGCTGCTGCTGCTGCTGCTCTCGATTTCGATCCTGATCTCGATCTAATTTCGGTGAACATTTTGCGGGACGTTGTTGTTCAGCCGATGAACCTTTCAATTAATAATCAATAATCATCATCATATTAATACAAATTAAAATGGGCGCCCATGCAGAATGCGACGCAAACTTACCTCTCAATGCTTTGCTCATAGAACATCGATTATCTCCCGAATTCAAACTAGGAATATAAACTGGCGGATGTTCACCATCTGTAGCATCATCTGCTCGTCCAACATAAATTACTGTGTCAGCGGATAAATCACTACTTGATGGATCTGGTTCACTACTTGTTCCCGTCGTTCTTGTTTGTTCTTCGCCTGATGAACCACCTGTTCGATTTTATTCAATCACAATTAATTAGTGAATAAATGCGACCAAAAGAGAAAAACAAAAAAAGAGAGAGAGAGAGAATGAAAGGAGATACTACAGGAATTCGAAAATAATTACCTGATCCATTTCCAGTTGCGGTTGAAACAAATTTAATTTTTCTTCGTCTCATTCGATGGATTCGCGATGCTAATTGAACAGTTGTTAAAGTTTCAGCGTAATTTTGAGCAAATGGCGAAACATGAACGATCATTGCAGCATGACAGGTTAATGAACTAAGACAGTCTGGATAGAAATGATAAAAAAAAACCATTTAAATGACATTCTAATGTTAATTTATTATATTAATTTGAAGTACCTTTTAGTAAATGAGTTAATTTATGCTCCCTGTACGGGAGATGTTTCTGTCCATTAAAAATGGCCAAAAGTACATTTCCAACTCCAGATAAAGGAATGCCGCCAGTTGTTTTTCCACGATCTGGATTACCTAGATCTATTAGATGTAAACGCGAACGGCCTCCAGCAACTACGAAAAAGACAAGGCAAAAACATTTCAATTTTATTCGCCTAACTTTTATTCCAATAATTCATGTGCCTCATAAAAATCTAATTGTAATGCGACATTATTCAACAGTTTTACATTCATTTCCGACTTATTACAAAAAAAAAAAAAAATCTAGTCTTCCGAAACTCATTTTTCAATTAGATCGTCCAATTGAAAGAAAAAAAAAAAAAAAAAAAAACAGGAGGAACTTTCCATTTCATTCCATTCGACTTGTTCTCCTTGCCAATTTTCGATTTCACCATAAATATATTTTTGATGATAACCATACCGGCTGCTGCTGCTGCTGCTATTTTCCCTGTTTTTCCTTTTGTCATTCATGAAAAGGCGTAAAGTTATGCAAATACATTTTTCATTTCTTATGCAGTAACAGCAGAATGAACTACGTTCGTTCGTTTATTCATTCATTCCTTTGGTTGGGTTCGTTGCAGTATCCGAATTTATTATAATTGAGTTTTCTTATCGTGTCGTTTCTAACAAAAGTATCCCAGGGCTTGTCTACTTAAAAAACTTACCCTCTGCCTGCCTCTGATATTCTTTTACTTCTTTCTTACTTTTTTCGTTTTTCATTTTTTCTATTTCTCTTCCGTCTCTCTCTCTCTCCACCTCCTTACACTTTATGTTGCAGCAGCAGCTGCTGCTACTGCTGCTGCATCTTTCTTTTCTCTCTGCTCGCAGTTTCACTTCTTAATCTTTTCTTCAAGAATTGTTCACCAACAAGAAAGTCTAAAGACTTGATAGCTACCCTAAAGCTAAAGTCGTCTGAATCTGATATACACAGATTTTCTTTTCAAACTCTTTCAAGACATGTACGTACATGTTAAGGGCGTATTGTTCGATATACGAATCCAGCCACAAAGAGAGAGAGAGAGAGAGCGAGAGTACTTTAGCAAGATGTACTTTAGGTACATCTTGCTAACTATTTTATATATTTATGTAAATTGTAATACATATTAAAATTGCGCCATCTAGTTGACTGCGCTTGAATCGAATTAAAATATATAATTATAGTGGACTATAATATGAAGTGGAATCGACCTAGGAAAAGTCGAAATATTTACGGGTCAGAATTTTTTGTCCACAAGAGGGATTCGTGTTTCTCTTGTGCTGATTGTCACTTGATCAGTGACGGGCTTTTTGTTATTGTTTCGTTCGTCAAATCATTTTCAAATTTTACATTAATTTTTATATTTAAATTAATCCTGAGTATTCCAAAGAAACTATTAAACTATTAAATAATTGTTAATAAAAATTTCAAAATTAATTTTATATAATAAATTAACAATTATTTTAACCCTATAGCACGCCACTGATCATCAAATTAATAAAATGGGGAAAAAAACAAAATTATGCCAATTTTTTAAATAAAAATTGCTGTATTTTATTAAATATTAATTATCACAAACATAGTTTTAATCTGCTGCAATAAAATCTACGATTTTCCTTAAAAAATAAGAGAAAATTTGATTTTCTCACTAGAGCAATGTTAAACATTTAGTCTCTACTGATCGCTGCGCCACCTAATGGCAGCCCGTTTTTTTTTTTTTTTTCCTGTTCTCTACATATACACATACAGTACGTACTACTTACCACCCCCTTTTCCGGCCACACTATACTGATACACATGCAATGTGAATAGTAAATGGGAATCACGATAGTCGTCACGTGCCGCTGGACTGCGTCCATCAATCGCCGCATCTAAATAGTGGGCCGCCTTTTCCGCTGATGGCACCCGAAGTTCACAATGCGGTGGCTGATTGGCAAATAATGGATCATCACGTAGATACATGCCAGGTGATTGTTCGCAATCTATTTATTTAAATGGAAGAAGGTAAAAAAAAAATGGTATATGAATTAAGAAATGCATTCGGCCATCACGTGACTGAATTATAAGAAAAAAATATAAAATATGATTCAATTAGGGCCACATTATTTTCATGTTCGCTCGTCAATCTTTAATTATTAATGAAAAAAGGAAAATAATTGAATGCAGGTAGTACCGCGCTCTCTACTATTACCATTACTATCACAAAATACCTACTGATAACAAGCACAAGGCACAAAAACAAAAAAAATTAATTGCGCCCTTGTCCGCTTTCCCTTTTTCTTAATGATTTTCTTGTCAGATTATTTTCATTTTTTTTTTTTTCTTTTCTCTCCCTTTTATACCTACACCATCATTTCAGCCATCGTCTCTCTACACTACTAGCACCAGGGCAAAGGCAATGTGAGTGATTAGACTATGAAAACAACTTGATAGGTAATTCATCACTTGTTCTACTATTACCTTTGTTTATATATTGTTAGTTCGCATTTAACTCCTGGCTCCCCCATTTCTTCATTGCCTACTACTATTAAACGTATATAGTATATTTTTTCCGATATGCGGAAAGTTAACAAATTCGAATTCAGCGTTTAAATGACATGTTAGCGTGATTAAAGTGGAAGTAAAACTATGCATAGAAAGCAGATAGATATACCTATACATTGTAGTATAAGTAGGTTGGGTAGGTAGATATGATTTTCCATTGAAATAAAAAGGGAATTTTGAAGGGTAATTGTAATAGCCAAATTGTTTTCTAAAACTGTCACTACGCGCAACATGTACTAGAAATACTTCAATTATCCCAGTAACATTTACCATGCTAAAGATATTTACACGTAATTTGATGTGTTAAATAAATATTCATCGATGCATAAAAGAATTTATTAGAAACAAACCTTCGTATTTAATTTATTTATTCAAATCGAATACAACACGGTAAATACTTTCATTTTATTCAGCGCCGCCTTGATTTTGTTTCTCGACCGACATCTGCGACGGTTGACTTAATTCATCATATAAACGAACATATCTGGTTGCCTACTTGCTTATTTATCGATACTGTTTCGAATAAAATGCTGGTATATGTGATTTGATTGGATATATATGGATTATGTTAATTTAATTGTAAACAAAATCTCAATAAACAATAAATCTATTACATTATATGTATGTATAGTGTATAGTTAAAATTATTTGGGGTTTATCAAAATTCCAATCTCGAAATTATTAAAAATTGTTGCGCACTGAAACCCACACCATATTGTATCATCCTCTCACTCTATTTTGTGGCCTTTCATAAATAAACTGGATGATATTTTGTTATACTCATAATAACCACACATAAACAATTTAGCGCAGGCAGGCAACGCAACGCCTGCCAGCAAAGGAATTTCATTTTGCTGTGTTATGTCTATGTGTATGTAAAGTAGATGAATGAAACGAATTTGTGCAGTTTACGTGCCGCATATATTCGCAATGAATTTTTTTTTTTGTTCCTTGTTTTTCAGCTGTTTGATGTAGATTTAGCGTTACGTCAGTTAGTGTGCAGTGACACCTGTGAGTATTATTACCAATTTTATTATCGAAAATAATGCAACCATTAGTTTCATTACTCATTATTCTTTCGCTTTTAAATTTTTGCCTAAACTTGAATAACATCAAGCAAAAGCAAAACATTTAACAATTATTCACTCTACCCTCTGCCCCCTTCACTCCCAGTGCCTAAACTCACTTGAGTCCCCTCCGAAAATCTTAAAATGAATTTAATGAATTTCTAGTACTCCTAACCGGAGAGAGAGAGAGTGAAAACAGATGTAGCAAGAGAACGTGAGGAGCAGACAGAGAGAGAGAGAGAGAGGGAAAGAGAGAGTGGGAGGTGCAAAGGGAAACTGAGAAACATTGTAAATCGTTGGATAAAACAAAAGGCAGGCATAATATTAGGATAATTGCCTAAATTAATTAAAACTAATCTTGGCATAATTTCGAATGTTGGGCGTTGCTTTGCGTTCCAGTGCGGTTAAATGAAATTGTATAAAATGGAGTAGCTACACGGCTAGTTATTATGTATACATATTTCATTGTTTGTTCATAGATTAATTCTACTAAATTCGAGTAAACACACTTAGAAATTAATTAAATTGATATTCATATATGAATGGGAAAAAGATTTTCTTAATAAATTGTTATAGAAACTCTAAATTTTCAAATTCATTGCCTAATGTATTTGCGAACGAATGGATGATGTAAAAAAGTAAGCGATAAATACTTTATTAATTTAATGTCGTGATATATTGCAGCATTTCCTGATTGCTCGTAAATTCACTCGTACTTCTTCAACTCCCTATAGCAATTTATGAGTAATTAAATTTAAGTATCTCTAGGCTCTATACAAGCTTCGTTTTAATTAATTAATTCGTTCTTAATCTTATTGTTCGTTTTTTATTTATGAAAAGAAGCAACAAATTATACAATTTTTAATTAAAATCGAATTAATTGTATTGAGAAGTAGTGTAAATAAACGCACTATAAATTATCACTTGATCAACAGATGGCGCGTGCGACTTTCATAAGTTCTTCTTCTTCTTTTAATTGTTATTATTGGCATTTGTTTATGATTTGATTCAATAGAATGATGTGTTTTATACTTTTTTTACGACTAAATATTATAACAAATATTAGATTTGTTCCAACTTGACATTTTCGGGGACTAGATTTCGATTAGTTTGAAACTATGTCTGTCAGTGAAACTTCTAGTTGCGTGTATTTGTCTCACGATTATAATAGGTTGGAAAACGATTACAAAAATAGTTTGAAAATGTCTAACCTACTATAGTAATTAGATGTCATATACTCCTGTCATACCATTTTCATTTTGCGTTTAATTTTTATTTTGTTTTAATGGTTTGGTTTGGTCTATTTTTTTAAAATTCCGATACTATTGCATTTACCTATACCGAAATAGTTTTTTTGTTATTTACTCTTAGCGGTAAATTGTGTTTCACTATCACACTGTCACTTTACTACTATCAGAAGAAAACAAAAAGTCAAAATCGTCTCACAAAAATACTCATTTTTATAATTAAAATAAAGCTGTCATTCAAAAATAATAATAATAAATAATCAATAATAAAACCAATGAAAATACTGAAAGTAAAATTCATAATAATAATAACAAAATGCTTGTTAATAATTTTTAAATAAACTGGACGCTATAATGCATTTAAATTGCGCAAGTTTCTGACTAATAATAATACCTCCGCTCAGCTCCGAACTACAAACAAACGTATCACAAACTTAGTTGGATATTAAATCAAAAAAAAGTAAGTTGGAACATGTGGTTTTTAGTTTCAGTTTCAATTTGTGTGTAAAGTTGGAACAGTTTTGATGTAATGCGCATGCTCGTTACAATCACAACACTAGTTTTGACGCCTATAGTTGGAACAACGCTAATTATAATTAATTGAAGCCTACTTTGTTTTTTGACTATAAAACTGTGTAAATTTAGAAATTAAATAAAATTTTCAGTTGCAGATTAATTAATAGTGAAAAATTTAATGCTAACACTATGATAAAATTTTCTTCTTCAATATTGTATAATTTCCACACGACTAACAAAAAATTAAAAATTAAAATATGAAAAAAGCAGAGCAAAAAAAACAAGAAAAAAAATTTATGATCCAATTAAAACAGCACTAAGCTAATAAAGCGGATGAAGAAGTTACAATTTCCCCACGAATTAAAAAATAATTAATTTTACCCCTTCTCAACAATCAGCCAGCCAGCCAGTCAGTCAGTCATTTAGGGAATTTACGTTGCGCGGTATTTTTTCATGCCGATAAAGAAATTATTTCAATCAAGACGCAAGAAGGAAGGGATTGTTCTTTTTGAGCTGATAAAAAAATTCATTATAATTAGGGAAGAAAAATTGAATTTTAGATAACAAATTCTGCCAAAATATAAATCGTTTTTTATCGTAAGCTGTCAAATATCCGCGCAACACATATGACATATTTCCTTCTATCTCTTCCCCACTTTAAATTCATTTTCCTTTTATTTTAACCTCCTATAGGCTATAGCCCACCGTCGCCCTAGTAGATCACATAAAGTACATCTGTGTACGATTGAAAAATTCAATCTCGTAGATTTCTCCTATAGTAGAAAAATTTTGTACCGAAAAACCTTGAATATGCACCTACCATTTGAATATCCAGCTAGAAGATCACGCAGTTGATTAGTTGGTCCGCAAACTTCCACGGCACTGACACGTACAGAGAAACGAGCGCCCGTTTTCTGTTTCTGTTCATTGATACCTTTGAATAGCCACGAGATGGCGCACGGTATAATACCGAGTGTGTTCGAATTGTCCGGGGTGCCAAGCATTGTGTACGATTTTCCTGAAACGAAAAAACAAACAAATTGAATTGTTATGAAACAATTGAAATAAGTTTGAACTGTAGACAATCTATGAGTTTTATGTTTTGGCAATCTGAAGTGGTTTAGAACAATTATGATAATAAATAATGTCGGATTTCGTGAGGCGAAAAAAAGAGGAAAAATGAAAATAAATAGTAGATTACAAGTTTGCCATTACAGTCGAGAGATGGCATGGCAAGCTGACACCGCGAGGTTTGTAATCTACTATTTTATTCCAAATTGCATACTTTCGATTTTTAAATCAATAAAATAAACAAATAATAATTAAAAATTTTTTAATAGGACTGGCTAGTGGCAATATTTAATTATATTATTTTATTTATACAAAAATTACACAGGAACAAGCATGTATTTTTTTTTTTTTTTGGTTTGTTACAATTTATTTATATTAATTTTTATTAATTAATTCTAACAAAACAAAATAAATTATCGAACTCTAAGAAGTTGTTTTGTTTGGTTAGTTTTGTTAGTAAGTTAGGTTAGGTTAACCATCTATTGTTTTAAATATTATATTGTCTAAACAATGTTTTTTTAACATTTAAAAGTACTTACCTATTAGTTTCCTTTTTTTTAAATTTAATTTCTTTCTTGTACTAATAATTGGTTATTTTATTATTAATACACTGTTCTTATTTTTCTATTCACTACGGAATGGGGAGTAGAAAAGATACACTCACTCTCTAGTTAAATCACCCCACACATTCATAAATTTGAAAACAATTAACATTCCAGTTTCTCTATGTAACCTTTAAAGAAATAAATACCAGCCGCCATTATTTTCCCCGCCGCCTTAGCTGGGAAAGTATATTACTTGCCTCTTCTTCTTCTTCTTCTTAAGTACAGAATAGCCGATTTTCAAACTTTTTAAATGCGAATAACATATGCGATTTGGAATAAACGTTATGCCACTAATATTTTTGACATTACATATAAATTTTTCAGTTTATCAGTTGTGCCTAAAGGTAACGCTCTCTGTGTTGGTTTTATATAGGTCCCAGTAGAGTAGTTTGAATTCTCAAGCTCGTTAATTTTTGAATAAAATGCTATAAAACAAAAGTTTTTTTTTTTCTAATTTTAGTTTCTATTCATTTATTCATGATTTCTGTCGATTAAGTTACGCTACACCATTTATAAAATAAATATAAATATTTCGTTTCGGTAGTGTCGCCTTTTTTTTTTGGCTATAGCAATTAACCGTGATTGCTCTCTCATTCAGGAAATGGCGCTCCCGTCCCCTTCTCTTTTGCGAAAGGAAAACCACGAAACTTCTGCTAAACATTCTCCACTCCATTGTGAATTCCAAATTTAAATATTTAGTGTCAATTCAGCACAAAAAAAAAAAAAAAAGAAACTTGCAAACTTCAAAAACGATTTGGATATATTTTGCCGTAATCCCCGTAAAGTAGATAGCCTCTCTTTTTCTTCTCCGCTACTACACACACACAGTCTGTGTTCTCTAACCTATCGTCCCATCATCCTACCTACCTCCCCCCCCCCGCCATTGCTCTCCTACTGCTTTTTATGGCAGAAGTATTTATTCTAAAGAGGGCTCTAAAGCGGCTTATCGGGTCCCTAACGAAAACGACTAAATCCAATACTAGTATTACTTTTGCTCGTGAGTTGAATAAAAGTAGTGCACAGGACAAAGATAGCGCGGCAAAATACATAGACACACAGACAGAGAGAGAGAGAGAGAAAGAGAGAATCGCTGCATCGATCTAAATCGAAAACAAAAGTTTTATCATTTTTTTTTTTGCATTGGGATAATGTAAATTAATATATACTAGTAGCGGAATCAACAATGTTTGCGCCCAATGAAAAAGTATCAGTACGAAATCACCCTGCTGCTGCTGTACATTTTGATTCAGCCGAGTATGGCGTATTCATACTGACATATTCGTATATCTATTGCCTTCTTTTTCCAATAAGTATGTATTCGAATAGAGGAGGAATCATTGCATTAAAACCATTCAAATAAATAACAGTGTAAATTCCTATTTCTATGCAAACTTGAAAAACAAGGAAAACAGAAAAACAAAAACAACCAAAATAATAATAATAATAATAAAAAAAAAAAACTACAAAAAAAGAAGGGGACACGACAACACACACGAAACTGTCCTTCTTTTTCTATATGTATGTACGTGCGCTGTATTTTCTTTATAAGACATTATTTTATAAATGGGGTTTTGTTTCCAGAAGTTTGGGCAATTTTGCTTTCGAGAAAAGTAGGAAAAAGTGAGACGGAGGACGGAGAGGAAACGAAAACGCACCATATGTGTGTTGCGCCTATTTATAGGTATTTAGGAAATTGGATAAAAAAGATAACACACACACACACACACACAGAGAGAGAGAGGAGAAAAAAATAAAATTGAAAAAAATACCACGAAAATGGTTTTTATTGGATCAAATATAAATATAAAATAAAAGCAAACTGCACATCTCTAATGCCATGTCAAAAGAACTGTCACGCTCCATATCACAAAACAGACAACAGACCAATCATTTATTGATGACACATAACATAACCAATAAATTCTACTGCACGTACACGTATCCTTAAATAAAACAATTTAAAGACGCTTTTCACACTAAATGCCATCACTATTAGATATCATTATCTCTTATTTTTTTATCTCTGTCTCTATCTGTCAATCTTGTCTGTTAAATTACACCTTGAACGAAACGAAAATCACAACATCCTCCTAGTAATGTAGGTGACCTACTCGAATTTATCCTTCATTAATCTTACTCACTAGACGATAATTCGATTTAGAGTATCGCATAGTGCCTATCAGTGTGTTCTACACCAAATAGATGGCGTTCGATTCGAACTGATGATAAAGATGTTTATTTTTCTATTATTATACGCACATATTTTAGTATACACGTACGTAGATCAGATCAGTACATAAATTAGCACTTACCCAAACCAGCATGTCCAAAACAAAATAAACAACCATCGGTTCCATTGATTACGGCATGTATAACGTCGGTAAGGGCACTAGAACACACTTCACTCTGAAATCGAAATGTTACAGTTAATTAATATTGCTATGTTGGTGGGACAAGATAAAGCTGATTATTTTAATTTTTGCGGGTCGTAGAAAAATTAGCGTACACAAATCGATGTGGCAGTTCAATTTATTTTCTTGTTATTGTGCTTTTAAATTAACTCAGAGAGAGCAAAAACGAAAAAAAAAAAAAAAAAACGCAAAGACTAAAAATTAGTATGCAACCCTATAAACATAAACTAATTTAATATAGCCGCTCCATAAGTTAATTAAGGTATTCTGTAATCTAGCCGCAGGAGGAAATGGTCTCACGCGTCCCCTAAAGGGAGATTATTATTCCAATATAACTACTTATAGCTATGGATGGATGGATGGATGAATGGAAAGCAGCCAGAACGCTAAGATTCCGAAAACCAACCAACCAAACCAACCGGCCCTTCTCTCTCTATGAGGCCACGACCAATACACCACAAACAGTAAACTTAACTTGTGATGGTTTATACTATAATAAAACACACACACACACACGCGCAGATAAAGCAACCCTTTCAAATATTTAAAATGAATATCTCTGATCCAGTGTCGTCGTCAAATTATCCGTAAGCATTTACGAATGACAAGTGAATTGTCATTGAAACTGTCCTTGAGATGATATTAGGTCCCTCCGTCGTTCCGTTCACTTTAAAATGTATTGCGATTGTATTGATGCCGTTTTCTACTTAACCCAACTTTTTGACTTGATTTTGACAAAAAATCGAGAAATAATCATGATTATCGAAAAATTTTTTTTTACAAAAAGCAATCTGTCATCCATGCAAATGGTATTTTCTCGAAAATTAATATATGAATGATAGCAATGGGATTGGACCAATTGCACGGATGGAATTATTCTCTTCTATATTTTCAATGAAATTAGTGTTGGGATATTGAAACACGGTCCCATGTTTAAATGTCTAAAAATTTTACACATTTTCAATTGTTTGACTTTTTCCAAACCTTCACCGCCCTTCCTTTCCACTATTCCCATACATACATATCTTCTATCCGTATCATTCTTCTTGCTTTTATAATCAAGATCCAACCCTGATTTTAAGATGACATTATTATTATTATTATTATTATTATCGTCACAAACCTCGACACCCGAAATTTTAATAGATGCCAAGATGAGGCACTTCTCAACTTAAATTAGAAAATATTCACCGAAACGTGACATTCCATTCGTAATATTATGTGGGTGGTGGTGGTGGTGGTGGAGGTCGATGTGATTTTCCTCATTTTCCCAACAGCCACCAAACTACAACGACAACGAAAATGACGTTATTTAAAGTCAAAACAAACTTTAGAAATGTGTTTTGTAAATTAATAAAAATTACTTGGTGAAAAGGAGAGAGAGAGAGAGAGAGAGAGAGAGATGAGAAGGGTTGAAGAGGTTGTTTATGATGTTGATGATGATGATGATGATGATTATGAGTCGCGTGGAAACTGTGTATGTTAATGTAATTTGTCATTCTGAATTTTAAATAGTCGAATTTATCTATCTGTCTGTCTGTCTGGATGGATTGGCTACAGCAACCACCAAACGCAGTGTAACTTCGTTATTTTTGACATTCTCCTGTCATTGGTGGTTCAATTGTCTCTCAAAAATATTTGTACATATTTTGAATAATCTACCGGGTCATTTTCCTGTATAAATTGAATGTTGAATCTGTCGTATCGATGTCATAAAAGTGAATTCTATAACCTCCACCCCACCCCCTCAACCCAAAAAAAAAAAAAAAAAAAAGATGCACAGTAGCGCAATCGAGAGATGGAGTAGAGCAAAAATTTTCCTGATTAAAATACCAACGAAAATTGACCTCCGTTTGCCGCTCCGCAAACTCTTCACTATTGCCATTTTGTATGGTGTTGGAATTCAGCAGCTTGATGATCCCGACGACTCACCCCGTTGTCGGAAATACTTTACCGAATCTGAAAGGTTGGTTTGTCTACGAGAATATTTGCCATTGCCTCCGGGTTAGTAGTAGTAGTAGTAACACTTAATTAAATCTGACTCCTTTATTGAGGATAATGCTGCTGCTGCTGTTTGTCGCGCTTTGATTAAATTTTCCACAGTTTTGACATTTGGAAAATAATACAAATTTTTCCATTTTTTGTAAATTTTTACTGTTATTTGGGTCAAAAAGAAATCGGTTCCAATTCGGTATTTCATCCGATTTCTAGACAGTTCTCAGCTTTTACCTGCAAATACACCAACTTGATTAATAAACAGAAACTATGTTGCATCGGCATTTAGAATTTAAAATCTCCTCTGAGACAAGACCTAGGCTAGATATATCCCAATATAAATATTCTACAACAAGAAAAAGAAGCAAAAAAATAAAAACGAAAAACACAAAGAGGGCAACACTACGTTGACAATTGGCAAATGGCAAATGAAAGATTCATGTGACGGCAACGTAAGAATCAAAAAGAATGGAAAAGTGAAGTATAAAAAGAAGAGAAGAAGGGGAAAGGAGCTACAACCCACCTTTACTATCAAATCGACATAGTGCGCTCTGCTCTGAGACTTATAAAAGAAAAGTTGCGGCATTTTCAAAAGAAGAGAAAAACGGAACACGATTTGTACATTTGCCTCCTCCCCCCACCCCTATTTTTTTCCTTATTCCCTCATTTACGTTTTCTTTTTTGCCAGAAATAAGAGGAAGGCCTTTTAAGTACATTTTAGAGGCCACGTGATACGTACTGTGAGAAAAAAAAATTCTTGAATAGACAATTGCGAAAATATACAAGATACGGCAACAATGTCTATATCTGGAAAACAGAAACGGGCATAAATTTCAAGGGTGCAATGCGACACAATCCCAAAACATAATAAATTAGGCTGCAATCGTTGTTAAAACAAACGAAAACGCGAATAAAAAAAATGTAAAAAAGACAGAGAAGAATGAATAATCGAAGCAATGGATAATTATTCGTATTATTATTATTATTATTATTATTACATATAATTTGGCGGAAGGAGAAATTGATTCTCTCCGTTCGCTTTAATTATCAGTCAATTAAGAGTGCGTATTGCATTTCATTGGAAAACCCTTCGGAAATTGAGATAGCTGTTGTCGGGATAATGGAAGTAAGATGTTTGTTTTTCTTTTTGTTGGTGTTCATTAAGAGGCAGCAGTTGGGTAGGGGGGAGCAGTTTAAAATTAAACGTAAAACGTGTTGAATTACAACCAACTGGCGTACGCGGATCCAAAAATATTTACAGTCAAAATTAACTTAAAAAAAAAAAAAAAAAAACAGGAATTTTCTGGATAAGTAGCGTAAGATGATAATGTTTTGTATTGTTTGTAAGACCTTGAGAATGGTTAAAATTGTATCCGAAACGTTGGGATGCAACGATTACGATTAGGAATAATCGTAATCGGCGTTTATTAATACGATTAATCGTGTATTTTTTAAGGCGGTTGGAAAATTCGCGGAACAGACTACCTCTGCTTCCAGTCTGGTTCGTATTTTGACCGAACCCGTTGTAACGGGCTTTCTTTAGTTTTTCCAATGCACAAATTGTAAATTGGATTTAATAAAGACAATTTGAATTTGTAATTTGTACAATTAATTTCGAATATTACTCCAAATATGTCAAAAATATATTGATAAAATATTTAATGAAATATTTGATATTTTTAGATATGCCAAATTTGTATTTGATATAATTTTTTATGTATTCTAATTATTTTGACTGTAAATTCTATTGTTTTTTTTTGTTCAGAATTTTGTTGCGTTTATAGAATTCAAATCTTGTTTATATTTTTTAAATAAATTTTATCTGAAAAGATGAATAAATAATTTGTATTAATAAATACAGTTACGTTTTTTGTTTGAAAAACTTTTGGAAAAACTTTTTGAGCTGTATATATATATACAGCTGTAAATATATATATATTGAGTATTGACCATGAACTAGCTACTTACGATTAATAATCGTAATCGTAATCACCGATTATTAAAAAAAAAAAAACTTTTAGTTTCCATATTGTATGTAGGTACCTACCTGTGAATCATCCTGTGAAAATATTGCATCGAAAGCGAACATTTTCGGTGCGGCAACAGCAACACGTCGATCCTCTGGTGCGGACTGGCCAGCACCACCACCACCACTACTACCAGCACCACCACTAATTATCGTCGGATCAATTAATGTGACTTGTTTCTTTCGTTTATCCAAACTGAAGAAACTGTTTGAACCGCCCGGCGGTTCTGGATACGTATTTCGTGTTGGATTTGATACGCGTAACATTACTTTAACCTGAAATAAAAACGAAAAAAAAAACAAAAATGTAGAGTCTCAAACATTGTTTGTATAATAATAATAATAGAAAGGAAATAAACAAAAAAAAAAATAAAATAGAATGAAAATATATGAATTGAAATGGATTAATCCAGAAGGAAATATTTTTTAGTAAAAAAAAAAGACGATGAAAATAAATTATAAAAATGTTGAATATTCTCTTTTTTTTTTTGGAAAATGTCCAGATTTCGCAGATGTTGCTACTGCTGCTGGCTCTTGGATACAGGTGGTTTTCGATGCAATCATATTTTATATTATATGTTTGAATAACTCATAAAAGTCTGTTGATTCTTTGCTAACGTTGATTTTTCTTTTACTCTCATGTATGTGGGTATCAGGGATGGTCATAAATTTCGTAAACAATTTGATATATTTGAACTAGAAATCTTGAATTTACAAAATCGCCAAATAAAAACGATTTGCTTGTAATTTTTACTAGAAAAGTAACAAAGTATCCACAAAGTAACAATTTAACCCCTCTCCTTCATTCTTCTTCAAATTTCAACTGTGTGAATTGAAAGAAAATACGATTTTTCACTCAAATTTCCATCATTACAGCAATAGCCGACTAGGAAAAAGATTAACTTAAATGAAATTCGAGTAGCAGTAAAATTCGATATGGTTTCCAATCTTCGATTCAGTACTCGCTCCTCCATCTAAGTAGACGACAGAAATGTGCTCCAAGAAATAGAAAAGGGGATGAACAGTAAAGTAGTCCCTTCTTAATAAAAAGAAAAAAAGAACTACCTTTCAGATTAGATAAACTTTCTAATTGCAAAGTGCGTATTTGATTTATTTTGACGTTTTTATTATGTTGGTCCTGTGCTTTTCCTGTTTTTCTTTTCATTTTTTTTTTGTGCTTATTATTTTTTTGGACCGTTGTTTCTTGTATTAACTACAAGGTAATTAGAAATTTTTATGCTAATAGAAACTGTGCGCAAAGTGACAAGTCAAAAATAATAGGGATGAGCCATGGCATTTCTACAACTACTAGAGATGGGCATTTGTTTTGTAGTTTGAAAATTGATTTGATTTTTCTCAAAAATTGTGGTGTATCTTTTATAAAAGTGACTTTATTTTAATTAAACTTGAAATGTATATACAGAAAAACAATAAAAAAAATCACTTCTATTTGATTTATATTAGAAAATCTAAAGTTTGTTATTAGTTGTGAATGAACGATAAATTAAATAAAATTTTTTTATTAAATTAGAAAATTTTCAGCATACTTCCAGATTTTCAATAGCAAAACAGCAGCAGCAGCAGCATTCCAGTTATTTTTCAGGGTATAAAATTGTTTAACGACCATCCCATTAGCAGCAAAGCAACACTTTTTCTATCTCTAAAAACTCTCGAAATGTAAAAAATTAATCGTAAAATTTCAACGTTGTCGTACATTATTAACTCTTCTTCGTCGTTCATTGTGTTGTTCTTTTCTTAGTTTTTCTATTTTTATACAAAACGAACTAAGATTTTCCTCCTAGTCGTTCTTTTTTTTTTGTTCTGGCGTCTATAAATTATATTTTTTCTCTATCTATAATATTCGAAATATAATAATATTTTATCAAGTGACCTTTTTATTCCCTATTCTAAATACACATACATAGTTAGCCCAGCTAGATACAGTTTGCGGTCAGTTTTCCGACTAGTTTATGGATGCGGTTAAATACTAGTGTGGACACTTTCAATTTATATCCGCAATTAAACACGTTCGTTCTCATTTTAGGTTAAATGACCAAAAGCAGCGTTTGTACAAAAATAAATACATACACACACACATAGTGGACACTGAATTTAGTTTGTCCGAAGAAAAAAAAGAAATACTCGTATAGGTACACGTTTATTTGCACAAATTAATGAGAAAAAGAAAATAAAAATTGTCTGTTTTTACTTTTTTCAGACAAAAAATGATGACTGTTTATTATTATTATTATTTTAAGAGCAATTTTCTCTTTCGTTTGACAAAATTCCATGAAAATTATCATGATTTCGTTACTGAATTTAAAAACCATCGCTAATTTGTGTGCCAGCGCCACCTGTTGACTATCGTCTCAAAATCTATGTTCAAGAATTCTATATTACTATAATATTTTATTTTATACGGCAGTGCATTTCTGTGCACCGTTTTTCTATAGTTAACGCTAAATAAATTCGATTTTTACTTAGCAGATATTTACCGACAACCTTTTCTCTTAACGTATTTAACATTTCGTGTCGATCGTAAACTGGTAAACGAACTTCACACATATACATATGTTGCCTGATGCCTTGCAGCACCCCTTTAACCTAACTCTTTTTCCTATACTCCACTCCCGAAAAAAAAAAAACATCTTTTATTCACCTCTCTTTATGGATTTCAAGTTCCAATTTAAGTGCTGCTACTGCTGCTGCTGCTGTTGTAACTTTCACAACTTCGAACTCAAAGTTGTTACTTGTTATAAAAATCTGTTTTATTTCTATTGAACATCAAATGAAAATGGAAGGAAATAGGATTTTGTTTGTTTTTTCTTTTTTTGGGGTTTTCTTTTTTTTTCATTTGTCGTGCGGTTTTGTATCGTGAAAATTATTTTTGCTGCTGCTGCTTTATCTGGGATGACTATCGAACTAATACGCGCTTTGTTGCCATATTTCTTTTCTCCCTTTTTTTTTTTCGTGTTTCATCGTCAAAAGGGTTTTTATTCACGTCATGTTCAGCAGACAGACTAATGGCATTGCCTCAGTGTGCATATATAGAGACATTATTGTCAGATTTCAAGTGGCACAGCTTCACATTGAAACTAATGGCCGTGGTAGCCTTCCTTTTTTATCTCCCGAAAAAGAAAAAAAAAAGAAAGATGAAAATCACTCAATTATTATGCTAATCGGAAAAAAAATATATTTAAATAAAATGCATCGCCTTCAAAATGGAAATAAATAGAAAATCTCCCTTCACCTGATCCAATTTTGGCACCCCTTCACAAAAACGACTATATAGTATGTAGTAGCCCATGAGAATATAGCGCATAGTAGGCGATGACTGCTACCGTGCTGCCACTGCCATTATTCCAATGTGTGTGGCCTACCTATTTTTCAAACCCATCAATTTCTAAAAGGAAAAAACAAACCCATTTTCTCGATCAAAGTATTTTCATATAAATCCAATAGAGAGTACACACGCCTTCTACTTTGGTTGTCATCAACCATCGGTCTTTTCCAACCAAAAACCCCGCCCCCCTCACCGCTCTACACCATCTATAGCCAATGTTATTTCCACTACTGTACATATCAGCAAAACGATAAACAAAATTACATTTACATAATCTTTCTATTATATTTTTTTTTCTTCTCTCTCTCTCTCTCTTTTCTCCTTCACTGTGTGTATATTAGAAAAGATTCATCGATACGAATTAATTCCTATGTACATTTTCGTTTACTAGAAAGAATTAATACATATTTCATATTTAGTATACACCCTGTCGTACGTACACATTTAATTCGCTAAAAAAAAAAAAAAAAAATTACCCTCATTTTAGCGCACAATCACGATAACAAAAAATAACAACAATGCATGTATAGTTTTGTACACATACAAACTACCACTAAATCACTGCTAGAGCAAGAGAGAGAGAGAGAGAGAGAGAGAGGGAAGTGAGATAGATTTATTACAAAAAAACACAACAAAACAGGGACACAGGGCTATCTAAAGCCTTATAAGTGTCAAAGCACACACACACACACACATTTCTGATTTTATCTGAAACAATGTTTCAAGCCAATATAATAGACTGGGTGGGGGTGGAGACGGGAGGTGAAGGTGGGAAATACATGGTATAATAAATTAGCCTACTGCTTTAAATATTAACTTGAAGTACATACATATATTTTCAATGGGCTCGTTGCAGTAACTACACTATGTGTAGTGCTCTTATGTTAATTTGCCACTCATTTTGTTTTTTTTTGAGTCCTATATTTTATGACAAGGAAAAAAAAAGGGTAGTGAAGGAAAGGTTTCAATTGTAATAAATTGTCATCGCATCACCACCATCTTTGTTTTCTTTCTCTCTTTGTCTTTTTTTCTCTGTCTTCTGAATGATAGAATATACATAAAAATGTGGTAAAAGAAAACCTATATCTGACTGCTGCTGCATTCATTTGAAATAGTGTAAAATAATAAAACAACTCTTTGCTCAAAAAGCGCACTAAATAAAAACAAAACGAAAAAAAAATAAAAAAATAAGGGAACGGGGAAGGAACTTAATAAAGTACACCAACAAACAAACAAACAAACAAACAAACAAACAGAAGGAAACATAACATATATATCGAAATGTTCTTTCTTTTTCTCCCCAGTTCTGCTATATCTATTTCTCTTTTACAGACAACCAAATATAAATCTATCTATATAGATATATACATATAGATACAAATGGCAATATGCCGTACGCTGAGTGAAATTTCACTCAGATTTTTATTTTATTGTTCAAGTTTGTACTTCATGTTCAGTTCAGTTCAGTTCCAATTTTATAGATTTTGGTTTGGTTTGATTTTATTTGTTGTTTGCTGCTGCAGTGATTTTTCATTTCTGTCTGTCAGTGACAGATTAACTTACTCGTTAGATATCTACTGTTTTTTTTTTTTTTTTAATGGTAATTTAATATGAATAATTCCATACAAATCATATTAAAGTGTAACCTTACACTTCAAATAGTCGCGCGACAGCCGACCTTCACACCAACCGCACCATACTATACAAAAACCAGCTGGCAAAAGGCTGAAAAACTCCTTGTAGCATATAGTGAAATAGATGATAATGTGTTTATTTACTGATCTAGAAATTTACATACAATTTAATCTTGCAAATTAGACACAGAAATTATCTGCAGTTGCAACTGATACTTTTCGTTTGGCATTGTAATAGTTTAATTATATGTATATCGAGTTTGATTAACTTGATTTTAATGAATACAGAGTAGATTCATTATAATCGAAACAAAAAAAAAAAAACTATCCAAAAAGACGTCGAAAAAAAAAAAACAAACTATTTTCATCTAAAACTTTTCAAACTCTTTGTATAATCATAATATAATAGTGCACATTGCAGTTTCGAAACTTAAATTAAATTCTTTGCCCTGTTGCTCACGAGTAACGCTTATACACCCCCTTCCCACTACAACTATACCAATATTCACTATGTACCCCCTTAATCGTTGCTATCACTATTTTTTCTTCGCTACTGTCGACGACGACCATCAACATAGACCACCAGCACCCCTGTGCTCTCTATCCACACACACACACACAGTAGCTAATTTTCTTTAACTTCAATTAAGTAGCATCATGTAAGAAAGTCGGTAGACTAGAAATTTCCAGTCAAGCATAACAAGTTTAGTATGTAATAGTCGTGTAGTTGTAGTCGTAGTTCTAGTAGTAGTAGTAGAAAGTTTATAATAAAACCCGCAAAACTTTTATTAGTCACAGCAAGAAGAAGAAAGGAAGGAAGGAAGGAAGATGTCGTAGATTATGTCATATATACCGCTACCACCACTACCACATCAAACCACAATGCAATTCACTTCACTCACTCTAGTATATGTATGTACATCTAATAAATATGTTAATTTAAATGAAGTGTGAGATGTATTTTGACATCAGTATTAGATTTAAATAACTTTCATCGTCTAAGTTTAGATTAGAAGTTCCAAGTAATTATTATGGATGAGTAAAGTTCGTATAAATGAATATATTTAGGTGTCAAAACGATTAATTTTATTAAAACAAACTGTTCAAAAACCGACCTCACTTGGTATGACCTTGAGCACAATACTACATATGCTGTGGTATTGTTATCACTTTTAAACAAAAATCTCGTACATACTAAAAAAAAAAAACTGTTGCTAAACAACCCCAAATCCACTGAAAAATTACAATAAAAATACGATAAAACACACGGGATAATATGCTGAAGGTCAAGTAAGCTCGAACCGTTTTTCAGTGTTCAGTTACCAATCCATTTATATTATATCCATACTACGATTAACGTAGGGCCATTGTTGCCTGAACCACTTTTAACTAAATTACTTGAACGTCGCGTGCAGAATTCCTCCTTTTTAAACTAATTTTTTTTTTTTTTCTGTATTCTTCGGAAAAGTGCGTGAAATCGAATCGTAAACAAAATTGGCTTTTTGGATCGCTGACCTCATTATATAAAAGATGAAATTGAGTTAGAAAAAAATGGATGGAAAAGGGCAGACGGGCAAATGGTGGGGGATAGATACATGTGAAAGTAACACAGCACCACATTGCCTAGATTTTAATCGTTGTGACAAAATCGATTCATCGAAAAACTTCATACGATCACTATGGCTGTAATTTGCATGCACGAATATCGGATCCTATTAGTTGAGAATCGTTAAGCTAACTGATGCCAATATAGATTTCGAAATCATTCATCGAATCATCAAACCCAATTATGTGCATATAGTCGAAATAATTAATCTACCCGAAACTTGCATTAGAGTAATCATAATAATAGTGAATGGTAAATGTCTCAACAATAATATTCGAGACAATCCGTAATCCATAATGTTAAATTTGCTAATTTAGACGTCTAATGCACAAAATGGAAATCAATCTGCGGTTTCACTTTAATTCGTGACAAAATCGACGGAAATGTTGAGATGTTATTAAATTAATTTACATTGCAGATTTTACTGCTTTTGTTATTGAACGTTACCAATTACGGGACGAATATTTTAGGTTAGAATTTCACAAATTTGACAATGCCAAGCGAGAACTAGCTCCAAATGAGACGCACCGTAATGAAAAACAACATCGCGTTAAATCAACAGCCATAATAATAATAATAATAATAATAATAAAATGAAATAAAACATTTATTTGTGTGAAGCAAAAATACGTCTTTAATTGAGTATCATCAAAATGAGATTTTCGCTCGCAAAAACGAGATAATCGTTCTCTCTCTCTCTCTCTCTCTGTAATCTAAAATTAAGCGGTGGTGCCCGTTAAATGGTCGCGAAGGGGGGTGGTGAATGTGGAAAAACAAAAAGATTAAACTTTGCTTATAGCTGATAATATTTTATCGATGGATGTGAAAAGTTTTGACTTGAACAGATTTCCTCAAAAAAATTACCTCGTAAAAGTTTCAATTCTAATGGACTGAAGAAATTTAAGTAATACGCATGCGTACTCGTTTTTATTTCATTCGAAAGGTTTTCATTAAATAAAAGGCACTTTACGATCACATCATCCTATAAATGATTTCCTTTTTATCGAAAAAATATATCGAAGAGGGACGACAATTGATTGGGGAGGAGATTGAAAGGGAAAGGGGAGCGAGCAGACGGGAACTGACTATTACCTTTTTGTCTCTTTTGTTCTAAAAATGACAGGAAAGCCAATAAAGTCAGAATTATTGCCAATAAAATAAATATACACTGGACCATTTTGATGATGGCGACCACAATGTTTTTTGGCTAATGGAAAAATATATAATTTTTTTTTTTATTGTTCGAACAAAATGAGACCTTTGTATCATGCATGCTTTTAGATCGACATATTCAAATGAAGATCTATTTCTTTAATACTCCCATCATTTATGCCCCGCCCTATATATTCAATTAACAAAAATAAAAAAAAAACAATTGAAAATATAATTCATTTTTCAGTGTTGCATGTTAAACGTATCTAAACATTGAAGCTTTCAACAATGAGCGCACTTTTTTCGTCCTTTTTTATGTGAGTTGCTATGCTATGCTATGCTATTACTTAATAGTCTAGTTACTTTCGGCGTCCATTTATTTATTGAATCACGACATACCATTTTTGTGATGGGAGCAAATGCCCTTTAAATGGTTATTATTATTATTATTATTATTATTAGATTAAGAGTTCAGTTGGTCTGTATAAATCGTGAATTTACTAGAGTGGCATCAAGATTAAAATTTTTGTATTACATTGGTGCGGACGGTGAAGAGGACAAATGGCCCGCATCAAATTTGTTTTTTTTTTGACTGCTCTTTTTTATATAGGCGTTAATGTAGGCTTTTCATCTTCTATCAGGAAATTAAACAAAATTTACATATCACTTCGTTTTCATTCTACGACCACCACCGCCACGTCAAAAAATAAACTTTTGAATCTTTTTTTTTTTTTTACAACCGCACTTCTGCTTCCTCTTCTCCTCTCTCCCTCTCTCATGACTGGGCTGTGCCTCTAATGATAACAGAGCAGTAAAATTGTTCGTAGCACGTTTTACGAGATCTTTTACTTATAAAATCCTCTTATCCCGATAGAAGCAATGCAGCAGGAAAAAGAAAAAGAAAAATAAATGCAAAAAAAAAAAAACTTTTCAATGTAAAGTGGCATCTCGTTTAAGAAAATTTTCCATTAAACAGTTTTACGAGCGAAGGTGATGCCATCTATCTAAGTAACATAAAAAATATATAGAGTACAATCAAGATATGAAAATAAGAAAAGCGAAGCATCTTTTACGTATAGTACGATATACGAAAAGAAAATTTGTTTTAGGGAGTGATGACGGAGAGAAGGAGACAAACACACACAGAGGAGAGAGAGAGAGAGGATGGGAAATGAAATTGACGAGAGAGAGTTTACCAATTTTTTTTTTTCTAGATGGGAAAAAAACTTGAAAACTTGATATTGTTAGAGACTTGATAATGAAGTGTTAACAACTGAAATTTTCCACGGTGAAAAATTGCTTTTCACTTTATTTGTATTGGAAAATTTAATCGGAAGTGCTTTCACTAGGCAAATAATAAGAAACACTTTTTCCTCATAATTTCAAATCGCTATATTATATTCAAACAGAGACTACGATTTTCTTCGGAAAATTTCCCCAATACCATCCCATTTCAATCACAAACCCAAAACAATCAAAAGAAAAGTTCCATCCACCAAAAAAAAAAATTTCTCTATCTACAAAAATGTTCATATACCCAAATGACACATTGTTGAGGTAGGGGGTTGATTTTATGACATACAATAGTAAATGTACTCTCTCATATGTGTGTATAGTAATAGTTGTAACGTATAGTGGCACACAGTCACATAGTGCAACCCCCCACCCCATCTTTCCACCAACGTCGTGTACAACGCACATAATCTGAGCAAAACTGCCAACATAAAACGTTTTAAAAGTAGGTAAAAGAGGAGGCACAGCTACACTTCCACATACCTAAATATAAAACATTCAGTGTCGTAAAATTATTTTTGCTTTAGGGTAGATATGATTAAATGTGTGCAGCAGCTACACGATTTTACTCTGCTAGCGGAGTGTAAAGTAGTAGAGGAGTGGTAGGACAAGGGAAATGTTATACTATGTAGTGTATAGAGAAGTGGTGGAAATTGTTCAATTCCAGTTAAGTTTAATTCGTCATATGGAATTTGATTATATTGGGACTTGGTGTCAGTTAATTGTCATCGATTCGATAGCAGTGCAACGAGATCATTAATGAGAGTTTATCCTAAATCATCGTCATAGTAGAAACTAACTAGAATTATTCCTTTCTATCGTTTATCATTTACACACAATGAAAAACAATAAGATGGTGTACTAACGTAACATTTCGAAACTAATTAACGAAACTTCAAATCCGTATATGAATATTTCGAAATTCATATCTCACACACAAAATTATATGGTTTTATGAGAAGAAGCATCGTGGAAGAAGAGAATGACAATCTGATGACTTGTTATTGGTATAGGAAGACAGTGGGGGGGGGGGGGGTTGTTCGCAGCGTGTGCGAAACAGTGATACACGAGAGTAACTGAGTAAGAAAGATACATAGGACGAGGAACATGTTCTAAATGAAATGAAACCAAAAGCAAGTAGTAGTAGTAGGATTATAAATGCTGAAGATTTTCTATGGATCTGCATAAATAAATCTATGAGTGTTTCACGTGGACGGGGAACACGGGCGGGGAAACGAAATGAAGTCTGTAGGTATCTTGATTAAATTTTAATAGCATCGAAATGACAATAATTACGGTGCGTCTCAGGAACTGAATATTTTACAGTTGAAACTTTTAAAGATAGAAAAAAAAAACACCAGTTTTATTCGGGAAAAATAGATGGATGGAATGAGTGCCCTAAAGCTCTGTGCTCTGCACTTTTGGCACAATCATTTTTCCTCCATTCACCTACCCTTCTCTCTCTCTCTCTCTTGCCATAAATATCACTCCCCCGCCTCAAAAAGTTTCGCCTTTCTCTATTTGCGCACGGACAATGCATAACGAATATCTTCGGGGCATACTTGTTATTGTGTGTGTTGGATCTCTCCTCTTCATCCCTTTCACTTCTCCAACTCTCCCACCCCCCTCTCTCTCTCTCACTCACTACCACATTGCCATAGTCTGGATAGAGTTCAGTCGACTATCTATTCGAATGTATATTTAAATAAATTAATGTATATCATAGAAAAATGATAAGGGCAACTTGACATAGTCGTGTCCTTGAACGAGCATTTTTAATCAACTCATAAAGAGTGCGACGTATGTCTGAGATAGTAGTGAAAAAATAATCTCTCTCTTAAATTTCTACTTCGAAAAAAAGCAAAAGGATGGTGTGAGTGTCTAAATGAAGAAAGGTAGAGAGTAGAAGGGGGGGAGGGGGTGAATAGATAGAGCCATAGAGAGAAGGAGAACTTGAGGGATACGATTAAAATTGAGCAGGAACCACCACTACGTTATTTCACCTTTAGCCTTAGGCTGAGAGTTTAATGGTTCTCCATTAAATGTTACCATTTCCCTAAATTTAGAAATGATCATTTAAATAGGTAGTGTCTGTCTGTCTGGTTGGGTATAGTACACGCTTATGCCTTTAGGTATGAAAACGGTCGGGTGTATGAGAGATTATGAAGATAATGAGAAAGATGGGAAAAATTTGAAATAAAACTAAGGGGTGTAACGATTACGATTTTTCGCTTATATCTAATTTTTCCACACACACACATAGACGTAAAATATTCCATTAATGAATTAAGAAATTCAATTAACCAGTTTGATATGAAATTAAATTAAAATCAACCTCCACAACGCGCCCCCAACGATTTTAAACAATATTTTTTACGTTTTTGCTTTTCATTATTATTATTATCATTATTATTAAAACATTTTAATCCTATTTTAATTTTCGACACATTTTAATAATGAAAACAAATCGCTTTGCATTCGCCTTTATCCTTTGTTGAAAATATTAATGATTTCCTACTATTAAATTCCATGTTTTAATCCTTGGTATTGCGCGCGAGCCTCGTACATTCTCTCTCTCTCTCTCTCCATCTGTATATTTGTACTAGCGAAAGAGAGATAGACGGAAATATATAGATACATGGTAAATGGAAAAGGAGAACGAGAGGCAGAGATAGAGAGAGTTTAGTTATGACTGGAAACATAATCTTCAATTAAAATGGCACTGATCTCTTCGTTTCGTCTGTCTGCTGCTGCCTGCCTGTCCATCTAACCATCTGTCAGTTTGATGGGATGTTTAAAAAACGCGAAGATCCATTTTTTTTTTTGCCATTCAATGATATTGTGGCTTAAAATGTCAATTCGTTTCGAAAGGATTATTATAAAATCAAAAAAAAAAAAAAAAAAAAAAAAAATTGGAAATCACGAGCAAAATTGGAAATTAAATTTTTATGCAAAACTATTTTCAGTAGCAACATATTCCATAAAAGTAGAGATTTTTAAAGGAAAAAAGAAGAATACTTATGTTACTTTGCCATCAGAAAGCGAGAGAGAGAAAGAGAGAGAGAGAAAGTCAGACTTCCACAGAATATTTAACTTCCGGAAGTATTATACAGCTACACTTCCATCTACATACACAAAATGTACTCACTCTCTATCCCTCTCTCTCTATACTTCTCTTTTATTTCCCTCTAGCTCTATCTATCTCTAAGTAATGATCCAAGCCAACAACCCCTTTTTACATCTTCATAAATATTGATTAAAAGACACTCAAAATTCTAATACACAGTCAAGACTTGAATTTCATATATAATGTGACGAAGACGTGAAACAGACGTCGAATGGATGACAAAGAAATAGGAAAAACGAAATCGACCGCTTTTGAAAAGTACCCAATAAAAAACCACAAACTAATTAATTGAATAATTTCGAATTCGCTTCGATCATAGGGCCGTCCTTACCACACCACCCATTCAAGCAACAGTGCAGCAATACGATTGGATAATAGCGTAAAGTATTAGCTCCGCCTATGTATATAGTTGCTCGTTAAGCAGTGTCTTGTGCGGTTTACAATGAAAATTAAATTCGAAAAAGGAGAAAGGATTTTCAGCAAAGAAAAACAAATATATATATATATATGTATCTTGAAGCCTTTCTACCCTCGAATGGTGTAGGCTTAAAACAAATAAGAAATTAAATCTAGTTTCGAAAGAAACAATTAGAAAAACCTGTTGCAGCTGCTGCTGATCGTTCAAAAGAAAAACAACAATGCGAAGATATTTTTACAGAAAAAAAAAAAAAAAACGTTTATTTTGGTTTCATTTTCAAATTATGATTGCTTCGTATTTAATTATATTCCCTAACTTTCTTTCTTGCTTTATTATTATTATTATTATCTGCTACTTAAAACTAACTAATATAAACTTTTACAAATGAAAAGTTTAAAAACGATTTTAATGTAGTAAAATTTATTGTTTAGTAAAACTGCGAATACGGACAGACGGAGAAGATAATTAAAATAAAATATTAAGCTAATTGAGTTAATTAGTTTTTAATGAATTTTAATAAAAGACACTTATGTGAGAAACTTGTAATAATCAAGAATATTATCGTTCTAATTTTGACGTATGCGTTGTGTCATTTATAGTAGAAATTTCTTCTTTTTGGTGTGCAATCGTATAAATAAAATTCTATTTCTGCCTGTATGTTTGTCTGACTACACGACACAAGCGCCATCTTCTGGTACAGATCGAAAGGAATTCCATCAATTACTTATAATTAGTAAGAACAATACTTTCTCTCTTTTTATAACCTCCATCCCAAAAAAAAAAAAAAAAAAATCTATTAAACTTAAAACAAAAGCGCTGCACCGAACAACAACAGCAATAACTATAGAATTTAAAATATTCATTCAATGGTGCAGCAATGCAATTTAAATGGCATCGCAATAAAAGTAAGGGAGTAGAGAACGGAAAGGGTGAAGGGGACTGAAGTGAAGTGTAGTGATGTGATGAAGTTTCAGTTATTTCGACTTGCCGCCTCCTGCCACACTACTGCTACTTCTTTATTCCTATACTTTTCCGTTCCTATTCAGTTTTCTTTCAGTCTTCTTCTTGCATCTTCTTTCGCTTGTTGTATTTACAGGCACAGTTAATTACTTAAGAAAACTAATTAAAGAGTTGGCAAGTAATTACGTAGAACATACTGCAGTTAAGAGTACAACTTCCAGTTTCAATATAAATTTGTATTTTGTTTTTTTTTTTTTTGCAGAAAAATTATCTACGGAAAAGTTTGCTATTTTCTTTTGGTTTTGAGTGTTTAAATGTCCTTGAATAGGAATTATTAAATTAAAAAAAAAAAACAAAAAACAAATTTCATTAGCTAAACAAGGATAATAATAGAAAATAATATAGAAGAATCGAAAGTAGTAGGAGTACAAAACAAATTCCGAAAAACGTCTGGCATCTGCCTTGCTATACTATTCACTAATCCCAATACTAATCTTACATTCGACACGATGTTTTACGCACATTTTAACCGCAAAATACTTTAAGAGTCTCCGTTTTTTTTGACAAATATAAATCCCTTAACTATCCACCCCTTGTTCCCCCCGTTCACCATTCCAATTCCATTTTCCACTTAATACCTTTATTTTCATTGACCTGAGAGGCCGAAATGAAAATAAAATTTGACAACTGACGGAATTATAAAGGGTGGAGAGTGGATAGGATGGACGACATTAAAATTTTAGTCGTCCATCGGTCGGATGGTCAATTAGCCATTTCCCGACCAGCTTAAAAAACAAAAAAAAAAAAATAGAAAGAAGGGACAAGAAATGAAAAACAAAGAGGGGGATATAACGTTAAATGGTAACAAAAACAATTTTGAAAACGTTCTTTTTTTTTGTTGCTGTTGAAGGTAACTTAAAGGGAATAAAGATGAGGGTGCAATAAGAGCGAGCAAAGACTTTTTTTTGAGTGGATTGTTTGGCTGTAATGATGATTTAAGACGAAAAATTGAAAAAAACAAGAACTACCAATTAAAATTAACAGCAAAGTGAAACCCACAGTAGGGAAAATCCAATTATAATAAACATTTAGTAATTAAATTTAAAAAGAAAATTGCTTTTTTTCTAAGTTAGACGTCAAACGAAGAGAGGCCATGACAGGTTGCGTGCGTTATAACGGAATTATTGTTTTTACCGTCCTCGTTTCTCGTTCTATACTTTACTCACTTTACTGTTTAGTAGTATACGCATTCGACCTACACATATATATATATATATATATGTATGGATTATAGCTGGGCATATTTCGTTTTAGTTCCCAATTTACCATTTGCCAGCGTCAACATTTCATTAAGCTGTCAAAAATGTATCTGATAGCATATTTATGATTAGGATAATATTCAAGATAGGGAAACTTAAGCTAAACAATGTATTGTAATATAAAATTAATTAAATACTAAGGAAAATGTACGATCATTTATTGCTGTTGCTAACTAGCTAGACAAGTTTGATTACATCCAGCTAGATTTTGATAAATAAAGACAACATCCAATTGAATTGAAATAAAAATATGACACACATACACACACGAAAAGATATATTATAAATAATATAACAAACAGCGAATGTAAAAGGTACAGAGAGTGGAAAAGCGAGAAACGTTTCCTTTTCTTCGGAAAACAAAAAAAAAAAAAAAAAGGTAGGTAATTCCATCTGACTTTAGACAAACCCCTTGGGAAACTAAAACAGATAAAAGTTACCTTTATTTCTCTAACATTACTTATATATTATTAAATTTTCGATAGAAAGAGAGAGAAAAAAGTGAAGAAGAAAAGTTAAGTAATTTTTCCTTCTTTTCAGTTTCTTTTTTTCTTCTGTCTGTCGAACGTGATAAGTGTCGATTCTATTGCTATTTAATAAATAAAATGCCACATAAGAATTAGCTACAATTTAGAGAGGTAATTGTGTAACATTATACTTTAGTTGGCGACCTGAGGAGGTTCGTTTACTTGAAACTTTTATTTGCCTTTTATTCAAAATACTTCCGCAGAAGAATTTTTTGCATAAATTCAATTTTTAATCAACTAACCTTTCCTCTAAGTAGGTATATCTGCATAAAAACTAAGTAAACAACAACGAAGTGAACAGACTAGAGAGATTAAAGAATTTAATATACATAAATAGACAGTCGAGGTTAACTAGAAAATTCGCCTTTTATTTTTTTTTTTTAAGTGCACATCCTGAAAGTGTGCTTTTTTCTTAAAAGGAAAAAAGTTGCAATTTTATTAAAATTCTATCTAATAAAGATAAAATAAAAAGGAAACGAAAAAATAACTAGCCAACATGAGTAAAATACATCGTCATTAATGCGCAGCAGTACGAAATCCTCTTGTTCCAATAAAACAAATCGTCGTCTATCTACAATTAGATGTGTAATTATTACGCCATTTCTCTATGCTATTGTTATGTAAAATAAACTTTTATGGACCACAAATTAGCATTTGCACTGCACTATTTAGCTGCTACTAATAAAAGCTAATTAACCGCAGGCTTACAAGGAATAAGTGTAGGAATTATGAGTAGGTACTACCCACCTATACATGTATTACGGAAATTTGTTTGCTTTAGCGAACGAAACTGCATTTTTTCAACTAAATCAACTAAATACCGTATGCGGTCCTGATAATGAATTGAATTGGACTCGAAACGTTCTGATTCCACTATATATGACAGTTTGACGTCTATATTCATTATATGGACCAAACCAAACCTAACATTTACCAATTATTTTGACAATTACACAATTAAAATTATATACCGATAGGAAAAGTTAGGAAACAGAAAACCATATGCGTCTAAAAGGAGGAAAAGAAGAGCGAGTGGTACAGGGAAAAGGTTCAGAGAGAGCATAACCCCCCTTCTTAGACGCTATACTGTTTACAGTAACCATACGCTTTACTTAGTGTGCGAGTGAAACAGAGAGGTTGAAGTTATTGAGAAATGAGGGGATGATGCAAATCTCGCGGGTCTCATTGATAATTATTATTATAGCAGGAAGGGCGCGAGTTAAGGGCATATTCTAGGGCACTCCAGGGTGGCAAACTTGTACTAGTTGTAGCAGTAGTAGTAACTTTTGTGTGCTACATGTATACTATATGTATATGTATGCGTAAGGCATCATCATCATAATAATAATAATACATATTGACGTGAATTTGTTATTAGGTAACGAAGCGATTATTAAGTCATGGAATATGTAATTAAGATAATTTTATGTATAGGAAACATAATAATAATAATAATCATCATAGTTAAAGCAGACTTTAGATTTAAATATTATGAATTAAAGTTAGAGGTTATGTTGATTAGTAACAACTCAATTCTGAACCGTTGCGAATTTATCGATCGCATCGATAAATCCGCTGAACAAAAATAAAATACTTACAATTAAACTCCATTAACTAACAACATCCTAACCTAAAAAATAAACCCCGAAAAACTGCAACCCTCACTCACCATACACACACACAAATCATTTAATAAAAGTAAATTCCTAACACTGAGGAGCAAGCGAGTTTTGAAACACTCTTAAGGGACTAGAAGTAAGGAAAAAAAGGAGTCGACAAAAATCCCTAAACTAAACTTAAAAAGCCTTCAAGAAATAAGGGAGATTGCGATACGCAATAATAGAGGGTGAAAGAAAGATGGACGGACTATCAGAATTGTTTCATAGTAATTTGCGATTTTCCTTTGCCCCTCGCGCGCTTCGCAACCTCCTGCCGAACATGTAGAGGAGCGTGAAATCGGGTTTCTTTTCTTTAGCAAATACTAAATACGAAAAATGTAAGGGTGGTCGATGATTGACCCTCATATTTATTAGAAAAGTCTCCTAGGGAGAGTCGTAGTAATAGTAGTGGAAATCAGCCATAATTTCCATCCCCTATGATTTTTCTTGTAGTTGAAGAACGAAGGGTAATTTATAGACCTAAAAATATTTTGGTCGACAACAAAGTGTGTTTGCTTTGATTCGATTATGATTTAAAAGCATGGCGGTAGTGGAGGAGGATGAGGAGTGGTTGGAAATGATATGTAATGCTACATGTTGTTGCGTCACATGAATGACATTTACACAGTGAGATTTTATTGCTTGGAAATAACTTTTTATGCGGATCAATTAAGAATAATGCAATGACTTTGCCGGCGCGTTTAACAATGCGAAATCTCTCTTGCTGGAACAATTAGATTGAAAAATCTATTTAACGTAATATTTTCGATATGTCAAAATATGACGATTGACTCGCGACTCAGTTACAAACCTAAACCCAAAACGGTATTTTTCGCAACTCGTTAAAAATAATCCTAAATAAATTGGCCATGCTAAAAAAACTGGCAAAAAAAAACAAAAAAAATTAATAAAGTTTTGTAGATGAAATCCGGAAAATTAATTTGTGGTGGTGGTGGTGGTGGTTATGAGTAGATACAGGGCGACGGGAATTATTTTCAGTTTCACGATACGATATAGAGGAGCAGAATAGATATTGATTGAATACGACGTGGAAAATAAATAAAGAAATATGATGTAGGCGATGAAAATGAGCGATGAGAAACGGAGAGTTTGAGAGAGAGCAAAGGAAAAAGAAAAATGTCCAGAGAGAGAGAGAGAGGGAGTAAAATGAAAGGGGTATAATTTTTTGGATGTTGTTAATAATTAAACTGGTCACTCGATCGTTGCTATGGGGAGGCAGCGTGTGAGTGGACAGTTCCCGAATTAATTGGGATCGTCCGATGCAAAAAAAAAAATGAATTGAATACAAATTGATGAGCGCCTTCGGTTTATTTTTGGAAAAATACGAACTTTAGCGAGACTTAGCATCGATTGTGTTGATACACGACTAAATATTTTTAGCTAAAGACATTTCATAGAAATTTTGACAGATTTATCGTTTATTGCAAATGAAGAAAAAACTGTTGCGAATTATATAATGGTTGACATTTCGAAAAAGTCTTTTGCTATATGCATGCTTGGTTGCATAATTTCCTTCTATATGTATATACATAGACATGAAAATATGTAGGCCTATAAAACATGAAAAATTATATAAATTAGTACGATATATGCAACTAAACTCTCTCTCTCTCTCACTCTCTCTACAGCTGATAGTTATCAATGAGAAACAAACACAAGTTAAAATGTATGTAAATACTGTAAAGAATTCGTTTGACATGTTGTTGTCGTTGCCGTTGCATTTTGTGTTATTATAGAAAAATTCTAGAAAACAAGGAATTCAGCCAGGCTTATCGACGGCGGTATTTTTTTTTTTTTTTAACTGAAATTATTGTGACATATTCGCACGCATTAGATAAATTCGATTAATTGAAATGTGGGAGGGGCAATGCTTTCCATTCTAGCTATACTTTGTTTGTGTTAGTTCACTTGATTTAATCACTATGGAATTTATCAAACTTATGTGAACTAGTGTTACACTATTGTGCACTACTGATACATTATTGTGACAGTTTATGAACGAATATTGATAAACTATTGCAAGAATATAACAAGATAAAGCTCCAATTCATGAAAAGCTGCACAAAATACAAAATGAATCTGGTGAGTGGCAGTGTGACACATCAATTTCATTCAACATAACCTAATAATAAATACGTAATACATCTAAATAAGGCCAACTAAAAGTGTGAAAAGTCGGATCGTTTATTGGATCGTTTTATATACGATCATAGGTGAAAGGATCAAACAGAACGGCGTGTGGAAGGGTGATGGTAGTAAGGGGTCAGAAAAATAATGTTTCCCAAGAGAGAAAATTCGACCTTTTTTTTCGTTCCTAAAACTGGTATTTTATCGATGAAAACATCAATGGGACCACCTCTTATGTTATTTTGTGCTCTTTTCGTTTGCCGATTTTATTTTATTGAAAACGATGGGAAAACCGAACCACATTAAAGATTAAATGTCCGAGAATAAATAATTTGGAAAGTTATTTGTAAGAAATTTACTAATAAATTTTCTATTTGGAAAAACAAATTTTAAATGAATCGATTAAATGAGAACATGGTTTTTCTATTAAATCTGCTTTGGCAAAGCTTAAGCAGCGAACGGTCTTATCTTATATGCAATAATAATAATAATAATAATAATTGAAGTTGTCTTAATTTAAACTTTGAGAAGCTATTGAAACCGATCTAAGCTCACAAGGATTATAAAGGTATACATTGTCCTTAAGAAAATCATTCCCAAACTAAATGCACAAAGAGAAGAGAACCTCCCTTCCTCCCTTCGTCACTCCTCGGTGGATTAAAACATTACTTCAAACAATCCGATTTTATTTAACCGTCACTAATTTTACAAAAGAAAAAAATCACAGATTAAGAAAACAATAAATTTATCATCTAATCGCTTTATATGTATCGGTCAAGCATTCAGTGGTGGTGGTGGTAGTTTCTCCTAAATTCCTTAAGAATAATTTCCATCCACTTGCTCCATGTATAAAAGAGAGAGAGAGAGAGAGATTATGCCACACCATTTGTCTGATACGATTAAACTGTTGAAAAATATTTGTGATATATTTGAAGGGATGCGAGATTTTGGTCATTGGTCAATTGGATGAAGTGGGAACGGGACGGCCACAAAATGGAGTCCCAGGCAGGCAGGCAGGCAGGCAGGCAGGGGTCAATTTCCTAACTATTTGTTAAATGTTAAATTGGATGAGAACAAAAAGATTTTGAACACCAGGCATTTCTAACGGGATAATGACCGTTGATTATACGATTCTTTCAAGTAGTTCTTTAATCAATCGTCCAATAAATATGTGCTGCCATTTATTAAAATATGTTTTTCATTCATTTTTATTATTATTTCATAAGTATGTCGATAATGTGCAATTGTACAAACATCACCATCAATCTTATAGAATATGCAATTTTAATAGCGGCAATAAATTCTAATACGTACAAATGAAAAACGTATAAATATAAATGTTTAACTGATGTTTTATGAGCCTATTTGCTATTTTTATTTTGATTTTTGCTTGTATTTATTATCTTTATTTCTCGATTTGTTCGTTTGTATTTTTAGTATTCAGGCCGAATAAAGTGGTCATTACACGGCCACAATGCAATGATATCATCAATACAATTCGATTAAGAATCGACTCACTTTTCACATGTTTCAATCGAAACATTATTGAATCTAATTAAATCTATTTCATTTTCGTGCCATAAAACTCAATAATTCCCTTTGCTTATTATCGAATTATAATTCCCAATAGACACCGTGATGCAATATACTACAATCTTAAAATAAGAAATAAACTCCCCCCCCCCTCCCAACAAAAAAAAAACCAAAATAAAAATTACCAATCAAATCAAAACAATGGCGAGGAACATTGGACTCAAGCAACCGAAGCAAATAGATTAGAAAACGAGACTAGAATGAAGAATCATGCAGTAGAGTAGCGTTCCTTGAAAAAGGAATAAGAAAGAGAAACGAAGCAATATAATAGGCATAGAAAAAGGAGGAGAGAGAAGGGAGACAAGAGAGAGAAAACCAGTTTTAAAGCGGAAAAAAGGAAACTTGATTGGAATCGATACGTTCGAAAATTTTCGATCTGATGAATAATAAAGTATGGCAACATCGCTTTAACATTCATAATTTAAAATTAACCTCGAAAAAAAGACCAAAAAAAAAAAAGCAATTTTAATTTTGAGCCTCCATCATTCACCATCCAAAATCGATTCATTAAATGAGCGGCCCCCAAAAAAAGATTTATCTCAAAAACAATATTAAGTTTTTGGAAAAGTTTCGAACGCATCCTCAGCAATACGTCTTCCACGAAGAAAGACCACGTAATTTTATTTCTATTTCTTTTTTTTTTTTTTTTTTGCGGAAGGAAATGCCATTAGTTCCTTATATAGCTTCTTCCACTGACTGGACACTCTTCGGGATTTTCTCCTTATTCCGCCCCCCCTCCCCCCCGGACGAAATCTTTGCTGTCTGCTTGCCTACCACCACTACAACTACTATTACTACATAGTAGCAGCAGCAGCAGCATATGTGACTGGCTGCCTGCTATACAGCTAAGTCAGCTAGTATAGTATAGAAAAAGAGCGAGAGAGAGAGGCTGTACCAATTTTCGGTCATCGAGTGCATCTGATACGATGTGACCACATGTGTATCAAATATCTGTAATAAAATACAAATATCAATGGCGCACAGTGTCATTTCTCAAATCCCAATTTTATTCGAATAGAATTCCTTCGGAGGATTGTCTATACTTGTCAGAGTCAGTATAAGAAATTTAAGCTATTAAAAAAAAAAAAAAACTACAGGATATTTGATTATCTCAGTTTTCGCAAAACATCAACAGATATGATACGCCACTGGATAGGAATGATTTCTCAATACGTTTCGGAATTTCAATATTTATATCGATGTTGTTGGCTCTGTTCGATGCTGTCAGTCATATTTTATTATTATTCCAATTCAATCATAATTGTCCGAATGAAAAGGCAGAAATCTATACATTTGGCAACATTCAATCGTAATGGTTCTTCAAATACATAATAATGATTGAACTACAAGTTCCGGAAACATTCTAAAATTTCGTCCGAAACGACAAAGACTGACAAAATAGACTGTCATACTAAGCTGGGGGTTCTAAATCATATACATACATAGTCTACTACTACTACCACCACTACCACTACAAAATTGATTGTAAAGTCCTCCGTCTTCTTAACGTTTTTAATCCTCTTAAAAATTAAAGTCCTTTTGATTGACTTCAATGCTTTTTAGATTAAAAGCCTTTTCTTTTTTTTGTTTCTAGTTGCCTTTGCAAAATCGGTATCGGTGACTGACTTGCCAAGCTTAAATTAATAAAGTTAAAAAGACTCTCTCTCTCTCTCTCTCTCTCTGTGGAACAATAGAAGAAACGGAGAGCGAGAAGTACTTATAAAATATATACAAAAAGGATTTGTTCCATTGTAACATAATATGACGTAAAAAAATATATTCGGTTTATTAAATATAGTTCAACTCATCGCACTGATTCAAACTCATCCACCGACTTTCCACACTAATCTCCATTGACTTTATTATATCAATGCTGCGGCAGTCCGACCATTATGATACAACAAACATACACAAGCCAGTCGATTTTATTATATAGAAGATAGACACAGCTTCTTTTTCTGGTTGTCTTGTCTGTTACGGATTGTTTCTCGTTCGATAGTCAATCAATGGAATCTTGATTAGTCCACATCTTAATTCCCAGTTTAATGATGAGCATAATGTTGCTTATTTAAAATTCCACTCTTCATTCTACTTCTTCTTCTAATTAGAAACTAGTTTACTTTAGACCAACGCGAGATGGAGGCGAATAAACTTTCGTTTTTTCTAAAAACGAAAACAAAAAACTATTCGTGAAGAATTCATTTATTTGTGTCTACAGATCTAGAGGGAGAGAGGAAAAAAAAAAAACTTCTATCCAAGTCTATCTCTACTTTATACATATATATATGTGTGTGTGTGTGTGTACATCTTCAAAGGATGGAAAATTCAAAATGTAACCCACGTCACGAAGTTGTCGGGAGTGACTTTTTGGAAAAAGAGAGCAAGAGAGAGAGAGTGTGTGTGCAAGACAGAATAGAGCGATGCCCGAAGGAAAATGAATGCTGCTGCTAATGCTGTTTCACATTCACAACGCGATAGAGGCCAATAATTGGACCTGAGGATGTTGATGGAATGCCGAATTTGATATAGAAAGGAAAATTCAGAGGCGGCTGAATTGAGAACTTTCATTTGATTTCTTTTGGGTGGAGGAAATCATCGAAGTCTTGCCGTTATGTAGAACTGATAATTGTTCCAGCTGCTGGTAATTGTGACATTATGCCCGAAACAATGCTCTTTTTGGGAAATAAGTCGAAGTAGTTAATTAGTAGAGTCTATTAAGAGATTCGAATTAAAAATAGTTTTCAAATTGATTAAAGCCTCTGCCACATACGCTGTTGATTGACCCAAAAAATTACTTGTCATAATCGATAAGTTTAACATTCATCCAGTATGCACGCCAATGATTTAAAAAGAAATTATATTTCTCTTTCTTGCCATCGTTAAGCCTCTTTTTTCTTCTTTTCTTTACTTTCCAGTGAATTTTGTGAAAGACGAAATGCAACTGACGACTAGAATGCTCGTCACAGCAGAGACATTTTTACAATAGATTTTCAGTTTCTGCATCTATTTTTCTACAGAATTAGAGCTAATTGAAAGTCGCTTCGTTGAATAGATTCGCTCGCATCCCAAAGGAGATTTTATAATTACTTGCCAACCACTATTACTTTATGTACTATTGAAAGGGCGTCTCGTTTTATCGGGATTCCGTTTTCTTTTTGTTGTGTCTCTATGAGCGGCCTGTGACCCAGTTCGCGATATTGAATTGAAAGCAGAAAAAGAGATGGGAAAAACAAAAGTAGGACATACGGACGTCCTGTTTTATTTCTATTATTTGTCGAGATCTTTTCTTCTATTAAACAAAAGTCAAAAGCTGAATGTATTAAAAAAAAACTTCCATAACGAAGATTAAAAACACACGTTCGTTGTAAGAAAAATCGAGAAGAAAAAGGGCCCATAAGCTAAATCTTAATACGAACTGTTTATTTGTCAGTTCATCCCCTCTTTATAGATATATATTGGATGCATTTTCATTAGATATATAAATGCATCACCTTTACATAGAAAGTGCAATTTTCATTTAGTACACGAAGAAATGAAATATTATTTTAGGAAGTTTCGACAGGCAATTGATAATTATTATTGCAGTCACGTTTTCATTTCGGTTATGGACTTTGGTGGATGATGAAGAAAGAGATGGTGATGGTGTCGGGTAAATTAGATCATATTAGCTACAAAATGTACGTGAGCTAAGAAGTGAAGACCTGTATGCGGTTCGCGTGGAAAAACGAATTAATAAAGCACAAAAGCAAAAATTAATTTTCCCTTTTGCTGCTGCGTCTGCCCGATTTCTAATAATAAAAATGAATTTGTCCGTCATAAATTTAATTATCAGCTTTCTTGTCCGCTATTGACCGCAATTTTTACCTAAAAATGTCCCACATAACTTCCTCAAAAATTCATTTATAATGAAAACAAATCGAGAAATCCTTTTTCACCCTTCAACGTCTACGATATATTAAATATAAAATTGAAATCAACCCTCTGAAATTTTGCGGCGGTCGTATGATAATTGGACTTGATTGGAGGGTTACTTTTCACGTTGTGGGTCTCTCCGTCTTTTGAGAATATCCTCGCAAATCAAATATTTAGCGTTAGCGTTAACTCAAGAAGTCTACTCTAAAATATTTTGAATTGATAAAACGAAACAGTTTCAATTTACTTCTCAAACTTATAAATAAATGGTAAAACTCCAGCACAAGATGTAAATAGAACTTCCTGACCTGTGCTGACTGACTCGTTTAGCGGCGGGGTGTGTGCTTGATTGATTGATTGATTGATAGGTTGGGGATTTGAAGGTGAGTGAAGGCGGCCCCTTCAAATTAGGAACTCATTTACTTTCATATTATTGAATTAAGTGTGGAAGAATGAATACTGAACTGATAGTGTTTAGCATCAAGAAATAACTTTATTCCTGTACCTTAAGATTATGTGGTAATGTCATTAAAGTCACATTTTACACTGTTGGAAATAGGAGTTTTTAACTCAAATTTGATTCAATTACGAAATGCAATTATTAACCGGTAATTAATTAATGGTTTGTTTTATTAATTAAAAGTTTGTTTTCGTGCGGTTCATGTTCGGTTTAATTATATTTTTTTCGAAATGAAAACTTTCGAAGATTGTTAAAAGTTTATCGCATGCGAATACGTTTATTTTATTCCGATTCCGATTTCGAGAATCGATTAATTCTTCTCTAAAGAAAATTCTTTGAATCTATTCAAAAAATGATCGAAAAGTGAAAAAAATCGATTTACATATCAATTTTTGTAAGAATCGATTTATTTTGTTAATTGATTATTAACGGGGATCAGTTTACATGGTGAGAACCTATGGAGTCGCTTATCTGAGCTCAGAAACGATTCGTATGCACAGTTGGATTTTAAAGTTTCCCAGTGGTTTGTCACAAAAAAAAAAAAAACTAGAAATGAAATTATACAAAACAATACAAATACAACCCATAATAATAATAATAATAAATAAAAACAGGACACATCCGGTTTTTAACTACAGGAACAAAATTAAATCATTTGCCTCATAGCACCCCGGGGTGCGGAAGCTAGGTCTCTCTCTCTCGCTGAGAGAGAAAGTTTTTAATTCCCTTTTTGAAAAAATTTGCATTCATACTAAATATTTCGACGACACATTAAAATTAAAAAAGGTTTTCTTTCATTTCGTTAATTATGCAAAACAAGTCAAATAATAATAATAATAATAAAAGTGTTTTTGAAAAATTTTAAATTTTATCATTTCGGTTGTGTTTCTTTTAATTTAAGTTTTGGCTAAATTGTTGGTCTAAGGCAGAATTATGTGGTCAGTTTTTATCTATGCTGCCATGTTTATGCAGGAGACATAAAACTTCTAGAATTTTTCGTCTGTTTGGCATAAAATTTTGAACAAATATTGATGTCGCGTTGCCCATATCTGTGTAGTAGTGTCGTTTATTTTTCCAAACCAAACTGTTATTATACATGGAAAAGTGGCTGTAAATCAAACTAGTGAAATGACACCCTTTAGACGAAATGGAAATAATGTTCTTTCCGCTTTCTTTTTTCGTTCGGTTTTTTTTTTTTATTCAAATCGAAATGAAACTGAAATTTATTCTCCCAATTTTGTCAAGTTTATATCGAACGAATTTATTTTTTCCAATATTCCAAACATACATATACACACACACACACATACACGTATAGGCGGGCACACGTTTGGTGATTTTCTCCTCGCACATGTGCCGCCATGTCACTTTTATGCATATTATGGTAGAAAGGAAAAAATATCGAAAAAATACGTGCTCCTCCTTATAATATTTTTCTATCACATTTTCCATAAATAAATTTTCACAAAACAACAGGCGCACACGCTCATATGCTAAATAGAGAATAATGAAAAATTGTTATATTACCTTATGTGCAAAAAAGTGAGAGAGAGAGAGAGATCACGATAGAAGAAGAAATGCAAGGGAGAAAATGAGATGTAATAAAATGAGACAACCAAAACTCTCCCCTTCTGCACACACACACATACACATTTAGAATGACAACATCGTAATTTCGCTGCAGAAAATAATACATATAAAGTGTTTTATGACATCCCCATGATGTTCTCTGGGACACCTGTGACTTCTTCTGCTTCTTACCCCCCCCCCCCGTCTACCACCATCTAACTTTTGACTTGCACGCATGAATAATCTAGAGCGTGTGCCATGAATTACTCAAAACCACTTTTTTATGTTGTCTGTGCGCATTTTTAAAGACAGATTTTTATGTCGTGAAAAATTGATTCAGAATCAGCTTATGTTAAAAATGTCATTTTTTTTTCGGCAAAAATTTCAACAAATTAAATCACATTCCAACCATGACATCTACCAGGTGAATTCCATCAGTTATAAACCACTACCTACCTTTCCGACGCCTGTAACTTCCTTAACACCAATTCGTCGTAGTAATGCTGGTGGTACTGGTGGTGGGGATTTTTGTAATGCACCACAAAATCCGCCTGCTGTATGATAATGATCCGTTTCATCGGAATTGTATCGTTTTCTTCGATGCGGCGATGAGGAAAGGTTCAGTTTTTGTGCCGCTCTACAACAAATTAGAATGAATAATTAGTGTTTCTCAAAGTGATATATTTCATCTACAAAAGTAGCCATATTGTTGCTAAGTGTCACAGCTATAACTAATAATTAATATGCTTGGACCTCTAGATGGGAATTATGAAAAAAATATACGCTTTCCATTTCGGTTGTAACCAAACTAAACCAGCCACTACCCAAGTTTACTAAACTTCCCTCCCCCCCTCTCACTCTCTACAGTCATCTAAACCTAGCAAAAAACTGTCCGCTGTCAACTTATTCGGTGAATTATATCACTTTTCTCGTACTTTGCACAGTAGCAGTATAAATGGTATTGTAGAGGAGAAACCCCGAGTTTTCCTTCCTCGTTCTTTCTTTCTTCCTTTTTTTTTTTGTGATTTTCTTTTCCTCCCTCTTTACTGAAATTCTGTGACAGGGTGAAAACACGATGCCAGATTACAGAAGGTGCTCTACTTCTCTCTGTTTCTCTCTCTCTCTCTCACACACACACGCACACTCTTTTTACTACTGGCATTAGTCAAGATGTCAAAGAAAATATCGACTTTACTTTTTCTTTTCGAAAAAGAAGCAAAAAAAAACAGAGTGAGAAAGCGAGAGGACAAGGAAAAGTGAAGAATATTTAAAGTGTCACAGCATTTCTTTTCTTCTTAATTTTTCGCAAAAATTTCCTTCAGAAGAAAAACATGTTGTTTATGTATTTTTTGTTTGGCTTACGAGTGAAACATGGAACGGACACGTGACTTAAATACAACCCATCGCACATTGCAATAATATTCTAAAAAATGGAACAGTTTGCAACAAAATTTATCATCTATAATGACAGATTTCGCGAGGTAGGGAGGGAATGGGGAAGTGGTGGAAAAATAAGATTTACTTGCTTCATAGCAAAATGTTATTATTTTTTTGCTTTTCAATAAAATTCCGATGAAATCCAAAGCAATGAGTATGAAAATTTTATATGCCAAAGGCTGTCAAGTCGTCTGCTTTGCTCCCGCTCCTCTCGCTCTGCCTGTGTGGAAAATTGAAAGATGGATGAGTTGAAAATTCGTTTCAATATTAACTGGAATATTCAGTGAGTAGGATAAGATGAGATGGTAGAGAGGGAATAGAGGGAAACATACAGCTGGTAAAAAAGAGAGAGATTTTCTTCCCAAAGTTGTAAATTTTTTTCTGGAATTTTTCCAAAAAAAAAAAATTCATCGAAATTAAAATTACAAATCAGAATTTTTAATCATTTTCCATATTAATATTTGCATAATATTAAAAGTTTATTGGAAACAGTCGATTTTCCATAATCAAATTTTCTCAAAGTTCAACCTTTTTTCTTCTTTCGAGATTTAATTTTCAATTCCAAAGTCTCACTCCAAAATAAATTATTATTAGTTTCCCGATAATAATATTCCATCCATCCTCTACTTTCCTCTTTCCTTTTTCATTATAATTTCCTACTCGTTCGCATTCAAGGCCACAAAAACAGAGAGAGAGTGAAAAAAAAAAAAAAGCCGGCGATAGATGAATATGATGTCATTATTATTCATCAAATAATAATTAACCCAGAGAAAATTCAAATTCAGTTCATTGTGATGCAAAAAACGTGCGAACAAGATGGCAAAAGCAGTAGGAGAAGAAGAAGAAGAAGGTGGTGGTGGTGGTAGAAGGCAAAAATGAGAAAAGATAAAGTTAGACGTAAAAAGAGAGCGACAAAAAATGGAAACGAAAAAGGGCAACAGAGAGAGAAATAGGACAGAAAGAGCAGGAAAAAAAGACTTTTTCAATTTCACACTTGCCTGGCTTCCGAAACGAATTCCTTCTGGTGGTGGTGGTGGTGGTGTGGAAAGGTCACGTGGGTGGTAATTCCTATCACCACTAACGACAACAAATGAGAAATACAAAAAATTCTTAACGAAGAAAATAGACGAACAGGAAAAATTGCAAAATCTACATAAGAATGAGTGAAACGCAACCCAGGAAATCTGCAATTCTTATTGCCCACTGATGCCTATCTATATTTCTACTATATTGTCTTCACCCTCCAACACCCTCCAATTAACATAAATGTACAAACGTGAATCCTGTCCGGTCGTACATGCATCCGTATGTAAAACTCCAAATCCTTTTATTCATGTCCTATTTTTCTGTCCTCCATTTTCTGTTTTATAATTACCGTTTGCCGTAACCGCACAGCATAAAAGTTCGCATTTTTACAAGGTTTCAGTGCGAAAAGGTTTAAATTTTCTAATTTAATTTTACCAACTGTTTTCTGTCCTTTTTAAACTACCCGTTTTCGACGACCAGTGTTGGTAAAATTCGTATAAAATCTTTATATTATAACAGGCTGCTGACATTTGTGTGTAGCACATAGTTGAGTCATTGCAAAGGTGCAGTCAGTGTATTGTACATTCAGTAATAAGCTTCACGACTGTCATCATTCAAGCCACTTCCCACGCTGATAATTTTTCTAAACACCAATTTGTACGAATTTTGTTTAATTTTCCCTCAACTCGTAAACTAAATTTCGATTATCAAAAAAAAAAAAACAATTTCCACCTAATTTCCTTAGCTTGAAAGAAAAGCGCCTTATTGCATAAATAATTAGCAAACAAATTTATTATTAATTCGCATTTTATGTCTGTCATTAATCTTGCCAAGTTATTAATTAACCCTTAACTAATAAATCGGAAAAGAAGCGAGGAAAATGGGAAAAGAAAGTGGAAAACATACATAGACACACACACACACACACACACACACAACAGCATCGATTTACAACGTATTTTCCTTTACTGCTGAAAATTTCCTAAATATGTCAAAATATTGATTAATAACTCAATCTTTGAATTGAACTCGTGAATAGAAAATTGAACAAACACCACGTTTGAATCAATAAATAAATAAATACATTTTAGTAGGCCTTGATGAATACACTAAAGCGGGGCAAAGTTGAAATGATTAACAAAATTAAATATAGACTTCCACCCCTCCTCGAATACGAAAATTAATTCATTTTTCTAAACTGTAATTTTCTTATTAGTCCCAATCACCGTTGGATTTTGAGGTTATTTATTCAATTTAATCTATATATATATATATATATAATTCGAATAAATTCAAGAGTTTCCAACCCCTCAAATTACGGTTAGTTTTCAACGATCCATCCATCCCACCTATCCAGTCATTCATTCATCAATTATTGTATCGTGACATTATCGCATTGCCCTCACCCTTTAATCGTAGAGATTGTGTAATGTCCGTGGTTAAAACTTAACCTAAAAATAGAGACGATACCATTTCTATTTTTGATCCATCAAGAAAAATCGACAAACTTATTAAATTTCATTATTAAATCTATTTAAATGCTATCAATTCATATGAATAAAATCTGCCATTATATTGGAGCATGGAGCATAAGCATAACTGATACCTTATAATGTCACTTCTGTCAATTAAATCAATAGAAATAAATGCGAGAGAGAATTCGTTGTCAATAAATTAAAATTTTAATACGCTCTAAAATGGAATGTTTAAAGTCCTCTTTAAGTAGTTCCTTTTTTTTTTTCCTTTTGTTGTGTGTGTGTGTGTGGAAAGTTATTCAGCAACTTAAGTAAGTATAAAAGTGAAGTAAGATTTAAACTTCCCTTCCATTGAAGTAATAGAATTTAAATCTCCCTTATAAATATTCAATAGCTCTTTCCTTCTTCTATTTTAAGATATCTATATAGGTATAGTGGAGTATGTATGTAGTATATATATATATATCTACTAGACTAGATACCTGCATATTCTAGAAAAAGTTTTCCTCGCTCTGCAAAGATTTTCTCTTTTATTAAAAGTAATATTTCAGACAATATTCAAACGGAATTTTCATTAGGAAATAATCAACTAATTGATAAATCTGGTTATTGGATATTGAAATGGCAAAAAAAATGCTTTTTAGTAATTAATAGATGCACAAAACGGGTTCTGGACATGACATGATGAAAAACATCACGTTGTTCGAATAATCAAGCGTCTAATAAGGTCTGTTATAGTCCGGCATTTTGCTCCAGAATCCGCATTGTACATCTACTTAAATCAATTTACACATTAAAACGGTTTCGTCTTGTATTATTAAACGGTCTCGTCGTTTTATAAACAATGCATAAAACCATCGTAAAATTAATCCAACATAGATAAGTAAATATTTTGTTAAAGGTACATTTACACTGTACACATGCCAGTTGTTGTTGTTTTTCTGTATTCAGCGCATTATGCACGTTCGGTACACACGATCGTAAAATATCAGTAAAGATGCATGGAGGCGAAAGATAGATGTTTTTCTTATTAATTTGAATCTGTCATTTGTCGATTATAATCAGTACACAAATACACAAAATATGTGTACGTCGTCTACGACAAATTCAATTACTTTCATGTAATTTTTCAATGAAATTGAAAAAATCAAATATTTCTATGTTTCTAACCTTAATCTATCATCGTTCATTTTTTTTTTTTCTTTCTTGTTAAATAGGAAAACTCTTTTCCCCAAGCGGAAAGTTTTATTCGATTTTCTTGCATCGGGTAAAAATCTTTTTTTTTTCACAGTTTGAAATTTTCATCCACTTCCTTCGTCCGTGTATACGTACATGCACCACCACCACCACCACCACCACCTATACTATATCTATCTATCTCTTTAATTTTTTTTTTCTCTGCTCTTTTAAAACTTTCATACTTCTTCTTTGTTTGAGTGGTTTGAAAAATGGATGGATGTTTGCCTCTCTTTAAGGTTTTCATCTTTTTTTTTTTTTTTGCGTCTATAAGTAGAGAAAGTAGAAGAAAAAGAAGATTTAAAAGCATATTGAGTGAATTAAATGAAAAAATGGTGTGACGTATAATAATTACATTTTAATGTTGTGCCGTATATCAAGTACGTATTTGGCGAGTGTGAAGCACCCTTTATTTGCCGCGCATATACAGAAATTGAGATGATATGATAATCGCGTAATTGTATTTTAATTGTTCATTATTGCGCATAGGGAAAATGCGTAGGTTAGCATAGAAAGGGAAAATCGGATTTTCTCCATTTTTCTCTTCTCTCCTTTTTTCAACAAGATTTATTACGTGATTTGTCTTTCTCTTTATTTTTTTTTTTTTTTCTTTTCAAATGTAAAATTTCCTTCTGCGAAATAAATCGCCATGGAACAGAAGGAAGAGATAAAAACAATAAATTAAATTTGTTTAAATCCAGATTTAAAAAATTCTTAAAATTCAAATCGATAGAACAGAGTTGTAATGCGACCGCTATTGCGCTAGCTAGGCATGACACGTTATTGCTGCTGAGTTGGAGCCATCAAAATATCGGTGGCCCTAAACACTAAAACACGCAGCAAACGTGAGGGGCCAAAGATAACCACCACAAATATTATCACAAAAAGTTACGTCATGATTTAATATTTTTCCTCCTGTTAATTATCAACGAAAAAAAAAAAAAAAACGTCGTTTTCATCCCCAATAATTTATTACACCCCTTTAAACATTCTGATGCTTATTTTCATTGTCAACCGTTTTACATTTTCAACAAGCTTCCTCTTCTTCCTTCCTCCCTCACACTTTCTATACGTCTTTTTCAACAATAGTAACTAAAGCAATGTATCAAAAAGGTGGTGGTGGTGGTAGAGAAATAATGCTGTGGAATAATAGAAAGAATAGATTTCAAATGTGGGGTTGAACTGTGTGTGAAGCACAGAGTATAGGAAAATGTCGTCGTCGAAAACTTTGCATTTAATGTCACCAGCTCTCTAAGTTTTACGTTATATACCCACTACCACTACCACCTCCACTACAATCATCAGCGATTCAGCAGCAGCAGCAGCAGCAGCCAAGCTGCTCTTTAACTATAAATCAACAGGAGGCTCGTCGAGAATGGTTTGATTTCACCATAGTAGTAGTAGTAGTAGGAATTTTAACAGTAGAGCAGGGATGATGATGATGATTTCACCCTCCTATTCTGTTTTTCTTTTTCTTTTTTTTTTGTCTGATATAATAAATATATTCAAATGTCACGTAGATAGAGATAACTATCCATCGTTTCGAATAGGGAAGAGGACAACGATTGAGGACAAAGACAGCAGCAGCAGCAGCAGTGGAGGAGAAGCAAAAAAAAAAAAATGATGATGAATAATTTTTCATTCGTTTCTAGTTCTATTCTTATGGTACCTTTTGTTTTTAATTATATGTAAATGAAGAATGTTTTTAATTATTTTTATTCCTACTAGTGCAGAAACTAATTAAAAACTAGGACATTTTTTATTCATTAAAAAAAAATTATTATTATTCTTAAATAAAGAACTGCAAAGCGCAGTATTGTTGCGAGAAATATGCAAATAATTAAACTTAATTAAGCGAAATCTTTAGTAATTTTAGAATCAAAAAGTTTGTTTTTGTAAACTTTTTAATAATACAAAAAAAAAAATTGACGGAAGCTTTACCGCATCTTTGAAACGAATCAGGTATAGCTTCAACACATATTGAGACTGTACTTTTCCGGACTTTTCTATTAGGATTAGAATTTATTATGATTCAACTATTAGAATCTTTAGGATTAAGAAAATTATTTTTCTTATCCATAAATTTTACGTTTTTTAAGTGCTATTAAAAAACACAAAAATATCTGCTTATTGTTCTAGAACGGTAAATTCAATTGCATTCATTTTTTTTTTATTGACATTTAAGCCGCTGCCGGAGAAGGTCAAAAGAGAATAAAAAGCATAAGAAATTAGAGTGCCCCCGCCCCCTCCATACAGTAAGAACAGCAACTGATCCATATCATAGTAATAATAATAATAATAATAATAAGAATAACAAATAAGCATCGTGGTGCATATCGACGTTGTTGTTGCATGAACGTCGGCGTCTTTCTTTTCGTTTCTTTCCATTACTTTTTTTTTTTTTTTTTTGTTCTATTTTAATTCTAAAATTGGCGCACACTTCTTTCAAGACAAGATATTTTTCTTTGTCGAGATCTGTTTATTATTTCTTGTTTATTCGTTATTTGATTTGTTTAGATTTCGTATTATTTTTATATGGTTTAGAGCAGATGCAGGTCCATTTGTCATTTGGGTGTATATGGAGCTTTTTTTGCGCCCCGTTCCTATCTTTAAGTAATCAATGATCGATTGATGGATTACATCCATACATTTGGATGTATTGATCAATTGATTAAAAAAAAAAAATAATTTGGAAAATTTTTCCAAAAATTCCAAGTACCATCGAGAGGACTTTTTAATGGGGCAGTTAAACAAGCCTGCTTTTTAATATTATTTTTTTTATAGCAATAATTGAATTGTGCTAGTCGGAATATTTGCACGGCAACAATTATTATTATTATTATTATTATTATTATTAAATGATGAAGTGTGTAATTTCAATTAATTATCATAAAATCAAAATTGGACTTTATGGCTAATAAAGAGGGTTCAACTAACTGAATATAAATACTAATTCACATGTACACACACATACACAAGAATAAACACATATTAACAAACAACGAAAATCATAATGCATCATAATAATAAATTATGGTGCGCGGAAGGAATCATTTTAACGATTCATCTATTGGGAATTTTATGGAATATTATTAATAATATTATAGATAAAATATATTAAAATTAATGATAATAAATTAGATGGGGGCACTAGTTGATATAGCCTATATTAGATGTTGGAAAATTAATGTCGGAGTAGATGCACAAAACCGATTCTGGCCCAAATCACTATAAAAATGTTGTGGATATATTAATTTTTTTATTGGATAGTATATATACATATATATATTTTACTTATCTTTTTTTTTGTGCAATTCTCAATCCTTTTTTCAATTCTGTAGCTGTTGAGTAAAAAGTATAGAAGAAAGTAAAAAAAGAACCGAAAATTCTACAAAAAGACAATAAGTGAAAATGTTGCATTACACCAACTAGTTGTACTTGTCACTCAACACTAATATATTTTGTGTGTTAAACCATATTGATCCAGAATCCGCATTGTACATCTACAGAATCCCGATTTCTAAAAATTATAATCTAATATTCTTATCTTATGGCTATTTTCAAGTAATAAAACACCACATATTTTAATGGGGGTTATATTAATAAACTTAATTCAGTAACTATACCATTAATATAATGAAATATATCTTCCATTATAACCTAAAAAAAAAAAAAAAACGAAGTAAATGATGTGCTACAAATGTAAAAAAGCCGAAAAATATGTAAATGGCGTTTATTTATTTTCTTAATTTATAATCTCGAAACATGCATGTGCACAAGAAAAAAATAGTAGTGGCGGCGATTCGATAGTTTTCATGTTTATTTGTAGTTTAAAAAACATACAGCGGAGTGATTCAGAAATATGCACTGTCTTTGGCGCCATCTGCATTTCGAAATAGTACAATAGTTGCTATTTTCAGGAGGCGTATTTTTCTATTATTTACATTCGGCACGCCATAATTATCAACTAAATTTCGATAATTTAAATTTATTACTAAATCTACATAATTCTATTTCAACATATACAAAAAACAAAAAAAAAATAACAATCTTTGATGATAAAGTTTAAAACAAAACATGAAAATAACAAAACGAAACAATTATTATTATAATTACCATCAAATAAAAAGGCAAACTACTAGTACTAAATGTAATGAATAGTAATAATAATTTTATTATAATAGGTAAAAATAACGTAGAGCACGCAACCATATCTACACACACACACACACACATTCATAGAGAAACAATCACCTAAATCATTTCATATACTTTATGAAAAATTTTAGAATTAATGTTAATTACATTTCGTGATGCTTTTTCTTTATTTTTGATTTGTTTTCGTTTTTTTCTAAAGATAAAATTCCAGACAATTTTTTAGTTTCGTGAGTTATTGAAAATGGCGGGCCGATTAACTTTCTAAGAAAAAACGGCAAGTTTCTTAACATCCCCGGTATATATCATTAAATCGTACGGAAAAATTTAATGTGACCTTATTTTCCTCTCTCTCTCTCAATTTTCCATTTACCCACAAAGAAAAGTATATTAAAATACCATTTCGCAATACAGACAAGCACAAATCAATATTCATGAAAGTTTCTGGAATCTTTCGAAAAATTCCAAAGAGAATCTATTTTTCCTCTTCAAATCACAAATTTATCGATCCAAATACAAGAAGGGGGCGACACGAATCATAATATTTATATTATTATTTAAATATTATTCAAAATCTAAACTAAATCCCTGTCTACTTGGAATTCAAGTAAAGTACAATATTGTGTACCGTCCTATACGACATTTGAAATATACTATTTCAATATTATCCATGGGGAATATGTCCAGAGAAAATGGGAAAATAAATGAATAGAAAACGAAATATGAACAATATGCATAAAACACTTTAAGTTCACATTGATAAAGAAATGATTTATTGCAAAATTATGGAAAAAAATTGCGAATTTGTTGTGACTGAATTAAATTGAAAAGCTGAGATTTTATTGTATTAATCAGTAGATTTACCGTACTAGTTCCGGGCCAAAAATTTCAATAAAACAGGCGCTTATCAACACCGAGTCGCCGTCATCTTGGATTTTACGTCTACTAAAATTAATTTCAACAATGTTTTCAAAGAAAATGAAATTTATTCCATTTTCATTACTTCAAATCAACACTAAAAAGTTATTTTACGCGTAGCTACATTAAAACTTCAACATGGAAACACATTAAGACAATGTGCATATAACTTTTTTCCGTTTTCTTTTTTTTTTTTTCGTTCTGTTTCCAAGTTTTCAGGGCGAAAAATTTCTAGCAAGGGCTGACGGCAGAGACAACAACAACTAAAAAAAAAAAAAAAAAAAAATAGCAACAAAAGTTACGATTATTGCCTTTTACTTGGAAAAGCTTCTATTATACAATAGTAGGTAGCAGTAGAATTTTCCGCGAAATAGGAAATCATAAATTTCTAATAAAAAGAAAAAAAAAAAAAAAAAAGGGAAAAAGGTAAAAAAGTAGCCATATAATGAGAAAAGTAAATAACATAAACCTAAGCGAGAGCGAGAGAGACAGAGTAAGAAAAAGAGAGATGAAAGTTAATGCTGATTGAAAATAAAGTTAAAATAAATTAAAAGTAAAGTCGTAAAATTCAGTTGATGTTGTTTTTTTTTTTTTGTTTTCACGACCAAAGGGGTTGTGACTGGTTGAGTTTTAATTAAAATTACCGATAAAATTTTCTCATATGTTAATTACGTAAAAATGATAATTTATTGTTAGTATTAAGACCATTTCGCAAAGAAAACGATCAACATTATTTAACCCCAAGAAAATATGGTGCGTTCGAAGAAACAGTGACGGTACAAATAACAAAATTACTTTTAAAAATCCCAATATAACGACCAAAAATTGAATGATTGACACAGGCAGTGAGTACTATTACTTCAAATAGACCATATATAGGCAATTTTATGCGAAATACCGCCCTCTACATCAAAATTCACTTACGAAACACCCAAACACACGCATATGAAAAACATATTATGCATTCTCATAAAGTCCATCTACTAAATAGAGCCATAAAATCGGGTAACATCCGCTAATTACATTCGGGAAAATGTCTACTATATGGAATAAATAGATATATGCCATATACTATTCACTAATATAGAGACATTTATGATCAGTTTAATGTAGAAACAAACAAACATAAATAGATCCAAATGGCTCGGTTTATTATTTATGAGTGAATATAATAATTATGGATTTAAATCTTATAGGTAGATAAAACATTTAAATTAATTAGAAGGAATAGAAAGAGAACAAAAACAAAAAAAAACCAGAGAGAACAAGAGAAATAGTACAACTAAAGTAGAATTTCGATTCAAAAAAAAAAATTAATCCAAATCCCTTGTATATTAGAAGCTTATTGCAATTGTGACTTATCTTTGTACTAAGCTTAATAGATGGCTCTGACTTCTACATCTATGAAAATGTACATTGTGCAATTTCAAATCGATTTTCATACTACTACTTTGTATGACCAAAGTGTGTATTTTAGAATATCGGAAAGTTTATGGCAGTTAAAATAAAAGGCAATGAGTCTGGTTCACCCCTTTATTAAGAACTCACTCTCCCTCTCTCTCTCTTTTTGCTTCTTCTATTATACATAAGATGGAAAAGGATCGAATAATACACACGCAAAAGGTAAAAGACAAAATGTATAAGAAAAGCATTTGAATAAATTTCTAGTTTAATGGTCCATGCAAACGAGCGAGAGGAAAATGGAAGCAACAAAAGATAGAGCTAATATTATATGCCTCTTAAACTATTTTGTAATCTCCCTAGTGGTTACCATTGGTAAGTCTGGAATTCTCTTTCGCTTAAGTGTCTCTGTATGGTTTTAGTAACAATACTACTAAAACTATTTTAAAATTAATCTTATAATAAATTAAAATTATTATTAAAAAAAAAAAAAAAAGACAATAAATATTCATTAGCTTAGACTCCATAAAAAAACTCGCGAATGCATGTAGATTATTTTCTTTGCACAATAAGAGCCAGACGTCATCATCGTCAGCATAACTGATATTTTGTCGTTGTCATCGTCTATTTTCATCCTCTTCTCCCAGTAGAAATGATGAATAAAGCCACTTTATTAGATTAGGTAATAAAGTATAAAAGTAGCTTGAAAAATACCACGTAAAGTGGTGGTATAGTCAACCCATTCACCTACACAGTTCGTTCGCGGTTAGTTAATTAGAGAAAATGTGAAAATTCAGTTAAATTTTTCTGGATTATAATAACAACAACAAGTAACCTATAAGGTATCGATACAAATGAGTGGCAAAATAAGATGAGAGCCAAGTGTAATTAATGCGACGAGCACCACTCTGAAATTTCGTTAAATATAGTTTTTGTACAAATACAATCAATTTCACACTTTTGTACTTTATCCGATAAGAGAGATGAAAAAAACAAAAAAGAAACGAACAGAATCAAACTTAGACGAAAAAAAAAAAATAAGAACGTCGTTCCTCTTCAATTGCCAATGACAAAATTGCGCGCATCAAACAAACAAAACTGTTTTTAAGTAAACACTTCGTTTCGAAGAATAGATACTTTTTCCCTATCTCTTTCTATCATTTCATCAACATGTGTATCATTCACAATTCTTTCTATATGTATACATTTAGTTGTTGGCTGACTGCTCATCGGATCGCTCGCTACTTTTTGTGAGTTTATTTTACTTTTTTAGTTTCATTGCTCAATTTTGTCTTTACATAAAACAAGAAAAAAAGGGAATAAGAAGAAAAAAAAAACTAATGGAAAATGAAAAGAAAGTTTTTAAGAATGATTTCAATTGTTTCAGTTTTATTTAGTTCATTTTGTCAGTTAGGATTATGTTCATCATCAGTAGGAAAATTTTGAGAAAAAAGATGAATTATCTTTGCGCTCTATTCTAAGAATTACTTTACAACTAATCAGATGAACGTAAAACAAACAGCGCCACCTAGCCTCCTTAGTTTATACTAAGATTTTTACAACATATCCACTTGCGTTTCTCATCATCAACTCCACGTACGTCTAGCATTATTTTCTCATTTTATCAGTTATTCAAAGATTAATTTGCAGAACTATATTTTCGTGTCTGTTCATTATACTCGTATGTATTTGTCTGCCTGTCTGTCTGTCTGTCGCTCTGTTTCTGTCTGCTGTTTGTTTCTCTACTGATTGATGAAAAAACAAAAGCAACACAGTGAGCCAGGAAAAAAATAATAATAAATGTTCATTGCCATATTTTCGGTTCTTTATTTGCGTGAAAGTCCAACTGAAAATATTTTTTATGATGAACTGCCCCTCGAAAAACGTAAAGCAAAAAAAACCGTACCAGGACCACACAAACGACAACCGTATACATGGAACTCATCCGAGAAACAAAGCGATAAAAAACAATAATAGTAAAACAAAAAATACATTTAAAACAAAAACCCAAATAGCCAAATAAACAAACAACAATAAACCCAGTACACAAACTAGTCATAATTTTTCCATTTTCCCTTTCTCTTTTTCTAGCTATCATTATCTGCATATCTAATAATTCTTTTTTACAATAAAACAATCACCATTAGAGTACTGAATGCAATAGTGGAATGTTATTTAATGGTGCTTTATTTAAATAATAATAATTTTTGTGGGCGGCAGTTTATTTGTTTGTACCCCATAGTCAAAAATGGTGGATAAAAGAATTTATTCGAAATACATATATATATTTTTGTTTCGTATTTATCTATTTACGTTGTCGAGTTTCCAAAACGAGCCTTCCGTTGTTTGTTATGTAAAATAGGTTCTGCTCGTTCGTTATTTTGTTTGACATGATTATTTTACAAAAAAAAAAACGCTCTAACTAGATGATTTGTTTTTTGTTTTATTTTTAATTTAGAATAAAAATGGAAATATTTACGTGCCAAAAATTACCGAATAAAATCGACTATTTTATTACAGCAGTGAATTCAAGATGATGTCCAAATTCTGTCCATTTTCATTCGAAACCTAGATTTATTCTGATTATATTTATTATTTTCACCTAATTTGATTTCTTTTCTGTTTTTTTTTTCCATAAACAAAAAACCCATCATCCAGCACAAACAAACAAACACGAAGAATCCCCCTGTGCAATCACCTTTTTTTTCCCCATTTTTGTGTTCTTTTATTTCATCAAATTTCCATTTCCGAGTGGATCTTCCATCTTCCTTTTTTTTTTGTTTTACCTCCTCCTCCTCCTCCTTTGAGAATAACCTACTACCCTACACTCTCTATGCCTACTTATATTTATTTTCCATATGGCATAACTCTATTGACCCAAAAACAAGTTGAAAAATATTTAGATAAAAACGAAGAAAAAATATGACCGCTCAGACGTGTGAGAATCGATATTTTTTCTTTTAAATCCATAATGATGGTTTCGGTGAAATTTCATTAAAAGGAACCATTAAAAGTTAATTAAATCCAATAAAATTTCGCTGAAAATTAGTTCTGTTATATAGCCTTCAATTACGAGTAATAATAATAATAATAACCATTACAATATAATAAGATTCGTATAATAATAATAATAATAATTAACTGGACCAGACTGAATTGAATTGTATCTGTATGAATGATGCAAAAATCTTTCCTCTCTCTCTCTCTCTCTTATTTTCTCAACAGATAATTGCAATTTATTGCTTCAATTTAAAACCAATTTTCCATAAACGTCGTTTCGGCATACGAGTATAGGTACAACTTTGAAAAATTGCCTTTAATCATTTAGACAGGACATGGCGGCTCTCTTTTTAAGTACTACAGTTAACTGTACTTTTTGAAATTTTGACATCAAGTTGACTGACTGATTGATCGATTTTATAATATGCTGAATGGAAAGAATGTTTCTTATTGTATTCGAAGAAATATCTGGTGATTAAAGCGACTAGTACGTATTACCACAAGAAAATAAAAAGTATGTCCCTAGTCGGGCGCCAAATTTTAAAATACCATTTTACATTTGAGCTATTCAGTTTTTGGTTAAAATCGAATATTTTGTGTTTTCGCCGTTTAGATGAATAGTAGTGTAATAATTTGCTGTGTAAATTAAAAATTATAGTAGATGCGCTGCGCTGATTCCGGCCCGAAATCCACGTGGGCATTAATTTTTCTCGATTTTTTCGAGGTATGTGATATTTTCTTTTTTTTTTAGTTTTCAATTAACCGTCAACAAATTCTTACAACTTAAATTTTATATTTCATTTTCGGCCACTGACATTGAAAATTTTACTCAAAATTAAAACTATTTTTGTATGTACACTGAACATTACGCATCATTTTCATTTTTCTATCATAAATATTTTATTTGTCAATTAGCCGAGAGTGACAGACGAAAAAAAATGAAATTGCCTGTTAAACGTAGGCACATATGTATATACATATTCTTAAAGGAAATTTAATAAGGCATCGTACAGCACTTAAGTCACTTCAAAAGTTGTCTTATATATATTTAAATAAAACAGAAGCAAGAGGAAAACGATGCGAAGAGAAAGCACGAAAAACAGCTGACTTAATTTTGATTTATTACATTGTTTTTCTTGATGAATGTTTTGTGTTATTTTAATGGGAAGAGAGAAATTATAATTTGGGATTGGATCGTACATGAACGAGCCAACGATCCTAGAAAAAAAAGTGCTGCCATCTATGATCCCGTTCTTGCACCAACGAAACGATTAGTTCAAGTAAATCGCAAAACGTCGAATTAGAACAACAGCATAAAAAGTTTGAACAAGACCGTTTTCGTGTGTTGTTCTAAAAAGAATATCTAGCGAACGAATACCTCTATTTCAAGAAAATTGGGAGCAAAAAAGAAAAACTAAATAAAACTCCACTTACAAATTGAACTAGTATAGAGTCAGTTAATTTAATAAGTAAGATAAATTGACCGGAAAAAGGAAACAAAAAAAAAAGAACAAATGTGAACGCCTCAGAAGATAGTAATGGCCAGCTCTATTTTTAATGCTCTAATCTAAACCTTCATTTCTTATAAATGATTGTAGTTATAGTATAAAAAAAACCACTTGAATAAATAATTTGCCAGGTCCCCTACCCCTCTTAAACCAAAGATAAAAAATAAATAATAAAAAAAGGAACTTCTAAAAACATAAAAATTTGCAAGAGCAGAGCAAAAAAAAAAAAAAAGGAAAACGGAAAAAGATAATAAATCTCATATTCCCTATGGTGATTCTCAATTTTATTTCACGCAAATTTAAAGGACTAAATGGGATATGAAATAAGTATGAAAGAAACAAAGTGGGTTAAGGAATGAGACGAGGGTGGAGAAGGGGAAATGAAAAGTTATATCTAAATAAAAAATAAAAGAATGAGAACCTTATAAAAATGATCGAATTGGGAGTTTATTTAGTGAAATTAATGTGTGGAATTTGGATATTTGCTTAATTTTTTTATTAACAATAAAAAAAAATCAAAGACCCCCCCCCCCCCGGTAAAATACAAAAAGCACAACTTCTATACGATAACGAATTACGAGGGCTGGAAGGGAGAAGGGTCGGCGTAAAGCAAATAAAATGCACAAGGGAAAAATTCAAGACGAAAAACGGTCATTAATCATTAGTCAATTTTAACAAGAGAACAACTAATTATTTTTCATGAAAAGCAATACGTTATCGTATGATTTAGAAATAGATGTGCTCAGTCGATTCTGGACTGCAAAAAAAAAATCATCAACCAGCCATTTGGATTTGATGATTACGAATCGCTCGAGTGTATCTTCTATTCAACTGGTCAATTTGCCAAAAGAAAAAATAAATAAATATACAGAAAATTAAACACAACGAAAACAACACAAAGCAATTTAATAATAATTAATCAATTTTCCATACAGTTTAACTTCCTTGTTGCATTTTATTGTTTGATAATTCAAATTATTATGCGACCATAATAGGTCTATTGTTATAAGAGAGAAGGGTAGTAGCTTATCATTATTATTATTTTACAGGGTGCTTTTCGTTCTGTCTGTGTGTGTGTGTGTGTGTGTGTTTCAAAGAAAAGAAAATATAACGATGAATGAAATGTTAAAATTGTACGTTGTCTTTTAATTAGTTGATATAATAATTTTTCTCTCGAAACTATTTACTTTAAAATTGAATAAAATAATGCGAAAAACTATGGAAATTCCTAAACGAAAATCGTACAAACTAATAAACAAACAGCGAATTAATTACCTGTCATCTCTGTTTCCAGTTTCATTTGATGTTGCCATAATACTTTTCGATTCACTTAACTTATTAATTATGCGAATTAATTAAATTGATAGTATTCAACATTACGATTACAAAAAAAAAAAAAAAAAAAAATGGAAATAAACGAGAGAAATAAGCGTACAAATTCCGATATTGCACATCGATTCAATTAATACAGTTATAAAATCATTAAAACGTTAATTAACTTTATTTAGTAAAGAAAAATAGATTGATTTTATTTTTCCAAATAAAAAAAATTGCACATTAATTACCATCATAATCACATATTTAATCATTGCCAATTTGATACAAAAAGAAAAAAAACAGTTTTCTTTATCAAAACAAAAAAAAACGACCGCGCGCCGAAAAATAAAGTTTTCCCGTTCAAAATTTTCTATACAACTGCTACTGCTACAGCTATTATTATTATTATTATTATTATTATTGCAGGAAGGGGATTTGAACGCCAAAACGGCTGGCGTGCAACTAGCGTCTTTACGCGTCGCGACGCTGTTTTCAATGTGCTTCTTCACTATGTCGGTCTGTGTGTGTCTATGTAAAAGGTGCATTTTTGATAATGTGCGCGCAACGACAAAATTCAAATTTTATTTTGTTTTTTTTATGTGTAGAATTTAACAAATTTTAATTATGTTGAAGTACAGTATACAGGGTGAAACATGCATATAATTTGAATTTCAAAAGAAATTCAGCAGAATTGCCATCAACGTGTTCGTAATTTTATAGTGTTCAATTTTGTTTTTTTTTAGTTGTAATTTTAAAGTTTCTTGTGAAAACGGAAATTTTCAATAAAAATTTAAAGAAAAATTATGGTATTATCGTCGAAAACTCGATTTCTATGAATTTAATAATACAATAAAAATACTATGTGTAGATTTCACCATGTGGAATATTAAAAGAATCGCTCTATTGTTGACCCCTACATGGGCGCCAAATTTATAACCCCAAAAATCCGGACTATTAAATGCTATAGAAGAGTCTAAATAATTCTATATCACACTAGACACAATGCCATACCTTTCCTATTCAAATAGAAAAGCTTCACCGTGAAAATTCCATGAAAAAGTCTCAAAGTCAATACAGTCTCAGAAAAATCTTCATTTTTCGTATTTATAGGACAAAAAACAATACATTTATTATTTCACCTAATAAACATAAAGAAGGGAAATATGCTTTCGAATCATCTTTCACACACAGATACACACACACACAAATACCTAGACACAAATACAAAAGTACTCGTAGAAGAAAAGTCCCTATTCACCCAGACTATATAAATTGACTTTTCATCTTAAGGATGGATTGAAAACATGGGAGGGAAAACTATGAAAGAAGAGAGAGAGAAAGAGGGAGATAGAAAGAAAAAGAAACATTCTAACAAATCCTAGTGGAATTCTCCGGGGTCGTTTCTAGTATATTGGCTTCGTTTGCGTGAAATCGGCTTTATTGTGGTTGCATACGTAATATTATCGTATGTATGTATTTGATACTGTGTGTGTGTGTGTTTTTTTTTTATTCTCTGAATGGAAATCTGAGCGGATTGAAATTTTCAAATCTGATAATTTTTATGTTAATATTCAACTAAAGACAGTAGAACTTCGTTATTTAATTAAATCTAATTTGCTTGGCGACATTTAACTTTGTGAAGCCATAGCCTAAATCCGTTGACATTAACCATATTTAACCCCATTCGCTACTTAACACATTTATAATAATTTAGAAGAATCTCTGTTTAATAACAAACACCAAATTTTGTCACAGAAACTCATCGAGAGAATCCTTCCTTGTCAACCACTGTTCCCAGCACCACCACCATCAACTAATTTTCTTCTCTCTCTCTCTCTCTTTGCCTGTTTTATTTAACTCTCTAACTAAACACTGATAAAAGATAAAATCGTTTCCGTTGACAGAACAATCAACGAAGCCTTTCACTAATCAACTTCGGCTTTTGTTTAGATTAATTAAGAAGACTAAGTAGAAGAAGAAGAAGAAGACGAAGTTTAATTTGAAATTTCCATGGGATTTTTGGTTTTCACTTATTATATGGGGTGGTGTGTATTTGATGAGGTTCATGTGTATCGAATAAGGGGAACATGTGCGTGTGTGACCTAATTTTTAATTATAATTTAATTTAAAGTTTTCTAAAAAGAAGAAGAAGAAGAGAGTCGCTTCACTGCGATTATTCGTGGATGTTTGTGGTTCTCGGTTCTTTGCAGCCACCATTAAACCATAAATATTCGCTAGGATACTAAATAAAAAGTAGTCACACAATTTCTATGGAATATTGTACCAGTTTACGCCTGTTTACTTAACAGGCGTAAACGAGCACTAAACAAAGATTTTTATTCAACTGATTTTCATGGATCATTTGCTAAAAATCTTCACCGTTTCCCTCAAATCTGCCTTATGTTAATCCTCATTCTCATGATGACAAAATATAAACGCGAACCAACAATAATACAGACAGAGCAGTAAGTAAGAAAAGAAAAAGAAAATGAACGCATTTTCACAATGGAATGAGGATTTTAAACAAGCTCCGGAAATGAATCGACAGATAGCATCATTATCGCACTAAACGGAGAGATTTTTGGGGCAAATCATGATGATGAGGATGATGAGATGGGAGGTAGTAATGGTGGAGAAACGTATAGGTTAACAAAAAGACTGAAGAGAGAGTGAGAGAGAGAAAAGCATAAAAAAAAGAACAAGAGAAAAAACGGTTTCACCTGTTCCATTTTCCATGGATATAGGAACTAAACCGTGGTGTTGATGCGGTCGACTTTTCTATTTAACGAAACTAAAACTGCTCCTGCTGCAGATGTTCATGGAATGCTGAATTGTCATCGTTTGACAAAAGAAAAGTGGAGAAATCGAATCGGAATAATCCGATTCGATTTTTTTTGTTTTACGAGTAGTTTCGGGGTTTTTGTATTTGCAATAATTGGAGTAGATACTCTAAAAATATCGAAAAATTGATTCGAATAAAATCGTACAGAAATAATCTAGTGCGCATGTTTGATTAAGGCAGGTCGTACACGAACCGCGTCATAGTGAAGTCGCGAGGCGAACATACGAGCTACAATTATCAAGCAAGAGTGTTGTTTGCTCCAATGTTTGTCTGGTGTAAGGTGACCATAAACTACGTCGTTTTTAGATCCATTCAAACTTCTACGAGATACAAATGATACTTTTTCGTTCATATTCTAATTTTATAAAAAAATAAAACCAATTTGCCAGAGAAATCGGAAAAAGCAGCAGCAACAGCAAAACAATGTGCAGAGAGGAGACAGCAAAAAAAGTGTGTTGTTACTCCCACTTTATTAAAAATAACGAACTTTTCAACTGGCACCGAGAATATTCCGGAGCATATTTAATCTTTTTTTTTTATTGTTATTTTTACGGTTTTCCCTCGATTGGCTTAAAAATTGGATGCCACGGATTGGCAAAAAATGAACAGTCGAGAGTTCTACTCTCTGTCCATTTTATTATTCTTTTTTTTTTTTATTAATTAATTTAATTAAATCGCGCGCGCGGGAACAAAAAAAAGATGGAGAGAAGAGGCGAGATATATTTTTCGAAAGTTGGAAAAAATGTTTAATTCTAAAGTGATTCCGTGGAGAATTTAATTAATTATTACTCGAGTTATGGAAAAAAAATGTGACTAAAAACTCAATAGAGGTCGAATCAGAGGCAATTCATTTCTACCGATTATAACAAAATCAAACATCATTTCGAAAATCAATCACCATCGCCAACAAAATCCTTCTCTCATCCTCCTCCTTCCTACGTCCTACACTCATTCCTGTAAAGCAAAAGAATTCATAAAAGCCATTATCTTCATGGCTTATCCATCCTCCTCCTCCACCACTTCTTCGTTCTCCTTCACCACACAATTTCCTCATCCCTTTCACTTCTCATTCTGAACCGAAAATATACCCGGGCGCATAAGCTAAAAATACTGCCTGTAATAACGTGTAATAAAATCGTTTTCTTTTCTTTTTTCTTTGTCATATTCTTATCTATATATATATATATATAATAGGAATGAAATCTCTTTGGTGTTTAAATCACACTTATGGACTTTAGCTGTGACAATAACCGAGCCAAGAAATTATTATTTTATTTTATTTTTTTTTCATCATTTACTCTGTGTGCCACAGCGAAAGAGAGAGAGAGAGAGAGGTAAATAGAAGGTAAGGGTTGGAGTGTAGGAAACGGGTGACAATGCGACAAGCACAAAGTTAAGACGGGATGGAGGGAGGTAGTAATAATAAAAGAAAACACCTGTTCTGGAAAGTCAATAAAAATCCTTGATGAAATATTAGTTTGGATGAGAGAAAGAAAGAGAGACGACATCTTGTTATAATGAATTCATTGTAGTATTGTCAAAATAAGCATTATATATGTTTTAAGGTGATATTCCGCAAGATGAACTCTACTCGATACGCATCCACTATTGGAAGAGGCGCCTCGACCTGCGCGGACCAAAAGTGTACATTTTTTTTTGCTTTCCTCAAACACAATAATCATAATTAATATAGTACGTGTATGTGTGTGTGTGTGTGTAAATTAGATTTGCAAACATTCAATTCACTAATGTAAACAAGACAGATGAGTGACAAAACCCCAAGGAATCCCCCTTACTAATATTCTACTACTATAGAATTTCCCCTGGAATGTTTACCTAATTCGATTTTGGTACATTTCAGATGACATAGTGGTGGTGGTTGAGATAATATAAACATAGTTGCCATCATTTCATCTAATAATAATCGTGGTATTGGGAGAGAGATAGAGAGAGAGAATTAACTCAATATTTGGTTTGAGTTTGAATAGTAATAAGCAGAATTTAATGAGAAACGTATAGAACAATCTCAAGCTCTATCGCTAGAATTAGAATTAGTTGAAGGAAATATTATATTTACTTGTAGTAACGTCCGTCTGTGATCAATACATATACATACATATATATATATATATGATTAGCGAATTACTTTATCGAATTTTGTGGCAACAATGTCACAACGAGAAATTGCTAATCATATTGTGGTTGAACAGACTCGACCTCATCATTTATTTAACCCCTTCAGCTAGATGGTTGAGGAGGGAAAGAGGTGGAAAACTTATTGTACACATACACATATATATATAGCCAGTAGTAGTAGTAGTCTGGAGGCATTAGTCCTATTCCAATCTAAATTTTCATATATACTCAATAGATGGCGTGCATTTCATTATTAATCTACAAGCCATGGGCGCGCCATATTATGGCCGATCCAATTATTATTTCGTATAAACAACGAAAAAATGTGCCATTTCTCGTTTGCCAAATAAAACTAAAGTGAACATTAGCAGAAAATTGCTTATTTCTATTTCACGAAAAATAGACTGCATTTTAGTGTACAGCAGCAGCAGCAGCAGCAGCATACCTCTGCTGCTGCAGTTACAACAAATAAAAATCAAATACATTTGGTGCAACTGTATAAGTAGTAAAAGTTTCTAATAATCTTATTATTACGATGACTATGCCAAGGCAGCAGTTAAACGTATTTTCAGTCATTTTTGTTTAGCTACACTTGCTAATATAATCCGGCCATTTTCTTGAGTCGTTCTTTTAAAATTCTGCCTTTTTACTACCTCTAATTTGTTGCAGTTCAATAACAAAAAGAACGTTATATTGTACGTGCAATTGGATATTTTAAAATAATAAAAAAAAAAAAAACAGATGTTCTCGTTATCAATCACTTGAATATTATTAATTCGTGTTAATTATTCGCGATTTCCATTGTAGAACCTTTTTACAATTCCAACCCTCTTATCACACTTAAACTTCATTATATCTTCTCCTCATCCCCTCCCCCCCCACCCCGAACGCAATTTGAGTCAGCAGTCTTGTGAAACAAAAACATCTCTCCGTCTCGATTCTCATTTGAAAATGTCCTCCTCGATCAGCAGCAACACACTGCTGGACCTATCTTATTTTATTTTCTTTTTTTCGTCAGTAGGCAGGAAATAATACTTATTTATGGCGACACTTCTACCCCCCCCCCTACCCACTATACCTTCACCCCTCAAGCCCCCACGGCATTTTGGAACATTAGTCGCTTTTTAAGGTAAACCATTTCTTTTTATTTTATTTTTTTTTTTGTCTTCTTGTTTTTAGCTTCTTCTCTCTAATTTCTTACTGTTGAATTTAAATGTCTTTGAATTGAGAGAGAGAGAGAGAGAGAGAAAGGGAGAAGAGAATAAGATTATTTCTAAAACCTTAATAAATCGTAGGAATTCATTCAGAATGTCCTAATCGGAGTAAATTGTGTTCTATTTCGGTTTGATAATGAAGCTATTACATCACTGTGGCCTGTCACTTTGTTGGCGTTATGTTACAACAATTTCCATTTGTATTTGATCACAGATCTGATTGAACCATTAAATTTTCTCGATAAATTATTTATAAAATTTGTATGTGGCATAAAATCACTTTAATAGAATTAGGAAAAAAAAAAAAAAAAAACGCGAAACAGTAAATTTTAGAAAAGTTTAAATTTAAACGAAATTAAGCTGTCATGCCAGAATTTCTGTTGCTATTATTATTATTATGAAGTATGCAACATGTCAGTTCAAGTTTGATATGTTCATTATGTTGAGAACTTAAAATAAAATCAGACCAAATTAATTTAATTGGATAAGTTCATTTTGATGATCAAAAAACAAACAGTTCCATTTTCTTTGGGGCGTCATAAAACAAACAACGTTTTTTTTTTTTTCAAAAACGTTGAAACGTCAAAATTCATTGAGATTTGAATGATCATGAAATGAAAATGCGTTCGGTTCAATACTAGGCTAATTATTTCTTATGGATTTCGTGCTAAACACCACATCGGTTAATTCCAAATATGGAATTAAATAAAACTCCAATACACACAGAGACAGATTTATTAAATCGATTCTTCTTCACGAGATTCAACCGAGAATTTTTTTTTCTGTAAATATCAACAGACTTAAAAAAAACCTGGCTAATAAATCGCTAAGAAACAAAATGTTAATACCATTTTTATTACGAAATATTAAAATTTACGATATGGCACTGCACAAGACAGTGAAATAAAATCCAAATTTATTCACTTTAATACAATGAAAATGTTGTCATACATTTTCCACATACAATAATAATAACAATAACGATTATTGCAAAATCTTCTTCTTGTTGTTGTTGTTGTAACGAACGTGAAGTAGCAAAAGAACGTTTTGCTTTCATATTCTTCTTATTATTATTATTATACACACAAACATACATATTATAAGTAGTAATAAGCAGGCAGCTTGCAATAATATATTTTATATTTGCAGAAAATAAAGGCCCCCATCTCATATACCATATATATATATATATATATACACGAACGAATGAGCATTCCTGCGGTCGCATTTATCTCTCTTGGCAGAATTTTATCCTTTTAACAGTGGGATATGTATGTCGTATAATATCCTTTTGCGATTATTTTAATTGGCATGAATATGAGAGAAGAAATAATCGGCTCAGGGCGGAAAGGGGGAAAGCCGGCCGATACATACGACACGGCTAGTGTTTTACGTATTCCATGTTTGTATACTATAGAAATAGAAATGGTCATCACCTTTATGCATTGACTTTCCTCTAACCATAGCTTCAGGTTAGTCTGAATTAACCGGACCCCGTACTTCAATGAAAACCCCAAAAATTGCCTATTGCACTGCAATTGTTGATTGCATTTGTCGACACCATCAACGCCATCTAGTTGCAGTATAATAAATGCAATTTCAATGATTTCTCATCATTGAAATTTTAATTTAAAATGCCCTTTGCAACTTTCCTGCTTCTTTTCATTAAAAAAAAAAGACGATCGTCGGGCTCTTATTTTCATCTAGGCAGCTCTTTTTGATATTTCCGCGATAATTATTTTAAGTTTTTTTTCGGGCAATTTGTGTGCAGGCAGGCGGCGAGTAAGTGCGCGCGCGCGCGCGCACAACAGTTCTTTTGCCGTTGCCGTTCATTTTTTAATTAAAATTCATGCTTTTTGATAAATGACGTTTTCGCCTTCTTTTTATGAATTAAATTAAATAAAAAACAAAAAATTAACGCAATTCGGGCTTATACTATAACAATAATTACTTGTCAATGAGGATCGACAACGATCTATTCACTTTTCGTCAAAGATTCGATTCTATTTTTTTTTTTTGTGATCCTTTCTTACTTCAATTGACATTTTACGTATATCCTAAACGACGTAATACATCATTACTGCGGCCCAATTGATTCACATTTACCTATACATATAGAAAATAATGTCATCCCCAGACACTGTCTTCCTTTTCGTTCTCATTATTAAAAATACATAGACATATTAGGGTGTTATTTTCAATGTACACATGTGTTTGTATATGTGCCTATGTGTGTGTGTATGTGTAAAGCTCACCAACCGAAACTCATTAATATTCCCCATTTAAATATCGCTAATTTTGCTCGTTAAAATATACGCGCTCCCGCATTTTTCGACTATGGCTCTAGCTGGCTGGCTGGTTTGGCATTCTTTAATTTACTCTAAATACAAAACTGATGCGTTTGGTTCCAGTGAGTTATGGACGTATTTTAAAAGATAAATTGGTTGCTTTTACTAGTTTTTACTCTTTGAATCGATACAAACACATACCAAAAAAAAAAAAAAAAGAAAGTAGAAATAGGGGGAGGCGGCTATTCAAATGTAAATTTCCTAAAAAATTTTACAGTTTGTTGGAAAATTGATTCCGTTCACATATGGTTGGTTATTAATATAGAAAAAGGCAAAGAAAATTTTGTTTTTATCTATCATACTTGTCACAAATCATTCTAATCAAACAATGAAAAATTGCACGAGTGCAAAATTTTCACGACTAAAATAGAAAGAAAGTGAAACTTTATGTTGTTTGATAGGTGCTGGAATCGAGGAAGAGAACGGGGCGGAAAGAAAACATAAAACTTTCAAGATGAAGATACACCATCATTTAGAATCCGCGACACGTTGTTGTACAAATTAAATACTATTAATCATTTGATTTACGGCACATTTACTATATCTACTAGTAGCAGTAGAGTATAGTATATATATATATACACAACCAATGTGCCATGCCATGCCAACAAGAAGAAAGAAAGAAAGATGGATAGACAGATACGAGTTTTTCATGTTCGTATGTTGGTTGTTTGTCTCCATTTTATAGAAAAAGATAAATTATTGAAACGACGTTTGAGGAATTTTCAATTTGGACACACAAGAAAAAGTTACTTAGTATGTATACCACGTGACAACCGACAAAAAAAAAAAACAAAATAAATAACATTCGTACCAATGGCTTATGTGGTAAACTTGTTTATGCGCATCGTCATTTGTCTTGGACGCACATTATATTGCCAAATCATATCATAAAAACAAGTTATTTGATTTGGAAAAGTCGCTATTATGTACTGCCGTAAACGGAAACTTACCGGTTTAGAACAGTAACTATTTACTTACCGTGCTAAGACCAGAAACGATCATTTTTCGCTCGAATACTGAAAATAATCCATTGTTTCTATGGCGGCCTAGGCAGTCAAAAGGAAATGAATCTTATTTTTTATCTGGTCATATCTTTTATACGTAGGCGCAAAATATACAATTTCCCATATTCATAACATATGGCAAGACTACATTAGAAACACTACAAATCGAACAAATACATAACAATCAAGAAAAAGACAAAGAAACTCGACCTCATAGACTGAGATAAATGCAAATAGTATCTCGAATAAAGAGATGTACACATATACACATACCATGTCAAATGAAATGTGCTATAAGAATATAAATGAATTGCGTGCCTCTCTCTCTCTCTCTCTCTCTCTCTTCTGGAAAAAGATATTTTCAGAATACATAGTACATTATCCTATATCAGATGCGAGAGAAATAGGTAGTCCATAGTAGTAGTAGATAGAGGAAGGAATCTCAATAAAAGAAAAATGCACAAAAAAGAAAAAACCTTTTGCTGAAATGTATGAATGAAATTTACATATTTTAAAAGTTAATTCGTAGAAGTGAATAACGTATGTAGATACTGAAATATATTAATTAGATACACAACATCGAATAAAGTGACTATAGAAATATGTGCATGAAAAGGAAAATTGACATCACATATTCAATGCCAATTTAATATTGTAAATAAAAGATGTCGCTCGCTTCCATTTTATAGAAAATGCGATTTTTTAATATACTCGATTGTAAATTGCAGTTTTCTGCTACCAATCTGCGATGTGTCGATTCTTTTGTCTGTACATATACCGATATGTGTATCATCGAAACATATTTTTCTGTGTATAGTATAAAAAGTAGCTTTAAACCACGATTGTATTTTTATCAAGACGAAAAAAAAAAAAATATCTTCTATATTAAAATCGACTTTTCCTCCATCAAAAGGAAACAGACTTGTCGATAAGATAACCGTACCTTTCTATACACAGTGATACATTGAGAGAATTTTGTATAAATTTATCAAAGGTTTCTCTATTCTGACCCTCACTCACTCTATTCAGACTCTCTTTGCTACTACTACTACTACTAAAACTAACTGACATTGCCTTTGGTATGCAAATTTTAAAATATCTATATCTCTATATTGAATAAAGACAGAGAGATATACGGAAACTGCACTTTGATACGATTCAATTCAATTCAATGTTAAAATCGAAATTCGTTCGTTTGTTAGTTTGCAGCTTATAAAAAATTACAATTTTGACGATTCTCTATAATATAGTCATTGGAATTTAATCGATTTACATACACACCGACAGATAGATGGATATCACTTTTTAAAATTACGCCATTCACTTCACATCGATATTGGAAACGATGATTCGAATTGCGAAATGTTTAATCTAAAACAACGGCAGCCCGACTTCTACTGTTGCACCTCTAAAATCATTTGCAATTCAGTTGCTGCCATTTTTGACAAGGGAACGCCATTATTGCATTAAATAATAAATGTCCCACCTGAAATTGTAATACGGTGTACAACAGAGAGATATAGTGAGAGAAAAGGGAGAGAAAGTTCGACTTACTGACTCGCTTTCACGCCACATTCGAACAGAGTAAAAATGGTGGGTGTGGATCACACAAACGAAAACATGATCATCATCCTGATGATGATGACTGACACAATTCCGCTTTTCAGCCATTAAAATGTTAATTTTTGATTTGACTGACAGTTCACAGCAGCAGCAGCAGCACAGAATGGCATAGTATAGAATATTATTAATAAAATAACAATCGCTTGAAAAACATTATGAATTTTTAATGAAACATTCAGTTTTAAATCCCATGGATTTGAAAGCACCCCGTTTTTTATAAAAGTCACAATTTATTTATATAATTTGCTATTTCTTTTTTAGTATTCCTTCTCTCTTTCCCTCTGTCTCTATTTAGAATGGAATTGGAAACATAATAACAAAAAAAAAAAAAAAAGCAAAGATTTCCTTTTCTTAACGAATACCGCCAGATTTCAAATTACTGTAGTATAGGGAACGAAATCAGAGGGACAATCCCCCTGACTGAAACCCGCTCTCTTTCACCATCCATCCATCCATCCATCCAACCAATAAGTCCTAATGATCTGCGGGATACTCCACGCACACACAGCAGTAGTCGGTTCTTATTCTGTATACGAATTCCATTGAAGAATCTCAGAAGAAGAAGAAGAAGGGTTAAATTCACCACACACCCTTTTTACTTTATGTGTGCACTTGTCTCAGCAGTCGAAGAAGTAATGAAATTCTTAAGGATAATAACAACTCTCAAAAAAGGGGTGAGAGAGAAAGAAAGAGACGGAAAACACGATAGAACTTAATAGGAAGTTGACAGAAACCTATTGTGCGGTTTAACTACATATCTACCCAAATTTCATTAACAGTTGTTGTTTTTTTGTGTGGAATTTGTTGGTTATGGTTATTGTTAAAACGCTTTTTCAAGGTTATGGTGAACTTTACACAAAAATCAAAACGTACGACGATTATTTGATTAGAATATATTCTCTGATCTAATCGTTGAAACTTAAATAAGGAACAAAGAGGAAGAAACTTCCAAAATCAAAGGTACACACACAAACAAATAAACGAATTCACTCAAATAATCCATCGATTCAAAAGCAAAAAACAAACAAAATTTTCATAAACATGAATTTAATTTATAAAGTTTTCGATTCCTCGTCATTTGGTCAGTTTATGTCAATATTGAGATACAAATATAGTAGAGAGAGAGAATAATTAGTTTTTCGGAGTGGTGGCGGAGTTGGAATGGGGTCCGCCGGTGGATGGACGGCCAAACTATTAATTTGGCGGATATCAATATGTCAAACTTTGAATCTCTATTATTATGATTCGCTATCAAAGAGAGATGTATTGTTCGTTCATTACTATTATTATTAATAATAATAAACTAACAAACACATATCTACCTGACAAAGGAAATATTTTATTAATTTTATTGGTTTTGTTTTATCAGTTTTGTTGTGGATATAAATTGATTAGCAACAAATAATGTTCGGGCATTTTATTTGCTCAAAAAAAAAATGAATTTTTCCTATAGAATAGAAATTTATTAAAATTTATTTACCTTGGGAATCAATCGGCCATAGCTATCAAAGATACATGACTGCTGTCGCCATCTAAAAGTCGTAGACCTAAGTAATGCATCTAATCTAGTTAGTTTACTACAGAAATCGGACATTTATAGATTTCTGAATCTGTGCAAGCTATTTTTCAAAAAATCAACGAATTTAATCCGTCAAATTAATTGACTATTCGTCATTTTCTACAGCAAATACATGATTGTTTTTGTTATCATTAAAAGCACTTTATTCAAATACAATAACCTCAAAATGTAAATTATAAATCCTTTTCCAACGGTTTTGTTAACTAATAATAAATACTTAATATGGAATAACTACTTCCGTTATTTATAATCTTTCACGTCGAAAAAGCACACGCATAACAAAATAACTTGTCCAAGGCGGCGCTGCTGTATCTAGTGTCTACTTGAACACGTGTGTGTGTGTGTGTGTGTGTGTAGGTGGGTGGAGAATACCTAGTGGACTGATCTTGAGAACCAGATAAGCTCCATACTAATAATAATAATAATAATAATAGAAAAAATAATAACCTAATAAAATAAAAACCTTTTAGGCACGAACTGAAAAACCTGTCAAGGACCGGTGCCAGATTGATGGGGTGCGATTCGGATTAGGTGAACAAAAAAAAAAATAAAAAATACCTTTGTATCTTTCCAGTAGGTACAAAGAACTAAAAATTAAATAACAATAGAAAAAGATTGAATAAATAAAACGCGATTGAATTGAAAAAAGCAAAAAAAAAAATTAAATAATACACAGAGAAAAAAGTTTCTTTGAATCGTTTTTATGTAAAATTTTAAATTAGACTATTGATATAAATGCAAATCAGTAATTTCACATTTATTAAACCAAGAAAATCATGAAAAGTAATATGGAAAATTAATTATAATCAACACAAGCGGAAAAATATACATACATTAAATAAGCATCTAGAAAACAAACGCACGCGACCACCACCGTCATTCTATTCCATTTATTATTACTATTACTATTATTATTATTGTTGTTATTTAGTGCCCTTTTAGAAAATAAAAGACGATTTGTCAAAAAATTTCCTTTGTGACGCGTTTTTTTTTGAAAAATGGCCGACTTCATTGGCTTTCCTCCTGATAATTAAATAACTCGGAATGTGTGTTTGTGTGTGTGTGAGACACTACTAAAACGTATAGCTTTTGATTAATGCATTGCTACTGACCATTTTCATATCACCATAATATGAATAAAACATTGTTCGATAACAGCGCGAATTCGAGTTAGTTGTCTCCGCCCGGGAAGAAGAGGGGCGTTGAAAAATAGTAGAAGAAATACAGTCAAATTTAGTAGATTATACATTCAATTTGAATCAATCTAATCTAGATTCTAGTATCTTTTATTATCTGAAAAAAGAACGTATTTATTCGATTTTGCAATGAATTTTTTTGGACAAAACGAAAAATGTTTTCATCTTTTCCCCCCTTTATCACGAAACTCCGATAGTAACGTCCTGTTTGCTCCACTCGTCATTTCAACACCCCATATGTCAATGTCTCGACTAATAAGTCAACTTTTCAATTGAACAGTGAACGCCAGCAGTGCCTCCTATTCATAAATGTAGTTTTGAATCAGAGCCTTCAAAATCGACTACAAGCAGATGTAGATCTTCCCAAGTTTTTCTTTCTCTGTTCAACACGGAGAAAAAAAAAACGAAACGAAAAACAACCCTTAATTAAGCAAATGTCCCTTGCATAAAATCCTATTTAAATGTATAGGATTCTTGCTACAATGTTCTGCACACACCACCCACCCTACTACCACTCACTCTCTCTCTCTCTCTCTTTCTCTCTGTATACACACACGTACACCCCTTTCGTTACTCAACTAACCAGTAAAATATTTGTCTCCTGGGTTTGATACCTAATATTGAATTTACGATTTAAGCTTCCTAAATAAGACTCTTTACTAGAGATAGATACTCTTCTCTCTCTCTCTCTCTCACCCACTATATATGTATATAACATTGAGAGAGTGTTTCATTCTTATGCAAATGTCGAAAACATCCCTTCTTCAACGTTTCTGTAGATACATATATAGCGTAGTGGGAAAAAGGGTTGAGCACAGCCTACTAGATAACTATGTATATAGTTAGTTAAATTTAAGATTTATACATATATAAGACATCTAATTCGTTATGTATCTTAATCAGGATTAAGTGGTTCACTGTTTTGTGATCAAAAAATCACGATGAGAATAAATATTTAATCGGTTTTATGAAAAGATAACCGAGAATTTGATACAATGAAGAACAATAACTGGCGCAGCTGACGATATTTAGTTAATTGTCCAATAAACAAGAACAAAGATTTTTTTTTCTGTTCACCGTGAAACCATTAATAAACACCATCTGTCACAATAAGGAAAAAAAAAAAAACGATGAGAATCTAATCTTCTGTAAATGCAAAACTTGCTTGAAGGCTAAACAGCAACAACGTCAAATTTACATACGAGAGTACATTATTTCTCTCTTCCCTTTCTCTTCTTTATATATATATATGTAGATACTTACCGGACAAAGAGTAATCAGGGTTAAAGTTCAAAATGTTTCTGATTGCTTCTCTCACCTTTTACAGGTCGCTAAAAAATAGACACAGCGAAAGAGACGTAGAGAGAATTGAGAACACGATTTCTGCTTGTTTGTCTGCCAATACATAAAACAAATAGGAACAAATAATGAAAAATGGAATCAAGGAAACATCTTGTATAGGAGAATAAGTGCTTAGTTATCGTTAAAAACCGTAAATCGTTTGATTAATAATGACAGTGTATTCGCAACGAATTGATCCCATATTAATTTGATTCAGAGTAATTTTTTTCTTTGTGTATACATTTTTTCTAAATAGTCGATTATTTCGACAAATAACTATAGAGAATATCGATACAATGTAATGTAAATACAAATAAATGTTCTGGACGAAAAGTATTCGAATCGAAATTCATTAAATAACTTGAAAAGCCACATAATGGGATAACCATGTTCTCTCTTCTCCATTTATTCGCTAACTGTGTGTATATGTATGTAGATAGATACCGCATATAGTACCGCATATATATATGTATGTATTATTACGATGGCATATCAAATAAACAACTTTCAAAATGTTCTGCATAATTTAAATAAATATATATAGAGGGAAATTATATTTAGAAAGTTCTCAATGTTATGATTTAGACCTTCCCCTGTATAATAAACTCTATATATATATTTTGGAAAGGAATTACATATTTGTAGAGTTATTTCTCTCATAAGGAACATGATTGAATGTGTACTAAGATACATTTTAATGGCTTGTTATTAGAACATTGTTGTCATTTCGATATACAGGGTGATTGGAACGAGTTCTGGGAAAAAAATTACTCACCTACAGTATTTTATTAGAAATAACTGTCAACATTCTCCATTGTGAGACGAGAATCTGCTCGAAATTCTCGATTCTAGTTTCAACTGAAATTTTTCTATTCCACCAGCTAGAGCGAGAATTGGCGCAGCTATGATTATTGACCAACACAACACCGATGCGAATTCATTTGAATATTCAGTTTCACATCAAAAACCGTCGACTCATAAGTAATTGACGCAAAAAAGCCTACTTTACCTTGACATTATACTACTACTGCAAAAAAAAAAAAAAAAAAAACACCGAAATTGGCAGCCGCTTCTACTGTACTGCACCATGATGTACCTGTTCATCGTGCCGCACACGTAATTGACCGTAATTACGTTTTTGCAATAACACAGAAGAAAAACCATACAGTTTTATTGCCGTATACAAATTGTAATTGCATCGAAGTTAATTTGTAATAATTTTCGTTGAAAACAATTTTAAAAGAAAAAACCAACATAATTTGTTTGAGTGCTGTTCAAGAAGACCTCTTGCATGATGTTATTCTGTTGAGTTGAATCCATCAATTTATTAAAAATATATGACTAATCAGTCTGGGTTCGGTTATCAGTCTCGGGCGACAATAATTCTCATCCTTTATACTAAATTAAAAATGAATAAAAATTCATTGGAATCATTTAACAAGTAGGCTACGTCAATAGATAGAATGCTAAAAAGGGAATCGATGTTTCATCTACTATAATCAACAAGCCCACATACATAAATAACTCCAAATAGAAAGACATAAAAATAAAAATTCTCGTCTCCATTTTTTGTTTTTTTTTTTTTTTTATATTCTGTGTAATAAATAAATAATAACAATTTGGGGTTGTTTAATTTATTACACGTATAGTATTCTACTACTATACTAGTGGTGGTGGTGCCAGTGATATTATGACCTATATTATATATATATATGTGTATGTATGAGGTGGACGAGGGTACATTTTGTCACGTTATTTTTATGCTAATGTTTAGGAACTAGTTTCTTAATTTTTATTTGGGTTAAAACAAACAGTTTTTTGGACTACATTCCAATGTATAATTATATCCAAATATCACGCAGTATAAATCTTTAGACTATAGTGTCATAATAGTCACAATTAAAATATGCTTCGGGCGCCAAAGTAAATCAAATTTACGGAGGTCTGTGTGTGATAAATATCACCGAGTAAATGTAATTCATTCATACATTATTCATATCAAAAAATTAAATCATAAAAGTTCGGAAATTGTTTCTTCAAAAGGCTTGCGCATAGATTTTCCAATTTGCCGTTTTTATTATTCTTATTATTATGGTATCGAAATTGTTAGTTTTCTCGAATTTTTCTTCGGTAAAAGAAAAATTCTACTGTCAACTGTGCAACGAAACACAAAAAGGTTTTATCTACGTAGTGTCTCTATTGATGTTTTCAATCAGATTCATAAAATCGAATATTTATCTCTTTTTCTTCGTTTTATCATTATTATTATTTACATCTCGAGAATGTTTTGCATAGTTTTATCGCAAAACCAATTATTTACTATATTGATTTGCATTATATCGTACACAACTTCTTCTTATACATTATAATAGTTAATTAGTTAACATGCAAAATTAATTAGTTAATTTATTCCCTATGCTAATCATTCGACATTAGTTAACTTGAAATTTACATAAATTACAAATCGACAATTTTCTTTTATGCATTTTCTTCGTCCTGATGAAAAATCTGCACGTTTCTTATTATTATTAAGACACTAATCATAATTTAATGATTTTTAAACAAAAAAAACAAAAACGAGTCCCAATTAATGCTATCGGAAAAATAATTTATTTATGCAAAAACTCCACTACTAAATAGATACATATTCACAAATAAAAATAATGAAGACACAAAGTATATACATAATAATTAAAAACAGCGGACGGCATCTTTTCTCCATTTACGGAGAATTAACTCTAGAAATATCGGCCTTATAGATGGAATACACTCTACATTTGTTACACGATCGACGGACTAAGGACTAACGGCAAAATCGAAAATTACATCAGGACGGTAATAACGATAATTTCACATTATTCTTCCATTGTTGGAAACTTATTGGTACGAAAACTTGTCGACAATAAATTATAATATTAAAAGTTGATTTAAATGGACGTTTACAATATAAAATTATATGGTATCGTCCAATAAAATTATATAGTACATAAAGTGCATAATTTGTCTCTATATCGAAAACTTTTAACCCATTTATTAAATATATACTATTTGAATATATAAAAATCAAGAACTAGGCAAAAAAAAAAAAACGGATATATCCTGTTTAAAATAATAGCGTTCAAATTGGTTACGGCGAATTTTGTATAATATATTTCCAACGAAATCCAGCATCGGGTACACACATTAGAAATGATACAATTTCTTGCATTAACACTCTATACGTCAAATATGTCATGTTGAAAATTGCACATTCGTACCACCACAAAACTTTCAACTTACTTTCGAGCACGGCAATAAATTATATAATTTTATTATTTTTCCATTAGCACTTAACAAGCATGTACTGTACAGTATTTTTTTTACGACCCCGCATTATTAAAACTATGCATGGTGAAAACGTAAAAATATATACACTGAAGTGTCATATATGAATATATATTTTTTTATAGGTGGATTTATAGCCAATTACAAAAATTATTATAATAATAGTAATATAAGCATGCGTCCGTGTGACTGAATATAAAAGATAAAACAGGCGTATTTTTTTTTTGTGTGGAATTTATTATCAGCAGATAATATAAAAAAAAAAAATATGATCCAAGTGTAATGCCGCTTTTATATTTACTACATACATAAAATGCATATCGTGTCCCGAAAAATTATGATCGTAATTAATTAATTAAAGATGGATGCAAGAGTGATTGAAACCTGAAAATATCCACTATGAAGCACACATACATTATGATATAAATGACATACTAACATATTCTAATAGTTGGATATAGTAATATGCATATCGTGATCGAAAAAATTATGATAGCACCTTAATAGAATACATAGAATTCGTAGTGAAAATTTAGGAATTTAATTTAGCACTACTAGATGATGGTGATGGATAATATTTAATTATTAGAAAAAGCGTCTCCTGTCACATTCAGTATTAACACTTATAAGCAGTAGCACAGTGACAGGTAATAAAGTTTTTTATTATCGAATATTTCTCGAAAATTTCGAATCACACGACATTTTTATTGATATTAGAAACTTATGCACTAATAATAATAATAGTAATAGTTTTCAGCACATCTGGAAACAGAATTCGAAATTATACCTTTTCAACGTAAGATTTTCAATTTTATAACAGCTTGTCTACTAAAAACTCAAAATAGATTTATGAAATCTTTAGAAGACGTAGCGCGACAGAAAGCTGGTTGAATTGTACATAAATCTTTTTCAAAACGACACAATTTACGTGTTTGTCGATTTATTTTATAATGTAATTTAAAAATTCATTGTAGTAAACGGATAGGAAGCGATGAGATTTTAATATTGATTATTATAATTAACCAATTAATCGGTCTGGATGGCTAACATCATCAAAATATTGTACGCTGGCATTAACTGAATGTAATTTATTCATGAATATGTTTGGCATTTGCGAAATCCAATTGAACTAAATGAGATGATTTAAACAAATTTTAACTATCGATTAAATACGTTTTACGTGAGTAATAAAACGAAAACAGAAGGCCACCAATGACGACTGAACGAACACGAATACTATAAATAGGCTATGCCACCCTTTAGCGCTAAATATATATTTAAAAATTGATATTATAGCAACAAAACTTACCTAGCAAAAAATGCAGCAGCAGCTGATGTTTGTGCCAAATTATTTCCAATTCCAGCAGTAGCAGCAGTATAAACAAATTTCGTTTCCGCGAAAACACCGAAAACTCCCGTAACACTTTCACTTTTATTATTTGTTGCAGTCGTTGTCGTCGTCGTCGTAGTGGTGGTGGTGGTGGTGGTGGCGATCGGCGTGACCGTGGCAGTGGCAGCAGCAAAAATCACATTTTGTTGATAACCGACTGTTGTGGCTGTGGTCATTACTGTTGTTTTGACAGTTCCATCATTCTGTAAATGTCCATTTGCTGCAACAACAGGAATCAATGTGATTCCTTGATGTGGAGATGTACACACTACACCACCACCACCACCACCACTAGTAGTAGTAGTATTTCTCAAATGTTTCCCATTGATTAACAATGCATTATTATTATTATTGTACCGTGGCAATCGACTACTATTTTGTATTGTCGTCAATTGTGGCCGACTTCTTCGACTAATTCCACCACAATTCTTTGCCACCGCACCACCATCTATTTGCTGAGGCATATTATTTCTACTACTCGCACAACCACCACGTATCGATGCAGATCCAGATTTCGCTCTTCTTGCTTTCACTCCAGAAAATTGTTCCGGACAATGTGAAGTTGCGGTAGGCACTGATACGATGGTTTGATGTCGCGCGCTATGCCGTTGTTGTCCATTGATGGACGACGACGACAACGTAGCAGCAGCAGCCACACCATTTGTTGTTGTTGTTGTTGTTATTGGATTCTCCCACTCACGATCATGTATTCGTCCACAAGAAGATGGTCTTGTATGCAATAGGAATTGCTGTGATTGTTGATGCTGATGAGATTGCTGATGATGATGGTGATGATGATGATGATGATGATGATGCTGCTGCTGCTGCTGCTGTTGAGGATGACCATTATTCATATTGCGCTCATAGGGCGGTATGTAGTCGGCTTTTTTTATCATATCCAAATCAATCTGAAATGTTAACAAATAAATTGTTATTTTATTGTTGGCTATTTAATTTCGGTTAGAAATAATTCATCAGCATTGATTTTGCTTTTAACAATGACATATCTAAGATGAGTAATTGATTTTGGTTATTGAAAATTAACTGCTGCTTAAAATCACTTATTGTGTGTGTGAAGTGGATGTTGCGACACGACCGCGCACTACCGGTCCACTTCACAATACGCACCAATCAATTTCTTAATAATTTTTTACAATAACGAATTTGCTAAGAAATCCAATGATCGCTTTGCTTGACGTAGTAAGAGCTAAGGAGGAGGCCGCGAGGGGCGGGGGGGAGGGGTCTCCTCCACAGATCTATTTATATATAACCAAACATAAAAATATCTATCATTTCACCATATTATTTCATGCCTATATTATGAATATTTTCTTGTTTGTCAAATGGCAACGAACCTCCCCCCCCCCAGCTCTCCTTTTGCTACTTATTCTAAATAGTATTTACCAAAAACAGCAGCCAGCCAAAACAAAAAAAAAAAAAAAAAAAAAACGAAACGAAACGAAACGAACAGTGCTCCACAACTATGACAAATACTGCATGGCCTCAGTTAAAGCTATTTTAATTGAAAGTCATATATTATTATGTCTTGTTGTTCCCTTTTTTTTTTTTTTAATTCGATCCTGACATCGAATACTTCGTATATGTCTCCCTCTTTCATTCAACATCATATTTTATAAATGTATGTATGTTTATGTCGCATTAATTCTATACTAGAAGGAAGAGAGGAACAGGGACAGAGAGATATAGGAGGTCTAGCTATTTCTTCATATACATACTATATGTAGACTGTCTAGCTAGACAAAAGTGAGGATGAATGGATTGAAATGGATATTATCGATAAAGGCATAAATCTTGGTATGATCGAATTATTAATGCTGTGGCTTTAGAACGTAAATGTCGTAGATTATATGGAATATTTGAATCAGTAACTACTGGTTTTATGATAAATAAATGTAAGATGGCGTCATTTGTAAGTAAATTTACACTTTACTTGTCGGTGTTTCTTGTTAACACCGAAAGAATTTGGTCTAGGTCCGATATTCAAACGCTTTCAGGTCAAGATTAATGCGAGACCACTTGACGGATGCTAGACGTTCAATTTATTGGTGTATACGGTGACAATGACGAGTAGCCGCTGTAGCGAATCCCGCACTTAACCGACCCATTCTCTATTTGTCCATTTTAATATTTTATGCATAAAAATCATAAATTGAACTCGCCCAATGGATTTATTTCAATCAAAAATTATATTCAAAAATATCAATCTCATATTTTATTTATTTTTCAAATTGTTATTCTATTTCGAGTGTCATTAAAATTTTATTAAATACACATATATGAAATACGGGTAGTAGGTAGGTACTTTGATTTTGAGTTGATATCAATTCGGTTCACATATATTTACTTTTATTTTGTTTTATTTTATAAAGAGATGGAATTGAAATATAAATTTTGATACGCAAAATAAATATGTACATATATATATAGAAATAAAATGTATTTTTGACAAGAAAATACATTTTCAATTTCCAAAAATACGATAAATAGTAGATTACAAGGTGAGCGGGGAAACTTGCCATTACAGTCGAGAGATGGCATGGTAAGCTGACACCGCGAGGATTGTAATCTACTATTTTATTCCGAATCGCATACTTTCAATTTTTAAATCAATCAAATAAACAAATAATAATTAAAATTTTTAATAGGACTGGCTAGGGGCAATATTTAATTATATTATTTTATTTATACAAAATTTATACAGGAGCAAGCATGTATTTTTTTTTTTTTTTTTGGTTTGTTACAATTTATTTATATTAATTTTTATTAATTAATTCTAACAAAACAAAATAAATTATCGAACTAAGGAGTTGTTTTGTTTGGTTACTTTTGTTTAGTAAGTTAGGTTAGGTTAACCATCTATTGTTTTAAATATTATATTTTCTAAATAATGTTTTTTATCATTTAAAAGTACTTACCTATTAGTTTCTTTTTTTTTAATTTAATTTCTTTCTTGTACTAATAATTGGTTATTTTATTATTAATACACTTTTCTTATTTTTCTATTCACTACGGAAGGGAGTAAAAAAGATACACTCACTCTCTAGTTAGATCACCCCACACATACATAAATTTGAAAACAATTAACATGCCAGTTTCTCTATGTAACCTTTAAAGAAATAAATGCAGCCGCCATTAGTTTCCCCGCCGCCTTAGCCGGGGAAGTATATTACTTGCCTCTTCTTCAGCTTAAGTAAAGAATAGCCTATTTTCAAACTGTCTAAATGTCAATAATAAATGCATTACATACGCGATTTGGAATAAACATTCTTCTCCTCTTAACAACAACATTGTCATCAATACAATTAGTAAATTTATTCGTCTAGATGTTTTCGTGGCCAGATTTGATTAACAAAAATGTTGATATCAAAACAACCCATAGAAATAAATCAACCTATAATTAAATCACTACAGAGTACACTAAGTTCCTAATCACACTCAGTTAGTGAGACACATAAAATAGCAAATGTATCGTTCTACAAAAACTCTACAAAATAAAGTGAAATGGCGACGACGGCGGCAGTGGCGGCAGTAGCAGTTCTCTCTTCTAGTTTTCGCTTTCGTTGACATTTTGACAAATCTGTTTGTGTTCTCCTGTCCTATGCTCTTTTGTTCATTTGTTACATTGCCGGCTGCTGCTGCTGCTGCTGCTGCCAAACCATCTCCTCTCTGAATCAACTGATGATGATAAAAAAAATGAAACAAAATCTGATTTTGTTTCACAAACAAATATATATAAATGTCACACAAATACAAGGCGGCAGTGATTGTTTGTTTCCTGTAAAATTTGAACAATATGGTTTTAATTTACCATCTCTCTCTCTCTCTTGATTTAATGAGCGATAATGAGATAGTTTGTAATTGTCACTCTGGTAGGGATGTGGCTTGATTTATTTGATAGACTTCACAGATCATTGTGGCATTGTCTTTGTTTTGACTATCTATCTGTTTTAAATTGATGCGTTCATTTCACTACATGAATAAATAGAATTTCGCCCAAGATTTCTCGTCCGATGTTTGTTCGATTTTGCTATACTTTTACTCACACACACACGCACGCACGCATGGATTTTATTTGTTTCAGAGCGAAACAAATGATTTTCTCCCGCGCTCTGCTCTTCATCAGAAATTTACCAATTTAACTTAACAAATCAGGAAATTCTTTTTCTCTCTCTCTCTCTTTGCCACATCATACACCAGAATGGGTCGAACTGAAGCGATAAATAATCACTGAATGACGATGCAACGTCTATTTACTATCTGCTAAAACAATTAATTCCCTGGAAAATTGCAAAGAATGGAATGTACAACGTCACTCCTGATCAATAATAATAATTGAAAAGATCTAGAAGTTTTTCATTGTGAAAATGAGTAAAAATACATATTAGGGAAAACTTCGATATTGTTGGCATCAAAATAATTCAAGAAGGGAAATAGACTAACACGTACATTCTATTTTAGCGCAGCAAAAAACCCGGATGTACTAATAAGTCCCAAAGGGTTTCAAAATTCCAATGTGGTACTACTCGTACCACACCTGATTAAATAATTGAAATTGTGCGCTAATCTTCAAAAATTGGCCGCGGCTAAAAAGTAGATAAAATTTGACAGATTGATAGAGAAATCCACACTGTTGCCATTTAACTGAATTTCAAATTCATCTAGCAAATAACGAGGGCTGCACCCAATTTGTCTGTTGTAATGTTTATATGAATAATAATAATAGTAAAATTGTACTAAATAGTCTTACAGTCTTCAAAAATGACAGAAATTGCAGAATAGTAACTAGATCAATCATGAAAATTATACTAAACGTAAAATACATTTTTCTTATTTATAAACAAGGCAGGAACACGGGCCCTTTCAATTATTCTCAAAGTGCCTAAAACTCCTCAAAGGCATAGAAAATCGAAAATTTCTTTATTTTGTTTTGATAAATTCCATTTCCTCTTCAAGCAAGTTAAAGTAATCCCGTTTCGCGTCCACGCTCCTTGCGGGTCCATAAAAAAGGGGGCAATATTTTTCTAATCGCCTACAATACACCCTCTATTATTCATTCCTTTCTAACAATAACAATCAATATAGTATCTAAGTTCCTTCTGTCTACCATTTGCTCCCTTCTTCCTTGCTTATCCACCTTAGACTTCTAAGGGTCTACTTCAAATTTTTTTTTTTTTTTTTGTGTTGGTTGAAGATGAATAACAAAATAAAAGAAAGATCTTTATTACGCATAAAAAGTGTGCGGTCGCATTTTATTCTTCTTCTTCTTTTTCGGCAGATTGCAAGAGGTTTTCTTTTATACTTTAATCTAATATTCATGTATAACTTTATGTATAGTATATATGGAGTTTTTCATCATTTGACCCCATCCTGATTTAAGGGTGACAAGTTTTTATTGTATAAAGCAACATTACAATAACCGCAATGGTGATGGACTTGTGGATCCACCCTCACTGAATATTTTACGATGAAAACGGAGTGGAACGAGAGTCGATTTTTTGCAATTGGCAGGATCTATCAACAAAAAATCACCCTGTATATTAACATAATAATAAAACATTATGGTTGAAATGAAATCAAAACTTTTTTTCTACCCATTCGCACCTAATAATAAATGAACCACTAAAATTAATTAAATGCATTTTTTAAAACTGATTCATTTTCAGTATTTCATTTCTCCTCGCCACCTCCGTCCTGATCCAAAAACTCTATACACACACACACACACACGTACAGAAAGAGATAGATACAAATTATGTTGGTTGAGAGTGACAGCAATCAATTTTTACGTGAACTATAAGCAAACTGGAGGGTGTTTTTCGGTGTTATTTCCATTTAGAGCGATGATCATTTCCTTCCAGATGAGAAATAATTCGATTGATGGGTGGTGGTGGTGGGGGTGGTGGGTGCTGCTAGTCCTCGAAAACTGATTGAAGGAAACTAGAAAATTTTCAGAGTAAAAATTGACTAGAAAAATGGCCAATTCAATTCGTGCAAGGTTTTAATCGAACTGAATAACTTTTTTCCCTTATCGTATTTTTCTACGTAATTGTCGATATCACAAAAACTTATTTTCACTTAAATTCGCTATTTACATTTTTCTGTTTTTTTTTTTTTTTTTGAAAAATTTTACTATACATCCTTGGATGTCGTCACCGCCACGCGACCAAATAACTTGCCATCAACATCACGATGTATCGGATAGTGGCAAGTTGATTAATTTTCCTCTTTTAGTCGCATGAGTACGAAAAATCGCAAATCGATACATCCATTATCATTCAAAAGCCAAAAATACGACGAAAAACAAGGCAACAAAAATTAAAATAAACGAACAAGAACAAAAGCAAATATTTCTTTCATCTTCATATTCTAATAGAAGCTCACAAATCAAAAAATTCAAATAAACATTCTTGCCTCCTCCAAAATACTACTACTACCTCCATTACGTCCTCATTCCAGCGCACATTTATCTTTTGATGTTTTCTGATCATTCCATTGGATTTGTGGAATTTTTTCGTTATTGTTGTTGTTGTTGTCTTTGATGATGATGATTTTTTTTTAATTATTATTTTACCGTGAAAAATCGCTAACAAATTGTAATTTGCAATGGGAGAACATTATAAGAGACAGGATCGTATTTTAAACACGAATTAGTAAATCGACAATTAGATGGCGCTTCATGAAGTTACATTTGACTTTATGCGATTCACTTGCTTTCAGGTTGCAGCAAAGCCCCGCCTAGATGCCATTGTTGCACTTTGTAATATTGTTGTATTTTTATGTAATTTTAATGCAAAAACATTCTCTTACCAGGAGTCCTGCCCTGTCGATTCACCCTTGATAATTTACATCTACATACATCAATACCGTTATATTCAGATAGATATTGTGTGTGTGTGTGTGTGTGTGTGTGTGTGTTGATTGCATAAGATATCAATCCGTAGAGGTGTGAGAAACGGGATGGAAATGTTAAAGGAAGGAAAGATGTTAAATACTACGTATAGAATACGCGGGGAATAAAGGGTGATGGATTCATCAATCCCTGTTTACTAGGAGGGGTAAAAGTGCACCTTCCATACCCTTGAACTAAAACCAATATTGCTATAGGGAATTATTTTGGTTAGGACTTATTTATGAAATTAATACAAACATATCTTTGGTATACATGCCTACTTGTACAGGGTGATCTAAAATTGTTTATTCCAAATCGCATATGTAATGTATTTATTATTGGCATTTAAAAAGTTTTAGGCGATTTTTTACTTAAGAAGAAGAATAAGAGGCAAGTAATATACTTTCCCGTTAAGGCGGTGGGGAAAATAATGGCGGCTGTATTTATTTCTTCAAATTAGGTTACATAGAAATTGGCATGTTAATTGTTTTCAAATTTATGTATGTGTGGGGTGATCTAACTAGAGAGTGAGTGTATCTTTTTCACTCCCTTCCGTAGTGAATAGAAAAATAAGAAAAGTGTATTAATAATAAAATAACCAATTATTAGTACAAGAAAGAGATTAAATTTAAAAAAAAAAGAAACTAATAGGTAAGTACTTTTAAATGTTAAAAAAACATTATTTAGACAATATAATATTTAAAACAATAGATGGTTAACTTAACCTAACTTACTAAAAAAAGTAACCAAACAAAACAACTTCTTAGTTCGATAATTTATTTTGTTTTGTTAGAATTAATTAATAAAAAAATATATAAATAAATTGTAACAAACCAAAAACAAAAAAATACATGCTTGCTCCTGTGTAATTTTTGTATAAATAAAATAATATAATTAAATATTGCCACTAGTCAGTCCTATTACCAATTTTAATTATTATTTGTTTATTTTATTGATTTAAAAATTGAAAGTATGCAATTTGGAATAAAATAGTAGATTACAAACCTCGCGGTGTTAGCTTGCCATGCCATCTCTCGACTGTAACGGTAAGCTTCCCGCGCTCGCTTTGTAATCTACTATTATTTTATACGATGGAAAGTGAAAAAATTGATGAAAAAATACATTTCATGGAGACATCTTCATTGCAATTGCACCCTGCCCACTTTATAAACTAACAACCTATCAAAATTAATTCCAATCTTCTCAAATTCCTTCGAATTAATTGCGAAATGAAAAAATTATCTACAATTTTCACAATATCCCTTTCCACACTTTCGTCTTAATTTCAATATTTCCTTCATCTTAATAATGAAATCCTTATTAAAAATGCACTGCACGTTTTACTACATACGTAAAAAAAAAAATGATGATGAAGTCGAATTAACCGCCTACTACTCTTAATTCGTCACTTTTCACCCTTCGGTCGCGGAGCTTTTAATTTTCATGTGCTGATCCAATATAGTGGAATAATCAAAAGTCAAAGTGAGAACGAAACAATTCGAGAGAGAGAGAGAGAGACAAGATAAAACATAAAGGTGATGATTTATTTTCTTCATCAAGGAATAAAATTAATTTTTCCCCTTATGATGTGCAATAATTATTATTATTATTATTATTATTAATTTGGTAATGACTTTAAAGTTTTGTGGTTAACGAGACGTATTACTACTTCTAACCCCACATTAATAAATGTACGTACATTAAGACGTCAACGTGAATGAACTTTTACATTTCGTTTTTTTTTTATTTCTTTTTGATCTTTTACGTTGATAATTTGTACAGAGAGAGAATAATTATTATTACTGTTAATTATTGTGAAGAAGCATATTTTTCTAAGATATCATAATAATCTCTAGATAAAGAAAAGTAATGCTGACAGAGTACACAGAGAAAAAAATTACCACAATACCACAATATCCTATATATATATATATAGACATATTAATCTCCTATTCCTTTCATACTTACTTATACAACTAAGTAATTCTAACATTGTCATTGCCTAAATTCATTCTTAATCCACACATCCATTCTTCCTCTCCCGTATCGATAACTTTCCAATCTAAGTGGTATGTGAAGTTGAAACTAATCAATCAATCTTAATGTCAGATATGTTGCTAGACGCGCGCGCGCATGCGCCTCGACTAAGTCTTTTCCTTTTTAATTTCTTAATGATCATATAGGCATAGAATAGAATAGAAATAGTGTGAGCGTTGAAAGTGAACGAAGGGGGCGATATACAAGAAGGGATAACTTTACTATGACTCTCTGTCTATGTCTATCAGTGTGTGAGCGATGAAATATACACCTATCAATCTATCTATAGCTGTATTAGGATTTGCTTCTTCTTCTTCTTTTTTTTTTTTTTCTTCTTCTCGGCTCCATTTCGTTGAATCATCATCATTCTAATAGTAGAGTGATGAGAGTTTTTTTTTTTTAAACACGTCAATTTTGCAAGGCTTTTTAACTACTTCAAGCTAATTTATAGATTAAAATTTGCATAAAAATGACATGTGACACGTAAACAATGACAGTTGACAGTTTAAAGATGATAACTGACAAGTGACAGTCTACAAATGACATTTGACAGTTGACGAGTAAAAAGTGACAACTGACATGTGACAGTTGACAGATATCATACAAAAATAAAATAAAAAATTCAAGAAATGAATCCAAACAACATTAGCTTTTCATTTTGACATTTCGTTGTGACGTAATTAATCTTTAAGCATACGTCATCTCTATACGGTTTCTTACACTAATATATATATATAATATTTCTGTCATTGTTGCTTGCTTGCTGACTAGTTCAAGAAAGGTTTTGCCAATTTTCCAAAGTTCGCCCCTTACAGATGGCAGAGAAACGGCGGGAAGGAATTTTCTTATATTTGTGCCATAACATTATTGATATATTATTTCCATTCTATGGGGTTTCTACCACTAAGTGCCTAATGGGCCATTTCTTGCGCTTGGCTAAAACTCTTATAAATCAGACGTCCTCCCCGCCTAAGTGTTTTAAGCTTTTATTTTTTCTATTCGTTTCTTTCTTGTTTCCTTTTTCAAATGTAATTGCGTTTTTATTCGTTTTCTTTTTTTTTGTGTATGTGACAATCGGTTAAAAGTTAGGTTATGGACAATTGATTATAGCCAGCCGGGTGAGTTACGATCAGAAAAAATGAGCGTAAGAGGGAGAGATAAAGATAAAATATTTATGTACACTTCCAAGTCGATTTGGCGAGAAGATTTACAATTTTTGGTTCAATGAAACGATAATTTATCTTTAAGTTGACAACTTAATTTACTAATTGTGCGTAATTGATAGAACTGTTATTTACTTACCCTCGCAATAAATGCATACGATAAATTCCCAGATTAAGTATAAAAGCGACGTTACAATTATACAGCATTTGCGAACTTTAAACTAAACGTATAAACGCCGCTTAACAACACGACGAACAAGTTTAATAGATATGCACATAATCGGAACGGACAAAATTGAAAAATGAAAAAGACGAAGAAGAAGAAGAAGAAAAAAAGAGCGTTAACCGAAATGAAAGACCGGAGGTGGTGGCAGCTTCCGTAGTGTATTGTTATAATAGAAGAATTGAAGGAAAGCCGAAACAACACTTTTCCTTTTTTAACAATCCAACAATAATTTGTCAATTAATAAAATTAATTGTTAATGTTCGTGGTGAAGTGTCTTGTGGTCGGTCGATTCGTCTTATTTTTGATTTCTCAAATGAGCTGTTGGCGAGTGTAATCGTTTCATCACCGAAATACAAAATATATATTCAAATGAATTCAAAAAGTAGAAAACCTTACTGAATAATTCATAGAAATCAACTTTTAAGGGCATATATAATATATATTTATCACTTTCGCCATAATATTTCATGGTTTTCCCTTAGCGCTCTGCGCAAAAAGCTTATAAGAATAAAAAAGAAAAAATCCTGTCAAAAGAATGTGTATGTCTCACACACACACACACTTCGTTCGCGTCATACAACAAAACTACAAAGTAAAGTAGAAAAGTCAAAAAGGAAATCGTAATCCGTTTAAGAAAAAAAAAAAGATAGTAGCAGATAATGTGCCTGAAAGAAAAAGAAAATCCATAAATATGAAATCATATTTTCATTTATTCGCGCCTGTATGAAGGAACTGATGTCTTGGAATGAAAATACACGAAGTAATATTTAACTTTTTACTGTTGTTGAAAGAAGGGAGAAATGACAGAGAAGAGTTTTATTCGATAAAGGGGGGAATGGAAAAGTTAGTTTGCCAGAATAGAGTTGATTATGTACTGAAAATGGAAAACGGCAAACTATTTAGAGAGCAAATGAATAAAAGCGCTAGTAGTTCTCTTTTTTTCACTTAAACGCTCGCATTACACATTAACTTTTTTATTAATCAAAAATTACTAAAAACCCAACTATAACCATAATAATAATAAAGAAAAACATTTAGTTTCCTCTAATTTCTAAAATGATAATGATAATTTCGTCATGTATTAAACGAAAAAGCCACTTACGTTTTAAAGCGGTTTCTTTTTTTTTTGCTATGGATATTTTCTGAGCCCTTTCTTGCTATTTCTTTTTGTCTCAAATTTTATGTTAACTGCAATACAAAGGTTGCTCTAACTTTCTCCTCTCTCTCTCACACTCCTTTTCTAACTAGCAGCTAGTTCTACTTATAATAAAGACTGAAATATTATAGAAATTTTAAGCAGTCATTTTTCGTCTTTCTATAGTCTCTAATAAAAGAGCTTTTCTATTGTAAGGAAAAGTTCAATTTTTCCTTAACATCAACGATAGACAATAATAATGATGATAGCAATTTAAAAGTTGTAGTCTTTTTTTTTTTTTTTTGGTTGAAGAAAGAGATGGGAGGACATAAGAAGTTTTTGAGAGCATACAAAAAAACTGTACAAAATTGTTGTGACTGAAACGCTGTGAAACTTGAAACACATGCCGAGAATATTCAATTTCCTTATACATTACCTTAATGAATTGAGGTTATGTTTGTCTAATAATAATATAGAATACAGCTATACAGCTACATCCCATTACATGGAGCTTACCTTCGATATTAATCTAGGATTGATCCAAGCGGTTCGTATATCGTTATCTAAAAGTCGAAAGGGCGTCTTTGACGAGATAAGACGCTGTTGATTCGTATCGACAACCAATCCAGTGGATGATGACATTGCTTTTTTGCTGTTGTTCATCGTTGTACCGTGTTGTTGACTATCTAGATCGACGCCATCTTTAATGGTGGATCTGAAATAAATCGTAAATTTATAGATGGTGGCAATTAATATGATAAAAATGGAGAATAATTGAAAAATGCATCATAATAATAAATATGATTTTATTTGAATATTTTAAAAATTACAAGAATTTTAAATATTCGCTTCAATGAATGTGAATAATATCAAAAGGAACCGGGCGCCAGTCATTCGTATAGACGTACCAAACGGCAAAGAAGAAAATTTCTAATTATACAAATATTTTCGACGGAGTAATATTTTCTTCTATTCTTTTAGCTGATGGAAAATATAAAAGGCAATTTTCATTTCTATTATCTACATCTTAATTTTCAATTTTCAAAACGAAAAAACGAATCCGTTTGTCTGGTCGGTATTATTAAAAATTGTTGCTTCTTTTTTTTTTTTGATGTCTATTCAATGTCGATATGAAGAAAGATTATTTGAGAAAAATTTCTTTGTTTCGTTGTTTTGCTAAAGTCAAATTATATGCGTCAAAATTCTATTTTTGCCCGAATTTTGCAAACAAAAGTGGAAATTTTCCAGAAAAAACTTATATCATAATTCGTCTTTAAAAGAATAAAAGAACAGGGGAAAGAAAACGGTTATTTCTTCCCCTGCACCGCCTGCTTCATCGTCTTTTCCAACTGCCATCATATACATAATCCAGTTACAAAAGTTAACAGCTATAAATTTCTGTGTACTACGATTCATAATATAAAAAGAATTATTATTGAGTTATATCTGTTCTTTTTCAGTTTTTCTTTTCGCACACCATTTCACCAATATAAATTTATATTGTGCGGAAATAATTCGTATTTATTATATATTTAAAATAAGTGTAAACGCACCTTTAAAAGCGCGCTAAATATTGTTACACAAGCAGCAATATTTACAATCTTAAATTAATGATGGTATAAAAATAATAATTCGTCTGTAGAGCAAAAGATAAATAATCATCTCGTTTGGCAACCGCATCCGATTTTCCTTCTTATCGGCCAATCGAATTATGAAGCCAATTTGTCAGGCTCTGCCTTGTCAGATGATGATGATAATGATGATGCTGAGCCATAGCAGGAAATTCATCTTTTGCTTTTGGACAGCATCATATAATAAGGCTTATTATTATTATTATTATTATTATTATTATTTTCGTTCATGATTGAACGAACTATGTGTAAAAATTGAATTTATTTAAAAGCATATATCGAAAGTACGCCATTGTAATGGAAACATATTAATTACATTTTCCATCACTATTTTTCTCTATAACAACATTCGACATACACACACACACACACATACAGAATTGGAAATTACAAATTTTTGCCATTTTCCATCCTCATGCCATGCAGGCATGAACATGTATAAACGCACATAAACTTATCCATTAATCAAATGGAAATATTCCATGGAGGGATCAAATTACGCCCTTCGAATACAACGTTAAAAAAAAAAAAAGAGGAGAAAAACAATAAAACAATTTAAAATTTAAGTCACGTAAAAATACGTTTCTTGCTATAAATCATCTAACGATCTTTGGTTATCCGATGGTAGTGATGGCAATGGTGGTGGTGGTGGTAGCAGGGGCCCCATTTGCAATATAAAAAAGAAAAAATTAGAAGGGCGAGTATTGTGATCGATTTGGGAGGAACGGGATGGGAGGGAGGTAGAAAAAAATATGCTATTCCGCCATCGAATTTCATTTTAATCGAAAGAAAATAACATTAAAAATTACAACAAAATTGACGATTTTTCCATAAATAGAAAATCAATATATACGGAAAAATACGAAAATTACCAGTATGAATTAGTTTGTACTAGGGATGCAACGATTACGATTAATCGTGTATTTTTAAGGTGGTTGGAAAATTCGCGGAACAGACTACCACTTCTGCTTCCAGTCTGGTTCGTATTTTGACCGAACCCGTTGTAACAGGTTTTCTTTACTTTTTCCAATGCACAAATTGCCATTGGATTTAATACAGACAATCTGAATTTGTAATTTGTACAATTAATTTCAAATATTACTCCAGATATGGCAAAAATATATCGATAAAATATTTAATGAAATATTTGATATTTTTAGATATGCCAAATTTGTATTTGATATAATTTTTATGTATTTTAATTATTTTGACTGTAAATTCTATTGGTTTTTTTTTGTTCAGAATTTTGTTGCGTTTATAGAATTCAAATCTTGTTTACATTTTTCAAATAAATTTTATCTGAAAAGATGAATAAATAATTTTTATTAATAAATACAGTTACGTTTTTTGTTAGAAAAACTTTTGGAAAAACTTTTTGAGCTGTTTTACATCGAAACAGTATTTTAAAAATATATATTGAGTATTGACCATGAATTAGCTACTATGATTAATAATCGTAACCGGAATCGGTATTGTAAAATCGTAAAACGATAATCATTGCATCCGTAATTTTTACAATATTTTTGCCTCAAAATGGCCTACAAATTACGTATCGCTCTCGTAAAATTTACATTCGTATAATTAATAACAAAATACAATTATCTATCCATCTATTTTGTTGAATTGCCAATTTATTCTTTAAAAGAATTAACTGGTCATGTTAAATTTTTTTCAAACTTCCTTCTTCAACTCAGCGCCATCTTCCACCATATATCTCAACTACATCCGAAAAGCAAGAAAAAGATGAAAAAGAAACACATCACTTTTCGAAAGTGTGTTCCTATCGATTATCCAGTTTTGTTCTGTAGTGTCGCAGGCCGACGTGTAGATGGCGCCACTATTTTCGTTTGCTGGATGAAAACATTCCATGCGAATGCTTTTGACAGTTTACAAGCGTCTAATTAAATTGCGTTTTTTTTTTTTGATAACTATGGAGTAAACAGTTTATTTTATAGAAGAAAATAGTTGCCAAAAATGAATAAAAATTTGAATTCAAAGAAATTAATGCAAAGTACTCGCTAATTTATTACGGATTTATTTATTTAAAGAAAATATGAAAGCAATGAATGCATATCTATCTACCTGTCAAATTAGTTAGGTCTAATTAGTAACAAATGATTACGAAATAATAATAATAATTATTATTAAACACCTCCTACAAATAAAATACATATTAAATTAATATGTATGATTTGTTATTTACCCACCATTACGTTACATACTAATTATTTATTTACTAATAGTACTACTAATACTATACAAACCAAAGCCTACTTAGCTGGTTAATTCATGTATTTTAAAATGGTAATAATTCATACAATTATTCGATCGCAGCGATAATTATTAACGATTTATGTTCGTAATGCAAACTACTAATTAGATGTCAATTAGATACTGTAAATTTAATAAAACTCGCTTGGGATTCCGTAGAGCCTTTTTTTTTATTAAAATTGCCCTTCCTTATTTACCCACGAAAGAAAAAAATCAATTAGAACGATTTCCTGTTGTTTGAAATTCAAATAATTTTCATCGAAACAAAAAGCTCTACGTTTGATATAGATATAGAAAAACAATCATTATTATTATTATTATTAAGGCTCATCAACCTATCTAAGGCAACCAGATAAACACGTTTACTTTTTCCATTTTAAATTACATATGCTATAGAAAATAGTCTAGATTATAGATGGATATAAACTATCATTATATTCATTATCATTAATTATTCTTCCTGTCTGCAAGATGATTTTTTAATAACGTAAATTGCTGTTGAATGACTTTGGAATATTTTGGTGCAAAAAAAAAAAACAAACAAACAAACATTGTGAAAATCCATTCCCATAATTAAATGGAGATAATTAAAAAAAAAAAAAATGGTAATATTCGTAATTAGCATTTAAAATGAATTCGTTTCAAAATTATGTTTCGATATTTTCTATATTTATCGATTAATAAAAAGAACTGAGTACTTATTATTATTATTATTAATACTGAACAAATTTGATTTTTGTCATAAAAATGATTTTTAAGAAATTCAACTATTCGGAAAATTCGAATTTTCCGGAAAATCGATTTTCACTAAAGTTCCTCCATAGATCCAGTACATCCACTTAAACAACAAAATTACTAAAAAAAGCACCCGAGCAATTCGAATTTCCCGAAGAATTCAAATTTTCCACAAAATAAATTTTCACTAAAATCATTCTAGGAGTCCCATATTTTCACTGCAACACGACATAAATCATTTCAAGTCATTTAAACGCCCGGAAATTAGGAAAATCGAAATTATTGGTATTTCAATTCGCTAATTACCATTAATTAGTACTAATCCGGATTAGTCGATGCAATTATGACATATATATACACTTCCTTAGTACAGTGCATCCGTCAAACTTGCTCCATTCTCCCGATAGTATAACACGCCCGAAAAGAAAGGCGATGACAAAATAATTCCCAGAGGAATATTATTACAATAGCGTACCATTTTTTCCCAGCTGATTTAAATTTTAAATCCCTCACTTTAGCCCCATATACTCTATCCACATATAATATACAAGCTACTAGATAAAAATTGAATTTATTCATATCATATTCTCTACTATATATATGTACATATATAAAAAAACAAAAAACTGAATTGTTTTATTTATTCATGAAAAGTTATTTTGGCTCGAGACAAAAAAAAATGAAAAACACACACAACGTTTAAAATATCCAAAGCAAAACATAACATGTTAAACACACTGTATATGAAAACGAAATGAATATGAAAGGCAAAAAAAAAACTTTAACCGAAAGGATGTCAGATTCATATCTCATCATCCTATACTAGAAAGTCGTTTCAGATTGCAGAAAAAGAAAAAACGAGAGAGACAAAAAATTGATATAAATGAAAAAGAAAAAATGATAAAGAAACACATGAAAAAAAGCAGAAAAATAAAAAGAAGAAGAAGAAGGGCTTTATTCAAAAAACATCAAATCGAAACTCTACACATACATATGTATGTATTTTATGGGGAATGTATATGTAACAAGAAGAAGGATGTGTGGTCGTTTCTTCATTATTTTCAATGGACATATTATTATTATTTTTTCAAAAATGGCTTTTCTGCAACCTACTGCTGCTGCTATATACTTCTACTCTAGTAGTGAATTGAGATTGGGACAACCAGATAATGGAAGTAAATAACAGAAAAGGGAGAGAGAGAGAGAGACATTTCTTTCATTTTTCCTGTTGTTTTTTCTTTTTCTGTTCATCTTCTTTTTCGAAATATACGAAAAAATGGAATTATTAATAAACGAAAAATTCCTCCAGCTTAAAATATAAATTGAAGCAAGAAACTGTTTAAAAATTCCGTTTTGCTCGCTAAAAACATTCTCTATTCCAAAAAAAAAAGTCTGATGGGAATCTCAAATATGATTAGAGTACATGTAAAGAGTAATTCCTCTCTAGAGGAATAATTTCCAGTAAACGACGTCATTATATATGTATAGTATATTCGTCTAAACAAATAACAAGAAATCATAAAATCATATTTAATATGTCCATAAAGAAAATGAAGAAAACCGGGGCCCGTAGATTTCACAATAAAAAAATATGATTAATTCGATCTATGTAGATGAAAAACATTTCATCCATATCATTTGTTTCTGAAATCACAACAAAGAAAGAAAGAAAGCGAAAAGGGAAATTCATTCAACCCATATTATTATACAAAACGAGCCTCTATTCGAAAATGAACTGGATGAGGAAAAATATTAATAATAAATCAGTGAAATAAAGCATTTTGTTTTTTTTTCCTGCAGCATCTGGCATAGTTTACTATATACTATTGCCAAAGAGAAAGCAATTTTGATTGATGAACCGAATGCACTTTAACGAGAAAATACTTATTTATACAATCAAATAAACGTACATGCCAAACGAGTAATGTACAATATTTTTTCTACATATTGATTTCCCCAATTAGCTCACTCGTATCTCTGCATACAACATTATTTATCTATAGAAGAAAACTTATGTGAATATATGTAAAACTACATTCAAATCGTAAAGTAAGAAAAAAAAAAAAAAAACAACAAGCGAACGCATATGTACAGATGGCTTAAGGGTCTTTTCGAACATTATTATTGGTTATATATAGTATTATTTACATACATGAAATTCGTAACGGTAAAATGGACATGCAAATTCCGACACAATAATCTTGCTTTTTCCATCCATACACGGGTTTTTTTTAGAGTAATGAATTTCCTTTTTTGTTTGTTACCAAGTATAAATGGCTAGTTCTAGTATCGCCTATTTACTATAGTCGATTTATTCTCGAATAGTTCAAATGCCATTGCCAGTCATTCTAATTAAATATTACATTCATAATTTCATTGAATATCTCTCGAAAATTAATTTGATTCATGCACGTAAAAAGTTTCAACTAGTGGCAACTAGCATTGCTGCAATTCAAGAAAATGGCGAATGCGCCGAGAACAATATACTAAAAATTGCCATTTATATTAATTACACATCGAATATTGTCTTGTTAATTTAATGATAAATAATTTTACCTGGGTCCATTGTTATTATTTGGTGGCATAGGTGTTGGTATACGTGGCGGCGCCACCGGTATTGGCGTTGCTCGACGTTTAATCGGATGGAATTTACTGTTCTCCATATTGCCTGTCAATTCTGCAAATTGTAAATAGAAAAACCATTTCGTTTTTTAATCATTTAAACATTCTTAAATCAAAGATTTAATTTCTTTAATCGAAATATATCAAAACAACGTCGTACTTTTTTATTATACATCAATTGATGCTCAACAGGTGGCAGCAACAGATGCGTAACGAAGACCGTTCCTGTTGTCGATATGTGTGTGACATATTTATTACTACTTACAGAATATAACAGAATAACAAATATAGTGTGATGTGAATGTTAATTATTGGATTTTATTTTAAAATCATTAGATTTTAGTATGTAATGCACAACAGACATTAGTTGCATTTTGTATTTATTTATATAAACCGGTTCATATGTTAGGATAATAGGTTTGTTCCAACTTGACATTTCCGAGGACTAGATTTGGATTAGTTTGAAACTAGGTCTGTCAGTGAAACTTCTAGTTGCGTATTTGTCTCACGATTAGGAATAGGGGTTGGAACACGATTAGCAAAAATAGTTTGAAAATATCTAAACTATAGTAATTAGATGTCATATACTCCTGTCATACCTGTCATTTTCATTTTGCGTTTAATTTCTATTTTGTTTTAATGGTTTGGTTTGGTTTGGTCTATTTTTTAAAAATTCCCATACTATTGCATTTACTTATACCAAAATAGTTTTTTTGTTATTTACTCTTAGCGGTAAATTGTGTTTCACTATCACACTGCAATCTTACTACTATCAGAAGAAAACAAAAAGTCAAAATCGTCTTCAAAAATACTCATTTTTATAATTAAAATAAAGCTGCAATTCAAAAATAATCATAAAAAATAATCAATAATAAAACCAATGAAAATACTGAAAGTAAAATTCATAATAATAATAACAATATGCTTGTTAATAATTTTTAAATGAACTGGACACTCTAATGCATTTAAATTGCGCAAGTTTCTGACTAATAATAATACCTCCGCTCAGCTCCGAACCACAAACAAACGTATCACAAACTTAGTTGGGTATTAAACAAAAAAAAGTAAGTTGGATCATGTGGTTTTTAGTTTCAGTTTCAATTTGTGTGTAAAGTTGGAACAGTTTTTATATATTGCGCATGCTCTTTACAGTCACAACACTAGTTTCGACGCCTATAGTTGGAACAAAGATAATATAATATGCAGTACACGTATAAACACGTACCACGCTTCTACTAGCACGCACCAAACCACACTGCGCGCAGATTTATACGCTTCAGTATAATAGGCGCTGTAGTCTGTGACGCGCAGACGAATAAAGCGAGTAATCTATGCGCAGTACCAGATCAGTTGTTTAGTATCGATTTATTTCTACGGTAAATAATGTACATTACATAATATAATGTATATATAGAATAAATTTAGAATGGCACTACATATACGCATACAATAAAACCTATAAAAGAATTACATCGGCAGCAGCAGCAGCAGCAAGAGCAGAAGTAATAAAACTTCCTTGTGAATGAACTACACACACACACACAGACACATAAGTGCATATGCAAATGCATTCGAAAGCTAATTTTAGAATATAATTTTTTGCATCCTATAATAATAATAGTAATAATAGAGATAGCAAAGAACAAGACAGGAAAGTACTATAGGCAATAAAACTCTTAAAATATAAATCTATTTATTTCAGTTGTTAATCTAAAACAATATCGGCCATAATGGCCAATGTGAAGGTGCGTGTGTATGTATATAAACTATAAAGATTGGCTGTCGATGACGTCATATGATGAGAGAGAGAAACTACAATGTTGCCATTATTGTCACTAATAAGAATAATTTATTATGGGTTTTATTTACACTTATTTTGAAATAATAATATGCCCTTTCGGCTTTCGAATAATAATAATAATAATAAATATTTCATATTCACAACCCTTTCATATAAGGGCATAAGGGAGCGATATTTAAACTTTTTTTTTTTGTTTGTTTGTTTATTTTCACGAGAGTTTTTTTGGTTATGTGAACAAAAAGGGAAAAAGGCTTTAAAACTGATTGGTCAATAGATTGTTTTTCCCGTGTTTTTTTTTATTATAATTGTTGATTTAGGCTTGCCACTGTGTAAATATTTATTTTTTAATCAACAATAAATGAGTTGTGGATTATTATTATGCATCAGCATCATTTTTTGCTATATATGGTTTATTATAATCATATACGAAAATTCAATTTGGTGAATGTGCACGCACCCTGTGTATTAGGTTTCGTTTATTATTTGGGAACATATTCAAATTACATTGTGAAAAAAAAAAAAAAAAAATGCGGAAGATGGTATTTAATTTCGTTATAAATAAATAGAATATAACCCAAACAGTCGATAAATTTAACCAATAAAAATACTATTTATTTAGTATAAGATCAAGTAAACTACTAGCGAGTTGATGTGAAATATACAGAGTGGTTCACATAATCATTCCTAATAAAATAATTTTGCGTCGTAGAAAAATTACTGTACATTATTCTACATCAACACACCCTTGGTATTATTATTATTATTATTATTATATCATACGTTGTTGTATACGCCATGTATTATGCATATGTACATGTACATTCCAATTCCCAATTCATTTTATTGCATTCTCACAAAATGCATGCACACAAATACAAATACAAATTCCGTTTGATGATAAAGAAAAAAATTACATCATGTAATTTTCGCTATACTATTTCCATGTGAAAATCACGTACAAATTACATTTTACATTATAGTCAGCAAAAAAGAAATATTCTTGTCTAATATTCTGATTATGGAAAACTATAATAAAAAGTAGAATCGACGTAATAAAAGTCAAAATATTGACGGGTCAGAAAATTTGTTTTGTCCACCAGAGAGATTCGTGTTTCTTTAGTGCTGATTGTCATTTGATCAGTGACGTACTTTTTGTTATTGTTTCGTTCGTCAAATTATTTTCATATTTTACATTAATTTTTGGATTTAAAATAATCCATTTAGTATTCCAAAGAAACTATTAAACTATTAAATAATTGTTAATAAAATAAATTTTATTAACAATTATTTTTATAACATATTTTCCCAACCCTATAGCGCGCCACTGATCATAATATTAATAAAATGGCAAAAAAAACAAAATTATGCTCATTTTTTAGATAAAAATTACTGTATTCTTTTAAATATTCATTTTTACAATCACAGTTGCAATCTGCTGCCATAAAATCTACGATCTTCCTTAAAAATAAGAAAACTCGATTTTCTGTTAAGAGCAATGTTAAAGATCGCTGTTGATCGCAGCGCCCCCTAATGGCAATGGTTGTGTTCACACCTTTTCATAATCCTCCATAATTCTGAAGCACTAATAGTAGTCATTGGCGCTACTGTTCCTTGTGCATTCTGTAGAAATCTAGTGCCCTCTAGCGGACAATATCAGATCTAATACTGATATTGTTACAGTACAACAAAGAATCAAACTTCAATTAATACAAAAGAAGAAATTGCAAATTGCAACTGTCAAAACGAAGAGCATTTTAAGAATCTCTCTCTCTCTCTCTCTCACACTCTAATCTATTTTTATAGCTCGTTTTTTTTTTTAAACGAATTTTATCTGTAAAATTACCCACTACTACTATATTATACTAGTATAGAGAACGAATGCAATCAAATAAAATCTATCCATCTATATGTATAAAGAGAGAGAGAGACGGAGACAGTATAGGTTATGTTGGCTCTTAAAATTTTATTCGAAAATTTCCTATATAAAATAAAATATGTGTTTAAATACATTGTTGTTGTTCCTGTTCTGCTGCAAAGGAAAAGATTTCATTGTAGTTCGTTTTTAATACTATTGTACAGGGTGAACAAAAAATTTAAAAAAAAAAAAAAAAAAAACATCAATGTGGGTAGTCGTCTTCTAAAATAAATTTATCATTGAAATTACCCAGATCAATCAATCAATCAATGAATCAATAATGTAAAATGCATATTATGAATTTATTTGCATTTCTCATTGCGCGTGACGCAATACATTATTCATTCATATTATTATTTATACACTAATGGCCAATGACAGATATAATAAATAATAATCAGAATAAATGTAAATCCACCACACACAGGCATAGACAAATGAGACAAAAATTAAATTATGTAAAATTTATATGTAAAGTGTTTACTTTTTGTACATCCCCGGTATATGAACGTGAACTTATTTATGGTGCTCATGAAAAATTAAATCAATCTCTACATATGGATGTGATCTATAAATGAACTTTCTAGAAATAAATAATAAGAAATTTTCACCATACACACATTCTTCTAAATGCAATCGCAGGAAAATTGTCTATCTATCTATCTACAGGGGGCCGTGAAAGTATCAAATTTTATTACCTTCCATATCATGCCTATTTTTTTTTTTTGAGTTGGTGTATGGTATAAAAACCACCCTCCCGCTACGCCCCTTTGTTAATACCCCGTACACCAAACAACTAGCAGCAGCAGCAGCAACAGCAGCAGAGGAGGAGACAAATAATTCTATTTAATAGCCTTTACTCCCGATATAGTATCTGGCATACATTACCGACACGTCGGGGGTTTAATACCAGCATAGACCGACCGGCTGACAACGGCAAAAGTCGTAAATTTCATCCATCAGGTCACATGACTCATTCAAAACACACACAGTCCCCAAAACTCTGGATCTCTCTCTCTCTCTCTCTCTGGCTACGTAAATACATACATACATAGATGATAATAATAATAATAATAATAATAATGATGAATAATGATAACAATTGTATTGGTGTGTTCTTGTTTCTTGTGGTGTGGTTTTAGTTTCTAGTACCCTTTACTGGGAACGTAGAAGTAGAAGATGCTGTGTGGCTAGTGTGGTTTATTGTTTATAGCATCATATTAGGTATATTACAAACAAGATAGAAGTGAGAAGAAGGGTATGTTTTATATTTGTTCCCTGTAGGATTAGATGTAAAAGGTTTTCTATCTCAACCCGCAAAACCAACTAAATAAGACATGCTAATTGATGTCATAAAAGGAAAATTACAACGTTATTATTCTGGAATTCCATAAAAAATATGACACATTTTTATTACTACTTCATTATTTCCATCTTTTTTTCACATGCATAATAAAGTCGATGCGAAGATCTGTCACAATTAGTACCGTAGTAGTTTAAGCCGCCCACTGTATGTACAATATGTATATGTTGAGAATCAAAACACCAAACCAAACCCCATACATCGATATTTATCCCAGGCTATTTTCTGCTCTTTACCACTGAATTTTTGAATAAAATGGGGGAGGGTTCAGCCCTTTAAAAAACAACAAAAACAAAAAAAATAAAAGAAGGGAAATTAAGTGCAACGGGCCATATCGCATGTCATTCGATAAAATCCTGATGGATGCATCAACGACCGAACAACAATACGAACGATTTTATTTTTTTTTTTTTTGTTTAATTTTAATTTGACTATTTAACTTGACGGGTATTATTTTGGAATAGTATATATAAAACTCAATTTCAGCTACTAATTTACGTGTTTACAGAAAAAATAGTATACATACATCGAGCACACAGTGACCAGCCTTTTTATCCTACTCACATCGATAAATCAATAAAACCTTATCTGTTAATAAACAACAGAAATAATATCATATTCAATCATAATTCTATACAGTCTCATTTCATTTCTTTTGCTCTTCAAAAAAACCAAAAACATCGTAAATATACGAAATAGAGACCACAAACCGGAAACATATGCATATTCGTTCCGCTAATGAACTTGCTTGATGGTCCTTTTAACTATGTGTATGTAAATTCCGTGATAAAAAAAAAAAAAAAATGGCTCCATAAATTATTTATACGTATATAAGATTATATTGGGTCCACTACTGGGCGTTTGCGCACAGATACGTCGATTGAATTCGATGCGCGCAACGACTATACGCGAACTACACTCAACTGTGATGATGTACATAAATACAAGATTTACCTTTGGATTGTTGTCGAAGTAATATTTTCTTTTCTTATTTCATCATTATTAACAAAAACCAACGCCATTTTGCGTTTTTAAAAATCATAATTAAAACCATCCTGAACTAACCGAAAATCTCACATCTTAATTTAATTATCACAAAACTCTTCTTTTATAATCCAAAGCCTACTACTACTATTACATTACATATATAACAATATGTGATGATGTCACAAATAAAACACAACTGTCACGGTAGAATCTAATTAGACAACTAACAACACATTAAAATTGAAAAACACAAAACGAAGATTAAATCAAAATGATTTTTACGACATTTTAGTTAGAGGTAAAAGTCTATCTGAAATTTATATTTATCGGTAGTTTTATGATATGAGCAATAAATGTCATTTAATATGAATAGAAACATAATTAAAAATGGCGTTGAACCGAAGAAAAACGGCCATCTATGATTGAAATAAAATACGATTTGTAATGCGTGTTAATTAAAAAAAAAAAAAGTTTTAATTAATGTGCGCTGTTATCGAATCTGATAGTTAATAAAAATTAGTAGTTTTTAATCAAATTAATCACTATTGTACGTTTTATGCATTTATTATCATAATAAAATGAACATTTAAAACATTTTTTATTACTAGTAGTTTTCATGAATGTAGGCAACCGAATATACATATTCATTCATGCATGCACAGGATACGTGGTGCATAAATCCAGTGGGATATTAAGCAGAAAAATGAATTTTTGGTCATAAAAAACCAACAGCAAAGCAAAAAAAAAAAAACATTCGTTCTCATTTTCCATTGTTTTTTCATCCATTACAAATATTATTTAATAATAATGAAGGGAGGCGCTCTCTCTCTCTGCAACAGCGTTTAGAAAATGAGAATTTACTTTTTCAACTTTTTTCTTTTTTTAAATTAGCTTGTAGAGAGAAAGCTTTTTTTTTTTTTTTTTGTTGCTGTTGAAAACTTTTAACGTTTTCAGGGAAAAGTTTACCTCCTTTTTTAACAAATAAAAAGGAAAATGAATAAATTTTTTGGTAGAGGCCTAGAGGAGAGGTGCCGAGAAGGCAGAGAATTTATTGTGTCAAAAACAACCATTTTTGTTATTAAAAAACTTATAAATTGAATAAGAGTTTCTTTTATTTGCTAATGACTTAACTAACTCATAATAATAATAATATCAGTAGCGTATAAAAGAAAAGAGATGGAGATATATATTAGGTTAATGTCTTTTAACACTAAATATTTATCAATTAGAAAATAAACAAGTTAACATTAAAAAGCTTCGAATGCATTTCAAAATTCGACAAAGTGAAGGCGAGTTAAAAATAGCACACATCGAAAGTTAACTATGCCTTAAATAAATAAATAATAACGTAAATACATTCACTCTCTACTATTATGAAGGTACAAACGAAAAATAGTACCTGCAATGAAATATTTACGGTGCATCACCGTGCTTTTTTTCTCGTTAAGATTTGTTCATCTATTACGACGACAATAATCTCTAGTTTTCTAATTTTTAAACCAAAAACCACACATAAATATACAATCTAGTAGGCTAGGCATTTCCAAAATTATGGACTTTTAAATCCTTTGATGTATATTTTTGAGTAATTATTTTATTTTTATGTTTTTCCCGCTATACTGCTCGTTTGACATAATATTATGTCATTTATAGAAATGATTTAGAATGAACATATGTAGTAAAAATACCTACAGCTGATTCATCTTTGTTTACCTAGTTGTCTATCTATAATTGATATCGAGATTAGAAACATCGAGTATTCCGGCGTGTAAGCCGCTTATGGTAATTAGAAATCGAATAGATTACGTACTATGTATTTTGCTAATACCATTCGCTAGCTAGACTTGTTAGTTTAGTAAAACAAATACGAATTTATCAACAAAAAAAAAATGTAACGATTAAAAACTTCGATTAAAGATTAAAGTTAACTGGACGTAGAACATGTCTAGTATTAGCGCCATCTAGCCGTGCGGCTGCCAAACTACACCACTAATAACGAAAAAATGAAGCCATTTTTTCCGTAACGAAAAATTGATATAATCTTAATAATAAATACCCATATGTAAGTAATTATAGTCATAATCTTATTAATTAATATTCAATTAATAACTACAACCTTTCAAAAACCATGTTCCACACACACACACACACTTTGCATTATGATAATAACTACGAAACATTGATTTATACACACTCTTCGTATTGTATGATTAAAAAATCATAATAAAAACGCAAGCGAAAAACCAAGAGCGACAGAGAGAGACGGAGGAAGAAAAAAATAATAAGCATAAAGAAAAAAAAAAAGAAAGAAAACGCGAAGAAGACTGCACTGAGAGACGCAACGTAAAAAGTGTGTGAGAGAGAGAGAGAGAGAGAAATAATTTCATGAAATGTACCTACTACTTGATTGCTTAAAAGGTCCTATGTAACTGTCAGATTAAATATGATGTATTACAAAATGTAATGTAGTCCATTTCTTTTCTGCTTTTTTTTCTACCACCACATTTCGTGATATAGGAAATTTACCTGTATTTTGTAAATGGATTTTACTATTATTATTATCATCATTACTAAACAGATTATCTGTGCGATAAGATTTAATTAGTGCGATAAATAGGGATTTGCTTAATTATTTCCATATTTTGTTTGGCTTAATTGGATTTTAATTGATTTTTATATAAAAAAACCATTGTGAATTGTTAAAAATTATTGTGCAAATATCAATGGAGCACAGAGCGTATTAATCTGTGACCATAGTTGTTAACTTGCATGAAAATACAGCACCCACCCCACCGCCGGGTATTGTTTACATTACACGAATTTCCAAATTGGATCCAATAAGTCAATAGTTTCGATTAAAACCTTTAACGGCATCACGCCCCCTCTTTAATTTATGACGCTGCTCTCTTTAATTTCATTAAAATATATATATATATATATAGTATAGCACTATTATTAGGAATAAATCGTCAGCCAGCCAACAGCTGTTCAAATTTGCGCACAATTTTATTATTATTCCCTTTGCAAAATCAGCAATATTTTATGGTATAGAAAACCATTAGGACAATTATTCTATTGCCAAGTCAATTTTGACATTTGACAATATAAGTAAATGCTGTGTGTGAATCGTATAAAACATACTGAGATCCCCCCCCTTCCCCCCCAAACCGTCAGTGTTTATTTTACAATACGAGCAAAAGACGGGGCCTGGTTCGGTTATAATTTGCCTCAATTCAATTACTCTCCAAATTTCAATTATTCCATTCTATTCGAGCAACTAAACAATAAACGAGAGTATAAACAAATAGACAACAAAAACAAAGTTTTCCTTGTTGACATTAGATAATTGTGTTTCGCAGTGAGTTTACAAGTTGAAAATGAATTTAATCGTCGTTTAGCATTTACTCGGATTTAGTAGTGCGGTTGTACACAAAATTTATTCGTGTATAATATAATGATAATATCAATAAATTATAGTACTTATGCTAGATCAATCAAAATACGTATTAATCTCGATAATAGTCACTTTTGTGAATGTATAAATTACAATTATTTCCAAAGTTAGGCCACCAACAATACATTGATGTGATCCGATCACATGTATGTATATTTACTTGACGAAAAAATCAAGTAGACGATGGTATTTGTTTTTTGTTTACATAATTTGTTACTAAAATATGATTGCAAAGATTAAAACTAGGTATGCAACGATTACGATTTAGGATAGGAACAATAATCGTTACGTCCCTAATTAAAACAGATTTATTTCTTCAGTTCATAAAGGAACTGAAGAAAATTCATATTCTAATTCATATTTATATATTATAGTTTCTCTATGGTTTAGTTCGTTCAGTGTCCACCACACATCGATATGTCGCTGCGCGTAAGCACCTTTCTACAATGCCTTCTACTGTCAATCTAGTTGCCTATGACTGAACAGATAGCGAATATTATTCATTTCAAGCCAATTATTTGTACATTAACCTATATATGTTTTCTCTGTTACAATTACATAGTACAATGAAAATAAGAACTAGAATTCTCGAATCATACACCGAATAATGTCCTGAAAGCACGCAATAATTTCGCCCATCAAATACGGTATATCTATATAGTCAAAATAACCTGTACACGTTCACAACTAATAAATAAGTATAGAGCCCAACTCTTTTGGAGGTACGATATGGATATATGAATATTAGTTATGTATATGTGGTTGCATAAGCGGACTACATGCTGGGCGCAAAAGATTTTGATAAATTAGCATAGAAATTGCGCTCGGTACATCCACTAATTTCTGATTTATGGATTCAATTTTAGTGTTGGCAAACATGTAATGTTCCAGCCCGTTCATGCTTATATATATATATATATATATATATACGTATAACATAATTAAAATATAGTATACATATGTGTAGAACACTTTACGAAAAAGAGTCATTTCCTTTCACATCAGATTTTCAGAATGGTGAAAAAAAGAGTTGTGAAAAGGTCGCGAATTACTATAGTAAAATTGCTTTTTTCTTGTATAGTGTAGTGCACCTGTTAGTAGAAGAAGAAGTGCCATTAACCTTACACTTTGCAAAATCAGTCCATTTATACATGTATTGTGTTGTGTAAGAGAGTGAAGTTAATCTTTTGAATTTAAGTCTGAAAAATGACTTTAACGCTCTCTTTTTTGTTCTTTTTTGAAAGCTGTTTTTTTTTTTTTCAAAATGAGATACTCGCTATGCGATTATATGCTAAAACTCTCTCTATTCATCTCTCTAACATATTACTATACTACTAGTAGATGGAGAGTTTTAACATTTAGATTTTAAACTTAAACTTTATGCACTTGGATTATTAGCTGCTTCAAGTTGACGTGATAAAATTTAATAAAAAAAAAATGTTAAAAGACAAGGCAGCTTCTGAATATCACTGACTCCATTGTCTATACGATATAAATGTTTATTGTTTTTCGCATTTCATCTGCCCTTGGAATAGAATTAAAAAACAAATACCAAGAAAATTAAGGTTACACTTCATGCGAAAATCTTTTGACAGTAACATATGCAAAAAGGTGGAGCTAAATTAATTCCAGCTAACTTAGTTGGTAGTCTAGCAAATTTCCTCGTATCGAATGAGTTTTGAGGCCACACTTTTCACACACACAAGCAAAAACAGTGTCAAAATCGTTAATTCTATGATTTTATTGTATACATGAACAAAAAGTGCATATGTACTTAAAAAGACTTTTAAAAAATACACAGTAAGCCATGCCATTTATAGGTATTTTTGAGAAAATTTATTAATTTCTAATTTAAATACGTATGTATGTATATTCTCAAGGTGTGGAGCGACTAATATGATTGCAAAAGAACATAATATACATCATATACAGGGTGGTGATCACCTATTTTCAATTTACATGGCTAATTTTTTTATTAGTGAGACTAGAAGAATGGATTAAATAAGAAAAATTATGCGCAGCTGGCTTTGAAATCCATTACCTTTACTAAATTCAACTTTTTTAATATTCCATCCAAATTAAACATAATTTCGATTTTGAATCAAACAAATAACAAATGACCACCCTATATATATCTAATTAATCGTCTCAATTATAATTTGACAATTTTTTTAAATATTTCCATTGAAAATATTTAATCTTATCAAAACAATGGATGAGGCAACTTTTGCATCCGAATAACTTTTCCAATATCTAGTGAGCATAGCAAATCTGTCTGTATACATATACATATACATATACATGTATACAAGAAGCATGCTGAATGTATTTTCAGTTGCGTTTCAACTCGATTCGATTGTCTGGTACGGTAAAAATGTGAGACAAGTTACCGTAAATGGTAAAGATTGCCTAAAGGCATCTTTTGTATTGTAAAATAAGTAAAGGTAGAAAATGCACTCTTGATTCTTCTTGCATGCTGGCGATGATGATGATGATGATGAAGATTTTGACCAAAAGATTTTATTATATCATAGGCGTTTGAAAACTGGAATATTTACTATGTGTCAATATATATATATATATATACAAATAATTATTTGTTTACGATAATTTTATCGTAAAATCGTTTTTTTACGATAACAACAAGTTTTGGGTTTAGGTTTGGGTTTGGGTTTTGGTTTCATTTTAAGTACGGGGGACGGTTAGTTCAGACTAACCTGAAGCTATGCTGAAGGGAAAGTCTTAGTCATTTTGTATTAGTTCTTTATATATATATATATATATATATACAGGGTGTTTCATTTGTTTACTACAGAATACTGTATAATATAAGGTAATCTATAGAAGTATAATAGGTGCTCAAACACATCATCATCATCGTGCATTATTGTCATTTAAATGTTCTGTTTGTATAAAACAACATCACAAAATAATAACAATAATAATAATAATAATAATATCATCAATTACATGAATGGATCATTGGTATGGCATTCGTTTTTCGATTTCCTTTTTTTGTCTTAATTTGACACTGAAAATTTCAAATTTTCGTTCGAAATTCCGCATTTTAGAGAAACCGTTCAAATATCAAATTGGAAAGGAATGACATTTGTATGTAAATTAACAACGCGAAAAGGTCAAGCGATGATAGACGTGTGTGTGTGTTCACAGGTAAGAAATCAAGGTATACTTGATTCAATGAAAAGATGCAATTGTTACATGTACTTATGTATAAGAAGTAGAGAACACCAGAGAAAAAAACGGACTGTCATTAGAGGGCGCTGCGATTAGGAGAGACTATATCTTTACCATTGCTCTAGTGAGAAAATCAAATTTTTGCTTATTTTTAAGGAAAATCGTAGATTTTATTGCAGCAGATTAAAACTGTAATTGCAATAATTAATATTTAATAAAATACAACAATTTTTATTTAAAAAATGGCATAGTTTTGTTTTTTTCCCCATTTTTATAAATTTTATGATCAGTGGCGTGCTATAGGGTTGGGTAAAATTATATTATAAAAATAATTGTCAATTTATTATATAAAAATTTATTTTGAAATTTTTATTAACAATTATTTAATAGTTTAAAAAGGTTTGCTTTGGAATACTATGGATTATTTTAAATCCAAAATTAATGTAAAATATGTAAATGATTTGACGAACGAAACAATAACAAAAAACACGTCACTGATCAAGTGACAATCAGCACTAGAGAAACACGACGCCCTCTAATGGACAAAACAAATTTTCTGATCCGTAAATATTTTTTAGACTTTTCGTTAGGTCGATTCTACTTTTTATTATAGTTCTCCATAGTATAGGCGGCGTACACTTACTATCAATTAGTTGATAACATAACATAACCTCCTCTATTAACATATCAATTTAACTAAGTAGAAGGAGATACATATTAGTTGGGAACATGAATCAACATTTCTGTTGACATAACCTTAATTTAATGGTTATCATAAATTTGTTTTAGATACGAAAAGGGAATCGAGAGCAATAACTATAATTTTTCTACGACTATAACTGACTATAGTGGCTATAGTTTATAGTTTTTTCGATCTATATGTGTGTGTGTGTGTGTGTGTGTGTGTGTGTGTGTGAATCGCCTACTACTAACAAATCTTGTTCTCCTGAAAATCTAATCCAGTTATCTGGTATATTCTAGAAAGAGTAAGAGAGAGAGAGAACGATTTAATAGAATTAAGAAAAATTGCAGATTTGGTGATTTTCTTTCCATACATGTATGTATAGTAGGTTCCAAGATACCTTATTATCCGTCATTTAACTATCGAAGAAATTATTTAAATTGGTCATAAAGGATGTTCAATCAAACCTGGATACTTCACAAAACATACAATAATAATAATAATTTGCTGTCAACAATTTTCTCCTCCTCAACTACTACCCACTTTTCTTTTACGATTTGTCTTGCGCCAAAACATAACAAGACATAGACGAATGTGTCATTTATCACTGTCATTTTAAATTTAATAAATGGCCGGTGACATTGACAAAAGGTAAAAATTAATACTGTAGGAGCAAGTGAGCGCGCGCGCGCGAGAGAGAGAGAGCAAGGGAGAAAAACAGAAAGCAAAAAATAAAGAAAAGAAACGAATCGAGTTGAGAGCGTGTGTTGTTTTTAGTTTATTTTTATTATGTTGTATTCATGTTGAATGATGAATTTATATGTCAAATAGATTTAGGTTAGTAGTATCAATCGAATAGATTTTGCGCATATCATGCTAATGAGGCAAGCCCTAATTTACGCATGCATTCGTTGATGTTGAATTTTTAAAATAAAAAAAAGTTTACCACAGAAAATTGGACATAATCTAAGAATTTATTTTTTTCAATAAAATCAATTTATAAATTTTTCAGCAGCTCCCAAAATCTGAAACAGATTCAATTATTATTATTATACAAGTTGAAAAGCATTTCTTTTATCGGGTCGTCGTAACGAATAAAAATAAAAATAATTAGAACATATATTCGGTTTTTTTCCTAATTAATTTCAAAGATCAAAGCGAAAATGAATCTAATTATTATTATCTACCGTATTCATAAATTGAATAGTTTTCTTTTTGATTTACTCAAATATTACTACGATCTATCTGTCTATTTTTAGTAAAGTAAAACAAGTGGAAAATCTTACTCTCGTGTGCTCTTTAAAGTGGTACTTATACTCGTAGTGAATTTCTCAAAGGCCTACTTTGACTCATAGAATTAGAGAAATGAATACACTTAATTCTCAGAAAAAAAAATTACGTATAAAATTCGCAGCCATCAAAAAAATTTTAAAGAGTTTGAGAGATGAGCTCTACATTCGAGATAGAGAAAAATAAAATAGGAAAAGGGGATAATTTACAAGTTTACAAGGATCTATTTAAGTATTTATAGGAAAACAAGATGACTGTAGGGAAGTTTTATATAAAAATAAGCACAATTTGATTATACGGAAGATGTGGAGTATTTTATTTATCTTAAAATTGCATCCAATGGCAATTTGAATTAACAATGTGCTAAACGATAACAGAAATTAATAATATTTCTATTAAATAACAGCGTTATCAATACATGGAAATAAATCGAGAAAAATCTCCCTTCATTTTCGTCCACACAATAAATTCGTTGTTTAGCAAAGCTCCATCTATTTGTAATAAATAGACTCATTACTCTCAACAAAACACTTCACATTGTGTCCAAAATCAAAATAGAAATACATCAAATGCACGTGTTGATCACGTGTGCGACTCACTCAATGATTGAAAAGCAAAGCAAAAAGAATACAAGCACTAACACACACACACATGCCATCTTTTCAATTCTATTCTATTGTCATTATTTCATTTTAGATGTTGGTGTTGCACTCGTGCCAAATTTTCTGTGCCTAATCGATCTCTATGTATGTATTCAATTTGCTCTTTGATATTTGTTTGTCGTCTGTGTGTGTTATTGTTTAGTGTTCAAACCAATTATTCCAAAAAAAAAAATAGCAGGAAATTGATGTCAATTATTGGATTTGACCATGCATAAAAACTTGAAAATACAAGTTTTTGTATGGACGGAGGTGATTATATCAAAATCTATCTGAACAAATAATAGGAAAATTCAAACAACTGTTACTTAACACCCTGTATAACATGAATTTGATAGTCGTTGCTTCTTGTTTAAGCGCAGCAGTATACGTATAATACTTGCCTCGTAATTAATTTGGAAATTAGCAATGATTTTTATAAAAACTTATCAAACAGGCTAAACAAAAAAAAAAAAAAAAAAAAAGTACATCCGAACAGGTGCAAATAACACAGAAGGAGTTGCGCGTAGGATTGCACTCTCGTTTACCTTCAATTATTGCACACTATTTATATACAAATTTTTAAATTTATTTCAATATGTATTATATTGATTAAGCTGTTGACCACATAAACACGGTGTACGACCTACGTTACTATTTCTATAAATATATATTGTCAAACAATTGCAAATTATTGCCGTACTAATCGGTAATAATTAGTACAGATGGACAGCGCCATCTAATCGGCTATTAATGTACTAGCAGTTTCTGTACACGTTTTCTGTGTATTTAAAGAGGGATCGTTTTTTTAAAGTTCTTTTTGGAATTGAATGGAAATGAATTTTCAGATCAAAAAAAACTCTTTGAAAAGCTGCTCAAAAGAAAAATAGGTATAAAATTAGCAGCCAGAAAAAAATTAAGAGTTTCAATGAAACCAAAAAAAAAAAGATTTTTTCTTTTTCTTTCAGATTTTCGAAATTTATTTTCTTAGATTTTGATAATAAAAAATCGCACTGCAACTATTCTACGTAAAACTTTCTTTCTTTCAAAAAAAAAAAAAAAAAAAATATAGCAAAATATGAACAAAAACCAACTTCGTCCATCTCCCTTTCCGCCACTCTTCTGCTTTCCTACTTACATAAACCATTTTCCCTGCACATCGACTTTTTCACCACCTTTCATCGGTCGAGTATATAAATTTTCGCGAAAGTAATTTTCCACCGCAGCAACAGCATACCTATACGAATAGACACATATACGAGAAGGAGTTTTTCCTTATACTGCTGCTACCTAGCAAGTAAGTAAGTAGAAGAAAGAACCAATTTTCCTAATGTTCATTCTACTCTAGAGATTTCATTTTCCTCTTTACTGAACAGAAAGTAAAAAAAAAAAAAAGGAGAGATGCATAGTGTGAGTGAGTGAGTGAATGAATGAATGAGACGAATTCACAAAGGAAAAATGATTTTAATCTACTATATGTATACAGTCTGAATCTATGTATATGTATGGTCGTGGAAAAAGTTTGAATTTTCTTTTGTTAGAAATGTGATGTAATTTTTGCAAATAATAATTTTTACTCCAAATCGCATATTATGTAATGCATTTATTATTGACATTTAAAAAAAGTTTGAAAATAGGCGATTTTTTACTTAAGAAGAAGAAGAAGAGGAAAATCTAATATTTAAAACAATAGATGGTTAACCTAACCTAACTTACTAAACAAAAGTAACCAAACAAAACAACTTCTTAGTTCGATAATTTATTTTGTTTTGTTAGAATTAATTAATAAAAATTAATATAAATAAATTGTAACAAACCAAAAAAAAAAAAAATACACGCTTGCTCCTGTGTAATTTTTGTATAAATAAAATAATATAATAAATATTTTGCCACTAAAAAATTTTAATTATTATTTGTTTATTTTATTGATTTAAAAATTGAAAGTATGCGATTTGGAATAAAATAGTAGATTACAAACTTCGCGGTGTCAGCTTGCCATGCCATCTCTCGACTGTAATGCCAAGCTTCCCGCGCTCGCCTTGTAATCTACTATTTTTACACTAAATTTACTATCTTAATAATCGTCCGTTTAATTAATTATGCATCGTCCGTTTTAGTATACGTGATTAAGTCACAATCCAAATACCCACATCGAATATTTTTTTATTAGAAATCAAGTAACTGTTGATATTACAAAAGTAAAATAGTCTCCCAATAAAAATAAATCGTCATATAATAACGAAATTTGTGAGGTGTGAAGCTGCAGCAACAACAAGTTTCTCCGCTCTCACCTTTCTTTATTCTCACACGGCACGCAATAAATAAGACGAGATTAAGCCATTATTTTTTCTTTTTTTTTTTTTTGTTCAAAATGCAACAACTCGCAGCGCCATATTGATTTTAAAAATTGCGTTATTTTTCACTCGTTAAAAATAAAATATTGTCAGAGTTTGAGGTCTGGATTTATTCCTGTTACAATGCGAAATTGTGTTGTACGATTTAAGAAAATAAGAAAAATTGAATAAATTTTTAGATCCAAATGAACGATGAAATCGTCTTCATAAATGGATAAATAAATCATTAAATTGATTGAATTTGATTCGGCTGCAATAATAAACATTTAACACTCCCCTCTGTCTGTCTGTGTGTGTGTGTGTGTGGCCAGACCATTAATCTTTTTAATTATTTGTTCAATTCATGATTTTTATATAATAAAAAAATCACAAAACAAACATACTCTGTAAAGTAATGCACAAACAAAACTTGCCGTTGCACTTGGGACAAAAAAAAAAGAAAGTTTAATTTACAACAATTGAATTAATTTCGTATATGATGCGGGTTTGTAGTTCGCACCGCCAACTGGACGGAACTGGAATCGAAAGAAAGACAAGGATAATTTTGTGTGTGAAAAATAATTTAATGATGATAAAAATAATCAAACAGAATTCTTTTATAATAAATATAGTATTCTTTGGAGATTGTAATTTTGGGCTAATGTAATTTGCATTCGAAATGCAATCGTTTTGTTTACATTTATATACAGGGTGATTGCGACGAGTTGGAAGAAATTTGAAATAAAATTGTACAATATTTCGTCAAATAAAGTTCGAAAAACTTCTTTTAGTTTATTATTGTTAAAAACCTTCAACTATTTTTCGTTAAATTAAATAATATTCATTTCGATTACATTACGTCATCATCTCTGAGAACCTAGATAAATTAGTTTTAGTTGTGTCCGATAGAAACTTTCAATTCAAGTTAATGTACTAAATCTAAATTTAATTTATAAAACAGCCCGTTAAACTCCATTTCAACAACAACAACCAAAAAAAAAAAAAAAGAAATACAAACAAAAACATAAAACGCGTAAATTTTACTTTAGAAAGAAACTTTCTCAAGCAGCGCATAAACGAAGAAGAAAACCTACCTCGTTCCACCTATACCTAGGCAATTTAAATTCACTGAACCGCATTTTAAGGATTAGAAAAAGGGACGATGACGTATGAGAAAAAGGACAAAAAAAGGAAAAAAGAAGAATGACTATTAAAAGAGTTTTTTTTTTCGCAAGAAAACTATAATAGAAAAAGAAAATGGTCTATGGAAACAGTGTACAACGCAGAACATGCGATGTTGCCAATCTCAAAACTGAATACAAATTTTGCGAATTGTTGAAAATTTCGTATTCTACAGTGAAACGCATCAATATTTCATGCTAATAGCGTCTTTTTATTTCAAATTTATACTCGACAGATTTCTGCGGACTGAATATAATGTGCAACAAGTGAACGAATCTCCCATTCCATCTCTTTACAGTACATGATACTATACATCTCTCTCTCTCTTTCTTTTTCTCATTCCTTCTCTGGTTACATTGCAGCTTAATAACTTCAAAATAAGCAGCGTCCTGTCTTTTCTTTCATTTTTATTGGGTTTTGTACGGTTGCCTTTTTATACTATATATTTTTTTAATAATTTTGTATAAATATAGTTGCAATGTATATCGATTATAATAAGGTAAAGTAAATGACAAAAAGTGGCTGTCAAACCAGATTTTTTTGACCGCTGCGCGCAAACAAATACAGCGATTAATCTATGCGCAATGTACACAAGTGATGATAATTAATATATTTCATTTCGCTTGGTTGTTTATTGTTACTATAATAGTTCTTATTTTCTGATATTCTTACAGATGGTCTTTCAATTCTGATTTTAAGTATCCAGAAAGTATATGTATAGATAAAACGAAGCAATGCATGCTAAAATGTCATTGGTTTTAATCCAAGAAACTTCGCAAATAATAATGATGTTATTCTATTAAAATCTTCCAAAAAGTAACATCATTATTTAGAAAAATTCGACAGCTACACAAAAAAAATCCAAAAGCTTGTTAAAGTAACGATGCTTTTATACAAAAAGGAAGCACTCAAAGAAGCGGTACACGAGACAACAGCAGCAGCAGCAGCGGAATTTCCTTTTTAGCTCCTCTTCTTCCATATTTTGCCATTATTTTCTCGTCCCGTCTTGTTTCTATAAGGGAAATAGAATCTTTTGACACTAAAAATTGGATCCTTACTCTTTATTTTCTACATTTTTTTTTTTTTTGCAGAGATAATTCTTTTCGATCTTTATTATTATTAAATTAAAAAGATTATATTAAATTTATGCAACTTAATTAAGTTTCTAATTCAATTCTTCGGCGAATCAACACCCTGTATAATATCGGTAAAGTGTGACTGATTAAGCTGAAATTGTAAGTTGAAAAGATCAGTCACGTTTCCATCACCTTTTCAAACAACAGCAACAATCTTTGTAAAAATATTATCAACTCACGAAATTCATGCAACAAATTTATTTATTTCTAAAATCATGTCTTTGATTTTTCTTTTGTTTTTTTTTTTGTGTATTGCTTTACAACGCTGTAAAAGTGCTTTTATGGTGATTACGTCCATTTTGATATATACATTAGTTTTAATGAAGCATATCACAAATTCCATTCCATTATCAAAAGCGGCACACCCTGTATATTTAAATTATTCAAATCTCGACCAACCGAATCGAAATATGTATATGTATATGTGTGCATTAATGAAAATGCTTTTTAAAAGCCTACTTCATTTTCAACGTTTCCAAATTAAATATTATTACTTATAGATGACCGTGACCACATTGTCATGTCAAAATCAATCTGAATGGCCTTTTAGCCAAACAAATTAGGTATATATATATATATGTATTTATTTAAATACGGTCAGATATAGGCTTTTTTCGAATGATTATAATAACATGACATGAAATCGGTTAGAGTAATTGAAATACACTGCCCTACTGAAACAAGAAGTTGCAATTATTACATAAATGACATTATGTAATGGTTATGCGAATCATCAACAGATGGCGCTCGAATTCAAATTTCGAAATCTATGAGAAATTCGAATAATTCAATCGAAAATCTACATCAAAATTTTATATAATGCGAAATAAAACAAAAATTCAATTAAATTCCCATAGTCCATTATTGTATGCATGTAATTGCAAAATTCCAATATGACTTTGGCTCTGTACTCGACATAACTAGCGCGCATACAATAAAATTAAAAATTTAATTTAGTCTAATTGAAATTTTACAACACACACTATAGTAGAACGATATCGTAACTAAAACTCCAAACGTCCATTTAACACCTTCCAAATATACTATAGTCATGAGAACTTTCAATTTAATTTTGTAAGGTTATGTTTGGTAGTGGAGTTTATTATTATAGTTTCGAAACTTTCCTTGCGTTAATAATATTTAGTAACGATACCTATACATAGTTTTCATTGTTTCGTAATTATTGAAAACTTGTTGACAGATAATTAATTATTCATCTACCCGAAATACCTTTACATATTACAACTATACAAAATAGTTTCATTAACTTGGAAAGAACTTCGTAAAGAAAAAAATGCCGATATTTTACATTGGAAATTTCAATTAGGAGGCATGTTGTCAGTTGTAATTGACTTGACATATCTGTCTTTAGACAGATAGATAAAGTGATGTAACGAATCTAGAGGAATCTATTCCAAAAAAAAAAAAATAACAACAACCGAAGATAACTGTTAATTTACATTGATGAAAATGCTGTCTAATAAACTCCTTCCTTAATTAATTAATTAAATTCGTTAATTTATTGAATTCTTTAATTAATTAACGTTTAATTACTTTGGAAATGGTTCGTTTTAAATGCAAAACGAAATATTCTAGTTTAATTTAATTATCTTAGAGATGGGCCGACATGACAGGTAAGCTTAAATCAAGGAATCAAGTCAATAAAAATGGCAAACGAAAATTTTGCGAAATCTCAATCGTTACTTGAATTCAATCGAAAATATTTACGTAAAGTTATTGATAAAAACTTACCTTAAAGTTTTTCGAATTAAATTCTCAAACCAAACCACACATCACTGCCGTTAATTACTCGAATGTTCACAATGGTAAATTTTCTTTGAAAATTAATTACACCATTAAAGCTTCTGAATGTCATTTACTATTATTATTATTATAAAAGTTAACCATCCGTTTTATTACTTGATTGAAATATTAACATCAATTCACCAAAAATAACACTACAATTTCCGTTTGCAAAAATGTAATCTGGTTTCCCGGCGTTTCGCGATGAAAACCAAAAAAAAAAAAAACCCGAAAAAATCATCTGATCACAAAACCAAACGCTACATCAGTTCCGTCTATTTGAAAGGCCGCAACTGTTCTGCGACGATCAACCGAAATCCCGCTCTGTTTTTCGTACAGCCGCCACGGCACGTTGCTTTTTTTTTTTTCTCTGTCTCTCGCTCGCTTCGTTTCGTCTTTGGCTTGCCTGCTGAAGAATGAAATGGAAAGAACACTGAACTGAACTGGCTGAGAAGAGAAGGCAACATACGACGACGACGACGGCTGCTGCTGCTGTTGCTGTTGCCTAACTTGGTATAAAACGCAAATAAATACATACAATACACCAACGGCACTAGCTAGCAGCGTTATATCTTTTTGACATATTCTATGCGTGCGTGTGTGTGTGTGTGTTTTAAAAAAAACATTGAAAAGGAGAAATGAGATAGACCGTAATCCCAACAAGGCAAATTTTTGGGGGACAATAAAGTGAAAAATTAAGTAAATGAAAATTAGGGTCAGGTATATAATAATAATAATAATAATAATAATTTAGAATTAATGTTAATTACAGAGAACAAAGGTCCCTATAGTTGTTGAAATTTAAATTGTGGTGGATCGTGTGGATGGGGAAGGAGATTATTTCTTTATTTAAAAGTACTTTTCATGTAATCCTTGTGAAATGAGAGAGGGTTGCTTAATAGATAATAAGATAAGTCATTTTATGTTAATTAATTTAGGTTAAAATAAGTAGAAATGATGGCTCTATAATTTCTATAAAAGAAGAAGAAGATTTTTGACGAGAGCTTAATTAATTATTTATTATACACAAAAATCAACTATGACAGATTGATTCTGTGCTCTATACTCTATACTAGGGATGGGCTATAAGAAAGAGTGAACACTAGAATAATAAAAACGGGCTGCCGCCAGGCGGCGCTGTGCGACCAACTGCCAGACAATAGTTTTTAACAGTTGCTCTTATGAGAAAATCAAATTTTCTCATTCATCAATCACCACCCGCAATTAACGCAATATTCTCGACGCCCTCTGGTGGACCAAAAAAAAACATTTCAGACCCACAAATATTTTGACTTTTGTTAGGTTGAGTCTACTACTCCTTTTTATAGATCTCCATAACTTTATACTCACATTGTCAATTGACAGACGTCATTTTATCTTTCTCTCGTTTCTTTTCTCGTCTGCCTCCGTTACTTGGAAAAAGTATTCAAACTCAGTCAAAACACATTTTTAAAATGGAAAAATATGTCATCAAACATTTCGAATACGAAAAACTTTCATGTCTATTCATTCATTTTAAATCTTATTTTCCTCGTAAATATACAAAAATAACTTTATTTTAACCAGTGACAGAGAGAGAGAGAGAGAGGGAGAGCGAGTTAATTTATTGAACATGATATTCGTTAACCCGTGTAGTTAAACAAGGGTTGGGAGGAAGATTAATTTAAAAAAAGAATTAGATTCATGTAATACAAGATAATCCACAGTAGATACAGACAGGGACGGGGGTGACGATGGTGTAACATGTTAGACTTGTCTCACAGTGAAGTGAATTCATGTGTGTGTGTGTATGTTTTACATTAAAGGATAGGTAATTGAAAGGTTTCACTCTTGTAAGTTTTTGTTTTTTTAACGATTATTTACTGCCGAGTTACTTAAATTACCGATTCGACTGCTTTTTAAATTAATTTGGGTTAACATTGTGACAAATGACAGAAGACATTTACAATTTTTTTTTCTGCACTATTTACTGTGAGTTATGTGTATAATAATGAGGAGTAGAATCGACTTAATAAAAGTCAAAATATTTGTGGGTCAGAACATTTTTTGTCCACCAGAGGGATTCGTGTTTCTTTAGTGCTAATTGTCACTTGATCAGTGACGTGCTTTTTGTTATTGTTTCGTTCGTCAAATCATTTTCATATTTTACATTAATTTTTTTATTTAAAATAATCCATCTAGTATTCCAAAGAAGCAATTAAACAATTAAATAATTGTTAATAACAATTTCAAAATAAATTTTATATAATAAATTAACAACTACTTTTGTAATAAATTTTTACCCAATCCTATAGCGCGCCACTGATCATAAAATTAATCTAATAGGGGAAAAAACTAAATTATGCCAATTTTTTTGTTCAGCTCGTTTTTTTTTCTGGTTTTCACTCCTTCTTAGAGTTGTCTATAACTATCACCAAATGTAATTGGAATTATGTCATTCAAAACTAGCGCTATTCGATAAGTCGATATTTGCTTTGCATCTTTACATAACCTTGACAATTTAATGATTTTTTTTGGTTACATTTTTCACTCAGAATCCAGTAAAAAACACATTGTCACATAACAACAAAAAAATACCTAGCATTACTAAACAATAAATCCAGGTATACTTACGTACTAACAGAAACAAACAAAAAGCAGGAAACACATCAAGTATTTATTATTCGTCTGCGTCTCATCATCACTCATCTATTTAGTGCAAGCAGCAGCAGATGCCCCTCTCTCTCTCTCTCTCTTTTTTTTTCCTCTTTCATTTCCCGTATAGTTTCTCTCTGGTCTGGTCTTTTATTTCAAATTTTCTTCCGATTTCACAATGTGAATTGCTTTCCATAATACTTGTATAAGTATACGTTCGTATATGTATTATCATATATTTATTCTTTTTTCCATTGTAATGGAAAATTACAGGAAAAGAAAGAGAGAGAGAGAGAGAGTTTTCATTTTGTAATTATTACGTTCTTGGATACAGTGATGATTTATTTATCGATAATAAATCGAAATATGATTTATTATTTGAAGTAAATACAGTATATTTGCTCATTTGTAATTGTAATATTGTTTAATTAATTTATTAAATCTACATTTCATATTAAAAGAAACAACTAAAAAATTAATAATGAATCCGATATATGTATACAACTACATATACACTACCCAAACATATTTTAGTGCCATCTATGTTGGAGTATCGAAACTTCACTTAATAGAAAAACAAAGTCAAAATATTTCATAAATGTCATTTATTTTATTGTATTTGTTTTCGATGTAATTTTAGTGAGTAAACAAGTTTAGTGGTGTTTAATTAATATTGTTTAGTGTTTATACTGCCAGTAAAATGGAAAGTTTACATAAAATTCAATTTTTTCATCGATATCTAGATCACACTAGGTATTTATATTTTTAGTGCTGTTTGTCTTAGTTCAGATTGTCGCCATGTTGTTAATGACAATAACGAAATTTTATGAAGCCAAAAAATTTCTTGTATAAAAAAAATATTCTTGTTTTCCATTGTAATAGAGACAAGATTCTAATATTTATGTACATTAACGATTATACACATTCTACCATCTACATATCTCACTATGACATGTCTCTATTTTTTTCTTGCTTTCTTTTTGCTTTTTCAAGAGCAGTTTGATAAGGGGCATATTATGCATACTCTCTCTCTCAATACTCTTCACTTTTTTCTTTGCATTGTACGATGTATGTTCCCTCGAATGAGTTTTCGAGATTCTTTTCTTTTTTTTTTGTTTGTTATTTTCACTCAAAGAGAGAGCAAGCACATACGTATAATACGTATGTATGAAATGAATATCCTGCGTCAGGCCACTTGATGCAAAAGACATGAGAGAGACGGGGTGTATGCTGAGTAGAAAACCCTTTTTTAAATACAAAAAAAAAAAAAAAATGTGGAAAATTTCTAATTCACACGAACGAAGCCTTAAGCAAGGGTTGGATACGATGAGGGCAATAAGAATAAATTTGAATATGTCAAAATTAATAATTACATATGTACATGCGCAATTATGTGTTATTATAACAATTAGCAGTAATTTTATTTTATTGCTATTTATTTAACGTTAAGATTAAACGATTTAGGTTATCGTTTAATCAAAACGGATTAAATGTACGCAAAAATCAATACATAGTATATAAAACGAAATTGAATATTTATTTATTCACTCGATTTATACGAAAAGTTTAGAACACGTAATATAATTTACATTTAAATCTTTCGAAAAGTTTTTAATCTATTGAAAATTAATATCGCACTTTCAGTTTATAGCGTGAACGTATCGCTATAAAGTCGAATTTATAGTTGTTATAAGTATAAGTTTGATATTTTACACTTTACAGTAGATTTTAGTCACGTATTTCAATATATCCTTATACTACATACTTAGTAGTTATTTGAATGAACTTATTTATGGATGATGTAGTTTAATATCTAATAAATAAAATTCATTTTCAGTTGATGTACTTTTTATCGATTAACGATCAATAAAAAAATTAAAAAGTAAGGTTTTATTATGTGACATAAAATATTTGACTTGTAATATTTGATTTTGTCACTGAACTCAGTGACATTTGTCTGACATACGACATTTGATACTTGTCAGACTCTAGACTTCCAAATAAAGTGAACGAAGGGATAATTCGAAATTTAATGAACTTACGTTTAGACATGTTTTTAGTTAGTTTTGCTTCGAATAAGTTTTTTAATTGAGATTTTACAAAATTAAATAATTTCCGTGTTATGCAAAAACTTCTATTTAAACGTACATGTATTTACTTGTGTAAAATTAATCGAATTAATTAAAGAGCAGAAAAGTAATTAAAAATTGTTCATTAAAATATTCATTAAAAACAAAAAAAGAAGAAAAAAAAAAACGGACGCGAAAACCCTATAATTATACCATTAAAGCACGCATACGCCATTTTATCTCCATACTATAATTATTATTGGAGAAAATTTGTAACATTCTCCCAAAAAAAAAAAAACCAATTACATATTAATTTTCCCTTTGAAAAAAATAATAATAATAATATTCAAAATGATAAACGGCATAAAGCAAGAGGATTTGTCGCAATTAAAAATTTCAACACTAATTACGTAGATATATCTCGTATTGGCTCTGTACGACTCTTTTCCCACCCTCTTGCCTTCGCCAACTTTTTGCATCAAATTTTTCTAACTTTTTCCTCTTATCCTGCAATCCATATGTGCACGTGAGCATATGTATGATCAAATGAGGGGGTAGGAGAGAAAACGAGGAACAATAGTAGGGTTAGAAACTGATAGTTGCAACTTTTTCACTGTAATTGGCAATTAAAACGTGTTTTTTTTTTTAAACTGCAATTTGCTCGTTATTCAATATCTCAATTCGGGAATGTGAATGTTTCTTTTTAAGCAATACGCCGAAAAAATCATTTATTGACAATATTTTTAATTAAAAGTTTTATCTTATTAATTAAATATGCATAATTTCGTATAAAAATCGCTAAAAATTAATTGAATAAAAGAAATTAAAATCGATATACTACCAACTATACACAGAAACACTGACACTAATAGTACATACACTAGCGCCATCTATATTATAGCATCTAAACCCTATAGTATAAACATTTTAATGACGGGGTTATTTTCTTTTATCGGAGAAATTTGTTTAAAAGTGTTCAATTAATACTGTTTTATGTTTACTTTTTCACTAAAATAACATGATTTCAATGGTAAGTCAACTTAAAACACAATCTTAATTTAAAAATAGTCGTCACAATACAACGCAATGTGCCCGGTTTTTTTTTAGCCATCTTGATGTACAAATTCATAAAATTTACTATTGTTATCACAAAGTAAATTGTCTGGTGTATCGAATTCAATAATTTTCCCATCATGCATTACTAATACACGATCTGAATCTAATACAGTTTGTATGCGATGGGCAATTGTTAGAACGGTAGATTTACGAAAAACTGATCGTAATGTTTGTTGTACTTGGCGATCTGTATCGTGATCGATATTTGCTGTTGCTTCATCAATGCATAAAATCTGAAATAAAAATTAATTCACAAAAACATTATCGGTAATAGTACACGTATGTTAATTTGTGTTACCCACTTTTGCATTATGAAGAACAGCCCTTGCTAAACAGAGCAATTGTCTTTGACCAACTGAAAAATTCGCACCACCTTCATCCACGATACCATCTAAGCCGCCCATATTTCTTAATGTAATTTCAAAATTCACTTTAGATAAAGCATCCCAGATTTCATTGTCACAGAATTCATTTAACGGGTCCAAATTCTCTCGTAAACTGCCACTAAATAGGAATGGATCTTGCGGTATGCAAAACAGTCTCGATCTGTATAATATAATTAATAATATTGAATTTTCATTAAAAATTTGTTATGCAATTATAAACAAAAACTATTCAAGATTTTCATGTTTCTTTTACGCCACCACTGATTTTGCCCCTCGCATCTATCTATATTAGATATATATATATATATATATATATCTAATTTCATAACTCGAAAAGTTTTACCTTAAAGCTGACAGCGATAGTCTGGCAATGTTAACAGAATCAATGGATATTTCGCCGCTGGATATTTCGGAAATTCGAAATAAAGCCGATATGATGGAACTTTTGCCGGCACCGGTTCGACCAACCACTCCGATTTTCTCTGACGGTCGAGTTTCAAAAGTTATTCCATTTAGAGATGGATTTAGATTTTCGCTATAGAAATATATATATATTTTTTTTTTTTGATTAGTTCGAAATGAATTTTAACAGTAAACAAAAATCAATTTTTTCTTTTTGTATAAAATAAATTTCAAAAAGTAATTCACCGATATTTTAGTACGACATTATTAAAACTGACCACCCCTTGACTGGGCCAACCAAATGGTGGGCTAATCGTTTGATAGTAAGTATTTTCTAATGGGATTCGTTTCGTGTATTCATTGATTCGTTCGACGGCAATCATTTCCTGTTCAGTTTCGGTAAATGTATTAATTACACCACCAAGTAGGCCTGTTACAGTTAGAGCATAAGAAATAACAAGTCCAATTAGACCTGAAACGAAAAGATTAAAAAGTAAAAAAAACCATATGGATGTTTGTTTATTTTATTTTGTATACCTGGATCAGCTACAGCATACTGATGTTGTAAAACAGCAATAAAACTAACGCCACCCACAATAACGACGCCAATGAATTGAAGCCGTAACCCTAACCAACGGGCCGCAGCCTGACTGGCAAATTGAGCTTTAATATTTGCATCGACATGATGTTGATTTTCACGTTTGAAACGTTGCCGCGCTCTGAATGCGTTTATAGTTGTCAAACCTAATTAATTACATATTAAATTAGCAATGTTTATGTTAAATTCGATATGTTGCCATTAATATATTGTGTAGATCGAATAAAAACAATCAGAATATAGATAATTCGTATATAATCGGATTAATATAAAGCTGCTTAATTATAGTTTTGTCGTTAATAATATTCTCCCAGCAAACTATAACAGATTTAAAGTTTTAATCTTGTTTTTGTAAAAGTTTTAACAAAATACGTATGTATTTACGATGCACATTTTACCTTGTAAAGTTTCATTAAAATGACTATAAACAGGCGACAATGTAACGCTCGTAATCCTTTTCAATTCCCTCGATGTTAATCTATAGTAATTTTGCAGCCAATGATAAATTGGTATCAGGGGCACTAATAATAAGCATATCCATGGTAATCCGTAGATGGTTATGCCAATTGAACCTTTTTGCATTCATAAAAAAAAAAAAACATTTTTTTAACTTAATTAGTTGAAAAAAAAACATGATTAAATAGATGAGTCCACTATTTCGTTGGATCCATTTTGATTATTTTTTAATGAAACCAATTAGTTGAAAAATAGTGCCACTCGTTAATGACGATATATACCTAGTAATCCGAAAAACTGGGCCAGCAAAATATTTAATACAAATGGCAAGGAATCGTCAACGGTATACGTGTCCGTGGAAAATCTATTCAATATCCTTCCTAGTGGTGTGATATCGAAAAATGTGCATTTAGCCTAGAAACCAAAAAGAAAAAAACAACATTAAAAATGTGTATGTATTTCGCCGAATGAAGATGGCCAGTGGATGGCTAATAGTGAACTTCTAATAAAGTTACGACTATTATTATTCTCCCCACACCCACTCACCTTGATCACCGACTTCAATAAGAGTTTGTGAAACTTTGCCGCTGCCGCTATGCCCCCATAAGCGAATAGAAACGCTCGAAATAATGTAAATACACTATTCGATATTGCGAATAGTATATAAATTTTTAAATAGAAATTTGTTGAATATTCGCCAGTGGTCGACCTAAAAAATTCAGTCAATATATCGAATTTTGATTAGAATAAATATTTAAATAAACTCGAGCGAGTTGATAAGTGCGCCCTCTTCAAAGAGCAACGCGTCTTTTCGTACCAGTTAAAAATGCCCGTCAAATTTGTAGTATTTGTTTGATTGCCGCCACTGTCTGTTACCCAATGCGCCAACCACCAATCTGTCATATTTCTTGATGTCTATAGACAAAAGAAAAACCGGGCGCACAATTAACCTCAAAATGATTTCAATTAATTCACACCGACCTGCATCAATACAATGGCTATTAAAATCGACAGACATAATAAATGTCCAACCGATTTCCAATATGACAAATAAACGTTAAAATCCAAACTGCCTTTTTCACTAGTTTCCTGATTTAAAACACTGTCATCATCATCATCATTATCACTTTCCTTATTCTTATTATATGTATATAATCTGGCAACACTGTTTTGAAAACAATCCAATTGAGAATTCGAGCTCGATGAGTAACTTTCATCTAGCTCCAAGTCTATTGCTAATGAATGATCTAGAGGTGATAGAATATCTGATGGTTTACCTATAAAGTATATGATTTCGGATAATAGATGGCGCGCAGTTAAAGTCACGCAATCTTGATTGTTTTTGCATTTTCGAACAAATGTCAGTGATTGTGCGATATTTCGAATTTACCTTCAGTTTGAACAATTCCTTTATCCATTACGATAATTTTATGAGCGTAAATTAAGTATTGTACATGATGCGTACATAAAACAATCGTTTTATTTTTCAATAGGCCCAATATACAGTACTGAAATATATGTTTGGCCACTTTCGTATCGACCGCTGATAGAATATCGTCTAGTAAATATACAGCCCTAAAAAATATTTATATTTTAAACACCAAAAAAAAAAAAAAATACAAAATTAGTTCATCCAATTAGATGACATTTTACATGCTCCAAATGCAAACACATACTTATCCTGATATATGGCACGAGCTAAAGCCACCCTAGCTTTTTGACCGCCCGATAATGTCGTGCCACTTTCTCCTACACCTGTCATATCCCCTTTTGGCAGCATATTTATATCATCGGTTAAACCGCAAGCGAAAAGTACTTCACGATATTTTCGTTCCTCGAATGGTTTTCCAAATAGAATATTATCTCTTAGTGTGCCACGTTGTAACCATGGTTGTTGATTGACATAACCGAATCCTGGATTTTAAATAGAAAAAAAGTTTTCATCCAAAGTTACTGGGTAAAAAAATGAAAACAGTTTTTAGTTTTTCTAGTGCGTTCACTCCTTCTTATAGTTCTCCATAGTTTCTATTAAAATCCAAATTTTTAATATAATTTCCATACTCTGTTAGAGACAGTTTTTATAGGTATAGTAGAAAGAAAAATAATGTCGTACGTCACTGTTTTATTTACTAAAATACGATATGAATGATTCGTGCGTGTATAGAGCCTCATAAAGCAACTTATATTAATCTTTGAGTGCATCAAAACTTTTGCTTTTATTTTTGAAAAACTTTTCCAGATAGATAAATATATGATATGGATTTTAGGGGTTAAAATGAAACTATAATGAACTGATGGTTAAAGCCAGGATTAGTCTAAAATCCTGGTTTGTGATTGCTTATAATTAGTTTTTTGTTCGAATGGAAAATTTGTACAAACAAAAAAAGCATTTTTTTTTGTAATGTTCCTACCTGATTCAATTTGGCTAATTGAAACACTGCCAGATTGCATTGATAGTTCAGCTAGAATAGCTCTTAATATAGATGATTTTCCACAGCCAACTGGTCCAATTACACCGACGAATTCACCCTGAAATAACCATCACAAACAACAGACATACGGATAGCGTAAATTCTCTATAAAAACCTTTAAAAAAAAAAAAAAAAAAATGCGCAAAACAAACAAACCTTTTTAATTTTCATATTAATTGATTTTAAAACGAATTTTTCTCCAAATTCATTTTCACGTTCAACGTCAATATCGAAACTGACATTTTTGCCCGCTGATTTTCCAATGCCTTTTCCTTTTTTCGATATTTTACCACTTTTATTTGCATTATTATTATTGTGCAATGCTCGTTTCTCTTCGGCCGTTAATTCTTTTCGATAATTGAAATTTGCATTGTCAAATATAACGTCATACGGCTCATTGTTTAAATTATGCGAATAATACGATGTTAAATCCAAATCTGGAATCTGATTTGGATGCAAACAACATCGAAATTGTTAAATTTTCAATTATATTAATCGATTCATAGTTCAAAAATTAAATAAACTCACTTCGATTAATCTCTGAATACGTTTAATGCTCACCCACGCCTCCATCATGCCATTCAAAACCCATGGAAATGCATTCAATGGTGCAATTAGCATATTGAGTAAGGCAATCGATGTGAATACAGTTGCTGCTGTTAATTTATTGCCTAATAAAACGTACGTTACGAACGTAAAAATTGATATTAAAACTGGTGTTGTTGCCCAAAAATAAACGCATAGTGCATCTAAATATTTTCGATATTTTAAATGATTCAGTTCCTGTGTTCTTAGACCTTGATCGAATAAATTATAAGTTCAGTTTATTTTGTTCTTGAATAATAGCGAATACATTACGTGTAATTTCATGCATAAAATGATCCTCCCAAACGTATAGTTTGACAGCTTTTATTCCTTTAATCACTTCGGTAAGCATTTTCACTCGTGAATCTTTTTTAGTCATTAGTTTAGCGCTTAAATTACCAATTTTATTTGCAATTAATTTGTTAATTGGAATTAAAATGATACTAAATAAGACGCCAGCAATAAATGATATGCCTACTTGATTGTAAAGTAGATAAAGGGTAACCGCCAACTGGAAAATAAGTACATTACAAATTATACCTAGTAGTAGTAGAGATTATATTATAGTATAACAAATAGCATACAATAGTAGATTACAAGGCGAGCGCGGGAAGCTTGGCATTACAGTCGAGAGATGGCATGGCAAAGCTGACAATCTACTATTTCATTCCAAATCGCATACTTTCAATTTTTAAATCAATAAAATAAACGAATAATAATTAAAACTTTTAATAGGACTGGCTAGTGGCAAAATATTTCATTATATTATTTTATTTATACAAAAATTTCACAGGAGCAAGCATTTATTTTTTATTTTTTTTGGTTTGTTACAATTTATTTATATATATTTTTATTAATTAATTCTAACAAAACAAAATAAATTATCGAACTCTAAGAAGTTGTTTTGTTTGGTTACTTTTGTTAGTAAGTTAGGTTAGGTTAACCATATATTGTTTTAAATATTATATTTTCTAAATAATGTTTTTTATCATTTAAAAGTACTTATCTATTAGTTTCTTTTTCTTTTTAATTTAATTTCTTTCTTGTACTAATAATTGGTTATTTTATTATTAATACACTTTTCTTATTTTTCTATTCACTACGGAATGGGGAGTAAAAAAGATACACTCACTCTCTAGTTAGATCACCCCACACATACATAAATTTGAAAACAATTAACATGCCAGTTGCTATGTAACCTTTAAAGAAATAAATACAGCCGCCATTATTTTCCCCGCCGCCTTAGTCGGGAAGTATATTACTTGCCTCTTCTTCTTCTTCTTAAGTAAAGAATAGCCTATTTTCGAACTTTTTAAATATCAATAATAAATGCATTACATAATATGCGATTTGCAATAAAATGTTTTTATAATATATTTTCAGCAATAAAGTGGAATAAATTAAAGAACCGATTTCAGAAAAAATTAGCATACAACCAGTCATACACGATTTTGATTTGACGCTGAAAATACCTACGCCGGCGCCATCTTTGTAATTTAAATGTGTTTAAATTTATTGAAATTTTACTATAATGTAATTAAAAAATGTGTTAAAATAACATTCAAATTAATGCACAGATTAGTTTAAATATGTTTTGGTGTAATTACCATAATTTAAATGGTAAGTAAAATTAAAACCAAAAACAAAAGACGCCATCAGCAATGGCCTACTTGATATAAAGTAAATAAAGAGCAACGACCAACCGCAAAAAAAAGTAGGTACATAAAATTATACAAATACGAATCATTTTTTGAGAGCGAAAATAAGGGCAACAAAGAATATCGTATTCTAGCACTCTATTTTAACATAATATGTCTGCGCCCACCAGTAAAATTTCCAAACAAAAAAAATAATAGAAACTTTATTGAACAAATCGCGTATCTTCCGGTCAATAGAGCAAAACAAACACACACACACACACACACACACAAAAACACTCATAAAAATTTATTCCATCAGACCCATTTATTTTGGCTTATCAGATAATCTGAAACAATACGACTGGAGAATTTTCCATCGATTTACGATGGCAATTTTTTTTTCGTTTTTTTTTTTTTAGAAACTTTCGCTCATTTCTCCACGCTGCTTTACTAATAATAGTACAATATATTCGCATAAAAGTATCGGATCGTGATAAACTTCTGTTCATTTGTACTTTTAATATCAAAAGTTTTAACAATTTATTTTGAATTTCTTAAGAAAAGCAGCACACACAATGTGATGTAATAACGTTTCATTGTTTAAATTGGCTCGATTTGGCTAGATATAAATTATATTTTTGACCTAATTCTTGTTCTAATCTCTTTATTTAGTTGTTTTCGAAATTCTTTTTTGTTTCTATTCAGAAGTTTTTGCCGAAAATTTATTGTTATTCGATGCTTATCGATAAGATGGAAAGTTGTTTTTACGATTGAGAAAACAATCATAAAATGACAAACCGGCATAGAATCAGTTAGATAAATCATTTGTCTGTCTATAGATGGACTTGCAGCTAGAGTAGCGTACTGTATTTTTTCGATAAGTCCTATTTGACGTTAAGTGTTCGAAAACGTTCGGAATAGACAAAAATTTCTAATTTTCATCTTGAAATGTCCCATATTATTAAAGTATTTACCTGAAATGGAATATTCCACAACGAATGAAAACTGGGACAAGCATTTACAATTCGATCGGTGTCGGTTGACATGAAATTGACAATTTCACCAATTGAAAAATGACTATGGAGCCGCAACGGACTCACCGTTAATGTTTTTCGATAAATTGTCGTTATTAGTGCGCCTCTCATTCGAAATCCAACCATTGACATTAGAAAATTAAAATGGCTATCACATAAAGCGGCTAAAAATATCAAAAATTCCGAATATATTCGAATAGCGATATATACAGTCTGTTTTGACTTAGTTGGTTTTTTTTTTTCTACAAAAAAGCTTACCAATTAACGATGTACTTAATAAACCTCCAGCATACAAATAACCTAACTTAACATCTCTATTGTCACTCTCAATAAAATTAATCAGTCGATTTAATAGCATCGGTCCAGCAAAATTCGCGCAATCGCCGATAAATTTTAAAATTCCCACACTATAAAATTCCACCCAAAAAACTTTGTGAAGACTTTTCAGCAACGAAAAATTTGAATTTTTTATTTCCACTTGATTTTCTGTAACAAATTTTATAGAAAGTTGAACGAAATGATTGATTTATGTATTTAATCAGTTTTCTACCGTCAGGTGGCGTATTCTGTTCCGCGCTTTCCTGCAATGATCCGACTACTTTTCCGTCTTCGTGCTGATTTAATGCATTTGCTAATTCACCGGTAATGATTGAGCAATTCAGTGTTAAAGGTAAATCGTATAAATCTTCAGTACTCGATATTTGGCCTTAATGAAAAAATAATTTATTTTTTTAAATTTTTATAATGCTCATTCTTGAAGCGCCAACCTTTGATTCCTTTTTGCATTAAACCTTCCACCCATGAAAAACATAATTTCGAATACCATTTGGTATGTTCCATGGCAATGCCTAAATATGATGGATCACCTTCCTCCGAGAAACGTACATAGGCATTACTTAACAATGGCTGACTTTCGCCTGACTGTAAAGAAACTACATATTTAATAAAATGTATCTGGCTAGCACAAAATAATATTCTATTGCCTCGACTATGTTTAGTTCCACTGTATGCTTGTCTCCAGGTATTAAAGTGGCAGCATAAAACAACTGTATAATCAGGTATCCAATACTTATTCCATATGCCAGATACATGCTGTACGGTTTGAATGTTGCATATTTTAAAATCAGAAAATGACTTCTAACCGAAATCACACTAAGTACAAACATTAACGACCAAATAACTAGAATAATTACTGGTCCACGGGTACTTTTTCCCAATTTCTTACGCAATCCGATGTTATAGAATAAATGAACGAACCACGCAATGCCGCGTGTGGCACTCAGAAGGTACGCAACTTCAGGTATGTTTTCATTCGTTTTAAAAACAAATATGTATAATTGAATTACTGGCATAACGGCTAGTAAAACGGTTAGAAAACATCGCAGATTTAATGAGAGTAATTGAATCGATCCTCTTGAAACAAATTCTTTATGTAATCCAAAGTAATAACTCGAAAATATTGCTAAAATACCTAGAAATTCGTACGAATAAATTAATTAAAAAATAAATTACTTGATGAAAACGAGCAATTTCATTTGAAATGTGTCTATGGGAAGTACAGAAAATAACGGCAAAAAACTTCATAGGCAGCGCCATCTATTTGCTTTCAATTAAAACACCGAATTAAAGTTTTGCTTAACTAAAGATGATAAATAGAATTTTTAATATTTTTATCACTTGTTTCATTAAATTAATTATTTTCAAAAAATATAATTAGCGAATAACAAAAATTAATTTTTTTTTTCTAAAAGTAATATTCACGGCTCCATCTACCCGTGGATATCAAAAGTTTATAACATACGAATCATTGTTGTCAATTCGTAATTTCGATATTAGATTGTATAGCCAATTAAACTTACTTAATGTAGGAATGTCGAGGATTATTTGTTGAAAGCAAAGTCCAATATCATTTCTTTCTTTATTCCATATTTCGAGACCCTCATCGCCACAAAATCGAGTTAAATTCATGTAAGTGCTTCGATCTTCGTCGGGAATAGAAAAACCGTCCATCTTTGATATTAGTATGGTTGTTCATATAAAGAGTAATTCTGTATTAATTATATAAATAAAATATATTAATTAGAAAACTATGCATATCAACTATTACAAAATAGTTAAATTAAATAATAAATTTGAATTATGTCTGAGAAAGTATTTGCCAATCTGGCAACGCGGCAAATAGTGGCTCTCGTTCGATTGAAAGAAAATCGAAAATGGCACCTAACCAAATCTAAAAGTCTAAAATTTGTTTTTTATCCTGAATTGTTGTGATTAAATTCGTGCTTGTGAATGTGTTAATTAATTAGAAGCAGGATTTTAAAAAAATATCAGGTAGGTGCACTTGTGCTAAGATTTTTTAATTATAGTTAATTCTTGGTTAGTTCCCCAAACATAATACATATCATCATTAATTATCGGTATAAATAAATAGGAAAACAATATACTCACGTTTAAAAACCGTTTAGTTTTACTTGTTTATTATACATTTAACTAGGAAGAATTACTAAAGCTTCCAATCCGATAAGTAGCGCAATAAATAAACCAGAAAATTGTAAGTACACCAAAACAAATCATAAACTATCGTCATCTGACGGATTCGGAGATAGACATAAAGGGCGGTTCATTATATTAAAAAAATAAATAACTGTGTAATCCGGCAAATTGATAATTATCTGTAATATTATTTTAAAGTAATCAAATTATATTAACATTGATTATTTCGGGTTTAAATTTAGAAAGAAAACACAGAACGATTTTAGAAAATACAGTACAATTTTATTCGTAATTTAAACTATATTCAGTTGTATTACTGACTAAAATAAACCATGGCAATGTATCAATTGGTGCATTATAATTGGTGAGTGTACTTGGCCCAGAATATACTGTTGCGTTATCATTTCCATCTTGCCAACGTCCTTTCGGAAGGTAAATGTCTCTTGCTGTTGCACCCTCTGTAATTACTGGAGCTACCAGAATATCTTCGCCAAGTAGAAATTCTGAAAAAAAAAAACAATTAGATCGGTAATTAATCATCTTTAGCAATTACTTACCATTATCGATACCCAATGCAATCGGATCTTCTGGATCGATCCACCAAATCGGTGGATTTACCGGTGTACCATTTTCAATGTTCTGTTGCATTGCAGCCAGTATTTTCGTTGAATATTCACTATGCAGATTCACGTATTTTTTAACAATATTTTCAACATCAAACTGGAATCGAAATTAATAATTATTCATTATTAAAAAAAAAAAATGTCACAAAGCGAAAAAAAAAGTCTTGAAAAAGATTTTAAAGGATAGAAAATCAAAAAAAATACTAAAGTAAAACTAATAATCATTTTGATAAAGTTCCAAATTCAACCATTACATCAGCATTAAACTCCCATGGTAAATAACTGAATTGCATTGCTGGCATAAAAGTAGTCGCTTGCGCCCATCTGACAAACAACTCACTTGTTGGCGGTGCATCGTAACCATTGCCACCGATTATATCTGGTAGAACCCTAATTAATAGTAAAATAAAAACAGTCATACATTAAAAAAAAAAATCTACATGTTCACAAGTACATACATTCCATATCCATTCATATTTAGTTGTAATAATGTTGGAATCAGTGCAGCCAGTCCATTATCATTTCCCCATCTCGAGTCTTTATCAAACATTCGAACAAAATGTGGATGTCGCTGTGATCTGAAACGAAAATGTTCGATTATTGTGCACTAAAATTATTTACAATGTTGGTCTTGTTGCCTACCTGTACGCTACACGGAGTTCGATTAGATCACCAAACTGTGCGCATGTGTCACTGTAATTGGTTGTAATAATATTGGGTTGTAGATTTTCATTTGAAAAAACTGGTGACTAAGATAACATTGGTTAAAATGTTTTGATTTATTCTGTGATTCATCTAACTTACATCATTTACATAATCTGTTTCACCTGCATCGAATTTAAATGAATCAATGCCGGTATTTGTTTGTAATTCTTTTAAACGATTCGTAAACCATTGCGCTGCCACTAAATTTGTAAAATCTATTTGATGTGAATCGTCGCTGTCCCACCACGATGCTGTGATATTTCCGTTTATGTCCTTTACGAAATAATCTAAGATTTTAAATAATTTAATAGATGCCAAATTAATTAGCATTCGATTCGATACCATTTTCTTTTCCAACATTTGAATTGTTTTGACAATTATCATCGACGAATGGATGTATCCATAATGTAACTCTAAAATTATCATTTTTAAGTGTTGCTACAGTTTCGCTGATATTTGGAAATTTGTCAGTATCAAATTCCTGTGAACCATAACATCTCTGAAACATTGAATTGAATTTATATTGTGAATAAGTGGTGCACTGAGTGGTAATTCACCTCCCAGTTATCATCGATTTCAATCTGTCCACCGTCATATGAATGATTCCGTATAGATTGAGCAAATTCCAAGACAACTCCTGTGTTTATATTTTTCTTGTATTTAGCCCATGTTGTCCAAATCGGTTCGCTAATCATTTTTTCATTTGGATGACCTGTTGGTTTTCCTATAGGGCGATAATACATTAATTTCTAGTCGGTATGAATGTCTAAATGTCTTACCGAACCAGTTATTAACAACATTTAAATGTGCTAATTTCGCATTGTCAGCCGTACCAAGGAAATAACTCATTAATGTCTGAAATTAATCAAAGTGAATAGGTATTTTTAATGAATGTAGATTTACATACAAAGTTTCGAATATATGGTGGTGCCACCTGTGCAGTGAAACACACTTGACCATCGTATTTATTGTTCTGATCGATCCAAAGTGGTACTTGATCGTCCACAAGTATATATGTTCCATTTGAGTGCAACCAGTACCTGATCGGTATGATAGAATTTATTGCAATTTTCTTTTCGTAATTTTCATACATTTACCTTTCTGCAATTCCAAAACTACTGCCCTTACTTATAATATACGGCTTACTATCATCCAATACTAATTTTTCCAATGGCCACTCTTGCTTATAGATTTCTGGACCACCATACCAATGGGTATCATCTGAAAAACAAGCGAACAAAATCTTTTGTATATGTAGCTGTTAATTATTAACAATGTAACAGTATTACTAATCGTATCTAGATCATAACAATCGGTAAGTATCGCATCAGCCGGTCCAATGGCGTTTATTTTAAAACCATTTTCCATTGGTTGAATTGTCAATTCCTCGCCGAAATCGTTAATTTCGCAATTCTTTTCGCCTATACACGTCACGTGATTGAATGATTTTCCAACCTGTAATTTTCCATTCAGTTTGATTTCATTGTCTGCAATTGTATTATGGATACGATTTGAATCAAGTAGGCTATGACATAATAAATATAAAGTTTACGAAAACTTTTACCTTTTATTATTGTAATATCTAGACCATCGTCTTGCTGAAAATATTCCAGTTCAATAGTTTCAGTTTTATCTTTCAGAATACCAGCGGTAATAGTGTAAAATAAGGTAAAAAATATCGCCAAGGCCAACTTTGCTAAAAATTACCAACATAGAAATGACAAAAAAGGCAAATGAAAGCAAAAAAGGTATGTTCGAATATTCTGTTCTGTCGTATTTAATTTAATTTAATGGTTACGTTAATAAGCAAGAAAAATACACCAAAATTGCTAGTAGTTACAACGACTACCCCAGGTCTTCTGCACGTATAATTTTTTAATTTCAAATTTTTTGAATTGCATTTAAATTTAATTCAGTACATGATGATGAAAGGCTCATTGATCATCGATCTACAATGTCATTAAAAAAACCAAAGTGTTTAACCCTTTACGAAAAATCCCTTGTAATAGAAGAACTGGACAATGGTGTAAAAATGGGCTTCCTATCGCGAAAATATGGTGTTGCCAAATCGACTATTTGGAGTATAAAACAACGAAAAGAGACGATTTTAGATGCAGTGAAAATCAAAGGTTCGAGTAAAAGGAAAACATTGAAAACTCCCGATTTTCCTTTAATGGAGAAACAGTTGTATCGATGGTACGTGAATCAAAGAAAGGACCAAATTGCCGTCGATGGGACAATGATGCGGCAAAAAGCGAAATCGTTACACGCAGAAATACAGGAATCCGCTAAGGAATTTTCAGCCAGCGATGGCTGGTTGCAAAAGTTTAAAAACCGCTATGGAATTCTATTCACAAAAGCTGATTGTAATCTATCACCACCACGCGACTTAGTCGCAACAGAACTTGTGCAAGCATTCGATCCTGTTAAATTGCATTTAGATAATAAAACCCAAGAACTAGGCTTGAGATTAGATCAGCTTTACAGTGTCGATGAGATTGTTTTATATTGGAAGCAGTCGTCCGATAATAATTCTGATCTGTCAGCAGCAGCAACAGCAAAAACTCATTCCGGCAGTCAACGTTTGACATTTGTAACTTGTACGAATGCATCGGGTAATCATAAATTGAAACCACTAATTATTGGTAGACGGGAACATCCCGGGAAATCATTGGAAGAATTCGCGTGTCCGGTAGATTATCAATATTCGAGTAGAGCCTGTTTGACGGCGGGCATTTTAAAAAAATGGTTTCATCAGTCATTCGTACCACAAGTAAGTGCAAGTATTTCGAATATAATCGTAATAAATATTGACTTCTTATGTGCCTACATTGTAATTTAGGTGACATCTTTTTTAAGCACAAAAAGACTTCCAATCAAAGCTCTACTTCTTATAAACAGCACATCGTCTTACGCTAATGAAAACAAATTACGAAATGAAAATGAGCAAATAATCACAATGCATCTGCCACCGCTGAAGGCAATCATTAGGTAACATTAGTGTCAATGTCAGTCTCCTTCCAGTCTGATCAGACTTCATTTATAGAAAGAAACTTCTTGCTAATGTTATCGAAGACGGCTCTGATATTACGAAGCCTTTAAAAATATTAAACGCGAATGAAACTATGTCGAAACTAATGGCCGCCTGGCAACATTTAGATGCCAGTGTGATTTTGAATTGCTGGCGGAACGCATTGAGAGATCTTGAAAAAAACGACAATGTGTCACTATCGATTTTATCCCATCAAGACGATTACATTAACGACAACCTGTCCACGGTATTTGGATTTATGACGTTTAGTAAAACAAAGTTAGCATCAAAAGATTCTAATTTTTATCAATTTTTTTTTTTTTTTCGATAGGAAACATTTCAAGATTTAAACGCATTGAAATGGACACGAGTGATGGATGAATGTGAAATTCAAGTGCAAAAAAACCATCAAAATACAAATTCTAGTCGAATGGACTCTGTAACTGATGCGTTTAATGTTGTAATTGACTGGGCACAGAATAATGGAATTAATGTGACAGATCTGGATGTATTGAATAGATTAAGAGGACAAGCTGTTAGTCAAACGATTGCGGAAATCAAAATTGAAACTAAAATTTCCTGAAAGTGAATTAGAATATGAAAATGATGTATGCAAAGTTTTTTATTTAAACAATTCAATATGATATGATTAATTTGAAGTAAAATTTATTTGTACTTACCTGAAATCCACATGGCAATTTTGTAATTTGACACGATTTAGAAATGAACTATTGATATGAATAAACGAGTAATTTATATTAATTGATAATGTTTCCTATCATAATAAATTCCAAGTGTTTTGTCTATAGATTATTGCTAGATCTGATAATTTTGGTATATTGAAATTGTTTTTTAATACCGTACTTCTTGTACTAGTTCGCCGTAATCATAACGTACGGAGATTAGTGCGCAATCTGAACTAGTACCAAAATATAGAAAATAATAACTAAAAGTTACAACAACAATACCACGATTAGTATAATAAATTCAAAGTGTAGATGCCGAGAAGTGTTACCGATCAATTAGATTATATTTAAAAAAGTATGTGCTTGTGAATTTGAGGTTAGAAAATTTGCTACAATATTATAATTTGTACATTATCAATTATGGCTATTTTATCGCTTTTTATTTTTGTTATAGCGGAAATTGGTGGCGATAAATGCAAAAAAAAGCAATGAAAAACATCAACAATCAAAATTATGGTTTATTCAATCACAACTAATCGAAATGACACAAACAAGAGTTACATGAAATAAGTAATTTATTTAAATTATTGTATCTACACAATGTATTCGAATCAATTTCATACATTTCATCTAATACTAATAACAATATTATTACAACAATCATCATTCTGTGAATCGATAATGTTAACCTATGAAGATTTTCTACGTGCTAAAAGTTTTAATGCTAATAGAACAATTATAGAATGGGGTGTACCTGGCGGTCCGTATATTAATCAAATTGTACGTAGAACAATTTGCCCAAAAGGCACTGTTTGGATTAAAGACAAGTGTAAAATAATTGTGAAATTTATGTAGTAATGACTTGTTTTTAAAAAGAAAAAGTGTATATTTGGCGGGGAGTTCGGTGAGTTATTGTCGAATCGTAGAATTTGGTTTGGTACTATTTATATGTTATTAATATGATGTATTTATGGTATCATTGATAATAATACCATTATAATGATTTGTTATAATTTGAAATTTTAATTTTTTTAATTCTATTAAATGTCCAAATTCACCGCCGAATATACAGAAAACTCCCCGCCGGTTATACACATAGCTAAAGATTAGTTGGTTTTTTAAGGTTATGTTCTAATTTAAAATAAAGCGGAATTGATTAATTTGAAGTTGTAAAAACTAAAAAGTGCATTTTGATTTAATATACTTCTAGTTAATTAATAATATCAATTTTTAATAAAACTATTACGCGTGGCCCACCTGAAATTCAGAACGGCCATGCTATTAAATAATTCTTATAATACTCAATTAATAGCATACCGAATTCAATAAATCTGCTTCGTCTTTGGATTTTTTCAAAAAATACTCCAACGAAACGTTTTCAACAACATAAAAATCATCAATACAGGCAATTCCATGGATATTCTGGTACGTATAACGATTTATATTAGTTCGAACAATTATATGTTTAGTTTTAAAGAATTGTAGTGAATTTTTTAATAAAGTACAAGAAAATACATTGTCTTCAAATGAAATTGTCCTTAAACTGGGCGCATTAAGTAGAATTTCATTCGAATCAAATGTGTAAATAGCATTTCCACTAATATCTAAATTAGTTAGAGCATCCATGGAAAGTAGTACGGTTGAATCGAACACATTTAATGAATTGTTCGCTAAAAATAACGAAACTAGGTTTTTGAGTCCAGAAAAAATGCCATAATTAAATATTTTCAATTGATTATCGTTTAAATTAAGCACCCTTAACATGGTTAGCATTCGAAATGTTCCCAATGTGAAACAATTTATACTGTTATTTGATAAATTCAAATCTTCTAAATGTGACAGCCCATCGAAAGCATTTGCATCAATATGGGTAATTTGATTACTCGATAAATCTAAATAATAAAGCGAAATTACACCATCGAATACACCAGACGATAATTCACTAAGATAATTATGCGATAAATTAACAAGACTATTTGATGAAGCGTTTAAAAAGCCCGGACTAAGAACATTTAAATAATTATTTTCTAAATGTAACTCATATAGATTTCGTAAACCAGAGAAAGCATTCGCTGATATAGTTTCGATATTGTTATTGTTTAACAATAGATAATTTAGAGATTCCAAATACTTGAATGCATTAGCATCGATAGATTCGATTTTACTATCGGCTACATCTAAAGTTTCTAGTTTATTTATATATTTAGATTTATGATGAAGTGTATTGTTGGTGAAGTGTTTAATATCACAATTTTGACATTTCAATGAACGTGTATAGATACTTATGTAGATAAAATTGTCGATAACATTTTCACAAATAACTCGATCATCTACTGCTTTGCATTGTTCTGTTGCTCCACCACAAAGTGGCGTTCCAATTATTATGAAAAAATAAAATAGTAAAACAACGGAATCTTCTGTCATTTTTCGCACTGAAATTATAAATTCGTTTTTTTTTTTTTTTTGTTCGAAAATTGATAATTTCTACTACATGCTACTGTTTGTTTAAACAAATAAATAAGTACTTACATAATATTTGTTGATGTAAAACGAATGAACAACTGTTGCATGCACGCACTAAGTATACGACATATCGCTGTTATTAATTTCCATTAAACTGAACGTTTCCTTAGAATAATAAAATTGCTTTTGTTAATTCTTAGGTCAAAATGTTAATATGTATGTTAAAATATTCGCATTACTGAAATATGTAATGAAAATATTATCAAAATAGATTGACATCAGCGTGGAAAAAAATGAGAAAAATTAGAACAATAACAATTTATATTAATAATAACATATTAATCATTAACAAATTATATTTCTACATATATATATGATAAGTCAAAATTGGCTTTGACTTCATGGCCAACTACTTCTTTGTTCGTCTACATGCACAATATATTGATAGATTATTTATAAATTCCACAATACACAGTTATATAAATTCATTTTTGATTATAAAATCGATTAGATCGGTTAAACGTTGCTTATACAGATCGGTGACGGGTAGCTGTCTCCATTTAGGTTCAAAAATGTCTTCACCTTGATCGGCTAATTCTTCATATCTGGCCATTTGTTTATCGTGTAGTGTTTGCGGCAGCATAATTAATGTTATAAACAATCCTTGGAAAAGAAAATGGATCAATACAGATGTGATTAAATATATTTACTTATTTATTTATTTTTTTTAATATATACACATAAACAGTTACCAAGTCTAGAATATTCCTTCCAATCCGTTCGAAATGCTTCGTACGGATAGATTTGTTTTAAATCTAATCCAAAACCTGCTAGATTATCATTCAATGTTGTATAATATAATTGCAAATATCGTGTATAATTGTTTAAATCATGTTTGCCAGCGCAAATATATAAAAAGTAACTAAGATCATTAACAGGATGATTTAAATGGCTCAGTTGCCAATCGATTAAGCAAACTTTCGTAGGTAATCGGGGATGGTCTTTGTCCTTGAAACGAAAAAATCGCATTTGTAATTATTACGTTATTAGTTTTATTCTAAGCCTACTTCGTATTTGAATAACATATTCATACTCCAGCAATCGGCGTGTGATATAACATAATGGCCATTATCATCTTTTTTACTTTCCATAAATGAATAGAATTCTTTTTCGAAGTTTTCCAATGCGGCAATGTACTTTGGTTTATCTTTTAATGCTTCAGTTGCTGATGTTAATATTCGAGGGGTAATATTGTGTGGTTCATTTTTTATTTTGCTCTGTTGAAATTCGAATATTGGATGGTATCTGTAAATTTGGTAATATTTTTGTAGTAATTCACTAGCTATATAATCATAATATGTCAGTTCATTATCGAACAATACAAAGGTGTTTTAAATTTGTATGTAACTATGGGCATGTCGGGATTATTAGAATGGTGTTTTAAAATATCAGAAATTCCTGATATTTCCTGTATACCCGCAGAACAAACAGTAAACGATTTCTGTGCAAATGGTCGCGAACTGTCTGTTCTGTTAATATAATTCGTTAACTATACGAACTGAACAGATATAATCTACTTAAATCTCTAATATAAAGCGCACTGATCGATATTGATTAATACATCAAATCCTTGTCATTAATTAAAACTAATAATTAAAAAACACTAACTTCATACTTTCTGTTAATTCGTTAAACTTTTCGGGTTGCAAATGTTTCATAGCAAATGAAACGGCATGGAATCGAGCATATTCAGTTACAACTAAACTTAAATGTTCAGTATCCATCGGTTCCCTTCGATTGCACAATTTATAGCCATTTTCTTTTAAATTTTCGAGTGCAATTGTTTCGTCGAATTCCTCCCAAATTGAACCGTATTCTTTGGCAATGGCATTGAACGGTGTTGGAATTGCGCTTTGGAACCTGATGAATTCTAGATAGTAAAAAGTAAATGATAAATAAGGTTATGTACATATGATGGCGTCAAAGAAACTGGCCTAGCCAGAGGATAGTGCAGTTCACTGTACGCACAGAACTAGAGCGACAAATTGATGCGCAATGTACACTAGAAAGCGATATGAAAAATTTGTTTAATAATAAAGAAATTATCGTACAAAATACAATATTTACTTTGATTAATGAGTACCATGTGTAATATTACTGTAATGAATTAATACAATTAGTACCAATTATGCTATTATAAAAACATACCTGGAAAAACTTTTTCATACATATGAACTTCCCTCATAAAGAAATTTCTTGCAGGAAATTGTTTTCTTAAATTCGCACTTTTTAGTGACAGTTTCAAAACAATGTCCAACTTTTGATAATTCCCATCTAGATTGTACAATGATACAAATTTCATTTGACTAAGATAGCCATTGCAATCATTCGCTTCGCTCTCGACAATTTTATAATTTTTTATGCCATGATTTTCGGCTATTTTTTTTAATAATTGTTTATGGTTTGCTGTTAGTGATACCGTGGTCATTTTGTATTAAATATAATAAATGTTGTTTACGAACTTGAATATGTTTAATTTATAATAATTTCATACAGTCAGATCGAGAGGAATATCAGTTGAAAATTCAGTACGAAATCAAAATGGTAATTTGAAGTGATAATTTCTTTAATTATTATGTAAATATCGTAAAATTATACTTTAAAAAAACGTATTATCTAATTTTTATATGAGAATAAATGTAATTAGCTGTCCGATTATTTGAGTTCACTGTTTATATTTAAATGATACACACAAGAAATGTTTTGTACTAGAATATTTCACACGATTATTACGACTAAGCAACGCGTATTGTACTAAGGATTTTTCAATATTTATATCTTATCTTAAATATGTAATTTTATTAAAACTGTTATTACAATTAGTACACACAAAAAATGTAAAATCACTGCACGATTTTTCAAAATTTCGATTAAATTTATACGTCCAATTGTCGTTTAGTGTTTGAAACTAAACGTAAATGTAAAGTAATAAAAAACTTTGCTAAAAACTTCTGGTTTTTTATAACATTGCAAAGACAATCTACAAAAATGTTACAGTACAACCTTCTTAATCTGGACACCCTGTCAAGTGACGTCATATCATCACAAGAATAAGAGGATCATATTAAATAGGTAGCAGTGTATAATTAATTACTGACCTTGGCATTTGAAAGGTTATTAGATAATAGCAAACAGGTGATTATTTAAAGAAATAAAACATTGGAATTTAAAACGCATCATTTTTATTCAATATTGTTTAATAGGATATAATGGTATAAAAATTTAGCTAGACTTGTACAATATCTTAAGTACATTACTGAAGTAAAAATGGTATGGATCGAATAGATATCTTATTGCTTATCTTTGCTGATTATTGCTTATCATTAAAAGATCAAATGGCCAACTACTTCTTTGTTCGTCTACATGCACAATATATTGACAGATTATTTATAAATTCCACAATACACAGTTATATAAATTCATTTTTAATTAAAAAATCAACTAGATCGGTTAAACGTTGCTTATACAGATCGGTGACGGGTAGCTGTCTCCATTTAGGTTCAATAATATTTTCACCTTGATCGGCTAAATCTTCAAATGTGGGCATTTTTTTATCGTGTAATGTTTGCTGCAGCAACATTAATGTTGATGACAATCCTTGAAAATGAAAATGGATCAATACAGATGTGATTAAATATATTTACTTATTTATTATTTTTTTAATATATACACATAAACAGTTACCAAGTCTAGAATATTCCTTCCAATCCGTTTGAAATGCTTCGTACGGATAGATTTTTTTAAAATCTAATCCAAAACCTGCTAGATTATCATTCAATGTTGTATAATATAATTGCAAATATCGTGTATAATTGTTTAAATCATGTTTGCCAGCGCAAATATATAAAAAGTAACTAAGATCATTAACAGGATGATTTAAATGGCTCAGTTGCCAATCGATTAAGCAAACTTTCGTAGGTAATCTCGAATGGTCTTTGTCCTTGAAACGAAAAAATCGCATTTATAATTATTACATTATTAGTTTTATTCTAAGCCTACTTCGTATTTGAATAACATATTCATACTCCAGCAATCGGCGTGTGATATAACATAATGGCCATTATCATCTTTTTTACTTTCCATTAATGAATAAAAATTTTTTTCGAAGTTTTCTAATGCGGCAACATATTTTGGTTTATTTTCTAATGCTTCGATTGCTGATCCTAGCCGTGAAGGGACCACAAAATTTGAATCGTTTTTAAAATTGGTTTTTAGAAATTCTAATATTGTATGGAATCTGCAAATTTATAGTAATTCGCTGTCAATAATCAAGATATGTCAATTCATCAGTCGAGCATCGCACAATATACCTGCAGAACGGACAGTAAACGGTTTCATTGAAATGATCGCAAACTGTCCGTTCATGTAGTACAATTTGTTAACTTTACAGAGATTTGGAACAGACATAATTTAGCCAAATATCTAATATACAGCGTACTGATCACGATATTTATTAATACATCAAATCCTTGTCATTAATTAAAACTAATAATTAAAAAACACTAACTTCATACTCTCTGTTAATTTGTTAAACTTTTCGGGTTGCAAATGTTTCATAGCAAATGAAACGGCATGGAATCGAGCATATTCAGTTACAACTAAACTTAAATGTTCAGTATCCATCGGTTCCCTTCGATTGCACAATTTATAGCCATTTTCTTTTAAATTTTCGAGTGCAATTGTTTCGTCGAATTCCTCCCAAATTGAACCGTATTCTTTGGCAATGGCATTGAACGGTGTTGGAATTTTGTATGCGTTTTGGAAACTGATGAATTCTAGATAGTAAATAGTAAATAATAAATAAGGTTATGTACATATGATGGCGCACAAGAAACTGCGCTATAAACTGGCCTAGCCAGAGGACGGTGCAGTTCACTGTATGCACAGAACTAGAGCGACAAATTGATGCGCAATGTACACTAGAAAGCGATATGAAAAATTTGTTTAGTAATAAAGAAATTATCGTACAAAATACAATATTTACTTTGATTAATGAGTACCATGTGTAATATTACTATAATGAATTAATACAATTAGTAGCAATTATGCTATTAGAGTCACATACCTGGAAAAACTTTTTCATACATATAAACTTCCTTCATAAAAAAATTTCTTGCAGGAAATTGTTTTCTTAAATTCGCACTATTTAGTGACAGTTTCAAAACAATATCCAACTTTTGATTATTCTCATCTAGATTGTACAATGATACAAATTTCATTTGGCTAAGATAGCCATCGCAATCATTCGCTTCGTTCTCGACAATTTTATAATTTTTTATGCCATGATTTTCGGCTATTTTTTTTAATAATTGTTTATGGTTTGCTGTTAGTGATACCGTGGCCATTTTGTACTGAATATGATAAATATTGCTTACGAACTTGAATATGTTTAATTTATAACAATTTGATGCAATCAGATCGAGAAGAATTTCAGTTTAAAATTAAATCGTAATTTGATGTAATAATTTCCTTAATTATTATGTAACTAGCGTAAAATTATGCTTTAAAAAACGTATTATCTAATTTTTATATGACAATAAATGCCATACAACGAATGTTTGGATCTAGAAATAGAAATTTCCCACGATTATTACGACTAGGAAACGAGTATTGTACTAAGGATTTTTCAATATTTATATTTTATTACTTTTATATTTTATCTTAAATATATAATTATTAAAATCATTATTACAATCAGTACACACAGAAAATATAAAATCGCACTGCACAATTTTTTAAAATTTCCATTAAATTTATACGTCCAATTGTTGTTTAGTGTTTGAAACTAAAAATAAATGCAAAGTAATCAAAAAATTTGCTAAAAATTTCTGATCATTTAGACAGTATAAAAAAATATTACAGTACAACCTTCTTGATCTGAATACCCAGTCAAGTGACGTCATGTCATCACAGGAATACGATGATCGTATTAAACAGCTAGCAGTGTATAATAACCTTGGCATTTAGACGATAATTGTCTAATAGATAACAGCAAACAGGTGATTATTAAATAAATAAAACGCATCATTTTTATTCAAATATTGTCCAATAAGACATTATAATATAACAATTTAGCTAGACTTATACAATATTTTAAGTACATTACTAAAATAAAAATCAATTTATTCTAATTAATTAAGAAAATATATGAAAATGGAATGAATGAAGTGGTGACCTTGTCGCTTATCTTTGCTAATTATTGATTATCATTAAAAAATCAAATGGAACTTGAATTGATAATTGATTTTATGTCAATTATATCAATTTATTACAAAAAATATATTGATTGTGAATGGTTACCTGTTACATGTTTCAAAGTCTTTAAAATTACATAATACCTCCTGATTTTTAATAAAATACATACGTATATAAATATGGTTATAAAAATATATACAACTACATACATTTATATTATAATTTTTTAAATAAACATTTACTTTGTTCGAAAGATGTTCTAAGAACTGGACGCTACAATTTCCAGATTATTTTAATCATAGAACAATTATGATTTAAGTTATTTTTGCTCTATTTCTTTCTAATAAGAAATTAGATTTAGCTACCTAAAACTTGAATAAAATTTATTTTTAGAAATCACACCGAGTTTTACTGTATATAACCTTTGTTGCTACTAGTAGAAATTTTATCGTATGATAAGAACTCAACGATTTTACACACAGACCTATGAACTGGAAAAACCATTTATTTTATAGGCCTTTCGACGGATTAAGTAAGTATAATTTGTATCGAAACTCAATTTAATGACTGATTAACTCAGAAATTTAATAGCCAGAATGTAATTAAGATATGTAATATTCTTATTATTATAAATAAATGTTTTATTAGTTTGTTATTTATTTCTATCTACAACAGGTTCTGCTCTTTATTCATATTTGAACAGTTCATAGTTCCATTGTATAAAAGGGAGTTTTAAAATAAGCAGGCATAATTCTAGGTATCCTTAAAATGTGGCATGTATAGGGGGGCATATACTTAAAATGTTCGATCTTCACCATTTCGGTGATAATTGTTTAAAATTCCATTGATGATACGCATTGTTTGCATCGCACGGCATCAATGACAAATGTGACGTTTGCGGATGAAGTGCAATACATTTCTTATGGACACGATGCACTAGTGTATGGGTATTTTCATGATAGAGCCATGGACCATCAACTGTTCCTAATCTGTTGGGGAAAACCCCAAATAATTAGATTACATAAAAAAAAACTTGTTTTTTTTTTTTGCCTACCTGCAAAACGCTAATTTTATTCCTTGTGCATCCGCTTCGATGCACCTCTCCCCGACACCAAGTTGACCTTTAGAATTCAATCGAATCAATTGATTGTTACCGAAACCGTGACAGTGTTGAAGAGCCATTAAAGATGGCGGGCCGTGACCCAGTGTATCTAAACATTTATCTTCGACTGCTACCGATCTGAATGTATACAAAAAAAAAAGGAAAATCGTAGATTTTATGGCAACAGATTAAAACTATGATGATTGTAAAATTAATATTTAATAAAATACAAAATGATTGTTATTTAAAAAAATTGGCATAGTTTTGTTTTTTCCCGACCGATTTTATTAGTTTTATGATCAGTGACGTGCTATAAGATCGGGGTAAAAATATATTACAAAAATAATTGTTAAAATTTATTTTGAAATTGTTATGAACAATTTTTTTAATAGTTTGAATGGTTTGGTTTGGAATATTATGGATTATTTTAGATAGTCAAAATTAATGTAAAAAAACTTGAAAATAATTTGAAAACGCAACAATAACACAAAGCCCGCCCGTCACTGATCTGACAATCACCACCATTGCAATTATCGCAATATACACGGCGCCATCTGGCGGAACAAAAAAAATGTCTGACCTACAAATATTTTGACTTTTGTTAGGTTGAGTCTATTCCTTATTATAGGTCTCCATAACTAGTACATACATTAATCAAAAATAATTTCTTTATTTATTTTCCAATAAACGACAATTTTTCCTAATGCCATGCAACAAATAGATACTATAGATAATTTCAAAATAATATCACAGAACAACTATTCTGTGATCAGAGTATCTCTTGTAATTAAACGAAAATAATAACGCTTCGATTCAATGAGAAAGGCATGCATTTACTAAATGAAGCATATACAAAAATATTAATAATATATCCATATATAACATTATTGTGGCAAAAATATATTCTTCTGCCGATAATTCCTGTCTTCTACCACCTAAAATACTTTGCAAATCGTATAGTAAAAATATACTCAAAACAACTGTCACCAGACCGGCATAAGTCAACCACAATACTGGACTGAAAGTGAATAGAAAAACAATCAGAATAACTATACCATAAATCATAATAAGGAGTGAGATAAAAAACAGTATCGATGCCCATTTAGTAATATCGAACCATGTCTGAAATGCCAACAATGTTATGATGAAACATACAATCGATGTACTCGATACGGTAACTAATATAATTCTTGTGGAAAAAAATACTGTTGCTGCAGCACAAATATACGACATTGACATTGTGAATAAAAACAATAGAATAAAATTGATTGGAAACTTTCGTCTAAATGTATCGTAACATAATAAACTGAAATAGAGAATCATCCATAATGTCATCATGGCCCAAGACATTGGTCGATTTGTTCGTACGAATTGTTTTGATGGTTCATGATACATAATGAATGAAATAAATGCAGCTGTCACTAATAATTGTACAGCTAGTATTAAAAAGACTTTTTGAATGAATGCATGACGAATTTCTTGTAATTCAAATTCGCCTGAATATGAATAATCGTTTGGACCGATTGATCTATCGGATCGGGTAACATTAGTAGTAGTAGTGCCAAATGGTTGCATATAATATGGTTGAATGCCTGGACTGTAGGCAGGTGGTGGATACGGTGAGTATGGTGGTGGTGATTCACCGGGTGGCATTAACTAAAATAGAAAAGTTCATTCAGCAGTTACTTGAACTTAAAACACAAACCTACCCTTTGAGGCCTTTCATTTATACTGTAAACCACTGTTTCGCCAGTGCTAGTTGTTTTTTCTTTGATAGAAGTATCATTGTGCTGTGCCTCGATATCACCTTGAAAATATATATAACTATCGACTAGTTATAGTACCAAGATAATGAATATACACTTACCTTTTAAGCATTGCGCATTATTATTAATCACAGGCTCATCGGCCAATTTCTGATTGATTTTTTCACTACCTTCCACTATATTAATACGAATTTCAGCTTTTAATGAATAATTTTGAGATGTTGAAGCACCGCTTAGTTCAAGAACATCAGTTCGAGGAATAACAGTTTTAGATGGAGGGTTGGATGATGATGGGATTAATTGATTTGTTTCATTTGCAGTTCCAGTGATTGGACGATTATTTTCCGACATCGTTTCGATTTAAGGGAGTTTTTGGATGGAAGCAGGAAATATAATTCTAAATTTTGACATTGATCATTTGTCAAATACGACGTATCTGGAGTTCGAATTAAACTACGACTAATATCAATCTAAACTGACCTTAATTCACCATAGTGAATATTCGGAGGTAGTTCAGGATATTTTTCTACTACATCGTAAGCCACATTTTCCATATACCATTGGAAATTCTTACAGTTCAGCCTGAAAACATGGAAATTTTGTATAAGAACATCTAATCGAAAAACTCAATCGGTTTGTATACCTATTTTTCAAGGTCAGCTGTTCCGTTATGTCACCCATATCCAGGAATCTTGCCATTGGTTCTCTGGTATAAAAGTACTCTTTGTATTTTTCATCGAACCATGTTTCAATTACGCGTTTGTAGTTGATTGTTATTAGGGAACCTTTCTTTTTCTGAGCCAATTTGCCAAAATTGTATGGCATAAAACTTCGATAAACATGACCTACAATCAATACATTCCAGATATTGTTAAGCAGCAATCAAATTGCATTTGAAAATGGAGCATAATATGAAAAATTTGTGCAATAAAAATATTGGCTTTGTATTTTTACCAATATTGGTTGAAAAATCGCGGTCACTATTTAATTTAAATGAAACTTACCAACTCTAGAACAAGGCACCCATTCAATACTACCGCCACATTGCCAAATTTTGAAACTTAATTCAAAATTCTCACCACCCCAAACCAATAATCCGGGATCATACGAGCCGATTTCCAGAAAATAATGTCGATCAATGGCAAATAGACCACCAGCATGTGTCGGACTTTTATACGGTTCACTATTATGTTTTCGTTTCTTCAATTCCCTTTGCGGTACTTCATTTTCTTTGTATAACATGCCCCATTCGAAAATACCTAGAAAAATATAATGAAATCGTGTTATTCACTCTTACTTATGAAAAATGAACTGATTGCTGATTCACACCTCGAAAATGTCGATCTTCTCCATACACAGGACGATACTCAAATGTTTTATGATCAATACCGTCGATTATTGGAACTGTCATGGTACTACGATCTCGATAGATTGGTGCTAAAAGTGGTGGCAACCAGTTGGTATTAACTTCACAATGTGCATCTAAACAAAGAAAAATTATGGTAAAAATGTTCCGAATCTCGATGCTGAAATTCTATACCTAGAAATACAATAACTTCTCCTTTAGCTTCGACTGCTCCTCTCGATCTTGTCCGTATCAGACCTTCACGTTGCGAGTTTCTAATAAGTCTTACTTTACCATTAAATTGCTCGATATATTTATCTAAGTTGTATTTAAGGTTTTCCTTATCAGAAAAATCATCAACTAATAAAACTTCTTTTAATAGATAACTCGGTGTTCTATTTATAACACTGTGCACAGTTCGTAGCAGTACCGACCATCCTTCATTATGAAATACTATAATAACACTTGTACTAGATAAATTTTTTGGATAATCCCAATGCCTGCATTCTTCTAATCTTGTATCCAAAACGGTACGATCTAAAATGAGACAGTCGCATTATATTCGTTCTATACAGATATTTTTCAGAATTAAATCATCAGTTTGAATTTACCTAGTGAAATTTCATCGGAACATGCTACATTCATTCCATAATCGGATTCCGATTGATCAGCGTCATTTTGTTGTTCTTGTCGTAAATGATGTGGTTGACCTTTTTCACCTGGACCATCTTTATCGTCAATATCTTTTGGTTCGAAATTACCTAAACCTGATACTAATTTGGGTGCATCACGATTTAGATTTAATGGCTGCAAAATACATTTTCAGATCTTAATATCCTAGCAAAACCTTTTTCTAAACAAAACGCACCTGTCTGAACTTACTCACTATCGAATTGCCAATATTCCTATGGGATCCCTTTTCATATGTTGATAATAAATAAATTAAAAATACTACAATCAGTGCAAATAAAATTATTCTAACTGTACGAATCCTTCTACTTAAATATATTACAAAAGACATTTTTATTAAACTTTTTTGTTAAATGTTCATTCTAGTTTTACTTGAAATAGCTTATTTTATCGTATTCTATTTGTAAAAGAAAAAATACTTGGATGAAAAGCCCACGTAAACAAACATCCCGGTGTGTTCATTAATGACATTTTAACATATGTCATTTTCAGTCAAATTATGTCAAATATATTTCAATTTTTTAGGATGCATATCCACATAGCTGAGACTAAGATGTCGGATATCAAAGTGACAATTGTGACATGTAGTCGAGAACGGGGAAAGCATTCTATTCTCTTCTTAGAAATAAAATTAAATTAAAAACTTAATAAAAAGTAAAAAGCAATTAATTTTTTTAATTTTTAAAATATTTTTTTTTTTTTCGATATTATGGAGTAAAAAGATGTTTTTACATGTTTTACCGTAATTTACGACGTTTAAGTACTTTTAGTAACAACATCGATTATCGAAATAAAAATATCGATACATAGTGCGCATCCCTAGTTGACATGCGCAATAATCCAACTGAAACACGTTGGCTTGTTTACAAATTCAGTCAGTGTTGCGGCGCGATTCAAAGCGGGATGATGTGGAATGGAGCTAGTAGTGGAGTGATTTTTTTAAATAATCTTGGAAAAATAAATTAAATAATAATTCGTTTTTCGTTCTGGAAGTGCGCGAATAATTTGAAATAAATTATTTATAAATATTTTGTGGTAGTGCGTGTATCGCGTTGTATAATATATTACGTATAATATTGAATAATTATCAATTAACAAATTAAAATATGAAATTCAGTTTAAATTTACCTAAAAAAGAGATTAGTGTAAACATCGTATACGTAGTGATTAGTGATTAGTGTTTTTTCTGGATTACTTTACACGGCTGTCTGGATTAATAATGGAGGATGGGGCATCCATATAAATATAAAAAGGTACAGCATATTTTTACTAATAGAATATTGTCTCCACTTTAGAAATATCTATACTTTAAAAATATCGTATGAAAAAACTTTACATAACAAATTATTAATACTTTTTTCTTTGTTTCCAGGTGGTAAAGGCCCACTGTTGGGGTAAGTGAGTTTAAACAAATTTTTTTGAGGACCGTCCAATTAAAAATATTTAGGTAAAACGTATAATCATTTCGTAACGAATTTTAGTAGTTAAAAACTTTTAGTTTCTGGTTAAATAGCAAATAGCAATTATTTAATCTGATTTCTATTAGAGGGTAATAGTGAAAATTTTGATGATTTAAACATCAAACTAGGTTTTTGTAAAATAGCCGAAATTTGATTTTTATGCCATAAACCTGAGATATAATAATTTTTTACGGTATCAAATAAATATCACAGAATTTCATATATTGCGCAAAAATATCAGTTTTAAAAATAGGAATTTATTTGTAGTCCATTTTCCTTTTCTTAATATACTTAATTAATAATACAGAATATTAATTACGAAGCTTAAGTTTTAAGTAAACAAAAAGCAAGTGGGACAATAAAAAATAAAATTGTTTTCAATAGATATTGTTGACTAGAGAAAGCATTTCTTCTTATCTTAGTTTGTAGATAATAAACAGATAGATATGCTCTATCACCTACTGCTTGTACAGGTACAGGTCACTACGAATCAGTGTATTTCGTGAGTTCGAACCGTCAACATGTAAAGTGGACCAGGGAAAACAGCGGAGTGATAAATATTTTACTTTTTAATTTTTTTTATAACTTCGAAAATACATAAAATAATAATCCGGTTTTCGTTCCCGATTGTACAAGTGCGCGAATAATTTTAAAGTAATAGTTCTTTCGTTATTGTGCGGGTAATCGCGATTTTAACTCGATTCGATAAAAGTGTCGCGATGGTTTTCTGGATAAATGGAGGATGGGGCATCCATATAAATATAAAAAGGTACAGCATATTTTTATTAATAGAATATTTTTGTTCAAGTTAGATAAATCTACTTTAACCCAATTTTAAAAAACAATTGAATTAAATTTTTTTTTCTTTGTTTCCAGGTGGTAAAGTCCCACTGTTGGGGTAAGTGAGTTTAAACAAATCTTTTAAGGGCAGTCAAATTAAAAATTTATAGGTAATACGCATAATTTTGATGATATCAAGTGAATATCAGAGAATTTAATATTCTGTGCAAAAATATAAATTATTTGCACGTTAAGCTCGTTTCTGAGCACTTTTGTTTAGCTTAGCTTCTGGATAATGAATAGATAGAATTGCTCTATCCCCTACTACTTGTACAGGTACAGGTGACTACAAATCAGTGTATTTCGCGACTTCGGGGCGTTAACATGTAAACGGAACGGAGTTACAATTTTTTTTTTTTTTTTAATCATGAAAAAATTCGCCGAATACTAATCCAGTTTTCGTTCCCGATTGTACAAGTGCGCGAATAATTTTAAAGTAATAGTTCTTTCGTTATTGTGCGGGTAATCGCGATTTTAACTCGATTCGATAAAAGTGTCGCGATGGTTTTCTGGATAAATGGAGGATGGGGCATCCATATAAATATAAAAAGGTACAGCATATTTTTATTAATAGAATATTTTTGTTCAAGTTAGATAAATCTACTTTAACTCAATTTTAAAAAACAATTCAATTAAAATTTTCTTTCTTTGTTTCCAGGTGGTAAAGTCCCACTGTTGGGGTAAGTGAGTTTAAACAAATCTTTTATGGGCAGTCAAATTAAAAATTTATAGGTAATACGTATAATTTTGATGAAATCAAATGAATATCAGAGAATTTAATATTCTGTGCAAAAATATAAATTATTTGCACGTTAAGCTCATTTCTGAGCACTTTTGTTTAGCTTAGCTTCTGGATAATGAATAGATAGAATTGCTCTATCCCCTACTACTTGTACAGGTACAGGTTACTACACATCAGTGTGTTTCGCGACTTCGGGGCGTTAACATGTAAACGGAACGGAGTTACAATTTTTTTTTTTTTTTTAATCATGAAAAAATTCGCCGAATACTAATCCAGTTTTCGTTCCCGATTGTACAAGTGCGCGAATAATTTTAAAGTAATAGTTCTTTCGTTATTGTGCGGGTAATCGCGATTTTAACTCGATTCGATAAAAGTGTCGCGATGGTTTTCTGGATAAATGGAGGATGGGGCATCCATATAAATATAAAAAGGTACAGCATATTTTTATTAATCGAATATTTTTGTTCAAGTTAGAAAAATCTACTTTAACTCAATTTTAAAAAACAATTCAATTAAAATTTTCTTTCTTTGTTTCCAGGTGGTAAAGTCCCACTGTTGGGGTAAGTGAGTTTAAACAAATCTTTTATGGGCAGTCAAATTAAAAATTTATAGGTAATACGTATAATTTTGATGAAATCAAATGAATATCAGAGAATTTAATATTCTGTGCAAAAATATAAATTATTTGCACGTTAAGCTCATTTCTGAGCACTTTTGTTTAGCTTAGCTTCTGGATAATGAATAGATAGAATTGCTCTATCCCCTACTACTTGTACAGGTACAGGTTACTACACATCAGTGTGTTTCGCGACTTCGGGGCGTTAACATGTAAACGGAACGGAGTTACAATTTTTTTTTTTTTTTTAATCATGAAAAAATTCGCCGAATACTAATCCGGTTTTCGTTCCCGATTGTACAAGTGCGCGAATAATTTTAAAGTAATAGTTCTTTCGTTATTGTGCGGGTAATCGCGATTTTAACTCGATTCGATAAAAGTGTCGCGATGGTTTTCTGGATAAATGGAGGATGGGGCATCCATATAAATATAAAAAGGTACAGCATATTTTTATTAATAGAATATTTTTGTTCAAGTTAGAAAAATCTACTTTAACTCAATTTTAAAAAACAATTCAATTAAAATTTTCTTTCTTTGTTTCCAGGTGGTAAAGTCCCACTGTTGGGGTAAGTGAGTTTAAACAAATCTTTTATGGGCAGTCAAATTAAAAATTTATAGGTAATACGTATAATTTTGATGATATCAAATGAATATCAGAGAATTTAATATTCTGTGCAAAAATATAAATTATTTGCACGTTAAGCTCCTTTCTGAGCATTGCTGTTTAGCTTAGCTTCTGGATAATGAATAGATAGAATGGCTCTAAAATCTTTTAAGGGCAGTCAAATTAAAAATTTATAGGTAATACGTATAATTTTGATGAAATCAAATGAATATCAGAGAATTTAATATTCTGTGCAAAAATATAAATTATTTGCACGTTAAGCTCATTTCTGAGCATTGCTGTTTAGCTTAGCTTCTGGATAATGAATAGATAGAATGGCTCTAAAATCTTTTAAGGGCAGTCAAATTAAAAATTTATAGGTAATACGTATAATTTTGATGATATCAAATGAATATCAGAGAATTTAATATTCTGTGCAAAAATATAAATTATTTGCACGTTAAGCTCCTTTCTGAGCATTGCTGTTTAGCTTAGCTTCTGGATAATGAATAGATAGAATTGCTCTATCCCCTACTACTTGTACAGGTACAGGTTACTACACATCAGTGTATTTCGCGACTTCGGGGCGTTAACATGTAAACGGAACGGAGTTACAATTTTTTTTTTTTTTTTTAATCATGAAAAAATTCGCCGAATAATAATCCGGTTTTCGTTCCCGATTGTACAAGTGCGCGAATAATTTTAAAGTAATAGTTCTTTCGTTATTGTGCGGGTAATCGCGATTTTAACTCGATTCGATAAAAGTGTCGCGATGGTTTTTTGGATAAATGGAGGATGGGGCATCCATATAAATATAAAAAGGTACAGCATATTTTTATTAAAAGAATATTGTTGTTCAAGTTAGAAAAATCTACTTTAACCCAATTTTAAAAAACAATTCAATTAAAATTTTCTTTCTTTGTTTCCAGGTGGTAAAGTCCCACTGGTGGGGTAAGTGAGTTTAAACAAATCTTTTAAGGGCAGTCAAATTAAAAATTTATAGGTAATACGCATAATTTTGATGATATCAAATGAATATCAGAGAATTTAATATTCTGTGCAAAAATGTAAATTATTTGCACGTTAAACTCCTTTCTGAGCATTGCTGTTTAGCTTAGCTTCTGGATAATGAATAGATAGAATGGCTCTAAAATCTTTTAAGGGCAGTCAAATTAAAAATTTATAGGTAATACGTATAATTTTGATGAAATCAAATGAATATCAGAGAATTTAATATTCTGTGCAAAAATATAAATTATTTGCACGTTAAGCTCCTTTCTGAGCATTGCTGTTTAGCTTAGCTTCTGGATAATGAATAGATAGAATTGCTCTATCCCCTACTACTTGTACAGGTACAGGTTACTACACATCAGTGTATTTCGCGACTTCGGGGCGTTAACATGTAAACGGAACGGAGTTACAATTTTTTTTTTTTTTTTTAATCATGAAAAAATTCGCCGAATAATAATCCGGTTTTCGTTCCCGATTGTACAAGTGCGCGAATAATTTTAAAGTAATAGTTCTTTCGTTATTGTGCGGGTAATCGCGATTTTAACTCGATTCGATAAAAGTGTCGCGATGGTTTTTTGGATAAATGGAGGATGGGGCATCCATATAAATATAAAAAGGTACAGCATATTTTTATTAAAAGAATATTGTTGTTCAAGTTAGAAAAATCTACTTTAACCCAATTTTAAAAAACAATTCAATTAAAATTTTCTTTCTTTGTTTCCAGGTGGTAAAGTCCCACTGGTGGGGTAAGTGAGTTTAAACAAATCTTTTAAGGGCAGTCAAATTAAAAATTTATAGGTAATACGCATAATTTTGATGATATCAAATGAATATCAGAGAATTTAATATTCTGTGCAAAAATGTAAATTATTTGCACGTTAAACTCCTTTCTGAGCATTGCTGTTTAGCTTAGCTTCTGGATAATGAATAGATAGAATGGCTCTAAAATCTTTTAAGGGCAGTCAAATTAAAAATTTATAGGTAATACGTATAATTTTGATGATATCAAATGAATATCAGAGAATTTAATATTATGTGCAAAAATGTAAATTATTTGCACGTTAAGCTCGTTTCTGAGCACTTTTGTTTAGCTTAGCTTCTGGATAATGAATAGATAGAATTGCTCTATCCCCTACTACTTGTACAGGTACAGGTTACTACACATCAGTGTGTTTCGCGTCTTCGGGGCGTTAACATGTAAAGCGGAACGGAGTTACAATTTTTTTTTTTTTTTTAAGTCAAAAAAATACGTCGAATAATAATCCGGTTTTCGTTCCCGATTGTACAAGTGCGCGAATAATTTTAAAGTAATAGTTCTTTCGTTATTGTGCGGGTAATCGCGATTTTAACTCGATTCGATAAAAGTGTCGCGATGGTTTTCTGGATAAATGGAGGATGGGGCATCCATATAAATATAAAAAGGTACAGCATATTTTTATTAATAGAATATTTTTGTTCAAGTTAGATAAATCTACTTTAACTCAATTTTAAAAAACAATTCAATTAAAATTTTCTTTCTTTGTTTCCAGGTGGTAAAGTCCCACTGTTGGGGTAAGTGAGTTTAAACAAATCTTTTATGGGCAGTCAAATTAAAAATTTATAGGTAATACGTATAATTTTGATGATATCAAATGAATATCAGAGAATTTAATATTCTGTGCAAAAATATAAATTATTTGCACGTTAAGCTCCTTTCTGAGCACTTTTGTTTAGCTTAGCTTCTGGATAATGAATAGATAGAATTGCTCTATCCCCTACTACTTGTACAGGTACAGGTTACTACACATCAGTGTGTTTCGCGACTTCGGGGCGTTAACATGTAAACGGAACGGAGTTACAATTTTTTTTTTTTTTTTAATCATTAAAAATTACGCCGAATAATAATCCGGTTTTCGTTCCCGATTGTACAAGTGCGCGAATAATTTTAAAGTAATAGTTCTTTCGTTATTGTGCGGGTAATCGCGATTTTAACTCGATTCGATAAAAGTGTCGCGATGGTTTTCTGGATAAATGGAGGATGGGGCATCCATATAAATATAAAAAGGTACAGCATATTTTTATTAATAGAATATTTTTGTTCAAGTTAGATAAATCTACTTTAACTCAATTTTAAAAAACAATTCAATTAAAATTTTCTTTCTTTGTTTCCAGGTGGTAAAGTCCCACTGTTGGGGTAAGTGAGTTTAAACAAATCTTTTATGGGCAGTCAAATTAAAAATTTATAGGTAATACGTATAATTTTGATGATATCAAATGAATATCAGAGAATTTAATATTCTGTGCAAAAATATAAATTATTTGCACGTTAAGCTCCTTTCTGAGCACTTTTGTTTAGCTTAGCTTCTGGATAATGAATAGATAGAATTGCTCTATCCCCTACTACTTGTACAGGTACAGGTTACTACACATCAGTGTGTTTCGCGACTTCGGGGCGTTAACATGTAAACGGAACGGAGTTACAATTTTTTTTTTTTTTTTAATCATTAAAAATTACGCCGAATAATAATCCGGTTTTCGTTCCCGATTGTACAAGTGCGCGAATAATTTTAAAGTAATAGTTCTTTCGTTATTGTGCGGGTAATCGCGATTTTAACTCGATTCGATAAAAGTGTCGCGATGGTTTTTTGGATAAATGGAGGATGGGGCATCCATATAAATATAAAAAGGTACAGCATATTTTTATTAAAAGAATATTGTTGTTCAAGTTAGAAAAATCTACTTTAACCCAATTTTAAAAAACAATTCAATTAAAATTTTCTTTCTTTGTTTCCAGGTGGTAAAGTCCCACTGGTGGGGTAAGTGAGTTTAAACAAATCTTTTAAGGGCAGTCAAATTAAAAATTTATAGGTAATACGCATAATTTTGATGATATCAAATGAATATCAGAGAATTTAATATTCTGTGCAAAAATGTAAATTATTTGCACGTTAAACTCCTTTCTGAGCATTGCTTTTTAGCTTAGCTTCTGGATAATGAATAGATAGAATGGCTCTAAAATCTTTTAAGGGCAGTCAAATTAAAAATTTATAGGTAATACGTATAATTTTGATGATATCAAATGAATATCAGAGAATTTAATATTATGTGCAAAAATGTAAATTATTTGCACGTTAAGCTCGTTTCTGAGCACTTTTGTTTAGCTTAGCTTCTGGATAATGAATAGATAGAATTGCTCTATCCCCTACTACTTGTACAGGTACAGGTTACTACAAATCAGTGTAATTCGCGTCTTCGGGGCGTTAACATGTAAAGCGGAACGGAGTTACAATTTTTTTTTTTTTTTTAAGTCAAAAAAATACGTCGAATAATAATCCGGTTTTCGTTCCCGATTGTACAAGTGCGCGAATAATTTTAAAGTAATAGTTCTTTCGTTATTGTGCGGGTAATCGCGATTTTAACTCGATTCGATAAAAGTGTCGCGATGGTTTTCTGGATAAATGGAGGATGGGGCATCCATATAAATATAAAAAGGTACAGCATATTTTTATTAATAGAATATTTTTGTTCAAGTTAGATAAATCTACTTTAACTCAATTTTAAAAAACAATTCAATTAAAATTTTCTTTCTTTGTTTCCAGGTGGTAAAGTCCCACTGTTGGGGTAAGTGAGTTTAAACAAATCTTTTATGGGCAGTCAAATTAAAAATTTATAGGTAATACGTATAATTTTGATGATATCAAATGAATATCAGAGAATTTAATATTCTGTGCAAAAATATAAATTATTTGCACGTTAAGCTCATTTCTGAGCATTGCTGTTTAGCTTAGCTTCTGGATAATGAATAGATAGAATTGCTCTAAAATCTTTTAAGGGCAGTCAAATTAAAAATTTATAGGTAATACGTATAATTTTGATGATATCAAATGAATATCAGAGAATTTAATATTCTGTGCAAAAATATAAATTATTTGCACGTTAAGCTCGTTTCTGAGCACTTTGGTTTAGCTTAGCTTCTGGATAATGAATAGATAGAATTGCTCTATCCCTTACTACTTGTACAGGTACAGGTTACTACACATCAGTGTATTTCGCGTCTTCGGGGCGTTAACATGTAAACGGAACGGAGTTACAATTTTTTTTTTTTTTTTTTTAATCATAAAAAAATTCGCCGAATACTAATCCGGTTTTCGTTCCCGATTGTACAAGTGCGCGAATAATTTTAAAGTAATAGTTCTTTCGTTATTGTGCGGGTAATCGCGATTTTAACTCGATTCGATAAAAGTGTCGCGATGGTTTTCTGGATAAATGGAGGATGGGGCATCCATATAAATATAAAAAGGTACAGCATATTTTTATTAATAGAATATTTTTGTTCAAGTTAGATAAATCTACTTTAACTCAATTTTAAAAAACAATTCAATTAAAATTTTCTTTCTTTGTTTCCAGGTGGTAAAGTCCCACTGTTGGGGTAAGTGAGTTTAAACAAATCTTTTATGGGCAGTCAAATTAAAAATTTATAGGTAATACGTATAATTTTGATGATATCAAATGAATATCAGAGAATTTAATATTCTGTGCAAAAATATAAATTATTTGCACGTTAAGCTCCTTTCTGAGCACTTTTGTTTAGCTTAGCTTCTGGATAATGAATAGATAGAATTGCTCTATCCCCTACTACTTGTACAGGTACAGGTTACTACACATCAGTGTGTTTCGCGACTTCGGGGCGTTAACATGTAAACGGAACGGAGTTACAATTTTTTTTTTTTTTTTAATCATTAAAAATTACGCCGAATAATAATCCGGTTTTCGTTCCCGATTGTACAAGTGCGCGAATAATTTTAAAGTAATAGTTCTTTCGTTATTGTGCGGGTAATCGCGATTTTAACTCGATTCGATAAAAGTGTCGCGATGGTTTTCTGGATAAATGGAGGATGGGGCATCCATATAAATATAAAAAGGTACAGCATATTTTTATTAATAGAATATTTTTGTTCAAGTTAGATAAATCTACTTTAACTCAATTTTAAAAAACAATTCAATTAAAATTTTCTTTCTTTGTTTCCAGGTGGTAAAGTCCCACTGTTGGGGTAAGTGAGTTTAAACAAATCTTTTATGGGCAGTCAAATTAAAAATTTATAGGTAATACGTATAATTTTGATGATATCAAATGAATATCAGAGAATTTAATATTCTGTGCAAAAATATAAATTATTTGCACGTTAAGCTCCTTTCTGAGCACTTTTGTTTAGCTTAGCTTCTGGATAATGAATAGATAGAATTGCTCTATCCCCTACTACTTGTACAGGTACAGGTTACTACAAATCAGTGTAATTCGCGTCTTCGGGGCGTTAACATGTAAAGCGGAACGGAGTTACAATTTTTTTTTTTTTTTTAAGTCAAAAAAATACGTCGAATAATAATCCGGTTTTCGTTCCCGATTGTACAAGTGCGCGAATAATTTTAAAGTAATAGTTCTTTCGTTATTGTGCGGGTAATCGCGATTTTAACTCGATTCGATAAAAGTGTCGCGATGGTTTTCTGGATAAATGGAGGATGGGGCATCCATATAAATATAAAAAGGTACAGCATATTTTTATTAATAGAATATTTTTGTTCAAGTTAGATAAATCTACTTTAACTCAATTTTAAAAAACAATTCAATTAAAATTTTCTTTCTTTGTTTCCAGGTGGTAAAGTCCCACTGTTGGGGTAAGTGAGTTTAAACAAATCTTTTATGGGCAGTCAAATTAAAAATTTATAGGTAATACGTATAATTTTGATGAAATCAAATGAATATCAGAGAATTTAATATTCTGTGCAAAAATATAAATTATTTGCACGTTAAGCTCCTTTCTGAGCATTGCTGTTTAGCTTAGCTTCTGGATAATGAATAGATAGAATTGCTCTATCCCCTACTACTTGTACAGGTATAGGTTACTACACATCAGTGTATTTCGCGACTTCGGGGCGTTAACATGTAAACGGAACGGAGTTACAATTTTTTTTTTTTTTTTTAATCATGAAAAAATTCGCCGAATAATAATCCGGTTTTCGTTCCCGATTGTACAAGTGCGCGAATAATTTTAAAGTAATAGTTCTTTCGTTATTGTGCGGGTAATCGCGATTTTAACTCGATTCGATAAAAGTGTCGCGATGGTTTTCTGGATAAATGGAGGATGGGGCATCCATATAAATATAAAAAGGTACAGCATATTTTTATTAATAGAATATTTTTGTTCAAGTTAGATAAATCTACTTTAACTCAATTTTAAAAAACAATTCAATTAAAATTTTCTTTCTTTGTTTCCAGGTGGTAAAGTCCCACTGTTGGGGTAAGTGAGTTTAAACAAATCTTTTATGGGCAGTCAAATTAAAAATTTATAGGTAATACGTATAATTTTGATGATATCAAATGAATATCAGAGAATTTAATATTCTGTGCAAAAATATAAATTATTTGCACGTTAAGCTCATTTCTGAGCATTGCTGTTTAGCTTAGCTTCTGGATAATGAATAGATAGAATTGCTCTAAAATCTTTTAAGGGCAGTCAAATTAAAAATTTATAGGTAATACGTATAATTTTGATGATATCAAATGAATATCAGAGAATTTAATATTCTGTGCAAAAATATAAATTATTTGCACGTTAAGCTCGTTTCTGAGCACTTTGGTTTAGCTTAGCTTCTGGATAATGAATAGATAGAATTGCTCTATCCCTTACTACTTGTACAGGTACAGGTTACTACACATCAGTGTATTTCGCGTCTTCGGGGCGTTAACATGTAAACGGAACGGAGTTACAATTTTTTTTTTTTTTTTTTAATCATAAAAAAATTCGCCGAATACTAATCCGGTTTTCGTTCCCGATTGTACAAGTGCGCGAATAATTTTAAAGTAATAGTTCTTTCGTTATTGTGCGGGTAATCGCGATTTTAACTCGATTCGATAAAAGTGTCGCGATGGTTTTCTGGATAAATGGAGGATGGGGCATCCATATAAATATAAAAAGGTACAGCATATTTTTATTAATAGAATATTTTTGTTCAAGTTAGAAAAATCTACTTTAACTCAATTTTAAAAAACAATTCAATTAAAATTTTCTTTCTTTGTTTCCAGGTGGTAAAGTCCCACTGGTGGGGTAAGTGAGTTTAAACAAATCTTTTATGGGCAGTCAAATTAAAAATTTATAGGTAATACGTATAATTTTGATGATATCAAATGAATATCAGAGAATTTAATATTCTGTGCAGAAATGTAATTTATTTGCACGTTAAGCTCGTTTCTGAGCACTTTTGTTTAGCTTAGCTTCTGGATAATGAATAGATAGAATTGCTCTATCCCCTACTACTTGTACAGGTACAGGTTACTACACATCAGTATATTTCGCGACTTCGGGGCGTTAACATGTAAACGGAACGGAGTTGTAGATATTCCTTCCATTTTTTCTTTTTTAGTCTCACTCTTCTCTTGATCTCTTCTGTCCACCATGCCGTTTGTTTTATTTTCTTATTTCTTTTTATTCTTCCACACACTTCCGAGATTGCTTGTAGTATTATCTTTTTGAGTTCCTCCCAACTCCCTTCCAAACTTAATGTCTGCCATTTCTCATTTCTACTCTCAATCATCCTCTTCATTTTTTCTCCATATTGCTTTGCCACCTCTCCGTCTTTTAGTCTATACGCTTTTATTTTCTCATATTCTATCTTATCTTCTTTTCTCTCTCTGTTGTCTGCTTTTAATGGTTTCTTTAGCTTTGATATAACCATATATGCTTATCTCTTTCTCTGCCATCATCCTCCACAATCTATCTCTTCCTACTTTGTCGAATGCTTTTTTTAAATCGAAAAAACCCATGTATACATTTTTTTTCCTTCTACTTGTTTTTTCCACTATCTGTTTAATCGTAAATATATGATCTTGAATACTTCTTCCTTCCCTAAATCCTGACTGGGATTCGTCCAGTGTTTTCTCGATGTTACTTTTTACTCTCTCGTTTATAATCATTTCCAGCACTTTCATATTGGTATTTAGTAGTGTAATTCCCTTGTAATTATTACAGTCTTTCTTGTCCCCATTCTTGAAGATTGGTACTATCATCGCATGCTGCCATTCTTTTGGTATTCTTTGCTCTATCCATACTTTTCTATATATATCCAGCATTACTTGCCTTCCCTCTTCCCCCATATATTTTACCATTTCTGTTGTTACTGTGTCATTTCCTGGTGCTTTCCCATTCTTTAGTTGTTTTATGGCCTTTTCCAGTTCCTCCATATTAAATTCCTCTTCATCGTCTTTGCTTTCATTTCTCTCTGTATTGGCTACCTCTCTTATATCGGTCCTCTCTATCTTGTCTGACAGCAGCTCTTCAAAGTATTGCTTCCATCTTTCCATTATTTCCTTTTCCTGTTTTAATAGGTCTCCTTCTTTGTTATTTATATGTGTAGCACTGTTGGTATTTCCTTTTCTTATTGTTCTTAATCTACTATAGAATATGTCTTTCCCCTCTGCCGCTTCGTTTTCTAATTTCTTACCGAATTCTGCCCTTTCATTTCTTTTCGCCTCTAATACTAATTTCTTCACTATTTTCCTTTCTTCCTTGTAGCACTGATACGTTTCTCTAGTTTTTTTTTTGTAGATATTCCTTCCATTTTTTCTTTTTTAGTCTCACTCTCCTCTTGATCTCTTCTGTCCACCATGCCGTTTGTTTTATTTTCTTATTTCTTTTTATTTTTCCACACACTTCCGAGATTGCTTGTAGTATTATCTTTTTGAGTTCCTCCCAACTCCCTTCCAAACTTAATGTCTGCCATTTCTCATTTCTACTCTCAATCATCATCTTCATTTTTTCTCCATATTGCTTTGCCACCTCTCCGTCTTTTAGTCTATACGCTTTTATTTTCTCATATTCTATCTTATCTTCTTTTCTCTCTCTGTTGTCTGCTTTTAATGGTTTCTTTAGCTTTGATATAACCATATAATGATCACTTCCCACTTCCGGTCCTCTTGACACATTTACATCTACTATGTTCTTTCTACTTTCATTTCCTGCTACTATGTAGTCTATTATCGATTTTTCATTTTTGCTGCTCATCTCTCTAGTATATTTGTGTATATCTTTGTGCTTATAGTAAGTATTTGCTATAAACATATTATTGATTCGGCAAAACTCTATTACTCTTTTTCCATTATCATTTAGTATTGTCTCCCCATTCTTGCCCAATATTCTACTCTCTCCTGATTTTCCCTTTCCCACTCTACTATTAAAATCTCCTGCAATGTATATTTCGCCTTTAGCTCTTTCTACCGCCTCTGTTAACATTTCCCAGAATTTCTCTTTGTTCTCCTTTTTCTCGTCTTCATTTGGTCCATACACACTTATTATTGTTTTAATGCTCTCGTTATCGTCCTTCATATTTATTGTCAATATCCTCTCTGAACACGCTTCCCATTCTTCTATATTGTGTACCCATTCTTTTTTTATCATACATGCGACTCCTTCAGCTGCTCTTTTCTCTGTTTCCACTCCGCTATATATAAATACACTTCCTTTCATCATTTTTTGCAATCCTCTCCCTTTTTTTTTCGTGTCCGTTATTCTAAGTATGTCTATCTTATTTTCCAGAAACTCATCTTCTAGTTCAATTTCTTTTCCCTTTATGCTTCGTATATTCCATGTTGCCAATCTCCATATTTCTACCTTTTTCCTTCTCATTGTTTTCTGCTCCTATCCCCACTTCTTCTTCAGTTTTTTGTCTGTTTCTTCTTTTCTTCCCAGCTTCCATAATCTATCCTATTTCTATATTGTTCCTTCTTTCTTTTGTATATCTGACACTTTTTGCTAGTTGCCACGTGCTCTACGTCTTTATCTTTAATTCTTGTACAGTTGGCGCTTTTTATCTCATTTTTTCCACAATCTTTCCCTTCGTGTCGTTCTTGTCCACATCTGTAGCATACCTCCGTTCTTGTACAGTACTTAGCTACATGCCCATAGCAGCAGCATTTGTAGCAGATCGCGATCTTTATGTATTCCTCTACCTGTTTTACAGTAAAATCTATCAGTAATTTTCCCTTTTTTACCACGTACTTGAATATCTCATTGTCCGCTTCTACTACCCAGTCCTCTACATATTGTTTACTGTTCCTGAAGGCATTTTTTTTAACTGCTCTTAATACTGTCTTCACCTCTCTAGTCCCCACCATTTTTCTTATTTCTTCATTTTCCCTTATTATCTCATTTACGATTTCTTCTTCAGTATACCCTTGCTCAACTTTTTTTATTATAAACAACGGCTTTGTTTCTTTCATTTTCCTCACTGCTATTCCTTGTACTTTCTCCAGTTTCTTCCCTATTTGCTCCTGTTGTAGCTCGTTTCTACACTTCATCACTACCAATCCACTTTTGTATTTTTTTATTTCCTTTATATCTTCTTCACCTACTTCTTCTATCGTAAGTTTTTCTCGTATTTTTTCCATTACCTTCTCACCTTCTACCGCTTTCACTGTTATTTCTCTTATTTTTTCAGGTGTTTTCCATCCCTTTATCTTTTTTGTATCGTTTTCTTTTTTCTTTTCTGTGATAGCCGCATATGTCTTTTTGCTCATATTTTGTGTTATTGTACCTCCCACTATCAACTCCGTTATTTTTGCTTCCAATTTGTCCATTCTTTTTTCGAATTGTTTCTCTATTTGTTCCAGCCTTTGCTCTACTTTATCTGTTTTTCCTGGTTTTTGTTTTTTCTCTGCATTCTCTATGTTTTCATATACTGTGGCGGTCATTTTAACTAATATTTTTTCTATATTCTCTATACTTTTTTCTATTTCTTCTCGAGTTTGTCCTTCTTCTCTTTTATTCCCCTCTTTATATATCCTAATTTCCCTTTGTATCAGTTTGATTTGAATCACTGAAGTAATACCTTCATAGGTGGTTCCAGTCCAGGGGGTTTTTAGTGGGTGCGAGCCCCACACTACCGACGGTCCACACCACATCAATGGACCGCATACGGCCGTCGGTGTGCGTTTAGGCATTTTCCCCCTTTAAAAAAAAAAAAAAAAAAAAGTGAATAGATAGAATTGCTCTATGTCCTACTACTTATACAGGTACAGGTTACTACAAATCAGTGTATTTCGCGACTTCGGGGCGTCAACATGTAAAGCGGAACGGAGTTACAATTTTTTTTTTTTTTTTAATCATTAAAAATTACGCCGAATAATAATCCGGTTTTCGTTCCCGATTGTACAAGTGCGCGAATAATTTTAAAGTAATAGTTCTTTCGTTATTGTGCGGGTAATCGCGATTTTAACTCGATTCGATAAAAGTGTCGCGATGGTTTTCTGGATAAATGGAGGATGGGGCATCCATATAAATATAAAAAGGTACAGCATATTTTTATTAATAGAATATTTTTGTTCAAGTTAGATAAATCTACTTTAACCCAATTTTAAAAAAGAATTACATTAAAATTTTCTTTCTTTGTTTCCAGGTGGTAAAGTCCCACTGTTGGGGTAAGTGAGTTTTAACAAATCTTTTAAGGATCGTTCAATTAAAAATGTTTAGGTAAAACGCACCATTTTTATGATAACAGGTTAATATCACAGAATTTAACATTCTGTGCAAAAATACCAATTAGTTGCACGTTAAGGTCGTTTCTGAGCTTAAAGTTTAAGTAAATAAAATGGACGTGGAACAATAAAAAATAAAATTATTTCAACTAGATACTGTGAGCCATATGTATATATCAAATTATCAATAGTAATTTTAAAATAGTTAACATTCATTGATTCATTAGTTACCGGTTAAAACGTGCCTGAAATGTTTAGTTACTAAACTTTAGTATACGAACTCTACATAAAATGTGTGGGAAATTCAAGAATAAATAATAAATTCAAAAATAAAATAAATAGGATAGGCAATAGAATTCCAAAATTTCCGAAAAGAAAAACAAATGGTTCTGTCAAAATAATGTTGGAAGAATTACGCATTAACCTTAAAAATATAACTGTTTAAATAAAGTTCAAATAACAAAATAATTTTTCTTGTTTTAAACATAAAATCAAAGCAAATGTCTTTTAAACAAGGGAAAGAAGTTGATCCAATAAAAAATGAAAGAACTGGCCATGTAAGGGAAGTTGGGGCTAATGCCATTTGGAGTATTTCATCTTGCAAACCAGGTACACTTTACCCATTCTTCTGTTGCCACTTTCTTTTGTTTCAATAATAATAATAAGAAAAAAAATCGTTTATGGAGGTTTTGGCGTGGATCAGTTACGTGATGATCGAGCCGACACATATTGGCAATCAGATGGTCAACTGCCGCATTTAGTTAATATTCAATTTCAACGGAAAACAACTGTGAGCGATATCTATATTTATACAGATTATAAACTAGATGAAAGTTATACGCCGAGTAGAATATCGATTCGTGTTGGTACGCATTTTAATGATATTCAAGAAATTGAAGTGGTACCATTAAATGAGCCATCCGGTGAGTATTTCAATTATAATATTTAGGCTCATTGTCACTCAGCTTGTTATGAATGCAAATCTAAATTATCTTCAGGTTGGGTACATATTCCAATAAAAGATATACGCGATATGCCAATAAGGGTGTTCATGATTCAAATCGCTGTTACAAGCAATCATCAAAATGGCAGAGATACCCATATGAGACAGATTAAAGTTCACAGCCCGATAGATAATACTACGTTAGGAATCGATCATTCTTATGTGTTTTCGAGTGTTGATTTTTTACAATATTCAACAATTAGATAAAATATTGGATAAATTAGATTACTCAAAAAATCAAAGGTCGGCTTCTATGAAGTCAATTTTCATATATATTATTTTTTTTCTTTTAATTAAATCAATATGCATTTTATTTATGTTTATAAGCTTCCGTTTTTCTTTTCACTGTTTTCACTAGAACATCTAATTCAACATCTTTCCTTTTCCTTATTCCTTCCTCACTTCCTTCTTCACTTATTTCGTCTACTTTCATCTTTTTTGTTTGTTCATTTTTTAAATCTTCCGCATTTCGTCTTTTCAGCTTTTCTTCAACGAATTTCTCCATATTTTTCGTTTTCTTGTAATTAGGATCGGTCGGATCAATACTGTACAAGTGACTATTGAACAGAGCAGAAAATCTTTCGTCTTCAACATCGACCTGTTTAATAGTTCGTAGAAATAAACGAAAAATAAATAAAACAAATTATCAACACTTGCCTGAAAATCATCCGCATCTCGGTTGCTTTCCACACCTAATTTCTTCTTTCGTTTCTTTTTTTTAGTTGTTTCCATTTCCTGTTCTTGTATTTTCTTCAAACTGAAATGTTTCTCAGTTTTTTCCTCACTGTTCATCAATAACAAATCCAATTCGGCTTCTTTTTGTTTATTAGCATCATCATCACCATCAGGCATACGATTTTTACCTTTCTTTTTCTTTATTTTCGTACGAAATTCATTATTGTCGAATTCTTCAGCGAAATACGGATCATTCATATCGATATCGGACGGTACATCACTACCGTCACTGTCAGGTTGATTGTCGTTTTTCACGTCAGTTTTTCTTTGTTTGATTTTCTCTTTTCGTTTTTCCTTACGTTTATCTAAATATTTCTGGAATGGTGTTTTATCTGCAGTATTTGCATGTTGATCTTTAACCAACTGATCGGTTTTCTCTTTCAAATCAATTTCCCATGATATTTCCATTTCGAAATCTTTGTTCTTTTTCTCGTCTTCTTTTTGTTGGATATCTTGCAACAGCGCCTTGTATTTATCAATAGTAGTTTCGGATTGGGAACGTTGCGAATCCGAAATATCACTGCCAGCTTCATCACCTGATATTTTATCATCTTCTACTTCTTCTTCACCATCGCTTTCTGCTAAATAGTTATGTAAATCTTGTTCTGTAATGTCATTCAGTTTCCCACTGTTTAGTTTTTCCGCAAATTCTAAACGATTCACATCGGTTTCATCCCACGTTAATTTAACTTTGGCTTGTTGCAAAGCGGTTGTAGCAAAAAACCTTGGTTCGTATTTCGATGGTAGACTATCGCATGTTTCCTTTGGTGTATCATCATCAAATGTTGTGTCATCTGGTATGAATCGAAGATCCATTTTTGTAGCACTCGATTCATATTCCATACCATCACATTCTGTAATATAAAAGTATAAAAAAAATGGTGAATGCGCCGGTAATAAAATTTACCTTCATAAATTTTATTAGCAGTTGCAGCGCTATCAAACGTGATAACAGCATAATAATATTTAAGTCGATTGAGTTGATATTGTCGCAATTTCTCCATATGAAATGTTGCTCCTTCTTCTGTTTCCTCTTCACTGTTCTCCTCTTTTATTTCTGTTTCAACTAATTCGGATGGACCTTTACTTTCTTCTTCTTTCATACCTAAAATAGATTCAAATTAAAGAATTAAATTTGTTGCTTTGCCAATGTCTAAACATTTACGCTGTTTGCCGAACTCTGACGGGTAAATGGCGATAGACTTTATTATACCAGTTGATGGTAAGAACGAGTTAAGTAACACCATCAAATCCACTGCACGTATTCGATCCCAATCCAGATTGCAGGCAGCTAAACGATATGTACTTTCTTGAGTTTTTTCAGCATCCAGATCCAATTCACCCCACTTATGATCAATTTGTTCAGATTCTGATTCCTCGGCTTCAGTTTCTTCATCATCTACAATACGATACATATATTATTATCGCGTCGCGATTAAATTTACAACGTGACTCAAACCTGAAGAACTCTCTGGATACAAATTTTCTTCTCCTCTAGCATAATCCACATTTAAATTGAATAATTTCTCTTTAACGTGATCAGGTAGGCTTTTATCACCTTTTCGTTTTACGTTTAACTTATTTTCCTCGTCGGAATTTTCCTTATTTTTCACTGCTTCGCCCTCATTTCTTAGCGCCTCCTTTTTTCTAGTTTTATTTCTATTTTTCGATGATTGCGTTTGCTCATCGTTTTCGTCGTCAGATGTGATTTTATAATATCGTTTTAAGTCCTCTTTTGAATGATGGCTCACCGGTCTACCTCGTTTATCAATTGTATATTTTACTTGGAATTTTTTATCGGTGAACATAGACTTGAATCTGCGATCGATTTTTACTTTATTTTGTGCTTTCGGCACACGACGGAATTTTGGATCGCTTTTTATATTGGCAAATCGTGGATCGTTCATGTTTGCGTATTGATAATGAATTTAATTTATATTAAAAATAAATAAATATTGAATAAAATTTACGTAGGTTGGTTTTTATTTTAGTAATTATGGTTATAATCTTTACTGTCATGCTTTTCTTCTTTTCATTTTTTTGACATAAAATTCTCAGCTCAACTTTTACCGTTGACAGTTCAAAATGAAGTTGAAAGAAAATCCAAAAAAATTAGTTTTTCAATTTAAAAACGAAAACAATGTTATATTTATTTCAGAATCTAATAAAAACAAATGTTCATCTTTTGGTAGAATACAAAGTTATATAATTTATATTATGTTAGGTACATTTATTGTTACTAAAAAATTCTAAAAACTATAATCTATATCTATACCTCTAATGTCTATTCATGTCCCAAAAGAAAAATCAGAAATTTCAAATTAGAACATGAAAATTCGAATATTCATACAATTAAGTCTATCTTTAGACGTATTTATTTACACGTAAATTTTAAGCAGTTTTAGAATCAAAACCAAAAATATCTTTAAAAATGTACCCCAAATCGTTCTTTTCCAAAAATCTACAAAGTTCGCCCATATCCATATGATTGAATTTCGGTCCGTGATTCTCGAAAACTTTTTCTTCAAAATTTTTAAATTTTAGAAAATTTGTAGTTTTTTGATCCTCTTTATCATTTTCTGTTATCTGGAAAATTAAATATTTAATCAGCTTTAAATGCGTAAAACAATTGGGTTTGTGTATTACTGGTTGTATACATGATGGATTATGACAACAAATATATATATATTTTTTTTTTTTATGTACCTTGCAAAAGATTTTCTTCCAATTCATACTTTTTATTGATTGCCACCATTCGGATACATCAGATTCTCTGCCTTCGACACAAATAATGCCAGGTTTTCCAGGCATAACGAATCCAGTAATTTTCAACTGATTAGCAATATCAATAATCGCTTTCCTTTTTGTTTTGCTGTTAAGCATATTTTGAAAATCAATCAATTTTTTAAATGTATTATTTTAACTGTACCTATAAATATGATGAGAATAAATCCAATATCGAACTAGTTCTTCTCGCGATTTTGCCACTTTCCTTGTTAATGTCGGTTTATTTTCCTCTATATAATTTTGAGCGTTATCTTGAAGCCAGGAAATTGCTTGGAAAATACAACATTCTTCTCTACTTTGACTAGCTATATATTCACCTTTAAATAAATCGAAATATCCTAATTAAAAATTAAAACCCTAACTATACAGCACGCTTACCGATTTTTTTATTAAGTCCAATATGTTGTGTTCTATTCAATCTTGAATTTCGTACAAAAATCTCCGGTTCAACAAATGGATAATCGTGTGTTAAACTGACGCATAATTCGAATTTATTTTCATCAATTGGCAAATTAATAATAAAATCTAAACACGGTGGAATAACATCTAATTGTCCATCGATGTATTGTTTAATTTGATCAACAATTAATGGATCATCGATTTTTATTTCACCTGGATTGTAAAACATTGATTGCAAACTTTCCAATTCATCTAATTGTGATTGTAAATTTTCTTTTAATTTGTTCTCTTCCATTATTTTGTTTTCATCCATTATTTTGATAATAATTGTGCGTATTGAAAATATTCTTGGCTCGCGAATATTATTTGAAAAGTTGTTCTAGCTGGAGTAGACACAGTGTATGTATAATTATCATCTTATCTTTCATATACATACACACACACGTTCATTGGCTTGCGTAAGATAACTAGTTTATTGAAATATTCAAGAAATGGTCGTATTTTTATCATATTAATTCATTCTGTTTCTGTTTCTGTTTTTTTTTTTTTTTTGTTTCTTGTGCTGCACCTAGAAATGTGTTTATTTATTTTTTTTACGAAGCGAAAGTAACCTTGAGAATTTGTAGGTTAAGAAGTTGCATATTTGGAAAAGGAAAATCAGGGCCATTCTTCCAAAATTAAATTTCAGATGATTTTATCGAAGGAAAAAGAGAAGATTCTTAGCAAGAAGATTAATTAGTATTTAATTTACCAGTCTAGTACTTTCTTCGAGGAATTGAAGTTTAAGGTCAAAGTTGGGTAGGAATTTCGAAAAATCGATATGGCGACTGGCGCTCTTGCGAGACGTTATTTATTTTGAAGTTTTTATTTATTTACTTTTTAGAAAAAAAACAGCACGAATAACAACAAAAAAAAGACAAAATACAAAGGAATTATTATTTATTAAATAAAAAAAAAAATTGAGCAATACATTTGACATGGTGTACATGGTTAACGATTAGTTAATAAATAATTAAATTTTATATACATAAAAAATGCATTATTTTAATTAGGGAATTAATTTTTTACTTTGCTAGAATTATTTGCATCATCATCATTATCATCTATACCAATTCTTATATCAATAAGCGGTAATGGCGTAGTAGTTGTTGTAGTTCCAGTAGTAGTACTTGACAAAGTAGTACTTGAACTGGATGAATCTATTGCATTGAATGTAACCGGAACTGCAGTTGCCGATGGAAGTATAGAAGATTTACTAGTAGTTGTTGTAGTTGTTTTTTTCGGATTACGATGAAATGGAAATGGACAACTTTCGTGATGCTCGTGGTGGTTGTGGTGGTGGAATTTCCGATCGAAGTCTATGGAAATAATATTATAATAAAAACAATTAACTCTAATCTATTTTATATTTACCATAATAATCGTAGCTGTTGAATTTGTTCAAAAAAATATCTTCATTTGATGGATATGGACCGGCGCCTTCGCCAAATTCGCCGTCAATGTATTCGTGACTTTTTCGATCATTTTGCGGAAAATTAACGGGGTAGTGCTGCTGGGGATCGAAGTCTGGATTGAAAACTGGGAAACCCAAATGTTCATATAGTCCTAGATAATAACAAAAATGAGGGATTTTGGAAATATAGGAGAATTAATATAAATAATAATAAATGTTGATTTATTATTTTATAAACAGGCAAGACAATCTGAAGCGACTGGTTTATCAATAATTAATGTGTTTTTGTTTTGAAAATATGTACATGTGTAATAAGCTAAAAATATAATAATCTGTTGTATTTAGTTCAAAGGTTTGCAAAAGCAGAGCAAAAAAAAAATGAAGTGCAAAGATATTTTTAACGAAATAAACAATTTTCTTACCTTTTCCTTTACTATAGAAAACTCTGCATTCAATTTTTAACACCACAAGTAAAACAAAAGTAAAAATTTCCCTATGCATTTTTCTAGGAAACATTGACACTTTTCTAATTCAAAAATTTGCTTTTTTTCTTAAAAATTTCTCTATTCGTTTTGAACTAGTAAATAAACAATTCGCGCCTATTCTTTAATAACACGTCAATTTATTTCGATACAATCAAATTTAATCTGAGCGCATCATTCTACATAATGATTATTCTCATCAAAATATCATGCTTTTATTTTGTTTTGATGGGGGAAGCCCTGTGTTTAATTGATTATAATAATATGTTATTAAAATATATAGTTGATTGATCTTTCATGTGGTGGTGGTGGTGGTAGTGGAAAGTGGACAGAAAGAAAAGCGGTGGACAGACAGACTGATTAATCTGATTATGATCGAAATTAAAATGAGTGCAATTTAATGGGGATTTAATTTGACCATAATTATGTCATTATATTCAATTAAATATTTCAATTTATAATTTAATTGTTTTTAGGGGGTTATCCGATTTGGAGTTTTTTTAGCGTGCGGGAAATGTGGGAAAATAATGAAAATTTTGTTTTTGTTTATAAATTGATATGCGTATTTTATGTAGGCAACTTTGAATTGAAAAAATGATGCATGATATAAGGCAGAGTAGGCGTGGCTTCGATAAGTCATCCGTGAATTTTAGTAGGCTATGAATAACAATTTTATTTTATTTGTTTTTTTATTAATAATTTTCGATTTTTCGTATATATTAATTATACAATTTATATAAAATTATTACGATTTACTTGTTTTAATGCTGTTTAAAATATATTGTATAATAATCAAGCAGTCAGCCATGTTATGTTGCATATATTTTCAACATCTGTCGCCATCTTGCCTCACCTCACTCATTATAATTAATTCATTTCAAATATAAGAAAAAAAAAGGAGAAAAGAAGTAAAGCCCCACAACCGAAAACATATATACGTAAGGTTTCCGATATTGGAGGCCATCAGGTTTCAACTTTTTAATTTATCGTTTCCTGATAAATAAACAAAATTAGCTTAAGCTTAAGCAATTAAGCTCGCAATAAGGAAATTACTCAAACACAAAAATGTTAATTAAGCCGAGCTGTGTATATTTGGAAAAAAGGGGACTCATATGACTAATACTTTTAAAAAGTAGTCTAGTCGAGATTCACCACAAAATCTTTGATTTTTATTAACCAACCACCATTCTACAGAGATTAATACCCAAACAAGGAAAAAAAACGCGCAAAATATTACCATTTTAATTAGATATAATGAAATGCGGTTTGTAAAATTCCCCGCAAAAAACGGTAGTTTATATAGTAATTAGTTTTAAGAGGTGTCAGTATAAATTAATTAAGTCCTCTATTCATTTGGGAATTTACATTTTGTCTAGTCATTGTTTTTTTTTTTTTTTGTGTGTGTGTGTAAGAAAATTAATGGAAATTTTTCATTTTCATTTAATATAATAATAATCAGGAGCTCAACGTACTAAAACAAAAAAAGTGCCGGTGTATGTGAATGCCAGAGACTTCCGGTGCAATTGCAAACTTTCAACGATCATTTTGCAGTGTAGCAGACCTTGTATATGTACATTAAATTAACAGAATCGTAATTTTTTTTGGGTAGCAGCCAATATCAACTTGATAATTAAACAATCTCGTGTATTTAGCATAAGAAAACATTTTAATAAAACACACATACATTTAAGATTATAAATATTATATGTATCTACGATTAGTACTAACAAATAAGAGTATTTGATAAAAGTGCTTTAAAAAACAAGTACCAAAAAGAATGAAGATTCTTTTCATTAATACACAATAAGACAAACAGCAATTTTTCCGCAGAAAAACTTAATTTTGTAGATCGGTATTAATAATACTGATTCGCAAACGATATTTTGTCACTAATAGTGTGCTTTATATAAACAATTATCATCCTTCTGTTTTACAATAGAAGTGCATTTAAAATTTTCATTTAGCAACTACTACTAAGAAAAATTCAAATATTTCAATAATTCAACATTAATTTTAAAATCATCTCCAACTAAAAAACATGGACGATGACACTCTTTTCAATACAACAAAACATTTTATTTTTAAAATAGATTAAAAGCATTCTACGCAATAAAAAGATAACAATCTTTTGAAAACGCTCTAATTTTCCGCCAATGCGAGTTCCCGCGGAACTGATGGATCGGGAAGTTTTTGATAATTTGGCTGAACATTCCAAATGTCCTTGCCATAATCGATAATGGTACGATCACTAGAGAATTTTCCCGATGTTGCGATATTCATTATTGCCATTTCTGCCCATTTTGATTGATCCTGTAAAATAAATGTTTTTATTCAGCGCATCCACCAAAATTAACAATATGTTATTTTTCGAACGCATAATTTTACCTGATATGTGGCACTAACTTCATCTTGTTTCTTAATATAAGATTCATAATCAGCTAGTAAAAAGAATCGATCGTATTTCAAAAGAATATCAGCCAAATCACGAAACTCATCTGGATTATTTGGACTGAAGAAACCGTTTTTGATTTGATCGATAACTTGCTTGAGTTCCGGATTGGCATTATAATAATCAAAAGCGTTATAACCTAAAAAGAGTAATTCACAATTCGCAATAATTTATCATAAATACGTTTTTTATTATTTATTCACCTTTAGCTTTCAATGCTTCAACTTCGTCAACAGTCATGCCAAAAATGAAGATATTCTCACGGCCCATTTCTTCGGCCATTTCGACATTAGCGCCATCTAGTGTGCCAATAGTTAAGGCACCATTAAGTTGGAATTTCATATTGCCAGTACCAGATGCTTCAGTTCCAGCTGTTGATATTTGCTCACTTAAATCGGCAGCGGGAATGATCTTTTCGGCCAAAGTGACACGATAATTTTCCAAGAAAATAACCTAAATAAAAATACATTAGATTGAATTAGAAATTTGAAGATAAATTCGTTTTAATACCTTTAACTTATCTCCAATCACCGGATCATTATTGATAACATTCGCAACATAATTAATCAATTTAATTATTTTTTTCGCAGTATAATAACCAGGTGCTGCTTTTCCACCGATCATAATTGTTCTTGAAGCGAATCTTGCCGATGGATTCTTTTTAATTCTATTGTACAACGTAATAATATGTAAACAATTCAAAAGCTGCCTTTTATACTCATGAATACGTTTCACATGTATATCGAACAATGAAGCAGGATTGACTTTAACGCCATAATCTTTTTCAAGTATTTGTGCCAATTTCAATTTGTTTTCCTGTTTCACTTTCATTATTGCCCGCTGGAAGTTGCTATCTTTAGCGTACTGTTTCAATTTTTGTAATTCATCCAAATGAACAATCCAATCTTCACCGATTTTATCGGAAATTAAATCACTCAGACCGGGATTGCATAATAGCAACCATCTGCGCGGTGTGATGCCGTTGGTTTTGTTTTGGAATTTTTCCGGCCATAATTCATAGAAATCTTTGAATCTAAAATAAACATATCAAGATTTTCGATAAATAGTTTAAATAATACATACAAGCCACTCTTGATAATATCAGAATGTATTTGAGCAACACCATTAATCGCATGACTTCCAACAACACTTAAAATCGCCATATTAACTCGTTTCTCTCCCTCCTCCTCGATCATCGACATACGTCTTAATCTATCCATATCGCCAGGCCATTTTTTCTGCACTTCTTGTAAATGTAGATAGTTGATATGGTAAATTATATCTAAATGTCTGGGTAGAATGTGTTCCAACATACTGACTGGCCAACGTTCAAGTGCTTCGGGTAAAACCTGCAATCCGGTCATAGCATAAAAAGTGTGGTCATCAATGAAATGACATTAAAATTTCTTACAGTGTGATTGGTGTATGCGCATGTCGCTGTTGTAATCTCCCATGCTGTTTCCCATGATAGATTTTCAACATCAACTAATAATCTCATTAATTCGGGAATAGCTAGTGATGGATGCGTGTCATTTAATTGAATAGCAACCTAGTGAATAGAGAAAAAAATTTAGCTGACTGCATCCATCGCCATTATTAAATATACCTTTTCAGAGAAATAATCGAAATTACTTCGTGTTGTTGTTCGCGTACCAAATTTAGCTGATTTAAATCTACGAATAATATCCTGTAATGTTGCAGCAACCATAAAATATTCCTGCTTCAAACGCAACTCTTTCCCTTCGAAAAAGTTATCGTTTGGATACAGAACTCTAGAAATATTCTCAGCTAAATTTCTATCGATTACAGCTTGTATATAATCGCCATCGTTGACTAGAAAATAAACCAATATGTAACAAATAGAAATAAATAAATTCAACTGATAATCAACGCCATCTAATATCATAGCATTGAACTTACAGAATTTTAAATTAAAATCAACCGGGCTTTTAGCGCTCCACAAACGTAACGTATTCACCACATTGTTTTTATATCCAGGAATTGGATTATCATAGGGTAATGCATATATTACTTGGGTATTAACCCATTTCTTGCCTTCCGGTGTATCAATGACATTGCCATAAAAATTCACTGGTAACATGTACTCGGGACGGGCCTTTTCCCATGGATTACCAAAACGTAACCAGTCATCGGGTTCTTCTTGTTGTTCACCATTAACGATTTTCTGTGCGAAAATTCCGTATTCGTAACGAATACCATAACCATAAGCTGCCATACCTATATTAAAACGAATGAACAACCAATAAGATCTTGTACTAGTACAAATGGCTTAAATTTAAAAAAATTAAATTAAATTAATAGAAATCGTTTTTATTAAAACGATTTTCATAAAACAATATAAAAAATTACCTAAGGTTGCCATTGAATCTAGAAAACATGCAGCCAATCTTCCTAATCCGCCATTTCCAAGACCGGCATCTTCTTCCATATCTTCCAGCTCTTCAATATCAAGGCCAAGTTGATAGAGTGCCTCATCACATGATGATTGAATACCCAAATTAATCATCGTATTAGTTAACGTTCTACCCATATAGAATTCAAGGGACAGATAATAAACTCGCTGTGGAAATTACATGTGCAAATATAATTTTTGGAGCCTTTTTTATGATTATAGTTTAAAAATTTATTATTTACTCAGGTGGCTATGGAAAATGGTTTCCATTTTAAACAGAAGTAATTATGGACGGGCTATAAGAAGGAGTGAATACTAGAAAAATAAAAACGGGCTGCCGCCAGGCGGCGCTGCGACCGTTTTATGACAGCAGATTAAAACTATGATGATTTTAAAAATGAATATTTAATGTAATACAAAATGATTGTTATTCAACAAAATTGGCATAGTTTTGTTTTTTTGCCCCTATTTTATTAATTTTATGATCAGTGACGTGCTATAAGATCGGGGTAAAAATATATTACGAAAATAATTGTTAAAATTTATTATGTAAAATTTATTTTGAAATTGTTATTAACTATTATTTAATAATTTAATGGTTTAATTTGGAATACTATGGACTATTTTAGATAGTCAAAATTAATGTAAAATTTGAAAATAATTTGAAAACGCAACAATAACACAAAGCCCGCCCGTCACTGATCTGACAATCACACTGGCAATTATTATCGCAATATACACGACGCCCTCTGGTGGACAAAAAAAAATATTTCTGACCCACAAATATTTTGACTCTTTTTAGGTTGAGTCTACTACTCCTTATTATAGATCTCCATACAAGTAACATTTGACATATTACTTTTGAATCACAGAATACAACTGTGACTTTAATAATTCCAATTCCAAAGCCAACTTTAAAATAACGATTACGACAAGTATTTCTTGATTATGTTATATTTTCAAATGGATAAATTTGGCGTTTGTCCAGAAAATAAATTGCGACTTAACATAGGAACAAGCGATTTTATAATTTTATTACGTTAATTATTTGCTCGAAAATATTTTTTTAATCGTACATAAAATTTATTTTTATTGAAACGAATGTTTTCTTTTATTATTTATTTGTATTCTATCAATAGATATTTTTAGATCTAAAATTATCCAATGTCAACGCACTACATGTTCAATTAACGAAAATTTTTATTTTTTGGCAAATAAAATTCGTATTAAAACAATCAATTGTGTGTGTGTGTATTTACGAATGGATATTTGTCCATTATTTGGCTTAATAAAAATGTATTTTTAACACCATTTAATCAGTGGGGCAATTAAATAACTCTCGAGATATAAATTGCACGTTTTTCATATATTTTTTTAATACTATAAGTCAAAACTCCAATCAACATATCAAATTAATTAAGATTTATTAATGTATTCTTTGAAGATATTTTATATTCCATACACATGACACGTGTTTTTACATACATGACCAGATGTCTATATGGATATATAAATACTAAACAAATGCAAAATAATTTCTAAATTCTGTTTACTTTCAACAGCATATTTACTTCTTATCAGTTTATATTTTAATCATGAATTATATAAAATACTAGCGCCCCCTAGATCTTTGTGCCGATAACTTGATTTCAAAGCCTACTCGGCTTTGAAATCAAGACACGTATCATCATGAATGCCAATGTGAACTTTTTGTCCTTTAAATGACAAAATTCGCAATGACAGTATACGAAATTGATGAAACTGTGTCAATGAAATTTTAAACTAATTCGCTGATATGCGATTAAATATATGAAATTTATCCAGTAAATTTCGATGTCAAAAATGTGTAAAGTTTGTTACTTTTCGACTTGATTATAAACAAAATTAATAATCAGAAAGACGTAGACGACCCAGTCGATCTAAAGAACTTAATACTCAAAGTCTTAATGAATTTTAATTGAAACTAATTTAACCGAATCAATTTATCGATCAACTGACATGTCAAAATTTCAGTTATCTAGATACAACAGGAATCTGTAATTAATTCAATTTCTACGACCGTTTTTTAATTTGTTTTTAGATACAATTTTAATCCTTTTTGTACCATGTATGCCATCTACTATGTGCTAAACCACTGAAGGGCAAATGAAAGTTAAATAATTGAAATAATAAAAACGCAATCATTCTGAACAAGACACCACCACAATTTATATTACTACAATTATTGAAAATATTAATTTTTATTAAATGACTGAAAATCAGTTTTTTCTTTACCTTTGGATCAACCTCATAATAATGCTGTTGAGTTCTTATCCATCTGGATACCAAATGATCTCTTACAGTATGTGCTAGAGCGAAATAATAATCCCTTGGGGTGGCCACATTTCGATCTTTTACCAATGTATAATGCACATGTCGATTGAATGTCTTTTTAATCTCGTTCACATCATCAATTTCAGCGATTCCTCTTACACTGATTTGCTTTCTTCTTTCGCTATCCGATTGTGGTTTGGCCATCTTCAATTAACGAAAAGTAAATAAAAAATCTTCTCTCTTTTCTTAAAAAAAAAACTTTTCTGCTATTAGAAGAGAGCCGGCGTTAATACTGAATTGTTTTGGACCGTAGAGGTCACCTTGCGAATATATTGTGATATATAATTCGATTTTGGCGCCTGCGTCAACGTTGTCCGATTTTCAATTTTGTTGGAGAAATTTGCTTTCTTCTTTTTCAACATTTGGCGCAGTGCATTTCTGGACCATATCAAATCCAGTTATAAATAAATTCAATAGTTTTGATCAATTTTAGTTACGTTATGAGGAATCCAAATGTAATAATGTAAATTGAGTTAATTAACACGTATTTAGAAACTGTTAATTTTTTAGTGTAAAAACAGTGGCTCGATTTGGCAATGCTGTTGAAATTGGATTCCCATAGAATCTTTTCTTGGCTTATCAAGAAATTGCAGGAAATTGTTGGAATTTCTTAATCTACCCTAATTGGGTAAGCTTTTACTAGGTAGAACTTCGACTGAGCAAAGCAATAACAATATATTAACTAGATAAATTTCGACACCGATCAACTTGGTGTGAATTCCTGATAGTATTATCTATATCGTTTTACATATGTGCCCTTTTATTTTATATCTATTCATCGGTCATAAAAACAAATTACAATTAAGTATTATCAGAACATTCCCACGCCATTTTTTTACACTTAACAAATTCGGAATATTTTCTCTATCTATTCGACTAAAATGAAATAAAAAACAATGTTTTTACACATAGACAAGTATCTGTGGTTTTTATATTACTGTTAATTACATTATTGTCTGTAGAATATATTTATTTATTTTGAGAAAGGTATAAATTTCCACGCCCAACAATTTCTCTTTGAAAAGAGATTTAAATTATGATACAGACCATCAGGTCCAATGCGTTGATAAAATCGATAAAATTTTCTTTCAATAGCTGTTAATTAGCAGGAATTCAGATAATTGTAAACAATTTCAGATAGTCTCAAAATCACTTTGAATCAACGAAATGCGATAAAATGAAGATCAAATTTTATTACCTAGACATTTTTTTTTCTAAATAAAAATGACAGTGTAAAATCTTATTGGTGCAGTTAATTAAAATTCTTTAACAACACCTAGGTATTCAAGAACTTAAATTAAACCTTCCACGGCTTCCACCACTCACCGTCCACATACATACCGATACCGACCTGCCTGCTGACGTTCAAAAAGCCATCAAGAAGAGAAGAGTTAAGCCGCGGCCATGTTGCTTACTAGTACAATATGTATCCTACTACATTCTGTTTAATTTTAATTGTGTTTTCATTGTAAAACATCATTTAACAAATAATAAATTGTTTTATTGTTGCGTCGATTGAAATTTAACATTCACAATGTATTGAGTGTGTTTTGAGTGTTGCCTATTTGGTGTGATTATAATTATTTCTATAGTTTAATTCTAATAGAGGCAAAAGAGAATTGTTGTCTTTCTATAAAGGAAAATGTATCATAATTATATGCAAAATTGACGTGAAATTAATTCATCATAGTGTACTACTTATGTGACCCACATTCGTAAAGGTATTTACGTACAAGAAAAGATTCGAGTACTATTTTAGAGGTCATGGTACTGCGATGGTGGTTTCTTTAAATACTGTTTAGAAACTGTGATTTAGAACATGTCCGGTAAAAAACAGCTTCCAACGGCGAAAACTACAAGCAGTACGAGCGAAGCTCCAATTAATTCAGTGAATACAATACCACCAAGGTACCAGCCACCACCAATTCCAGCTAATCAAGGCATTTTAAAACATCCTGGATCAAAGGATGCACCACAAAAACATTACATGCCAAAATATCCGGATCAGAATTTAAATTCAGCTGTAAAGTATTTTCCATCAGTGGGTCAACAACAACAGCAAAAATCATATTATCCTGTACAGTATCCAACTCAATCAATACCAGTTGTTCGATCTGTTGACGATAACACTAGAATTACCCAAGTACAATTCCATAATCCAGATAGTGGTGGTAGAGGTGTGACTAGGCAATTGGATGACGGTGGTGTTATTATTACTTCTCAAGCGAATAATTCGAACGGTCCAATTGGTTTGCCACAACAGAACTTACCTCAGACTAATCAAGATTTAAGGCCACATCGACCGCATAGATACGAGGAAGAATTACATCGAACAGAAATGTTAAAATTTGTTAGGAAACCGGATGATCCAAGAATTATGCCAGCTTCGGTGCCACATCAAACTAGGTAATTCTAAATTGTTATTATTATACTGTTTAGTTTTGTTGTCAGCATATCCGATGATTTACAGTTATATTCTCATTAACTGCAGTTATGACAAATTAAATATGCTGGCAGTGAAAATGTCTCAATATGTAAATTATTTGAACATGATTCTGCTTTCCTTTTTCTATTCCATTAGATTTTATTGTAAATATCTTATTACATGTACGACTATTTGATTTTTAATTGTTCACTTTCACTTTTTTTTTATTATCTGTATGGATTTACTAGGGATTGTCTTTCAAGTGGTGACATTGATGAATGGCGACTTTCAATTTACTTCTGTGTCTTCAATCTTAGAAAATCGTAGTTATTTATTATGATTATGTGTTCACTGCTTACCGTTCTTAGTCGTTTCTTGTAATCAATCGCTTTTTATTTGTTTTAATTTTTCATTAGAAACTTTTATAACTGAATAAAATGGATTTCTTGAACATTTTCTTCGTCTTCATGACTTGCTTCATTATTTTATGGATTATGGAAAAATAAGGAATTTAGGACTTTTTCTTTGTAAAAAAGAAGAAGATTCGACAAGCGACAACTTTATAATATGGTTGCCTATTTTATGTATATCATGATTATTTAATTAAAAGCAATTTCACATAAAATGTACAGCATCTCGTAATAAATATTTCATTATCTTTTAAAAATATTATTCTGTAATTTATAAGTTTCAACATTTTAAAGCATGTTTTTATTTCCTACAAACCATGTAATGTGGGTCATCTACTCGACACTAGTCAATCAAAAAATAGAGGCACCGAGTTGATTTTCAATTTAAATTGAACTTTAAAAAAATTGAATTTACCAATTGGTACTTTTAGTAGATAGCACTAAACTATAGTAAAAATTATAAAACATTTTTTAGACAAATGCAAAGTCTTATCCATGAACTTCGAGCACTGAAAGAACAAAATCAAATCATTGCCGATGATAATCAAGAATTAAGAGATCTTTGTTGTTTTCTGGACGACGATCGACAAAAAGGACGAAAATTAGCACGTGAATGGCAACGATTCGGTCGGTACACAGCAACTGTAATGCGACAAGAAGTAAATATCAATTTTATTTACTTTTCTCTATTTAATTACTATTTCTTAATGAATCGTTTAGGTGAGTGCCTATCAAACGAAACTACGTGAACTAGAAAGTAAACAACAAGAACTAATCAAAGACAATCTGGAATTGAAAGAATTATGTTTATATCTGGATGAGGAGCGTGGCAATGCAATATGTCAAACGTGCGGTGGTACCAGTGCCGTTACAGTGAATTTACGAGATGATGGCGATGGTTCGAGTAGTAGTACAAATGCAGATGAACCAGGTGTACCACAACAATTCACTACAAACGGTCCGAGACGATCAGCGAGCAGAGAAAGATTGTTGAATGAAAATTTGGCTAGACAAAGGAGTACATTTAATGGTTAGGTGAATACAATTCAAAATTACAAAATATCTCTATCATTATTCATATTTCTTCAGATCAAATTATGCAGTATGTTAAATCTTTGGAACAACGTGTAAAACAATTAGAAGAAGACAAACGATCATTAACGCAAAAACTAAATGAAGCGTCACCAATCAATGACGACACAATGCTTCCAGATACACAAAATGGTGGTTTTACTGGACGACCGGAAGCTGTTATTCGAGCTCTTCAAGTATATATTTAAACAACACTTATGTTTTACGTAAATATTATTATAAAATTTAATTATTTTCTTCCTATAGGTTCTTGAAGTGAGAGAACAATTAGAAAGAGAAGCTAGATCGCCAGAACCAAGTGGAGAAAACAATACGGATGGATTAATAATGGATGATGAACAAAAGGCGATAATACGAGAAATGTCTAATGTAAGCGATACTCTACATTATGTTCTGTCTCCAATTACATTAATTCGATTAAGTCACATTTGATACTTGTTATTTTTCAATCAATATTTACACTTTATGGTTTCATGGTAACGGTTGGAATAAGTATTAGCAATTTAATATTCGTTGTAAAATTATACTGGAACATTTTTAATAGTTAGAAAATAAGATTTTTACACATTTTCTTCCAATTAGGTTGCCTGGAGAGCTTTGGTTTTTGACACGACCTCACGACGATAGTTGATCCGTTAATTTGCATTTCTTGCCAGGAATATACAGTGGATTTTTAAATATATAAATTTGTATATTGACAACTAACCAAGAATAAGGAAAATATACGTAGTTGATAGTATTTCTATATATCTATTCTAAATTAGATTGTAAGTTAGAATAAAATTCCAAAACTGACTGTTTATAATAAATTATCGAATATTTGGCAACGCAGTGTAAACTAATTTTTAGACAAATCACAGCCTACTTGATACTTTTCAAAATTACTTTTGAATCGATTCAAAATGGCCGTGAACGAAATGGAAAATTACAAAATATAAATAAATTGTACCTGATGCTGTAGTAAAGTTGCCAAAAATGATTTTTATTCTGTAATTTTGTATACATTTTGGTTTTGAGTAAGTTATTAATTCATATTCGTCCAATTTAGCCTTTATTAAGATAATTTTTATACATACATTTCTGGCCAGTAAGTATAGAAAATTTCACTTTAAAGTTAGAAAAAAAAAATCAATTTCATAGTGTATAATAATTCAAAAGAGACCTGACACAAACTTTTTTTTTCTTTTAGTATTTAATTTGCTGGCGAGAACTACTATTCATTATTGTACGAAAATAAAATTATCTATACACAATGTAATAGGAATACATATAATATTAAGAACTGTTTAAAATCATTTAAAAATATAATTTCTATATAATTTATTACAAATAATAAACGTATTTCTTGTCTTATTTGTACAAATAAAAGAATTAATCTAGATTTTGATTTTTACGCTTTTTTAAACTTTCTTAATAATCTATACATATTTATATAAAGATAAACCTTTTAAGCAAAATCAAGCACTATAATATAATACTAGTAGAGTAGCATTTGCATAAAAGTGTGCAATATGTACAAATCGCGCAGCAAACTTTTTCGCATTTTAATAATTACGAAAACTAAAGTCGTGAAAACAACCATTGAATAAAGCCATTAATTGTTGTGAATACAGAACACAAAGACGACTTAGATAGGTTTATACAAAAGTGTCGTTACATATTTCTTGCGGTACCTGTGAGTGGCACTCAGTACCATTACACCATCCTTTATTGAAAGTGCATACAAATGATTCAGCATTACATGATTCGGTTCTGGTAGAAGAGTTGGTTCACACTAGCAAAAGAAATTTCTTATTTAGATAGATAATAGAATCATAATTATTTTTGTCGATACGTACCGATAAAGGAGTATCTTTATTCAATATCACTTGTAATAAATGTGGTGGTAGAATTGGTGGTCCACTATTTTTCTCCCATGGCTTATAAACTGGTATTTCTTGAGCAAATTCCTTTTGGCCATCATCTTTTAGATTCTCTTGATCTTTGGCCAGTGCTTGAAATACTTCAAAATCCGATTGTTTCACAGTTATCAAATTGTTCTTTTCACCTGTAAGTACGAGTTATTTACTATTGTTATTATAAATACGAGTTAAATTGGTAGTTTTAAAATTAAAATTGTTCGTTAAAATAGTCGTATGAAATCGAAACAATTACAATGTAATAATTAGCGTAAGATAACGAATAGCTAGTCGGTCATCTTGGCAAAATGCCCTTTGGACTTTTCAACTAGAAGATTTGACATAACTGACGGAAATCGTCTTTATTTTTATAAAAGTCAATTGTCAACATTTAATTTTCGGTTGGGATCCCCCCTTCTTTTCAATCTAATAAATTCTAGAAATATTAATTGTGACATCATAAAAAGAAGAGACTCCACGCATCGATTCTGCGCACTGCGCAGTTGAAATAAATCTAAAGATGACCCACTGGATATTCTCTATAAAATACCTGTTGTTTCTGCATCGACAATTTTATTATGTGGATCATTTTTCCATTCACCATCAACACAATACCGATACTGATATTCTCCTTCTGCTAAATCAATAATGGTAACAAAATCACCATAGCTTTTGACCATTGGAATCGATTCCCAATTCGAAAACGTACCGGATATACAAACTTCTTTGCCACCACCTGTGTAATTAGATATTAAATAATTTTAATTTATTTAACACGCAGTTATTAATATATGTTACCTTCCCATCGGAAAACAGTTGGTGTTTTCGAATTGGTGATTGTGTTGCTTGTAATTGTAGTTCCTTCTGATACTAAAAATACAAATAATAATTAAGTTAGTTTTCATTGTAAACTGAACCAATTTGATTGAATCGTAGTAGTATTATTTAAAACGACAGCAAATATTGATTTTTATCAAAGGTAAATAACAAAGGCGCAATAAATTTATTTAACCAAAACAAAACCATTAGATATCTACCTGTATTGGATCTAGGTCTGCCATAATTCAGTTTAGTAAAATAAGGCTCCTCATCATCTTGAGATTGATGGTATCCCAACTTATCGGGTATTCTATCAAACACAAAGGCGGTGTCGTCTTTCAGTGGCGATGATGGTGCTGTATCGCCAGATTTTTGTCTTTCCCTTTGCGGTCCTGCACTACCTGCATTACCCATATCAAGAAAGATTTATGTAACTTACAGCAAAATTAGAAAAATTGAACTGTATTTACAATCACATTAAATTATGACATCATTATTTATTTTCATGTGGATAAACTAACCTCAATTATTCTGTTTATGAGAAATGGCCAATGTTTCGAATTTTGAAAAGTTTGAACTTTGAATGAAAAAAGAAAGAAGTTTGAAGTTGAAGTTGAAGTTTGAAGTTTGAATTCAAAATTTGAATTTCAGATTCAAACTTTGCATTGAATTGTTGACTTTAACTTGAATTAGATTAGAATATTAGATTATTTTTGGAAATATATTGGACTAATTAAATTTAATTCAAATAAATTCAAAAACAAAAATGATCAAAGGAGGCCACTCTCACGCCACGCCCACGCCGATTGTCAAAGTAGGAAAACTAGCGCATTGAAAATAAATACTGCGTCATTCTTTCCATTTGACGCCATTTTGAATTTGCAGTTGAAACATTTGAATGTGCAGTTTAAACCTGAATAAATAGTTTATTAATTACTGGATCCTTTTTATAATCTGACTAGTTTTTTTATTTTTTGTCATTTTATCCGAAGAATCAATTAGGTATGTACAGTTTAGTATTTTTTTTACATTTTACAAGATCATGTCGTGTACTGTGTACCTTTGTACATATGTATATAAGTTAACATGCCGATAATTAAACGTAATGCTACGTTTAATTATATACGACAAAGTTTGATTTAGTATTTTGATATCTTAGTGTCTAAACAAGATGGATGGTGATAGCCCTACAAAGTCCAAATCAAAAAGTCGCAGTCGGTCATTAAGCAGTGGCAGCAAGAAAAGCAGGTCTCAAAGTCTATCTTCCTCGTCATTGAGCCGATCACGTTCAAGAAGCCGTAGTAGTGATATTGATGGATATCGTTTACATATTGCTGATATTGGTTAGTAAACAACTACATTTTATATGGTAGTATTAAGTTCTTTAAGGTGATAAGCAAAGATTTAATTTAAATAGGTATTTATATTGAACGTATATGTTACATTTATATCAATATAAACTACAATTATCAAGATTTATCTTATCTATTCAGTGTTTATCTTGGTTTTTTTTTTTGTTTTATTATGCTGTTTAATAGAAATAATTTAAAAGATATTTCATGTTTTATAAGGAGATGATGTAAGGAAAAGCGATTTGGAGAAAGTTTTTTCACCATATGGAGAGCTGAAAGAAGTGTGGATGACGAATAGTACACCATGCTTTGGATTTGCGGTTTTTAAGAACAAGAAAGATGCTGCAGCTGCATTAAAAGCAACGGATGGAATGTATGTGGAATTCATAAACTACTTGTTATCAAATAAAACTGATTGAAAATAATTCTAGTGAGGTGGCTGGATGCAACATCAGAGTTACCTATGCCAGACCAAGGACAAGAGGAAAAGGCCGCCGTTACTTCTCCAATAATATGAGATGTTATCAGTGCGGTTATTCAGGTCATTTTTATAGGGATTGTCCGGAGATTACAGGTGGAAGTGATCGAAAAGACCGGTAAGTAGATTATTATTATTATTAATTCAATACGATGAATATCAAATAGTTTGCCATGAATAATTGAATAATTTCAATACAAAGTTGAACAAGTTTAATTAATAAAATCAAACTTACCCCGATTGAATGACGGATTCTCGTGGAGAATTTCTTCATCGAACATAGTAGCAAATCAGTTTATTTAATAATAACCAAACAACAATTTAACTTTATAAAGTCTCAATGAATATGACCTCGTTCAATTACGTTTAATCAACTCAATTGAAACAATAAAAAAAAAATAACCACAACTTTGTCGACGACATGTTGCTTTCAACTAAAATTGAGAACAGGTTAATTATATAGTAGCAAACAAATATTATTTGTTCATGTGATTAGGAGAGAAGCAAAGTTCATGTAATCTTGTTTATACATAGTGAAAATTTTTATAATAGATTTTAATAAATGCATAAAACACGATAGCAGTAGATAATTATGCTGTCCTTGTCGTTCGAATTCTCTCTCATACACAATTTTCAAATGGATACGAATTTAATAGTTGTTGATCTTGTTAAATTGACCTTGTTTGAGTAAATTATGTTAAAATTTTAATAAAAAAACAAAATATATATATATTTATGGCAAATTATTTCGCGTAGACGTATGTGATGCGGCTTTTGTATGGGGCGATTGTGTCTGACAGTTATGTGAATGTAATTATTAATAGTTGATTTATTAATTAATGGTTTTTTTTGTTCTTTTGTTTTTTCTTTCTTTCTTTTTTTTTGAACCGGAGATGTGGCCATTTTGTATGATTCCTTCTTCTGTGTAAACTTTTTTTTGTTTCAATAAAATATTTCTCGTTCTGATTGAATTCATGTGATCTCCTCTACAGTGTGTGTATGTGGCTGCGCCAAGTTTGGTTCAGCTTTGACAATATTCGTTTTATTAATTTCAGGCAATGTATTCGAATTTTTCGCTTCGAAGGTATAGTAGTCCTAGTTTGTTTTAATTTATTTAAGTTTTATATTTGTTTAATTTTTTTGGTCTGTTAGACAAACATATTCATAAATTCTTTATTCCAGGTACCAGCTTGTGCTGAAAGTTTAAGTTAAAATTCTTACATTGAACTCTCGTGACAAAAATGGGTATTTTTTTTAAAGAATATTTTTTTCTCATTACTTTTTTTCTTTTTAAGAAGATTTAACAAGTGAATTTTTGATTGTTTATTGGAAAGTGATGAGTGTCTACTCCTGTAAAATAAAAATAATGCCCAGTCCTCGATTTACATACTGAATCAGTGACAATGGAACGACAGCATTAGAAGAAAAGAAAAATATGTTTGCAAGCAGATTACTGTGTAAAGCGAGAGCTGGTCATTTGCATCTGGCATATAGTAAAAACCTTGTTAAATCTTCAGAAAAACATTTTCGTAATCATGTCGATGAATATTGTTTCATTCACACTAAAAAAAAAGAAAAAAAAGAAAAAAGCCTAATTCAGGATCATTTCCACAGCATTTATCTGTTGGTTTCTGAAAATGAATAATAAAAATTCTTCAAGCCTTTTCATTGCGTTAAAAATACCATTAGCTATGAAATCATCTAATTGTTGTTTTGTGATTTGTCAGGCACATGGTATTAGTTTGTATGGTTTGGTTATTCATAGTATGGGTTAATAAAATAAGATTGGTTGGTAATGGTCGAATACTGTATGGGCCCAATATTTATTATGGTCTTACGCGAATGGTTTGCTGAGCCCAAATAACTGGTAGCCTTAATAAAATCAGTGATGTGGTTGCTAGAAAATGTTCATCATGCTGATGATGATGATAATAATAATGAAATGATGATGATGATCATGATGTGATGATGATGGTCGGGTGTCGTTTATGGTAAACTTGTGGTTTTTCAGTTATGGGAGAGATAGGAGAAGCTACCGGGATCGTGACCGCGACTACGGCAGAAGATCATCGTATCGATCATCGAGGAGATATAGCGACGATTATGGGAAGCGAAGGCGATCCGAACGACGACAACGCTACTAGAAAATGCTAGAAAAATGAAGCGCTGGAGAACGGGAGGGGTTTTGTATCAAAAATTAATAAATGAAAGAATATTCAAATACATGCAAGTACACACTGTTAATTAGTTTGTTTTATATAATTCTGGGTAAATTTTTCAATAGTTTCTAATTGATATTAGCAACTATGTTATAGGCCTTCTCAATTATGATTACAAAACTATTATGTTTGTACGCATTATAATTCAGTTCAGTTAGTTAATAATAATGTAGCATGCCACATAGCCAGGCCTTACTTTTATTAAAAATGCATTTAATGTTATATGTTTAGAGACTTAGAGAATTCAGATATATTCATTCACAGGTTACTTGCAACAAAACTTCCAAATTTGATTTTTTCTAAATCAAATAGCGTTTATCTTGCTGAATCGAAATAGATTCATATTATAAAAGAAATTTTATCTTAATTGTGTTTTATTTCACAAGCTTTTCTTTATTTATACTAGAACCAAACCGAAAGTATACGGCGAATTGTTCAAATTCCATGTTTACTTTTCATATGCCGTTTCAACAACCATGGCGAAGTGAAAGCATTGGGACAATGTTCACATCTACACGGTCGTTCATTTGTATGTGTTCTTATATGCAATTTCAATTTATAAGCGGTAATAAAACCCTTTTTACAATAAGTACAAATAAATGGCTTCGCTCCAGTATGGCTGAGCATATGCTTTGTCAAGCTTTCCACCATTTTCTGACAAACAGGGCATTGTTTCTTACCATAATTTGGATCTGGAATTGATATAATTAGTGAGTATACTGCTGCAGTAAATAAAATATAATAAAAAGCAATACAAGTTGTTATATTTTAAATTCAAATCACGACCAACTTGAATAAATTTAAGATGGCCATGTTGCTCGTGTAGGCAAAAAAAACAATTATGAAATATTTAGCTACGCTGTTTACATTGTTTAAAAATAGTTACTTTCGTCCTATTTATCAATCTTCCTAACTCTAATGGAGTTGGAGATAGTAAAAATAGGACACCCCCTTAAAAACGTACCTTTATGGCGTTTTATATGTCTTCCGTATTCCGATCTCGATTTATATACTCTTCCGCATATTTCACAACAAAAAGTCTGTGAAAAATGATACATTTTATGGGATTTCATCGATTCGGAATTTTTCAATACTTTGCCGCATTGTTCACATGCCCTCGGTTTTTCCGAATGTATCTGAATATGTCGATTCAAGCTTTTGAAACGTATTTTCAAACCGCAAATATCACAGATACTTTTCGGTGTGTGAAATGTGATTTTATGACTGACCAACTGGCTGCTTGTATTACAAATCCGTTCACAGTGCGGACATTTGTAAATGTCTTTTTCTTTACGATGCGTTTCTCCTTTTTTGTTTTTATTCGGCTCTTTTCTACGAGGATTTCGATTTTCTGTTACTACTTCTCTATTTTCATTTTTCAATTCCAATTTTATGTACTCGTTTCGAGTTCTTGGTTTTTCTACGTGATTTGTTTCTTTTAAAGTTTCCAGTCTTGATAATAGATCGTGATCTGTATTTAGAATTACCTTTTTAAAATTATAGAATCGATTGATGTTTGTGAAACATTCTTCGCAGATATTCTCCGGTAGTTCATCTCCATTTTCGATCTTGAAAAAATGCAAAAATATATGAGGAACAATAGAAATCAGTAAGAAAACCCAAGTACCTCGACAGATGATATGACCTTTATCTTATTAACAAGAATGTCATTTTTAAATAAATTAATGGGATGCTTGGGTATACGAAGGCAAGTTCTACAGATATGTTTTGTATCCATTTAAATTACAAATTAAACTTATTCATGAATTAGTTTATTTATAAATATAAAAAATTATTATGAAAGTTCATATTGTATAATTTAAAAATTTTACTAGGTTAAATATTCATTCTACTTCTTTCTTGACAGCTAACATGAAAAGAATTGATAAAATTACAATACGAAAAATTTTTTTGGTTAATTCAAATAAAATAATTTAATAAGTTAACTAACAGAAAGAAAGATATATCACAAATAGACTAACTAGACTGTACATTATCATTTGAAATCCTATGTTTACTATTCAAATGTCTTTTCAGTAACCACGGCGAAGTAAACGCATTTGGACAATGTTCACATTTACATGGTCGTTCATTTGTGTGTAATCTTGTATGCAATTTTAGTTTATAAGCGGTAATGAATCCCTTTTTACAATAACTACAAATAAATGGTTTCGCTCCCGTATGGCTAAGCATATGTTTCTTTAAACCATCCACCAATTTCTGGCAAACGGGACATTTCTTTTTCCCATAATTTGGATCTGCAGTATAAGAAAAACTATTCGATTGAAGTTAGTTTATATTGAAAACATATCTCGGTACCTTTATGTCTTTTAATATGTTGCCAATATTTCGACCTGTTCTTATATATTCGTCCACATATTTCACAACAAGACGACTGTTCGAAATGCTGTTGCAATATATGGGATTTCATTGATTCGGAATGTTTCAATACTTTGCCGCATTGCTTACACGGAATTGGTTCCCCTAAATGTATTTGCATATGCCTATTTAAATTCTTATATTGAACTGTTAAACCGCAAATGTCGCAAATACTTTTAGGTATGTGATACGTAATTTTATGACTAGATAAGTGACTACTTGAATTGCAAATTCGTCCACAATACGGGCATTTTGATATGCCTTTTTGGTTTCGGTATGTTTGAATTCTTCTTGTTGTATAAGTTTTTTTCCTAATCGGATTTTCATGTTGAACTACTTGAATTCGATTGTTGTTTGTTAATTCCGTTTTCACGTATTCGTTTTGTGTTCGTCGTTTTTCTACATTATTCGTTTGTTTTAATGTTTCCAATCTTGCTGAAAGATCGTAATCGGTATTTACAATGACTTTTTTGAAATTATAAAATTGATTAATTTTAGCGAAACATTCCTCACAAATATTCTCTGAAAGTTCATTTCGATATTCAATCTGGAAACGGTTTTAAGTAGTAACCATGTAAAATATGAATATTAGTGTAATGCACAACCTGTACAGATGAAATAAGTTTAATTTTCTCTACGAGTATGGCATCTTTCTCAAACAAATTGATTGACTTCTTTGGTATTCGAAGACATATTCTGCATATATGTTTTAGATTCATTTAAATACGTTTCTACAGTCTCAACTAGGACTGTATGAAGTAAAACGTATAAATTAAGTTTCAGTTTATTTTTCTACAAAAACTTGTATTAACCTTTATAAAGGTTATGTTATTTTATTAGGTCACATCCTTATTCTTCCTCTTATCTGAAAGAAGCGCTAGTACGAAGTTCATGTCGATTTGACTTTAACTACAAACAAATAAATTCTCTTGTTTTGTTACTGTTAATAATGTTAATTGCGTTGTCTAAAATTATATAGGACACAAGTATAAAACCTACGAAGCAAAACTTTTGAACTTATTTTTTAATTTTATTATTATTTTGCTAATAAAACTGAAATTATTATCAACGTTTAACTAATAAAATTCCAAGGTATCTTGTTAATTAATATATAATTCTAATACAATTAGGAAATGTCAGTTTCCTGCTTATTTACAATTCCATGTTTACTCTTCAAATGAGTTCTTAACGACACAGTTTGTGCGAATGTATCACCACAATGTTCACACACATACGGTCTTTCATTCGTATGTTGTCTAATATGAACTTTTAATCCATATTTTGCTTGAAATCCTTTATTACAATAGGAACAGATATGTGGTTTTTCACCGGTATGTGTGAGCATATGTTTCTTCATACCTCGAACATTTTTGCCGCAAACCGAGCAAGGTTTTGATCGCAGTTGATAGGCTAGATCCGGATCTGAAAATTATTCGAATTGGAACGGAATTTCGATTTTCATTTCATAAACATCTAGGAACCTGTATGCTTAAGATAATGCCTTTTATAATCGTGTGCCAATACATAACTTCTCCCACAAATTTTACAAAAATATTTCGGTTGATCATGGGTTTTTCGATGATATCTTAATGAACTTGCATTTTTTAACATTTTACCACAAATATTACATGATTGCGGTGGTGAATGTATTGCCATATGATTTCCATAATTGTATTCTCGAAATTTGGCACCACAAATAGTACAAACAATTAATGGCATATGACTTTGTATTCTATGCATGGCCAATTTATGTTTTGAAGAAAACTCAGCTGTGCATCTACTGCAATTATGAATTTTTTGCCGTTTTGTTGTCAACCTTATTTTAGCCATTGAATTTTTTTCTTTTTTATCTGTATCTGTTCGACTGTGAGAAATTTCAATTGCATTGCATGTTGTGGTGGAAATTTGTTTTATAGATCTGATTTGTCTTGGTTTTGTTTGATTATTTGTACATGTTAATGTTTGTAATCTGGATTTCAAATCACAGTCTGTGTGTTTAATTAACTTTTGAAAATTATGGATATAATTTACGTTTTGTTGACATTCGTCACAAATCTTTCTAGGTAGGCCATGATTAATTTCAATCTGGTAAAAAAGTAAATTATTCTAACTAACGAAAATTGAATGTTTCTATCATTTCTTTTACAGAAAAATAGAGCCTTAACTTAGATACCTTAACTGATGATATAGAATTAATTTTATTTAATAGGTTTTCATGATTTACAAACAAATCAGTTGAATTCTTTGGTATGCGCAAGCAAATTCTACACACATTTTCTAAATACATTTAGGATTTTTCAATCACTTGGAAGCGAATGTATTTATTAAGTTCTTTTGATATATTGATTTAATCCCAGCAGCTCAAATAACAATTAATTTTAGTTTAATGTTTAAAATTTGTTTTTTCTAATTTTAAATTTTATGAGGTTAAAGTCAAATTCTTCTCCTTTGGAGAAGAATTTCTAAATGGAAAAAAAAATGAATTTTTACAACAAACCAATCTTTAATTTAAAAAAATAAAATAAAAGAAAAACAGGAAAAAGTAAAAACATTAAAAACTACACACAGTATTCTAAAAATAACAAGAAAGAATGTGCAAAATAAAGTACAATAACATTAGTAACAGTTCATTAATTCAGTTTTTTATTATCTCCTCAAGTTGATTTTTTTTTAAGGCTACAAAAATTTATTTTGTAGACTTTGTAACAAAATCTTAAATTCTAACCTAGTTTTTACTATTTATATGTTTGTTCATTACATGAGTTTTCATTATTCCTTTTTGATTAAATGCATCACCACAATATTCACAAATATAAGGTTTTTCCTTTGTATGCAGTCTAATATGGATTTTTAATCCATTTTGTGCTTGAAATCCTTTATTACAATAGGAGCATACGTAAGGTTTTTCACCGGTATGTGTAAGCATATGTTTTTTCATACTTGCAACTGTTTTGCCACAAACCGTGCATGTCCTTGCTCTGATTTGGGCTGCTAGTTCTGGATCTGAAATTTAAAAAAGAACAAATAAATTGATCGATTTCAATACAATTGAGAACAGATCATTAGATTATTCACCTGTATGGATAAGAGCATGTCTCTTATATTCACTGGCTACTACGAAATTTTTTCCACAAAATTGACAAATTATTTTCGGTTTTCCATGCCGTCTAGCCAAATGAAACTTGAAGGTACTGATGTTTTTCAATGTTTTTCCACAAACGTTACATTCTTGCGGTGGTGAATGTACTTCCATATGTTTTTTAAAATTGTATTCGAGCAATTTGGCCCCACAAACAGGACATATACGTCGCGGTCTATGTGCTTGCACTCGATGAGTTTCATATTTATGTTTTGTACGAAATTTAGCTTCGCACCTATTGCAATTATAAATCCTTGTTTTTTTCGCATTATTAACTTTTAATGGATCGTTTTCGATTTTTATTTCACTTTTAATATCTTCATCTGGTTTTTCTGTTGATTGTTTTTCGTAACTATTGTCGGTAGTGCTTTCCATTTCATTAGATGTTGTACTAATAGAAATTGGGGTCGAAGATTTTATTTGTTTCTGTTTTATTTGATTGTTGGTATTTGTTAATGTTTGCAGTCTGGATTTCAAATCGTCATCTGAGTGTTTAATTAATTTTAAAAAGTTATAGGTATATTCTACACTTTTTTCACATTGTTCACAAATGCTTCCTGGCAAATCATCATCAATTTCAATCTGGAAAAGTAGAAATTACCTTCAATATGTTCTAAACAAAACATGGAACACCATCATGTTGGCACTACTACTAAAACACTAAACCGTGACGTCATACATTACCTTAACTAATGAAATGAAATTAATTTTATTTAACAGACTTGCGTTATTTATAAATAAATCAATAGAATTCTTGGGTTTGCGAAGGCAAAGTCTACAAAAATCTTTTATATACATTTTCGAAGTTGAAAATGAACGTTAATTTATTTTGTATACCAATCATATATTGACTTCTTGAGTATTACGAACGAAATCAGCCTAAAAGTTGACTATAATAGTAAAAGTTAAAACTTATTCTTTTTGGCCAAATTAATTAAAATTAAATTTGTTTAAAATTAACCATATTGCAGAAAATAATTAATAATTAATGATAATCATTCAACAACATAATAAATATTCTTCTTTACGGACTTTTTGCAACTGAGCCAACGCACCTAAATTCAACTAATGCCACTTGACAAATTAAAGAAGACGAGTTTTAGGTGTGTGTGTGTGTGTGTTTTTTTTTTGTAATAATTAGACAACTGTCATGCAGGGCGTTTATAGTAGTGTCGGTGGGTAAAGAAAAGATTATTTTATTTGTATTTGGTTTGTTATTAAAATATATTCACAGTGAAGTGAACATTATTAGATTGATTGACAACAATAACAAGAAGAGTTTTATAGGAAACGATTAATACAGGTGAATATTTATATCAGTGTTTAAAAATGACATTAAAATGTAGTGGTTCGTACGTTTTTTGGAGCAATATAAAAATGGCTACTTTTAGGTGTGCCGTTTGATTACAAAACAAACACTATAAATTGGGTTAAAGGAGTAGTGTTTTAGTTTTAAATGAGACTTTTTTCTTCAATTTCCGATAGTAAACGATATTCATTGTTTTGATTTAACAAATAAATTTTGGAACATTTAAAAATAAAAATTGGCCATAGATTAGAAAATAGGTGATTGAGTAAATGACAAATGTAGGTTTTCTGGCCCTTTAATGTCACTGAACCCGCTCGTATTGTCGCAAATGAAGAAACAATTCAGTAATCAGTTGAAATCATTTCTTTTTTTTTATTTTAAGATATAAATTACCGTACGGTTTTTGGGCGTGAACGTAATCTATTTTTAGATTGCCCTTAATTGAGTGCTATCGGCTAATTACAATAAACAATCTGATTCGGCTCAATTAATTAAAATTACTAATTAATCTGTGTGAATAATTATATTTTTTTCTTTCGATTGAATCATTTCTTTTTTTAAACATTGTTGTCCTTGAAATAGTTTTCGTTAAAAGCGGTGAATAAAATAAAGTACTACATAATGCAATAATTTGCCATACTTATAATATTTGTTTAATTCGATACTTTATAAATAAACGATAAGATTGTGTTTATGATGGCAAACATTCAATAATTATTCCACCCATATTGTTTTTATCGATGATTATATCCATAACATTTATAATAATTGATAGGATTTATCATATTTTTAAATATATTTATCTACTACAGTAAGACGTGGAAGTGACACTATCTTGTGTCATTCAGTGATGTTCATTTGTTTTTCTTTTTTTTCGGCCAGCTATTTTTATATAATGAACGATATTTCTTAATAATACTCGTAGTCGTACATTTATATTCTTTTGATAAAAATACTCTGGGAACCCATAAAAATATTGAAATTTATTAATAACGAGTTTATGTTATGTAAATGTAATTGATTTACAATTCCAGGCAGGGGAGTAATCAAATATTTCCGTTTACCGAAAATGTCGGTAGGAATGTGCATAAAAATCGAAACAATTATTAAATCGAGCAACAAACAGGAATGCTTAATTTAATTATTTTAATTTATTTTATCGTTGCTATTTAGCTAATGGCAGCGGATAGAGTATTTTATTTAAGCGAGAATTAACCTTTTATCCCGTTATTTTTAACCACATACACACTCACATAAAAGCAAAGATAAATCAAGTAGGTACGGTATGTTTAGTGTACTGTGAAAATCAACTTTCACCTGTACTACAACACAACAACAGTCTCGTGTTTTGTAGTTCGTTGGCTTTGGTGTTTATTTGTTTTATTGTTAAGCTTAAATTGACGGTGAATTTTTATGGGGAAAATTCAATTTCTGTTTTATGTTATCTAACGACTTGAAGGCTGCTTTTTTATTCATCGAAATCGAGCTGTTTTTGTTTATGATTGATTTTACTGCATTTTTTTTTTTTTTTTTGGCAAATTATAAAACCTGGCATAAGGAAACAGGAAGTGACTAGGCTGGCGTCCTGATGTCGACCTATCCACATCCACTCAGCCAGTGAGCGAGCGAGGAGCATAGTCCGCAAGAACGTGTGGAAAATAATCAATTGATCGATTTTCACCCTGTGACCGACCCTTGTTCTCTCTCTCTCTCGCTGTTGGCCAAAGTTTTTCGCGCACAACCATTTTCGTATTTGTCGTGTTCTCCGGATTTCTACACTGTGCGGGGTCGTCGGGTGCAGCAACTAGCTAATTCCTGCTTTAATAGCCTAGATTTTTCGGTGTTAGGTCAAAGTGCGTGCGTACGTACGTAATTTTTTGGAAAACGACATGACAATTTCAGTATAATCAAGTTTTCGTTTATTTTTCTTTGGTGGGTAAATTGATTTAACGTAAATCAACGATTTGATTAACGTAATCAAATCGTCGTAGTTGGCCATGAATGGGCATGTATTCATTTTATATTATTCATACCATAGCCATCTTTGATTATCTACGCGCTTGTACAAAACACATTAAATAATCAACAAATAACAGTTGGCCATGGCCATACTAAGTATATATGGTTGAATATAATTCATATCCACCTTTAATACTGCGGTTATTACAACATACTGCAGTAATATTAAATTAAAAGGATAAATAAAATCAACAATAAAGCATAATTTAAAATGTGCTTCTTCTTTTGAGTGGTCATTAATTAAACTTATTATTATATTGTTCCTGGTGACGTCATATAGGCATATGTATTCTCTTCATTTCTCCCATACAACTCATCTTTGTGGATAATTTTTTTTTTATTATTTTTTTTACTGTTAATTACGTGTGGGTTTTATGATGATTGTAATAATTTTTAGGTGACCACAGCTGACAAGCTGGGGCTCAATCAAATCCAAAAAAATGACAACCGATATAAGTATGGTTAGATGGGATCCATCTTCACAGCAACTGCCCCATCAGCTCTCATCATCACAGCAACAGCCGCAAGATTCACAATATGTTGATAGTAAATCAATTGAAGATGAATTTAATTATGATGGTGGTAATTCGTCATCGAGATTATTCGAACGATCGAGAATTAAAGCATTGGCAGGTACTTGCTTGATTATTATTATTATTATTAATTACGATTGTGACAGTTTAAATAATAAATGAACGAAATATGTACATATGTGTTTATTGCCCTTTATTTTTGTCCTGTGTTTATCCTCTTGGATGAAAATGTCGGTAGACAAAGTGTTTTCGTATTTATTTAGTTTTTTCCCCGTTATCAGTTCGAAACCAAAATTGTTATCTTAATATTAAACATTTCCTGCTGAAAATGGGTAGGAGAAGTTGAAAAGTAAATTTTTATCACTAGTGTGTTATTTGTGTTTGAAAGGTTTCTTTTCTTCTTTATTATTTTATATGTATTATTGATATAACTGCATTTTGTCCTATGTATTTGTAGTTTTTTTTTTTTTTTTATTAAAATGATAAAATCTCGTGTTGATTATGAATATTTCGATGAATTTGTTTCTAATCTACGAGGTAAGCGATAAATATAGTAGTTACACCCCTTATTTGTATGTATATGATTTCCAATCTGATTTGATCGATTTTCTTTACCATTTTCAGATGAAAGAGAAAGTGTACAAAAGAAAACATTTCAAAAATGGGTAAATTCTCATTTAGTACGTGTAAATTCGAGAATTGCCGATTTATATACGGATCTAAGAGATGGTAAAAATTTAATAAAACTACTAGAAGTATTATCTGGTGAACGATTACCACGTCCAACGAAAGGTAAAATGCGTATTCACTGCCTGGAAAATGTCGAAAAAGCATTGCAATTCCTCAAAGAGCAACGTGTCCATTTAGAGAATATGGGTTCACATGATATTGTCGATGGTAATCCACGTCTATCACTCGGTTTAATTTGGACAATAATCTTGCGCTTCCAAATACAAGATATTACAATTGAAGAAACCGATAATCAAGAGACAAAATCCGCCAAGGATGCACTGCTATTGTGGTGTCAAATGAAAACTGCCGGCTATCAAAATGTGAATGTAAGAAATTTCTCAACATCATGGCGTGATGGTTTAGCATTTAATGCTTTAATACATAAACATCGACCGGATTTAATACAATTCGATAAACTATCGAAATCGAATCCAATACATAATTTAAACAATGCATTCAATGTGGCTGAAGATAAATTGGGTTTAACTAAATTATTGGATGCTGAAGATGTGTTCGTTGAACAGCCAGATGAGAAAAGTATCATTACATACGTGGTAACATATTATCATTATTTCAGTAAGATGAAACAGGAAACTGTTCAAGGTAAACGTATTGGTAAAGTGGTCGGTATCGCAATGGACAATGACCGTTCAATCAAAGAATACGAAAATTTAACCAGTGATTTATTGGCATGGATTGAAGCAACGATTAGTGCATTGGGTGAACGTGATTTTGCTAATAGTTTGGCCGGTGTTCAACACCAATTAGGTCAATTTAATAATTATCGAACCGTTGAGAAACCACCGAAATTCGTTGAAAAAGGCAATTTAGAAATTCTACTATTCACTCTCCAATCAAAAATGCGAGCAAACAATCAACGTCCGTACACACCAAAAGAAGGTAAAATGATATCCGATATCAATAAGGCATGGGAACGTTTAGAGAAAGCCGAACATGAACGTGAACTTGCTCTACGCGAAGAACTGATTCGTCAAGAGAAATTGGAACAATTAGCAGCCAGATTTAATAGAAAAGCAAGTATGAGAGAAACATGGCTCAGTGAAAATCAACGATTAGTATCACAAGACAACTTTGGACAAGATCTGGCTGCCGTTGAAGCGGCTGCAAAGAAACATGAAGCAATTGAAACGGATATATTCGCATACGAGGAACGTGTACAAGCTGTTGTTTCGGTTGCTGCTGAATTAGAAGCGGAAAAATACCATGATATGGAAAAGATCAATGCACGCAAAGAAAATGTTCTACGCCTATGGACTTATCTATTGAATTTACTTAGCGCACGTAGAAATCGTTTAGATTTATCATTGGAATTGCAGCAAACCTTCCAAGAAATGTTACATCTACTCGATGCAATGGAGGAATTGAAGGCACGTGTTCTAGTCGACGATGTTGGTAAACATTTAATTGGCGTCGAAGATCTATTACAAAAACATAGTTTACTTGAAGCTGATATTAATATATTGGGTGATCGTGTAAAATCGGTTGCAGAACAAAGTAAGAAATTCGTTTATGTTGAAAACGAAGATGGTTATAAACCATGTAATCCACAATTAGTATTGGATCGTGTACAAGAACTGCAAGATGCCTATGCCGAATTGGCACGTTTAGCGGTTGAACGTCGAGCCCGATTGAAAGAAAGTGAGAAATTATGGCAATTCTATTGGGATATGGCCGATAAAGAGAATTGGATTAAAGAGAAAGAACAAATACTGTCTACATCAGATATTGGACACGATTTGACCACTGTTAATTTGCTTCTAAGTAAACATAAACTACTGGAAAATGAATTATCCGCACACGAACCACAATTAGAAGATGCACTAAGTGTAGGTGACGAATTAATTGCATCCGGTCATTTCGGTGCCGAGAAAATACAAGAACGTCTAACAGAAATTCGTGATGCCTGGCGGCATTTACTCGATTTGGCTGCCTATCGACGTAAACGGCTCGAAGAAGCGGTCGATTATCATCAATTGTTCGCTGATGCTGATGACATCGATATATGGATGCTAGATACATTAAGATTAGTTTCTAGTGAGGATGTTGGACGTGACGAGAGTAATGCACAATCATTACTAAAGAAACACAAAGATGTCACCGATGAATTGAAGAATTACGTCAGTGTCATAGATAGTTTGCATAATCAAGCCGATGCACTTGGTCCAGATGTAGCGAATTCATCGGAAGTGTCGCAGCGATTAGCATCAATTGATAATCGTTACAAGGAACTGTTAGAATTGGCGAAATTGCGTAAACAACGATTACTCGATGCTCTATCGCTCTATAAACTATTATCGGAAAGTGATGGTGTCGAACAATGGATCAGTGAAAAGGATCGAATGTTACAAACAATGATACCGGCACGTGATATTGAAGATGTGGAAATAATGAAACATCGTTACGATGGCTTCGAAAAGGAAATGAATGCAAATGCATCACGTGTAGCGGTTGTCAATCAATTGGCTCGACAGTTGCTGCATGTTGAACATCCCAATTCTGAACAAATCACAGCCAGACAGAATCAATTGAATCAAAAATGGGCCGAATTGCGTGATAAAGCTGAAGCGAAACGTGATGAACTCAATAGTGCGCATGGCGTGCAAACGTTTCATATTGAATGCCGTGAAACAACAACATGGATTGAAGATAAAATACGAATTCTACAAGAGACTGATAGTCTGGAAATGGATCTTACTGGTATCATGACACTACAACGTAGATTGTCAGGAATGGAACGTGACTTGGCTGCAATTCAAGCGAAACTGAATGCACTGCAAAAAGAAGCCGATAGTATTGAAGGTGATCATCCAGAGGAGGCAGCTGTTATACGAGAACGTATTGTACAAATACAAATTATTTGGGAACGTCTCACTCAAATGCTCAAAGAGAGAGATGCAAAACTGGAAGAAGCTGGCGATTTACATCGGTTCCTACGTGATTTGGATCATTTCCAAACGTGGTTGACGAAAACTCAAACGGATATCGCTTCAGAAGATTCGCCAAATTCATTGCCTGAAGCGGAGAAATTGCTATCACAACATCAAGCGATTAAAGAGGAAATTGATAATTATCGCGATGATTATACGAAAATGATGGAATATGGTGAGAAAATAACAGCAGATCCAAGTACCCAGGACGATCCACAATATATGTTCCTCAGAGAACGTTTGAAAGCATTGAAAGATGGCTGGGATGAAATCCATCGAATGTGGGACAATCGGCAGCATCTACTTTCCCAATCATTGAGTTTACAAATACTTGAACGTGACGCACGACAAGCTGAAGTTACTCTTAATCAACAAGAACACACTCTCAGCAAAGATGAGGTACCTACATCATTAGAACAAGCTGAGAATCTATTGAAACGCCACGAAGCTTTCCTGGCCACAATGGAAGCAAACGATGAAAAGATTAATGGTGTAGTAGATTTCTCAAGAAAATTATGCGATGAAAATCATTATGCGTCTGATAAAATTGGTAAACGTGCTGATAATTTAGATGAGCGACGTATTGCCAATAAGGAGAAGGCTCAAGCATTATGTGAACGATTACGTGATCAATTGGAATTACATCAATTCCTAAGAGATTGCGATGAATTGGGCGGATGGATTCAGGAGAAACATATTACCGCACAAGATGAAACTTATAGATCAGCGAAAACTGTACATTCAAAATGGACACGCCATCAAGCGTTCGAGGCGGAAATTGGTGCAAATAAGGAACGTTTACTAAATCTACAACACGCTGCCGAAGAATTGGCCAAAGAAAAGCCAGAATATGTCAATATTATTCAACCGAAAATTGAAGAATTAATTGATCAATTCGACGTACTAGAGCAAACAACTAAAGAGAAAGGTGAACGTCTATTCGATGCTAATCGTGAAGTATTAATTCATCAAACATGTGACGATATTGATTCATGGATGAATGATTTAGAGAAACAAATCGAAAGTGACGATACTGGCTCCGATTTAGCTTCGGTTAATATTCTGATGCAAAAACAACAGATGATTGAAACGCAAATGGCTGTTAAAGCGAAACAGGTGGACGAATTGGAGAAACAAACGAAACATTTAGAAACTGCCGCTCCTGATAAGGATATCAATGAAATCAAAGTGAAAAAGAGTAAAGTCGAACAGCGTTTCGAGCTAATTAAACAACCACTTTTGGAACGACAACGACTTTTGGAAAAGAAAAAGGAAGCATTGCAATTCCGACGTGATGTCGAAGAGGAATTGCTGTGGATCGCTGAGAAAATGCCACAAGCAACAGCAATCGAGTATGGCAATAATCTGTTCCAAGTGAACACGTTGCAAAAGAAAAATCAATCATTACAAACAGAAGTGGAAAATCATGAGCCACGTGTCAATACAGTATGCAACAACGGTCAGAAATTAATCGATGAAGGTCATGAACATGCAGTTGAATTCAATCAATTGATCAATATTCTCCATCAAGCGTGGCAAGAACTGAAAGATGCACTGGATCAACGTCGTGAATATTTACAAAGAAATGAACGTGCTCAACAGTATCTATTCGATGCAAATGAAGCTGAAAGTTGGATGAGTGAACAGGAATTGTATATGATGGTCGAGGATCGTGGCAAAGATGAAACATCAGCCAGAAATCTAATGAAGAAACATGAAAGTCTCGAAGCCGCTGTTGAAGCTTATGCCGATACAATACGTGGCTTAGGTGAAATTGTTAAAGCTCTAACAGCTGAAGGTCATCCACTGGCTGAACAAGTTGCTGTTAAACAATCACAATTAGACAAATTATATGCTGGTCTAAAAGATTTGGCACAAGAACGACGTGCAAAACTCGACGAAGCACTTCAATTATTCCTACTCAATCGTGACGTTGGCGATTTGGAACAATGGATTGCTGATCGGGAAGTGGTTGCATCCTCTCATGAATTGGGTCAGGATTATGATCATGTAACACTGTTATGGGAACGTTTCAAGGAGTTCGCTCACGATACGGAAACAATTGGTAGTGAACGTGTGGCACAAGTTAACGATATCGCTGATTCACTGATTGCTGCACGGCATTCCGATTCGGCAACAATTGCACTGTGGAAAGACGGATTGAATGAATCGTGGCAAGATCTACTCGAACTGATTGAAACACGTACACAAATGCTGGCCGCTTCACGGGAATTACATAAATTCTTCCATGATTGTAAAGATATTTTAAGTCGTATCTTGGAGAAACAGGTGGCCATGTCCGATGATCTTGGACGTGATGCTGGCAGTGTTTCCGGTCTACAACGTAAACATCAGAATTTCCTGCAGGATTTGCAAACGTTGCAAAGTCAAGTGCAACAAATTCAAGAGGAATCGGCTAAATTGCAAGCAAGTTATGCGGGTGATAAAGCGAAAGAGATTACGAATCGTGAACAGGAAGTGGTGGCGGCATGGTCGAATTTACAAGCGATGTGTGATCGACGCCGTGGCAAATTGGCCGATACCGGTGATCTATTCAAATTCTTTAATTTGGTACGAACGCTGATGCAGTGGATGGACGATGTCATTCGACAAATGAATACCAGTGAGAAGCCACGTGATGTTAGCGGTGTTGAATTACTAATGAACAATCATCAGTCGTTGAAAGCGGAAATTGATGCACGCGAAGATAATTTTACATCGTGCATTTCATTGGGTAAGGAATTGTTGAGTCGGAATCATTATGCCAGTGATGATATTACGGAGAAATTGGTCGCTTTGAATAATCATCGACAAGGTGTGCTTAGAAGATGGGAAGAACGGTAAGCATTACTTACATAATGGAACTAATAGTGTAGAAATAAATTGTCCAGCTTTTTGCGTACTATCGGCAGCCATTTTATGCTTAAAATGACATCTTCCTCTTCTTTTTTTGCCTATACTGGAAACGAACTATTATTATTCAATTCTTGTTGTAATTATAACCTCAATTTTCTTAAAATTAAATATATTTCATTTTGATATATAGATGGGAGAATTTACAGTTAATTTTGGAAGTGTATCAATTTGCACGTGACGCAGCTGTTGCCGAAGCCTGGCTTATCGCTCAGGAACCATATTTATTGAGTACCGAATTAGGACAAACAATTGACGATGTAGAGAATTTAATTAAGAAACACGAAGCATTTGAGAAATCAGCAGCGGCACAAGAGGAACGATTCAGTGCATTAGAACGACTTACTACAGTAAGATTTTTGTTCTGGTTTCTGTTCAGTTTGTTGTTTTCTTTTTTTTTTTTTTTTTTTCGGTTTGTATTGGCTGGGCATTGTTCTAATTAAGTAGGCCTTGGAATAGATGTGTGTTTTGTTTTTATTATTGTTTTGTGCACGTTTTTTTTTTTTTTTTCTTTTGTAGCTAGAAACTGTTGGTGTTGGGCATCATCCATTTTTATTGCATGATTTTTCTTCTTTTCCACCTACTGATTCTTCTACTCGTACTACTTTCACTCGTACCATATATAAATTGGCAAATGTAAAACCTGTCGCTGTAAGAAATTTTTCGAAAAATTACACAAAAGAATTAATACGCAGTATAATATTAGATTCGGATCGATTTTATACGGGTAAAAAATTTTATCGTAGAAAATTTACATTGTTAGGTTGCGAGAAATATTATCCAAATATTTATTCGAAAAAACAGAAAAGTTTTTTACATCAAAATAAACAATGCTGTGGTGGAACTAACAATGGGAAAACTAATAATTTATTACGTGAAAATATTAAAAACATAACCGGTACATTTATAGTGCTAGAAAGGTACCATAATATCATGCTTGAATGCGATAGTAATGGTACCATAAACTTTCCATTACAATGCAGTTTGGTGGCGAGTTTTGAACAAGTTTGGGGAAAATCTAACGATAGTAATTATAATAATAATAATAATGCGATGGTAAGTAATAAACTGTGCTTCTTGATTTTCTGCTGTCACGCATGCGTATATTGTCCTTCTGCTTGTAATAAATGCACCATTTAATAGATAAACAAACATTTGAAAATGTATAAAAACGAAAAATTTTTCCATTAGTTCGAATTGCGTGAAATGAAACGACGCCAAGAGGCAGCCGAAGCCGAGGAAAGAGCACGACGTGAACATGAAGAAGCCGAACGTTTAGCAGCATTAGCTGCATCCCGACCAAAAGAAACAGCTGAACAATTAGCTTTATCATCATCAACAGACAAACCGGATGCTGGTGGAAATATTACGGAAGAACGACCAGGTTTGTATCCCCTCAATTTTTTGGTTACATTGTAGACACAGATAAAATAACTATGATAAGTTTTATTCGATTATTCGAATTCTTCTTTTGTTATTTTTCATGCAGCTTCTGCTCATAAATTATCTATTAGGGCTGTGTCTTCTGGTGAAGGTAATTTGACACATACTTCCACTAAGTAAATTAACGAAAATTAATATTTTCTCTTTCTGATAATAATTTGATGCACACTTTAATTGAAATATACATTATTACAAAAATGCACAGATTAACTTGGTTGCGGAATAAAATAAATGCTTAATATGGCGAATGCGCTGGGAGATTAATTACGCTCTTATGCAACACCTAAAACACAATGTTTACATCAGTCACATTAATGTCTTTAGCATTTGATTTTACATTAGGGATTTTTCGATCTTTATGCTGAATTAATCAATAGTTATTACTTATAAGCTTTACATTTTAATTAATTACATTAGATTATTAATAACAACGATAACATGCGGGTAAGTACATCAGTTAAATGACAGTTTTTATGTTGCTTATATAAAAACATAAGTAGGCTGTGAGAGTAGCTATTTTTGCACAATGCTTCTTTATATTCGTATATACAAAAAATCATTGCATTTCTATCTCTAGGTTTAAATATAGTTATAAATATTTTGATCTTTTGCATGTTTTCCAATTTAAATAATGCATGAGCATGATACTTTGTTAGTGCATAGACCACAGCCACCTCCTCAAAGAATTCTTGCCGATGCACGTGCCACACCACCAAAACCAAGTCCTCGTATTTCACAAACAAGTAAGTGATATCCTAAAGCCTACTTTAGCGATATTTATTCCTAGATTACCTGTAAGATGTTTGTAATTGATTTGTTGTTATAGCTTTTTTGTGTTATGTTTGCATTCATTGTTGATTATTTCGCTTCTTTTTTTTTTTTTGTTCTCGTTTTTTGCTTTGATTTTTACACATAACAAAGTGTCCCGTATTAATGAGAAAACAAGTACACCGACAACGTCTAAACGAAAAGATCGCTCACGAAGTAAATCGCCATTTAGAAGTTTCCGATGGAAAAAAAGTGGTTCAAAAACACCATCCGGTGCTCATAGTGATGATGAAGGTGCCCTATCTTCACGGCAAGGTATTGTTTTTTTTTTTTCGCCAATATTTTAAAGTCTGCTAAATAAATTATTCAGGCATTCAATTAATGTGTTAATCTGTGTGTGTTTTGTTATTGTTGATGCTAAAATGTGTCGTCGTCTATCAGAAAGGGAATTCTGTTGAAAATACAATTGCAAATTGTCATAATTTTATTCTAATATTTTCCTAGAAGGATCAAGTCCAGATGAAGAAGGTTTTGAAGGTAATTTAGTACGTAAACATGAATGGGAAAATACAACAGTGAAAGCAACGAATCGTTCATGGGATAAAGTTTATGCAGTTCTAAGAGGCAATCAATTGGCATTCTATAAAGATGCTAAAACGGCAAAATCAACACCGGATCAACGATTCAAATCCGAAACACCATTACAATTACATGGTGCCAATGCCTTAGTTGCCACGGATTACACGAAAAAGAAACACGTTTTCAGATTAAAGTATATATTTGTTTACTAACATTTATTTATTTGTGGAATTGAATTCGGTGAACAAATATGCCTATGTTTTTTTAGATTGGAAAATGGTGGATATTTTCTATTCCAAGCGCATGATGAGTCCGAAATGAATACGTGGATATCGCATATTAATGCGCACGCAGACACAACCCTATCTGGTGGACCATCGCGATCACAAACCCTTCCAGCTTCTGCTCAAAAAGAGAGTCAGAAACGACGAAGTTTTTTCACCTTAAAGAAAACATAAATGTTTAAAATGTAAGTATTTTATTGGCCCCGGCTGTATGTCGCGCATTAAATATTGTTCATTATTAGTTTTTAGATATTAATGGATCTACTTATTATAATAATAATGATTTCTCTACGCTTTTTATTGGACAATGAACAAAGTGTATTTTGTTCTACTTTGCCGCTGAACTTCCCCCTTCTCTTCGTTTCAACACAGTTTAACTATATAGTATCTTTATTATTACTTTTCTAATAATATATATTTGTCGTTCTTGTAGATTGCACATTAATAAATTTTTTAGCCATTTAAAAATGTATAGTAATCTTATATTTAAAAAAAAAAGAAGAAATTGTGGCTAATATTTATAAAGAAAAAATCTTATTTGATTAATAATTTAAGAATGTATACTTATGTAAACGAATAACATTTTTGTTTTTTATTAATTTGAAAAAAAAAACGGAATTCTTTGCGACTGCGCGTGTGCACAGACGCACACGCGCAATGATTAAATTGAAAAGCTTATTTTTGTTATTTTCTAACTTGAAAAGTTTTAGCGTTTTATTCTTATATTTTCTATATTATTATTATTTTTTTGTTGCAATAGAGATATATATATATTTATTATACTATCTTTAATGTGTTTTACTCTTACAAACGAGTGAAACTGAAAGAACATGTAATCGGCTTCTAATTTATCGATTAATTGATTTGTATTTGTGTAGAGTTACGTCATCTTTTTCTTATATTTTATTATTATTATTGTCTGCCTTTGCTTTTAATTAATAATTAAAGAAAGATTGGAGTTACATTATTTGAAAATAAATAAATTTGTTTTTTCTGATACTTTTTCTTGGGTGTGTGTGTGTGTGTGAATAAAACCCAGTTTAGAAACATGTATCAATTTTATTATTATTAGTAATTTTAACAAACATTGAATACCTACCGAAAAGTCAGCATTAATGCTGAACATCACAAAGTTATCCTAGTTTCGCTCTATCTCAATAGAAAACTGAAAAATACAATTCAATTAAGTGCTTGAAAATTTCAATTTTTTCTAAATTATTATTTACCTATACGGATAACCTTGTGTTTTCCTTCTGAATAATGATAAAATGGCCGAAAAGAAAAACGCTGTAAATATAAGTCCAATAAGGGCGAATAGTTTCTTCTTTTTCGGGTCACTTTTTCCTTTTGCTGCTTCTATCATTAAAATCATACCAATAACAACGGCGGCATCTGGATTTTTCAGTTAAGAAAATAGAAAGTAATGTAATCTACTGTGCGTTTCGCACAGAAGATTTTTTTACCATTGTTTTATGTTTACATTAAATGTTTTACAAGCTGATTTTATACAATTCAATCACCGTTCTGTTCCAAATATTAAAGTTTATTTACTATTAATCGAAAGGATACTCATACCAAATACGGCATACGTTTCAAAAACCAGTTGTCCCTGCGAACTGCCATGATAATAAATAATATCACCATTCTGATTCTTATGTATAAATGGTGGTCCACGTATATGATTCCACATTTGGCCAGATGTCATGGCCAATGTAAATATCAATGCCCATATACCCCATAGTGTTGTATTATAGAGAAATTCCAAATTACTTCGACGCATATACAACACACCAATAATAACACACGTTACAATTATCATTATAAATGTACCGGAATAATTCGGTGGTCGAAAAACGCGTATTTGTATATCGGTACGTTCATTTATCCAGCGTACCAACGCTTCGGCAGCGAATCCATAACGTTGAATGTCCATTGTGTCGTACGGTTTCGGTTTACCTTTTGGTGGAAAATGAATGAAAACTGGTGCAGTGTTTAAACGTAACTGTAATCGAATAAATAGATAAACATAAGTATATTTACAGGCACCGTTCTGTATATGTATTGATAAAGAATTAAAAAGCAAATACCATTTGAAATACTTCTGATCCTTCATCGAAATCTACCATCGCGAAAAACAATTTGTTTGTATAAGTTGGTGAAAATTTAAATGAATTGGCTACAATTGTATATTCTTCACTAGCTTGTCTATAAAGAAATTGAAATTATTTTACGAATTCTAATCATATAATATGATTAAATTACCTGCAAACTACACATTGTCGTTGCGATGCTAGGGCGGTAAACATAACAATAACTGAATAATTTCTAGGTGTCGATTTAACATAATCACGAAATTTATTCGCATTGAATCGTAATACGGACTTTTTGTTTGTCAAATCGGTTAGTTGTTGTACACGTTCGGCTAATTGTAGTCCCTTTTGAAAACACACTTATTAAATGATGCGAGATGTTTATTATTGTAATTTATTTATACACTTACAGGTCTTCTTCCTTGTCCACCAGTATAATAAAACAATGCTAATGTTGTGATTAGAAACAAGTATATTTTCATTATGAAAAATTTGAACGAAACTCTTATCTAAAAATACGAATTTAATGTAAACGTCTGCGGCTGAAATGGCGACGTGTACAATTTATTTATTTACCTTTTGATGATTGTTAAAAGGTAGAGATGATTTTAAATTACAAATTGATTAATCTAATTAAACGACTAAATAATTTATTTCTATAATATATTAATTTCTTCTGTATTAAATATAATCATAAATTTATTTTTTTTTGGATTGAAATTTTAAGGTTAGGGTCAGAGAAAAAAAGTGTCATCTGGATATCAATATGCAGGTTTCATTTGGCATTTGGCTCATTCCAGTTTATTTCAATTTATAAAATAAAATTATAAATTTAAATCATAATTTATATCATAAATTTTATAAAAGTGGTGGTAAATGTGGTAATAATAATATAAATTATATTATTATTATATAATAATAGATATATACATGAATACATGATCATGATATGCATTATATTATGCAACCTATATTTTTTTCAGTCCAGTTTCTACTCTGACCGCCTAGTAAAAGTATCACAGTACTGCTAGTTGGTGCTCGAATTGGAAAATGGCACACCACCATACAATCCATACATAGTAAAACATATTTTAAAAATTTTAACATTCAATTTTTCATTCGATTTTATATAGTAAAAATTTTTTACTAAAAATTTTTTAAATACCTCCATCCAGGTAAATTGTGCGCACCCAATTTTGCAAAGTCTATCTTCCCAATGTTAATATCTTAACTAATTTAATTAGTTAATTAAACTTAGTTAATTTTTCGAATGCGCGCACTAGCTGTATCTGTCACCATCTTCGGGTCAGCTCGGTGGGTATGCACCCTTAGGCAACTCTGTTAATTACTTTACGTCGTTAGAAATGTCAAATTATTAATCGACGTTCTGACATTTCTGTTCGCCTCCGACAAAAATACAATTCAATATGTTTTAACCTCCAGTTTATATTTAAAATATCTAGTAGATTTAATACGAAAAACATACATTTTTTCCAATATTTTTTCGTTAATAACAAATCAACAACGGAGAGGAAACGCCAACCGAAAAACAATCCGAGAATGTTGGGTTGTTCCGAATGTCGTGTACCAAGAATTTTACCGCACCTTGCCCAAAAACCAAATAAAATGAATAGTCATTTCTATTTAAATAAAGCGAAAACTAGTTTTAATGAGAAGAATTTCCCAGAGGCATTTCAGAATTTTGTTAATTATTTTGATAGTCTAGATAATCCAAGTTCGAGTCCATCATCAATACAAGTTGCATTCACAAAATTGGTATGTCGTATTGGATTAGTTTTAGAGGAAAATAATGATACGGAAGAATTACTTAAGGTCTACTTACAAGCGTTGAATTTCTTCCCTAGTAATTATATAATATTAAATAATTTAGGAGCATATTTATTCAGGTAAACGTCCAGATTTTATGAAGGCCGTTTTCAATAGAGACCGTTTTTTATTTTTAGAATGGGTGAAATTGATATAGCTCGAAGATATTTGACAGTAGCTGTCGCACACGGTAAAGATTATCTACCAGCTGAAAAAAATCTAATGTATTGTAAATGGCATCAGATACCCCGTTGGCATTTTAAAATGTTGAATGATACTAGGAGAAATGTTGGTTATTTTACTGCTATTGCGAAAATTATGAATGAAGGTATCTCGCTCATCAGTTTATTAATCGAATCGAATATCGATACTGATATCGTATTGTTTACATTACTAGGATATAATAATGTATTAGATATTGGAGCTGGTTGTGGTTTACTATCATTAATGGCTGCTCAAAATTCAAAATCGACAATAACGGCAATCGAAGAGAATAAAGTCCTATCGAAAATATGCGATAATATATTGAAAGAGAATTTAAAAATCAATGTTAAAGTATTGAATATAAATTCAATGAAATTGACTCAACCACCAGCAGCATGTAATCTTTTAGTAAGTTTTGTTAATAATTGCGTAATAAAGAAAACTTCTAAATTATTGAAGAAATAGTGTATAAATAGTAGTTATTATAATCACTATTCTGTGATTTCCAATTGATTTGTTTTATTTTAGGTTACTGAAATATTCGACGTAGCGTTATTTGGTGAGAAAATGCTAGAAACCCTATTACACGCCTATGAAATTCTAATAACCGAAAAAGAAAATTACAAAATGGTACCATGCGCTGCAAAACTGTACGCCACTGGTACTGACAAATGCAGTCTACGAATAGTCTCATCGATATATAATTTAATTATTCCAATGAAATTTTGTAGGAATTAACTATAAAAGTGTACAAACATATCGTGTAATAAATCCACCAGAAGAATTACATATGAATGGTATGTGTATACGACAAATTGACGCAGATCCATACGAAGCGGAAGATTTAACACGAAAAGATCTAGATTATTTGTCAGAGGCGACACCAGTATTTCTACTGGACTTTTATAATGTTAAACAATTAAATGATATGTTGAATGATCCGAATTATACGCAAATAATTACAGTGAATAATTACGATACGCAAATTTGTCATAAAAACATTAAACGATGGTTTTATATTTATTTTAGATTGAAGTGACTGCTGACAGTGTATTAACATCATTAGCTGTATGGTTTGAATTATATTTAGATAAAGACACTGTGATAACGACCGATCCACGTAATACAGCTCGAGTACAATGTTGGGAACAAGCCGTATTCCATTTACCCCATCCAGTTCATGTAGTGAAAGGTGATCAAGTAAAATTCCATGTAGCAGTTTGTAATAATCAATTAAAATTCACACAGGTGAAAACAGGATAAAAATGTTGTTATTGACATTTTGGTGAAGGAGCGTTAATTTTTTGTTTTTGTTTTCCAGTTGACGCATATTGATAGCTGTAATTCATGTTGGCTTGTTTCCGAAGAAATAGTATCGTTTTTAAATGATAGAGGATTTCTAAGGGAGATTTTCCAATTAGTTGACAGTACTGACGCTCATGAATGGGTGAAACAATATTTAGATCCACAAAAACCTGTAATGTTTTCCCAAGTGTACATTGCATCAATTAAGTGATAAATTCCTTTTGTTTTTTTTTTTTGACATGTAGATTCTAGATTTAATGTGTTTTCCATTGTTCGGATTTTTAATGGCATCAAAATTTGCCGTGCAATTTTGCAGTGTTGTAAAAGTCGATTGTGAATTTCAATTTATGGATTTTTTTACTCATATTTTGAAAATTAACAATATCGATGAAGATAGAATGATTATATCACGTAAGTGTTCAGTAACAAGACGGCAAGTCGTATCTGCTATGCTGGATACTATTTTTTGATTTAGCCTAACAAATTTTATTGTAGAAAATGGTACAGGAACAAATACAACGATGTGCGGTTTACATAAATATTTAAAAGAATGTAAATTATGTTTTTTGAATCCAATAGCAACGGATGGATCGTTACATCCGACGATTTGTCTTAAAGTATAAAATGTGAACATTTCTGGAAAATAGTGTAAATTTTAACGCGTTTTTCTACTGTTTTTAGGATAAAATCAAAAGTCTTGGTACAAACACGTTAACGATGCCAATGCAAATTACAATAAAAGTGACATTAATCTATTCGGACGATTTACAAAAATGGAATTTTATACAAGATGTCAATGTATTTAATTTTAAAATAGCGGAATATATGAACGAATACTCTGTAATTGTACAATATTACCATATTACGTGTACAATTTATTAATTATTTAATCCAATTATAGGGTACCGAACATCCGAATTTAGAAGAACTGTCGTACGATCGATTCTCGGATACATTGGGATTTATTGTTGATGATCAATCGAATTTTAAAGAATCTCAAAATTTATTGGTAACAAAAACTGGTATTGTTAACGGTTTATTTACATGGTTCGAACTGAAATATTATGACACAGCAATTCTATCCACTCTAGGTAGGTACAGATTCGATTCAATATAATAATAGCAATGACAAAACCACTTTGATATGTATAAATTCCTCACAGATACCACGCATCTGAAAAAAAGCTGTTATTTACTTCAACCTAGACAGGTCACACAGGGCGACATCTATCGAATTCAAATGCGTCGCGAAGGGACATATCTCAGTTTCGATTTAGGTGAACGAGTCGCTTAACAACAGCGGGTGTGTGTGTTTAAATTGTTTCTTTTGCTTTATTATTTTTATCAAAATTTTTGTTTTGTTGATTTACTCTTTATTAAGTCGGATGTTTTTTTTTATATAAATTAATATATATTTTTTACCGATTGAGTTTATATTGTTCATAAATATGTATGTAGATCTATATTTTATGCTTTATAGGATGGTGTGTATGAACAAAATATCACTAAAGAGAAATTGTAATTGTATATTAAAATTGATAAGTTTAATTTTTTATAAATGTGAAAATTGTTTTAGACGATAATCTGTTAATATATATAATATGTGTGTATGTGTATCGTTCAAGGGAATCATTCTGTTTTTGGTGTAAATAGCAAAAAGATACTGTTTAAGTTCTGTAACGCTCAAAATTTTATTTTTGGTTTTGTTTTTCCGTTTTGAAATTGTAAACATATAATTTATATTTAGTCACTGACATATATGTACAAATTACAATTTTCTAGTGTTATAGTTTGTATATTTTTTTTTGCCTTAATTATTTATTTCCGTTGTCTTTATACATGAAAATAAACATTTATTTTATTATGTTTCATTTTTTCTTTCATAGAGTACGCCACCTTCGCCATGGTTACATTAAAATAATAGACAACCACAAATACAGATATAAGCGTATTTGTGGTGAAAATAAAATAAAACTGATAATTTATTTATTGGTTAAAATGATATTTATACATTAAATCGGTGTATCGTTCGAAAATAAAAATTATTCCAGCTAAAAAATGTCCAACTAAAAGAAATAGAAAAGTTCCCATAAAATGACTGAAACTCATCGTATTTTCTTCCACTGTCAATTTGCTAAATCGAAATGGCACGCGATCCAACACACCAAATTCTCGCACTTTCAACGAAATTAAATTGATCTTTTCCAGATATGGAGAGCGTTTTTTCAAAACAAACACCCCATAAAATGGTGCTATTACCTCCGGCATAATTTCATAATTAAATTGTCGATTACTATTTGCAAAATACTTGATAAAATAATCGGCGGTTGTGTATGTCGTTATTAAAATTTCATTGCCTTTATTCATATGTAAAAGTTGATTCCATTTCTTTCTAGAAATCAATTCATATGAAAAGCTGAAATTAAACGGTTCGGTAAAATAGATTTTAAAATGACTGTTTTTCATGTCGTCGATCGTTAATAGTTGACCTTCGAATTTATCATCCAAAATACTTTTCAATGTATAATAATCGTATAATGTTGACATTATTAAACAGGCTAAAAGCCATGTAGTTTTTAAAACTGTACGACGCTTATTAAATTGCGATTGGGAAACTCTAAATGATGTCCAGAAATATGCAGAAATTTCATATTCATTCCGTGAACTATGTAAACATAAATGTTTATCTAAACAAGCAACAATTATACTTGTTACGGTGAAAAAAATCAATCCTTTACTGCTCATTATCGTGAAAATATGTTGCCAATTTGAGATTTTTTTCGGTTTCGGAACCAGGGCAACAATATTATTTAGTTGATGTGGATAGGAAAATTCCAATTGATTCGAATAACGTTCTTTAATCAATTCATACATTGCGGGCACCGTTGATAAAGACAGTTCAGCATCAGAATCGGCAATTTCATCTAAAATATTTAGAAATCCATAACTATCATTTGTTACCGTTCGTTCAATAATTGTCGCATTCAAAACTTTTTCTAGCGAATTCCGAAAGTTCGCTACAAAATTAAACGCTAATTCGCTGCGAGCGACATCTTTCATTGTTAGAACTACCAATTTGTAATGGTACATATTTCGTAAATAACTTTCAAGTTCCTGATTCGTTGTTGTTTCATAAGTTTCATTCAAATGATAAATGGTAATTTTATTTGAAAATGGATTATAACATGCTCTATCCACTGTAATATTACGATACATTAAATATGCATTTAATATTTTAAATTTCCATAAATAATCAAACATTCGATGTAAGTAACTCATGTCGTTAATGTTACCACAAATTAGGAAACCATACATTTGACCGGCATTTGTAAAATATTCGGATTTCACCAACTGATCAACAGCATCTAAGAATGAACTGCAATTATAATGATAAACAAGAATGATTGTTATTGAAGTGGACGTATCGTGAAGTACTTCACTCATATGAATTGGACTTGCCAGCATTTTTACACATTGAATTAATTGTTCGTATAGATAAAAGATATCGGAACAATACGAGTCTAGAACGTATCCGATAAAATTACATGTCAAGAAATCGTTGTCTGTTAAACGTTCACTGTATTGAACGATTTCTTTTGATAATATCTCTTCTGGTGGCCGTCTAATTAAGTCGGGTTTTGAAAAACAATTATGGAAAATGCTGAGGAAAATCACAAAGTAAAGGAACGTTACTTTGATGAGGAACATATTTGTAATAGCTGTTGTAAACGATAACTAAAAACTAATTGTGAAATGGTTTTAATTATTTTAGCTACTAAATAACCACAATTTGTCATTCTAATTTTTCCTTTTAACAAGATTAGCTATTAAATTGGGAATGTTAAATTATTAACAGTTTCAAAATTATTAATTAGGCTATTAATTCATTTCGATAATTAAATACTAAGTAGGTAGATATGGGAACCTTGTTTAAATTTCGCAACTTTTATCTAATTTAATCGAACTCGTACCATTTCTCAAAATAAACACTCTGTATATGTTTTGGCGAATAAAACACGTAATTCGATTTATTTAAACTGAACTTTCATAAATAATAATTTGCACAACTTGATCGGCTGATGCCGCTTTCGTTGTCATATCTTTTATCACAGCTTGTAAAGCCTCCTCCCATTCTTGTTCGACATTTTTATTATCTTTTTTCTCTTTTCGATTAGTACTTATTCGTCGAGGCATTGAAACCTAAAAAAAAATTCAAGTTCTACGAACGTTTCGTACTTAAATAATTCGTCAAATAATTTGCGTACAACAGTAAGGACTTTCATCAAATCCTGCTGAAAAGCCAATATATCTAATCCGGGAGCGTTTTCAGCTAATTTTCTTAGATTTTCCGCTAGTGGGCCACGTAAAGCTTGCAACTGTCTCCATGATTGCGTGTATTGTCTGCGCACTAGTTCTATAATTGTTGATGTTAATGCTAAGCCAACTAGAATGTATAGTGTACAGAAGAGCATATAAGTTGGTTTCTCTGGAAATAAAAGACTAAATTTATTATATAAAATTCGTAAAAGCTTTTAATGAATACGTTAAAAATGAAAATTAGTATTATAAATGAGGTTAAAGTATACAATCTTCTTATGCTTGCTAATTGACAGTAGAAACGTTAGGCTGCTAACTTTATTATACTTTTAATCCCTAGGACAGGGACGAACTCAGATTTGTTTCAAACTGATTTCAACAGATAATCGTATCTATAAAATTCTGAACATTTTTTTATTTTCAGCACTAAAAATTAATGTTTCTAATTAATGTCGACATAACCTCCATTTAATTTATTTTTTGCTCTATATACTACACACACTGTATACACATCACACAGTACATTATACCTAAAGGTATTGTGATGATAATAATAATAATAATAATAAATGTGTACTCATTTATTTTAAAAGGACAACAGACCAGCACACGTAAATTGCTCATTTATTTTTATTATTATTATAATACATGAAAAGAAACTGGAAAAGACTGAAAAAAACAACGAGACATAACCAGTGCATTAATGAGGCCAACTCGACTGAGACGGACTTTTAATAAAAAAAAAAAGCAATATTTTCCTATGTGTTCGAAATATCAGTCTATCTCACGAACTAAAGAGCCAATAAGGGAAAATTTATATGACAGAAAAATGGAATGAGAAAAAGTGAAAATAGATACACATATTGGGAATATAAATGTCACGTTCCAAAATAATAAAAAAGCAAAAAGGAAAAAAAAAAAAAAATAGAAACAAAAGAGAATACAAGAAAATGTCACCCTGATAAGAGTGAATAAATCAGGCAAATAAATCTTTTAAATTATACTACAAATATACACTGTTTCTTTCTAATCTTGTTCCTCGAATATCAAAACTGTTCTTTTGTCAATATATATTTAGTTAATTGACCTTCATGACAATCTACACAATTAAATCCAGATGGCTATGACGCAGTATTTGGCATAGATTTATTGTTAGCAACATTTAAAAAAAAGTTAATCCAATAAATGCGTGCCTAAATGGCACGCGTTATCGTTTCTTACTTGGCACTAAATCACCAAATCCAATTGTTGTCATTGTAATAAAACAGAAATAAAATCCATCGAAAAATGTCCAATCTTCTTCCCATAGAACAAATAGACTAGCTCCTATTGCTAAATAAACGAAAAGGAAACATATTGACCATAAAACATATGATGAAGTGCGCCTCGCCACCATGGCATTTCTGAAAATTTAGATAAATGAAGTCATTTTTACAGTTGACACGTATTTAGATAACATTATGGAATATGACAAAAAAATGAATATGTATTGGTGATTCGAAATGTTAAAATATTTATATAGCAAATACACGTTGAATCATTTAATAAGTGTAGTAATAATAATTTAGGGGCTAATTGTTCGCACATACTTATTGGTTATGAGATGAAAAGAAAGTAATATTTTGTGCCAAGGTCCAAGGCAGTTTAATACGTATCTTTACCTTAATGCTACGGGTAACGGTGGAATATGATGAATTAATGCTGATAAAGTCGATGCAAATAATCGGCCCCAATCAGCTATAACAATCATTGTTAATGGTATTCCCACTAGTGCGAATACTATACAGAATGTTTTCCCTTCGGGAGTTGCCGGAACTATGTTACCGTAACCTAAAAGACATGGTTAATTTGCTATAAATCAGAATTGTATTCTGTGTCACTAAATAAAATGGCGCATATCGAATAAACTGTGTTTTAATAATTGGATAGCGATGACGTGGCGCGAACAATATCCGTACAGAGCATGCGTGGAATATGATTAAAACCAAAATATACATACCAATTGTGGTAAGAACTGTAGAGCAAAAGAATACCGACTTTAAAACCGTCCATTTAGCAATAATATCATTTGTTGATCCTAATGGTATACCAGCCTTAAAAGATGCCTAAAAGAAATAACGAGATTTGATTTAAACCGAAAAGACAGGTGTATATACTGTATATCCAGTAAACGAACTTTTAATAGTTTCAAGACCTGTCCACTAGATGGACAAAAATTTTGAAAAGAAACTGCAAGTTGCGTGCATTTCGTTTAATTTAATTAATACTATCTTTTCAAAAATACCGTCAGAGTACTTATCGATACAGTGTGTCAGAACGGTTGCAACTAACCTGTAAGGCAATTTCATATTGATTTAAATTATTTGATATAAACGTATCGAAATTCATTCGATCCGTATTATTAATTATCGACATAATGAAGAATTGCCGATGAATTGCCAATGTTTTATTATGATGTTGAATTTTCGATAATTCAACTGGGTGTTCGAATCGACGAAAAACCTTAAATGAACAGAGTAAATGTCAGTCGACGAAAAGAATAAACAAGATTCTCAGGTTAATGTTGGAATTCTACGAGTAGATCTTACCAATGCTCCAAGAATTGTATACCCACTCAATGTCACTAGCAGCCCAATATGTTTACAAAACGCTTTCAAACGCAAACATCGCCACCAATCGCGTACGCGAGATTTAAAGTCCATTGATGAACTGATTAGAACACGACGAGTTGTGCCCACAATTAGAGGCGCTCCAGCTTCCCCGGAATCATTATTTTGTTCAGTCATTTTGCTAAAAATAAACTAACTTTCTAAATTTTATAAATTTAAAATTTATTTTTATTTAAAACTAAATAAAAATAAATATATATATATAAAATACGTTGAAGTGGTTTTGGAAGGGAAGTGTTGATTTGTTTGTTGAAGGTTTTTCGGAATAGAAATGAACATTTAAAAGACCATCACCGTGAACAACGAAAGTGAGGATAAAAGGAATTGAGAGTTAATAAATCAAAACCATCCTGGTCCTTCGAACCGGAGATAATTTAACTAACAAACTAATCAATTATCCCGACCGGAACAACATATATACATAGTATAAAGAGGTGCTGTGCTAATTGTCGATATTTGAGCTGTTGATTTAATCCAATTAAGATGAGAATTTACATCCACCGAAGGACGATATACATGTTATAATAACAGGGAAAATTGTCATCGTCGAGTGTCTTTATTTATATTAAAAAAAAAAAACATCCACTTAACTGAAAACTGAGTGGAAAAATATAATAATAATAATAATCTAACGATGAAATTTTATGATTTGGAAAAATTCCAAAATAAACTACGATAAATTTGATATACATATGTCGTGTATATGAAAGGACATGGAAAAGCGTTTTTTTCTTTTTTATTATTATCAATCACTGCCTACTGCTTATAAATTTACTTGTTGAAAGCATTAATTTTCTTTTTTTTTCAATTTCATGGCTATTACGAAATAGTGGAAAAGTTTAAAAAGAATTTTAATTTAAATAAGAAACACCGATAAATCAGTCCCTGGTGTCTGTAAAGTTTGGTATTCTGTACCTGCGCAGTGTGACTTGTACTTAACGTTAAAGTCAAGTTAACCTAATTAATTTAGAAAAAAAAGACAAATGACTTTAAAAACGAATAAAATTAATCGAATTAGAAAAAAATGGCGTTTTAAATAAAAATCATTTTGAAAAAAAAAAAAAACTTTAAGTTGAACATAGTTTTAAATTTTTATAATAATAGTAACAGTTGTCGTGCGGAAATAAAAAAGATGTTAAAAAGAAAAAACTTTACAAAAACAGATAAGTAAAACAACTGAAAATTATGAAACTGAAAGTTACACGAATAGTTGAAAGGATCATCTTCGCACTAGGACAAATACGCATCGACTGATCTGGAAATCCAGTCAAAAGAAAAGACAAACTGGGCAGGAAAAGTTTGCTCCCATTAATTTTCTCAAAGTTCTTACAGCAAATCATTTGGAGCCATATAAGTTGTTGCTTTTTTTTTTTGACATTTATTGCTTTTTGCCACCCTATATAAAATCTCCCTATTTATTATAGACACATTAATAATAATTACAACGATAACACATTACTATCCGCTTAGTTTCACAATTAAAATATATCATCAGTAAGTAATAATTGTTGCACTTAAGTCTATTGATAACGGTGTACTATTCCATTACTAAATTAAATCCATCAGTACGTACGTACTCGATAATGTTATTCGTTTACCTTTTAGCCGAGGCTAATTTCTGGATAGCAATTCTTTCCATTGTATTACTTGGATGCATTTTCTATTGCCATAATATTTATAATCATTTAAATAGATTTCCAGCGCCTCCTTTTCATCCGATTATAGGCCATGCCCTCAACTACCGATATCCTGAAAGTAAGTAGAAATGTATGCGGTCCCACATCTTTGATTTTAACATCTACAGATGTTCTACCAATACTTACCAACGATCTAATCAAACATAATGGAATTATTCGACAATATATTGGACCAGCGAAACCCAGTCTAATTGTAGCCAATCGAGAGTTTTTAGAAGTTTTATGGAATAACAGACGTCATGTTTATAAATCGAAATTTTATGATATTCTAAAACCATGGCTAGGAGAAGGACTGATAACAAGTGATGGTATAGAAGTAGTAGCAGCGGTGGGGAAAACTACTCTTGATTGATACGAAAATACTTTTAACAGGCTACAAATGGAAAATGAGACGTAGAATCCTAACCGCGGCACTAATGCAAACTGGCGTATTGAAAGCGTTTATTAACGTATTCGAAAAGAAGGCGAACATTCTAATTTCGATACTGGAACAGTTTGATCAACAGGAAATTGATGTACAACCGATTCTGAAACGATACACTTTCGATATTATTTTTGGTAATAATCAATCAATTAATGGATAAGCCCAAACCATACCCTTTCAATGCCACAACTACTAATTAATTACAGAAACGGCAATGGGTATACGAATGAACCAACAACTCAATCAAAACCATCAGAATTACATCAATAGCATTGACATATTAAATGATATAAATGCCAGACGTATGGTGTCATTGTTCAAACGATTTCAATGGATTTACAATCTATCGAATGATTCAATAATGGAGAAACGCGCTCTGTCAGTAATCGATGCGATGTTTAATCAAATCATGGAAATTAAAACGAAAGAAAAAGAGTGTCAGAGCGAATCAGGACAAGGCAGTTCTAGTGCTAGTAATTTGCTAGAATTGCTAATGGAAATTGAAATTGATGGAGAAAAATTAACTAGAAGTGATTTACGGGAGGAAGTGAATACTTTTATATTTGCGGTTAGTAATGCAACCTGCGCATGCGCATATTAATCAAAGCGAACACTTTGTAGGGTTATGATACAACTGCTGCAGCTCTTGCATTTATTCTTTATACAATCGCTGATAATGTTGATGTTCAAGTGAGAATCGATTCGTTTTCATACAATTCTAAAATGTGATATTATCTTTTCATTTTCGAATTTAGCAAAAATTATTCGAAGAACAAATAGAATTATTCAAACCAGAATTAGATAATCGAGTAACCTATGAAATCCTAATGAAAATGGAATATTTAGACATAGTAATAAAAGAAACATTACGGATTTATCCAGTTGTTCCATTAATTGGTAAACGAATTATAAAAGATATAAAATATGGTGATTGTCAATTGCCGGCAATGTTAAATTTCATTATTTCCGCACATGGTTTCCATAATAATCCAAATTATTTTCCTGAACCGAATAAATTCATACCGGAAAGATTTTTAAATGATGTTGATCAATTGACTTATATTCCGTTCGGTGTTAAACCAAGGCAATGTTTAGGTAAGGAATATGTTCTTTATCTGATACTAGTGTACACCGAGTACACACCGACATTTTAATACTGTATTTGTTGAATGCGTATTTAACTTTTATGACATATTTTTTTAATATTTTCCAAAATTTCAGGTAAAAATTTTGCCATTCTCGAAATAAAATGTGCAATTTCAAAAATTATACGAAATTTTCAACTATTTAAAACTACTAGTCGTAAGATGGCGCTCGAACCGAAATTGGTGCTTCATTCGAAAAATGGCGTCTGGATTAAATTTGTGAAAAGGAAATGACAAACGCAAAATTAACCTAACAAGTTGTGTTTCAGTTAATCATAATAATAATCTTTATATTTCGTACTTTGTATATTTATTTGTACAGTGTGAGTGCCTATGCAATAAATTCTAAACAATTGAAATGTTTTTCTAACCTTTTAGCCAGTACCAATTCATGAATTGTTACAAATAATATAATTTTGTACCACCTGTATTGTACTAGGCTATTATCGTAATTACCCCAAATTAATGACGTTGGTTCACATTTAATTATTAAGGATTACTTTATCTTTGTGTTTTTCGACGGGTGCTAATGGATTTTGTACTACAAATTTTAAGACGAACGATAAAATTATTATGCATAAATTTTCTAACGATTAACAAATCTCCTAGTTGTAAAACAATTAATTTCTTTAAGAACAACTAAATACATATGTACAAGATACGATAATATTAAAATCTGCAAGTAAAACAATGCTTCAGTTCCTTTTAGACGACTAGTATGAAATAGTTTCTAACTCTTTTATTTTACTTTATTAAATCATTATTCTTCGTGCTTCTTTTTTGTAAACAACACATCTTCAACATTCAACAAAATGTAAACGATACATTTTTATACAGCGGTAATTAAAAAAAATAAAAAAAATGGAAAATTATAAATACGCCCTATACTATACCGTCACCCCCGTTCTTGTTTTGGAATTGCTTGGTTTCTTCACTACGACTCCACCGCCGCATGAAGTACGTTTCGAATTGTTCAAATAATCAACCTAAAACGTAAACGGCACATAAATGTGAATTTTGAATTCACGACATTGAAAACATCAAACCTGCTTATCAATAGCCCGGAATTGCCATGACCAATTGGCTCGATACAAAAACGGCCGTAAATCGAATCTATTGTCATCGGGACTGTAGGATTCGGCATGATATGCTGGTGTTAGTACAGTCATTTTGTGTCTATTTATTGCATAACATCTACAAATTAATATTCGATGTTAGAATTCTACATTCAACAATTAATTCAGAACAAACTTGCACAGTTTAATCTAATTTTACCTGAAGAAATGTTTGACTTTTTCAGCCACCTGTTTCGGTGTACATGAATCGGACCACGTCTGTACCAATTTGCAAAACATTGAAAATGGACCGCAACTTTCCACTTTTCGCAATCTACCGAATTGACTTAATTCTTTATAAGTCATTCCCATATCTTGTTCATCAGTTTGGACAATTTTTCCTTGGACCAATGGCTGGAAAGTCCAATATTAATTTATTTGCCATACGGTGAACAACACAAACTAACCTCTAATTCAGCTGTTGGTGGTGCACAATAAATTTCCCCAAGAATTGGAATATTAAATTTAATTTTAGCATATTCAATAAAACTTCTTAAATCGGTTTTCGATATTCCCCCTAATAAAATGTTTAATAATTACACAAATAGTCTTAGTATTTTATTTCCGCACTAGTTCACACTGCCCATTAATTACTACACCATAGAATCTTAGCGCAATGTGAATTAATTCACGCAAAATACCTATTGGATTAATATCAGCACTGGAACAATCATATTTCGTCATGTAACCACGTAACGCTTCATCGACATTAGCTGAACCCAATACTAGTAAACCACCAGGACGTCCACGTACCCATAGAATCAACTGTGCAAATAAATAACTTAATACCATTCGTAAACGGGCTTGAATATTTTGCAATGCCATATTCTGTCTGGGACAGCCTCCTTTCGATGCAAATTTCGGAAACATCGCTGTTACCGTACTGAAGATTTCTAAACATGCATTAATGGCTTTATCGATAACAATATGTAGATGGTAACTGAAAGAGATGATTAAATATAATTCTGTAATGTGGATCAATCAGATTCCGATAGGTTAATACCTGCCAATGGCAGCAGCTAATGCTGACGCTCTATTTTTCGTTTCTTTCGACGAATTTTCTGTGCCCATATAACATGTAACCAAAATTCGATTGCATAATTCCTGAACGCTTTTTGGTACATATTCTGGATCAGCAACTATTCGACGGAGATCAATTAGAACTCTATTATCTAGAAAGAAATAATTACTTTCGACAATCAAATTTACTGTGTAGGTTAGAATAATTGTAAGGTTAGTTGCATAATAGATCAACTAGAGCGCCATCTGTTGGTTACCGTTGCCAGTTACATATTGACAATATGGCAGCCATTTTAGTTTTTACCTAATTTCTAATTTTAAACATATAAAATTTAGCATGTTTAGGTTATTGCGAAATTTTGCTACAGGTAGCAGAAAAATCCAGTGAACTTTCAGCAATTAACATCAATAGTAGTAGTCCAATACTCACCACTACCACCTCGTTGAATTCCATCAATAACTAATCTGCACATCGAATGAACTATAACGGCAACACTAGACGAATCAATGCCACCACTCAATGGTAAAAAGAAACCACCTTGTCCCGATCGTCTTAAATAATCCCAAAGCCAGCAAGCCGGGCCCTAGCCGGAATTATTTCACATACATATAAAACGTTTTTTTTTTTTTTTTGTTTTTTAAATTTTAGTTTTACTTGTGCTATTTCCTCTTCTGGTGACAATTGAATCACATCAATTGGACGAGCTATTGGTAAAGTAGAATCATGTTCTGGAGATAATGAGAAATTAATCGGAATTCTCGGATAACTTTCACAGCTTGATGCTGCATGTGTACGAGAGCGACGACTGTTTTTATATGATCGTATATCTTCTAAGTCAATAGTTGCTGTTATCACTTCCTAGACAATAAGTTGTTATGAACATTTTAAAGACACAGTTGAAATTCAAAGTTCCAACTTACGACTTCTTCTAAAGAAAACTGTTTATTAATTACAAGAATTTGACCATTCAATGTTATCGAAGATGTGCCAGCAAAATATATTCTCTCACCATCGCAACCTCTTAAATTACTAAAAACATAACATCCTAGAATTTGAAATGAAATCAATTTCGCGGAGTTTAGCATTGAAATTGACAGTTTACCTCCACATTTCATTGTTGCATTTTTCACTAAATCCGTTAAAATATAATTTTTTCTTAATTCGGTATGACTACCTGAACCGTTGCAAATAATTTCCACTCCATCTAATGAGAGTGGAACGTGTTGACTATTTGAAGACCAAAGTTCTTCGCATATTTCAAAACCTTCAAATAACATTATTCTATATACAAAAGCCAAAAAAATGATAATATACATACCAATACAGGTGTCAAGGGTTGAAATGACAGCATCACCAATGGGAACAGTTTTTTGACCTGTAATATTTGTAATCATTCGCGGTAAGTAGAAATCTTCAACTGTTCTATCCTAGAATTAAAAATTTAATTAATTATCGATGCCGAAACAATGCTGAATAGATGTAATTTTTAATACATAAAAAAGAGATCTTAAAAAATTGAACACAAAAACGATTAAATCACAGAAATGTGAGAGAGAACGAATTACTTTTTTCCAACTTGAAAACCATCGGCTCTCCCTATAATTTCCATCTTCTGCCAGTATTTTCTTGGGTCTAATTAACAGGACTTTCTGATTCAAGAAAACAAGTCTACAATTGTAAGCAACATCTTTATGCATAACCGGTATTCCAACATCGATTAGGATATCTTTACATAGTGGTGCGTTTAGTAATTCCGCTAGTACTTCCCAGGAATGTAAATATGTATCACTTTCATAAAAATGATCCTGACAACCGTAGCCACTAGAAATAATAGCAAATCAATTAGATTGACCTAAATTCATGTTTTATCAATAATTAAAATCGAAAAAAAAAATCTTGTAACAAGACATGAATTGAATTTACCATATCTCTAGTTCTGGTCCTGTTCTCAAAGAAGCTCCCATTTCCTTAGCTTCCAATATAGATTGCAATATTCTATCTAAGTTTCCTTCAAAATCAAGGGGCCATTGATTAAGGGTAGCTGAAGCTATAGTCACTTTTCGTCCCATTTTGTTTCTTAATCGATCGAAATTTGACTTAAATACGACTCGGAATGTTCAGATGAATGTAGAGCGTTTAATAAAATTACGCAAACAAATGAATTATAAAAGAATTTAAGTTATTAAAATATTTTATTGATTAGAAAGAAAGGTTAGGTTGCGTCAAGCCGACAACTAGTAGGTTAAATGACAATATGGTGTATTTGACGTTGCATAACAATGGATATTGAATTGAAATATCTGTCAGCAAATATGAAAAGTTAATAATTGTAAATTTGTAATAATTGTAAATAATTTTGAATATACACTATTTTTTATAAGACAGTTAAATTTTATTGGGCTGATCAAATTTTAAATAACCAGAATTTTTTCAAAAGTAACAATGCATCGGCAACCCACCATACGGTAGAGTATAGAGTGTATTATACATATATCAAGTGATAGAATTATAAAAAAAAAAATTATTAAATATAATTACAATTTACAATTATATTATATTGTACAGTTTATCAGGTTTATTAGATATATAGAACTTTTAAAATCAAAAATAATGTGTACATACATATATTTGTAACAATCAACAAATCTATGAATACAAAAATAATTTAATAAATTTAACATTTAACAGGCAAAAAGAGCAAGGAAAAGTTTCTGCCTCTACTATTACTAGGCTAGTTCTTCTGACTGATTTCTTTGGGCCACGGCAGGTTGTTGGCCTCGCTCGCGCTCGAGTCGAGTCGAGGCACTCGACTTCCCGGTCTTTCACGGCCAACTTGCCAAGCGTGTTCAAGACGTTAATGCCACACCATTGTTATATTGCAAAATGGGTCGTCTTTTTATATGTATATACATATTATGTATTATTATTCTTTTTTACTATTTTATTTTATTATTATTATCATTAGCATTGTTTCATGGTGCTTCTGCCTATCTATTAATTCTCTCGAATTGTATATTTTTGAGAAACACTATAGAGGTACTATATATATGTAGTATGGAGGGCTATAAAAAAGAAGTGAACAGTAGAAAATCAAAAAACGGGCTGCCGCGAGGCGGCGCTGCGGGACGAACTGAGACAACAGTTGCTCTTATGAGAAAATCAAATTTTCTTATTTTTTAGGGAAAATCATAGATTTTATGGCAGCAGATTAGAACTATGATGATTGTAAAAATGAATATTTAATAAAATACAAAATTATTGTTATTTAAAAATTGGCATAGTTTTTTTTTTCCTATTTTCTAAATTTTATGATCAGTGACGTGCTATAAGATCGGGGTAAAAATGTATTACAAAAATAATTGTTCAAATTTATTATGTAAAATTGGGGGGCTCTTCTAATAAAGATAAAATTTCCCTTTTTGAAAAATGAATTTGATCCTCTCTCTCTACATATATATATATATATATACAAATTGACCTGCCTTAAAGTAAATGATTCACATAGGGTTCCAGTTATATATTGCTGAAGGCAGCAGATTCGGTTTCGGTCTTCGAATGCGATAAACAGCTATTCGGAACCGTACGAAATGACGAAAGTGATTTCATTTGGGTTATTATTATTATATATTATGTTTGATGATGTGATATATTCTAGTAGGTTAGGTACATCGAATAGATAGATATATTGCAGTGTCCGTTGAAACAAATATGTAAATTTCAATTGTCATATCAAGGAAGTTTGAGAGTCGATAAGCATATTTATTAGTACAAGACGTAAATGATCAATAAAAAATGAGCACTAATTATCCGAAGAAAGAATTAATAGTGATGAGCACAAAAGCATTTGCATAATTGCTAATTCTAACTGGCGCCATCTATTGTCCAGTGTACGCACTTGACATATTTTCTATAGCCGTAACACCACCGTCATTGGTTTCATTCTTAAATAACAGTTATTCTTTTGCTTTTCAATCAATAACTATCATCGTTAATTAATTCTTAATAAATTGCGGAAATAATTAACCAAAACTATTGGTTTGATAGTTGTTCGATTAATGAGGTAATGCGGCCTTAATTTTTTGCGTCGCCAAAAAGATATATGTATGTATAAAATAATTAATATACCTACCGGTAGCAATACACGTATCGTCCATGTGGGTTCCTATACACTGAAAATCACTTCTTCATCAAATTTAATGAATTAATCGATCATATGACCTAAAATTAATATATATATATAATGCCTATACTTCCGGAGGAACCTGCTAGATATTTGGTAATCAAAACGATTGATTGTGAATTTTAATTTACTCATCGTAGTTTTTTTTTTTTTCTGCTGTTGTTTGTATTCACGGCCAGCTTGATATATGTTATTGGCGGTCATATAATAATTATTAATGCTATCTAAAGACAATTTATAGCATTTTAAATGAAATACAATCAGACGAGAATAAGAAAAAAATAATTTGTCCTTCGAGCCGGATCCGGATTTATTTCACTTCACATACCTACAACATTGTATGTGTTTATTTTCCAAAAAAATTAAAAAAAAAGTAAACAGCTAAACTGCAATACACACACACACACACATATATAGAGAGAAAATATTTCTCGAAAAAGTTGTTTTTATATCCGACAACTTCAAGTTCCCAGATCCGAATTAGGCCAATGTTGATGAAGACTCGTTTGCGTCATTTCTTATTCTTCTCCTTTTTCTTTTCTTTCTACATCTTCTTCTTCTTGTTGTTGTTGTTGATCATCATCATCATCAGAATCACATTTCTCTACAATAAAATTCTTATAGGTGACTTTCAGTCATTGACCTTCGTCGAAGAGTGCGCTGCAAAATGTTAAGAAAAAGGAGCCTCACATTACATTACATTACAACCGACAGTCCGAGTTCATCATGGTGTTTTTTATTTGTATTCGAATAGAACTATACTATAGATTTTTAAGTAGCTAGTGCCCGAAAAATGTATGATAAAATAACCTAAATATTCTGTCGTATTCTAGATGACCTTGAACAATGTCGAAATGAATTAAAACTAAAATCATCTTTTTTTTTTATTTATCTAATGAATAATAACACATCGAGTTAGTTCAGTTTAGAATGTTGCAATCGACGACATGACTTGAACAGAACCAAGGTCACTGTTCAAATATTTAATGGCAGTTGATGAACCTACCTAGAATTTGAAAGTTTCGTTGGAAGCTGAAATTTATTAATGTTTTTTGTTTTTTTCTGAAATACGTTAAGATTTCATTTTTATAGAAAAGAAAAATCAGAGAATTTGAGGTTATATTTCGAAATCAAACTCATAAGTATTTAAATACATATTTATCTATTAGTTATGCGACAATAGACGATACTAATTTCTAATTACAATAAACTGTAGAGCTGTAGCAGATCGATGACCATCAATTATCTAACCTAAAAGTCATTGCATAGCTATTCTTTTGAATGCTGACCTAAATAACAAGTAAAACTAATATGTAGTTATAGGTAGCTACTATGTAATACTTACTTACTAATTAACAACATTGAAACGTTTTTTTTTTTTTTTATTAAACCCAACAAAATCAATTCGACCGGTTCAGTTTCTTCTTCTGGGTACCTACGTTTCATGTTGTTATTATGAATAATAAAAGAAATGATAAATTTTATTTTGTTGGTCATGGCCAAATCGGATGAAAGTTCATTGGCATTTTATTTATACCTTTTTTTTTTTATTTTTATTACTTCCCACATTTTATTATTTAATATTTGATTAAATCAATAATATGCATTGTGTTGTTATTAACAAAACATCACCACATAATAATTGAATAGGAAACGAAAAGATTAATCTAGATCTCTGCGTGCACAGAATTAATCTGTGTACGGTGTAACAGAACCGGTATGTCTATTTCTAAATTTGCACAATTTAAATTAGTATTTTTAGTAGAAACGTATTTATCTTGAGTTATTATGCGCATGCGCGGTGCTAAAACTAATCTCAATGTACTACGAATATGATTCGCTGATACCGCAAATTGTTAGATATCGTCAATCAACTATTTGGTGGGCGTGGCCTGCGTTGTCATAACGATGAGATTGTACACGTTTTTTCCCGCATTTACTTCTATTTTAATGGAAGATTATTAAAATATTTGTACAGAATAAGAAGTGTCATTATCTGTCAATGGAATGAATGGATAATGGATGGCTAACGAGGAGAATGTAATCGTTAAATGTCTTTATGTACATAGGTATTGTAAATCACAACCGTTACGATTGCGCGCTTTACATCTGTTTTATATTTATTTATTTTATGGTATGTATATATAGATATATGTATAGTATGGATGGACAGTGGTGCTTTTGTTGTTCATCTGTCTGCTGATACAAAGTCATTAATTAATTTTCGTAAATCATAGGGCCGAATCTATAAAGATCTTTCTCTACACCTTTTCAAATCAATCAATAATTATTAATAAAATATGTGGAATAATAATAGAATGATGAAAATATAACCGTATGATTGATAGAAATAGATAATTTCATAATAACTAGACACAAAAAAAGATCTTGTTAAAGTTTAAACAGAATAATTAAAATATAAACAATTAATAGGCAGCCAATTTTTTTTTCATCTCAACTCAAATCAAATATACAATTATGTGTTTTACTGGTCATCTCTAATCAGTTCATAAAAATATAATTAAAGAAATGGCGTTTGCAATAAATAGTTGATAAACACATAGTATTAATGATACTGAAACATGCTGCTGCTGAATTCGAAAAAAAGTAGGAGAAAAAACACACGTATAAAAAGAATTACATAAATAAATATTATATCTGTCTAATTTGACCTGAGCAGTGGCAACAGATGGTGAACGCTACCTTTACTGTCTTGATTAAAGTACATCTACATAAACATATTGCAATTTGCACTGTTTTTTTTCTTTTATTTTGCTTTAGTTTTTATATTTAATTTTCGAAATTGGAATAAATTCAATCAGAAAATAGCCTCTGGATCATGTATCTAGTCTGACGTCAAATAGGCCGTGTTTACAATGGTTTTACATTTGAAATTCTGAGTTGATTACGTCACAAAAAATGACTGAAAGTCCTACTACTAATAAATAATTATTAGAAGTTTATTCGTAATTATGCTCCATATATTATTGCTATAATAAATACAAAGTTGATAAACTGTGTTCCAATTAGGCGTCGAAACTAGTGTCGTGATTGTAACGAGCATGCGCAATACATCAAAACTGTTCCAACTTTACACACAAATTGAAACTGAAACTAAAAACCACATGTTCCAACTTACTTTTTTTTGATTTAATACCCAACTAAGTTTGTGATACGTTTGTTTGTGGTTCGGAGCTGAGTGGAGGTATTATTGTTAGTCAGAAACTTGCGCAATTTAAATGCATTATAGCGTCCAGTTCATTTAACAATTATTAACAAGCATATTGTTATTATTATTATGAATTTTACTTTCAGTATTTTCATTGGTTTTATTATTGATTATTTATCATTATTTTTGAATTGCAGCTTTATTTTAATTATAAAAATGAGTATTTTTGAAGACGATTTTGACTTTTTGTTTTCTTCTGATTGTAGTAAGGTGACAGTGTGATAGTGAACACACAATTTACCGCTAAAAGTAAATAACAAAAAAACTATTTTGGTATAGGTAAATGCAATAGTATGGGAATTATTAAAAAATAGACCAAACCAAACCATTAAATCAAAATAAAAATTAAACGCAAAATGAAAATGACAGGTATGACAGGAGTATGACATCTAATTACTCTGGGTTAGAAATTTTCAGCCTATTTTTGCTAATCGTCTTCCAACCCCTATCCTAATCGTGAGACAAATACACGTAACTAGAAGTTTCACTGACAGACCTAGTTTCAAACTAATCCAAATCTAGTCTCCGAAAATGTCAAGTTGGAACAAATCTATATATGTTTGTTCAACTAGAAACACGACATTATGACGCAATCGCACGTACACATCACATAAATGTCGTCTTCTTTTGATGCTTTTTCGTTTCTTGTTAATGTGCGAAGTAAACAACGTAAAAGTTGAAAGCAAAACATTGACTTGAACTAAATGAATAGTACCGTTAGAATAGGTACTTTTTGTTTAATACATATTATATAAATAGTATGTATATTTATTCTCTATAACTATGTGAATGTATTTGATTGAAACGAAATTTGAATACACAACGTTTTTGTAATTATATCGATATGTATTTAAATAAATTGCTACAAACCAAACCAAACATATTACTAAAACACCACAAATAATGTTTCCTAAACGAATCGTACAGGAATAGCTTTGATAATAAATCCGCCATTTTCTATATTTCTCTATTACCCGATGACGTCACATTAGCTAGAAATACCAGTTGCCTAATTTAAGAGAAAAATACAAACCGAAAATTTAACATTGAATTCGTACATTGACATTGACTTTGATGTGGTTTTGCTAATGAACACATTTTTATCTTGAATAATTAAAAATATTGTGTAAAATTAGGTAATTAATTGGACGAGCAAAAAAAAAACGTAGCTATCTAATGATAATTATCTAATAATAATAATAATAATATGCAAATTATGTATCATCACATAAAACAATATTATAATAGAAGAAGAGAGAAGCATCAGCAGTGTTGCGTAACTTTTTTTTTTTTTTTCGTTTTAAATGATGGGAAATCGTGCGCATTATTTTATTAAAAAATTCTTTTCCGTTTTTGTTAGGTATTTTTCTATAGTTTTAATTCATGGAGCTTATAGTTTTTTTTTTTATAAATTCGTGGGATTTACACATAGGTACATAATTTTTTGATAAAAAAATCTTTTAATAAATAATGAAATCTACGTGATGGTTTCGGCGCATTCGTAGTGCACAGTATGTGAACTACGAGTGTAACAACACATCACTTATGACAATGGCAAACTCAAAATTGTCAACTCGACTTTCGTCATTATTTTTATTCGGTGATTGAAATAAAACGCGATAAAACTTTATTGAAAAACTACGTACTACAGATTAAAATAGTTCCCACACAAACAAACATCTTTCAATATTAAAGGAAATAACATTTGGATAATAGACATTTCTCCCATTTATCAAAACAGCCTAAACGATTTTTGCATTCTCATCTCATCTTATCGATTCCACTGCATTATTCCTGAAAAGGTACAAAAAAATATATACGTACTGAAATTAAAAAGGGGGCAAAATTCCATAAATATCAAACAGTCAGGTATCCACAGATCGACGGAAAAATAAATACAATCCTTTGAATTTTATATCATTTGGGGGCGGAAAGGGTTGTTTCTTGGTTACTTACAAACGGGGAACCTAATCTATAGATACTACTTTGCAGCTGGATGGTTGGCTGACTGAAGATGGGAACAACAGCGTGGGAAAGAAATGATTGTACAGGTGGTACTATAGGTTAAAGAAAATTGATGATTTGATCTTATTTTTGAATATGTTTCATGATGAGAACTAGATGACATAATATGATGAATATTTGAAGAAATAAAACACGAAATTATTAATTATAAAATATATCAATTAAGATGGAAAATGAAAATTTTTCATTTTGCAACCGCAAACCGTAGTACCAGATTTTCATGGGTCCATGTAACCTGCTGCTTGTCAACTACTATATTCTTGTCTAATTGCGAAATTGTATAATTAAATGCATTTCCTTATTCTTCGAATCAAAAATTCATCTATCTATCTATAAAAAAAAAAAATAAAAATGGATCGTTCATTCCCACGAATCTGTTTCATTCAGGTAGATAAATCTATCAAAAGAATAACAACGGAAGGAACCATATGGTGGTTGTGGTGGTGGTAATGGTGCTCGTTTTAGTATGTATTGATAAATCGAAAAAAAAAAGAACTTCCTAACCAAAAGGACTTTAAAAAAAAATAATAATAATAATAAAATGGAGAAGTAGTGAAAGGGAGAGTTAAAAAATAGGTTCCTATTGTATCGATAATCATTTTTACCTGATATGAGATAATCTATACTTACTTATAAAAAAAAAAAAAGAAGAAAATGCTTGAATCAAATTACATATAGAAAGGAACAGGATACTATTCAAATAAATATAAAAGTAAACGTGGTGTGTAGTTGAGGGTGGGTTTTTTTTTATTTCATAATATATTATTTATAATGTAGGATCACTATTGTTTGATACCCCAACATAATAATTTTAGATAGTAAATTACACTTTCGATGCTTACAATCTTAAACCACGGCCCACTTGATATCTATTTATGATGATCGTATTTAAGCATATTCCATTTAACATACTCGAAATACTAAATAGCATAAAACTGGTGTCTAAAAATCCAAATACAATACAATAGCTTTGTTCCAATTAGGCATCGAAACTAGTGTCGTGATTGTAACGAGCATGCGCAATATATAAAAACTGTTCCAACTTTACATACAAATTGAAACTGAAACTAAAAACCACATCTTCCAACTGACTTTTTTTGATTTAATACCCAACTAGTTTGTGATACGTTTGTTTGTGGTTCGGAGCTGATTGGAGGTATTATTTTTAGTCAGAAACTTGCGCAATTTAAATGCATTATAGCGTCCAGTTTATTTAAAAATTATTAACAAGCATATTGTTATTATTATTATGAATTTTACTTTCAGTATTTTCATTGGTTTTATTATTGATTATTTATTATTATTTTTGAATTACAGCTTTATTTTAATTATAAAAATTAGTATTTTTGAAGATGATTTTGACTTTTTGTTTTCTTCTGATAGTAGTAACCAAACCAAACCAAACCATTAAAACAAAATAAAAATTAAACGCAAAATGAAAATTTTGCGTTAAACAGACATAGTTTCAAACTAATCCAAATCTAGTCCCCGGAAATGTCCAGTTAGAACAACCCTAATAAATATTATTTTATTGTAATGTTTCTCAAATTGTTCAAGCTGCGCAAAGGGGATTTTATGCGCACAACCCGGAAATTTTGCAAAACAACCGATTGACTCATTCATATAAATCCAAAAAAAAAAAAAAAAAAAAAAACACCCTTGACCTCCATTTTGTCCAGCGATTGAAGGTCAAGGCGATTTATCATAATATACGTATTGTTTTCGTCTCCAGAAAATATATGCTTGCAAGAATTTTTTTTTTTTTTTTGATTCTATTCGGCATAATAATAAAACAACACATTAGATTTAACTAATCATAGGCGACTATGATGACATTATAGTATACGAAAACAAGGTAACCAACAATCAAGCAAACAAACAAACAAGCAGGCAGGCAGGCAGGCAAGCAGGTATTCATATACATACATATATAAAATTATAACGGTACCAATTCGCTGCATGAAGTCCGTCCAGTACGTTGACCTCCACTTTAGAAGGTACCCTGAGGGGCCACCAATGAGGGGCCTTTTAGTTTAGGAGACATGAAAGAACGAGAGAGAGAGAGAGAGAGATGGATAATAGTTAGGTAACTAACAGAGTTCTTGGTCACTGTCACAAAACACACCTGACGCCCAGGCAGGACAGCAGGGATTACGTCGTCGTCGTCGTCGATGATGGTGGTGGTGGTGGTGTTGTGCATTAGCGTCATTCACATATATTACTAATAGATTTCTCCTTTTTTATTATGTTTCTAGGTTAACTAATCAACATTATACCATTATGGGTTTAAACTAATTATTGATAATCTATTTGGCGGCATTTGTATATTAATTAGATAATTAGGAATTAGTATGTTGCCAATCGATCAAGTCGACCTGGAACCATAAGTTAAGACCCATTTCTGTACTAATAAATTAATGAATTTTCTACATTATTCGAAATTATGTACATATTAATTGCAAGTTGAAAATTTCAATTCCAAAGATGCAAATCGTAACAAACTGATCGATCGCGGATTAATAATCGTATCCGGCTCCATCTCGTACAAACATACAATCATCTGTAAAAAGGCCGATCAAATTTATTTCTCAATCAGAAAACAAATCTACGATAGAACCTATTCGAAAAATAACAGCCAATTTCGACTAGATCGATTAACGATTCGTCCAGTGGCGTGCCTAACATTATTCGTATATAATTGAAAAACGTTTCTAATTGTTCGAAATTGAATGGCAATCTAAAATTGGTTAATGAACGATGATGATGAGGATTTGACGTTGAAGTCAATTGATGCTGTTCATGATGATGATGATGATGACTGTTATTGATCCATCTATTTCCTGAGCTAAATGTTTTTATATTTCGTTTAGTTGTCGATGAGGTGGATGAGATTGGAAAAGGACATTTAGGATTGCTGCAGTCTTCTATGGAACAGGTCCTAAAAATTGAAGTAGGTAGTTTCAAAATTAATAGGAAAATTATAATTATATAGATAAAATACCTATTCGATTTGCTGGAATTTATTTTTTCGGATGTCATCTGTCAAATTTGACATGGTCAAATTAATAAATTATGTCAAATTGACATCGAAATTTATTGTTAAACATTTTTGGCTAGATCTTCGTTACTTTCCAAATTTTACAGTGATTTTAATACGGAAAACCAAAAAAAAAAAAAAAAATCAAAATCAGGAAAAATGTCAAAAGAATTTCGTCAAACTGCCAAAACGGTAAGTCGTAACATTGCACGTCATTCGAATGCAATCGAAATCGATCTACAAGTATTGATTACATCGATACTAGATCTAATCGAAACGAAAATGATTGCATTGGCCAGATTATTGAAATTAAAAGTTTGTATTAAACAAATGAAAAGTATTTCGTCAATTAATAAGAATTTATGGCATCAAAACAATAATAATAATAATAATAATCGGTCAGCAAGCCAAATCTTATGCACAACAGATTCCCTCGACGATTTTACAACAGTTTCATTTAATGAAGATGTACGTAAACATTTGATAAGAAATCGAAATGGACAACAACACCACCACCACCAACACAACAATCCGTCAACAACATGTCATAATATGACAGAAGCAACGGATAGTCTATACTGTACACTAGATAATAATGAAACCGAAAAGCAGCAATCTGTCACACCTGAAGAAATGCTAGATAAATATGTATATGCTTTATTGAATAACATACGATTAGAACAAATGAAAAGTAAACATAAAAAAGGATTTGGACATGTCAGAGAGCATCATCAAAAGACAACAAAAGATAATCATGGCGATTATAAAAGAAAATCGAAACGTGTCGATAATGGAAGATCGCGATATTCGCATTCGAGTCCGTTGATTATTAATCAAAATCAATATCGACAAGATGAAGTGATTTGTATGGAAAAATCTGAATACAATTGTATTATGGAGATATTGAATTCGGTTTTGAATAATTATAAGAAATGCGAAGAATTTAAGCGATTTGCTAATGATAGTAGCGATCGGGATAAATAATAGAATTTTCAAATAAAGTCATTCGTATTGTAAAAGAAAATTGATAAAATTGATTGTTTTCGTCATTTACTTACTTTTCTTTTGTTCTGTGGAAACTGATTTTATTAATTTATTGTGATTTTTCTTTATTTTACTCTGTACAGAATAAAAGAAATAAATCTGGAAACGAAACACTGCGTTCGATTTCTAGAATTACTTGCAAAAATTTTTTAGGTTAGAAATTCGTATGTATCAAATGATACATAAGAAGGAGCGAACAGTAGGGCGGCCGCCAGGCGGCGCTGCGCGACCAACTGAGACAACGTAGTTTGCAACTACGCATTTTGGAATGTCAAGGCATTTTTAGTTTCTTTTTTTTCTTCTAATTTTGTCTAATTTCAATTTTTCGATCTTAATTCTTTATATCAATCATCAAACGGCGCATGCCTAGAATCGATTTACTCAATTCATGTGTTCATAATTTTATTGCGCATGCGCAGATTTACACTATCCATTACGAATCCTAAAAAAAAACTGGCGAGTGAACACAGAGTGTTTTCTTACTGTCAGCGTATTATACATTATTATCATTATATAATTTATATATATATATATAATGCATAAGGTATCTAGATAGAAGCGAGAAAATCGAAAAACAACTAGGCAAACGAAATAATCGTGGAGGTCGTTGAATTCGTGTGGCCGTGCCGTGGCCAATGCCATAACATCGCACGTTAAAGAACTAGTAGTATGTAGCGTTGCAGAAATTGCGCAACTTTCCATCATCATCATCATCGTTGTCGTCGCTTCTTTTTCTAAATACCTATCTACATAAATATTTCTTCGTTCTTGTCGTATTAATTTATTTTAAATATAATATGCATACAAAAAACAAAATACATTCATACTTATTATGTTTATGTACTATACGCAAAATGGCTGCTGTTCTACATTTTAATTTGCCTATTTTGGCTTGCTTAGATTCTAAATTAATACATGCTGTCGCTGTAATCTTATGGAAATGTTATTTCCATTAAATACACGTGCCATTTTCATTTGAAATGTGCACGTTTTTTTATCACAATTTTTAATGGATTATTTTTATCAATATGTTGCTGCTGGTACAATAATAATGTGGGGCTGATACATAATTTGTATTATTTAAATAGAAGCGCATTGTGAATTTATCTACGTACATAATAGGTCGATTTTTTATCTTTATCGTTCGACCGTCTACGACAAGAAAATCGTGCGAGCGTTGCACTCGCTTCAGATTCACTACATCCCTACTAGATGGTTAATGTATAAAAACAGATGATTAGGTTTGGCAACATTGGGATTATATTAGAGTACAGTACACACACAGCCAACTATATATTTGTTATTATTAATTCATTGAATTGTTTATTTACATATCAACTTTTCTTATTCGAATTATTTAATTTAAGAATCAATTAAATGGTTTCATTCATCATCATTTTTATCATTTTCCTACATTACTTATTATTATTATTATTATTATTTAATAATCATGCAGCAACGAAAAAATACAAACAAGGTAACAAGTTAACTGTATTTTTATTTTGTTGTTGGTATTTGCTAAAACAAAACCATCACATTGAATTCGTATCGATATTGTTGATGTGTGTGTGCAATAAATAATAAAAACGTATGACGTCTGTGATATAAGGTTATTATTATCATTATTATGTATGTATTTATATTATATGATAATTTGACGTTTGAAAACGTAGTAGTACGTACCTATCGATTTACATGCGTTGTTCTATTTGCTGTTTTACACGCTTAAATGCGTAGCCTCATAACCACACTTTTATACTATCTGTATATGAATAATATGTGCATAGTCGCTCGTGCGTAAAGGTGCCGCTCATTTTATATTATTATTATGTTTTTATAATAAGCAATTACAACTATAGCAATAAGATTAGCTGCAATTATATTTATGTATAGATTTTTTTTCAAATTTCCTCCCTTGTCTAGTAATAATAATAATAATTGCATTTCTAGTAAATTTGGTATAGTATCGAACGAACTCGGTTTTTATGCCATGTTAAACGTCAACATATATAGAGAGAGAGAGAGATAGAGCCTTCCATTAATGGATATATCTTATTAATTGGCATTTTTTTACCTCATGTTTTTCTTGATTAAATATATTATTAAACGATGATCAATTAAAGTCTAATTAGAATAATTAATTGTGTAGGCAACGAATAAACAAAAACCTACAACGAAATATGCGTATATATGGAAATTGTAGCTGTACTGTGCTTTTATTTACAAACAAAAAGCTGTCTTTTTTTTTTCAGCTGTATTTCATAAAATTGAATTCTTATTTTGCATTTAATGACCCCTTTTTGTAAATTTGCACACTTTAAGTGCTAATACTTGTTTATGTTGCGGCAACACTGCCGATCCATTAATGATACGATAATTGTGTTGTTGCTGGTGTAGCAGTTTTAATTGGATTTTCTACTATAGTCGATGTATTTTTATTAAATACATTTGTAAATTATATAGATATATATATTGATAATATTCTGTGGCAACCGCTCTCGAACACCCTGTATACACAGAAAATACCTCTGTCCACTTATATACATATACACATATATGAATTGATTGTTTATTCAAATTGCTTGTTCTTTTTGTTTAATCTTTTCATTTTATTTTTATTTTTTCGTCGCTTCGTCTTGTACATACTACTTTTTCGATGAAAAATCCAGTGGAAAAACCATTGGTTGGATGACCAGCATAGAATAGATAATAAAACAACATACAGATGTAGGTCAAATGGGCAATAAAAAGTAAAAATAACACACACACACACACGTACGTACGTACGGACGTACGTATATGTAGTTGCCTATCTGCTAAAAGGAATGTCTGATTTAATCATCACAAACGGATGATTAATGAAAATATTTTTAGTTAGCTGACAGTTTGTCATCAAGCAAAAAAAAAACTGGAAGAATGTTCAATTAAAACAAGTAAAATATTATAGTTTATTCCAAATCGTATATGCAATGCATTTATTATTGACATTTAAAAAAAGTTTGAAAATAGGCGATTTTTTACTTAAGAAGAAGAAGAAGAAGAGGCAAGTAATATACTTTCCCAGCTAAGGCGGCGGGGAAAATAATGGCGGCTGTATTTATTTCTTTAAAGGTTACATAGAAACTGGCATGTTAATTGTTTTCAAATTTATGTATGTGTGGGGTGATCTAACTAGAGAGTGAGTGTATCTTTCACCCCCCACTCCGTAGTGAATAGAAAAATAAGAAAAGTGTATTAATAATAAAATAACCAATTATTAGTACAAGAAAGAAATTAAATTAGAAAACAAAGAAACTAATAGGTAAGTACTTTTAAATAATAAAAAATATTATTTAGAAAATATAATATTTAAAACAATAGACGGTTAACCTAACCTAACTTACTAAACAAAATTAACCAAACAAAACAACTTCTTAGAGTTCGATAATTTATTTTGTTTTGTTGGAATTAATTAATAAAAATTAATATAAACAAATTGTAACAAACCAAAAAAAATAAAAAATACATCCTTGCTCCTGTGTAATTTTTGTATAAATAAAAGAATATAATTAAATATTGCCACTAGTCAGTCCTATTAAAAATTTTAATTATTATTTGTTTATTTTATTGATTTAACAATTAAAAGTATGCGATTCGGAATAAAATAGTAGATTACAAACCTCGCGGTGTCAGCTTGGCATGCCATCTCTCGACTGTAATGGCAAACTTCTCGCGCTCGCCTTGTAATCTACTATTCTTGAAAACTGTTCATAATTTGAACAAAGCTCACAAAAATGTAATTGACATGGCGGCCACACGCTGCGCACGCAATTAAATGGGGTTGTTATCATTTACATTTCAAATTGGTTTATTTATAATAAACCATTTTGTTTTTTTTTTTACTGTCGATTAAATATCAAAATTAATTACACAGAAATCAATTTTATCTATACAATACTTAAAATAAATGGACAGCAGTAGCAGTAGCAGCAGCAGCGAAAACCGATGGGTTTATCGCCCACGTTCGGACGAACAGAACAGATCCTGCCTGCCTGCCTGCCTGTCATTCGTTTTATTTTGTTGGGTTGGGAATATAGCGGCTCGTTCGCTTGACACACTTTAAAAAAAGACCCATCCATGTATATATCTACATATATATACTACTATGCATATATGTAGAATATAGTAGAGGAGAGGTTATTTTACGTATGTACTGCATGCATTTGTAATAAATATTAATGTTGATGATGAGGTAAGAAGAAGAATTCGTGTGTTGTGACGAATTTGATGCAAAGACACATGCATGAGTACATAAAATACTTAGCTGCAATTCTCGGATAGATTGAACTAGTTCAAGAAGTACAGCAATAAAGAACAGACTATAAAGAACTATAAGAAGGAGTGAACACCAGAAAAAAATTAATGGGCTGCGATTAGCAGAAACTAAATCTTTAACAGTCAGTTTATATGAGAAAATCAATTTTATTATCAGTAGCGTGCTATTGGGTAAAAATATGTTAAAAAAATAATTGTTAATTTATTATATAAAATTTATTTTCGAATTATCATGATTATGACAAGTCAATGGCGTCACTGAACTTCGATCTACTGAATTTCTTTCAATTAAACTCTGTCCTTTTACCTATACCGAATTTAATGACATTTAGACAGGAAATTTGAGCATTTTTTCACGCCTATTAAAAACGTTCATATTTTCACATAGAAAAAAGTCCATTACTTAATAAGGTCTTTTACCTTAAAAAGATGTCAAAAAAAAAAAAAAAACAAGTTCCCAACTAAGTAGAAGTTATAATAAGAAAAACAACAAAACCAGAGCCAACTTGATAATGATTGTTGTATAAATAAAAGTTGTTTGTAAGTAAATGAAATTCTAGTGGCATAAAATACGATTCCTTTTTTGTCATAATATTCGTATTATAATGACTATTATTATCAATTATATGAACTGCTGTGGACAACTTCATTTTTTTTTTTTTTGTTTTTTTTCATAATGTTTAAAAATTGGAGAGAAAAAATAACCGGTCGCAATGTCTTTTTTCGCAACACTCGTTTTTCATTTATTTACTTATGAGAATTTATTTAATTTTTATTCACTACACGTATACAGGGTGACGGCGATTTGGAACTGCTAACAATAAGAAATGGATTTAGTGTACACTAATTCCGCTAGGTGGCGCTACACACCGATAAAGGCAGGGTGGTGTATACTAGTCCCGCTAGATGGCCTTTAAATGGCGGCAAATCCATTTTGTTATAAAATCAAGCGAATATTAGTTCTGTGGAGTTAACTAATTAACTGACATTACAAAATTCAGCAGAAATTAATTGGTTGAATTCAAACGATTATAATCTTAAAGAATGCGCACTGCCCACTTGATTTTTCATTAAATTAGTTCTAATTAGTCAGAAATTAATGTGAGTGCGTTTTTTTTTTGACATTCATTTCGTTATTAATTAATAATTTGTTGTTATTCTATTTATTGCTATATTTATGTATGTATAGTAGTGCATAAAAAGGTTTCTCGTCTAATTGTCCGTTAAAGTCTCTCCATCGCCAACTACTTAAATGTGTGAAATTGGCCGTTGGAAATGAACAATCTGAATGAAAACCAGCCAATAATTATGCGAAATGTTAATGAAAAATGCAACATTTTATTCTATACTACTAAATTGAATAGAAGATTCTCAAAACTTTATGCAATTCACTTTTCTGAGCAAAACAATTACAATTCCAAAATTCCACGAATTCCCAACTAGGTTTTCACTACTGTCATTCGATATGTCATTATAGTCGACTCCATTCATCACTCTTTCAATTTCCCCGTATACTACGAATAGTTAAAACAAAAAGGAAATGAAATTTTCAAAAAAAAAAAAATCATTCACTTGCCAATTGTCGAAGGTCAAAATGAATTTAAAAATTCATTTGAAACGGTAAATTTACAACCGAATCCTTGAATCAACCATTTGTCTAGTGCGGGTGAACAAAAAAAAATCAAATAATAATAATAATAATAACAAAGGCAGGAAGGAAAATCATTACTATGACTAAATAGATATGCAATAAATAGCTTCTAGAATTCGAATTAGAAGGATAAAAGATGAAAATTTTCTTACAAGCCACAATTCCATGTTGTTCTAAACATTTGCAGGAAATGATTTTCGATCAGCACTTGACAATAGATATAATTTCTGGATGACTGCGCCATATTTTGTTCGGCGCCAGGGCTCTCCAGCCCTCAAAAAATCGTCTTATTATTTATTTTATAATTAGATAAAAGGCGACGACAACTGGATTCTTTATTTTGGTTTAGCACAATAGTAACAAAATCTAATTAACAATGCAACCAAAAAAAATCGAATATTATTCTATGGATGGACGCGATGGAATGTGAATTAATAATAATAATAATAATAATACATAACTTTACTATTGAATAGAAGAAAATACATTATATTACGTAGATAGCTATAGCTATAGGTACTAGATAGAGTGACCGCCATCGTATTACCACGTTGCCATTGGTCATTGAACTTGTTTGTTCAAATAAGTCATTCTCATTCCTTTCACATCACACACACACACACACAGAGAGCCAGTGGCTGAGAAACACAACAAACGAAAGACAAAAAAAAAAAAAATACAACAAAATAGCATCAGCAAAGCCAAAGGCAGTAGCAACAGCAACAGCAGCAAAAGCTGTTCTAGAGCTCAGCAGGAACAACAACAGAACCTGCTTATTCTTTTTCTACATAGCAGGTTTTATTATTATGGATAAGTTTTTTGGATTTTGCAATTCGCTTGCTTGTTTTCTTCTGTTTTTCGTCCACATGAAAAAAGAAACGATAATAGGATTTTTTCGTTCACCGTGTATATAGAAAATATATCCATATTTTATCCAGTAGGAAAAAAAAAAAAAACAATTAAATGAGCCAAAAAAATTTAGCCTAGTGAAAGTGAGCATGCGCAGTATCCATGGCCAATAACATGAACGAAACATTTTAGATAATAAAATATCGTTTTCCCACATCCCTACAGTACCTTAAAGATCATCTGATACCTATTTACATAAGTAGAATCTTTTTCTTCCTGCTAATACCACTATCTCTCTCTCTCTGCATATTTACTTACTGACTGACACAGCCTACTTTATACTACTCTACTATATGTAGTTATAGGGCTACAGAGCCAAAAGAAAATGAAGAAGAACAATAATAATAATAATAATAATAATAACGGCAATCAGAAAGTAAGTAACCTGGCGTCCGTCGTCCTGCCTGATTTGCACGGTGCCCCACCCCACCCCCGGCCCTCATCAGGCCGTCCGAATCAAATACATTACACAAGTAAAATATTTACAGTTATTTTATATGGCGCGGAGAAGTTACTTACTTACTTACTTACTTTTATTTAAATTTTGGTTTCGTTCTGCATATTCCTCTTGTGTACGTTACGTCACAAGGTTGTTGTGGAAGAGAACAAGACAAAATAAAATATACACATATTATTCCCGTTAAATTCGAGTAGGATGATAATGATGATGATGGTGATGATTCGCTGTTTGTTATAATCTTCTTTTTTTGTCCTTGATTTCATTTGTACATTATTGGAATCTTGTTATAAATTTTGTGGTAGTTACACGTCGATAGTGTTTTTTTGTTGTTTCAAAAAAACTAATTACTTTATTATCACAAAGCAAAGTAGAATGACATTGCGCCTTCAAAATGGCAGTAACATAGTAGGGCTGGGCCATCATTTTGCTATCGATGCGCATATAGGCTGAGTGTAGGTTTTTAGTTGTCAAATTGTTGAAATTTATTTGATTTTTTCTATTTCTACGTACTAGCAAATGAAAAATTCCTCAGTTAATTATCCTGGAATTAGAACACCATTAATTCCAAAATAAAAAACGATCAATAAATATTAATATTATCATTATTAGTTCTAACTATCAGACATACGTCGCGTAATTTAATAAATTATACCGTTAGATTGTTAAACAAATATACATATACGTAAGTAATATGTATAAGCAAAAACTTGGAATTCATATTATGTATATTTCAATATAATGTTAATAATAATTACATATACACACACATATAATATGTATTCATTTTATATTAAAGTTATGTAACACATATGGCAAATATGCTGTTGCTGTCCTAAAGCATAATTTATTCGCCAGATGACGCTGGTTCGTGAACATTTTTAAATTGCAATAATAATAATTATCTTTAATTTTTTACTGCCTGCAGTAAACAACTGACTACTGACACTTGGATGGCTGACAGAGCAACGAATTGATTTGCTTATGATTTTGTATAGATTGATCGATAGATTGACCTTGGGTTAATTAATTAAGAATGTTTGCTTACTTATTTGTAATCTAGTGGTTATGTTACAGATAGGGATGCAATATTAATACGATAGTCGTGTATTTTTTCAGGCGGTAGGAAAATTCGTGGAATAGACTACCACTTCTGCATCCAGTCTGGTTCGTATTTTGACTGAACCCGTTGTAACGGGTTTTCTTTACATTTTTCCAATACACAAATTGCAAATTGGATTTAATACAGACAACCTGAATTTGTAATTTGTACAATTAATTTCGAATATTACTCCAAATATGCCAAAAATATATTGATGAAATATTTAATGAAATCTTTGATATTTTTAGATATGCCAAATTTGTATTTGAAATAATTTTTATGTATTCTAATTATTTTACTGTAAATTTTATTGGTTTTTTTGTTCAGAATTTTGTTGCGTTTATAGAATTCAAATCTTGTTTATATTTTTTAAATAAATTTTATCTGAAAAGATGAAGAAATAATTTGTATTAATAAATATAGTTACGTTTTTTGTTTGAAAAACTTTTGGAAAAAACTTTTTGAGCTGTTTTACATAGAAACAGTATTTTAAATATATATATATATATATATATCTATATTGAGTATTGACCATGAATTAGCTAATCGGGATCGCCGATTATTGAAAAAAAAAATCGAAATCGCTATCGTAATCGTAAAAGGATAATCGTTACATCCCTAGTTATAGTTTTTGAAATGGACTTCGGAACACACTTTACATGAAGTTATTTGCTTATTATTGTCTAAAAAATGTCAATTCCAAAGATAAATCATTATAACTATAATAATTAAATCGAAATTGATCAAATTAGTGTCTACTGAAGGTATTTTCGTATTAATTACCTTGTGAATCTCGATAGAAACAATTTAATTAATCGATATAATCTCATCCAGCAGCTGCATATAAATTCTAAGAATTAAATTTAAAAAAAAAAAAAAAAAACGCAAACAACAAAGAACTAATTCCAAATTTATGAATCATGCAGCACAATAACAAAGACCTGCCTTAAATTGGCAATAATATTATGTTGTATGTATATTAGCAGAAATATCATTAAGCAGAACAAACAACAACCATTTTATTTACTTACCATATTATTATATTAATTACTTATCATTAGTAAAGAACAGAAAAAATGATAATCTACGAACAAAAAAACAAAGGTTGATAATTGTGACAACACTGTGTCGATGTGCGACTGCTGACGTCATCCGACTTTTATTTCAATCTGCCTATAGTAGATCGATTCGTATATAAAAGAATATTTTTATGTAAATATAATTCCAGGAAAATAATTAGTTTGCATCCAAATGCCTAATTGTCATGCACACACACCTTCACGATCTATTATTACTATTATTAAATATTACATCATCATCGTGGTGCATAAAATATCAATATGATCGTATGAATTCATAATTAAATCAGTTTACGTGTGTCCCTGCTAAAGTGAAATACTACGTTCAGATTAATATTCATAAATTGCTACTCTAGATGTATTGATTCTATCGATATTTTCAATCCTATACCGTTACAATAACAAATCATTTATCATAACAATATTTTTCCATTAAGTATTATTTGATTTTATATAGGTACAAGAGAGGTAAAGGAAGAACCAAAAAGGCACCACCACCACCACCACCACCACCACCTTGAGTTTATTTTCTAATGGTTTCCCACGCTTCAATTTCTTTCCTGTCCCTCACTTTAGAAAATTTATTGATAATTTTGTGGGTCTACAAAGTACAAACATCCGTACATCTGCCCTCCTAATAATAATAATAATAATAATGAAAAAAAAAAATGAATCGTATTTCGCACCTAACCAAACTTTTATTGATTGATAATCATAAATAACGTACATTAATAATATGATTTTGAGTTCAATTAAAATCACTTAGTGCTTAAACTAACCTAAAAAATCGCCACGAAAATATGCATTGTTATTATTATAATTGTGTTATTCTTTTTACTAATTATTATTATTCTCCATTTTACTTACATGGTAACGCCCACGTTGCAGCAAATGGTTGCCTAGTTAGTCACTTGTTTTTTTTTGTGTTTACATTATGAATGTCCGACCCGAACTTTATTTTAATATACATATGCAAATAAGTAGTAATTTTTAACGAAAATATCGTTGACCTAATTTTATTTTGCCAAAGAAATTATTTAATAAATAAATAAATAACGAAAAAACAAGTTGAAAATTGAAAAATAATGGACTAAACGTCGTCATTCGCTAATGGAATGCAAAGTGCCTGCTTTCAATCGTGCTGTATACGTTCGAACTCCAGCCAACAGACGGCTACGAATTTTTCGAAATTGTTATAGTATTATGTATTTTTTTTTCTTTTTGGTTTGTTACAATTTATTTATATATATTTTTATTAATTAATTCTAACGAAACAAAATAAATTATCGAACTCTAAGAAGTTGTTTTGTTTGGTTACTTTTGTTTGTAAGTTAGGTTAGGTTAACCATCTATTGTTTTAAATATTATATTTTCTAAATAATGTTTTTTGTCATTTAAAAGTACTTACCTATTAGTTTCTTTTTTTTTTTAAATTTAATTTCTTTCTTGCACTAATAATTGGTAATTTTATTATTAATACACTTTTTTTATTTTTCTATTCACTACGGAAGGGAGGTAAAAAATACACTCACTCTCTAGTTAGATCACCCCACACATACATAAATTTGACAACAATTAACATGCCAGTTTCTATGAAAACCTTTAAAGAAATAAATACAGCCGCCATTATTTTCCCCGGCGCCTTAGCTGGGAAAGTATATTACTTGCCTCTTCTTCTTCTTCTTAAGTAAAAAATCGCCAATTTTCAATCTTTTTAAATGTCAATAATAAATGCATTGCATATGCGATTTGGAATAGACTGAACTTTTTTTCTATCTATCTATCTATATGCATATAAATTTACGATATCAATAAAAACCATTCAGTTTATAAACTTTTCATTATCTTCCATTATACTCACATTCATTCTAGGCATTTATTATTATTAATTAATTATTATTAATAATAAATAAACAACTGTTATACATAGTTAGTTAGTGTGTAATATTTTTTCGTCTAAATTACTTAATTATCCATACACTAATTGATTGTTTTTATTATTAAATAAGCATTATCTAATAATAAAACTGAACTTCATATACCATTTATAGGTTATATAATTCTGTAATTATGTAGTTGGCAAGATATACAGATGTATTACGTTTGTAATGTACATACAGGTAATCGGTAATAGGACTAGATATCAATTTGCATTAATTCTTGGATTTATTTGAATAAAGTAAGAGTAAGGTCAGAAAAAGGAATGCTTGCTTGCTGGATGTTTTTTCTATTGATGCGGATTTTTTTCCTCATAAGTTCATGTTAAATGGCGTATGATACGATGAAAATTTATCGAAAAATTTGTTTCAGTATAAACAAAATTGGATGTTGCAAATTTTGTTGCCCATGCTGGGGCATTGAAAGTTCGACAAATTTATTGTCGAAGATGGAAATTATTTCAGTTAAAACTGGCTAATCTAGTCGTTCCTGTTAAATAATCTCATTCGTACTACTAGTGAAACTGACCAAGTACTGACAAATACTAATAATAATATTAATAGTAACGTTAAACAAACTGGACAACTAAGAAACACACCTAACTGTAAAATTAATTAATATACCGACTAAATTTACTTGGATTACGTAAAGTACTTTGTCCATTGGTTGGTTATAACTTTAATATTTACATATTGAAAGCAAAAAAAAATCGGAATATTAATAAATCTATAAAATATATTCTAGGTGCATGCTTAAAGTAGATAGATACGATAATTATTTATCAATAAAAATTCAATGACATTGATTTTTGTATTTTTCTTCAGCATTAAATGAATAAATTAATCAGGTGTAATAAATTAAAAATTGACTTAAAGTAATTGTAGGCGAGAGGGTACAAAGAGATTGAATTATAGAGGCGCAGCTATAAATTATTAACTCGCATGCGCAACATAACTAATACGGTTATCGTATTGACATTGCGGTTAAGCAATACGTTGAAATTCTAAATTTTGATGACGTACACATGAAAATGTCAATTTAACCTAAAATGAGCATACGAATAAAATCGAAAATTAATCACAAATAATTATTATTATTATTGTCTGTGTTATTCTGGCAGGTTAATTCTTTATAATTATTACATAATTAATCTTGCAGAACAATCATTTTTAACCTCTAAATATGTACACAAAACAAAATACTACACATACACAGCAAATGGAAAGATTTTTTTCTTTTTTTTTTTTAAGGTTAGGCCGTGTCTGACCTTTTGGATGTCCTGCAGGGAATTGTTTATTATACTTTATTACTAGTATATGGGTAGTTACTATAACCTTGAAAATTATAAGGAATTGTATGTAGTGAATAGATATGATAATGATTTATGAAATTCAGTTTGATAGAAAAGAATTGTAGAGGGGGAAAAATTGAATATATCTGACTGGTGTTTGGATAAGAATGAAGAAAATGTTATTAAAATAATAATAATAATAATAATAATAATGAATCTCGGTCCGTGTACATAGACTTTTTATTTTCAGAAAAATTGCCGGAAGAAATTACTATTATTATTATTATTGTTATGCTGCATAAATACAATTCTTCATATATACATATATATATATATATAATATGTAATTATATTAACATGCCAATGTCAAGATTTCAGAATTCCAACACGTGCTCCGTGCGGTTTTAATTTGATTGGCTAAAAACAAAAAAAAAAAAAAACTTAACCTAGTTTATATAATACAATAATTTTTCAAATTGATTAAAACAAGACACACGGGAAAACGCCAAACAGCACATAGACAGACAAAGACACAGAATGAGAGAAAGAGAGAGAGAGAGAGATAATTTATTATTCCAAAGTGTTGAGTGAATAAGTTTTCTGTTGTTGCACTACAGCAACAGGTGGAATTAAAGAATGCAGTCATTTATGAAACAGTATTTCAAATATATATATATATATATTGAGTATTGACCATGAATTAGCTACTTACTACTTAATAATCGGAATCGATATCGTAAAATCGTAAAACAATAATCGTTGCGTCATCCCTAATAGTGAATAGACTAAAGTCACTAATAAATTTCGATATGACGTGCATGCACACTTTGCCGTATTATAACAAAGCATAAATTATAACTATTACTATTATTATTATTGTTTTTTTTTTTTTTATTATATATGTACATTTCTAATATGTAATTTTCTTCTACTATACAGTAGAACTATTGCGGAATTTAATTGCCCGAAGAAAAGGCACAATGCAAAGCGGAAAAATTAAGAAGTTATGATTTTATGGACGTGATAACATTTTGCCTTACAGCTGGCTATATTTCTGCTTCTTAAAAAATCTACCTGCACTGCATGTCGTTTTGCGCTTGGTTGCCTTTTCAACTAGAGACAAATTTGACCGTATGATGGAACGGTTAATATATATAGCACATCTCTAATATCGATAATTTATTTATTACGACTATGCGCGCCTATCATCATCCCCTTATATTTCTTTCTGCTATTCTTATACAATAATAAATTATAATAATACATAATAATAATTATTAGTTTATTATACGATAAATAAAATGTATTCCATCATGTTTTTACTAAATTTTCTACACATGATCAATGACGGAAAACAATCGAGAATACGCCACCGTATAAAAGAAACTATAGAAAAAACCCATTCTTTTCACAAATCAAGACAAAGACAGAAATAGAATGGAAGGTCTTTGCGCTCTTGTTGATGATCATCATAGTTAATA